>CM033407.1:3882860-5173386 GCA_019426215.1 Buddleja alternifolia | reverse complement strand
GTTAGGAATTCATGTTAGAAGTTTTGATGATGACAATTAATTGTTTTTGTTAGACCCCAAAAAGTTGTAAGTTTTTTTTTGTAGAAAACTTGTATAGGCTTTGAAGCGTTAGACTTGTAATAGATTTTATTAGCTTTGTTATCTTACTTTAGAGTGTTAGGCAAAATAGTCTTAGGCTGAGCGTCTGATGATTTCTGAGTGAGTTTATCAGTGGTAAAGTTCGAAGACTCAAGCGCCTGATCTCAAAGATAGATACAGTCTCCAAGCGTCCACTTTGGCCAGCTATATCAAGCGTTACCTTATGGGACAGAAGTGATTTCACCGGATTTACTTCTAAGTCCAGAAGGAGTTTAATGCAAATATTCTCAAAGCATTAAATACCAACGGGTATTAATTTCAAATGCATTAAATGTTGATAAGAGCATTTAATATGATAAGCAATGTCAGAAGTACGGAGAAGCCACCCTATTGGACTGTCAACTATCTCAGACTGCAGCACCAACTTTCGTGCAGCAGATTTTCAGGAAAAAGGACAAAAGCTGTTCACTCGCGAAAGTGAGAGACACGCGCCAGTGCATGTGTCAAACGACACTTTCTCCAAGAATACCTATAAATAGGACTTCAACAACAAACAAAACAGAAGCAACAATTTTATCAAAGCCAAATTGCTGTTGCATTAAAATCTCATTCCTTAAATTCTCAGAAAAGCCGAAACTTCAAGAAACATCCAAATTGCTTTTCTTATATTCCTGAGACAGTCAACAAATATCTCAAACATTCTTTTTGCAGAAACCAGATTCCTACTGAGATATTACCAAGTTGTTTGAACTTCATCAAAATCAAACAACCTTTTAGAAAATCCCATCCAAGCCTCGCGATCTGTGTGAAGTCGAAGTTGGATACTTGCATCATTTCTGGGTGAAAGAAGCAAGAGGGTTGAAGTGATTTGAAGCAGAAATCTGTGTGATCAAGGAGCTCAAGTCATCGACATCCATCTCTCCCTAATTTGTAGAAGATTCTGTGTGATTCTTTGAGAATCATTTTAGTGGATTGCCTCCAAGTGCAAAGGAGAAGAAGGACGTAGTTGGGATTACACCACCCAACGAACCTTACAAATATTGTGTTATTTACTTTTCAGTCATTTCATTCATCTATCATATCACTGCATAAGTAAAACACAATCAAAAGCTAAGCACCTAAGAAACATCTTGTGACGCTAAAACTTTCAAAGAGAAGACTCCAAAATCATTCCGCTGTGCTAACCCTGATTAAAAGAACTGAACGCTTAACCTACAAGGTCAAAGTATTCAATTCCTGAAGTCTAAGTTAACTTTATAAAACAGTCTTCATTAGACGCTTCACAAAGTCTCAAATATCTTGTGTGAACGCTAAGGTGAAGCGTCACACTCTTCAAGCGCCTATCATTTCAAGCGTCCAAATACGTTTAATACGAAATCAATTTTAAGTCGAAAAAGACTTAAAGGGTCTATTCAACCCCCCCTTCTAGACCCTTTCGTATGCCACTTGGGACCAACAAGTGGTATCAGAGCGGTTTATTTGAAATTTTAAAATTTCCAAGCATAACTGCTTGTTTAGATCTTTTTCTTTCAAAATCTATTGTTTTTTTTTAAAGCTTAGATATGGCATTTGCTAAAGTTCCCAAATTGACAGAATCAAATTTTGACACATGGAAAGTCAAAGCATTTACGTATTTATGTTCATGCGATGATGACATGTGCGATATTATTTCAGATGGGCCAATCAAAATATACAAAGTTATCACAAGAGCGCCTGGAGCCACAGAAGAAACCCCTGATGGTTACGTTGAAAAACCAAAACAAATGGTCTCCAGATGAGCGTCGAAGAGCTAACTTGGACAATGTTGGTCGCAACGCTCTGTATACGGCTATTGGTGATAATGATAACTTATTCAATAAAATCAAATCTTGCAAAACGACTAAAGAAATATGGGATAAGCTGGCTACAATCTGTGGTGGTTCAGCTCAAATCAAAGAAAACAAACTTTCCATTGCTAAGGAAAAGTTTAACGGATTTAAGATGCTACCCAATGAAACACTAGAGCAATTGGATATAAGATTCACAGCTCTTGTTACAGAACTTACGTCATTGGGAATGGACTTACAGAATCGAAAATGGTGGTTAAGATCTTTAGAAGTCTACCAAGTAAATTCTTGATGAAGACAACAGCTATGAGAGAATCAAACATGCTGGATCTCTTAACTCCAGAAGACGCCTTTTCAGAGATAAAAGCTTTTGAGTTCGAGTTGAACTCTGCTAGTGACATTGGGAGTAATCCAGTGATTGAATCTGGAGCGCTCATTGCATCAATCAAAGGCAAATCGGGTAACAAAGGAAAGAATTCGGACATTAATGGAAGAAGAGTTGGCTTTGCTGAATAGATTCAGGAAGTTCTTGAGATATGAAAAGAAAGGAAAGGTCCTAATAATCAAGGACAAAGTTCATATCAAGCGCCTTCTCCCATACAACAACAGTTTCAAGCGCCTCAATATTCTGTTCCTTTACCTCAAGCGCCTACTCAATATCAAGCGTCTACTCAAAATCTTCCAGCTCCAGTGGTTTCTAAACCACACACTGCAAGGCTAACAAGTGAACAAAAAATGAAAACCAATCTTTGTTATAATTGCAGGAACCGGGGCACTACCAGGTAAATTGTCCCATCCAAATGTATCCAAGCCCTCAAGGCAGGATTACTTGGATAGAAACCAATTCAGGAGCAACCTTCGACAACAAGGTTTGCTTGCGGAATCAGAACCAGCATCAGCACCTGAAGATTTAGAATCATCAGACGAAAGTAGTGATGATGATGAGCCGATAGATGACTCAGCGCTCATATGTCTCATGGCCAGAGATGATGAAGCGTCCCCTGAGGTAATCAATGAATTATCAATTCCTCTTTCTTATGATGAATTACTTGACAAAGTCAAAGAATATTACAATGAATGTCAAGAAGCTGCCAAAATATATCAAAATGATCTCGCTATTATTTCATCACTCACAAACGATAAAGTAACGCTCAGAGCAGAGTTGCAAATTCAGCAACAGTGCATTGAGAAAACCAATCGCTTGAGAGTGAAGTTATTCAATTGAGAGGTGATATTGATATAATAGTCAAGAGAGAAGCTGATCTGATGGCTAGACTTGCCAAGTCAGAACAGCTCATCTCATCGTTGTCCAAAATCCAGAAAGCTCGACAATGTGACTGAAATAACAAGGTTGTTTGGAGAAAAGACCGGTTTAGGATGCAATGAATTCGGTAAACAACCAAACAAACCTAATGTTACGGCAAACAACAAAGGAAGGGTGTTTTCTTTGTTAAGAAAGGTTCACAAGGTCAAACTCAAATGAACCAAGGGACAATGGTAAGAGGCCAAATGAGAAAGTCAAAACTAACTCAGACAAGGGTAAGGCTAAAGCAAATGATCCACAAAGACAGACTCATCCAAACGCTCAAAAGCTAAGGATAAATCTAGTCACTGTGAATCAAGCGCTAAGCGTCTAGCACCAAACGTGCAACTCAAGCCAGAGCCAAGGAAATACCAGCGTCGATATCCAAAACAGTCAAGATCATATTATCGATACTATGATAATTATGATTATGACTATTATTATAATCGTGGATATTATTATACATCCAAAAATTACACACAGCACAAGGTGAAACCAAAAAAGCCATATTCCTACTATGAAGACAAGGCAAATTGGATTCCTAAAGTTCTAATTAACACTAACAAGGATACTAATGTTGAAGGACCCAAGCAACAATGGGTACCTAAACAGAAATAGAACTTCCCTTTTGATTGCAGGTACCTAGAGCTAAAGTCAATACATCTGTTTGGTATTTTGATAGTGGATCGTCAAGGCACATGACAGGTTCCAAAGATCTTCTGATCAACTATCAAGCCGCCAATGGTCCTCAGGTTGTATTTGGTGATAACTCCAAAGGTAAAACCAAAGGTATAGGTACTGTGCATAGGGGGAACATCATGATAAGTGATGTTTATTTTGTTGAGGGTCTAAAGCACAACTTATTAAGCATAAGTCAATTTTGCGATAAAGGCTTTGAAGTCATATTCTCAAGTGACTATTGCTATATAAACGACGCTAAGACTAAATCTAAAACTAAAAGGAAAAAGGAATACAATGTATATTTGGTAGATTGGGGTTCAACACTTGATAACAACCCAACATGCTTTGTTGCTAAAAATGAATCTAAAGTGGGTTGGCTATGGCATAGAAAAATGAATCACCTCAACTTTAAGACAATCTCTCAGCTTATAAGTCAAAATCTTGTAGAGGGATTGCCAAATGGACCATTTCATAAGGATCGCCTCTGTGACGCTTGTCAAATGGGTAAACAAGTTAAATCATCTTTCAAGAGAAAACCTCATCTATCTACTTCTAGAATACTTGAACTACTTCACATGGATTTGTTTGGACCTGTTCAAACAATCAGTGTAAGCGGTAAAAAGTATACTTTAGTGGTAGTAGACGATTTCTCTAGATTTACTTGGGTGGAATTTCTTTCATCCAAAGATGAAACATGTGACAAGTTAACAGCGCTTATTCGGCAACTTCAAACATTGAAAAATCTTAAGGTTGCAAGAATAAGAAGCGATCACGGTACTGAGTTTACTAACAAGGTTTTGAGAAGTTTTGTGCAGAAAATGGAATACATCATGAGTATTCAGCTCCCAGAACTCCCCAACAAAATGGTGTTGCTGAGCGCCGGAACCGAACGCTTAAGGAAGCCGCTAGGACTATGTTAGCTGAATCTAAGCTTGCTCCTAGATTTTGGGCCGAAGCGATCAACACTGCTTGTTACACTCAAATCGATGCATGATCAACAAACAGCATGGAAAAACTCCATATGAACTGTGGAAGGGACGTAAGCCAAATATTTCATACTTTCACGTCTTTGGTTCTAAATGTTTTATCCATAATAATGGATCCCAAAGCCTAAAGACTTTTGATCCTAAAGCGGATGAAGGAATCTTTCTAGGCTACGCCAAAATGGAAAGAATTTTCGCATTCTCAATAAGATCAAATCGAAGAGAGGATATCTATTGTGTTGTTTGATGCTAACCAAGAGCCGAGTAAGGTAAGTAAAATGATGTAGGAGTTGAAGATCTATGTCATCAAGCGTCCAAAATTACTATTGATGAAGATACTGACGATGATGATGAGATCTCAGTGCCTCCTCCTAAGAATACTCGTGAAATCAATCTAAATTATCATGTAAGAAACACGAATGATCATGAAAAGAATGATCATCAAGTGCAAAGAAGGAATCATGAACTTGAAGCGCCAACGCAGGAGAATGGTCAAGCGAATGATTCTCAAGCGTCTGTTCATTCTCAAAACCCCTTCCAAACAGATAGACTATGGTTACGTGACCATCCACCTGAGCAAATCATTGGAGATATTGACACCAGTTAGAACTAGAGCCGCTACATTTAATGAGGCTATGTTCGCAAGCTTTCTATCTCAAATGGAACCTAAGAAAGTGGATGAAGCGTTAAGTGATCCAAGTTGGATTGAAGCTATGCAAGAAGAGCTCAATCAGTTTGAGCGAAATAAAGTTTGGATGTTAGTACCAAGACCAACTCATCAAGGAGTTATTGGAACTAGATGGGTATATAGAAACAAGATGGATGAGGACGGCATTGTTGTAAGAAACAAGGCCAGACTCGTAGCTCAAGGATACTGCCAAGAGGAGGGCATTGACTTTGATGAGACTTACGCTCCTGTTGCTCGTCTTGAAGCAATCCGCATGTTTCTAGCGTACGCAGCGTTTAACAAGTTTACAGTATTTCAAATGGACGTAAAGAGTGCCTTCCTGAATGGTAAACTCCAAGAAGAAGTGTATGTGGAGCAACCTCCAGGATTCATCAACAATCATGGTAAGGGTATGGTTTACAAGCTCGAAAAGGCACTTTATGGGCTTAAGCAAGCACCTCGAGCATGGTATGACACTCTCTCTATCTTTCTTATTGGTAAAGGTTTTTCAAAAGGCAGCGTTGACACAACGTTATTAAAATTACCATGATGAAGATATTCTCTTAGTTCAAATTTACGTTGATGACATTATATTTGGTTCTACTAATAAGCGTCTGTGTGAGAATTTTCGAAAATGATGCAAGAACAATTTGAAATGAGCATGAGTGGGTGAATTAACCTTCTTCTTAGGACTACAAGTTAAACAACTCCCTAATGGCATATTTATCAACCAAGCTAAATATACACGAGATATGATTAAGAAATTTGGTATGGAAAATGCATCATATTCAAAAATTCCAATGAGCCAAACGCTTAAGTTAGATAAAGATGAAAGTGGAAAGAAAGTTGATATCACTAATTATAGAGGTATCATAGGATCACTTCTTTATCTCACTGCCAGTAGACCTGATATTATGTTTTCGGTATGTATGTGTGCACGATTCCAAGCTGATCCTAAAGAGTCACACTTGACTGCTGCCAAGAAAATCCTTAAATACCTAAAAGGCACACAACATGTGGGCTTATGGTATCCCAGGGATTCTCCTTTTGAACTAATCGGTTACTCAGATGCAGATTTTGCAGGTTGCAAAATAGATCGTAAAAGCACTAGTGGTACTTGTCAATTCTTAGGTGATAGGTTAGTTTCATGGCATAGCAAGAAACAACAATCCATAGCTACCTCCACAGCCGAAGCTGAGTATGTAGCTGCAGGAAGTTGTTGTGCACAAGTTCTATGGATGAGGCAACAACTTAGAGATTACGGAACAATCTTAGGACCAACCCCATTCATTGTGATAACCAAAGCGCTTTAGCCATGACTCAAAACCCTGTTCTTCATTCAAGAACCAAACACATTGACATTAGATACCATTTCCTTCGTGACCACGTTCAAAAGAAAGATATCTCCATGCACTTCATTGGAACTGACAAACAACTGGCAGATATCTTCACCAAAGCACTCAATGAACAACGTTTTCTCACTTTGAGAAGTGAACTAGGTATGATTGATTTAAACGCTTGATCATGAAGCATCATATTTTATTAGGCATATAATTTAGGGGGAATCCACTTAAGTTATATCTCACAATATTCTTAAAACAATTTTTTTTCTTGATCATAACTGTAAGCGTCAATGATAAAATTTTCAGATGCATAATCATCAACGCTCAGTTCTATGTTTGCATAAAATATTGAATGCTCAAAATATTGAAGTCTTTTGACTTCAAGCGTCCATCTTATCAGCTAAGCGCTGAATAGTTTATCAAAAATTTATAAAATTTTTTGTTACAAGCCATGCATAAAATTTTTCAAACTTCTTTCAAGGTCGTGGGTAGACTCAAAGGTCTATTTTGTAATCTACTCACACGCCTCTATCACATCAAACTGGCGGGTACTCAAATTTTTTAAAAATGACGGTTCAGAGATAGCACGTGTTTGTGTACGTGTCAGTGTACAAACATGCGCGTGTGTTACACTCTGAAAATACCAAACGTTAATTTTTCTTTAACTCGGATGTCAAATCTTTATATATGAGAATTACCAAATGTAACTTCTCTCTTTTACACAAAACTCGCGTCCGCAGTTAATAAATTCATGGCTAAGATTCAACAGTTATTACACGTGTTTAAATCCTACTAAGACTACACAACACAAGTTTCAAAACTCTTTACTGTGTCATTTAAACACAAACTCTGCAGAAAAAGTAACTTACTTTCTATTCACGCATATCTGCAAATCTCTCTTATCTCTCTCAATACAACAGAAAATCTCAGTTCATCTTCTTCGTTTTAAAAAAAATGGCACCAAAGAAATCATCATCTACTTCTGCTGAAACTACCATCAAGGTAACTGAAGGTCTTGTTGTCGACTGGAAATTCCTATATGAACAAACTCAGATCAACCTGACGGATGTAATGGACATGGTCGTCCAAGCTGGGCTCAAACCCTTCTTAACCCAATACTCTTATATGTTTCCTACTGAAGTTGAAACTTTCTGGAAGACTGCTACCCTTTCAGAGGACAAGAAGTCCATCTCTTGTAAAATTCCCTTCTCCAAGAAGGAGTCTCCAAAGGAATTCATCCTATCTGCTTCCACCATTGCCAAGAACTTCAATTTGCCTAATGAGGGTGAGGCACTGGATTCTGTTACGTTAAAACAAATTAAGGAAGCATGGGCAATCATGAGTGCGTACGACGACGTTCCTTACACTCAATACTTCGAGAAGAAAGATCTGGTGTCCAAATATCGGTTATTGGCTGATTTCTGCAGCAAGATCATAGAATGCCGCGTAGGAACCTTTGATAAAGTAAATCCTGTCCAATTTCAGATGATGGTTGCTATACTCTTCAACATCAAAATCAACTGGAGTGAGTACATCTTCGGACGGTTTCGGGACAGTCTAAGCGCTTCAAATAAGCCTTATGGACTCATCCTGAGTGACATCTTGTTTAAATCGAATTGTGTGTACTCGTCTGGACTTCCTTTGAATAAGTCCAAGTTGTTGGGAAAAAGGATTCTGACCAATATGTTCAATCCTCCAAAAGTTCGTGGTGCGGCTAGACCCCTATCTGAGCGACTGGAAGAACGCCAACTGCTTGCTCAAAAGGCTGAGAGACCAGTGCCAGAGGAAGCTGTGAAGCGTCCAGCAGTAACGAAGAAGAGAGCCCCAGAAAACCCAAAGTTAAAATTGCCGTCCCCTCTCAAAAGATTGATGAGGAAACTGATGAAGATGCCGAGGACAAGTTGCCTCTCAAAAGACGAAAGCTTGAAGGGATCATTAAGCAAATAGACTTTGAAGAACCAGCTGTTGATCCTCCCGCTCCTCCGGCTAAACTAGTTGAAGGAGTCAATATTAAGAAAATCTTTAAGCGTTCCAGGACTAGCAAGCGTCAAGCTACTCCTGAAGAGCCTGAGACAATTGAGCCAAGCGCTCAAGTCGTCGTTGAGCCAAGCGCTCAAGATGTTACAGTTGAGCCAAGCGCTCAAGTTGTAGTTGAGCCAAGCGCTCAAGATGCTGCTGTTGAGCCAAGCGCTCAAGAAACTGCTGTTGAGCTTAGTTCTCAGGGTAAGTTTATTTCTTCCCACAGCATTTCTATTCCTACATCTGTAGAAGATCCTGCTCTTATAGAGGATGGCTCTTGTTTTTCAGCTATAGTTTCAGCTGCTGCTGAAGTGTCCACAGATGTTCTGTTGGATGTGGACCTGACTGGAGTTGTAGCTATCGCTCAAGATGTTGCCGCTAAAGTAGCTGCAATTGAACCTGAGGAACCTGCTACTTTAACAGAGGCACGTTCAGAAGATCAGAACGCTGCTGAAGACGTTAGAGCTCCTCGTCACTTCTTTCAACTCGATCCGCTGAAGACAATTGATCATTCAATTAACTATATGCCCCCAGCGCTCGACGAAGATTTCATTCCTGCAGGATATAATATAGAAAGATATATTGCTGCAGAAGCTGACGCTGCAAGACTGATTGACTTTGACAGCGCAATCAAAGCAACCGTTCTAGACAGACCAAGAGACAGACCTCCTAGATGTGCCGTGGATGTGGCTTACTATCTTGACAATGGCCACAGCAGACCAACTGGGTTCGCGCTAAGGGATTACAGTGTTCGTGTGTATGATCCTCTCCGTCCTAGCTTTCTCAATCCCTCAGAGTCAGTCTTGAACAGAGAAGGTTACACACATTTCCCTCAGACGGCTCACAGCCCTGAAAATCTTGCATCGGCCCGACCTCTCTGTCTATGGAAAAATAAAGAGATTCATGCTGGTGAGCGCCTTGAATCGTTGACCGATCTGCTCCAGACTGAAGCTGATGCTTACTTTGACAGCGTCTGGAATGCCAACTATCAGCCTGATAAGCACCGCTTTGAAGCCATAAGAGATATTCATCTTGAAGGTATTCGTGCTATGGTGAATGCTGGCACAGACTTCTGTATAAATGAAGTAAATTGGGTTGAAGCGTACATGGGACATAAATACACCTTCCCAGAGTTAGTCCAAGCTCCCCATCTTTTCGGCATAGGCATGCATGACAAGAAGCGTCAATTCGCCAAGTATTGCCTCCTGAAGCGTCAACAAAGACTCGGACCTGTTCTCAAGCTCCCAATTATTAGACATCAAATAGAACAATGTCTACGTCAAGAACTTCAGAGATTATCCATCACCCCTCTTCGGTTTAATGCTCAAGCGTCTTCCAGTGGTACAGTTGGTGAACGGTGCTTAAATCTTGCTCCAAGCCACTGTGAAGAAAACTTCAATCTGATGGTAAAGATTCTATCTCCCGTATCTCTCTTTGATAAAATCTTCACTGCCAATCTCAGATCTTGGAATGGCTCAGTGATCAATTCATTCAAAGGATATCCGCTGCTCCCTTCCATTCGCAGTGAGGTACTCAATCACTATGAGTATGTTCTTTCTCTGCTTGAAAGGAATCAAGAGCTCGCTCAAGCCGTTTATCCGTATCTTGAAGAGTACTATGCGGACTGTGTGCCTACACATCGACGTCCTGCATCTCTTCCCTCAGATTGCTTGATTGGATTTTCCAGAACTCACTGCACAGATTCACTATTCTCCATCGCTCAAGCGCCGTCCAAAATTTTCCCAGATCATGTGCTGGATATCATTGGTCCAATGTACATCAGGGCCATTGATAGTCCTCTTCGCACATTTATCTCCTGGTACTTGTATGTCCAGGACCAGACTCATTGAACTCTTGGATTCTACATCCACCTCTTATGCCGACTCAGCAAGCTGGAACTTTCAATTCACTGACTTTCGCCAGCCTGAGTCAACGCTTGAGGAAGCGCCTGCTGAGACATCTGAAGCGTCCAAATCTGCAGATACCAGTATTCCTGACGCTCCTGAACATGCTACCATTGATAGTGCTGAAGATACTTCCCTGGATATTCGAGGTACTGTTTTTGATCCAGCCTATCAAGTTCCTTTTGACTCTCTCAAACACTCATCACGATTCAAGAGACCAGCTCCTCAAGTGGTTCAATCAGATGAGAGTCAAGCCTTCGGTCCCCTGCTTAAATCTGTTTTGGAGACAATTAGCGCTCAAGCTACTCAGAGTGAAGAATCTCTCCATTGGATTAAGGAAGACCTGGCAAAGATTGAAACTCACGTAATGAGCGCTCAGATTGCTCATATGCGTAGTTCAGCTCAAGCGGCAGTTGGTGAGTGCAAACAAGACTTTCAAGAAATGCAGGATGCTGCCCACGCCACCCAACTTGCCATGAAAGAAGAACTTGAAAAGCGCATTGCAACCCTTGAGATATCTGTGAATGACGCCACCAGCGCTAAGCTTCTTGTTATGCAGGAACGCTTCGACAAGCGTCTGGATGACATCACAGATTCCTTATCCCAGATTGCTCATCAGGTAAGTGTACTCACAAACCACTTCTTAAAATCTGATGATGGCAATAAGGGGGAAGAAAAGAAGAAAGGAGAAAAGCGGAAAGCGTCCAGTTCAAAAGTTGAAGATCCTCCGTCTGCTAAGCGTCAAATGCCTCCTTCTCAGTCTGCGCTTAATCTCCCGTCTTGGATAACTGCTCTGACACAAAGTTCATCCGGAGCGCCCAGTAGTACACTAAGGGAACCTCCTAGAGCGTTATATCCAAACCTACCAATTCCTACAAGAGCACTGCTTGAACAGTTTGACATTCCTCTTCAGAGAACATCCATTTCAGAACCTACAGATCCACAGATCTTAGCTGAAGAAAGGAAAATGACTGATTTTAGCCAAGCTTTTCGAATCTGCCTAAGGTACATTGGTATCGACCCAACTGACTGGGATAATCACTTTAAAGTATTCAAAAAGAGACAACAAGAAGAAAACAAGCTTATCATCAACAAAGATCATGAAGCAATGATGATCTTGGAAGACAATCTGACTGAAGCTATCCGAGCTGAAATGTCCAAGCGATACAGAGTTAGACCAAGTCATTAAAGCTTTCTGATTTTACATTATCTATATTCTTGTCTCTTATATCTTTAAATATTCAGCTGTAAAAATGCTGGTAATTCTCGATAAATATGAAATGCATTTTTTTTGCTGAAACATCTCGTTGAAGCGTAACTAACTTTAACTAACGTCTACTGATCAAAGCTAACTTTTACGTTTGGCTATCTAACTCTTGAACTATAAAAGAGTAAGTATTGCCATCATCAAAAAGGGGGAAATTGTTAGGAATCTCATGTTAGAAGTTTTGATGATGACAATTAAGTTTTTGTTAGACCCCAAAAAAGTTGTAAGTTTATTTTTTGTAGAAAACTTGTATAGGCTTTGAAGCGTTAGACTTATAATAGATTTATTAGGCTTTGTTATCTTACTTTAGAGTGTTAGGCAAAATAGTCTTAGGCTGAGCGTCTGATGATTCTGAGTGAGTTTATCAGTGGTAAAGTTCGAAGACTCAAGCGCCTGATCTCAGAAGATAGATACAGTCTCCAAGCGTCCACTTTGGCCAGCTATATCAAGCGTTACCTTATGGGACAGAAGTGATCTCACCTGAATTTACTTCTAAGTCCAGAAGGAGTTTAATGCAAATATTCTCAAAGCATTAAATACCAACGGGTATTAATTTCAAATGCATTAAATGTTGATAAGAGCATTTAATATGATAAGCAATGTCAGAAGTACGGAGAAGCCACCCTATTGGACTGTCAACTATCTCAGACTGCAGCACCAACTTTCGTGCAGCAGATTTTCAGGAAAAAGGACAAAAGCTGTTCACTCGCGAAAGTGAGAGACACGCGCCAGTGCATGTGTCAAACGGACACTTTCTCCAAGAATACATATAAATAGGACTTCAACAACAAACAAAACATGATGCAACAATTTTATCAAAGCCAAATTGCTGTTGCATTAAAATCTCATTCCTTAAATTCTCAGAAAAGCCCGAAACTTCAAGAAACATCCAAATTGCTTTTCTTATATTCCTGAGACAGTCAACAAATATCTCAAACATTCTTTTTGCAGAAACCAGATTCCTACTGAGATATTACCAAGTTGTTTGAACTTCATCAAAATCAAACAAACCTTTTAGAAAATCCCATCCAAGCCTCGCGATCTGTGTGAAGTCGAAGTTGGATACTTGCATCATTTCTGGGTGAAAGAAGCAAGAGGGTTGAAGTGATTTGAAGCAGAAATCTGTGTGATCAAGGAGCTCAAGTCATCGACATCCATCTCTCCCTAATTTGTAGAAGATTCTGTGTGATTCTTTGAGAATCATCTTAGTGGATTGCCTCCAAGTGCAAAGGAGAAGAAGGACGTAGTTGGGATTACACCACCCAACGAACCTTACAAATATTGTGTTATTTACTTTTCAGTCATTTCATTCATCTATCATATCACTGCATAAGTAAAACACAATCAAAAGCTAAGCACCTAAGAAACATCTTGTGACGCTAAAACTTTCAAAGAGAAGACTCCAAAATCATTCCGCTGTGCTAACCCTGATTAAAAGAACTGAACGCTTAACCTACAAGGTCAAAGTATTCAATTCCTGAAGTCTAAGTTAACTTTATAAAACAGTCTTCATTAGACGCTTCACAAAGTCTCAAATATCTTGTGTGAACGCTAAGGTGAAGCGTCACACTCTTCAAGCGCCTATCATTTCAAGCGTCCAAATACGTTTAATACGAAATCAATTTTAAGTCGAAAAAGACTTAAAGGGTCTATTCAACCCCCCCTTCTAGACCCTTTCGTATGCCACTTGGGACCAACATCATTCTTCCATCAAATCCCCGGGCCATCAACCTACCGAATCCGCTATCAATCACCGCACACCTCACGGCTCCTCCATCAGCTCACTCTTCGACGCAAGGTTAGCATTGCAATGGTGTTTTCTGTTTTTCTAAATTTGTTGTCGTTGTTTTTTGTTGTGATTAGCAATGCTATGGTGTTTTCTGTTTTTCAATTAGTAATACAATTGTTGGGCATGCTTGTGTGTTAATTAATTGCTCGAATGTACATGCCTACATAATGAAGGCAAGGTGTTCGATGAATTGGATGATAGAGATTTTGTTGCTTCTTTGTGGTTAGCATTTGGTGTTTTTGATATACAATTGCACAGTGATAATTGGCCATGCTTCTGTGTTAAATTGTTAGTACAATGAAGATGCCTAAATAATGAAGGCAAGGTGTTTGACGAAAAGCCCCACACAAAATCCAATTGCCCAGTTGTGGTTGTAGTTGATTTGTAAATCTTGTAGTTGTAGTTAATGAAGTATACTCAAATTTCTGATATACTTCATGTTTGATAATGCAGGTGTCCATTCATTTGTCGACAAAAAAATGGGCCGAAAAAGGGCCCGTGCCGCCGGGAGACCCACTACGGATTTGGAGATTGCAGCTTCTCCCAGTGATAGTAGTAGCCCCCCCCCTCCCCCACGTTTGCTGAAATACCCAAAAATCAAGAATCCCACTTCTAAATATGCAATACTGAAGAAGTTACCCTGTTATCCCTCCCGCTACATGGATGCGGATGCTATGCACGCGATTGATATCTCATTGAGTGATTTTCGTGCAAAGTTGGAATTCATGGGTTGGGAGGAACTAAATTTCATGGATGAACCGAGTTACAACCGGCTCACATGCGAGTTTTTAAGCACCTTCGAGTATGGTGATGATACAGCCCGGTTTAGAATCGCAAATAAAACATATGAGAAGTCAAAAGAGGAGATCGCGGACATATTTGGTTGGCCGATTGAAAACACCGAGTCCTTGCTTGAAGCGGATGAGGATGCATTTTGGCAGGGAATCACTCGACTACCTAATGAGAAGTTTTCGGGACGCACGGCTAAGGCCACGGATATTGTCGACTATTCTCTCCGATCTTTACACCGAATCTTGGCATTCACACTGTTTGGGCGAGGGTGTAGTGGAAAAGTATCCACAAAAGAACTTGGAGTTCTCTGGTGTTTTCAAACCGGCAAACGCGCAGACTTGACAAAAATTTTATGTGAGAGATTTGTTCAAGTGTCGAGACAGGAGAAGGGCCAACTACTAATGGGGGGACTTATTACCCGCATTGCCGAGCGGATCGGGGCATTCGATCGAACTAAGACCGATCAAATGCCTATTGAGGGTCCGATGATAGTTGATATGAACCAGCTCGCCGGTATGCACCTTCTGAAGAAGAATCCGCATGGATTCGGTCTCATCCGAGTGCCGCACCCTCGGGAACAGAGTGATGCGACAAAAGAGGTTGTTACTCGCAACCCTCCAGTTGAAGATCCACCAACGAATAGTGCAGCAGGCACCTCAACTAATTTCGACCGTCTTGACCGTCTTGAATCTCAATTCGCCATTCTCGTACAAAATCAAACCGAGTTGATGAGAAATCAAACAGAGATGATGAGACAATTATCTGCGTATTTCATGTTTGTGAATTTTCAACCACCGCCGCCTCCGTTAACATGACCAGCACCCTTTCACTCTAATCATAATGTTTATGTAGTTGAATTATTCAAGTGTATGTTTAAGTGCTAGAAAATTAAGGGCTTTCAATGGCCATGTACGTATGTTGGTGAATATATGACCTTTTTTTAGCGTACAATTTTACTGTGATAGTGACATTACCTCCAACAAAAAAGAACTATACAAATTAACACGCGATTAAACATTACACACAAAGTAAAACATTGCACATAATTAAACATTTTACACAAACTCCGAAATTGTCTCTATTGGTAATGAAAATTACTCGCAATTAACAATTCAAACTACATTTTCATCAAATGCGATCACATTCCACACCAAACGCCTCATCCTCGCTTTCAGAGTTGCTGGATTGATGGAAATCATCAAAATCATCACAGTCATGTTGTTGCTTCACTTCATTGTCTCTCTCTTGTATGATGACACTCAACAGCTGAATCATTTCATTTTCCTCAATATGTTTTCTAGTAGCGTTGGAAAGTCGGGGATGCGAATCCATCAACGTTACTAACTCTTTCACCTTGTCTCTGAAAATGAAGTACAAGCAAGAATCATTAAATGCCTCAATTTTCTCCTTATAAGGATCTGCGTTTTTCGGGGGCTTCTCCATTCTGCTATGCACCATAGGGCCTCTCAACAGTAAACCAGGAGGGAGCAAGCTGCACATTACACTCAAACTAATCACATATTTCGTTATTAAATAATATATCATAAATAGATTGTACAAATACTACCTGCGATGAGGATCAACACAGTTCTTTACTTTACACACAGCATACAATGTTGTCTCATACTGTGCATATATACAATCGTTTTGTTGGTCATAAATTAATGTTGTACAGGACTCCGTGCCCGTTTCTGAGAACACTACAGCAGCCAGTAACTCTGTGACCTCTGACCTCAGTCTTGTCCTATAACAACACGATTGACAATCCCCGGGGTTTTCACAATTTCTCACAGCACAGCAACCAACAACTCCACATAGCTTCGTCCTATTATTTTAAAAACGACAACAAACATACCCTTTAATAAGAACATTAATAGCTATTTCATATTCTTAACTTATCAAACTACGTACATCCGGACAGCATTTCATATTCTTAACTTATCAAAATACTTTTGATTACCTATATTTTTGTGTCTCTAGTAAACACAAGAAATGACTAATACTAAAGATGGTATCAATCATCATAATAAAAAGACATGTAGTTAATAAGAAAAGCTTCTTACATTACAAGGGCAAAATGAGGTGGCAGCGACGTAAGGATACGGACCTTCCAATATATGCAACCAAAAACAAGACGAAAAAATAAGAAAGGATTAGAGAAAACAAGAGTTATTGCAATTGAAAAATTTGGTGTCTAAACTAGTTTGTACAAGCAATTAATGAAAACATATATAAATATTTTCAGCCTAAACACATTACACCACACTACACCACACCACACCACATTAGAGTTTTTGTGCATGATCAAAACTAAAACCAAACTTTCAAGTATGAACAAAAAATGAACTTCTACATATTTACATCAATCCACTATTCCACAACCATTAGCACTTAAGAAACATTCATAACTTCAACCGTTAAATTAGATTACACAAAATCCTCAACCATTGACAACAAATATTCTCCTCTATGAGCTCAAAGTCATTCAGATTTCAACATTACGCACTCAATTGAAAAAGGATCAAACCCGAACAAAAAAAAGAGACAACAAATATCATGACGATATCAGATTATAGATCACTTACTCACGATTGACGGGATGGGGGCGGGATGGACGTGTTCTTTGCAATAACCGACGGATTTTTGTGAAAGATTTGGAAGTTTGGAACGTTTTTTGCAATGAGGAAATAAGGGAGGGTTTTTTTTTTTGGATGAGAATAATATGTTTGAATGGATAAAAAGTGGATGAGAATAATAAGGCTGAAAAAAATTCCAAATTCAATTGGGTGGGAAAAATCAAATTTGGGCGGGAAATTGAAATTTGAGTCAAATTTGGGCGGGAAATTGAAATTTGAGTCAAATTTCTTCTGCACCATGGTGCTAAATTTTCAGCACCACGGTGTCGAGTAGTCTGCCTAAGAGATAAGTGACTACTCGACACAGTAATGCTGAAAATTTGGCACCAGGGTGCCGAGTATCCTGCCTAAGGCAGATTACTCGGCACCGTGGTGCCGAAAATTCGGCACTATGGTGCCGAGTAGTCTGCCTAAGGCAGGATATACGGCACCATGGTGCTAACCATAGTTTTTTATTTTTTTTACCTATTTTTTGTTTTTCATCACTTTTCACTATTACACAATATTTATTCTTGCTCATAAACCCTTACCATATATATTCTTAAGAGTTTATAGTTCAGGGTTTAGGGTTTAGTGTTTAGGGTTTAGGGTTTAGAATACAAAATAAATATATTTTGTAGAATAGAAAATGAATATATTATTATTATCAATCATAATGAACTACGTCGGATGGTTTTAGACCTTTTAAACATTACTTAAGTAGTTATAGATTATCACAATCTATAAATTCAAATTGTTAAAATTACATATGTAGCAATATCCTCTAGTTAAGTATGTTGTATACACATTTGCCACATGACATATATATATATTTTGGGGAACACAAATGTCAATTAAAACAATTGTAACTACTAATGTATATATATATTACACTGTCGAGCTACTAATGTCTCTAGTTAAAGAAGAATCACAACATGAAAAATACAAATACACAATACAAACAAATTGTTTAGAAGGTTGATGGATCTTTCACACGTTTTTTGTGGCTTTTTCCTTTTTCTCCACCAGATTGATATCGTAGTTTTCGAATCGCTCCACGTTTTTCTACGCAAGAAGGAGCTTCAACAACATTTCCCTCTATTTCAGCGGGGATGATCCACTCAGACGGCTCACTAGGGACGGGGTATATTGTTCTAACATAAGCCAAAGCCCATGTTTGTTTCAAATAATACTTAGAGATTAAATTGAGAAGGCCATCATCATCCCCTAAACCATTATATGCCGAAATGGCGTGCGCGCACGGGATATGGTCAATGTCAAAAACCCGGCAAGTACATTTTTTTGCTTGCAAGTTAACAAAGAAAGTTTCGCTGCCACACTCAACAATGTACTCCCCTGTGCACTTATTCAAGATGCGCGTTTTAAAGAAAGTGGATTGTTTCTTCCTTTCATGCATCGTTCTCTCGACTTCCGGAGTGAGATTTTGTGACAAGGACCCGGTTGCAGCTTCGTTACGGTGCTTGTTGAACCACGTAATTATGAATTTCACAATTTCATCCAACAAAAGAATCAACGGATATGACCTCGCAGTAGTCAACACAGCATTAATAGACTCCACTCCGTTCGTTGTCATAATATTGTATCGTGCACCATTAGAGTAACAACGAGCCCAATGCTCTTTCACAGCAAGTGTGTCTTTAAGATACTCATGGTACTTAAGATTTGAAACCGGCTGTCTTGTTTCGAGGTCACTAAAGAGTCTTTCAAATTCGGGCTCAGTATATGATTCAGCGCAAACAATAAACTTCATCACAATGTGATCCTTTGCCTGCTTCTTTTGCTTAAGGCCCCTACCGGTAGAAACATAGTTCTTAAGATTTTGGGATATATGATAGGTACAGTATCCATGGGAAAACCTTGGGTAAACTTTCTGAACGGCATTTTTAATAGATGCATGCCTATCAGAAATGATGACCAAATCGTCAGAATCGGGTATGACATCCCGAAGTTTCTCCAAGAACCAAATCCAAGTTTCATTGCATTCTTTACTTACCACGCCAAACGCAAGTGGATACTGATGTTTGTTGCCATCTTCCGCAGTACAAACAAGTAATACTCCATTATACTTGGTCTTCAAATGTGTGCCGTCAATAACAAGAACTTTCCTCATGGACGCAAAACCTTCAATGCAGGCTCCCAACGCAAAGAACAATGACTGGAAAATGTTATTCACATCCTTACGCAAATGAGTAACCGTGCCCTCATTCACTTTCTCCAACATATACAAATATCTAGGAAGCATCTCATAACTAAGCCCAGGATCACCCCTAATAGAATCTCTAGCAATGTTTCTACCATGCCTAGCTTTGTAGTAAGAAACGTCAATGCCACCCTTATTCATCATTTCCCCTATTACCTTTAGAGGTGGGGCGCTTAACTGACATGGGAAAGTATTTAACAAAAATCCAGCAACCGCTCCTGAAGAGCACCTTTCACGGCGCTTTAACAATGTAGGGCGGCATGTATGGATGTTATTATGAGTTCGCAATGAGAAAAACGGGGACCTTCCAGTAATTGCCGCACGAATACTCCACTTGCAATCAGGGACTTTACATTTATATGCCAAGGCTTTTTTATTCGACTTAGCTACTACAACATGGAAACATAACTTAAGCGCTGAATTGTTAACCAAGTCTTTCACCTCTTCCTTGCTGGTGAATTCCTGACCAATCACAAGATCTAGACCATCATCAAAGCTGAAGGTTCCAATACTCTTTTGGTCACTAGCTTCATCTATGAAATCTGACCGGTGGATGGGATCAGAGTGAACTTTGTACGAACATTGGGTGGAAATAAAATAAGCGGCTGCATCACGCCTTGAGTTCCCTTTTTCAAAATAGTGGCTTGCATCGGCCTTTGCATTCACATTTTCCACACACAGAGAAGGACTAGAAAGTGGATTGGAGCAGGATTTATAAGGAATGGTTGCATCAGGAATTGAGTTCTCATTGTCCACATTATAATGAGGACTCGATGGTGGATTGGGTTTAAAAGGAGTGGGTGCAGAGGCTTTCGATACGGGCGGGGAGGTGGGCTTGCTTAAAACAACACCAGGCCGACCAGGGGCAGATATATAATCATTCACTAACTCCTTTTCAAAATAATATTTCTCATCCTCCATCTGAATCTCATTTTCAAACTTGATTTTTTTTCCTTCAACATCTTTCATTAAAAGCTCCACATGCAGAATGCTTCGCCTTTTCGTCACTAGACATGAGTCCACCAAATAATGCTTCACGTCAATATCGGTCACGATGTATACCGGATTACCAACGTTACAAGAGGATGGAATGTAACTTACTACAACTTCATAATTCTTCCATTCAAAAGGAGCAAATTCAAACATAACTTGGAAAAATTACAGCCGTGTAATCGACTGTGGATTAACTCCAGTTAGCAGAAAACTCAGCATTTTATATTTATTTCTTGACAACCATTCACATTGTCGTGCTCCACAGTCTCCCACTTTCATATTCCACTCACCATCGTATAAATAGTATATCAAAAACTCCGACATTTTCCTAAAAAAAAAAAGATAAAGAAACACAGTTATTACAAAATACAATTAGTAATGAATGATCAAATATTCTTACAAAAAATTATTACAGTTATTATTACAAAATACAAAAGTTTTGCATTGATCAATATAGCCTAAAAACACCATTTCCAATGCAAATTAATGACAGACTCTCTATCAAGCATTTCGTCGAACACCTTGTCTACATAATTCATCTCTATCTCCAACAAATTCAAACAATCAAACTTTCAACACACATATAACAATATAATTAATGCTACAATCACAAAATCACATTCTAAAAGTGTAAAAACACATTATTCAATGCAAATTAATGAGAAAAACTCTATCAAGTATTTTGTAAAACACATTGGTCTACATAATCCATCAAAATCCCCAACAAATGCATTCAATAAAACTTTTACTCAACCAACAAATTCAAATAATCAAACTTTTCATCAACCAATTATAATTGTTTCTCTTACCTCTACGCCCGTTGGGAGGGCCCGAATCGGAGATGAAAGGGCCCGAATTGAAGATAGACTACGCTGAAAATGGAAGATCGATACAGGCAGGCAAAGATTGGAAAGATTGGAGTATAAAAGATATTTTAGGTATTAAGTAAATATTGGGGTTTTTCTTTATTATTAATATAAATAAAAGTAAGGGTAAAATAGGTATATCACTTACGAACAATTTGGACAAGCCTATGAGGGAGGCCTATTTTTCCATTGGAGCTTATCTGATGGAGGTTTTTGCAAAGTAAGCCTATTTACCTCATTTTCCCATTTACTTCGGTCGTGTGAAGAAAGGCCTATAGCTTTGTTTGGTTTGATAATTTTTCTTACCAAATCCAAGTAAATGTTAATTTTTTTTTTTTTAAAAAAAAGTCTTTGTCCAAATCTGATTTTATTGAATTAAAGTATACTTCATGATAAACTGTTATGCAAAAGTATAATTCATTCATCATGTGAATGTGCATTGATTGAAATCGAAACAATGATTGTCCTCGGGTCTTGATACTATCTGAGGACACATGATTTGAAATACCAATTGTCTCGGGATTGGGATTGCTTCAAGGAATAATTTGAAGTATCATTTGCCTCCCTATTTCGAGCATTATAGCTTCGAACTCTATGAGAGTATTAACTAGTGTTTCTTCAATAGTATCAAAGAAATAAATCCATGCACATCATAGGTTGATAATTAAGGATGCCCATAATACAAAGACTATTGCATTCACATATGAAATTCCTACTGATGAGAATACTGCCGAACCTTATGTGGTTCTAGATATTTTTTCTATTAAAGAAGTTCCAGTAGTGCTTGTGCCAGATGTTTCGAAGGCTACTACAGCTTCAGCTGATCCTTCTTTTGCCTTAGATTTTCTTGATGTGGATGAGATGCAAGAAGGAGAGACAAATGTCATTTTCTGGAACAATTGAAGAGGGATGTCAAGGCCTTTGATCCATTTGATTCTGAGGACAAAAATAATAATCCTCCAGAGGATCAAGTGTTGATTAAGAAAATTGCAAATATGATGGAGCATGCCATCAAATAAGCATCAGATATCAAGACCTAAGTCTCCTTGATGGAAGATAGAGCCAGAGAAATTGACAATCAGACTCTGAAGAGATGTGAGCTTATAGCTCATGAATGCTCCACGGAGATTCATGACAAGATAGACACATGATATGCTAATCTTATATCTCAAGTGAGTCAAAGGTTGATTGTTGTAGAATCAACCCTGTTTAATCCGTCTTATTCTAGGATAAAAATAATAATCCTCCAAAGGATCAAGTGTTGATTAAGAAAATTGCAATTATGATGGAGCATGCCATCAAATAAGCATCAAGACCCAAGTCTCCTTGATGGAAGATAGAGCCAGAGATATTGACAATCGGACTTTGAAGAGATGTGAGCTTATGGCTCATGAATGCTCCACGGAGCTTGATGACAAGATAGACGCATGATATGTTAATCTTTTATCTCAAGTGAATCATAGATTGATTGTTGTAGAGTCAACCCTGCTACCATGTTGCTACAATTTCAAGCCTTTGTTGGACATGTCTTCTGTGACGATGGCAATAAGGAGGGAAATCAAGTCAAGAACTAAGCATCCTGAAGAGAGTTTCAAGCGAACCAAGATGACACAAGCACAACGTCAACACCTTGAAGAAGTTGATGTAGAGAGGAGAAAGCAAGTCATGGTTATTAAGAGGGTTAATCAGATCCAAGCGACTAAACATTTGTGTCAAACTATTTCTCTACAAGTTATTTGATTTTAGGAGGAAAGTTGTCTTAGCGCATAGAAGATGACACAATCAGTGATGGAGCCGCACGCAGTGGGGGGGGGGGGGGCCCTCAACTTTTGAAAGTTATATTCTTCCCATATAAATTTTTAAATTTTTGTAATTTTGCCCCCAACAAAAAACCAAAATAATATTAAATTTCCTCCCTTTTCTTGTCTTGCCCCCCCACCCCCTCCCTTCCCCCCAAAATCCTGGCTCCGTCCTTGGACACAATGATGACAATGAGTTTATGGAACTTATTGAATCTGATGACTGACTGAAGAAGATCAAGTCGGACTTATGCATTAGATTGAGCAGACTCTGCATCTAAAACCAAGTCAGAGTCGAGCACCAAAGAAACTCCAAGCACCTCCTCAGCCTTCTAAGGAGAAATGAGCTTATTGAAGACTTATCTATCTCTTTCTACATTTTATTTTTCAACATCAGACAAACATTGTCATGCATGCTTAAACTTGATGAATGGTTTGTTTGCCAGCTGAAACATCCCTTTAAAGCAAATTGTAATTTTTTGGTTGGTTCTGACTTCTTGAATATAAAAGGTATTTTCGTTATAAAAATTAGGAAAATTTGTAGATCCAATTTATTGTTTTGAGTTATGATGGTGACAGTTAGGCTTTGTGTTAGATGGGATAATTGCATTATTGCTACGGTAAAGAGGAGTGTACTTTTTTTTCATACCGTAAAGAGGACCATTTAAATTCTAGTACAAAAAAGTTCAATTTTTGGCAATTTCAGTACCAATCCCGCCGAAAAATTTTGATTTCATCGAAAAATGTGATTTGGGGGAAAAATTGATTTGAATTTGGATATTTCTTCATGTGGAGGGAAAATTGACTTTTAATTTGAAGATTTAACTCAAATACTTTCAATTTATTTCTTTTTTTTGCTAAGTTATTTAAATTATTTGGAAATTTTAATTCAAATATTATATCTATGTTATTTTTCTTTTGTTTATTACAAATAAAAAATTTATAATTAATATATCTATAGATAATATAAAAATTAAAAGATTATAACACTATTATTCTATTTTTTACTATTTTTTCTTACTACTTTCTGATTTTTGAAAATTATTTTTATAGCAAATTACTAAAATCTCTCTAAAATAAATTTTTATATCCAAAACCCAATGAAAATATTTTTAAATCTCAAAAATTTATCTTACAAATTTTTCATTCCAAAAAATGCAAAATTCACGAATAACAATATTTTGGACTAAATTACCCTTAATTCTTAAGTTAAGAATTGATCCATTGATTTTATTTTTAATTTTTTTTTTCATTTTGAATTTTAAGATGATAAATTGTATACAAATTTTATTTTTAATTTTTAATATTTATAATATTCTTATAAGAATTTTAGCATGACATCTATCTAAAAATAAATTTTTAATTTTTTTTTAAAAATTTAAAAAATCTAAAAGTTTCAATTAATGTCGGTAATCAATATAAAAGTTTTAAATAAATAAGTTTCTATACAAAAGTATAATTAATTGATTCTTAATCTAGATGGCTAAGGACAATTAAGTCCATAAATTTTTTAGCCCTAAATTTTGGATTTTTTTGAATGAAAAGTTGGTGGAATGGGTGTTTTGGATTGAAATATATTATCATGGGTTTTTTGAATATAAAAATTTATTTTAGGAGGGTTTTAGTAATTTTTCCTTATTTTTATTTTGTTTTCTAAGTTTTATTTTATTTTATATTTTGCCTATTTTTTATGATTTTTTAATTTTTTGTAAGTTTTTCATTAATATATTTTTTGTCAATGGAAATCTATTGCCACCATTAAAAAATATTTAAAAAAAAACAATCAAATCAGTTCAAGATATAATTTTTAATTTTTTAAAACAATTTCTGATTCTTTTTTGATTTTTAAGCTCCACAAAGTACTGATTTCGTTTTTGGTTTTTTTCTAAATTAGTTTCTTGGATTTTCTGAAAAGCAAAAAACTAGAAAGTGTCATATCACGAGACAAAAGAAAAGACTCGTCATTAAAAATAATATCTGAGATTTTAAATTTCTTTGATGTTTTCAATATTTTTCTAACTATATTTGCATTTATCTAAATATTAAATATTATGTTTTTTAATTAAATTTAATTTTTTCAGATTAGAAATAAGTTTGAATATAAAAATATTTTCTAATTTTTTGTTTTTTTGATTTTATCTTCACATGCGAGTTGAGGGATAATTTCGACTTTTTTCCTCCTTTCCCCCCAATTTTGGGTGGAACGTAGGTAATTTTCCCGCCAAACACAAAACTTTCCAAATGTGGGTGCCACATAAACATTGCCGGCGGATTTGAAATTTTTGGGCATGATTTGTACTGAAATTGCCAAAAACTAAACTTTTTTGCACTAAAATTTTAAAAGTCATCTTTATTGTATGAAAAAAACGTACACTCCCGTTTAGCGTACCAACAATTCAATTTTCTCTGTGTTAGACCCGTAAAATTATGTAAGTTTAATTTCATAGCTTCATTATAAGTACTTTGAAACTTTAACAAATTATTCCGTGGTGTCTTTTGGATCAAGGCCAGAGATGAAGAGACGACATGGTTGATAGAGTTCGCAAGAGATGAAGAGACGATATGGTTGATAGAGTTCGCAGTGAATGACATCAAAACTGGTGTGATCAAGGTTGAAGCTCTTTATGAGATGATCTCCTGCATCGACCAAGCGTTGGAAAGTGATCAAATTGTTGAAGCACACCCGAGGATTAAACTGCAATTACTGATGGGAATTTATCTAAACGAGCATCTATTTGAATGTATTTAATGCGTCAATAATGAGCATTAATGAGCTTAAGGATGCATGATGATGTACGTGACAATGGCCATCATACCTCAGATTTGTTAGAAATGCAGGCTGCTGTGACTGTTGCTGCAAAATTTCAGAATTAAGGATGAAAACATGCAATTGAACCATTAAGTTCATTACGCTCTAAAACATTTAAAAACAAACTATAGAATTATTTCCACTGTGCGACACTAGATCTAAGCATTGAAAGTTTGAACCTACTTTGTTCAAGTGTTTAGAACTGAAACCCAAAATTTCTTTCAAAAAATCTTCATTATCACTGGTCAATTTCAACGTATTCCAGCCTCGGTAAATCTTGAAATCCAGAAAACTACAATGATATCTATTCAACCACCCTTCTAGACCTTATTTGTATGCCAATTAGGACCAACACACCTACCATCCCTTTTTAAAAACTATAAGCAATAATAATACTTGTAATAATTAAGGGGTACAATAATATTAATCACCAATATCTTTCTTTATACATACACTTATATGCGTGTGTGTAAAATTTCAAGAAAAAACAATGTTATATATCACCATTTTTCTACCATCGTATTTTCACTGTCCTAGTTTTGACTAAAAAATATTACACTTCATTGATTTTGATAGATTTGATACACTAATACATTCTAAATCAAGGAAATGTAACTATAAAAAAAAATAAAAAAAAAATCAAGGAAATGTGAAAAACGATGGTATGACGATGATGCCATGTAACATTTTCTTTCAATAAACTCAGTAGGAACTCTGGAGTTACAATGCTGTATCTTTATTATGGTCTACTGGAGAGCATAATTTAAATTCTGAGACCAAAATTGAATGATTCTCAAAATCTTGTCAAAATTGAGACAATTTAAAAAAAAAAAAAAAACTGGCACTTAAAGATACATTACTTTACTATTGAAATCAGACACCGTTTTCTTTTCTTTTGCAGACGGCAAAAAATAGGTGCGTACATATCTAACCGTGTCTTATGGTTGTTCCTCTGAACATCTGGGGCATTTGCATGTGAAGCCATAGTCAGCAAGCAATTCTTGTCTCTCTTCATACGGAAGTTCCTCATCTATGTACGATATAGTTATCTGGAAACACGGATTTTGGAAATGCAAAAATGTCAGTTTTTGTCATAAAAAAAAGACAACTAGCACTTGAAAACATTATGAAGAGCAATTGAAAGTATTTTTTCGGAAATGGAACAATGACCTCTTCTCCTTTAATGATTGGTCGTAAAGCAAGTATAGTCGCTTGGCCATCCCTGTCCTAATCAAACCAAAAAACACGCTATCATAACCATTTGAGAGAAAACTGATTGTCATGTATAAGCACCATGTGTGTGCACACTGAAGATACGATTTTGTCACATAAGCAATTATATACTTCTATTAAATTTTGACACATCCATATTTTATCCAAAAGGTGTCCAAGTTTGTAATTCAAGATAAAATCGTTTGCAATTTAATCTGGATTCGAATAAACAAACTAAGTTCTCTCTATCTATATATTATTTATGAAGTTATCCATCAGTTTGTATTTTTGAGAAAGTTTGTATTCTAAAAATTATACATCAGTTGTTACTATCCTTGAATGAGAATATGAGATAGCTATTTTCCCATGTCTTGGCACAGGGTGAAAACTAGTGAATGAAGGGAAACGCGACCATTGAATCTTGAGGTGTTTCACTTGGACTTATTTGAAAGGTAGTCAGGCACGTTATGTGGTAGCATAGTTCAATTTGGAATAAAATGAGGAGTGAGTGTAACACTTCTACTCACACGTCTTCATTTCAAAAAAAATTCTGAATTTTGAAGATCATAATAGTAAATCCCGACGTCATAAAACTAAAGAAGCGAACATGTATTATGAAGCAGACCTTTACTGTCCAAGTAACACGATCAGACTAATTCAACCAATCGAAAAAAATAAGGGTGAAGTGCTTTATATACGTACCTCTTCTCGCTTAAATGCTTTTGCATTAGGAATACATGAATGATTCATACAACTCTGCAAAGGGAAAAACGCAGTACCTGTTGCAAATTTAACAAATGTCGAACTTTCACAAGGTTCAAGTCTAGTAACAAAGTACCAATGCAGATATTGTGTCGAAATAATGGAAAATTACTGACACGGAAGTTTCAATATTATGGAAGTGATAGTAACACACAAATAAAGTACCAAACACAAATAATGCAAGCTTATATATTGTTAAGATAAAATATTTGCTTTTAAGATAAAATGGTTTGAATTTCAGAATGCCCAGTATACATGGCCTAAGAGTATAAATAGTGCTTAGTAATTTATTTGTTCAAATTTCTAGATGGAAGTAAACTAGAACAGTCACGTACCCTCGCAAGAAACCGAATAATCCTCCCCAAGAGCATCGAGACAAGATTTTGTTATCTTTTCAGCTTCTTTCTGCAATGAATTACAAATGAAAATAAAGTTATAGCTTTTCATGCTGCAATAACCCTAACAAAAGATGTGTCCTTAAATACTAACTTTTTGGGAGAGTGGGAGATCATCGATGTACAAAAAATAATCCTCCACTGGAGATGCTACTACCAAATCACTGTCAATATAGGAGAGGCATAGGTTAGTGTTACACTCTTGCATAGAAAAGTACTCCTACCTTTGCGTCCCACAAATGATATCTAATATTCTGTTTTAATTTGTCGAGCAGTATTTGTCATTCACTATAAAAGTCGAGATTTATTGTATTACTTGACCTTAAACCATTTATTTTGCACAGAATTGCTTTATCAAAGGAAATAAGTTCTATTCTATTTATGAATAATATAGCAACAATACAGATCAAATTAAAATCATGCCACCCATTTCCAAGAAAATTCTATGTTCTTTTTTCAATTCAACAATGACTTCCAAATGTAATACATAAATTTACAAAAACAAGGGCAGTTTTGGAAAAAAAATTCATAAAATTAACTTCTGTTAATTCCTGAAAAAAAATCAGACAGGACATCTTTTGTTGGATGGGAGGAGTATAAAAGTAGGAAAAGCCACATGACTTTATTTAATAACTCAAACTGTAGCACAGAGCTTGAACCGGCGAAAGACTTACAGGTTATTCAGCTCAAACATGCCAATAATATGACCATAGATGTCGAGAGAAAATACTTTGAAAAGTTAAGAACTTCAAATTTGGAGGGATAATGTATATAATAATGGTTCAAAAGGTAAATTGCTGCAGATACAGCAGTAAGTAGGATACATGGAGCACATTCCTTGTCGTATATGGCTTCCTTCAGGAGCTGCAGTGACTAAACAATTCCAAAAGAAGTCATTAGATTCATTATGCAAATCATGAGACAAATTAAAAGTGCAAAGCACTTCATCCTTGACTAACCCCTTAGCATATATTGTAATATTACCAGTTTCAAATCCCGATTTAGAGTCTATGTTCTCAAAAATAGATTTTGTGAAATGTAAGGGAGTACTCTCCCCCGTCGCACCAACTCATTTTGTTTCTTTTTTTTTCTTTATGGTTTTTCTTAAAGGTACTTTGTTCAAACTAGTTTTTGGGGTTGGGGGAGGGCCCCCCCGAAAGTTGCAAGAGTTTGCATATCTCAGCTAAAAAATGACTGTGCTCGGTAATTGGAATAATTTAAATTCTAATGTATCATTACTCATGCAGTTAAAGTTATAATGATCATCAAAAAATTCGGGTATTAAGGAATTGCCATGAAATCCCTCAAAACCTTGGAAATAACAAGAATGCATATCAAGGACATTCCAATAAAAATGTACAATTGAACTCAAAACTTCTTAAGAGTGCATAGTCGTCAGAATCCTTCACAATTGACTGACATGATTATGACCCAAGTGGAAAAGATCTACTCAAGTTGGAGTGCGTTAAGCTAGTAAATTGAAATCTAAGAATACTTTTTATACTAGCTGATGCTATTTGACTTTCTCTTCCCATATCTTTCGGTGAAACAAAAGCCACATGATGAATAATACTGGTGGTTCAAACACACATTTTCAACAAAATAATATAAGCCACAGAAGAGTATACTAGATATAGCATCAGTTTCAGGCTAAAAGGCTGATGTCTGGCTAAATGATTAAATTTGTTCCTTCATTTTCTTTTAAGCAGAAATTAAATGATTAACATAATTCTCAATCCTTTTATAGTTCACAAAAAAAAAACCTTCAGAGGAGATCCTACTAAAACATTGCAAGTCATAAAGCACGTCAATGTAATTATTCAGTGCTACAAGGATACACATGAATATTTATGCACAAACTAAAGTCAATTTGTTAACAGTACAGGATACAGCAAATTTATTAAATAATTAACCACTTTATATCTTTTGTTAGAAATTTTACTAAACGTTCTACTGATGATGATTACCTCAAATGCCAAGTCCTTTATTTGCATTCTAAATTCAGTTTCATCACAAGAATCAACATCTTCTGGAAGGGCAATGCAGTCCCACCACCTAGAGACAAATTAACATCTATTATAAAGTAATTCATATGATCAAACATACTTCTAGGAATAATAAACTGCCTCATTAAGCATTTATAAACCTTCCATTCTACAGAAGTACTGGAAAATGAGACAAGCAATTTCAAATCATCAGCAAGGCCGTGTAGAACAGGAGACCAGGTCAGATGAAGAAGGGCTAAAAAGGTTCACGGGAGAAGTAAAATGGCATTGAGAGATGCCACGTTCAAGTAATCGCATTAAAGAACAAAGACTGGACTATCTATTTCATATTCAAAGTTCCTCATGCAAATTGAAATTTATTTAGAAGCAAGAGATGAACATGAAGAAAGTTAGTCGACAGAAGGATCTTAGGAAGCAGCATGACATTTGAGGACAAATATGCAGCTAACAAGTTCAAATATTGTAAGTCATTTTTTAATCCAGGTATAATTTTGTAATGTCCAACCCAACAACACACTGGTTCTACCAATACTAGGTTTCAATATCTTAATTTTCAAAGGCATATACGGTTTCCGAAGGTATGATTTTCGGTGTAGAGCAACTTAATGGTATGACTGCTGTACAAAATATGAGAAAAAGAAGATTAAAGAAGTCTTTGGGAGGTAAAGCTTGTCAAGTACCTTCTCTGTATCCCATCGACACCGGCTTCCATGCCTCCAATAGCAAAGGAAAAAACAATTGCCTCCTTGTGTATGCTTCCCCCACCGTTTATGAGCCGCTTTGAACTTTCTGTATCTTAAAATGGTATAAGATATCACCTGAAATAGAAACACTTAAAATATAATTATCAATGAGATATTTCTTGTGAAGCAAATAACTCAGATCTGTTTCATGGATAAAGACCCTGGAAAACATGCTAGTTAAAATGGACAAAAAATATGAGAGAAATTCTTAATCTAAGACAGATATGATGACAAAAAATATGAGAGAAATTCTTAATTGAAACAGATATGATATTGGTTCTACCAAGACTTTCTGTTTAAAGAAAATGAGTTTCTCACCAATACAAGCTATATGAAGCTTGTTCTGAATGGATTACATCTGATGAAAATTATTCTGACAAGCTTGTGGCTTATCAAATTCTCAAATGTGAACTATAATGAAACAAGTTAATTGGAAAACCAGACTTCTGATCACATCCGTATAGGCTGATGACAATTTTAGTCATTACGTATTTTCGAAACAATTTTTTTTTTTTATGTATTGTCACTTCATAGAACAGCTGACAACGAACTAAAGCACCAGTGCATCTCGTTGTTATATTAGAAAGATCACCAAGCAGTTTGATACTACTTTGCATTCGATGCATTTATTTCACAACATAAAATCAAAATTCCCCATTCTTCTGCAAATGATACTTCCCAAGGGTGACAAAGAAATTTTCGGAACATCACAACCTAGTCCCAGATGTAACAAGTTCATTAGGCCACACACTAAGATGTGTGAGGCTACATCTTTTCACTTCTTACAAGGAAACTAGGTATTAAGATGATCGAATGGTCCAGAGTGTGCTCGTTCCCCAAGGTTCAGTTTTCACACCATAGCATGCCTATGATCTGTCGTTTTGTCCAAAGAGTTAATGTTTACTCATCCCAGCTAGTAAACATGATAAAACTGTGCTCTGATGAGAAATCAGTTTCTTGTTTTAACAAATTAAGTTGGATTTTTCACTCTAGGTACTGTTAATACTCCATTACATTTGCAAAGAGTAAAATCTTCCCATTTCAAAGTATTCTTACTGGAATAACTGTATCAGATTAGGAACTCAACTGAGAACGAGAGGTATTAGGCATAAAAAACTAGTTTGTAGAAGTATCAGAGACAAGAACAAGCAGAGCGAGAATGATATTACCTTGGCAGCAAGGATGAAGATATCATTTGTTTCTGCAAGGGTAGAAAATGGAAGCATGGATATCAGAGAGAGAGAGAGAGTGCACCGAGGGATAGTTATCCAGATAGGTAAGTAATTTATAACAGCTTTACCATTAGCATGCTGCATGAATTTTGAAAGCGCTTCTGTATTTGGCGAGGATGATCCATTTCCAATACAGAGCAAAGAATGGAATGAATCCCAATCAGCCTCCGCACATGATTTGCTACAAAATTGCATGGAGAAACTTAACAGGCACAAACCTCAACAAAGAGTGGCAATATCTCTATTTTCAGGTATGTTAAACACAAGTCTTGGTTACATAAAAATCCTCTTTTTTCCTAAATACAAAATTAACATGGTTTAAACAAGAGAAAATCTCCTTTTCTTTGTGGTTATGAATCAACGATTGGAATATGTAACTACCTGCAATAATAAGCCTCTCCGCATCCTCCCTGACATGGAAAAACTGAAGGCAGAGGGAACTCTCTGAATATGGTAACCGCAAGTTCCCACTCATCAATGACTGAAATAGTATCTCGAGGGATAGAATTTCTTTTTCTCGGTCCATCAGATGACCCACATTCATCATCTGCAGAGACACCTAATTCTTGCAAATGTAGTTTCCTCCCAATTTGAAGCTCTATCGAGCCAATAAACCGGAAGCAAAAGCTACACCCAAACAATCAATCTGCCACATTTAGATGGAAAAAAAAATCCGAAAGTGATAAACAAAATGGAAAAAATCATTACTTAAAGTATTCATAAACATATCCACTGAGTGCAATAATACCTTATTAGAAGAATGTTGAGCACCAACAAGCATCTGATCCTTCAATATAAGGTCACCTTCTTAAACCCACCTCACTATAAGCTCCTGCCCCCAATTAGAATTTCATCAAATAGGGATAACTACATACACACAGTCCCCTGAGGTTTTGCAAATTACCAACACACCCTCTGTCGACGGGTGAAATTGTAATCTGCTTTTACTAACAGAGCTGAAATTGTATTGTGACAGGTGAATAGTATTCGGCTTTTACTGACAGAGAAGTTATGGTAATTTTTTCAATTCGAGGGTGTTTTTCGCAATTAGGATGGGGTATCTGCAATTTACCCCATCAATAAATACAAACTTTCAGCAATTATCCCCACTACAATAGTTGCAAAAACTGAAAAGGGTTCTTGCACAGTAATAAGTCGATAATAAAGTAAAATGCAAAACTGCTAGTATTCAATCTTTGCAAAACTGCTGTACCTTTGCCATTCTCGCCATCTGGTTTTATTTTGAGGCCACAGTATTGCCTTTTCGCTACAACCTCTTCGAAATATTCCTGTGGAAGTTTTGTATTGCAACACTATTATTATTACATTTTAATTATACATACCAAAAAAAAGAAGAAGAACTAAAGAATTCCTATATATATATATATAGATATAAATTAATCGTGCTGACTTCAGGAAGGGGTGGGGGGGGGGGGAGGGTTGAGAAGAGCGGAGAGTTGTTGGTCGGAGTCGGAGAATTGAGCGTCGATTGAGGAAGACTCCATTCAAACCCCTCCCTGCTGCCCGCCGCACTTCCTACTATATATCTATTGGAAAATTACATAAACCTCCCTCGTATAACGTGTAATTACGCAACAACTCCCTCATGTATTTAAAATTACATATCGACCCCTCTCATGTAGGACATTTCTTTCATTTACGCCACAACTCCTTCATGTGTTTAAAATTACATAAACAACCCCTCATGTAATTACACCTCCTGTATTTAAATTTTTTCACAATTAAACTACTAAATATCTTACAATTAAGCCCCATTGAGGTAAAAACATTAACCTACCCGAACTTTTCGAGTTTTGGTACTTTTTTTATATAAACTTTCTTTTTTTTACACATTTTTATTTCAACTTTACGGATTTTGCATTTTCTTATATATTAGCATATTCCAGAGGAATAAACAAACTTTTTTTTACACTTTTTTATCCAAACTTTATTTTTTTTACACTTTTTTCTCTTACCCCGTCGCATGTGTTGAAATTCTGGTGGAATATTCCGCCGGAATATGCTAATATATAAGAAAGTGCACAATCCGTAAAGTTGAGATAAAAAAGTGTAAAAGAAAAAAAATTTACATAAAAAAGTGTCAAAATTCAAAAAGTCCAGGTAGGTTATTGTCTTTATACCCCTTAAAAATATGAAAGATTTTTTGATAATTATGTATTATAAAATGAGGTGTGTCCGTAATTATTTTTAAATCTATAATACGATGTGGTGTTACTTTGGTTAATATATTTTGTACTAAAACGTGTGTTAACCAACAATCTAGACACATTTCGGATTTTTGCAATTCAAAGCAAAAATAAAAAACATGCCCCCACCCATTGCACACCCTATGTTCGATCAAGGACTGCTGCTCGCCCCGACCTCCACATCCATCGTTAGGACAATCACACGCCACCATTGTACAGGTGTCGCCTTCGCTCAACTGTTGGTGCCTTGACTTTGGAGGCGATGCGGCAGTGCTTCATCTATACAGGGGGGGCGACGATTTATTGTAACTAGATTAAGGTTCTTTTTCTTGATTCTTATATATATATATATATTTTTTTTTTTGAACACAAACATCATCATATATTAAACATCACAATAAGAGTCGGATACAATGAAAGGAACAACAGAACAAGGAGGATCAACGAATCCTTCATGGCTAGAAGTAGCCAACCTAGCAAGGGAATGGGCAACACGATTACCCGTTCGCTTCACATGACTAAACGAAACACAAATAAAACTAGAAACAAGACACTTAATGTCAGAAACCAAAGACGAAATAAAAGAGGAGTTTGTATCAGGACTCCGTATTTTAGAGATGACTTGAAGACAATCCCCTTCCACGATAATCTTGCGCCAACCCATCCGAATACCCAACTCCAGCGCTTCACGGGCTGCAAGAGCTTCGGCTTGCTCGGGATCTTGAATAGCAGGGAAAAACTTGGACAACCACCCCACACAATGGCCAAGTGCATTCCTTGCAATAACTCCTGTACCAATGCCTTGCCTAACTCCAAGAACAACACCATTAAAGTTCAGTTTAATAACATCATTAGGAGGAGGAATCCACCGATCATGAAGATGAGGAACATGTGACTCGTGCCTGACAAGAACTTGAGCCCTACGAAAAGCTCCCAGAAACGCCCTTGCTTGAACCACTACCCTTAACGGATCGATCACTTCTTTATCCCATACAATCTTGTTTTGCGCCGTCCAAATAGACCATGCAATTATTAGGAAGAGATGAAAGTCTAATTTATCCAAATTATGAGCAGCAAATCGTATTCATGCTTCAACCGATCCGTGCCACCGAGCCACAATATCCCACGGTAAATTAGATAGTGACCAGATTTGCCGAGCCAAATCGCACTCCAAAAGAACATGCACATCAGTTTCAGTATTCATACCACAGCACGGGCAAACATCGAAAACGTTACACTTACGGCGTTGCAAATTAGACAAAGTGGGAAGGATACCACGACACACATGCCAAGCAAAAACCCGAACCTTGTGAGGGACTGCAGCACCCCAAATAAATTGCCAGTTGAGAGAATGATTCGAAGTTCCACCAAGCCCCGTACTACCCAAATTTCGAGCCACATGATACGCACTTTTGACAGAAAATAAGCCATTCTTCGTGTAGTGCCAAACAAGCGTGTCTTCAGCAGCGTATCTAGCAAGGGGAATCGATAAAATTACATCAACATCAGGGGCCCAAAATATGTGACGAACTAGTAGCTCATTCCAAGAGTGATTTTCGGCATCAATGAGAGAGGCAACAAACGCATGTAACGGTATGGTATTTGGAGCCGTGATTGGTTTAAAAGAAATGGGACGAGGCAGCCACTTATCCCTCCATATTGAAATTGAATTACCCGAACCAATATTCCACCGTGAATCCGCATCTAAAACCTCCCTGGCCCACAAAATACTAGACCACGACATTGAAGGTCGATTGCCTTTACGAGCCTCCCAAAAGGTACAATTTGGAAAGTATCTCGCCTTTAACACTCTAGAGAGCAGTGAGTTAGGAGACTTAATGAGACGCCAAACTTGTTTAGCGAAGAGCGCCTGATTGAAAGCCCGAACGTCTCTAAAACCCATACCACCCTCCTCTTTCTTGTCACAAAGAGAATACCAATTTAGCCAATGAATTTTAAGGGAATCGGAACCACTCCACCAAAAGGATGCCGTGAGAGACTCAATATCACTTAGAAGTCTTTCCGGCAGCCTAAAACAAGACATAGCGTACGTGGGAATAGCTTGAATAACTGACTTGATCAATATTTCTCTCCCTGCTTGAGAAAGATGTTTTTCTTTCCATCCTAATGCTCGCTTCCAAACCCAATCACCGATATAATTGAAAACCTCCATTTTGTTCCTCCCAATGACCGCTGGTAAACCAAGATACATCTCGTGTCTATCATCAACCTGGACTCCAAGATAATTAGCTAAATTCTCCTTGACAGCCCCATCCAAGTTTTTACTAAAAACAGCCACAGATTTTTGTAGGTTAATCACTTGACCCGATGCCGCTGCATATCTGTGTAAGACAGATTGAATACTCTGAAAAGCTTTCGTGGTTGCTTGACAAAAGATCATAGTATCATCGGCAAACAACAAATGTGAAACCGGTGGTGCTCCTCGACTAACTTTCACTCCCTTCAAAATGCCACGATCCTTTTCTGATTGAATGAGACGACTAAGGGCTTCTGCACAAAAAAGAAATAAATAAGGCGATAAGGGGTCCCCTTGACGGAGCCCCCTTTTAGGATGTAAAAACCCAAACTGCTCCCCATTGAATAGATAAGAATATGTCACCGACGAGACACATAACATAATGAGGGAAACAAACCTATCACTAAACCCAACTCTCAGAAGGATTCGCTTGAGAAAAGACCATTCAACCCTGTCATACGCCTTACTCATATCCAATTTTAAAGCTGCAAAGCCCTTTTTACCTGAGCTCTTAGAATTCAGAAAATGATTAAGTTCAAATGCAACTAAGACATTATCAGTAATGAGCCGACCCGGTATAAAAGCTGATTGGGAAGGAGATATAATAGAATTCAACAAAGGCTTAATACGGTTCGCTAAAGTTTTAGACGCTAGTTTATATAAGACATTACACAAACTAATAGGTCTAAATTGAGTAATAAGATCCGGAGATTCGCATTTAGGCAGAAGAACTATGTGAGTGAAGTTGAAATCATGTAATAAGGATCGATTGTTTAATAACTCAAGGACTGCACGAGTGATGTCAGAACCTACTATGGGCCAGAATTTTTGGTAAAAAATAGGTGGTAACCCATCCGGACCGGGGGACGTTAATGAAGACATAGACGAAAGAGATTTAGATACCTCTTCCGGTGTGAACTCCCGTACCAATTCCGCATTCATCTCGGCTGTAACTCGTTGTTCCACCACTTCTAACACTGAATCAATGGCATCGTCTGACGGGTAATCGGATGAAAAAATATGAGAGAAGTAACGATCAATAATGCCCTGAATCTCGACCTTTGATGATTGCCATGTATCAGTTTCATCCTTTAATTTATTAATTCGGTTCTTTTTATGTCGACTAGAAGCTCGTAGGTGAAAGTATGATGTATTTTTATCCCCATGTGCAAGCCAATCCAATTTACATCGTTGTTTCCATTTAATTTCTTCACCCGCAAGTAACTTTTCAAGTTCAGAACGTATCTGCTCCTCTTGAACCTTGAAGGTTTTCAGCCGACCTAAGAGCCCCTAATTCAGTTTCCAGATTCTTGATGCGTTTTGGTATATCTCCAAATTTTTTGCGACTCCAATTTAGAAGGCCAATCCGACAATCCTCTAAACCTTGCCAAACACGATTTTGTGCGTCTGTCATTGAAGTATTTCCCCAAGCTTCGTCTATCACTTTCGCACATTCATCAAATCGGACCCACATTGCTTCAAATCGAAACGGTTTTACCCCGTGGCGAGAATAACCATGCTCTACCTGTGACGGTAGGACCGATTTAATAATAACAGGGCAGTGATCCGAATAGATTAATGGCAAGTGGACCGACCGATGAAACGGAAAGCGATGGAGCCAGCTTGAGGTGGCACAAGCTTAATCTAAACGACATTTTACCTTTTGAGGCGGATCCCTGCGGTTGCACCAAGTAAATGTATTGCCCTTAAACCCTATATCCGTTAGACCCGAATCATTCAATGCTTAGCGAAAATCCATCATCTGCCACAAAGGTCTAGGCCGATTACTTAAATGCTCATGACTAAATAAAACTTCATTGTAATCTCCGGCAACTAACCACAGCTTATTTGATTTCTTTTTAAGTTGATGTAATAAATTCCAAGTCTCTTTCCGTTTGGTTGTATCCGGATCCCCATAAAAACCTGTAAATCTCCAAGATTGATCCAGAGTGGATGGATCTACTATAACATCAATATGGTTATCCGAATAAGACATGAGATGCACCTCGAGAGACTTAGACCATAGTAAAGCTAATCCGCCGCTAAGCCCTTTGCAATCAACACATAAACCATGAAAATTCAACCGACCCTTTACAGATTCAATTTTCGAACGTGTACACTTGGTTTCAGAGAGAAAAACCAAAGAGGGGCTGTGTTCTCGGATAAGGTCTCCGAGATGACGGAACTTCCAGGGTCCCCCTAAACCCTGACAGTTCCAAATTAACGGATTCATAGATTGTGGCGGGGCTATTCCACAGCCTCCGCCGGAATAATTTCTACCTCGTCACGTAAAACTAATGAACCAGATTGCTGTTTATTGTTACGAGCAAAAGGGTCGTCCGATTCCTGCACAAATTCCTGAGAAGGGCGTTTTGACCCAATTCGGAGTTGAACCCCACTATTACGCGGAGAAATCAGATTCTGAAATTTTTTAACTGGACGCCCCCTGCCCATTTTTGTAAACCCTAGGTTAGCTACCTATGAGAGAGCCCCAGAATTGGATTTGTGCAATAGTGGACTAAGACTATGGACGGTTGTATCATTGCCAAATAAAGACAACTCCGTAGGCGATACCATAGATGATTGAGCCCTATCCTCGGGCATCAGAGATGGTTTTGCTAATTGATCAACATTGGTCGAGCCATCGCCGATGCCCTGGTGAGTAGTGGGTAAATCATCCGTGTTATTACCAATTAAACTAGGAGAAATAGGAGATACACATCCATGTGTCTTAGAAAAAGGATATGTGGCACAATATGGTGGCTGCATTATGCAATGGGATTGTTCCATATGAGTATCCGAAGCACCCTCAATTCCTGATGTGCGCCTAACAAGGTGAGAAGGAGACCCCGATCGAGACTGAGTAGGAGTGGTAAACAACGGACGTTCACTGAAAAGGTCCCGATTAGAGATGCTAGATTGTCCCCTTGAGTTGAATAACAGAGCTCTTAACCAAAGACCAAACGGCATTTGTGTTCCGGGATTCTTAAAAGAATTGGAGTAGCGTAAGGGACAATATTTATCCAAATGACCCAGAATACCATAGAGATAACAAAAGTTCGGTATCCTTTAATATTGAAACGTGACGATGTACGAGTCCCCATTACTTGTCTGCATGCGAAGAACCCTCTTTAGTGGCTTAGTTACATCAATGTCCACTGTCATTTTCAGAATTGAACCCCAAGATACAGAATTTGCAGTGAGGTCAGCCTCTTTAAACTGTCCAAGTTGATTACCAAGAAAGATAGCTATGTCATGAGTCATCAATTTCAATGGAAGGTCTAAGACATGCATGTACCCGGAAACGACACGTATTGAGGGGCATAGAAGACGGACTATCGTTAATGTGCACAGACGCTAACACGATTAGATTCTTATCAAAATGACATGGACCTTCCTCAAGTGCGCGCTGCATATCCACCTCGTGATTAAAGATTAGGACAAATCGTTCATCCGAAATCTTCCTCACAGTCAAACCCCGAAGCGGATGAATAATCCGAACAATGATGTATTTGAAAGCCTCAAAATTATATGGTCGAGGAGAGAGAACCCTACCAACAAGCACCAAACCGTTGTGCTGAAAATCCTCCGTACATAATTCCGAAGGAAGAGCAACCTCTTCCTCTTCAGTAAGCATTAAAGATCGTTGAAAACGCTCTATTTCCTTATCCATATCGCCCAGATAGTTGATACCTTGTAGAGACGTAAAAACGCTGAGAAATAGTCGAGAGAATGCTGTTCGGGTACGAGAGCAGAACCAGATCAGAGATAACCTGAAAAAACATAAAAGAAAACAAAGACGCAGAGGAATTGTAGAAAAAACTTAAACTAAGGGGAAAAAAAACCAACACAGGAAGCCTAAGAACTACACAGAATAACTAAGAAAGACAAAAAATTAAGGAACATTTAAATAGAGACTACCAGTAATGCAACAAAAGAAAAAGAAAGATTGGACCATAACCGACTTGTCATAGACCATAAACCAAACAAATTCATGATTACTTCAAGCCCACGTTAACAGAAATGAGACCAGCGTATGACGATCGAAGGTATTCCACAAGCGAAGAACAAAATCTCACACCCCATGAAGAAACGGAAGGAAGTTTGCAACTTCTATGGCAGAAGACAAATGAAACTCCTATACCAAAAAGGAGAAGTAACCACCTAACTGCTGCAGAGGAAAAAAGAAAAAAGTCATATTTTCATTTTCTTGATTCTTATATATAGCTTGTACATAATGTCATATATTTTTGGGTTGAATATAATCATTTTCGTAGTATCAACAAGTTTAAACATTACAAAAAAAAATTAAAATTAGACATTAGTGACAAAATATCAAGTGATCATAATGTCAAAGTTGTCACTAATTGTAGGTTTTTAGTGACAAAAAGATTTTATTTTGTCACAAAAATAGGTTTTGTATGTTAAATAGTGACAAGATTTATGTAGATGTTGTCACTCTTATACTTAATGATAAGAAATTTGTTGTTATTATTACCAATTAGTGACACATCTTTAGTGATAAATAATTTAGTGACAACAATTATAGTTGTCACTCTATTTGTGTTGTCACTATACATGTGTCACTAATTGTCAATAGCGACAAAGAAACTCTTGTCATTAAAAATTGTTTTTGTGACAAAACAAAATTATTGTCACTCACTGTATATATTTAATGATAATTTTAATATTGTCACTTGCAATTTTATCACTAACATTAGTTTTTGTTGTAGTGAAAGACATCTGGGCATATGATACTCCATAAATTTAGTTTAATTATTGAAATCCTAATTAACAAAATGATGTATATTTATTAGTATCTTCTTGCACTGATTTAAATTCATAAATCATCTTGGTGCATGAAAAGCATGTCCTACACGGCTTCTATTCTAAAATGGTTCTTATTTCATACATACAAATCTTGTATAAAACTCATCTTTTATATTTAAAGAAAATATATATATATTACTATACTTAATAGGAGTGAATAACAATGCTACAATAAATATTGGTCGTCCATGCTGACGTGGCTCTTTTTGGTTTTTTCCCTTCAACCAATTGCCAAAACGACGTCGTCCGCTCATATCTGCCCTTGCTTTCCTTCCCTGAAAATGTATACAAAAATAACCACTATCACTAACACACATATATATTATACAAAATATAAACACTAAAAAACCACTATCACTAACACACATATATATTATACAAAAGTATATACACTAAAAAACTTTAATATAAAAATATATACAAAAATATATAAATATACACACTAACACACCACTATCACTAACACACATATATATTATACAAAAGTATATACATTAAAAATCTTTAATATACAAAATATATGCAAAAATATATAAATATACACACTAACACACCACTATCACTAACACATATATATATATATATATATATATATATATATTATACAAAAGTATATACACTAAAAAAGGGTATGGATCGAAAATGAGGATCGAAAGTTGGATTTTGTTAATGCCACTCTGTGTGTTTCATATTTAAAAGGACGCCTCCTTCTCAGACATTCGTCATACTTACCAATCTCGCTTTGGTATTCTTTTTAAGTTTGAATCTTCCTTGGTTCTCTTTTCTGTTAAAAGTTTAGTCCTCTACCTTATGATTAAATTTGGTTGTGTGAATATGGTGTCCGCTTTGGTTATGCAGAAACGCAGGGAGCAAAAACTTTATACTCTGAATCTGAGGTGCGGGAGAGATGGACTTACATCGGAGATGCTAACACAAGGCTCCAAATTTTTTATCAGAACATGCTCGAGATGAAAGGAGGTGGTATTTCTCGACTACAATCAATTCTCTTCTCTTTTCATAATTTCATGGATTTGTGCATTATGTAACTTTGTGTGTTAATTTCATTATTTTTTGAATGTGAATATCATGAAAAGTGGATAACCCCTTTTGTATAAAAAATGGAAAATCTTTTAGAGAATGATTAATTGTCATTAACATAAGAAAACAGATTTTCTTCATGAGATCCACCTGTTCAGTTTGATCTTGTTCAGTTTGATCTTCTGCCCTCCCCCTGATTCATAACATTTTGCCATTGTTAAACAGGTTTCTTTCCCTTGAATATAACTGTAGTAATTGCAGGCATATGTACCTGTATATCGCTCTATATTTTTCTGTATACGCAGTTGGCAATTTGACAAGGAGGAGGTACCATCAAATTGGAGGAGTTGATCGCGCGGGACTTTGGGATTTAAAGTTTGTTATTCTGAAAGTCCTTATGTTTTGCTTTCTTTGATTAAATTGTGCTTAGTGTTGTTAATTATTGTTTGTCTGTGTTGTTTGTCATGATTTTTGTAATTTTGTGATGTGAGGTCTGAGGAATTGAGATTTTCTGGAAACTTTGTGCAGTCGTCGTAAAAATTCTTTCTGGTTTGAATCTTCCCTGTACTATAGTCTGTTAAAATTGTAGTTCTCCAATATATGATTAAATTTGGTTGTGTGAATATGGTTTACACTTTGGTTATGCAGAAACACAAGGGGTAAAATTTTCTTCTCTGAATCTGGGGTGTGCAAGAGATGGGCTTACATTCGAGATGCTAACATAAGGCTCTTTATTTTCGGCCCGAACTAGATCGACGAAAAAGAGGTGAGATTTCTCTATTACAATCCATTCTCTTTTCCATCCTGATTCTCACGGATTTATGCAGTACATCTTTGTGGTGTTACTTTGGATTTTTCCTAAATGTGATTGGAGATCAAAATTAATGAATTTTCCAAAATGGTAATTGTTGTGTTGAGAGCTTAAATCAACATTTTAATTACATTTTGTCAATGACCAATAAATTGATGTTCAGTCTTCTTTTTTGTATGCCAGGGTCTTTAATATGCATGCAATCATCCCGCCGAAGGTAGGGTGCCTCTATTTGTGTATACCGACTTTCACTGGCATTCTCACTGCGCTGTTGCATGTGTAATCTCCGACTCTACAGTACTTTTGGTCGTCAAGTTCGTTGTCATTTAGCGCGCTGTATTTTTTATTTTTTTTTGCAGTACATAAAACGACGCCGTTTTGCGCAGGCCTTCTCAGTCGTCGATTTTCACTTGGCAGCATCGAACCGTTGATGCCTTATCTCCTCAATTTTTCTCCCAGCCTTATCGCCTCATTTTCCACCCTCTCTCTCTCCATTCTCCACCCACACCCATCTCTTATCTCTCAATTTTTCTCTTTCCTCTGACTGTATTTTTTCTTCTTTCAGATCCGAGTTCACCGACTGCGCTAAGAGGATGGTGAGTTTTGGCTGGGTGAGCAATTCGGCTTTCTATTTCTAACAATCTAATCGCTTACATAATTCTTCTTTTTTAATTACAGAAACAGATATATCGGATTTTTTCTTCATGAGATCCACCTTTTCAGCTTGTTCTTGTGTCGACTCATAAGAACTCGCCTAATTATACAGGTTTCCTTTCCCTTGAATATAACTGTAGTATCAGTATATCACTCTATATTTTTCTGTACATGCGATTGGCAATTTGGAAGGGAGGAGGTAACGTTAAATTGGAAGAGTTAATTGCTTGGGATTTCGGGATTTAAGGGTCCTTATTCTGAAAATTTTATTTTGTTTTCCTTTGATTCAATTGTGCTGTGTTGTTTATTATTATTTTTTTTTGTATTTTTTGTCGTGATTTTATTTAATTTTGTGCTATTAGGTTTGAGGAATTTCGATTTTCTAGAAGCTTCGTGCAATCACGGTGCACAATTTTTATTTCTGAAATTGATATTTAATAATTTGATTCCCTCACTTGTCTTCCGGGGTCTTTAAAATTTAAATTTAACTTTAATTTTGCAAGTTCTATTCTAGCTGTGATACGTATAGGAGCGCAGTACATGAGCTGAAATTTGTTTCATTCTTATTGAATCAGTCGGCGAATTTTGAAGTTTGAAGAATTGGGTATGGATCGAGAAGGAAGATCTGAAATTGAGTTTTGTTCATGTCACTCTTTGTGTTTCAGAGTGAATAACAATGCTACAGTAAATATTGGTCGTCCATGCTGACGTGGCTCTTTTTGGTTTTTTCCCTTCAACCAATTGCCAAAACGACGTCGTCCACTCATATCTGCCCTTGCTTTGGTCCTGGTCTATAGGAGAATCATCTCTGATAATCAATACTATTAAATAAAATATGAGATTCCTAGAATAACTACTTGTGCTGTCAAATTTGGTGAATTCATTTTCATTCTTAAATTATGACAAGTGCCTCAATCAATTTCTTCATTTATAATATTTTTTCTTTTCTATTTCTTCTCACACATTATGTCTCTCTCTTAGGAAAAAAAATTCATAAAGAATTACTTTCTATCAAACTTCCTTCTTGTCCTCACTAATTTTTAATTGGACGAGATTTAATTCAAGTGGTGAGGTTGATGTTCAAAACATTGAAATATCGAATTCAGTCCCTAAAATAAAGGTCTCTTAAAAAAAACAGAGGGTCCTAAAATAAAGATGTTTATCGAGTTATATAGTAATCTATCTTACTATACGATTATATATGTTAAGAAGTTGTCTTACTTTACATGTGCACTCGGGCTGTCTCGACCTCGAACTGAAACTCCATATTATTTGGTGAACTATCCATTTCTTTATGCACCTTTAACCTACGTTTACAGGTTACTATGCGTGCTAATTAGTCGTGTGGCTACGAGAAGTATCTAATCAAATCGTCATAGTATTTATGTTTTACATAGTCAATTGTCTGTTAATTTTTTTTTTGTTCAATTATAAGTATATAGAGGATGCACAATAGTGTGCATTGTGCGCTTTAGAATCTCTAAACTATATTCTTCAACCTTGCTTTTCTCATTGCGACCCAGCTTCGGGCTGGCTACAAGGCGGTTGATAATAATCTTATTATCATTTGTGATGCCATTGTGTGACGGAAATGCGAGGAGTGCAAGTTCTTGCTATTTGGTGATTCTTAAACTTTCTACGTTGCCCTAAACCTTACAAAAGTTTTTGTCGCCAGGGCTGCACATTCAGTCATAAATTTCACGCTAAGGAATATAAAAAACAATCATGTTTTCTTATTTAAAAAATGAAAACTCGAAGATTTTTCCTGTTTCTCCCTGATACTTTTGCTATGATCGAACGTGGTCATGCCTCTGGGGTGTCTTAACTGGGTTAGGTTGGGTGGTGCTTGTTTGGTTTTGGCTGCCTATGTGTTCCATGTTTGTAACTGGTATTCATGCGGGTTTTTTTTTGTTGGCATGCGTTATTTTGCGGTATATTACCTGTTTGGATTACCGCACCAAAGTGTTTAGAGATTGTTGTGTGCATGGATCGAGATGCTAAGAATCGAGTGCGCCGTCAGAGATACGCGGCACGGTCCACAGAGCAACATCAAGCATCTTTGTTAGAGCAACATCAAGCATCTTTGTGTAGCCGATTCCGATGATGAACATGTACCCATCATACGGTCTTCCAAGCGGAAAAGGACTTGATCTTGGGCATGAATCCAATGTAAATAACCACTCCTTAGGCCATGGAGTTGGATTTTTTTTGGGTTTTTTTGCCAAACTACTATTTTGCACCTCACTCTTTTGGATTAATAGTGTTGTGTATCCATCTGCTATAATACTCGGTTAATTATTTGTTCATGCTTTTGGCCTTTGAAATGCAATTATCGAATGCTGCGGTCTTATTAACTATGGATGTTGCTTAGAATTTGTTTATGTTAGTTTTACTAATTGTTAATTAAAATGAACTGGGTGAGAACTTTTTGGAGTTGATTCATTTATAAATTTCGTTATGAAACATCTTGGCAAAGAATGTGAAATTAAGTGCCCTTGTGCAAATTGCTTGACCTCGTACATTCATATTCAAATTAAGTACATTGTTGGATCAAATTGATGCTTCGAACTACTGTAAAATTATTGTGCAATTTTCATTCTACTCATATTATAGGGTAAGCCCCTTTTATGAAACGAATTTGCACATTTTTTGACGTGGTACCTTCATACGCTCTAATTGATGCCCTCTTATACACACCAATTACATCATCAAAAAATTGATTAACACAGTAAATATTTAGTGTATCCAACTCAGTTGTTTGCGACAACACGTACAAAATGTAGCTTAGCTCGCAATCAAAACTCGAGAAGTTGAATATCGTGACCTCTTTCAATGACTCCAATCCCATTGTTTGCAACTTCCAGTCCTTTACGTAGTTGGATACACTAATGCCCGCATTTTCCCATGGTGCACCCTACACATGTTAAGTCAATTACAATTTTATTTTAGAAGACCAAACAAAAAACGTGTTTAATAAACCATGTAATAACTAATAAACCACAAACAATAAAACTTAAAATATTACCACCAAATCGACTTTAAGTTTATTCAAGCCTGTACATCTACTGATGAGCACCAATGTGACAGCAAGATTGTCAAGCAGCTTCGAAGACCTGATCTCTAGACGGTGCATATTAACAAAAAAATACTTCGCCATAATGCGATGTAGAGACTCCACATGCGCCAACCTCTAAACAAACAATTAAAAAAAATCAAAAAAACTTCTTAAAAGCATTTGATTTATTCAAACAATGATATATAGATATACCCTAACAAAATCAACCGGCACACGTGCTCGTTCGCTGGACAGCAATTCTTTCGTCATTTTTACAAACTCTCGAAGTAGTCGATATGTTGAGCAAGTTGATCCGATGTATTGTACATGACGGTGTACTATCCACTGTAGAGAACGAGCTAACGGCCCCATTACTTGTAAATGCCCGGGACCCTGTTCATCTTGTTTCAATAAAATAACAAGGACATCTACATTGGGGAAGTGCACTTTTATATTCACATTTCCTTGGGCTCGATTGAATGCCATCTTGAATATTTTTACAGAAGGCAAATATGCCTGAAATTCTGTTAGTCCTCTAAAATCACAATTGAATAACTGCAAATCATTCAACTGAGGACACCATTTTCCAAGGCGTAAAGAAAATGTGTTATCATACAGCACAATGTACTTCAATATGAGTCTTTTTAAATTTCGTAAATTATATCTATCTTCCCACCTAACAATGTAGTTCGGTAGATATAATTTTAACTGAAGAACAGTTTGTGAGAAGAACAGACCGTTGGGGAGTGAAGTGGCTAACCGACCGACTAATTTCAGTATGCGCACAAAATGATCTATTCCAAAAGCCACCCACTCTTGCCTTATCGAATGCAATGCCTCGGCCCCCATTGGTAACTCAAAGCTCAAAGTTTCAACCACACTTTCATTATGTTCAAGTATAGTGCGATTAACAAAATGAATAAAATCTAAACCATGATAACCCCTTTGTTCGAAACGGTTAATATCGAATAAAAGAGTAGGGATGGAATACCAACAATGTTGAAAATATTTTGATAAAAGACCTAATCGGGCAGCCTCCACAATGCATGCATCCCTTGATAACCTTCCCATAACATGAAAAATTATATCCTCACAAAGGAAACTAAGTTCATTATTAGAAATTGTACCTCGTTCCATGGTTGTTTATATGAACTAACCCTGTTTATACTCTGTTTCTACTTGTGCAAGATGATCCCCTGAATTCCCTGTTTATACTCTGTTTCTACTCGTGCAAGATGATCCCCTGTCTCCCCTGTTTATATCTCCTCTTTTTCGTAGAAAATGATCCTAACAAATATTCCCTGTTTATACTCTGAAAATTCTTTGTAGGGTTTGGTGGAGGAAGATATTGTTCAATTTTGATCCTCACTAACTTTAATTAACCTGAATTATACTCTGATCCTCACTAACTTTAGTTATACTAACTTTAATTAACCTTTATCAAGGATATGGAATTTCAAGATCTATCCAAAATCTTTCATCGAGATAAGGAAACAACTTTAGGGTACAAAAAATTATTATTAAACATAAGCACATTATTAGACATTACTTAATGATAGATATATCTTTTTAAAGTTAAAAAGACACACGACTCTTAGAATTTCTACATTTAATTTTTAAAATTATAAATTGAATATTTTTTATAATTGATTGTTTAGGGTTTGGGAAGTCTTCTTTTGTTATGATTCTTAGTGGAGTTAGTGGTTTGATTAGTGGAGATAGTGGTGTGATTAGTGGGGTTAGTGGTGTGATTAGACAGACTTTAATTATGGGTAGAATTTGTGTTGGGTGACCACCGCCACATTAGATCCCTTGCTTGGTTTCTTGAGCAATTTGCATTGTATGACGCATATTGCAGAGCTGAAATTGTTAATTGAAGAGATTCTGAATGTGCTAATCAGTTCAGTAAGTGGATAACAATTATATGTTAATCTCAACAGACTGACTATGCTAATCATTTCAGTCGATATCAATTATATTTTAATTATAAGTGGCGAGCAGCAAGACGGAAAAAGAACATCATTATTATCCTTAATTGTATTTAATAATTAAGTTGTTATCAATGGTATTTTAATGATTAAGTGAGGTACAACAAGGAGGAACGAAGATGTAGTTTAATATTTAGTATTGTTTTTAATTGTATTTGCTTATTTAATGATGTGAGAGTTTTGAAAGAAAACTGTACATCATAAAAAAGTGGACCATATCCGTAACTCCATATATCTGCCCAATATCTTTCATCGAGATAAGAAAACAACTTTATGGTACAAAGAATTATGATTAAACATAACCATATTATTAGACATTATTTAATGATAGATATATCTTTTTAAAGTTAAATTAAATTATAAATTGAATATGTTTTATACAATAGGACAAACTTGAATCAATATTTATTTTCTATGTTTAAAAAATATCCTCTTCTTATTTTTCAATTTTTTACTCTTAGATTATTGGTAATGGCATATTTAGCTTATTAGACAAAAAAATAGTGATAAAAGAAAAAAACAATGAAATGAAACGATGGACCCAATTTTAGTTATACTAACTTTAATTAACCTTTATCGAGGATATGGAATTTCAAGATCTGCCCAAGATCTTTCATCGAGATAAGGAAACAACTTTAGGTTAATATCAAATAAAAGAATAGGGATGGAATACCAACAATGTTGAAAATATTTTGCTAAAAGACCCAATTGGCCTTCCTCCACAATGCATGCATACCATGATAACCTTCCCATAACATGAAAAATTATATTGTCACAAAGAAAACTAAGTCCATTATTACAAATTGTAGCTCATTCCATGGTTGTTTCTATGACTATCCACTGTTTATACTCTGTTTATTTTCTCTCTCGTATGAGAGTTTGTTTACTCTATCGAATGACATTTTCTTCTCTCCTTGAATAGGAGTTCCACATGAATTTTCTTACACTCGATTTTTTTCATCCTAAGATTTATTATTTTGGTACTTCAATTATGGTACTTCAATTATGGATTCCTAAATTTAAATATCAAAGTTATTTGATGTACAAATAATTTGTTACGTATATCTTAGAATTTCTAAATTTAATTTTTTAAATTATAAATTGAATATTTTTTATATAATAGGACAAACTTGCATAAAAATTTATTTTCTATATTTAGAAAAAGGTAACTACTGTATCTTCTTCTTATGTTTCTCTTTTTTACTCTTAGATTATAAGTAAGGGGATATTTCGCTTATTAGGTAAAAAAATAGTGATAAAAGAGAAAGACAATGTAATGAAACGATGGACCCAATTGACAATGTAATGAAACGATGGACCCAATTGATAATGTGGTAGTTTTTTTATATGTTATCTTATTCCATTTGGATATATGTGGTCCTATCATCTATGTACACATTAGTGTGCTAAATTTAAATTAATGTCATATATATATATATGTATGTATGTATATATATTATACCATGTGATCCGTTCACCTTTGTTGAGACCAAATAACTTGGTTAACCTTTATTGAGGATATGGAATTTCAAAATATGCTCAATATCTTTCATCGAGATAAGGAAACAACTTTATGGTACAAAGAATTATTATTAAATATAAGCACATTATTAGACATTATTTAATGATACATATATCTTTTTAAAGTTAAAAAAACACACGACTCTTGACATTAAAGGACACGACATCTCTTGATATTAAAGGAAACGAAGTCTCTTGACATTAAAGTGACCACAGTCACACGACTCTTGACATTAAAGGACAAGGAGCCTGAGTAAAACCAGAAACGTCTTCTCTTCCATATATATAGATATATATAATCCCATGTTTTTGCCACCACTGACCACCCCTATCGGAAAACCAAAAATTATTTTCATTTTCATCATCAAATTACGATGGAAACTGGGCAAAACAGTGGATTATTATCTGATTATAGTAGTGATTGGAATTACAACCCGATTTTTCCATTTGTGAAACTATATTTCATGCTGTTCCTTTGAGGGAGATGATAGTAAATGACCATTTTTATTCATCTTTCAGTCCGCAACATAACCCTACTTTTAACATTCCAGGTAATTAAATATCAACTTTTTAAAAAATATTATTATTTTCAATATATACAATATATAGTTTCATTTTTATTTTCTTCTTGTGTTTAATTTCAGAACTACTGTGGAGCAACTCTGGGAATGAAGTGATAACAGGATTTGAAGATCAACTAAACCAGCAACAATTGCTATTTGATAACTCTACCAATAACGCGGCAATGGTGATATTTGATGAGAATTTACATGCGAATAAAGAAAAGAAAAAAGTTAACAGATCAAGGGAAGTACTGAATACGTTGTCGAGGAAAACGATTTCACAGTATTTTTACATGCCAATAAAACAAGCAGCAAAAGAATTGAATGTAGGGGTAACACTTTTAAAGGAAAGGTGCAGGGAATTGGGAATTAGCTGATGGTCTCATAGAAAACTCATGAGCCTTCAAACCCTAATCAAGAATGTCCACGAATTGGAAAAAAAGGAAGGAGATGGGAAGTTGAGAGAGTTGTAGAAATTGGAACAAGAGATGAATTTAATTGAAGAGATTCCAGATATGCAATTAGAAGAAAAAACAAAGAGGCTAAGGATGAGATTTTTTCAGCTTAATTACAAGAAAAGAAGGCTTGGGAAGAAAACAAATTCACTTTAACACCCCCATCGAATAAAAATTATAGAAAAATCAATAATGATTACCCACCATTGGTCATTGTAATGATTAACTTTAAGACCCACCAATCAACGTTGATATAGTATTTATAATGATGTAAATGAGTCGAGTGTATCCGAACAAGTTGTTGTTCAACCTTATTTTTGTGAAACATTATCGAACTATAAAATTTGTATTTGATTTTGATCAGCGATATTAAGGAGTGCGATATGTGTTGTTTTATCAACTTTCATGTGTATGAAGTAAAACAATCTATTCGGGTTTCAATGGGATATCAACGAATAATTTTATATAAAATAATGATGTCAAAATAATTTTGTTTTTTTAACGTACTGATATTTAATCACTTTTTATATTGCCATTGAAAATTATATACTTACCATTTGTATGCAATTTTTTTTACTCATTTTTTAAATATAAGTCTGGGCATTATTGACCGCGCAACGCGCGGTTCTTGCTTTTCCCTGGTATATATATATATATATATACACACATACGTGGTGTAATATGAGCAATGAAATACGTAACAAAACAACATCTTGAATAAAAGATCGGAAACGCATCCAAACCCCAATGATGCATCTTTCCAGCAATCTGCATCTCCTTTCCATGCAAGAGACTCAGAAAAAATTGGCATTTCTTACTTTTACATGGATTATGAACACATGCAAAACTTGATTAAGATTAGTATGGAAAAATCACAAGTAAAAACTGAAATCAACTGAAATGAATTAATTATACTATGATAATTAAATTCAGTTTTCTATGAATCAACCAATTGAGGTGGTGAAGAAGTTTGTGTATCTTCCACAGATATCTCGGTAACATCATCGATGGTGTTGGTAATAGTCAGTGGCTTTTCTATGGCGCCATTACACAACATTTCCTTCTCCAGATGTTGACAATAGCTCTCGAAAACTCGGGAACTCACAGATACTCTAAAATCTAACAGGAATAGCAACTCTAATTCAAGCTTGTTCAGTTCTGCATTGCTCACTCCTCCAACTCGGGCGTAAAATGCATTATTGTAGTGCCTGAATATTTTTCGCAGCAAAAAATAAAGAAATATGGTTGAGATCTTCGAATACATCCATAAGAATCAAATTCTAGAGAACAATAATTGAACTACTATAAATCATTTTGACAATAAATTGTGTGTCACAATAGTCTGATAAACAAGTAATGTTTCATGTTGCTAATTTGAATTGCGAGTCTTTGTTATACAGTGAAATGGTGACAGAAATCTTAGAAATCACTGAACTTTTTAGTAAACCCACATGCTTGGCAGCAATGAGTTTTTTTTTTTTTTTTTTTTTTATATATAATAAATAATTGCAATTGTCTATGTTTGTGTTTGTAGTGAGTCTACGCGCGGACCCTGTTAAACGAATAGTTTTAATAATGTGATTTTGCCTTGTAAACTCTTTGATAGAGCAAATCTTAAAAAAATTAGATGGAATTTAATAGAATATTATAAATGAAATATGTATTTAGAGAATAAACAAGAAAAGGGGATCCGGACCGTGGAATGAAATTTGTGGTGTAGGTATTAATAATGGTAAGGTTTAGAATCGAAATATTATCAGGAGATTCAGAATAAATAAATTATATAACGCTAAGATAATACACAAAAAATAGTAAAAATTGCATAACAATATAAATATCATTAGTCACAGCTCGTTAATACATAATAAAAAAATATTAAATATAATTAAATATAATGTTATTATCTAACCTAGCATTGTAACCAAAATAAGTTCGCCACCAACAAGCATTTATCGTATATTTTGATAACACATTGACTACATCTTATCTTATAGGATGTCTCCCTAAAAACGTCGAAATCTAATTAGTAGAAATAAAATCAAAGATATTGGGTATCGTAGTCACAATATCTCCATATGATAAATAATATAATCATATTGGATATGTCATGTTCATGGGATGCTACTTAGAATATACGTAAACTCAAAAATAATAGATATCGCCTATGACGTAGGAATACTCTAAAAAATGATCACGTGCAATATTGTGTACACATCGTACCCATATTTGCTAGTTGCTACGGATACTAGCTCCCGAATGTTGTGTCTGAGACATTTTTGAACTGTCTGAAAATAAAAAGATCAGAGAAATTCTGAATATCGTATCCGATACAAAAATTGAAGAATCCGATACGCCTCAGATACCGGGCAGAGTGATTTTCTAAAATTATGCAATAATTTTTTGGCTAAAATAGGAAAATAGATAATGATTTTGGTCTTTTATTAAAAATGAAAACTTAAACAAATAACAAACAAACTTAAAGAACTAGACCAAATTTTATTTATCTAAATAAATTTATTGAATTAAAATATTATACACATATATACATACACGTATCCTCAGCGTAACGTATTTTTAATTTTTGAAATTTGTCATATTTCGTATTCGTATCGTGTTACTATCCTCGTATCTATATTCGTCTATCATAGATTTCGCCCCAAACTATCTACGATTATCAGATATGGACCTATACATCCAATGTTTAATGAACAAAGATAGAAAACAAGAAATAGGAAACTTACACATCATCAAGAATCTTGGAAGCAAGCATAACACTAGTGACGAGCAACCTATGAACATTGAGCGACACCACAAGTGAGTCCGGATACTTATGCACCACCCTATCTATATACACAAACCCCACCACGAAGCACGACGGGCTACAGCTTGTGTATTTATATATTCTCTCCACATACTTGTCCAGGCTAATTGCCGGCGGTCGAACGCCGTGAAAGGCGCTCAAGCTCTTCCCGGCGCCGCCGCCAAGGCTTAACTGGTCATTGCGAGAGACCAGCTTTTCGAGCACGTAGGAAAGGATGGTTAGGACTCTTGGTGTTGTTGAGGGTTCGAGGTGTGTCGGCTCCGACAGCCGCGGCTGGTGGTGCTGCGTTTCGCCGCCGCCGGTTAACATTTAAAGTAGCATGATTTTGTGGTGGGGGCATATCTTTTTTAAATTTCTTTCAGTTTTATCTGAGGTTGTGCTCAGAAGAACAGCACGAAAGGTGTATGTTTCTTATCTACATTGGCATAGTGCTCGGCTGACAAGTGGCGCTTCCATCTTCCATTCATTTTAAGATAACATATTTTTCAGCCCCATTAGAATATTCTTAACACCATACATCATTCAACTACTAGCCTAATAGAAGTTGAGAACATGTACTTTTAACCTTCGCTCATTCACCATCTGTTATGATATATATATATATTTTTTTTATCAAAATAAAAAACACACATATATACATTATATCAAAACAGTCGTACAAGTCTTGATACAAAGATGGCCCCATGACTCAAGCCTATTTATAGTACACAAAAGTTCCCTACCCGAAAAAAGTGGTCAAAAAATCAGGGCACGTGTAATAGTATTCTGCCAGGTCGAGCTGGGGGCTCCTACCTTTGACAAATGATCAGCTATCATATTTACCTCATGATAAAAAAAGTGGAGCTCTGTAGAAGAGTGCGCATGGCTGGGCCTTGGTCTGTCCTGCAAGTCAAACAGTAAAATAAAAGAAAATAGTCGGTATTAATAATCAGGTTCTATAGTTATAGCTTAATTGCCAGTTGGATGCCGACGTTGACTGGCAAATTTCTGCAAGATTGTTAGTGGTGATTCCAATATGCATAGAAGAACCCTCTACAAAATCACCCCTATGATCCCGTATGACCCCCTATACCAACCAGACCCGGATTTCCCAAGGAGGAACTGTCGATATTTAATTATGACCCCCCTATACCTGTCGAACCCAGACTTCCCAAAAAGGAACTGTCATATTTAATTTCTACCAATGATGTGATGGTGCAATTCATTTTAGATAAAATATTTGTGGAGAGAGAAGGGTGGTGTTAGTGTGCATTTTATGCATGTTTTTCATATATTTCCTTTCTCCTTTTATTGATATTTGAATTTAAATAATAGATCTTTATTATGATTTTTATTTTGATAGGTGAAATTTCAAAGAAAAAGAAAAAGGAAGAAAAAAAATGGAGAAAAAGAAGAAAGAGAAAAGGAGAAGCAAAACATGTTATTTTTCAAAGAGAGGAAGAGAATCCTAGTTTTTAGGAATCCTTCCTATTTTTTTGGAGTTTTATTAGTGTTTTATCTTAGTAAGGAATTAATTTCCTTATTCTATTATAATTAGAGTTTTATTTTGTTAGGAGTCTTTTTTGGCTTGGTTTATTTTATTATATAGCTGGAATTAATTCCTTTTCTCTTAGACTTTAAGATCATACACATTTTTTACTAAGGGAGGAAGAAGAATTCCTGCATTTTTCTTTCTTTCAAGATGTATTGCTAAATTTTTTATTTCTAACCAAGGATTATTGAAGTTTTGATTCTACAAAAGTTGTGAGATCTAATTTGTGTTTATTTCCTTCTTTGTTATTGAGTATTTGCATATTTTCTGTGTTTGTTGATATTATTATTTTGATTAATTGAATAATAAGGGACCGTTATTTGATTGTCAGAATAGTATATAGTCATTTAGAATCTCAAATCCGTAATTCTTTGGTCAATTCTAATATTTGTGGCAGTTAATAACGTTGATTATAGACAAATTTTCGATTATTGTTATGGGAATATGTGACCTAATCTAAATGAACCGAGCTTGCGAGTTTGTTGGTTAGAATTGGTGTTTCTCTATTTCTTAATGCTATAGTTAAATTAAATCTTAAGAGCTTATTTAGGGTTGTTTAATCAATAAGAGAAGTAATCAAAGAGCTTGTTTTGGTTATCGATAAATTATGGAGAAACTAGGTTGTTAGAGCTTGTTAATAACTATAGCCAATTTATTCATGAACATTTAAGTATTTTTGTATTAAGGATCAACTCTTGGAATCAAAACGGAGATAACTCCTTAGGCTAGAATCTCACCATCGATTGAATTAGCTTACTTGTTTAATTTTACTTTTCTTAATTTTCAGTTTATTTTAGTTTAATCAATTATAAAAAATCCCCCCTCTTTATTTTAATATTAGTAATTTGAGAAATAATTTGAACCAATCCCTGAGGATTCGACCCTGCTCACTACTATCTGCAAATTTAGGAGTAGGAATTATTTTTGTGTGGATTCGACACCCATCAATTTTTGGCGCCATTGCTGGGGATTGGTGCTTTTAGATTTATTTCTCATTATAAAGTTAATTTTTGTTGCCTGTTCTGTTTAATGCCTCAATCTCTTCGTGCAAGTGAACTTTAGTATGATCCTGAAATTGAAAAAACAGCTCGCCAACTATGAAAATAAGCAAAGCAACGTGCTCAAGTCAAGGAGTCCCATCTACTTCATCTCCCAGATTGAACTTAACTTTGGAATTGAGTAACACATCCAGTGATTCAGAAGAGGAACTTGAAGTCATGGCCAACGCCAACGAGAGAACTTTAAGAGAGTTAGCCATGCCAAACATGAACCAACAACCTCTTTGCATTCAATATCCTACCCTTGAGGTAGATTGTGAATTAAAATCTGGTCTTATTCACTTGCTTCCTACTTTTCGTGGTCTTGCAGGAGAAGATCCCCACAAACACTTGAAAGAATTCCATGTGGTCTGTTCAATGATGAAATCAAGGAATGTCATTGATGACCAAATCAAACTGAGGGCTTTTCTGTTTTCACTAGCTGACAAAGCTAAGGACTGGAAATATTATCTACCCTCTGGCTCAATCGAGACATGTACTGAAATGAAGAAATAATTTTTGGATAAATTCTTCCCCGCCTCACGAGTTGCCAACATAAGGAAAGAGATATGCGAGATTAGGCAAATCAGTGGAGAATCATTGTATGAGTACTGGGAGCGGTTTAAACAACTAGTAGCCAGTTGTCAGTTGTCCACAACACCAAATTCTTGAACAATTTCTGATCCAGTATTTCTACAAAGGTTTATCAACAATGAAGAGGAATATGATAGATGCTGCAAGTGGGTGTGCATTGGTATATAAAACTCCCACTGAAGCAAGAAATTTGATCTCCAACATGCCTGCCAATTCCCAACAGTTTGGTACTCGACAAGACTGTGCACCCAAAGGGGTGAATGAGGTGAGTATATCTTCAATTGATCAGTGATTAAATGATTTAACTTCTCTTGTGCAAAAGTTGGTTGTAGGTAATACACACCAGGTGAAAGCTTGTGGCATTTGCTCCAACACCGGTCATATTTCTGAGGCGTGTTTTACACTTCAATATGAGTCATTTGAGCAAGCCAATATTGCTGGAGGATTCCCACCACCTTTCTATCAACATAGAACACCAATTCCACCACAGCAACCGTCTCTAGAAGAAATTGTTAAATCACTGGCAATTAACACACAAAAATTTCAACAGGAGACAAGAACTAGTCTGCAACACCTAGGGAGTCAAATGAGTCAGTTAGCCACAACTTTGAATGAGTTGGTTTCCTAAAGCTCAAGTAAACTACCCTCTCAGCCCGTAGTGAATCCAAAGCAGAATGTTAGTGCAGTCACTTTGAGAAGTGAAAAGGGGTTACAAGAGCTCAAGAAAATTGTAATACTTCCACCATTTCCTAGTAGGCTTGCTAACTCTAAACGTAAGGTAGAATAAGAGTTAGAGAAGAAATCAGTGAAATCTCAACTCATCAAGTTGACTAAGACACATAGCAAGCAGGTCAAGCAAATTGAGGCACCTCCCCCATTTCCTGGTGAGTTTGTGGAATATGAGAAGGAAAAGCAAGAAAAGAAAATTCTAGAGACTCCCTGAAAAATTGAGGTAAATGTATCTGTAGTCCTTCAAAAGAAATTACCTCCAAATGTGAGGACCCAGGTATGTTTACTATTCCTTGTAAGATAGGTGATGTGCAAATTGAGAAGGCTATGTTAGATCTAGGATCGTTTATTAATATCATGTCTCGTTCTCACTATGAATCTTTGAATGTGGGAAAATTGAAAGGAACAGATGTGATTATCCAATTAGTTGATAGGACTAATGCATATCCTGATGGAGTTCTTGAAAACATATTAGTTCAAGTTAATGATTTGGTTCTTCCTGCTGATTTTTATGTTATTGATATAGGTGAAGTTAACTCTTGTGATTTTGATCCCATTTTACTTGGAAGACCATTTCTTAAAACATCTAGAACTAACATTAATATTCATTTTGGGACAATTACTATGGAATCAAATGGTGAAATCATAGAGTTTAGTATTTATGATTCCATGAAGTATCCTAATGATGATCTTCTATGTTTGTCAAAGATGTTACTGACTTGTTGATGCAGCGAATTCTTGAACTCAATGATGATGATCTACTAATGGTAGCTTGGCACAATGATGGCTTTGAACCTCACACTTATGCAACGTGAGCCATAACCTCGTCTAGCTAAAGATGTTAAACAAAGGCGCTGCTTGGGAGGCAACCCAAGGTTTTATCTTTTCTCGTTCCTTCATTTTGTGTTTTTTTTATAGATTTTTCATTTTTTTCTTTGAGGTGAAACATATCCAAAGGAAATACTAGGGCACGTTTTAAACTTAGTCAAAAAATAATTCTTGAATTGATAGATTACAACTTCAACTAAGACGTGCCCACGCACTATTAAAAATTGTAAACTGCCTAATTTTGCACAACTTTGCAAATTTATGACTTCAACTTAGACGTGCCCATGCTCAAATATAAGTTACACTCTGCTTAAAAACTTCACCCCTTAGTCAATTTCAAAAAAAAAAAAAATATCGAAAAATATTTTAATTTTTGAATTTTTTTATTTTCCAGCAATTGTTTTTCCTTTTCTTTTCCTTCCCTTTTTAGCCAAAATCCCTAATCTTCCCTTCACCAAATTCTTTTGCAGCAAAACTTGAAAACCCACCATTGAAGAACTTGAATCTCCACAAATGACAATTCCACCAACCACAACTCCGCTGCCGGCAGCTCTCAATTCTGACCACTCTCGTTCGTCTTCTCCGATGAATTCTTTTGGGTCAAGTTCTTCAAGCCCAATTACAAATCAGTCACCACCGGATTGATCTCGAGTTCACACATCTACGTTCAGAGGAGTCCCTTTCCTTTACCTCTCTTTTTATTCCTCTTATGCTTTCTATTTTTATACATTGAGGACAATGCATGTAATAAGTGTGGGGGAGGGGGTAAAATCCTTTGTTGTTATGTGTGTTAAATTCTCTTAGTGTGCAACTGTTAGATTATATGCCCTCGAATGCCATAAAGAGGATAGATTTATAGGGCATAAACATTGTAACTAAACTATGGTTTTTCTATTAATATAAGGCAGTTCATTGTTGTTTTCTTATAGGCATTTATAAGGTGTGAATAAACAACGTAAAGTCCTTGATGACAAGGCGAACCTTCTACCTCCTGTGGGATAGGAGGAAATGCACTAGAATGGTTTGACCCTTGACATCTAAAAAGGTTCGCAATTCTAAGAAATATTCATTGAGCATCAATAGTGAATAAAGACTTGTATGATGTAAGTTTTGATAGAGAAAGTGCTAGTCGTACACTATGGAAATGGTAGTGGGAACTTATATCATAGACGTGTCAGTTGGACAGATATGTTCGAACACGGCTTGCATCAGTTCATCACATGGGTATTCACTCATTGACAGTCAATGATGAAACTGATAAGTAGTGATAGGTATGTGTGAACCTCTGACCTGAGAAATCGAGTTGAAGATGTACTTGTGACATCAAGTCTGTCATTAGAATAGTTAGATTCAAATCACCTGTTGGTGGAATCGACCTCGAAGTGCGACTTGATGGGCAAGTAGCATTGTTAACTGATATGCAATGTGGAATTTATTCTCTCATAAGTGAATGAGTAAAATATCCTATGCGATCATGAATAAGTGAGGATGAAAGTCTTTGGCCAAAGCATTTAAATACCTCGACTTATTATGAGCTTAGGCATATGGTCAAGTTATATGAGTTTGACTTTAAACCATGACTCTTACCTGACTGAGATATAAGAATAAAAGGTTTATACACGTACGATATTCACGGCGTAAAGGTTTGGAATAATCCTATTCATTCGTTCTCAATTGGGTTACGGTGTGAGCCATGAGACTAGCTAGGTGTCACTCACACCCCTTTGGATTCCTCCCAATTGCCTTTTGAGACGAACCTAAAGAGTTGTGCTTAAAGGAAGTGCAAAAGGAAAAACATGGGAAAAAGACTTGAGAGAAATTCACGGCATTGGATGCCGTAATAATTAATTAATTATTGGATAAATAATTATTATTATTAATGAGTAATTAATTTCTTGGAGAAATTAAATTATAAATTAATTAATTAAATTAATGAGTTAATTATTTCTTGGAGAAATTGAATTATAAATTAATTAGAATTGAATTAATTGGATTATCAATTTATTTATGGATAAAAATTATCCTATTAATTAATTAGCAGCAAGACGAAAGCCGAAAGCTTCCGCCCACTAAGGGGCGGCAAATACACTCCCAATAGGGCTCTTGCATGCTAGTGTTATTGTTTCATAATGATATAATATATCACAAGGTGAAAAATAACAAAAGGCAATTTACATAACTTTCCTCTCTAAGAAAAAGTCTCTCACCTCTCTCTCCTCTCTCTAGCCGTCTTTGACAGGAGAAAGGAGGAGTTTTGGTTTTTGATTCCGGCGTGACGTTAGAGACGTTGGCAAATTCGGCGTTAGAGAAAAGGATCACGTTCAGAAATCAACATATGCAGAACGGTAATTTTCTATACACAATTAAACACGAGGATTAGAGATGATTCGGGCTTTGGGAATTAAATTTACTTTCCGCTGCGTTCTATTCGTATAATTCCCAACAACAACGAGTTAAGTTAGTGTAATTTTTTTCCCCAAAATATCATTTTTTTATTTGAAAAATTTGTTGAAATTCACGAGAGAAGTCAAGCATGCCTATACCGTTACCATTTGTTAAAGTATATGCTTCTTTGAGAAATTTACGGAAGTTTGTAATCTAGCAAAATTATGTATGTGATATTTGAACTCGCAGAAATCCGTTGATATATATTTTCTTAGGTTTAAATTTTGGGGTAATTAATTTGATGATGAATTGAATATATGGGTATTAAGACCCGAAGAAATAGTTAGTGTTTAAGAGTGTGTGATTTAACATCTTTTAGCTCCTGGGCTAACTACACTGAAGGGATTGAGCTTGAGAGTTTTCAAGCTTGGTAACCTAAGGTTAACTGGTCTGGGACTATCGGCCCAAACCTGCCACTGTGTTACTATCCTATAGGGCTATAAATAGGGTATCAAATGATAAGCTTGTTGAGTAACCTGGGTGCATTCATGACCAATGTTTGTATTCGCGTCAAAAGACAAGTAAATGCTTAAGTGAATGAAAGTGTAATATTGGTTCTAATTTGTTAATTAAATGCTTGAGGAGATAGAAGGTGATAATGCGAGTTGAATGTTGTATACGTAATATTGCAGCCATGGATTTTTGTAAATTTTTGAAGAGTTTGTATGGATACGAAAGTGATAGTTGAGGCATGATTGACATCTTTAAGAATTTTGTTAAAATTTTTCATGATAAGGGTTGATGTTTGGAAAAAAAGTTCTTTAACTTATTTGTTGTACACTGAGAGATCGATTTTGTGGGTATATTGTCTGCAAACCCTCATGAGACTTAACTCATCCACTAGGGTACCTAGGGGTTTAAAGGCTTGTTGCATACGCTAAATGCAATCGTGTACCTACGAAAGTAGTTAGTTTTAGTTGTTTTTATTTTTCTTTATTTTTGAGTCTTCTATCTTTGTATGAGGACGTGCAAGAGCCAAGTGTGGGGGAATTTGTTAGTGTGCATTTATGCATATTTTTCATATATTTCCTTTCTTCTTTTATTGGTATTTGAGTTTAAATAATAGATCTTTATTATGATTTTTAGTTGATAGGTGAAATTTCAAATGAAGAAAAAAGAAGAAAAAGATGGAGAAAAAGAAGAAAGACAAAAGGAGAAGCAAAACTTGTTATTTTTCAAAGAGAGAAGAGAATAATCCTATTTTTTAGGAGTCCTTCCTATTTTTTGGAATCTTATTTGTGTTTTGTGTTAGTAAGGAATTAATTTCCTTATTCTATTAGAATTAGAGTTATATTTTTTAGGAGTCCTTTTGGCTAGGTTTATTTTCTTATATATAGCTGGAATTATTTCCTTTTCTCCTAGACTTTAAGATCATACACGATCTTTACTTAGGGAGGAGAAGAATTCCTGTGTTTTTCTTTCTTTCAAGATGTATTGCTAAAGATTTTATTTCTAGCCAAGGCTTTTGAAGTTTTGATTCTACAAAAGTTGTGAGATCTAATTTGTGTTTATTCCTTCTTTATTCTTGAGTATTTGCATATTCTCTGTGTTAGTTGATATTATTATTTTGATTAATTGAATAATAGAGCCCGTTATTTGATTGTCGGAATAGTATATAGTCATTTAGAATCCCAAATCCATAATTGCTTGGCAATTCAATATTTGTGGCAGTTAATAACGTTGATTTGGACAAGTTTTCGATTGTTGTTATGGAATATTGATCTATTTAAATGAACCGAGCTTGCGAGTTTGTTGGTTTAATTGGTGTTTCTCTTTTCTTAATGCTATTATTAATTAAATCCTAAGAGCTTATTTAGGGTCGTTTAATCAATAAGAAATAATCAAAGAGCCTGTTTTGGTTATCGATAAATTAAGGAGAAACTAGGTTGTTAGCTTGTTAATAACTATAGCCAATTTATTCATGAACATTGAAGTATCTTTGCATCAAGGATAAACTCTTGGAATCAAAACGGAAATAACTCCTAAGGTTCAAATTTTAATTGAATAGGTGTTTCACTACTACAAAAATGATCTATGACAGCGGTTTTTTTGGGCTTATGACAGCGGTTTTAACCGCTGTCATAGGTACCGCTGCTATAGGGGTGGACCTATGACAGCAAGTTAAAAACCGCTGTAATAGGTCCACCTATGACAGCGGTTTTCAGGAACCGCGTTGTGATGTGAAAAAACCAAAAAAAATAAAAAATAAAGGACCTGTGGCAGCGGTTCTCCCAGAACGCTGTCTTTTTTTTTGTTTTTTTTTAATTTTATTGCCCTGTCATGATAGTGCCTGTACAGTAATATGCAATGATCCAACCAACAAATTTCAACTAACAACAAAACATATTCAACATAAACAAACATCACCCCAAACTTCAATATTACCATCTTTTCCTCCAACAATAAAATATTATAATCTCCAACAAAATGTACAATCAACTATTAAATTACTAATGACCTTACGAAATACAATAAATCAAATCTCAATTTATAACAAGTACTCACAATGTACAAAAACTACATTACCTAATTTCTAAGGAGCTGCTAAGAAAATGTAACGTGCAACTTCGCAGCGTACTTCATCAATTTTGCTCATCATTAAGAAGGCTTGACAATCTTTAAGTCTGCAAGATATAGTAATAAGATAGAGATTAATTGCAAAGTGGAAATAACATTTCATTACCTACCAAAGGTTAATAATTTCCAAGTAATAGAATTAAGTAATATATAAGGATTATGTATACCGCTGTTGGGATTAAGTATAGTCCGTGGCTAATAATCTCTTTCATGAATCGCATAACTAAATCGCCACAATCCACCTCGTTGGTCTGCGGGGGCACTACAAAAGCAATCAAAATTACTTGTATTAGAAAGACGTAACTTCTATACGAATATATAATCTCATGAAACTAGAAAATGCTAACCTTTTATAGTAAACATTTACAGACCTATTTTTTGGATTTGTTGGATTGGTTTTGTTGCAGTTGCATGAAATATGTGCACAGCTTCTTAGAAAAAATATAAAAAACAAGAAAATCTTAAAAAACAGAAATTAATTGAATACCATACAATTTAAAAAATATAAATATAGGGATACATTGATTGAATGACAAAGACAGGTGTGGGGTGGCTAGGTACAGAGACAGGTGTGACAGTACTTGTGAAGACAGTACTGATGATGATGGTTTGTATGACCCAGATTATGACCTTAGTGAAGATGATGACATGCTTTATAAGAAGTATGTTGATCCTGAGGTTAGTTTTCAAATGCAAAGGCAAAAAGAAAGAAAAAGTGACAGAACAAATGGAATCAAGATTTTTTGATGAAATTGAAGTTAATGTAGATGAAGAAGGTAACACATCATCTGATGAACTGGAAAGTCTATGTAGTGATGAAGAAGGTGATGATGCTATCAAGTTCATTAGGTTTAACCCAAAACTGATATGCATGATCCAAAATTTTATGGGATGGGATGTTTTTACAGATGCAAAAGAGTTTAAGGAGGCTGTGAGAGCACATGCAGTGGTTTGGCAGAGAAATGTTGTGTTTGTAAAGAATGATCAATCAAGGGTTAGAGCAAAGTGCAAGGGACATAACTGCCATTGGGTTGTTTTGGCTTCAAAGATGAAAGACTCTAACACATTTCAGATTAGGACTTTAAATACTAGTCATAAATGTGAAAGAACTTTAAGCAAAAACAAATTTGTTACATCAAGACTGTTAATCAACAAACACAAGACTGATTGGAGGTTAAATAATGGATGGAAATTTGGGGATTTTAAAGAAAAGGTTCATCTGGATCTTAACTGTGAGATTAGTACATCACAGTATTATAGAACAAAAAAGAAGGTCAATGACATGTTGAATGGACAGTACAAGGATCAGTATGCAAGATTGTGGGACTATAGTGAGGAGATTAAAAGATCAAATCCTAACTCTACAATGGTGTTTAAGACATATGTTGATAGTGAAACTGGTGAAGACAAGTTCCAGAGGTTTTATGTGTGTTTTGATGCATGTAGGAAGGGCTTCTTACAAGGTTGTAGACCTTTGATCGGTGTTGATGGGTGCCATTTAAAGGGCTCCCATAAAGGAATTCTGTTGACTGCAGTTGGGCTTGATCCAAATAATTGCATCTTCCCTATATGCTACAGTGTGACAGAAGCTGAAGACAAGGAGACATGGAAAGGTTTCTAGAGTTGGTTATGGGGACCTTGGTATATATGACCAAGATAAATGGACATTTATCTCACAGACAAAAGGTAATACATAGTGATTTTATTTCAGTTCTTTTGATATAAACTTAGTTCTTAATTGTGCTTAATGAGTTGTACTTTGCAATTTTTTATCATAGGGGTTGTTGCCTGCTCTGTATGAATTGTTGCCTGACATAGAACACAGGTACTGTGTCATGCACATGTACAATAATTTCAAGAAGGAGCATCCTGGACTTGCACTAAAAGACAGATTGTGGAAGGTTGCTCGAGCAACAACTGTGAATCAATTCAAATTTCAGATGGCATCCTTGAAAGAATTTGATGAAGGTGCTCACAACTGGCTGGCAGATGTTCTGCCTAGGCATTGGTCTAGGTCACATTTTAGGACATTTCCTAAAGGTGACATTTTGCTAAACAACATATGTGAAAGCTTCAATGCAGCCATTCTTGAAGCAAGAAACAAACCTCTTCTGAGTATGATGGAGTGTATCAGGGTTTATTTGATGAAAAGAATGGAGGCTAAGAGAGAATGTCTGTCAAGGTGGAATATTCAAATGTGTCCCAAGATTCTGAAAAAGCTTGAAAAGCTGAAGGATAACACAAGAAGTTGCATATCAACATATGCTGGGATGGCAAAGTTTGAAGTAAGAGACATGTATAGTGGCCAATATGCAGTTGACCTAGAACAGCACACATGCACTTGTAGAAGATGGGAGTTATGTGGGATCCCATGTGTTCATGCTATCAGTGCAATCATGTCTGCTGAAAGAGAAGTGGAGCAGTATATAAATGTGTGTTATTCAGTGAAAACCTGAAGAAAAGCCTATGGTTATGTTATAAATCCACTAAATGGTGTAAGTGAATGGCCGTTTATAGGCAAAGGGCCCATTGCACCTCCAGGTGACATAAATTATGTGGTAGGCCCAAAAAGGTTAGGAGAAGAGAAGCTGGAGAGCCACCACCACCACCTGCAAATGGAACACAAAAACTGAGTAAAAAAGTTTACCAAAAGACTATAAGGTGCAGAAAGTGTGGACATGATGGACATAGCAAGAAACATTGTAAAAGTACCCAATCTGGAAGTTCACAAACTGCTGCCACATCACAGTCACAACATTCAACACGATTAATAGAGTCTAAAAGTGAGCAGCCTGGACAAACAGAAGATGGAGGGGCACAACCTGGACAAACAGATAATGGAGGGGCACAACCTGGAAGACCAATATCAAAGAGAAAGTGCAGTGTTTGCCTCCAACCTGGACATTACAGAAGCAAATGTCCTTATCCAGTTGGGAGAATGTGGAAGAATTATGACAGACATGCCTTCAATTTTGGACAAAATAATGTAAGCTTGTGAATTGGAAGGTTTGTTGAATTGTATTATGTTATTTTCTTTGCTTCTAATATATATAAGTAAATTTGGTTGCAAGTCTCTGGAGAAGTTAGTGGAACTGCTGTTGCACCCTCTGTTGCACCCCCTGCTGCACCCCCTACTGCAAATATCAGTGGGGTCTCTCTCAAGGCTTCTTTTGTCAAAAAAGGAAGGAATTGTGTCACCTTGAAGTCCCTAGAAACTGCTGCAAGTTCAAGGTCAATGAAGGTGCCTTTTGATGGATGCTCTGCCAAGAAGACCAAGTCTTAAAATTGACATTACTTTTGTTTATGGGCTATTAATTGTCATTTTCCCTTTTGTGAAGTCATATTTTCGCTTAGAAAAACCAAACTGAAAAGCCATTTTTTTGTAGTGATATTTTCATGGTTTTTATTGTGATTGCATTTTGGCTTAGAAAAAACTGAAATGTTTGATTTTGAATTGAACATGGTTTTTGATACAATGACACAGAGGCATTGTTGTTGGTATATGTGTGTTGGTTTGAGTGTTAGTTTAAGTGCTTGTTTGGTATATGTGTGTCTGTGGGAGTGTTGGATTTTTGGTGAGTTTTTGGTGTTGTACTGTATTGCTAAAGGACTCTTGATGTTGGTTGGTTTTAAATCTACAACTACAAATAAGGACTTTGCATTTTGCAATACAACTAACAAGACTTTTCATCACAACAAAATGAGCACTTTCCATTATAAAGTAAATGCTCCAAATATTACATCAAACTACTACATTCTTAACATCAAACTACCATATAATTACAAACACAAAGTTCCAAATATCAGTAGGCATGGTTCTTGCACACAACAACATACAAACATAAGAAAATTACATAGGCAATTGTTTCATTTCATCATGTGTTGCTTCATATTCTCACTTGTACCCATCCAAATTAAGAGAAAACGACCCATGATAACACCAATCCCGTCCATGCTCGCCTCTCTCGGTTCTCCCTTCGACGAGCAGTCTCCAATTCTGCTTGTAGCCTATCTACAGACCTCAAAAGTCCAGGTATCACATTTCTTGAGTGCTCACACATTGGTGGATCCAACCAAACAAAAAATCCACAACCTCCCTCATCCTACAACCCATAATCAGATAATATAACACAATTACTTCATTCAAAACCAACCAAATTCAGAATTCAAAAATTTAATGATTGAAACTTACCCGATTTGTATCACAACCGTAGAACCTCCTTCCCGGATTCGCATTTGTCCAAGAGCACCTGATTCTAGCGAGTCGCCTATAGTGGCATATGTTAACGGCCATTATTTTTTGGGCGAAAATTGGTGCACCTGATTTGGGGCTTCAAGGAATGGAGAAATGAAGCTCTCTCTGCCATTAACATAAATGGCAGAGAAGAAAGGCAGGAATGAACCGTGGTTTTTCCAGCCTGAGTTTTTTATTCCTTGGGAGCTGGAAAAAATTTGGGCCTGAAAGGACAAGTTTACCCCTGGTAAGTGAGCATGTGTGTATCACGTGTGAGTCTCGCCGGAAATAAGTGGTCGGAAATCGAAGATAAGGACCACTCTGACACATATTTGTCACATGAGGGACTAAAGTACCATTTTTTATACATGAGGGACTAAAGTGAAACTTTCTCGCCACATGAGGGACGAAAAGTGTCATTTTCCCTATAAATTTGCATAAAATTTTTCGTTTCACTCATAATTTATTTTCATGTCTGTGCCCGCTCATATTTTAAACTCCTTATTGATTGTCTTAATACTTTAGAAAATTTAGACTATAATAATTACGAATAATATTAGAATTACGAAATCAATTAATAATTAGGAGAGATAATTGGGTCAATACTTATTTAACTTACCACCTAGATTACGAGATCACTAGAACTATGTTAAATTTCTTTTAATCTTGAATATATTAATAGCAGTCTTTTATTAAAATAGATCCTTCTAATTTTAAAAGATTAGATTATTTAGATATTGAATATAGTTTAGCCGGTAAATCCATAATCTCTTTACATAAACATAAATCTATTTGTAGATTTGATTCAAGTTTTAAGCACAATTTACATTCGAAACATAAACACTTATATAGTTTAATGGATTTACTTATATCTCTAACGTCGAACTTAGAATTAGAAAACACAAAATTTTATAAAACTTTAGAATAATTAAAAGAAGCCGTTTTAATAAATAGAGAAATAATAAAAATAGGTGAAAATAATAATTTAGATTACATTAAACAACAGTATGTGGAAACTTTAAAAATAGTTAAAAAAATATAATAAGCTTTTCCCTATTAAAGACGAGATAATAGAATTAAAATATAGTTTGGAAAGTAGTAAACTGAATGTAACACCCTATATTCTCGGCTCCTAATTTCGTAAAGGCGAAGGTAAGAATTATAATTACTGTTAATTAGATTTTGTAATTCATTCAATTTTAGCGATTCGTGTTTGACCAAAAAATATTTTACTACTTGCCTATATAGCTATTATTATATTATATGTGCATTAGGCTAATAAAATTTTGTTATACATCATTTTATACTTGTATGTAGAATAAAATAAGCATGATGAATATATACATATGTATATGTATATATATATATATATATACTTCTATTAGTAGATATATCTATATAGGTACACATGTTAGATGAGGAGGTGAGCAAGAAATTGGTGTCAACTTAGATATGTCACACCTCACCCCATTTCATGTGTGTCATTGGAAGATCACCTCTCACATTTCTTCCTCTCATCCTTTTTGTTTGCCAAAAGAAATTCACTCACCCTCAACCTCCAATCTCACGCCTGAAATTGCACACAATTCAGCCACCATAGATCCTCTCAAATACAAAGGTGAAGGAAGAAAATCCATTGAAAGGAAAAGATACCTCTAGAGTAGCTAGGAATCATCATCCTTTCCCTTTGTCCTAAGGATATTTTTGCAATTCCGAGGCACGAAGCAGCGACGCCGGATTATTATAGTGAGGGTTTCTCTTTTCCTTCAAAACTCTTTAATTGCTTTACCTACTTGTGATTGTCTTGTTTCGTTCTACAAATATCTTATTGGTATCTTGATGATTGGTTCGTAATGAATGTTGAAGATGATGAGATATTGAGATGATGATTGGATAATGATGATTGGTTCGTCCTACGCGAAAGGAATCATCATTGAAGATGATGAAATTCCTTTCGCGTCTATAATACATGTTTTGCCTCAAAATGGTCTTCAGTATGATCGGTGTCAATACTCTTAAGTCTCATCGTACCGATATCGAGTCCATATCTTTCATAACTCATTGAAATTATAGTAATTCTTGGCTCCACTCCATCGACAAAGGGAGCTAATGCTATGCGGGGCAAAGTGCTACGTCGTGGAGCCACCTCTTGGGGCTCGGCGCAAAGTGCTACACGGCGGGAGCCACCTCTTGGCCCGTAGGAGCCACCTCTAGGGTCCGATGTCCGGAATCCATCCGCGATATGACATTTTCTTGATTTAAAACTTTGACTCTTAAAGACAGAGTGAAGGGAGCTAAGTACTATGCGGGGTAAGTGCTACGGGTGTGGGAGCCATCTCTTGGGGCTCAGGCACAAAGTGCTACAAGGCGGGAGCTACCTCTTAGTCCCGTAGGAGGCACCTCTAGGTCACGACACTTGGAATCAGGCAGAGTGAAGGGAGCTAAGTGCTATACTGGGCAAGTGCTACGCGATGGCGGGAGCCACCTCTTGGGCCCGTAGGAGCCACCTTTAGGGTCGCGACATCTGCAACTCATCTAGTATATATTAAATAGTGTGAAGCCTCCTATTGGTATGGGACAGTGGGAAGATGAATCACAATCGTTATGACTTGATTCTAAAGTACATGAGTTATTTGCTTCGGTTCATACTTCGTTTCGGTACTCGGTTATTTTGCCTTGTGATATCTTGTTTGATGCTTTTGCTTGCCATTGTATATGTCCATTTTGTTTTAAGAGCTACATCATAGTATTTTCATTTCAGCTAAAGATTGAGTTTATCATCGAATATGGTTTCAAGGAACTAAAACATTAACAAGTGTGGAATGTCCTCCAGCATATGCACCAGATTTTTGAGCATCATAAATCAAGGCATAAACAGTGAAGCTTTTAGCAGCAATAATTCGTCCTCTTCAGCAAAGGAGCAATAATCCGGTATCAAGACAAATGCATTGAATTCCAGACAAAAGCCATAAATTCACTAGCTTTACCAAGACAATAATTTAGCAACCAGACAAAATGCTACAGCAACATTCAGACAACCAGCTCCAATAATGCATGATTCCTGTACATTTTCATTGTTTGTTTTTGCCACCTGTGGCATTTCATTGAATAGAACACTGTTTGTAGTACAATAATAGGCAGGTATTGTAGCAACCTGCCATGGATGTCAACTTTTTCTTTCATTTTGTTGTAATGTATTTCAAATCCGACGCCTATATAAGGACCCCACCCTTCATATTGTAAACTTGCACCTTAACATTCTCCAATCCACACTTCCTGGTTGCTAGAGAGTCTCTCAACCTTTCTCTGTAATAAAATATCTTCTTTGCATGTAAAATTTCTAGTAAGTTTTATATGTTTTATAATTATTCATAGTGAGTAAACTACCCCCCAGGGCGGGATTCTCCTACTATTTAAATATGTTATAGTTCTCTCATGCTCAAAAACCCAAAAACATTAAATATGATCCAAAAAATAAATAAAAAAACAAAAAATGATGATGAACTGCAGTAACCTTCTACCCTTTGATCGTCCCAAAAATATGTTTCCACTGTACAAATTCTTGTTTTCAATAATCTCTGATACTGCTTTGGGATGATTCTGTTTACCGTCTCGGTGTACATCGGATGAGAGACAAAATATGCGGGATAATTTCCCCCAGCGTACAAATAATCTGATATTAGAGCAGTGTTCCTGAGTTTAAATCATTAAATAAGTTAAGAATATATTTTGGAGTTCTAAGTGTAAGAAAGGTACTTCATCTTTGTCCAACATAAGTCTTCGTTAATGAAGCAATCGGATTTTCGTAGCAACCCGCTTACATGAGAATTTTAGAATAGAATGCTTAACTTGTCAAGTGATAAAAATTAAGTGACACTGTTCATTTTGTATATTTAGGTTACTTTTGTAAAAAATATTTTTGCTTGAACCATTTTTATAAGTCTTTAAAAAGATAGGGACCCATTTGCAATTAAAAGGAATGAGTCAGGTACTGTGCATTAAAGAAGAGGGCTAATGGTTAAGACTAGGGATGGCAACGGGCCAATTCCGGGTCGGTTCTTCAGGATCCGGAACCGGAACCGCATAAGTTTTTGGGACCCGGACCGAAACCGGAACCGCATAATCAAGGACCCGGAACCGCCAGGACCTGGAACCGCTATACCCGCGGGTACCCGTGAGTATTGTTTTTACACTACCGCTTGCGGGTACCCGCGAGAACCAGAACCGTGAGACTCGCGGGTACCCGCTAGTTTAATTGGAACCAGAACCGCAAAACCTTTTTTTTTTTTTGGGCTAGAATTTTGCCTTTTTTCTTTTCCTTTGTTTGTATTTTTTTCTTTTTTTCATTACTTTTTCTTCGATACGTTCTCCATATGTACGTAAATAATATTATAATACGGACTGAAAAAGAGCAAAGTCGAACAAAATTGACGTTACCTAATACTCATATCATCAAAAATTTTATACAATGTTATACTCATAGCTGCATCAATCAAGAATCAAAATCTTTGGCTTACAGCTGCAACAAGCAACCAATAATCAAAACTCTAATCTTAAACACATTCTGGAACCATGATTCGATAACAAAGCTAAACAGTCAGATACATGAAATAAAAATACAGTACACTCATTCACTTATTAACTTGGTAAAAACTATCCCTCTCAAAGATTCAACTTATGATTTTTGCAACAAGTGATGGACGGTGGCTGCGGCGACAGTGGGCTGTCGGAAAATGGAAGGTGGCTGCGGCGACGGTGGGCTTCTGTTTGGGGATATCACCCTTCACTTCTGCGTTTTACTGTTTGGGTGTTGGGTTAGGATTTACTACTAATTACCGACGATCACGTACTTGAACGATTTCTCCGCCATTGATTAGGTTCGATTATCTGCGAAATCCGCACAAATTGCAATTACAACTTCTTATTCTTTTCTCAGTTGGAGGAATTTAGCTTTGAACTGAGAGAAGCATGGGGAGAATAGATATATGAATACGTATGTATTAAGTTTTAATTTGCATTTAAAAAAAAAAAAAAAAGCGGTTCCGGTTCAACCCGGAACCTACCCGGAACCCGATTAATTGGAACCGGAACTGGAACCGGATCCGGTTAGAGCTGGGGGAATCGGAACTGCCGGGGCGGTTCCGAGTTCAACTCGGATCCGTTGCCATCCCTTGTTAAGACACGAGTCAATTTGAGGCTATTTCCCTAAAACTCAACTCAAACCTAGTTATTTTGCCGCTAACCCCCCTGGGCCTGGGACCTGTAGTGGGAGTCCTTCGCAAGGATCAATCAATTTTTGTTTTTTGGTATGCTTGTTTTTTTCTTTTCTTCATTTAACTTTATACATAAATATTTTATATATATATATATATATAAAATAAATTATAAAGAAATAGTAGTGGCCTGTGTACCTTTGTTCGCCGACATCTTGGGATTTAAAATATTTTCCGGCTGCTACATGTGGTTGGAGATATTTTCAACTAATTTATAACTAGTATAATTAATTTCATTTTTTTAACTATCGTCATATGATATACATGGTGTGTACCTTGGGGTTCAGGATCAACATTCTTCACCTCGTAGAATGCTTTTGAAATACGAAATCGTTGCAGATATTACTAAAGTTTTTGCTGGACTAAGTATAACAGTGTGTTACATGTTATACAAAAATTTAACCCAATTAAAACGATCTACTAAAATTTAAGTTATTTGAACTTGACAAATCTCATATTCATCAAGTTTTATTAGGGATAGAGATTCAAATGTCTTATTTTTATTCTACAATGGACTCAATAGAAATAGATCATAATTGATTATGATTAATATAGCGTTATGGTGCTAAAGTCGTATAAAAAATTTCAATTCATTTGTTCTCTCACCAATAAGAAAAGTATAGAGAAAAAATCAATATAAACTTAAAAGATCCATAAGCAGAATCGTCTCAATTGTTATGAACTCAACTATCTTCTTCTCTCTAATGTTTATATTTTTAAGTACCATTGAGTTCCAAGTATCAAAGGACAATATTCTAACAAACAAAACATGCAAACAAATACAATGAAGTGAGAAAAATGGATAGTGAAGTATGAATGTCAACTTACCAAAAATGTGCATTGGCTTTTGGACATAATAAACAACTAACTAGGACATGAATATCCTGAATCATTTTTAGGAGCTTTCGGCACCTCAAGTTTCGGATGATCTCAACTTTTTTCATGTATTTGTTTAATAGGACCCATATGTATATATTCACATGTGTGGTGAAGATCAACTTAGGATTTGAAATCCCAAACCTCCCAAATATGATCCAATCCTACATCAATTTTATTCGAAGAAGCTCATTAGTTGTCAGATCATCTATATTATCTTTTGCTTATGAAATCTCCTTGTGCCATGTTTGAACCAAGAATCTTGGTGGCAAAAAGACATGGAAATAAAAAGGATGAAAACGAAAAGAACAAAGTATCATTGGTTGACCTCTTACTAGCAAGTGAAAACTCTCTGTATGGTTGTGTTTTCAAGAATTCTGAGTTTTTTTTTGGAAAATGTGTAATTTAGATATTCATATGAGAATATTGACTTTTTAAATTTGTTTGGATGTATCTTTAAAAAATTGTTGGGACTAGTGTAAATGTGATATAAAATTAATTTTTTTTAAAATTTGATTTGGATATATTATGTAATAATAATTATTTAAATGTTTGAAATATTGAATATGAATTTTTATTATATAAAATATGATAAAGTAAGAAAGAGAATATGTTGGATAGTGTAATTAATGAAGAAAGATAGTGAATTGATTAAAATGATGAAATGATGAGTGACACGAAAAATCCTTACGTGTATTAAACAGCAAGTGGACTGGTCGTGTGTAGTAATAAAGTGGACTTTAAGTCCGAGTTATCGATACCACAGAGACAAGATTATTTAAAGCTAGGAATTTAAAAGCAATTAAAATTGAATTAAAAGATTGTGATTAATTTACAATAAAAATGTGAAAACGAGACTTAGCAAATAGATTTAGATTCTTATGAGATAAAACAACTAAGGCACATGCTTCAACCAAATTTACTTGTTAATATAAATATGAACTATTCTTCGTATTATTAGACTACTATTGCTTTGGTGAAAATTCCTTAATTAATTACTACCCGATGTCTCGGCTGTAATAATCCTATGATAAATTGACAGTTCTCTAAATATGTCTATCCGAGAATTTAATCAATAATCATGCATTCAAGTTCTAGAATTTCCCGAATAAATTCGGCTAACTGCACCCGGGAATCTCTACCTATCTCTAGGGGCAATTCCCTATTTTTTACGGATGATGTGATGATTTCTTTGAACCCTAACTTATATTCTTTCAAACTATTAAGTTAGGCAATATGACAAACATATGGTGATCAAACATATGCAAGTAATTACGCACAAAATCAAAACACAAAGCAATTGTAGAATTAATACGAAGAATAATATCATATATATATACTCATAACTTTGGCCTTCACATGGCCCTAGTTAAGGGAAAATTAGTTCATAATTGAAATTGGAAAAACAATAAAAACATAGAATTACTCATAGATAAAGATGAATATCAAACTAAGAAACTCCCTATTTTGGATTGATGATCGATTCTTGAATGGAAGCTTGAATCCCTCCTTTTCCTCTTCTTAGCTCTTCAAGTATGATGATAGGATGACTCAAAACCAAGAGAATTCTCCCCCAAACCCCTGAATTTTCGTCCTCACACTCTCAAAGGATGATTTTTTGATGCTCTCAAGTGAGCTCCCCACTTCCCTTTAAATAGCCAAAATCCACCTACCAAGAATTTTAGCTACCCTTCTCTTTCTTTCCTCCTACCAAGAATTTCTACCTACCAAGAATTTGCACCTACCATTCTCTTGTTTTCTACCTACCAAGAATTTCCACCAACCAAGAATTTGCACCTACCATTCTCTTGTTTTCCACCTAACAAGAACATGAGCTGCCACTTTCGTGTTTTCCAGCGCAGGGATAGTGTTTTATTCATAAACGTCTCCACATATCTCCGAATTGGATGATTCAAGTACCCATGTAAAGATAAGACATAGATCTAAAACTTTGTAGAAGGACACTTCATCCAATTCTGTCTCTCAAAATATCAAAATGGCGTTCCAACGTGGAGGTTGTTTCTGATTTGGCGCCCAGGTGTGCAGAAATGGTACTAAAACATGATTTTGGCTAACTCCAGCTTATTTCTTGCTTGTTTGGTCGTGGAGGTGTGAAACATCTTGGCGTAAACTTGTTTTATACATCATTTTTCCACCCTTTCTTCAATTGTATCCACTTAAGGCCTGAAATCACTTAATGCACGAATTAAACGCACAAGTGACAAAATCAAGTGATAAATGAACCTAAAACATAAACGCAAAGGGGCTTAAAAACACGTAAAAATGACTCCTATCAACTCTCCCAAACTTATCATTTGCTCGACCTCGAGAAATAAAAGTTTTAGACATGAAAAACATCATCAACCAAAGGAGAAAACAAAACAAAAAACGAACTCACTTTCGTGGAGTAAACGATTGCACTTAGCATGTGCAACAAGCCTTTAACCTTTGAGTTACCTCAAGGACGAGTTATAGTCTCGTGAGGGTTTGCAGAAGATATACCCACAAAATCTAACAAACTTTCAATCCCAACCAAATGAATACATCTCACATAATTAACAAGAATAAATGGCACACTCATCCTTTTATAGCTCACAAATATATACATATCAACTACTTTTGCTCATGTGACACCAATACTCGAAAGACTCCATAGGGTATAGTGAAAATAAATCTAAGGTATTATAGTCGAAAGGCATCCTTACCAATTTTGGACATTAATCCCATATCTATCAACTTTTGATCAACACAAAGCATAAGAATCATAGAAAATCTCATAGCCATTTAAATTTCATTATCTCAACCATTCAAACTTTCAATTCATATGAAACTTTCCAATTAACTTCATTAAGGCTAGATCATGTGCAATGTTTTATTCCATTAGGCTTTCTATGACACCCATGTAACAAGCTTTAGATCAATGACTCCCAAACTAGATAGTTTTGGGGCATTAAGTGTAAAGACACTCCTAAGGATTTAATCACTCGAGTGTCAAAGGCCACGAAATAAAACTAGATCTTTTAAACAATTCGCTTTTTTTGCTTGAGCTTAGCTCAAATTAGCATAATAGTACAGTATATAGGCATGAAACTTTCACCTCCAGTACATATTAGCCTGACCACTTGTGGTCATACCAAACTTCAACCTTTTTATTCATTGTTTAGCATAAAAAAAATTACTACTCAATTTATAACCTTATGAAAAATCTAAGTTAATTTTTCCGGGAAAAACTCCTTATGTCTCAAGATGGTTATCTCTCAACTCCTCTACCCTTGATTTATTGTGCAATGTGAATCATCTAAGAAATCAATCCTAGTCTAGGGTCTCCATGAGCAATTTCAAAGATATATATGTTCCATTAATTCAAATTATTTCAAGAAATCATGCCATTTTTTTCAAGTTAATCAATTTTAATGCATCAATTGGAAAAAAAAAAAAACATTTATACTTGATTTTCTCAACAAAACAAATTTTAAACATGATATCATACAAAATTTCCCCCAAACTCAAGCTAAAAATTAGCATTGCATTTTCAATGTTCAAAATAAGCATTTTCAATGTTCAAAATAAGCACTCTTCTACCCCCAAACTCAAATCCAACATTGTCCTCAATGTTGTTACAACAAGTATACGTAACGGTAAAAGAACACTTACAACCAAGGATGTTGAAAAACATCCTTTAACTTCCAATGCATCGTTACAAAGCTTCTTCTCCTCTCGAGTAAAATAAGCATCTCTAAACATGGGGTCCAAATGTCTATCATATCTAATACTTCAACTTTTCAAACCATCAAGCATACGAAAACATACATGCCAAAAGTGCATGTTTGAACATAAACATAAACAAACAATCTAAACAAACAAAAACAAAAGAAAAAAAAACTTACAAACTTGGGTTGCCTCCCAAGAAGCGCTTGTTTATAGTCAATAGCTCGACTATTCAGGATCGACTTAAGTCGATGGTTCTCGGAGCTTGACAGATAATGTGTCTGCGCTCCAGTCAGTGCCCGAGTAATGTTTCAGCCTATGTCCATTGGTTAAAAATACTTGTCCATCCTCAGTGATAAGCTCCACAGCTCCGGAAGAATACACTCGGGTGACTCGAAAGGGTCCCGACCAACGCGATTTGAGCTTGCCTGGGAAGAGCTTGAGTCTAGAGTTGTACATAAGAACTTTCTCACCTTCCTCAAATTCCCGGGGTAGAATATGCTTGTCGTGCCACTTCTTGGTCCGTTCTTTGTACAGTTTTGCATTCTCGTATGCTTCATGTCTCCACTCCTCGAGCTCATTCAGTTGAAGCAACCTCTTATTACCTATAACACTTGTATCGAAATTCAGGAATTTGATAGCCCAATAAGCACGATGTTCAAGTTCGACAGGTAAATGACAAGCTTTTCCAAATACAAGACGATATGGGGACATGCCAATAGGGGTTTTAAAAGCAGTACGGTAAGCCCACAATGCATCATCTAATTTCAGAGACCAATCAGTTCGATGGCTATTTACCGTTTTTTCTAAAATCCGTTTAATTTCCCTATTAGACACTTCGACTTGCCCACTAGTTTGAGGGTGGTAAGGGGTCGAGATTTTATGCTTAACACCATATTTGTTCAACAAGTTTTCAAATTGCCTGTTACGAAAATGTGTGCCTCCATCACTTATATTGCTCTCGGGTTCCAAATCGTGCAAAAATATGTTTTCTCAGAAATCTAAGAACAACCCTAGCATCATTAGTTTGCAAAGCCTCAGCTTCGACCCATTTAGACACATAATCAACAGCGACTAGAATATACTTATTGGAACAAGAACTAGGGAAAGGTCCCATAAAATCTATACCCCACACATCAAATAATTCACATTCAAGCACATTATTCATAGGCATTTCATGTCGTCTAGAGATATTACCTACTCTTTGGCATCTATCACATTTTTGAACATAAGCGTGTGCATCTTTAAATAAAGTAGGCCAGAAAAAACCTGATTGCAGAACCTTGGCAGCAGTCTTGTATGGGCCAAAGTGGCCACCTATCACCATGTCATGGCAATGAGCCAAGACGGAGGTCATTTCTTCCTCGGGTACACAACGCCTGATAATTCCCTCGACACCAATTTTAAACAAGTAGGGCTCTTCCCACAGATAGTGCCTAACATCTTTCAAAAACTTCTTTCTTTGGTGAAATGTCAAATCAGGGGGTAAAATTCCAGCAACTATATAATTAGCATAATCAGCATACCAGGGGATTGAAATAGAAGAAAGAGTAAAAAGCTGTTCATCGGGGAATTCATCTCCTATTGGGGTCTCATCCATTTTCTTATTCACTAATTCTAGTCTAGATAGGTGATCAGCTACTACATTTTCAGATCCTTTTTTATCTTTTATTTCTAAGTCAAACTCTTGTAGTAATAAGATCCACCTGAGTAGTCTAGGTTTTGCGTCTTTTTTAGCAAGCAAGTATTTCAAGGCCGAGTGATCAGTGTATACTATTACTTTGTTAAGCACAAGATAGGAGTGAAATTTGTCAAAAGCAAAAATGACAGCTAAAAGCTCTTTTTCAGTCGTAGCATAATTGAGTTGGGCCTCATTTAAGGTACGACTAGCATAGTAAATAGTATGAAAGATTTTACCCTTCCTTTGACCTAGTACAGCTCCAACGGCAATGTCGCTCGCATCGCACATCAACTCGAATGGTAGGCTCCAATCTGGGGCGGACATCACAGGTGATGAGATTAATTTCTCCTTCAGGGTGAGGAAGGCCTGCATGCATGCATCATTAAAGTCAAACACTGCATTTTTCATGGTCAAGTTAGACAGGGGTTTAGCAATTTTAGAAAAATTTGAAATAAAACGCCTGTAAAACCCGGCATGTCCCAAAAAGCTTCTCACGGCTTTGACCGTGGTGGGTGGTGGAAGATTAGCTATCACTTCAATTTTCGCTCTATCCACCTCAATCCCCTTGTGGGAGATCTTATGACCCAGAACAATTCCTTCTTGTACCATGAAATGACACTTTTCCCAATTTAAGACTAGATCAGTCTCCTCACACCTCTGCAAAACTAAGGTTAGATTGTGCAAACATCTATCATATGTAGAGCCAAAAACAGAAAAATCATCCATGAAGATTTCAAGAAATTGCTCGACCATGTCATGAAATATAGCCATCATGCATCTTTGAAAAGTAGCAGGTGCATTACATAAGCCAAAAGGCATACGCCTATAAGCAAAAGTGCCGTAAGGACAAGTGAAAGTAGTTTTCTCTTGATCCTCGGGTGTAATAGCAATTTGGTTATAGCCGGAGTACCCATCCAAAAAACAGTAATATTCATGCCCGGCTAATCTTTCTAACATTTGATCGATAAAGGGGAGGGGAAAGTGGTCTTTTCGGGTATATTCATTCAATTTACGATAGTCTATGCAAACCCTAAAACCAGTGACAATTCTAGATTGAATTAACTCATTATTGTCATTACGAACTACTGTCGTACCTCCTTTCTTGGGCACTACCTGCGTTGGACTTACCCATGGACTATCAGAGATAGGGAAGATAATGCCGGCATCGAGTAACTTGATTACCTCTTCCTTCACCACTTCTTGAATTTGAGGATTAGACCTCCTTTGTGGTTGTATAGTGGGCCTTGAGCTTTTTTCCATTAAAATCTTATGCATGCAGATGGCTGGGCTAATCCCCTTGATATCAGCAATCTTCCATCCAAAGGCTTTTTTGTGATCTCTCAACACCTCCAGTAACCTTGCTTCTTGTTGATCTGTAAGAGAAGAAGAAATGATGAGTGGCAAGATTTCATCGTCATTTAAATAAACATATTTAAGATGAGAGGGTAGAGTTTTTAGGTCAAGAGTTGGTGGCTCTTCAATAGATGGTTTGGAGTGGCTAGACAGTGGGCTATCCAACTTCTCAAATTTCTTCGTGGGGTATTGTGCACGCCTCTCTAAGCTATGAACAACTTCCAGTTGTTTATCACTGGCCGACTCAACATCCGTGGAGTTCATTATGCATACCTCAAGTGGATCATCAGAGATGTTTTCCTGAAAGTGCTCAATAATCAAAGGATCAAAAGCATCTATTCTTAAACATGACGCATCATCACCAACATGCTTCATAACCTTGTATATGTCAAAAGTAACTCTCTCCTCACCCACATTCAAAGTTAACTTACCATTGGCTATGTCGATCATAGCTTTACTTGTGGCTAGGAAGGGTCTTCCTAGGATGAGAGGAACTTCAACATCTTCTTCCATCTCCAGAACCACGAAGTCCACCGGGAAGTAAAACTTGTCAACTTGCACGATGACATCCTCTATGATTCCCTTCGGGTGTTTGATTGATCGATCTGCAAGTTGGAGGCTCATCGAGGTTGGCTTTGGATTCCCCAAACCCAATTTCTGGAACAACGAGTAAGGAAGAAGATTTATGCTGGCGCCCGAATCACATAGCACTCGGTCGAATTTGAGTTGCCCAATAGTGCAAGGAATTGTGAGGCTCCCTGGATCCTTGAGTTTCTGTGGCAACTTGTTCAACACCACTGCTGAGCATGCTTCAGTCAAGCACACCGTTCCATTGCCTTCCCACTTCTGCTTATTGGATAGAATATCCTTGAAGAACTTGATGTAATTGGGCATCTGCAAAATCGCATCAATAAAAGGAATATTAATTCGAACTTCTCGAAGAATTTCTAAAATCCTAAGAAAACTCTTATCCATATCTTTCTTATTCTTTTTATGTGCTAGGGGGAAAGGGAGACGTATTTCAATAGGATTAGGCAAAGAAGGAGTCAAAGTTTTAGAAGACGCCCTGTCTGCCTGTGAAGTACGGACTTGATCCTGCCCCAAGTACGTACTTGAGCTGTGTGAAGTACTTACTTGGTTCTGGTCAAGTACGTACTTGGGAGACAGATTTGAATTTTCAAGTTTATCAAAAGTTTGAACATTGTCCTCTTCAAGTGCGGACTTGGACTGCTTGGGAGGTGCACTTTTCAATTCTTTGCCACTTCTCAGAGCGATGGCATGGCATTGCTCTTTTGGGTTTTTCTCTGTATCACTCGGCAGTGTCCCGGGTGCTCTTCCACCTGCATCAACCGATAATTGTGCAAATTGGTGCTGCATCTCTTTCATTCCCGTCATAACACCCTGTAACATCAATCGAAGCTCTGCGAATGATTCGTCTGATTTTTGCATGTGAGCCGCCAATCTTTCTTCGACAGTCGAAGGTCTTGGAACTTGACCTTGTGGCTTAAAATTTCCAGGCCTTTGAGTTTGGTTGTTGTAAAACGGAGGCCTCGGTGCTTGGTAGATGCCTTGTTGTGAATTTTGTGCGGGATTTGGCCTTTTCGGAAAATTCTCGGGTATGTGGAAGCTCAATTGAGGCTTGTTTGAATTTCCGACATAGTTCACATCACTAATGGTTGGCTCTGCCTCTAGATTAACATTTTGTTCTACCTCTTGAGCAACAGCAACCCTTCGGGTTTGTAGAGGAAACTCATCGTCATCTTCAGGGTACAGTTCATCATCCCGTGCCATCTGCTCTAGTTTAGCCCACACTGTTCTGCTATCGAGACCCAAAAGATCACCGCCTGCTCCTGCATAAGTCTGTGACGAATCCGAGACCGGACTCCATTAAAGAAATGTAGCACTCGCTCGTCTCTTGAATAGTTGTGATCGGGGCACTTTCGAAGCAGACTCTTGTATCTTGCCCATGTTGATGCTAAAGATTCATCCCGTTTTTGCTTAAAACCCTTGATCTCGCTTCTTAACTCGTTAATCCTTGATGGAGGGAAGAACTTGTTGAGAAACTCTTCGACTAACTCTTCCCACGTTTCAATGGATTGTGGGGGCAACGACTTATACCACAAAGTCCCTTTATCCTTAAGCGAAAAATGGAATAATCGGAGGCGGATGGCATCAAGATCTCTTGGGTGGAATTGCATGGTAGATAACACATTTTCGAAGTGCTCTAGATGGTCATGAGGTGACTCTTTCGGATCACCATAAAATTGTTCAGCCTGAACCATGCTAAACATGTGAGGTGGAATGTGGAAGTTCGGCGTGGCAAAATTGGGGACCACAACAGGTCCCGGCGTAGTGTGTACACGGGCTGGCTGATTACCACGAACAGATGGAGGTGGTGCTGGTAGTGCCGGTTGCATAGCTTGGAACAGATTTTGCAACCATTCTCTATTCTCGGGCAGATTCATATCAGGGAAGTTGCCAGCCATAGCTCGATTTCTCTGGTTTGCACGAAGTGTTCGCTCGATCTCAGGGTCAAATTCCTCTAAAGCCTCTCCTAAGGTTCGAGTCATTCACCAAAAGATCAACCTGTTTGAAACAAAGAAGCAAACCAACAGAAATTTAAAGATAGAAAATAACAGTGAGAATAATAGAAAATAATAAAACGACAAAAGAAATTAAAGCTAAAAATTGCAATAAAATCCGAAACTAAAATAAATCAAGTCCCCGGCAACGGCGCCAAAAACTTGACACGAAAAATCCTTACGTGTATTAAACAGCAAGTGGACTGGTCGTGTGTAGTAATAAAGTGGACTTTAAGTCCGAGTTATCGATCCCACAGAGACAAGATTATTTAAAGCTAGGAATTTAAAAGCAATTAAAATTGAATTAAAAGATTGTGATTAATTTACAATAAAAATGTGAAAACGAGACTTAGCAAATAGATTTAGATTCTTATGAGATAAAACAACTAAGGCACATGCTTCAACCAAATTTACTTGTTAATATAAATATGAACTATTCTTCGTATTATTAGACTACTATTGCTTTGGTGAAAATTCCTTAATTAATTACTACCCGATGTCTCGGCTGTAATAATCCTATGATAAATTGACAGTTCTCTAAATATGTCTATCCGAGAATTTAATCAATAATCATGCATTCAAGTTCTAGAATTTTCCCGAATAAATTCGGCTAACTGCACCCGGGAATCTCTACCTATCTCTAGGGGCAATTCCCTATTTTTTACGGATGATGTGATGATTTCTTTGAACCCTAACTTATATTCTTTCAAACTATTAAGTTAGGCAATATGACAAACATATGGTGATCAAACATATGCAAGTAATTACGCACAAAATCAAAACACAAAGCAATTGTAGAATTAATACGAAGAATAATATCATATATATATACTCATAACTTTGGCCTTCACATGGCCCTAGTTAAGGGAAAATTAGTTCATAATTGAAATTGGAAAAACAATAAAAACATAGAATTACTCATAGATAAAGATGAATATCAAACTAAGAAACTCCCTATTTTGGATTGATGATCGATTCTTGATTGGAAGCTTGAATCCCTCCTTTTCCTCTTCTTAGCTCTTCAAGTATGATGATAGGATGACTCAAAACCAAGAGAATGCTCCCCCAAACCCCTGAATTTTCGTCCTCACACTCTCAAAGGATGATTTTTTGATGCTCTCAAGTGAGCTCCCCACTCCCTTTAAATACCCAAAAATCCACCTACCAAGAATTTTAGCTACCCTTCTCTTTCTTTCCTCCTACCAAGAATTTCTACCTACCAAGAATTTGCACCTACCATTCTCTTGTTTTCTACCTACCAAGAATTTCCACCAACCAAGAATTTGCACCTACCATTCTCTTGTTTTCCACCTAACAAGAACATGAGCTGCCACTTTCGTGTTTTCCAGCGCAGGGATAGTGTTTTATTCATAAACGTCTCCACATATCTCCGAATTGGATGATTCAAGTACCCATGTAAAGATAAGACATAGATCTAAAACTTTGTAGAAGGACACTTCATCCAATTCTGTCTCTCAAAATATCAAAATGGCGTTCCAACGTGGAGGTTGTTTCTGATTTGGCGCCCAGGTGTGCAGAAATGGTACTAAAACATGATTTTGGCTAACTCCAGCTTATTTCTTGCTTGTTTGGTCGTGGAGGTGTGAAACATCTTGGCGTAAACTTGTTTTATACATCATTTTTCCACCCTTTCTTCAATTGTATCCACTTAAGGCCTGAAATCACTTAATGCACGAATTAAACGCACAAGTGACAAAATCAAGTGATAAATGAACCTAAAACATAAACGCAAAGGGGCTTAAAAACACGTAAAAATGACTCCTATCAACTCTCCCAAACTTATCATTTGCTCGACCTCGAGAAATAAAAGTTTTAGACATGAAAAACATCATCAACCAAAAGGAGAAAACAAAAACAAAAAACGAACTCACTTTCGTGGAGTAAACGATTGCACTTAGCATGTGCAACAAGCCTTTAAACCTTTGAGTTACCTCAAAGGACGAGTTATAGTCTCGTGAGGGTTTGCAGAAGATATACCCACAAAATCTAACAAACTTTCAATCCCAACCAAATGAATACATCTCAACATAATTAACAAGAATAAATGGCACAAACTCATCCTTTTATAGCTCACAAATATATATACATATCAACTACTTTTGCTCATGTGACACCAATACTCGAAAAGACTCCATAGGGTATAGTGAAAATAAATCTAAGGTATTATAGTCGAAAGGCATCCTTACCAAATTTTGGACATTAATCCCATATCTATCAACTTTTGATCAAACACAAAGCATAAGAATCATAGAAAATCTCATAGCCATTTAAATTTCATTATCTCAACCATTCAAACTTTCAATTCATATGAAACTTTCCAATTAACTTCATTAAGGCTAGATCATGTGCAATGTTTTATTCCATTAGGCTTTCTATGACACCCATGTAACAAGCTTTAGATCAATGACTCCCAAACTAGATAGTTTTGGGGCATTAAGTGTAAAGACACTCCTAAGGATTTAATCACTCGAGTGTCAAAGGCCACGAAATAAAACTAGATCTTTTAAACAATTCGCTTCTTTTTGGCTTGAGCTTAGCTCAAATTAGCATAATAGTACAGTATATAGGCATGAAACTTTTCACCTCCAGTACATATTAGCCTGACCACTTGTGGTCATACCAAACTTCAACCTTTTTAATTCATTGTTTAGCATAAAAAAAAATTACTACTCAATTTATAACCTTATGAAAAATCTAAGTTAATTTTTCCGGGAAAAACTCCTTAAGTGTCTCAAGATGGTTATCCTCTCAACTCCTCTACCCTTGATTTATTGTGCAATGTGAATCATCTAAGAAATCAATCCTAGTCTAGGGTCTCCATGAGCAATTTCAAAGATATATATGTTCCATTAAATTCAAATTATTTCAAGAAATCATGCCATTTTTTTCAAGTTAATCAATTTTAATGCATCAATTGGAAAAAAAAAAAAACAATTTATACTTGATTTTCTCAACAAAAAAAATATATTTAAACATGATATCATACAAACTTTCCCCCAAACTCAAGCTAAAAATTAGCATTGCATTTTCAATGTTCAAAATAAGCATTTTCAATGTTCAAAATAAGCACTCTTCTACCCCCAAACTCAAATCCAACATTGTCCTCAATGTTGTTACAACAAGTATACGTAACGGTAAAAGAACACTTACAACCAAGGATGTTGAAAAACATCCTTTAACTTCCAATGCATCGTTACAAAGCTTCTTCTCCTCTCGAGTAAAATAAGCATCTCTAAACATGGGGTCCAAATGTCTATCATATCTAATACTTCAACTTTTCAAACCATCAAGCATACGAAAACATACATGCCAAAAGTGCATGTTTGAACATAAACATAAACAAACAATCTAAACAAACAAAAACAAAAGAAAAAAAAACTTACAAACTTGGGTTGCCTCCCAAGAAGCGCTTGTTTATAGTCAATAGCTCGACTATTCAGGATCGACTTAAGTCGATGGTTCTCGGAGCTTGACAGATAATGTGTCTGCGCTCCAGTCAGTGCCCGAGTAGTGTTTCAGCCTATGTCCATTGGTTAAAAATACTTGTCCATCCTCAGTGATAAGCTCCACAGCTCCGGAAGAATACACTCGGGTGACTCGAAAGGGTCCCGACCAACGCGATTTGAGCTTGCCTGGGAAGAGCTTGAGTCTAGAGTTGTACATAAGAACTTTCTCACCTTCCTCAAATTCCCGGGGTAGAATATGCTTGTCGTGCCACTTCTTGGTCCGTTCTTTGTACAGTTTTGCATTCTCGTATGCTTCATGTCTCCACTCCTCGAGCTCATTCAGTTGAAGCAACCTCTTATTACCTATAACACTTGTATCGAAATTCAGGAATTTGATAGCCCAATAAGCACGATGTTCAAGTTCGACAGGTAAATGACAAGCTTTTCCAAATACAAGACGATATGGGGACATGCCAATAGGGGTTTTAAAAGCAGTACGGTAAGCCCACAATGCATCATCTAATTTCAGAGACCAATCAGTTCGATGGCTATTTACCGTTTTTTCTAAAATCCGTTTAATTTCCCTATTAGACACTTCGACTTGCCCACTAGTTTGAGGGTGGTAAGGGGTCGAGATTTTATGCTTAACACCATATTTGTTCAACAAGTTTTCAAATTGCCTGTTACGAAAATGTGTGCCTCCATCACTTATAATTGCTCTCGGGGTTCCAAATCGTGCAAAAATATGTTTTCTCAGAAATCTAAGAACAACCCTAGCATCATTAGTTTGCAAAGCCTCAGCTTCGACCCATTTAGACACATAATCAACAGCGACTAGAATATACTTATTGGAACAAGAACTAGGGAAAGGTCCCATAAAATCTATACCCCACACATCAAATAATTCACATTCAAGCACATTATTCATAGGCATTTCATGTCGTCTAGAGATATTACCTACTCTTTGGCATCTATCACATTTTTGAACATAAGCGTGTGCATCTTTAAATAAAGTAGGCCAGAAAAAACCTGATTGCAGAACCTTGGCAGCAGTCTTGGATGGGCCAAAGTGGCCACCTATCACCATGTCATGGCAATGAGCCAAGACGGAGGTCATTTCTTCCTCGGGTACACAACGCCTGATAATTCCCTCGACACCAATTTTAAACAAGTAGGGCTCTTCCCACAGATAGTGCCTAACATCTTTCAAAAACTTCTTTCTTTGGTGAAATGTCAAATCAGGGGTAAAATTCCAGCAACTATATAGTTAGCATAATCAGCATACCAGGGGATTGAAATAGAAGAAAGAGTAAAAAGCTGTTCATCGGGGAATTCATCTCCTATTGGGGTCTCATCCATTTTCTTATCCACTAATTCTAGTCTAGATAGGTGATCAGCTACTACATTTTCAGATCCTTTTTTATCTTTTATTTCTAAGTCAAACTCTTGTAGTAATAAGATCCACCTGAGTAGTCTAGGTTTTGCGTCTTTTTTAGCAAGCAAGTATTTCAAGGCCGAGTGATCAGTGTATACTATTACTTTGTTAAGCACAAGATAGGAGTGAAATTTGTCAAAAGCAAAAATGACAGCTAAAAGCTCTTTTTCAGTCGTAGCATAATTGAGTTGGGCCTCATTTAAGGTACGACTAGCATAGTAAATAGTATGAAAGATTTTACCCTTCCTTTGACCTAGTACAGCTCCAACGGCAATGTCGCTCGCATCGCACATCAACTCGAATGGTAGGCTCCAATCTGGGGCGGACATCACAGGTGATGAGATTAATTTCTCCTTCAGGGTGAGGAAGGCCTGCATGCATGCATCATTAAAGTCAAACACTGCATTTTTCATGGTCAAGTTAGACAGGGGTTTAGCAATTTTAGAAAAATTTGAAATAAAACGCCTGTAAAACCCGGCATGTCCCAAAAAGCTTCTCACGGCTTTGACCGTGGTGGGTGGTGGAAGATTAGCTATCACTTCAATTTTCGCTCTATCCACCTCAATCCCCTTGTGGGAGATCTTATGACCCAGAACAATTCCTTCTTGTACCATGAAATGACACTTTTCCCAATTTAAGACTAGATCAGTCTCCTCACACCTCTGCAAAACTAAGGTTAGATTGTGCAAACATCTATCATATGTAGAGCCAAAAACAGAAAAATCATCCATGAAGATTTCAAGAAATTGCTCGACCATGTCATGAAATATAGCCATCATGCATCTTTGAAAAGTAGCAGGTGCATTACATAAGCCAAAAGGCATACGCCTATAAGCAAAAGTGCCGTAAGGACAAGTGAAAGTAGTTTTCTCTTGATCCTCGGGTGTAATAGCAATTTGGTTATAGCCGGAGTACCCATCCAAAAACAGTAATATTCATGCCCGGCTAATCTTTCTAACATTTGATCGATAAAGGGGAGGGGAAAGTGGTCTTTTCGGGTATATTCATTCAATTTACGATAGTCTATGCAAACCCTAAAACCAGTGACAATTCTAGATTGAATTAACTCATTATTGTCATTACGAACTACTGTCGTACCTCCTTTCTTGGGCACTACCTGCGTTGGACTTACCCATGGACTATCAGAGATAGGGAAGATAATGCCGGCATCGAGTAACTTGATTACCTCTTTCTTCACCACTTCTTGAATTTGAGGATTAGACCTCCTTTGTGGTTGTATAGTGGGCCTTGAGCTTTTTTCCATTAAAATCTTATGCATGCAGATGGCTGGGCTAATCCCCTTGATATCAGCAATCTTCCATCCAAAGGCTTTTTTGTGATCTCTCAACACCTCCAGTAACCTTGCTTCTTGTTGATCTGTAAGAGAAGAAGAAATGATGAGTGGCAAGGTTTCATCGTCATTTAAATAAACATATTTAAGATGAGAGGGTAGAGTTTTTAGGTCAAGAGTTGGTGGCTCTTCAATAGATGGTTTGGAGTGGCTAGACAGTGGGCTATCCAACTTCTCAAATTTCTTCGTGGGGTATTGTGCACGCCTCTCTAAGCTATGAACAACTTCCAGTTGTTTATCACTGGCCGACTCAACATCCGTGGAGTTCATTATGCATACCTCAAGTGGATCATCAGAGATGTTTTCCTGAAAGTGCTCAATAATCAAAGGATCAAAAGCATCTATTCTTAAACATGACGCATCATCACCAACATGCTTCATAACCTTGTATATGTCAAAAGTAACTCTCTCCTCACCCACATTCAAAGTTAACTTACCATTGGCTATGTCGATCATAGCTTTACTTGTGGCTAGGAAGGGTCTTCCTAGGATGAGAGGAACTTCAACATCTTCTTCCATCTCCAGAACCACGAAGTCCACCGGGAAGTAAAACTTGTCAACTTGCACGATGACATCCTCTATGATTCCCTTCGGGTGTTTGATTGATCGATCTGCAAGTTGGAGGCTCATCGAGGTTGGCTTTGGATTCCCCAAACCCAATTTCTGGAACAACGAGTAAGGAAGAAGATTTATGCTGGCGCCCGAATCACATAGCACTCGGTCGAATTTGAGTTGCCCAATAGTGCAAGGAATTGTGAGGCTCCCTGGATCCTTGAGTTTCTGTGGCAACTTGTTCAACACCACTGCTGAGCATGCTTCAGTCAAGCACACCGTTCCATTGCCTTCCCACTTCTGCTTATTGGATAGAATATCCTTGAAGAACTTGATGTAATTGGGCATCTGCAAAATCGCATCAATAAAAGGAATATTAATTCGAACTTCTCGAAGAATTTCTAAAATCCTAAGAAAACTCTTATCCATATCTTTCTTATTCTTTTTATGTGCTAGGGGGAAAGGGAGACGTATTTCAATAGGATTAGGCAAAGAAGGAGTCAAAGTTTTAGAAGACGCCCTGTCTGCCTGTGAAGTACGGACTTGATCCTGCCCCAAGTACGTACTTGAGCTGTGTGAAGTACTTACTTGGTTCTGGTCAAGTACGTACTTGGGAGACAGATTTGAATTTTCAAGTTTATCAAAAGTTTGAACATTGTCCTCTTCAAGTGCGGACTTGGACTGCTTGGGAGGTGCACTTTTCAATTCTTTGCCACTTCTCAGAGCGATGGCATGGCATTGCTCTTTTGGGTTTTTCTCTGTATCACTCGGCAGTGTCCCGGGTGCTCTTCCACCTGCATCAACCGATAATTGTGCAAATTGGTGCTGCATCTCTTTCATTCCCGTCATAACACCCTGTAACATCAATCGAAGCTCTGCGAATGATTCGTCTGATTTTTGCATGTGAGCCGCCAATCTTTCTTCGACAGTCGAAGGTCTTGGAACTTGACCTTGTGGCTTAAAATTTCCAGGCCTTTGAGTTTGGTTGTTGTAAAACGGAGGCCTCGGTGCTTGGTAGATGCCTTGTTGTGAATTTTGTGCGGGATTTGGCCTTTTCGGAAAATTCTCGGGTATGTGGAAGCTCAATTGAGGCTTGTTTGAATTTCCGACATAGTTCACATCACTAATGGTTGGCTCTGCCTCTAGATTAACATTTTGTTCTACCTCTTGAGCAACAGCAACCCTTCGGGTTTGTAGAGGAAACTCATCGTCATCTTCAGGGTACAGTTCATCATCCCGTGCCATCTGCTCTAGTTTAGCCCACACTGTTCTGCTATCGAGACCCAAAATATCACCGCCTGCTCCTGCAATAAGTCTGTGACGAATCCGAGACCGGACTCCATTAAAGAAATGTAGCACTCGCTCGTCTCTTGAATAGTTGTGATCGGGGCACTTTCGAAGCAGACTCTTGTATCTTGCCCATGTTGATGCTAAAGATTCATCCCGTTTTTGCTTAAAACCCTTGATCTCGCTTCTTAACTCGTTAATCCTTGATGGAGGGAAGAACTTGTTGAGAAACTCTTCGACTAACTCTTCCCACGTTTCAATGGATTGTGGGGGCAACGACTTATACCACAAAGTCCCTTTATCCTTAAGCGAAAAATGGAATAATCGGAGGCGGATGGCATCAAGATCTCTTGGGTGGAATTGCATGGTAGATAACACATTTTCGAAGTGCTCTAGATGGTCATGAGGTGACTCTTTCGGATCACCATAAAATTGTTCAGCCTGAACCATGCTAAACATGTGAGGTGGAATGTGGAAGTTCGGCGTGGCAAAATTGGGGACCACAACAGGTCCCGGCGTAGTGTGTACACGGGCTGGCTGATTACCACGAACAGATGGAGGTGGTGCTGGTAGTGCCGGTTGCATAGCTTGGAACAGATTTTGCAACCATTCTCTATTCTCGGGCAGATTCATATCAGGGAAGTTGCCAGCCATAGCTCGATTTCTCTGGTTTGCACGAAGTGTTCGCTCGATCTCAGGGTCAAATTCCTCTAAAGCCTCTCCTAAGGTTCGAGTCATTCACCAAAAGATCAACCTGTTTGAAACAAAGAAGCAAACCAACAGAAATTTAAAGATAGAAAATAACAGTGAGAATAATAGAAAATAATAAAACGACAAAAGAAATTAAAGCTAAAAATTGCAATAAAATCCGAAACTAAAATAAATCAAGTCCCCGGCAACGGCGCCAAAAACTTGACACGAAAAATCCTTACGTGTATTAAACAGCAAGTGGACTGGTCGTGTGTAGTAATAAAGTGGACTTTAAGTCCGAGTTATCGATCCCACAGAGACAAGATTATTTAAAGCTAGGAATTTAAAAGCAATTAAAATTGAATTAAAAGATTGTGATTAATTTACAATAAAAATGTGAAAACGAGACTTAGCAAATAGATTTAGATTCTTATGAGATAAAACAACTAAGGCACATGCTTCAACCAAATTTACTTGTTAATATAAATATGAACTATTCTTCGTATTATTAGACTACTATTGCTTTGGTGAAAATTCCTTAATTAATTACTACCCGATGTCTCGGCTGTAATAATCCTATGATAAATTGACAGTTCTCTAAATATGTCTATCCGAGAATTTAATCAATAATCATGCATTCAAGTTCTAGAATTTTCCCGAATAAATTCGGCTAACTGCACCCGGGAATCTCTACCTATCTCTAGGGGCAATTCCCTATTTTTTACGGATGATGTGATGATTTCTTTGAACCCTAACTTATATTCTTTCAAACTATTAAGTTAGGCAATATGACAAACATATGGTGATCAAACATATGCAAGTAATTACGCACAAAATCAAAACACAAAGCAATTGTAGAATTAATACGAAGAATAATATCATATATATATACTCATAACTTTGGCCTTCACATGGCCCTAGTTAAGGGAAAATTAGTTCATAATTGAAATTGGAAAAACAATAAAAACATAGAATTACTCATAGATAAAGATGAATATCAAACTAAGAAACTCCCTATTTTGGATTGATGATCGATTCTTGAATGGAAGCTTGAATCCCTCCTTTTCCTCTTCTTAGCTCTTCAAGTATGATGATAGGATGACTCAAAACCAAGAGAATTCTCCCCCAAACCCCTGAATTTTCGTCCTCACACTCTCAAAGGATGATTTTTTGATGCTCTCAAGTGAGCTCCCCACTTCCCTTTAAATAGCCAAAAATCCACCTACCAAGAATTTTAGCTACCCTTCTCTTTCTTTCCTCCTACCAAGAATTTCTACCTACCAAGAATTTGCACCTACCATTCTCTTGTTTTCTACCTACCAAGAATTTCCACCAACCAAGAATTTGCACCTACCATTCTCTTGTTTTCCACCTAACAAGAACATGAGCTGCCACTTTCGTGTTTTCCAGCGCAGGGATAGTGTTTTATTCATAAACGTCTCCACATATCTCCGAATTGGATGATTCAAGTACCCATGTAAAGATAAGACATAGATCTAAAACTTTGTAGAAGGACACTTCATCCAATTCTGTCTCTCAAAATATCAAAATGGCGTTCCAACGTGGAGGTTGTTTCTGATTTGGCGCCCAGGTGTGCAGAAATGGTACTAAAACATGATTTTGGCTAACTCCAGCTTATTTCTTGCTTGTTTGGTCGTGGAGGTGTGAAACATCTTGGCGTAAACTTGTTTTATACATCATTTTTCCACCCTTTCTTCAATTGTATCCACTTAAGGCCTGAAATCACTTAATGCACGAATTAAACGCACAAGTGACAAAATCAAGTGATAAATGAACCTAAAACATAAACGCAAAGGGGCTTAAAAACACGTAAAAATGACTCCTATCAATGAGTATTTCTGTAGAATTTAAATTGGTGTGTGCATTTTTATTTTTTGGTGATCCAAAAAAATGAAAATGTTCCCAAAAAATATAAACATAAAGAGCCTAGTGTTTAATTCCACGGCTACACTCCCACCATGGTCGCAAATAAAAAACAAAAAGTATCATTTAAAAAGGTGATACTTGGGAGATCTCGAGTAATCTCTACATCACTGCATGTGTGTGTGTGTGTGTGTGTGGGTGGGTGGGGGGGGGGGAGTATGTAAACATATGGTGCATTGACACGGACACTGTGACACTAGACATGTACGACACGGGACATGACAATTCTCGAAAATGTAGGACACGACACGACTCTGACATCGCTGTCCAATATATATATATATATATATATATGTGTGTGTGTGTGTTTATTTACTAAACTAGAATATTTAACTTAGACTTTTGATTTCAATAGAGAAATAGAGTGCGAGGCTGATTATTCATTATAAAATTTACATTGTACTTGCGGAGCTCTACATGTCTGAAGAAATTAAATCTCTTACCAACAATAAGCCAATAACAAATGTAAAATAAAAACATAATCATAAACTAAAGATAAAATAAACATGCATGTTTTCAATTTAATACATGATATAAACAAAAACAAATACTTCATTGTTCGAATTTTCAATGCAAATAAGTGAAATAGCTATCAAATGTCATATAAATAATGCATGAGCATGTTCTCTTATGCTAAGAATTACATTAAATTTTATTTTGTTAATTTACAATTTAACCCACATTCTTCTTAGTCTCTCACAAAAGTTCTACCGTGGCCACATGCGTATTAGACACGCTCATTAGGCGTGTACGGCATGATGTTGGAATTTCTTTTAAAAAAATTTTAAGACGCGATTTTTCCATGCCGGACAAGTGTTGGGAGGAGTGTCGTGTCCGACATGTGTACAACAAGTGTCCAACACGATACCTAGCGATTTTTCAAAGCGTTCCGTGTTTTATAGGAACATACACACGAGAAAGAATTGAGATCAACCTAGGACATGTAATGATCATATTTGAAGTGGGGTAAATATACTCCTTTATAGTGTTTTCTTTGGTAAATTCTAAGGACCGAACGGAGGGTTAATGCCTTGTTCTTGGAATAAGGTACATCACTTGAATTAGTCATCTTTATCAACAAATGAGTAATATCTTAAGGATAAAGATACCTTTATAGTCTCGTGAATAGCTTAAGCTGAACATCATTAGTTTACTCAAACAAATAAGTAATATGTTAAGAGAATAAATATGTACAAAAATATCAAACTATTCGAGCTCGACTCATATTCGGCTCAATTAAGCTCGGTTAGATTAACAATCAAGCAAGTTCAAACACAAATGTTAAAACTTGATAATTATTCAAACAAACTTGAATAACAATTTGTTCAGCACGATATACAACAATGCTCCCCACCCCACCCTTCAATCAAATAAGTAAAAGAACTTTTACTCTTTTAATGTAAGCCGTGCATTTTGGACCTTAACTGAGAGCTTCAGCTTCTGGTCCTCCATGTCCCTAAAAAGTGCAAGTAGAATCGCACGATATACTTCACACTTTTGATTTGTCTGCTCCAATTCACCACTCAGTTCACGAATTTTCTTCTCCTTCTCTTCCTGCAAGTAAATAACATTAGGCTTGCGAACACGTTAAGCATTATCAAAATTAACGAATGACATGCCAGCTATAGGATCTTCTATTGTAGTTCTTATTAGATTTCCTATTACACCGTATGGGTGAATGACACGTGTCCAATAAAAAATTCAACTATTACTTATTTAAAATATTAAATACATGTCATTCACCCAATACCTTATAATAACCTTATGATCGGAGATGCAATAGAAGATCTCATCCCGTGACATGTCCATAAGCAAAAATTTAGGTAGAAGGTTACAGAAATAAGTTTCATTACAAATGATCAGAAACAACTAGACTAACCGTCGAAAAAACCTATCCTCGAAAGACTCCTGCCGAATCCAAGCTAAATACGTGGAGACTGAACTACACTGGCTCATATGATTGGCGTACTATCTCAGGAGAATAACCAACCACAAATAAAGTGTTATAACGCTTGCCTTGTGATTGGTGGCCAGACCCTATCTGGACATATTTTCCACTAACCGTCTCAGACAAAGCTACGAGTAATCCAGCTGTTACTCATCCCACCTACACAAACTCTGCCTCCGATATGACCCACATAAATTCTCTTTTTCATTTGATAGGTTAGCTGTTAAGTTTGATTTGAAGTAGAACCAACTATGTAGTCCTAGAAGTATGGAAAAGAGATTCTTTAAGAACATGAGAGCTAAAGTGTGCACAGAACGACACAACCCAATATATTTGTTAAACATAGCACAAAGAATTTAAGAAAAACTACACGGGGTCTCATCATTTCATCTTCACATTCTTTTGCCAGCTTAAAAACCTCTTAGTCAATGCAGTTTTGTTAATATTTATTATACCCGTGCAGTGAAACTTTCACCCATTTTAACTTCACAAGTAGTAAGAATGTTTTACTCGAGATATTTGAATTTTAGGAAATGAACGTGAAACAAAAAGGTAATCAAGAAGAATAAAACTGGACACGATGTATATGAAGAGTGGTTATCATTTTTCATACACATTATATATTAAGGTATTAATGACCGTTGTTTAGTCCCATCATTAAGAAATAGAGAAGTAATAATATAAATTACAATTTAACACGAGCTCAAGGGAGCATATTTGTCATCCGTGTTTTATACATGTAATTGAGGAGAGAGAAAGAGAGTAATTAATGGAAGAAGAGAGAGCTAACACAAGAACTTGATACATGATATGGTCAAGAAACTGTCATAAGGATTAGGCGGCTTTTGGTTCGAACTACCAGTCAATGTTTATACCAACTTAGCCAAGCAGTCTGGTTGAGTTCATAACCATGGACCTAACAAGGGAGGGTGTATTTGTCATCATGAATGTAGAAATTTCCCACTCAAGCTGCTTATGGAACATGATGTTGCTGAGGGTCTATACATGTTCCATTCTCAGGACCATCCCCTTTTTTGCTACTTAACGCGTATAAGGGGTAAAAGTTCACAATTTCAGAAGTTGCTTTTACCTTGTATATGTTCCGGGTAGAGACGGAAATAGAATTTTATGTAAAGATAGATTTTCTATGGGAAACTAATTACACAGTGCTCCATTCTGGATTGGTATAGTTCTCTCTATGAACTACAAATTTATATATAGTGTAGTCTATTTTGTCCGTTTTGTCCGCTAAGTACATTGACATATACATCATTTGTATTTAATTATACCTTAAATGCTAGATGTAGAAACATTATGAATATTTTTCCCGGATGTGAACTCTGGTTTCAAGTACTAAAACCTCACTTCTAGGTCCTGATACATTCAATCAGATTTGCATTTTCATATGGTTCTCAACAGGAAGAAGTGATTCATACAACAATATTTTAATAAGATTTTAACACATCGATATCACTAATAATATGGCGAAATATAGCAACAATAACCCAAAGTTTGGGTAAAGTGAGACAAGACTCTTATAGTGCTGAAGGTTTAATTCAGGATGATTGGCGTATAACCAGTTTGCTTGAGATTTTCTTAGTTTGTTTTAACTTTTAACCATCATCATCTAGTTTGGCTTGGATTGATTAGTTGTTCTGATGTTCTTATTTACCATAATCTGAATCAAGGAAGCCCTTACTTAGTGACAAAGTTTTAAAGTCTTGTGTTTCTTTATGAGACTAATTCACACTCAACGTAAAAGATATCTCGAAGCCTATAAACAATCAATTATTTGACTAACACAATATAAATCAATTTAATGAATTCCCCGTCGAGCTTTAAATTTTTCTTGTGAACTACAATCAGACCAACCCCAGCTATGAAGCTAGGTTTCTTGTTTATTTCTATGCTCTCCCCTAAAATCTTTTGCAATTTATGACGAGGCCCATGTCACCACAATGTTACTTAAATTGATTCCAGGAACATAAGTATTCAACCGAGTCTGTATTATTCTTCTAGGAAGCTGATCATTATCAAAACCTTAGGACCTGTAGTCAAAAAGGATAATACCTCGAAATGTCGAACATATGAAAAATTACTCTCTGAAATTCCACAATTACCAAATAGTGATTGTTGTCCTAGCCAAGATACAACAAAATTCACACCCAATAGAACAATATGTTTTTAATCAACTACTGAGAGAAAAATAAGGAGGACAAGAAGGATAAACCCAACCATCATTACTTTAGCTCATTATTGTTTAACTCCATTAAATATATAGTTAATAATCTCATCCGTCAAGAGTAATTAGCAGACTGAGCAGGATCTATTGCAATGCCAAAAACCCTAGGGTGAACTTTGTCATGGATAATTAATTTGTATTTCCATGATTAAATTGAATCAATCTTAAAAGCGTGAAGAAATTTCTCACTGTCCCTAAACCATATCTTGATATTTCACTGGCCTTTATGAGCAGACCAACGGGGTACAAAGATTTCAAAATACCATGTATCACTAGCCTGTTGATTTATCCCCGATTCTAAACATGCCACTATAAAATTTAAAATGTGAATGAAAAAGAGATAATAATATGGCATTTCCACCGGTTCCAGATGTTGATGCGGTTTCCCAATAGGGCCAGTCAAGGTGTACATATCATGCTTACCAAGTTTAGTAACTCTAGCATATTAGACAAACAGGCGATTGGAATAACTTCTTGCCTGAACTGCTTTATTAAGACGGCACATTCTATGAACATGCAAGATATGGAATCTTCACGACAATCAACAAAGCAAACAAAGTAAATATTATCTCAAATTAAGGAAACTAATAGTTCTTGGTATAGCCCTCTAACTAATATAATAACAAGAAAAGGCAGTCAAAAGTATCTAACCTTAGATAGACACGTGGCAGATTGATTCTCAATAGCATGCGTCCCCAGATTGGCTCCATTAGCAACACTGGTTCCCTGTGTGACCCCAGAATTTTTGCTCTTCACAGCAGCAACTCGTTTTGAAGCCTCTTGTAGAGCATTCATTGCCATGTTATAAACATGTATAGATTTTGCACCTTCTTCCACGTATTTCATAGCCTCTTGGCGCAAATTATCATGTCGAACAACTGAAGATTCCCCATATTGGCTAGGCAATTCAGAAGCAGATTCAGGCACGGACCCTTCACCACCCGTTTTTGCATTTCTTGTCCATCGTTTCAAAACATATTCAGAAGGGAGCGTAAAAACATTCTTTGCTCTAAACACTGACAGTACATGTCTACAAATCACACCTGAAAAGTCAAACATTCTACAGCTACATTTAGCTTTCATCTCAAATGCATTGAACCTAACCGTGTGAGCTTTGTGGTCTTCACCAAATTTAGCCACCCGATACGTGATGAACGTGCCAGAGTCATCAACTATAGTTGCTGGGTTGGCAAGAGTTTCAACAAGTTCTCCTTGAAACTTCATGAATATTGTCTTTGTATAAAGATTAGCAGCTTGTTTTTCCGTAGGAGAAGGTGTCCTTAGAACCGGTGTAGTATGATAAGTATCAAAATCGGCCTTTAATTCCCTTTCATGCCAACTAGAGACAGCTTTCTCATACTGTTTAATTAACAATTGTATAGTTGTGATGGTGGCACCAAAAAATCCATCAAAGAACAAACTTATGGCGTCATTCGAGTCAACTGTGGATAATTCCCCAAAAAATACATCTCTCAGATAAACGGGAACCCACTGATCACGAATGCTATATAAAGATTGAAGCCATTCATTACCCATCAAGTAGTACTTATCCAAGAGGGTTGCCCAACAAGACTCAAACTCCTCAACCGTGTCGGCTTCATTAACACACTTCTTGAACTCGAGATCAAAAGTAGGATTTGCTTGACAAACATTAGCCAACTTCTCGTGTGTCTGTCTGAATATGTTCCATCTACAAAAACGATGGCGGGCTTCTGGAAGTACTTGGGCCACAGCCTTCTGAACGAGCCGATCAGGGTCAATAGTTATTGAGACAGGGCTATGTCCAGACATCGCTTGAAGCCATGTTTGGAGGAGCCAGACAAACGAGTTTTCAGATTCATTTAGAAGCAATGCACAACCAAAGAGCACAGGTTGGGCATGATGGTTTATGCCGGTGAAACTAATAAATGGTATCTTAGAGCGGTCGGCCCTGTATGATGTGTCGACTCTAACAGTGTCACCAAAATAGCTATAATTTGTTCGAGAAGTCGCATCAGTCCAAAACATATTTCCACTACACTGCTCATCATTATCGTCTTGAATTGCATAGAAGAAAGTAGGATTGTCAGATTGCATTCTTTTCAGATAGTCCAACAAATATTGAACCCCCGGGCCGAGGCTTCTCTGCGTATTGCCACTGATATTCATTTGTATCTATCTGTCTCAAAATCAGCAGCAACAAAGCATACAAAACGATCAAACTTCTGCTTTTAAAGCACCATTAAATAGATGAAATATTGCCAGAAATTATAGATTTATGTCTAATTGCTTGGTCTAAATGGATTAAATGTAGGTTAATACATATCAACAGAAAAATCACTTCCAAGAATTCGTAGATAACCGGATTGACAGAGAGCAAAATTAAAATAGCGACAGAAAAAGGTATTATCAAAGAGTAATCGGCAAATGGAGATAATTAATATTTCGAAAGGAAAAAATAAAGCAGCACAAATCAGAGATTAAAGAATTGTTGAGACTTCTGAAAATATTGATTGCTACAGCTGATAAGAATTGTGCAAGTTGTAAGTTGCAGCAGCAAAGTTGAGGTCTACAACGAAATCACACTTACGTCAAAGGAGCGGGTGGCGGTGGTGCTCGAAGGTTGCGTGATGGCGGTGGTTCACGGCACGGTGAGCCGGTGTCCAGTGGCGCGTGTCCGGCGGGTGCTGTTGATCAGGTAGCGACGGCAGGAAATTTTGGGGGATACGATTTCTGGATGCTGAACCTGAATCCCTGCTCCTCTCTCTTTTAGTCTTTTGTTGTTGTTGTTGTTGTTATTATTATTAGTACTTCCCAAAATAAATTTTTATATTGAAAAAACTCATAAAAATTATTTTCAATCTCAGAAATCTATATTACAAATTTTTCATTTAAAAAAGATTCAAAGTTAAGATTAATAATTTTTTGGTCTAGAATACACTTTATTTTGTAGGTTAGAATTAATAGATCGATTTTTTATATTAAAATCATTTCAAACTGACAGTCAAATAATATCACGTGATTTACCACGTGGGAGGGAATCCGATCCAACTCATGACAAATTAGGTTGGGGTTGGATTATTTATATACTGCGCTTGTTGTAATGCGAGTTGCCTACGTACTCGAATAAATGAGATCAAGTCAGTTCGTAGTTCTATGGTGAAATTACTCTCAAAAGTAGCCAGTGGATTTTTTTTGAGAAAGTAGATAATGAATGTCATCAGTTCCTTTGGGAGTATATATAGGAGTGAGGGTGAGCTATGGGTCGGGGCTTGACCATTGGCCCAATTGCCTATTTATTAAACCCAATACTTGGCTATCTTATATTAAAATAACCTTCTTTTTTTTATGACCTCTCAAGCATATCGGGCCATATTCATAATGGCCAGCCAGCCCTTTGGGGCTCAATTATTATATTAAACGCGGACTTGGTCCACGGGTAGTGCCCCGGCCAGAGCCGGGGGTAGATTAATTACCGTAGTGCCCCTAAACATCTTTGGTGCACATCATAATGCCCCCACTCCCGGGTGTGCCTAATGGGATATCCGGGAGTGGAAGTTAATTTACCTGGGTTGTGCCAGTCGATTCCAATTTGTACTGAGTTAGGGGTCTTAAAAGCTCCCCACTTACATTTTTGGCTAAATATAGGAGGGTTGGTGATTTTCATTCTCACACCCATTCATATCCTCCTCCTTTCAAAAGTCTCTTGAGAACTTTCTCTCTCTAGGAACCTTCATCCTTAGCCAACTATTGGTAGAAGCCAAGATGACCAAGATAAATTTAATTCCTTTGCATTTGCTCCTTATTTCATAGTGCCATGCTAGTAGTGTGGAGAATTGCTTGTTTTTTCACCAACACTTAATTGATTCAACTTAAGACCGCTTCCCCCTCATAGAGTGATTTTTTTAGGGGTCGTTGCGTGTTTATAGAGTGGGGTGGGGGGGGGGGGGGGGAGGGCGTTGGAGGGTGCCTCCTAGGCCTTGTGCCCCGTGTCCGCCTTGCCGCGAGGCTTAGTGCTTTGCCTCGAGGGTCGTTGTGCGCCCTGGGGCTATTTTTCCGAGCGGCCTAGAGGTCGGCTTAGCCCTTGTTAGTTCTTTTTGACTTGTAAAAAACTATTGTTTGTGTTATCGTTTTTGATACCATCTATAAGGGACTTGTTTCTAATTGGACCCCCTATTTCTCATAGGATTAGAGAGCTCTTCTTCCCCTATAATGAGGGTCCTTCTATCCGCGAGGATCTCGCGTTTGATTCTTGTGACTCTACTATAGCTGGAGATGAACTCTCCGCACTTTTTGAGGATACCGCGGTGGACCTCGAATTACCAATGCCCATAGCGGGCTATCGAATTTCTGGCCCTCCTGAGGGCAACGCGACTCTTTACTTAGAGGATTTTTGCTCAGGGTTCACCATCCCTTATGACAAAATTTTTGGGGAAATCTTAGCCCACTACCAAATTTGCATAAGTCAATTAACCCCCGATTGTTTCATCTTTATTGAGGGTTTTATAGGTCGGTTTATCGAGTTAAACCTTGAGATAAATTTGGATGCTTTCCAAGCTCTGTTTACGGTTAAAATGTGCTCTACCGCACCTTGCGCGCATTTTTTCCCTTGATCGACTGTTAGGTTCTTGGAAGGTAACATTAGCTCTAAGGGTAATTGAAAATCGAAGTTCTTCTACTTTCCTATTACCTACTTGGGTATATCAACGCCATTGCATTGGAATGGGAACGTTGTGTTGAGATCTGTACAACCCCCGCGGACGCCGAGCGCAGCGAAAGACATATAATTTAAAAAATTAAAGCAGCATCCCCGAAATTAGGGCTAGGTCGACATGGTACCATCGGATTCAAAACTATTCTAGAGATTAGTTTACTCGTGTTTACCTCTTGAAAACCAAAATTCAGCAACGTCTTTTTAAGCAACTCCCTACTGCACCTCTCTGGATTGGATTTGCCCTAGCGCCCCAAGTGTTGCGCCTCTAAGTTTATCCACACCTTAGCTCGTACCCTCGATTATCTCCACTAGTGCTAGCAAGGAGAATATCGAATCTTAGCTTATGTAAATGGGCAGGAATATATTTTGGTGTTCTTCGTACTCAACACATGAGTTGAAAGAATATTGTGAAAGAGGTGAAAGAGAAAAAATGGAGAGAATTTTTCACAATCAAAATTGTGTAGAATGAATGATAAAATTAACTTGATTACTTCATGAATATTGAAGATATGTGGTGAGATTCCACAAGGATATGGAAACTCACTCACTCACCAATACACGCCTAAATGGGCGTGTATATATATATATACACCATATATATGTATATATATATATATTTTATTCTAGTGTCCTTCCATCTTATTTCTCTTCCTTAATTGATTGGATACTTTCCAACTAATTAGATACTTCCATATATTTGATATATATCAAATATATCATATCTTATCAAATAAGATATTTCCATATCTTCAATATTTATCCTAACATATATTTATAAGATCTTTCCATATCAATTAGTTACCTAATTAATTGGAATAGATATACCAAATATATTATAGGATAGATATATTAAATATATATATACATAGACTTGGTGAACAAAGAATTAATTAGCCAATATGTACTACACTAAGTATTGTGTGTGGCCCCTTAGGCTCATTAACAAGCTAACAATAAGTTCTTCCAAAGGCTAGATTGATTATTCATAATAATTAATTAGGACTTTGATTAATTTCACCAATTAACCCAAGGCACCTATTGGTCGTGATTCGATGTCTAGCAACGTCGTCACGACTTCCTAAATGTTAACGATGAAAATGCAAACCTCTCCAGATTTTGATCTTTGTGTGAGTCGAATCCCTTCATATTTTTCCCGTCTAAGACCTAGGGTTTGGCGACGGTCGAAACCCTAATAGCCTCGGAAACTATGACTATGTTGGTTCAACTAATGATCCGGTCTTCTAAGCAGGGATCACCAATCCCTCTTATAAGACAATGCTCTAGCCAGAGACTTTTCGATCATTCAGTTTCACTCAACAGCATAGGAAATACTGGGTACTCGTGACCCTGGATGAATCCCCTCTGACTGTTAATTGTTTCGCTGTAACTACCAGGCTATACCCAACATACACGTCGTATGACTCTCCTGGAGTGCACGTGCATATCAAAGTAGAGTGGGTAGCACCCTTTCCAATAGTATCTTAAGTCTAAGGATTATCTCACACTACGAAAACCTAAGGACTCCAAGTTCGACAACACTAACGAGGAATCCTTGCGGGGCCGTTCAATTCCATAATCCAGTATGAATCTTCATACATGTGTTGCCATAGAAGGCATCAACAATGGAACGCGTCGACCTCTCTAAAGAGTTACATGCATGAACAAGTCTTGACAAGGCCAGTGATATCCCACATCTCACAGCCTCTATGACTTGGAACAATATTTAGGATTACGGTCTTTGAGAGCATTCCATATGTTTTCCTTGACCGCCTCTCCTAACCATATGTAATCCATGAGATCTTTATTTATACTATCACTAGTTATAACAATAAAGAAGTATTCCGTGACAGGTTAGATATAATCTAAGTGATAAGACTGACACAGTGTTAATGTTCAAGCCAACAGATGGCTTGCTGGGCACATAACACCTTCACGTTGCCCCTCATAAGATCATCCGTGCCTAAAAACAACTTAGAGTTATCTTTAGCAAGACAGGTTTATTTGACCATAGGTTCGATGTTAGTCGATGATATACTCACGGTATATATATGTCTTTAACTTTTTCTTAATCCATGATGTAGCTTTCAAACACTGATCGTCATTATACTTTCGGATATTAACCTTTGGTTTTCCATGTATTTTTTGCAGGTACGAAGTTCACCAAGGGTGGCAAAGCGAGTTCCGCATCCCCTCCAACTCCCCTCAACACTCGTGGCCAACTCATCAGGGCTCCCGAGCCTCGCTTCAAAAGACAAGACTGGGATTATTAGGTCTTCGGGACTTGCCCCATCTGGCCAAATGCCATGCACACTCGACTATGACTCTATGATGGCCTGTTTCGGCCCTAGGGGTGTTCAGGGCCCTATGATGGTGAGAGTGTGCATGGGGGCTCGACCCACTCCCTTCCTAAGGATAACCGTGATAAGGAAGTGGCTACTCAAAGGGGGTGCGACTTTCCCAGGGACTACAATTTGGTACCTCTCAGATATTCCATAAGTTTGGCGTATTTTTCTCTCTTGCTGCAAATCAAGATTGGATGGTTCCCACAACATCTAGATCCCCAAAGTAAGGATGACGCTCATCCTCACTTTCTGAAGCAGCCCTAACTTGGCTACCCCCAGGATTGACATCTTGGGAGGGGGAGGAGAAGATGGTGGTATTACGCCCATCGGACTCTGTTTGAGAAGACTATATGTCAATAATTTTCTCGCCCTCAAAAGCATAGGTGGTACTGTACCAATTGCGCACAAATGAGGATGTTTCTTCCTCAGAATCGGAAGGGGGCTCCAAAAAATTGTGGGTTTCTCACGATTTTAGGAGTCGGAACCAAGGCTATTCGACATATTAACACTCGAAGAAGAAGAAAAAACAAAGGCAACCACAACAACTCGACAACAAAGGATTTTGGGATTTTTCTCAAATACACAGCACACAAACAAATATACAAATGAACAAAGTATAAAAGAAATGGAGAGAAAAGAGCAATACATAAGAATGGGGCAACGAATGTGGAGTAACCACTGCTGAAGAAGACAAATCACGAGAAAAAAAAGAGAAAGAATTTTCTGGATTTTAAAACCTAAGACAAATTGGAAATAAGGAAACAAAATCGGCAGTTTTTGCAAGTTAGCTTTTTTGAAATTAAAATTCAAAAAGGAAAAAACTCACAAAAGAAAAGAGGGGGGCTCTTCTTTGAGCCGTACACGTGGCGTCCATCAACACATACTGAGGTGCAGTTATGGCGGCACCAACTGACGAGGCCATGATTGTGACGCGCCTTTTTTGGACTCCAAGTCAATAACTACAGAAGTAGGGAGAAGTCTAATATATTGGTCCAATCAAGTTTATGGTTTCTATCCAACTCTCGCAGTTTGATCAAACTGCAGAGGTTGGGGGGGGGGGGACTATTGATGTGGGTAGAAATCCGACATTGGACCAAGCTGTGTAGTCCAATATCGAAGGGCTTAAGCCCAATGGCTTTGTGGACGTGGATCTTTCTAAAAGATATTATATTCGAACTTGCTTAGCTGGAAGATCCGAGGACCCAACCTGCACAGGGAGGGCAGCGGTATTTATGGCAAGCCTGGAGACAAGATCTAATCAATTAACAAGACTTTTCATATATAGGCCTGCGGAGGTCAAGCCCGAGATCCTATATATTTACCATTAATACCTGATTGAATATTGCCCAAAATAGATAGATTATGATTGATTTTTACTACCAAATGTATCTTTAGTATAGTTGATTTATTCTTTTCAACCCCCAATCAAAAACTTGTATAAATATCAACTCCTACAATGAATAAATGATTGAACTACTTTACCCCGTGGACGTAGGTTTTATTTTGGACCGAACCACGTATATTTTGTGTTTATTTACTTATAATTCGTGCTTTATATTATATTTTCATATATTATATCACATATTGTTATTGATGTGAAACCCACACACATGAAACCTAATTAAGAAGCATCTTGCAAGATTCCTAACTCATAATTTACAAACAAGTTGTTGAGATGATTATTAAATAAAATTACCTTTAGGAGAAAAAGCAACACGTGAAAGCAGCAGAACCCACCATTAGATTTAGAGCACTCACGCTGAAGATTTACAAGTGTAGATTTCAAAATCCAACACTTTGCAGCACTACTGCAAATTTTCCTGTATGTGATATTATATCTTGTAAACAAGTAAGCCTCACATACATAATAACTTAAACTTAAACATTCTTCTTTCAAAGCCTTCTCGTGTTAAACTCGATCAAATATTTGTACTTGCACCCATACTTTCATCAATGATATATTCACGAATTTGTTTATATGTAGCATTATTATTAGGACATTTTTTGGACTCCCAGAATGTTGTCCAACCCTCCAAACTTCTAAAGAAGAAGATGATTTGAATCTCAGCAGACATAGTACGTTGACTCATTCTCAATGTTCCAAATGACGAATTTCTCACACGCACTGAAAGAATCTTGGGGTGGTTCTAACCATTAACAAGGACCGGCTTCCACCACCAAGCAAATAATATTGTATCTCTCCAAGAGAATTTATCAAAATATTAAGATGCCCTTGTAGAATTCTGTTACGCATAAACGACAAGGTATGAAATTCTCACATTGCCTTGATTTAAACATAAATCTTCACGAATGGAAGTCTTCATCATGCAATGTACATGAATAGATCGAACTAGTTATATTATACACAGATATTCCTGTAAAATAGGTTTAACGGTTATCCCTAATATGGAATGAACACAAAATAGAAACACAAACAATAGAACTCATATATATATATAGTATCTTAAACACATAAACTCTAATGGTACTCATCGCCCTTCTGCCACAGAAATGGTAAATTCATTATTGGAGACCATATCGGGTTTAGTAGAGGTGGAGGGAGACGTGCTTGAAAGACGTTTCCTAACTGTAAAAGCCGGTTGAGTTGGTTTTAGAAGAGTAGATTCACTATCAAGCATTATAACAACTTTCGACATGGAAGGACGATCATCAGGTTCTTCTTGGACACACAATAGCCCAACATTTATGCACTTAATCACCTGAGATTTCTCACATGATTCCACCAGTGATGGATCAACCAAATCGATTGCCTTGTTCTCACTCCAAAATCTCCAGGCCTAAATTGCGCTTCAAGTCAGATACATATAACAATAAATATGAACACAAAATTAATGGTTAATTAGTATAATCCCCAATGCTTTACAAAAAAGGCCGAATCGGCGCCTCTTTATGAAACACAAAGTAACATAGAATCAAGCATGCATTTAGCAGATGGATACCTCTTTATGAAACACAGAGTAACATAGAATCAAGCATGCATTTAGCAGATGATATTCAGGGATGGATGTAAACTAATGCTATTTATTCCCGCACGGAAAAAAAAATCATTTGAAGAGTATGAATGAATTTTAAAACTCACATATCCTAAAAGATTTAGGACTTCTTCATGTTGGTAAAACCCTGTGTTCCTCTTCCCACTAATTATCTCAAGCAGGACAATTCCAAAGCTGAATACGTCAGATTTGGTTGAGAACTTCCCATCCAATGCATATTCCGGAGACATATAGCCACTGGATCAAAGTAAGAGACGCAATCTTAATTATGGAAAAAATGGTTCAAAGTCGCGGTATCAGTGATAATGTTGGCATGTATTGTTTCATATCTGTCGCGCGTATTGGGATATTATCGGTCATACGAAATAAATGCATAATAAGATGCTAAAAAATTCTTAAAAAATTTGTAAGATTGTAGAAAATATAAAAATTAAATTTTCCCACTAATTGGTACATTATAAAAGAAAATATTGCATTATATATGAATAAAGTGAAATGTAATGTTATCATCGAACCAAAATATATAATAAAAATGAGTTTATTACTAATTATATCGTAATTTTTCAATCTATATGTAATAATATATCCATTAAATTATATCCCAAAGCATCTTTACCAAAAATACATTAAAAATTTATTATTGGAAATAATATCTGATATGCCCGATATTATCACTCATATTATCCCGATACGGCCGATAATATCATTGTATCAGCTATATCATCCGATATTATTGGATATTATCGGCGATTCATATAACCTCAAATACTATTAGATATTGTTCGATATTATCGGATCGACAAGGACCAATCCGGTTATATATCGGCCGATATTATCGTATATCAGTCGATACTTTGAATTATGTATTAAATAGTTAACGTCTAAGACCAAAACTATTTAACACTTACTAGGTTCCCACGACTTTTGTGGTACTTGACTCCGTTCCTTTGCCTTCAAGAATCCTAGCCAAGCCAAAGTCTGATATTTTGGGATTCATCTCTTCATCTAGTAGAATGTTGCTTGTTTTCAAATCTCGATGAATTATCCTCAACCTTGAATCTTGGTGAAGATACATGAGCCCTCGAGCTATCCCCAAGATGATGTCAAACCGTTTCTTCCAATCTAGTAACAAGCAGTTGTTTCGATCTAGCAAATATTATAATGGAAAGATTTATTTTATGGCTAATTAAGTTGATCTAAGATTGCTGCGATGATGGAAGAGTTTTTATGTCTCATGGACTAACCGAATATAAAGGCATCCAAACTTCTGTTAGGCATATACTCATATAGTAAGATTTTCTCATTTTCCTTGATGCAGTATCCCAAAAGTCTAACAAGGTTTCGATGTTGAAGTTTGGCAATCAAGATAACTTCATTGCGAAACTCCTCCATGCCTTGACCAGAGCAACTTGACAACCTCTTAACGGCAATTTCACGTCCTCCTGGGAACTTTCCCTGTAAGAATTTCACCAACATTCTCTCAATTAGGAAAGTACCCAGCCCTCACTAAATACAACTACTATGGGGGAAAGAAGCTGTAATTACCTTATAAACGGGGCCAAATCCACCTTGGCCAAGCTTATTTGCATCCGAGAAGTTGTCTGTAGCTGATAAAATGGTATCCAAATTGTAGAAAGGAACATCAATACCCTTCTTGTCATTATCATCCATCAAGTCATTTACTTGTCTTTCACTTTCATATGAGAAAAACACTGGATTCTCTTCATGATTTCCTGGTGAAAAAAAAATGCAGAAATTGTACATTTATGGAAATTATTTTACTAAATTGGAATTAAAAGCAAAAGACTAGTCCAAAGGAGCTTTATTTCTCAAACAATATTAACCTGTTCCATTGACATTTCTCCTCCTTCGGTAAAAGATATAGCTAGAGCCAAAAACCAATATGATCCCAGCAACTAAAACGGCGAACAGAATCACATATCGCTTTCTTGAATTGTTGTTAGGTTGCTCTGAGTTTTCAATCGCCGGTGCTGAAGCTATGAAAACAAACATATAAACAACGGGTCCAATAATTCTCAAATTTCAGCAACATATTAGGCCTAATTCGGAAGCATCTAGCAAGATGCCTAACTCCTAGCTTTAACTTTGACACAAGTGGAAACATATAACAAAGTTTTCGACATAATTATGAAATAAAATTACCTTTAGGCAAAAAGGGTACACGTAAAGAAAGCTGAAATCCTTTAGAGGCCTCTTGCTCAAGATTCTTAAATTCAGATGTCCAAATCCAACACTTTGAAGCAATACTGCCAGTTTGTCTGTCCGTGACGTTAACTTTTATAAACGAGTATGCCTCACATTCACAATTATTTAAACACTCCTCTTTGCAATCCTCCTCTTTTTGAGCTTGATCAAATGCATCTACTTGACCCCCAACTTTCACCAATGATATATTCACGAAGTTGTCATCGTGCGGCTTAGGAGTAGCATTGTTAGGACATATTATGGACTCCCTTTCACAACCGTTATCAGAACCCGGTCCGACCCTCCAATCTTCTAAATAAGAAGCGGATTTGAATCCAGGCAAACACTGGCACATTGATACGGTATTTTTGATGTGACAAACGGCGAATTTCCCACACGCATTATACACACTGCACGAATCTTGAGATGGTTCTGACCACAACAAAGACCAACTACTTCCACCACGATCAAGCAAATAATATTGTATCTCCCCGGAAGAATTCATCAAAATCCTAATTGTCTTATTGTAATAAGACGTCCTTGTAATATTAGGAAAAGATATAGATCCATTGCTTTTTCGGAAAACAAGTGATTGATAACTACTCTGATCACTTGATGTGTCAAAATCTGATAATATCTGTTCTACACCATAAGGTAACTCGTTAAAAATTGAAGACATAATACCAGACTCACGACTTTTCCAATGCACAATTGACCTCTTATTTATACTGTACACTCCTTGGTCTCTCTTGAATGTATAATTTCCAGCTGTTCCAGGGTCATTTTGGTCAATCCAGGAAGTCAACTTCATATTATCATTCATTTTCATACCAGGGAGAAATGTATCGGTTGGATTATCGAAGCTTTCCCACAAAACATGACCCTTTAGACCCTCAAACAGCTTCAAATTCCCAGAATCCAATAGCTGCAGTGTTGCGTTAAAAGACTTATCAAGAGCTGTTTTAATGAGGATAACAGTTCCATTTCTACACCACACCTGGAGGTTTCCATCATCTGCAACTCCGAAGACGCTACACGAATCCGACAACGGCTTATCTCTATTGGCAACCCACACAATGGTCCTCGGAATCAACTTGTAATACCATATTCCTATATATCTATTGCTATTGGTATTGCTTTTCTCAGTAGTGAAAAAACCAAGCTCAAATCTGTTTCCTGCTGATACGAGAGTTTGATCAATGCCACTCAATGGATTTCTTACACTGATGCTGTCTCTACCATCACAATGATAAAAAAGGACCAAAATTATAATTGTGATCGAAAAGTACAAGGATAAATTGGAGGGGGAATGCATATTGCTCATGGATGAGATATCAAGTCTTCCCATGAACCAAGTCAATACCATGTAGTAAAGATGACTAGAGTCATTTATCTTCTGCAAAAAGGGACAATTAATGCACATTCACTCAAATGGTTTGAATTGATATATAAAAAAAAAATAAAATCAAATGGTTTGAAAAGTATTCTAAATTAATTGTGACCCAAATTTTTTAGAAGAATATTTTTTTCTTTAAATTGTAGGTGCTGGGGTCCTGAAATAGATTGATTGTACGATGTCTTTTGTAATTAAAGTTAATAACGTCCACGACGATCGATACGTATAAATCATATCGTATTTGTGTATAATATTTCTTTCATTAGTCTTTTGTTGCTCTTTCCTAATTTTCCAATAGGCATCTGAATAGAAGGATAATAACTTCAGTATATCCACCATGAAAAATCACTAATATCTCCAGCAATCATTTAGTAACATTATCAACCTCTCACTAATAAGTGAGAAATCTTTTATTCAACCCCTACCCCTCCATCCCAACATTATAAATCTATCTATTTTGCTATTTATTCTACTATATCTAAAAGTACGAATTCATATGTACTTGAAGTTATCAAAATAAATGACAAAGGCAAAAAAAAAAAATTGTGCTTGAAAAAAAATTGTTATAAGTAATTTAGGTGAATATGTGAAATATTTTCAATTTATTGAAAAAAAAATCTTAAACACAAGTATTCTCAGACAATATGATGTTTATAGTTATTTTATCTTTAGAAATATAAGTAATAAAGAATATACTAACGTTACAACATATAGAATTGTGGGGAGGTTGATATTATTTTTCAAGATATAGTGACAATACCAAATAAATAAATATGCTAGTGTCAACCAGGAAAAAAGAAATACTACTCCATATTCATGCCAAATGTTTTTATTTTTCATATTCAAATAAATCGGAATATTATATATGCTTAGACATACATCATGAATAACATAATGCAGGTTTATTGTCAAGGAAAAGAGAAATCCTTACCAGTAGAATAGTACTTGGTAGAAGCAAAATGAAAATTCAGTAGCCCACATCGTTTAAAATTACTTAAATAGAGTATGCAAAAAATCTATTCTTGTTTAGAAGATGTAAAAAAACGAATGCTGGAGTTCTTAAATTTATAATTTTTAAGTATAAGATGTTTAAAAATAAATCGAGAGGTAAACCCAAAATAGAAAAAGCTTGCTCATCCAAGATGTACTAAAAACATATAGGTATGATATGAGACACTGGTAAATTAAGGCTAAATACAAATGCCCCCTAAACTATACCTACTGTCGTATATACCCCCTAAACTTTAAAAAGTATCAAAATAGTCTTTCATGAAAATTCATGAGTTATGCAAAGTGCTTCATCCGAACACATCCTTACAATATTAAAGCACCAAGTGAACTTACTTGATTATTTTATTGAACTTATAAGATTTGTAAGAAATTGCAAATCATATAAACTTCATTCAAGATTTAAATAGGATGTATTAATTGATCAAATAAAATAACTTATAATTGATTAACTGAGTATGATACATTAAAAAATAAAAATATTATAAGTTTAAATCTACAATTTGCTATTTGTTAATTTAATTAATCTAAATTAAAATCTTTGTTAATTTATAAGTAATAAATTTACAAATTATCAATTAAAATCCTATAACTATTTTCTTTACTAGTTCTTGACACACTGAGTGAGTGCCTTTGAAATCCAGATGAGAACATATTTTCTTTGAGATTTTATACCTTGATTTGATCAGGTTGATATATTGGTTGAGTTGTTCTTTGTAACAATTGAGAATATTCTACTACTTCTTATTTCTCCTTACTCCTTGAGCTCTAACCCGTTCTATTATTCGTAATGCCTGTAAGCTTTTTTTATTTCTCGAATTATCGCTCTTGAATTGAAAATCTTGTCATACCTTATATTTTGAGTCTAATAACTTCCTTCTTAATGGTAATGTATCATATTGTTTCATCCTTCCTTGAAACCCCAGTAAACAACTTAGATATTCGCAAAGCTCCATTGTCCATACTTCTCATTCTCGAGTGGGTCATCCCTAACTTCCACAGCCGATTGTGAGCTTGTCAAACTCTAAATAGTATTGTATTCGTAACTTTTGAACTTCAACTCGAATAGTCAATGATCGAAGACTTTTCTAATTGACATATCTTCTCTTGAGAAAATCATATATTATCCTTGTTTTTGAAGACTAAAATTATGTTCCCAACTCTCGGTTCATTTTAATATCCAATATACCTATTTGGAGTTCAATTCATTTATTGTCGGAGATTCAAATTATCCATTTGTGCCTTATAAAGTATTGATCTTGTCTATTAGCCTTAATCTTTCTTAATCGTTTTTCAATTAATCATCCTTCAAATGTTAGTATGAACAGTTGCAATTGCACCGCCATATTTTCTGTAAATCCTTTCTTCATTTCATTCCTTCTAGTTGATGGGTTTGTGTGGAGATGATTTCAAATAGCCAAAGGAAAATGCCATGGAAATTGACGCAAAAGGAAGATAAAATAGAGCCGAGACGGGTCGGGGTAGAGCCGAGACGGGTCGGGGTAGACCCGAGGTTGTGAAATAGGGTCGAAATAGATCGAAATCGCGAAGGAGTCGAAAAACAGAGTCAGAGCAGTGTGAGGCGAGCACAGTTGCGCCCAGGCGCCAGTATGGGCGTCTAGGCGCGGTTTTATGAAGCTGAACGTGTTTTTTAGCGAGCTTTTTTTGTCTTGGGGTGCAAGTTTGGCGAATTTTATCATCTTTGAGTCCTAGATTGATTACAATTACTTCCTATTGTGTTTAAGAATTATTCCCTTTGTTTATTAGGATTGTTTTCCTAATTTGTTAGGGTTTAGGTCTTCTCCACTAGTATAAATATGAGAACTCTACTTGTAATTCATTGATGTACTCTGATTCACTTTGAGAGAAATAAAAATATAGTCTAGGTTGGCTCGTTGGTGTAGGCAATTATGCCGACTCATGTTAAAATTATCGTGTTTTCATCTTCATGTTTAGACTTATATTTTCTTGTTTCTTGTTTATTCTTCGTGCTCTGTTGCTACCATCCCTAACACTAGTACTTCTTCACATGGAGCTCCTGTTAGGAATCAACGCGCATAAATGAAATTAAAAGCAAGAATCAAAGCGTGAAAAGACGAGACAACGATTTACGTGGTTCGGCCAATAATGCCTACGTCCACGGACCTTCACTAGAGAGATTTATTTCTTTGTATGAGATGCAATTACAAGGGGTAGAGAGTGTATATATCAATTCTTTTGTACACCTCTCTCACACTCACTAATTACATAGCAACATGGGAGATATATATAGGCAAAGAAGAAGTCCAAAACGCGTCCAGGCCATTCTGCCGTTTTGTGCCGCGGTCCAAGTCTTGATGCCGCGGCACTCCTCTGATGCCGCGGTCCTGTGCCGCGGCATGCTTTCCTGATGCCGCGGTCCTGTGCCGCAGCATGCTTTTCCAGAATCCGAAATCAGCCCGTTTCCACCGTCTTCTTCTTCTTTTGATCCATTTGATTTGTCTCCACACTTTATCCCATCAATCTCCCACTTGGAGACCAAACTCAAAGTTGAAAACACAATCCCTTCATCCCGATCATTCAATATATCTTCCATTTGTCCCTTCACTTTTCCCAAGTGAACCTCAATCTAGTCGTCACATCCCCAATCCCATTGGAGATCAAATCCGTCCCTAGTATTCCCACTTGACAGACTCACATTGTGAACGATGTTCCCCTTCTTTGAACCTCCGCCACTACCCTATTCTTTTGGTGATCAGTCAACTTCTGAATAGCGTGACTTATCCATCTCGGTCCAACTGACCTCGGATATAGGTTACTCCCAAGACCCGGAACATGTCTCACAACCCCGCAACTTTCGTTGCCATCCTCCTCACAAAAGGATAACCACCTTGGTCAACCCGTCTCTCGACATCCTTACACCAAGGACTTTCCGCTTTGGTCAACCTGTCTTTCGACACCCTTACACCAAAGACTTTCATTGACTATCTCGGATCTTCCAACATATCTGCTCCTTGCCAACTGCATGAGCTATGTCTTGATCCATCCGTCAATACTTTGGTTTTTCAATGGCAACTCGGATCCCCCACATATCTGCTTAATGCTCCCACTGCACAAGCTATGTTCGATCCATCCGCCAACAAAACCCCGGCTCCGCGAATCTGCCTATCTCGGCTTCGCGTTCTGTCCCAGCTCAGCGAATCTGCCTAACCCGGCTTTTCGCATCTTGCCCCCGCTCAGCGAATCTGCCTAACCCGGCTTTTCGCATCTTGCCCCGACTCAGCGAATCTGCCTAACCCGGCTTTTCGCATCTTGCCCCCGCTCAGCGAATCTGCCTAATCCGGCTTCGCATCTTGCCCCAGCTCAGCGAATCTGCCTAACCGACTTTTCGCATCTTGCCCCGACTCAGCGAATCTGCCTAACCCGGCTTCGCATCTTGCCCCGACTCAGTGAATCTGCCTAACCCGGCTTCGCATCTTGCCCCAACTCAGCGAATCTGCCTTCATGGTTTGCCCACATGGTTACGTCTCCGTAATTCCGCCTCCCCGGTCCCCGGCTTGCTCGTTCTTCCGCCTTCTTGACAACACGAGTCTGCCCCTTGACCTCCGGCTATACGAATCTGCTCATGGATCCGTAACTCCACCTCTCCGGTCCCCGGCTTGCTCGTTCTTCCGCCTTCTTGACAACACGAGTCTGGCCCCTTGACCTCCGGCTATACGGATCTGCCCCCGGCACTGCAACTGCTCCCACTGGCTTCATGTCTACCTAACCCGGTAACATAAACCTGCTCTCGCTGCTGCGTCTCTGCCTCTGCATCTGGCATCACGATTTTCCAACATTTTCTCGTTAACGTTCAACGGGATAACCCCCAGAACTTGCAGCATCTCATGCATCTCCTGCAACTCTCAGTCTGCATCTGTCACCTTTTCAGGCTTTTTCCCCGACTCTTACTTTACCATCTTCATACGCCATTGATTCACCCACGGATCGCTATAACCCGTGCTCTGATACCAGTTGTTAGGAATCAACGCACATAAACGAAATTAAAAGCAAGAATCAAAGCGTGAAAAGACGAGACAACGATTTACGTGGTTCGGCCAATAATGCCTACGTCCACGGACCTTCACTAGAGAGATTTATTTCTTTGTATGAGATGCAATTACAAGGGGTAGAGAGTGTATATATCAATTCTTTTGTACACCCTCTCACACTCACTAATTACATAGCAACATGAGAGATATATATAGGCAAAGAAGAAGTCCAAAACGTGTCCAAAACGCGTCCAGGCCATTCTGCCGTTTTGTGCCGCGACACACTGCCGCGGTCCAAGTCTTGATGCCGCGGCACGGCGCCGCGGCATGCTTTTCCAGAATCCGAAATCAGCCCGTTTCCACCGTCTTCTTCTTCTTTTGATCCATTTGATTTGTCTCCACACTTTATCCCATCAGCTCCTTCTCCTCTAGCATCATATACTTATTTTATTGTGCAATTCACATCTTTAAGTATATCTACTTGTCTCGAATGTCAGCAATATACACTACCACAAAAAAGTCCTATTACAGCGCACCTATGACAGCGGTTTTGAAAACTGCTGTAATAGGGGGCACTCGGTTCGGACCTATGACAGCGGTTCGAGCCGAACCGCTGTCATAGGTGTCAAAAAAAAAAAAAATTGGACTTTTGGCAGCGGTTCTGCCCGAACCGCTGCCAAAAGTTGTCAAAAAAATAAAATAAAATTTGAACTTTGTGGCAGCGGTTCTGCCCGAACCGCTGCCAAAAGTTCAAAATTTGGGCGGGTTTATTTCAAACCAACCCCCCCTCTCTCTCACGCTCACTCTCTCTCTCTCTCTCTCTCAACTCTCTCACCACCACCACCACCACCGCCTCCGCCGTCCGCCGCCCCTCTCGGTTTCTCTCTCTATTTTTAGATCTACTTCTCTCTCTCTCTCTCGGTTTCTCTCGGTATAGGACCGCCGCCGCCCACCTCTACCAACGCCGACGCCCATCTCCGCCTCTGCCGTCGACGCCGACGCCGCCCACCTCCGCCGCCTCCGCCGACGCCGCCCACCTCCGCCGCCGCCTTCTTCCATTTAGTTTTGGTATTTTTTTTTAGATAAATATATACACACACACACACACATAGAGTATATATAGATGTATGTATATGTGGGTTTATGCATATATGTGTGGGTGTATGTATATTTGTGTATGTGTGGGTGTATTTATATTTGTGTATATGTGGGTGTATGTGTATGTATATTTGTGTATGAATATTTGTGTATGTATATATGTGGATGGGTGTATGTATATTTGTGTATATGTTCATGGGTGTATGCATATATGTGTATATGTTAATGGGTGTATTTGTGTATGTGTGGGTGTGTGTATATTTGTGTATGTATATATGTTGATGGGTGTATGTATATTTGTGTATATGTTGATGGATGTATGTATATTTGTGTATGTGTGGGTGTACGTATATTTGTGTATTTATGAAAATATTTCTCGGTTGAAGTTTTGCGGTGTTGGAATGACACGAAATTCACAAGGTCATAGAGAAACGGCATTCTGAACAAAACGCAAGACTTTGTCTTGCGCTCTCGTGATTTTAGCGATCCGAGATCGTTTAAGGCCTCAAATACGTGTTTTATTACAAAAATACGTATTTATGTAATAAAACGCGTATTTGAGGCCTTAAACGATCTCGGATGGCTAAAATCACGAGAGCGCAAATTTTGCGTTTTGTTCAGAATGCCGTTTCGCTATGACCGTGCGAATTTCGTGTCATTCCGACATGGCAACATTATAAACGATAAAATAAAATTAAAAATAAATAAATAAACCACCCTATGACAGCGGTTCAGCCGGAACCGCTGCCATAGGGTTTTGACCTATGGTAGCGGTACCTATGGCAGCGGTTCACAACCGCTGTAATAGGCCCAAAAAAATCGCTGCTATAGGTCATTTCTGTAGTAGTGATACTTCCAACAACCTTGAATTACGAATCCTACCTACTTACTCTGATATATTATTCCTTCTTAATTGAAACACCTCTTATTGCTTCATATTTACTTGAAGACCTAGTTAGGCAACACTTATATTCAAAATTCTATCTTTCTTGAGATCCTTATTCAGTAAACCTTCTTGCATTAGCTTTTGTAAATCTCTCAAACTCTGTATTGTGATGTACTTCATAATTCTTTAATGTCTATTCAAACGTTTTCTTTATTTGCAGATTGTTCTATTAGCAATCAATCGCCTTGAATTGAAAATTCTATGTGGTCCTTTCTTTTGAAGCTTAACTTTTTCCTATCAATTCACGAGCCCTTTAAGAGCCAAACTTTATTTTGGAAAGCACTTATACTTTTGGCATGAGATTTAACTCACCATTTGTCTCTTATCATACATTGAGCTAGTATTTATTAACCATTTCGAGTTAATTTTTCTTTAGTCTTTCTCATCTAACCATTATTTAGCCATTAGTACGAACATTGTGATTGTACTACCATTGTTCCAGTCCGTCCTGTTGTACATTCTTTCATCTCAAATTCTTCGATTATTTCTCTTGAGTTCTATATCATCCTTCCGTATTATAATTCTATCAAAAAAAATAACACAAAAATCTTCCTTTTTGAGTGAACGCCCTTGTCTTAAATTTCATTTGAATACATTTCTGTTAGGAATTTCATGTTAGATGGTTTGATGATGACAAGATAGGATTTTATGTTAGACCCAAAAAGAATGTAAGTTTATACTTTTATAGAATATATGTATAAGCGTTTGAAAGTTTATTAGTTTGTTAGGCTTGTAATTTTTATCTTTATAGATTTTAGACTTAGTATTAAATACCGAATCGCTAATAGAATTCTAGGTGAGTCTATTAGAGATGAAGTTGAAGATCGGCGTCTGAAGTCAAGTGAAAATGAAGATTTGTCTTAAGCGTCTGTCAAACGCTAAAGGACTATTTCAGGATTTATGAATCAAGCGTTCAAGATAATGTTCTTAGCGCCTAGCTAACGCTAAAGGACTGTTCCAGGAGTGTTGAACCAAGCGCTCAATTACTCAAGCGATTCAAGATCAGATTCACCTGAAATACACTCTCAAGTCATGAAGGACTGAAATGAAATCCAACGGACATTTATTTCCAACAGGAAATAAATTCAAACGCATTAAATGCTTGATAAGTGCATTAAATGTGACAAGACAATATGATTTGTGGACAAGCCACCTTTTGACTAGACTGTCAGCTTTTCAGAGTTCAAGTGTGCTCCTGTCCAATCGGAACCAGCAGAAATTGAGGAATGTCAAAAAGGGACTATTTGACGCGCTGCGTGAGAGACACGCGCCTGATTGTGTCCAACGGACAAATCCCAAGATCTCTATAAATAGTACCCTCAGCAAAACTTTAGAGTGTGCAGAGAGAGAGAAACTTTGCTGAAATTATTTGAGAGAAAAACTTATAAACTCCATAGCCATATTGGAATTCGAGAAAGTTCATTGATTCAACAAGCAGTATTTTTGTGTAAGAGAAGCTTGTTGAAGAAGGTCTTTTGCCGAAGCTCCAAAATCCCTTAAGCTTCTCAAATGCATTCCAAAGACACTCGCCGATATCTCAAACATCTTCATAAAAGAACCCTACACTATTATTGAGATATCCTAAGTTGTTTGAACTTCCCAACATCAAACAAACCCGTGACAAATCTCCAACACCTTTCATTTGAGTGAGAAAGTGTGTTGATTCTACAAGCAGTATTTTTGTATAAAAGAAGCTTGTTGAAGAAGGTCTTTCTTGGAGCTGAAATCTGTGTGATCAAGGAGCTCGAGATCGTCTTCCGAGGATAGAAGTGTCTTGTAGCAAAAATTTGTGTGACCAAGGAGCTCAAGCCATCGACATCCATTTGTTCCCTATTTTGTAGAAGCCTCTGTGTGATCCTTCGATAATCAATCTAGTGGATTGCCTCCGAGTGCAAAGGAGAAGAAGGACGTAGCTGGGATTATACCACCCAGTGAACCTTACAAATATCTTGTGTCACTTACTGCTTTATTGCTTTACTTTACATTTGCATATTATATCTCTAAAAAACATTAAAACAGTTAAGCGACTATATTTAGACAAAAAGAACGCTAAGCTTTAAAATCAGTCTTAAGCGCTTGACCAAGCGCTAGGCACTCTAAGCGTTCAAAACGTTTTAACCAAAAGCAACTAAGAAAAACTTTGTGATGCTAAACACTTTCAAAGAGAAGACTTATTAAATCATTCCGCTGTTCTAACCCTGATTAAAGAACTGAACGCTTAAACCTACTTGGTTATAGTATTCAAATCTTGAGTCTAAGTTAATCTTTTCAAACAGTCTTCAGGTAAACGCTCATCCAAGCGTTTACATTTTCAAGCATCCAAACCATTTTAATACGAAATAATTTTTAAAGTCGAAAAAGATTTCAGGATCTATTCAACCCCCCTTCTAGACCCTTTCGTATGCAACTTGGGGACCACCAATTTCAAATTATCCTTGACGTCTAATTTCATTTGACCATATTGAATTTATAGCGGTTGAGAATATCCTTTCATTACCTTTTCTATTATATCGTATTTCTTTCAGTTAACTTTGACATAGCTGAGACCATCATGGCCACTTTGGAGCAACAAGTTACCATACGACTCATATTTTTTTAGCAATCGTATCATATCCTGTCATAATCTATTTATCGGGTATTTTTTTCAGTGAGAAACTTCTCATCTCCATCCTTTAACTTGTTTTCTGATTAATCCGAGTACATAATCATTCTTTGGTATATCATTCTGCCTAGCAATTGATCCTCTAGTTAAAAAAAAAAAAAAAATTTCCCAAAGTTATCTCATGTTTCAACCTATTTTATTTGATTCTTCGTTTCCAATTACTCAACACTGTTCCCAGCTATTCGAGTAACCACCCACCATTATAACTATTTATTCTCCCTATTCCTGGTTGGATTTTCTCATTCTGGTTTCTTCTAATCCGTTATTAATGAATTGGATCCGTAAGCTTATTTGAAGTTATATCTTATTCTAGTGAAATTATTCATTCTGTCCACTCGAAACCGCTCAAGATATTAGTCCTTGAACTACTTCAAGCTTAATCATTGTAAGAGTTTAACTATAATATGTCATATTTTATTCGAACTCTTTAATCATCCTATTCAGTTCTCTTGGAGTTGTTTCAAGCTACTTCATTGTATTCATTATAAGCAATGCACTTTGACTTAGTCACCTGCCTTTATTCATTTCTTTCTTTGACGTCTCCAATCATCAAGTAAATTCTTGCAGAATAATATTTGAAAAACTCGGGTGGGAATTCTATTTATACTTTCTCACTCAGACATTACTTAACTGCTTGTGACTCTATCTGACCTGAATATGCTATATTGACCTTCATGAAGCTGTTTCTTCATTCTACTGGAACTTAATTGTGCGATCAGCTATTATTTGAGTCTTATTTCAAAATTTGCTTATTCGTGTGAACCACTCAAATTCATTGATCTTCAACTTATTGCGACCCCATAGGTATCTTAATTTTAGGGATACGACTCTTTACTTTTGACCCTAGATATTTCAAAAGTCCTCTCTATTCGAACCATATGATTTCATCTCTTTAAGAAGTAAAAACTAACTTTTGTTCCTTAAGTCCTTCACACGATTTTGAATTAGTTTAAGTTCATCATAAGTATTCAGATACAATAATCAAATCGACTGATGAGTTAGCGTGAATTCAGGGACCGAATTCCTTGAAAAGGGGAGGGGGGTGGGGGTGGGGGAGAATGCGACGCCCCGCAATTTCATGAGGTAAATTTATCTATCTATAATTGTATTTATTTTGATTCAAAGAGTTGAGTACACCTAAGTTGTAGTCGTATTCGTTTCAGTAGATTACATCTATATTGAATACCCAAAAACGTGAGGACCACCATGAAAATAAATTGGGATATAACTGCAAATAAATTAGTATTGAGGGAGAGAATTGATTTTACAATGTACAGACTGAACGGAAAGGTCCATAAAGTGTTAGTGTCAAAATGTAGAATTAGGAAGATACTAGGGTCAAAATGTAGTTATTGGAAAAGATGGAAATTGAAGTCAGATTTAAGGAGCAAGACGTGTCTTGCTCCCATATATACTTCCTCATTTCTCATACATAGTAAATGACACCTCAAGCACTATATTTAAATATAGAATAAATACAACATAATTTATATATACAATTGGTATAAATCAAAATTCTATTTTGTTTCCTTTGCCAAGAAGTTACGTCTCTCTCTCCCCTCTTATCTTTTTCTGTTCTGTAATTGTAAATAAATTATATTACTAGATTAATTAGTTGAATTGGTATTTGATATTCAAATTAATATAAATCTGTTATATGCTATTTTGGTGGCCGCATGTTCATGTGAGTCCTATAGGTGTTTGTTAGCCCAAAATTCATAATTATCAGATACGCAGTAGTTAGTCAGTAATCAGGTACTCTTATTCCTTTTATTACTGTTTAGTTATTCAATCTGTTCAATTCCTCATTCAGTATAGGTTAATTAATTATTTGCATTCAACATCATTCAAGAATATTACTTATGGTTTGTTTTCGTAAAGATATTATCTTGTTAGATATTTCATTAGTTAATTGACTAGTGTTATTCAATAATCTAACTATTTAAGTAATCAAATGATCACATGTTAATACTGAAGGTGGAAATGAAATTAGTATTTGGATTAGTTTTGGTTATAGCTATTCAGCTCAATCTTTTAGTTACTACACCTGAATGCATGTGTTGAAGATACTTTGATAGATACAGGAACATATGTTTGACATGTGTACTTACGATTAGGTATATGTGGCTACACTACAAAAAAAATGATTATTGCCCATGTCAATATGCCATGGTGAAAAGTCTCTTTGCCATGGTTAAAATCAATTGACCACGGCTTTGCTACGGCTTTGGCCGTGGTATTTGCAAGCATGGCCAAAACATGTACCATGGCTTCTAGCCATGGTCAATGTTTTGTTCATTGTAAAGACCATGACTTTTAGCCATGGTAAAAAAGTGATAGGTTAACATTTCTTCCACCATGGCTAGTTAGTGCTTAAAATAGTTAGCATTTTTTTCACCATGACTAACTTTAGTGTGGCTATATGAAACATTTACCACGGCCAAATTAGCCATGAGCTTAGACCGTTATAGACCACGATTTTAAGTCATGGCATATATTTTCATTGCCAATACTCAATTTTCTTGTAGTGCTAGCACACCAATATCTGTACAAAGCTTCGACTTACGAGATCAACATAGAGATATCAGTTTCCTTCGTACTGTTAGTGCTTTATTTATTAGTTTATTTTATTTTGCAATATATAGTGTCATTATCATTCATTACATATACATGACTGTTAAACAAACTTATTTATATAACCTGGGTGTCGCACTTTATTGCACCTTGGGACTGTGTGATATGTGTTGAACATTGAAACACGTAAAGTCTCCTGTTGGTATGGGACAGTGGAGAGATGGACCGTAATCATTGTGGAATGGTTGATATTGGCCTGGCGTAGTACTTTATCTCACTTGTGCAGGAAATATGATATTTTCTTGATTATATGAGTCCCTAGTGGATTATTGATTATTATCTGGGCCCAAATTGCGGCATGGAGGTTTGTAACCCGTGCGGGCAGCATCGGGCTTGTCGTAATGCTTGGTCACAGCCCCATGGTTTCCGATTCCCCTCCCGCGCATGGACGGAGCGTATCATTGCGATGGGGTTGTAGATTTAGACATGTACCCGGGCATGTCAGTTTGTTAGCAAGGTCGCTCCTTGCATTTGGTGGATAAGGTAGTTATTCTGAAGCGGGAGTCATAAGGAGGTTGCCAACTGAGCCGTATCCTTCATTATTTGATAAACCTCAATTGGAAGTGAGGGACATAAGTGCTACACCGTGACATAATCCCAGAGACCACTATGAGTGACTCTAGTGCGTTGCTGGGGCAAATCCGATGGTAGCCACCTCTAGAATCTCTTACTAACAATTGGGTGTTATGTGTTACCAGCTTTCTTTATTCATTGATGATTATTGTCTTGTTTGACTATTATCATATTTTCATGATCATGCATCATGAGATTCATATGTTATAATGTTTATGCATAACCCCGCACTTGCACACACCGCGCTTACTGGGCTTAGTAGCTCACCACTCGTGTCTCCCCTTCCTCATGTTACAGATGAAGTATGTTAAACAACAACCTCGACTTAATTAGGTTTAGAATTCACTCAATGGAGGTATTAATTTATTTCCAGATCATATGCAGTTAGATTGATATAACGAAAATTTCATGTCCTAATTTACCATAAGTTTTGTACTTTTTGTAGAGCTCTGAACCACAGTATGAGATTAGTGGATGATTTTGGTGATTCGATTTTCAAGCAGGTGAAGTATGGCGTGACATTTTTTTTAATCAAAATATCAACTAATTTGAGTTTTGAGTAAATATAATTAAAATATTATATCTCATCCTATTTATACAAACCCTTCGACTTGAAAATACAATTGTCAATTTTGAGTTAATTTTTGGTTTACTCATACTTTTTGAGTCGGGTTAAATTTTTTGATACGAAATTGTCCAAAGTCTACAATGATAACTAACTTGCAATGCGCCAACGATAATTAAAGTTGTTCCATTCGATTTATTTGTCACGCTCAAAATTTTACCCCTAAAAAGGTTTCAAACTCAAGGCACAAATTTTAATAAAATTAGGTCCACGATAAAATTTACTACTAACATCCTTTCATCATGTACTTTTGATAAACATAGCTACATCATCTTAAGAAAATATGCTCTAAAGAAATCATAAGTCTACAAAGAACCAAAAAGTGAAGTCCTAACTAGTACAAAGATAAAACAATTCAAAAATCACTCAGCTCCTGATGATTTTTCACGGTCTCATCTAAGTGAACATGTAATGCTTGAAGGAAGCAAAACATATAGTACATGAGAAAAAACTCAGTGAATGCACGATATGTGTGATGTGTTTAACAAATAATAATATTGCAAATTATTGGTTATCCAGGGTAGTCTTCTACTGATCGAATATTCTACTGATGGACATCTAAACGATATTATTGAATTTTAACTCTCTATGCTATCGTCTGACCCTTCTCATTTTTGAAATAAAATTACCTATAGGAGTGAAGGGTACACGTAGAAACGGCAAAATTCATCAGTAGAATATTCTGGCTGAAGATTAATAATTAAGTTTAGATGTCCAAATCCAATGCTTTGCAATATTAGTGCCATTTTGTTTGTCTGTGATATTAGCTCTTGTAAACGAGTACGCCTGGAATTTACAATTACTTAAAACACTCCTCTTTGCACGCCTCCAATTCTTGAGCTCGATCAAATGCTGGGGATAATTGCATATCATATCCCTGTGAAACATGAAACCTGCACATCCCTCCTACGTTAAAAAAATAGTCTGAAATAACCCTATAATTTTCAAACCCTGCACGAAACCCCCAATCCGTGTTAAATCCGAGGAAGGTAGCATTCACGCGCAGTGTATTTGAAGCAGGGTTAGGGGTTTCGTGCACGGTTTTGAAAAATATAGGGGCATTTCAGGCTATTTTTGTAACACAGAGGGATGTGTGCAGGTTTCATGTTTCACAAGGGTACAATATGCAATTATCCCCAAATGCTGGCACTTGCACCCTACTTTCATCAATGATATATTCACGAAAATGTCATCGTGCAACTTGTAGGTAGCATTATTAGGAAAAATTATGGGCTCTTTGTCAACACCTTCAAAATATTGTCCAACCCTCCAACCTTCTAAAGAGGAAACTGATATGAATCCAGGCAGACATTGACACATTGACTCATCTTCAATGTCACGTTTCGCGAATTTGTCATAGACATTATAAACAGTGCACGCAACTACTAGAAAACATCCAAACAGCAAGGAGAGAAATACCTAGCTAAATGATGAATTTCGTAGCTAATTTATGTTACCAACGAAATCAGCAATGTAAATGTACACGTAGCTATATCGCTCGAAGCTAATCTCAGCAACAAAAATTTACGTTGCTGATTTAGCTACGTAATTCACCAACGTAATTGTACGTTGCTGATCAGCTACGATACAGATACCTAGCTAATTCTAGCAAGGTAATTTTTCGTTGCTAATTTGACAACGAAATTCATCTACGAATCTATTACCTTGCTAAATTTGATGTTAATATATTCCGATATATTCCGATATATTAAAGTAATATTATTTAGCAAAGACTATTTTCGCTACTAAATTTGATATTCAAGAATTAGCAATAAAACTTCCTATTGCTAATTTCGTTGGTAATATTTCAAATAATTTATTAAAAAATCAAATTATATTTATTTCCAAATGTACCTAATAAATAAATAAATAATAATGCATATTCAACGAAATCACCAAAATAGAAATCTAGCATAATAGAAATTAATATAAAATATCAATAACAATATTCCAAATGTCAACATAACCTACAACAATGCATATCCCAATATAAAAGTACCACGTCATAACATATTATATTAAACCGTCATCACAAAATCAAATAAAAGTGTCTAATATGAGCGACAGATTACTCTTGAGAATGGAGCTGAACGAAAAAATTATGTTGACTAGGAAAAGGAAGTTGGTCAGACAATTGAGAATGAACCGGAGAATGTTGGCCTGGTGCTTGATCTAGTGTGATTCTCCTTTAATCTAGTGTAAGTCTCCTGCAAAGTAAGATATATTTAAACTCAAAATAACTCTATATTGTAATGCTTATTACTAATCAACCAAAAAAGACTCACCAATACTTGCTTTGACTTGTCATCTACAAAAAGTCTGTGTCCTTGGTTCGTTCTATACATCGATTAAAAACCATTTCATGAAGCACTGGTTTTCCACCATTTTTGTTAGCCTACAATTTTCGAAATATAAATTGTGCATCAAAACTGTTGCAAAAAAAATCATAAAGACATGTTAAAGTGAGACATGAATCTCATTAGGTAAACACATATCACGAATAAAACATAAAATGATTTTGTCTAACAATCTAGATCAACGTAATACGATTCAATCCACTAGTTTATTCCCATAGTAAAATAGCAATTTTAATCACACATGAATCTACTTTGTTTAGTTAAATCCACAAAGTCAATGTTTAACCCCATTGACAAGGGCCCGAAACCAAAGAAAAAAGACATCCAAGCATATACCATTTACAAAATAACGGTCAGCACAAACCTCTCTTGACTACAACACTTTGTAATCTCCTGCTCAAACATAGAGGCATGAAATTTTTTTAATTTATGAGAAAAATACTTTTCCCTGAATACAATATGACCAATTAAGTGTTCATATGTTAATAATTAAATCAAGAAGCCGGGCTAACAAGTTATATAAACATATGCATGTTCTCAACAGTAATCAAGAGGGATGACTAAAATACATGATATCCCTCATTTTCCAAAAACATCAGCTTTCATTAGTCTTCATTATACCGACAATTGCGTTCATTAGCTTGAAAGATCAATACTTATTTTAGGAGTTAAAGTCATAGCAATTGTTCAACTTCGCAATCTCAAATTTGTTGAATATATCTATATGTATCTCAAAAAGTATACAACTCAAAACACAAAGTAAAATCATACTTAAGTATACTTAAGTGAAGATATAAAGTAAACCAAACAGAAAAGTGCAAGACATGATGGGAAATTAAAAAATAGAATCGAAAAGATTCAATTTACAAAGTTTATGCCATGGCTTTTTGGCATAGTAGTTAGAATCATCTCCTTCAATTCGTTTTGACTTCCAATTCTGCTATTTCTTCATCTTGTTTTCGAGATCATTCATCATAACTTTGAAGTGCTAGTTGTTGACTTTCAATCATTTCTTGTTGATATTTAATACGAAAAGTATAAAATCAAATTAGATGAGCTATCATTTTTCAAAAAATATAGAAATCATCATCAAACACACTAAATGTCCTATTAGATGAGCTATCACGTTTCAAAAAGTAAAAAAAAAATTATTAAACACTATAAATATAATCAGATTAGCTATCACATTTCAAAATGTACAACCAAGTTATATATCATCTTGAGACTGATCAAAAGTATAACAAATAAGCATGTTGCGGACTGATTGTCATGGTGGTGGTAAAGGTTGTAAGAAGAAAAAGAATAAGAAGTCTACTTGGGGTCAATTACGGTTTAGCCTAGAGGATATAGAGTTGGTAGTTCTGTAGGAGTCGATGAAGGAGTGGTCAGATTGAGGGCTAGTCTAAACAAAGTATCCTTCTAATAGGAGACCCCACTCATCAATTGAAAGTCCAACTCTTATGTGTGATTAATTTGAAATAGAAGAGTGGCAAAGAGAGAATTAAGATGGAGTTTTCCTTTGTGATTTCCTAATAGAGAATCCTGAACTTGGAAACATGCTAGAAGCCTAATTTTTCTTTGAAAGAATTCACAACATACAAAGATGATCATTGTTAATTAAGAGGAATATAGATAAGAGGAAGAATTAACAATGGAGTGGAATGTAGGAATGAATCGTTTCATTTCTTTCTTATTTTTATACCATTGTTAATTAAAAGTTTTTATCAACCAAATTTTTCACTTAATTTGGTAACTTAAGTGAAAGCTTTACAATTTTGTTTCATTGAAGTCCCATCTTGAGTAAAAGAATCCTAGTCTCAATCAATTACTCATTTTATATCATTTTTCTGTCAAGAAGATATAATAGCATTAACACCAAATTAACGAACAGATCAAGAAAACACAAAATGAAGAACCCACTCTGATTTCGAGCAAAAGACTAAAAGGCTAAATGGATTGGACAAAATGGATAACAAGGAGACCGAAATTAAACGCAGAAGTAGGATAGAAACACAATTGTTAAAAGAAATTATTATACTTTGATGTGGGTGTGAATGAGAGTGTATTCTTTAAATAATAGAGTATAAAGCATTTGCTCTTGTATTTCTCACAGGAACAGGGGATGAATTTTGAGATGGAAATTATAAACCCCAAAAATCTTCTTAAGGTTTGCATGCATCCAAGAAATGGTCCAAAAGAAAAACAAACCCTAGTTCCAAGAAATTTTCTCCCTTGGTAGCTAGAAATAGTACCACAAAAGATAATTTCAAAAATGAAAGAAAATAAAAAACATGTATACCCCTTGGAGCCAAAAAAAATCGAATCTTCAATCTACGCAAATCAAATGTCCTTGGGCGCTTCATGACGTCTAGCCAAAGTATCTCCCTTCCTTCATCCATGATTTTCTCCAGACCCTCTGTTAAAACTGAAAAATAGAAAGTAAAGAAATGTAAAGGCATCCTTAATCACGAAAATAAGAAAAATATCAAAAACTAAAGACTTTTATAGGTTGAAGTAAACTTTTTTCTCTTGCTTGATACAAATGGTGAAAGACCCCAAGTAAAATTCTGGCTGAAAGTGGTGAATGAAATGGTAAAGTCAAAACCCAGTTCAAGGAGAGAGAGAGATGACAATGAAATGAACATTTTTTTGAAAAATGAAAACAAAGTTTGATTAAAAACTTGTGTAAATAGCGCGTACTTGCGAGCCCAAACGAAATAGGCAAAAATGTCATGTGCCTCAATATCAAATACCATCTTTCTAAGAAATCAAAACTAATCTTACTCTCAGCTGCACAATACTTCTGCTCTAGGACAATTCTTAATATTAGGGGTAAAAAGGTTTGGGAGCTTGTCAACCAAATACCATGAACTAGATGTGTCAAATTGGGTCTGAACATTTTCATCACTAAGTTAAATCTCTAACAAATTCCACATAATTGAAGACAAAAAAAAAAAAAAAAAACAGCAAAGTAATTCGACTGATGTACAGATACAACAAAGTCTGGATAAGCAAATTACAGAAAAGTTAACCATAAGTCATTTCATCCTACTAATGTACCAAAGTAAGTAGAGCAAATAAACCATCTTATACACATCACCTATTTAATTGATAAAAAACTATCATTCAAGTAATATGCCCTTTCAATTCCAACTGTTGAAGCCAACAACAGATACTTATTTCAATAACAAATGGTAAGAGTTCTAATCACTTCACATAATGGATTACACAAATTCACATAATTGGAAGAAATAATCTCGAAATACAAAATCTCTCTCTTTTAAATGTACCTCAAAAAAACTGAAGGCGAACAAGACAAAATCCCCTCTTTCAAGACTTAGGCGGAAATGTACCTCAAAAAAACTTAACCACTCGCGACGGCGGCGACAGCGGCGGCGGTATCTGGAGGAGATGATGGTGGTTCGAACTGGTCGGAGGCGGACAAGACAAAATCCCCTCTTTCAAGACTTAGGCGGAAATGTACCTCAAAAAATCTTAACCAAACGCGACGGCGGCAAAGGCGGCGGCGGTATCTGGAGGAGATGCTGGTGGTTCAAAGTAGTCAGAGGTGGTGCGAGAGGAAGAGCTTAAGAGGTTGGAGGTTAGGGCTTAAGAATTCTGATTGAATCTGAAATGTCCCAAGTCCCGCCTTGATATACCCCTTTTCTTGTACTCATATTTAGCGTATTAATTTAATTAATATGAATATAAATTAAGTCTCTAAATATAATTTACTTTTCATGTATCTATTCAAAATCAAGATAAAATTTAATTTTATATTAAATTCGACCTAATAAATTTAATTTGAATTCAAATTTTTTTGGTCCATAAACTCATATTAAATTTATTAGGTTGAGACAAAATATGTGTTGTACGCAAGGTCTTAAATTTCGGTTTCGGTATAGATATTGGGATAGTAAATTTACGAAAATTTTGAGAATGTTCGAAATTTTGGTTTCGATGTTAAAGAAATCATGAAAATTTATAAAAAAAATTGAAGATTTACAATCAAACTTTTGGTACCTTAAATTATCATTCTTATGCAACTTTTACATTAATAATATTCTATATATAATATATGTCCAATGAATCTTATTAAATGGTATGATCAAAATATGTTATAAAAAATATGAAATAAATATGACTTGAAATTAAAATAATAATCAAATCTTATAAGAACTTAATTAAAATAAAGTGTGCCACAAGTTTTATAAAAATCATGTGTGTAGTTGGGGTGAATGATTGGTAGATGTGGACAACTTGATATACTATTTTTAAATAATAAAATTTTAAAACGTATAAAAAATAATTATTATTCAAAATTTTGGGAAATTTCGGGTTTCGAGCTAAATTTCGATGGATATTTAACAAAAGAGTTTAATATTATTTTTAAGTTTCGGGAAATTTCAGGTTTCGATCGAAATTTCAGAAGATATTTTGCAAAATTGGATCGAAAGTGAGATTTCGCTTCGGGACCCCCGAAAACCCGAAATTTCGGTTTAAATTCAGAAGTTTCGAGGGAAATTTAAGACCATATTGTACGTACATTATAAGTCATTGGATAATATATATCAAATTAATTAAAATTTAGAATAGGGGTACGATACGGTATTCGGAAGTATGCATAGCGGATATGGGTACGATATGGATAAGATACTGCACAAAATAATATTTAGGAGTATTTGTGCATCATAATATATCATCCAAACAACAAGATTTGTACCATTAATTTAATTCACAATGTTAAGTATCTTTTAATATGTCTAAAGTTTCAAAAATTATTTATCTATATTTAGTTTAAAGTTTAGGGTTTAGGGCTTTGAGTTTAGGGTTTAGGGCATAGGTGTCCATTTATCATGAAGAATATCAATTTAATAATCATATAGTATACTTGTTAATAATAATATATATATATATAATCCATTAGTACTTTAATCTTAATCTAAAATAAATAATTAGCTATAACAATAAAATTTAATCTAATGATCAATGTTAATATAATTGATTATATAACAAATTCATAATTTTCATGTAAGTGTAAATAAATAAATAATACTAATTATAGATAAGTATAATTTAGTAAATATTATAATATATAGCGTAATAACATTTTTTGTACTTGTAACTTCAATAATATAACAAATATATTGCATTTAATTATAGGCAACATATTCACTAATAAATTATTATACACTTTAATTCAATATATTAGATAGTTATATCTTCAAAAAAAAAATATTAAATAATTTTTAAATTGTTATAAACTATTAGCATCGAAATTTTTTGATGCTATGACTTTTTGATTTTCGATTTGCATTCTGCAAGGAAAAGTTTCGTTGCTAATAATAATAATAAAAAATATATTTTTAATGAAATAATTAGCTAGGAATGCTGCAACGAATATTTTGGCGGGAAAGTTCCCTCCAAAACTAAAATTTTGATCAAAGTCAGCTACGAATATCTGCAAGGAAAATATTCGTTCATGAAGTCAGCAACGAAAAAATTCGCTAGGTTTAGTTTTCGAAAATGGATGCCACGAAACCCATTTACCTTGCTAAAATCGTTGAGAATCACCAACGTATTAAGCATCCTTGCTGATTTACGTTGCTATTTCAATGTTTTCTAGATATATTTTGGTAATTCTATGGTAGACCGGGAGTGTTGCTCCAGATCCATTTTTCACCACATACACAGAGGTAGGTGGGTGTGAAAATCACCTCACTCATTGTAAATGTATGGTGTAACCAACTTTTACCAGCTGGAAAACAACATTGCATCTCCCCAGAAGAATTTATCAAAATCCTTCTGCTGTTGTAATAAGACGCCCGAGTCAAATTTAGATATGCATGAACTAGAGAATATGAAATTGTCACATATTTTGTGGTCTCACATTGCTTTGATTCAAACAAAAATCTTCATGAACAGAACTCTTCATCGTGCAAATGCAATGCACATGAACAAAACTAGTTATATATATGTTATTACTGGAGGTGTCTAATACAGAATGGGAAAAATAATAGAAACACAAGCAATTAAATATATAGTATCTTAAACAAACATACTTCACAGGCCTTCATCTCCCTCCTGCTGTAGAAATGGTCAATTCATTATTGGAGACCATATCGGGTTTAGTGGAGGTAGATGAAGATGTACTTGAAAGACGTCTCCTAACTACAAAAGCTGGTTGAGTTGGGTTTGGAAGAGTAGTATCACTACCAAGCATTATAACAACCGTCGACATGGAAGGACGATCATCGGGTTCTTCTTGGACGCACAATAGTCCAACATTTATGCACTTTATCACTTGAGATTTATCGCATGATTCCAACAATGTTGGATCAACCAAATCAATTGCCTTGTTCTCACTCCAAAATCTCCATGCCTAAAATGCACTTCAAGTCAGATATATACATATATATATATATAACAATATAAACACAAAATTAATGGCTAAGTAGCATTTAACCCCCCGTGCTTTACAAAAAGGCTGAATTAGCGCAACTTCCTAAAACAAAGGATAATCCGGAATCACGTACGCATTCATTACCTGATGACATACATGGATGGATATGCAGTAATGCTATGTGTAAAAAACCACCACCAATCCCGTCAGCCTCGTTTTTTTTGAAATTTTAAAAGGTGATGATTTCAAATTGATTTTTGGTCGATTTCAGTTCGAGAGAGGAGCTGATGGAGTTGGAGGTGGTATTCAGGGTGTTGTCACAGTGGGGGTGGCGGTGGTCGGGCAGTGGTTTTCTGCGGGGCGGTGGTGGCTGTTTCTTCTTTTTTGTAAAATTTTAATTTTTGTATTTCAATAATTTTGACATCTATTTAATTTCTTTGTGTTGTTATAATAATTTTAATATTTATTTAGGATTGTTTATTTGTTGTAACATTTATTTAAAAATCAACATAAATAATCTTAATTTTTAAGAATTTCTTTTAGATCATATTTTTATAATAATTTTAACTTATGTTTTATATAAATTGTTTTTATAACAATCTTAATATTTATTTGAAGGTTTTATATTATTTAGATATTTTTTGATGTTTTCATATCAATAGTAACATTTATTTGATATATCTACACTTTTTATATTTTCTTAATATTCTTATAACGATTTTAATTTTAATTTGATTTTTTTTAACATTTTTACATTTATTTTAATATAGTTATAATACTTTTAACATTTTTCAAATACTTTTTTTTTCTCCATATTTCGTAGATATTTTATAACGATTTTAAAATTAATTTAAGACTCCTTATATTTTTTCTTTTCTTTCTCCCAAATTCATGTTTTATATATATTTTTTTAAATCAATAATAATAAATAGAAACCCATTCTAGTCCAATCACATATTTTTTAATCTGAACCCTAAGGAAACCCTGTTGGACACTAATGGGTGTAAATATTTGTAATCGTCAGGAGGTACATGCAATTACTGAAAAATGGGGATGAATCCGTAATTTAGGCATTTGTCAAGGGTGTCGATTTAATTGCCCCCTCCACCCCAAAAAAAAAAGAAAAAAAGGAATTTCTACAAGAGTTTGAATGAATTTTAGAACTCACATATCCTAAAAGATTTAAGAATTCTTCATGATTATAAAACCCTGTGTTCCTCTTCCCACTAATTATCTCAAGCATGACGATTCCAAAGCTGAATACATCAGATTTGGTTGAGAATTTCCCATCCAGTGCATATTCCGGAGACATATAGCCACTGGATCAAAATAACACAAGCAATCTTAGCTTTGTTAATACTCAAATTATTAAGTTATTTACGTCTAAAACCAAAACTATTAAGACTTACTAGGTTCCCACGATTTTCTTGGTGCTTGCCTCTGTTCCTTTGCCTTCAAGAATCCTAGCCAAGCCAAAGTCTGATATCTTGGGGTTCATCTCTTCATCTAGTAGAATGTTACCTGTTTTCAAATCTCGATGAATGATCCTCAACCTGGAATCTTGGTGAAGATACATCAGCCCTCGAGCTATCCCCAAGATAATGTCAAACCGTTTCTTCCAATCTAGTAACAAGCAGTTGTTTCGATCTAGCAAAGTTTGTAATGAAAAGATATATTTCATGGCTAATTAAGAAGATCTAAGATTGTGATGGAAAAATCTATTTGTCTCGTGGACTAACCGAATATATAGGCATCCAAGCTTCTGTTAGGCATATATTCATATACCAAGATTTTTTCATTTTCTTTGATGCAGTATCCCAAAAGTCTAACAAGGTTTCTATGTTGAAGCTTGGCAATCAAGATAACTTCATTGCGAAATTCCTCAATGCCTTGACCAGAGCAACTTGACAACCTCTTAACGGCAATTTCACGTCCTCCTGGAAACTTTCCCTGCAAAAATTTCATAGACATTCTTGAACTAGAAAGTACACAACCAACACATAAATCCAACACTATGGAAAAAAAAAAAGATGTATTGACCTTATAAACAGGGCCAAATCCACCTTGGCCGAGCTTATTTGCATCCGAGAAGTTGTCTGTGGCCGATAAAATGTTATCCAAATTGTAGAAAGGAACATCAATACCCTTCTTGTCATTATCATCCATAAAGTCATTTACTTGTCTTTCACTTTCATATGAGAAAAGCACTGGATTCTCTTCCTGATTTCCTGGTTAGAAAAATGCAGAAATGGTAAATTGATGGGAATCATTTACTAGAACTAAAAGCAAAAACTAGTCCAATGGAGTATGGTTTCTCAAACAATATAAACCTGTTCCATTGGCATTCCCCCTCCGCCGGTATAAGATATAGCTAGAGCCAAGAACCAGTAAGACCCCAGCAACTAAAACAACGGCCATAGTCACGTATCTCCTTTTTGAGTTCTTCTTAGACCCCACTGAGTTTTCAGTCCAAAATGTCGGTGCTGAAGCTATGAGAAACAAACATATGATCAACTGGTCGAATAATTCTCAATTTAATTACAATAACATAATAGGCCTAATTAGTAGCGTCATTCAATATGCCTAACTTCTAACCATCACAGGTGGAAACATATAACAAAGTTTTTGACATGATTATGAAAAAAATTACCTATAGGGGGTACGCGTAAAAACAGGTGAAATCCATCATTAGAGTACTCTTGCTGAAGATTTACTAGTTCAGATTCAGATATCCAAATCCAACAATTTGTAGCATTTGTTCCGGTTTGTCTATCTGTAACTACTGTAAACGAGTATGCCTCGCATTTGCAATTATTCAAACACTCCTTTTTGCACTCCTCCGCTTCTAGAGCTCGATCAAATGGTTGTACTTGACCCCCTACTTTCATCAACGACAAATTCACAAACCTCTCATCGTGCAGCTTATAAGTGGCATTGTTAGGACATATTATGGACTCCCTTTCACAACCGTCAGAATACTGTCCGACCGTCCAATCTTTTAAAGAAGAAGCTGATTTAAATCCAGGCAAACACCGGCACATTGAATCATCCTTTTTGACGTCGCAAACGGCGAACTTCCCACACGCATCATACACACTGCACGAATCTTGGGTTGGTTCTGACCACGACAAAGACCAAATACTTCTACTACGATCAAGCAAATAATATTGTATCTCCCCCGAAGAATTCATCAAAATCCTTGTGTTATTGTAATAAGATGACCTTGTATAGTTAGGAAATGAAATAGATTTATTGCTTTTTACGGTAACAAGTGGTTGATAACTACTCTGGTCAGTTGATGTGTCAAAATCTGATAATATCTGTTCTACACCATAAGGTAACTCGTTAAAAATTGAAGACATAATACCAGACTCACCACTTTTCCAATACACAGATGACCTCTTATTTATACTGTACACTCCTTGATCTCTCTTGAATGTATAATTTCCAGGTCCAGGGTCATTTTGGTCAATCCAGGAAGTCAACTCCATATTATCATTCATTTTCATACCAGGGAGAAATGTATCGGTTGGATTATCGAAGCTTTGCCACAAAACATGACCCTTTTGACCTTCAAACAGCTTCAAATTCCCAGAATCCAATAGCTGCAGTATTGTGTTGAAAGGTGCAGACTTGTGATCAAGACTTGTAATGGGGAAAACAGGCCCATTGCTACACCAAACCTTTAGGTTTCCATCCACTGCAACCCCGAAGACGCTACACGAATCCAAAAATGGCGCATCTCTGTTAGCAACCCACACAATGGTCCTCGGAATCAACTCGTAATACCATATTCCTATATATCTATTGATATTGCTTTTCTCAGTAGTGAAAAAACCAAGCTCAAATCTGTTTCCTGCTGATACGAGAGTTTGATCAATGCCACTCAATGGATTTCTTACACTGATGCTGTCTCTACCATCACAATGATAAAAAAGGACCAAAATTATAATTGTGATCGAAAAGTACAAGGATAAATTGGAGGGGGAATGCATATTGCTCATGGATGAGATATCAAGTCTTCCCATGAACCAAGTCAATACCATGTAGTAAAGATGACTAGAGTCATTTATCTTCTGCTTAAAAAGGACAATTAATGCACATTCAATCAAATGGTTTGAATTGACATATCAAAACAAAAAAATAAAAAAAATCAAATGGTTTGAAAAGTAGCACAGTAGTCTTCCACTAAACTTGGGCCCTATTCCGTTTTGGTCGTTGTCCTATATACTGAAAAAGTATTCTAAATTATTGTGACCCAAATTTTTTAGAAGAATATTTTTGTCTTTTAATTGTAGGTGCTGGGGTCCTGAAATAGATTGATTGTACGATGTCTTTTGTAATTGAAGTTAATAACATCCACGACGATAGCTAGATGTATAAACAGAAGAATTTTCTATACGTAAATCATATCTTATTTGTGTATAATATTTCTTTCATTAATCTTTGGTTGCTCTTTCCTAATTTTCCAATCGGCATCTGAATAGAAGAATAATAACTTCAGCATATCCACCATGAAAAATCACTAATGTCTCCACCAATCATTTAGTAACATCATCAACCTCTCATTAATAAGTGAGAAATCTTGGTGAAATACTATGATGGACCGAGATCATTGGTCCCGGTCCACTTTTCACCATTGGGGGATCCAACGGTGATAAGTGGACTGGAACCAATGGTCTCGGTCCACCATAGTATTTCCCGAAATCTTGTATTCAACCCCTACCCCTCCATCCCAACATTATAAATCTATCTATTTATTCTACTATATCTAAAAGTACGAAATCCTTTTGTACTTGAAGTTATCAAAATAAATGACAAAGGCAAAAAAAAATTGTGCTTGAAAAAAAAACTGTTATAAGTAATTTAGGTGAATATGTGAAATATTTTCAATTTATTGAAAAAAAATAATCATAAGCACAAGTATTCTCAGACAATATGATGTTTATAGTTATTTTATCTTTAGAAATATAATAATAAAGAAGATACTAACGTTACAACATATAGAATTGTGGAGAGATTGATATTATTTTTCAAGATATAGTGGCAATACAAAATAAATAAATATGCTAGTGTCAACCAGGAAAAAAGAAAGACTATATCAATGGCATATTAGGATTTGTAGATTAATAATTATATTCATAATCCGGCTAGAAAACAATACTACTCCATATTCATGCCAAATGTTTAGGCTATGCATGGTTGTGAATTCTGAAAATATTTTCATTTTTTGGATCACCAAAAAATGAAAATACACAGTCCAAGCCAAATTGAACAGAAAATGGTCAAATTTTAAATACACTACACATTCCCCTATATAACAACCAATCATTTCAATCTTTTTACAATATTTTATCATTAATTACACTATCCCACTATTCAACTAATTATCTTTCTTACTTGTTCATATTTTATATAATAAAAATTCCTATTCAATTTTTCAAACATTCCAATTATTATTATTAAATAATATTTAATAATATATAATTTGAAGAAAAAAATATTGCGTGATTTAATATTTTATATATATTTAATAATATGTGTACTTGAATTGAGACTTAATTGGTCATGCTTTTACTAAAAGTATATACAATATTGTGTGATTTATAATTTCATTTTAATAATTTCATTTGTTGTTTATTGGATTTTAAATTATAATTTTTTAGCTTCTCGATATTCAAATAAATACCGACTGAATCTCAATTATTTCATTTTAGTACTAACGTGGTATTTAATAGGGTTGCCCACGAGCCGAGTCTCACCAAATTTCTCGGCTCGAGCAAATTTTTTTTGTAACATTATAGTATCTCATTATAAGAAGATGGAAATAAATTTGCCTCAATCAAATTGGAAATAAAATATTATATGTAAATGGAAAAAGAAATATAGAACTACTTATGCTCCAATCATATTTACACATTTCATAAAATATTGCATATATGGACCACATTCTATTTTTATATTTGTCCAATGCGAACCGTATAATTACACTAACTATTATAAATATAGACGAGCAAAATTCAATTTTCTTGAACTTTTAAAATATAAAATTGAAAAGAAAACAAGAAATGAAAAAAGGATAAAAATCTAAAGCTAAAAAGAAATGAACAGGTGACAAAAAAAAAAAAAAACTAAAAATGAAGAGTCCCCCACCCTCCAAACCCATACCCGCCCCCCCACCCCAACCCATGAACGCCCCCCATTGTCTGGCTGCCTCTCATTCTATTTGTATAATATATATTAGAGCTATTAACGCTAATCATCGCCCATGTCACGCAAAAGTGTCACTTTAGTCCCTCTTGTGAAAATAGGGCTATCCACCCAGATATCATGCGCGTCTTCACGAGAAAATTCATAACTTATTGTAGAAAGCTCAGATTTATGAACCGTTTTCTTCCCATGAAACTAGACACATAGGGCTATCCACGCATATATCGCACATAATCAGGAGACGTCTAGAACAAAGCAGTTTTGTATTAAGAAATTAGCTAAAAATCTGTCGGAAATGATGCTTAGCTAATTTTTTAATACAAAACTGCTTTGTTCTAGATGTCCCTTGATTATGTGCGATATATGCGTGGATAGACCTATGTGTCTAGTTTTATGTGAAGAAAATGGTTAATTAATCCGAGCTTTCTACAATGAGTTATGAATTTTTTCGTTAAGACGCGCACAGCTGTCTGCACAGCCGACAGATTTTTAGCTAATTCTTTAATAAAAAACTTCTTTGTAGACGTCTCCTGATTATGTGTGATATAAGAGTGGATAGCTCTATGTGTCTAGTTTCATGGGAAGAAAACAGTTCATGAATCCGAGCTTTTTGCAATGAGTTATGAATTTTCTCGTGAAGACGCGCACAGCTGTCTGCACAGTCGACAGATTTTTAGCTAATTTTTTAATACAAAACTGCTTTGTTCTAGACGTCTCCTAATTATGTACGATGTATGTGTGGATAGCCCTATGTGTCTAGTTTCATGGAAAGAAAACGGTTCATAAATCCGAACTTTCTACAATGAGTTATGAATTTTCTCGTGAAGATGCGCATGATATATGAGTGGATAGCCCTATTTTCACGTAGGAAGCCGGAAAATCTGGTCGGAATGTAGAAAAAAGGACCATCTGGGTACAAATTATGGACATGAGGGATGAAAGTGATAATTTTTTCTTATCACTTTTGCGTGACATGGGGGATGATTAGCATTAATAGCTCTATATATTATATTATGTGTGTATATGTATATATATATATATACACACACATATATACATATTTCTTTATTGCCAACTCATAACATTATTAAAAAAATATATTATTTTAATATTTTTTCCCCCATCATCATCACATTCATAACCAACTCAATCATTTCATATATCAAATCCTAATAAAAATCAACTTTATATCACATCTACACTACTTTCAATCAAATTTTAAAAATACATCCAAACAAACAAATTAAGTTAACATTTCCACACGAATTTCTGTAATACACATTCCCCCAAAAAAACTCAGAATTCATTTCCGAAAACACAACCATACGGAGCCTTAGATTTTTCATATTCAAATAAATCGGAATATTATATGTGCTTAAACATACATCCTTTATAACATAATTGCAGGTTTATTGTCAAGGAAAAGAGAAATCCTTACTAGTAGAATAGTACTTGGTAGAAGCAAAATGAAAATTCAGTAGCCCACATCGTTTAAAATTTTACTTAAATAGTGTATGCAAAAAATCTATTCTTGTTTAGAAAATGTAAAAAAAGGAATGCTGGAGTTCTTAAGTTTATAATTTTTAAGTATAAGATATTTAAAAATAAATCGAGAGGAAAACCCAAAACCAAAAAATCTCGCTCATCCAAGATGTACTAAAAACATTCTATCAAAAAAAAAAGATGTACTAAAAACATGTAGGTATGATCTGAGACACTGGTAAATTAAGGCTAAATACAAATGCCCCCTAAACTATACCTATTATCGTATATACCCCCTAAACTTTAAAATGCATCAAAATAGTCCTTCATGAAAATTCATGAGTTATGCCAAGTGCTTCATCCAAATACATCCTTACAACATTAAAGCACCAAGTGAACTTACTTGGTTATTCTTTTTTTATTGAACTTATAAGATTTGTAAAAGATTGCAAATCATATAAACTTCATTCAAGATTTAAATAGGATGTATTAATTGATAAAATTAAATAACTTATAATTGATTAACTGAGTATGATACATTAAAAAAATACAAATATTATAAGTTTAAATCTACAATTTGCTAATTGATAATTTGTTAATTTAATTAATCTAAATTAAAATCTTTGCTAATTTATAAGTAATAAATTTACAAATAACAAGATCTTAATGGGTTGTTTAGGGTAAATGATATTAACACTCCAAATGTGTTATTAGCACTCCTCTATTCAATACAAATTTTTTGACAAAAATAATGAAAAGTGGATCACCAATAGTAATTTTTGGAGCTCCAATATCATCTCCCTTTGTTTAGTTCATAAGATTTAACTAAACAAGATTAAAATAATAATAATAATAATAATAATGATTATTATTATAATTCTCTATAATTTGCTAATTAATACATTACAAGATCTAAATATTTTGTCATTTTATATATTTATAAATAAAAGGAATCATCAGGTAAGTCACTATTGTGCTTAAATATTGTAAAATTATGTTTGGATGGGAGAATTTTCATAAATCATGAATTTTCATGAGAGACCATTTTGATACCTTTTAAAGTTTTTTTTTGTTTTTTTTTTGGGGGGGGGGGGGGGGGGGGGGGGGAGTAGATGTGACAATAGGTATAGTTCAAGGGAACAGAATATTGCTTACATGTCTACATGTGGCTCTTTACCCAGCTTCAAATTTCCCATAACTTTAAATCACCTAGACAGGAAATGAAAATGCATAATTAATATTTGTACGAAGCTATATCTGCTTTCAATGATCGTTTATAACAAAATACCTTTTATCTATCCAATCGAGTTGATTGCAACTTTGCAAATATTTCTTTGTAGATGACATTCCTTGTGTAAATCCCCACATGACCAGTGATGGAACCATTTTTTACCAATACTTTTGTTGTTTTTTCCGAAACACCTCGTGATAAAGCTACATACAGTTGTCCGTGACTAAAGACATGATTTGGAAGATAGACTCCAACATTTGGAATGGTTTGTCCTTGAGATTTGTTAATTGTCAAAGCGAAACTCAAGCGAACAGGGAATTGCTTGCGTGTCATTTCAAAAGGCATTCGTGCATCTTCAGCACTTTTCAAAGGGATTCTTGGTAAGAAAACTCTCATTCCCTTGAATTGTCCCGCCAATATTTCAGCTTCAATGACATTTCTACCAAAACGATGACATATAAGTCTGGTACCGTTACACAAACCAATCTTTGGATCAATATTCCTTAGGAGCATGATTGGAGAACCTTTCTTCAAAGTCAACTTATGAGGTGGTAAATTTCCAGGTGTGATAGAATTAAAAAATTCTGGCAAATACAAATTCCTCGCATCATCAGCCACAGAGTCAAACGAATAGTATGTCACTTCTTCACCCGGGAAAGCATCAAGAGCCTTTTCATTTAACTTATCAACATCATCGTTTAGTGGAGTTATGATGGCTCTACCCTCCATGTAATCTACATCGTACATGTGAGAACTTAAATTAGGAAAAATTGTACGGATCAACTCATCAATGGAATGTTCACCTTCCCAAGGCATAGACATAGAATCTGGAATTCGTATCATGTCATTTTCTATAGTTGGTTCTTCTCCATTACCGATACGAAGTAAAAAATCTGAAAAACGTTGATCATCTTGAGCTCTCATATTCTCGGATAAATGAAGAACTTTTACATTAGACCATAAATATGACTCGACTATGCTTGCATTTATAATTTGTGCCTTAGTCCCATTAATAACAACTGGCGAAACCTGTCGAAAGTCTCCTCCTAGAATCATAACTTTTCCACCAAATGGCAAGTCCATTCCAAGCATGTTTCTAAATGTGTTATCAACCATTTCAAATGCTTTTCTATTTGCCATTGGTGCCTCATCCCAAATGACTGCTGCTGCCCGCTCTATTAATGTACACAAATCTGATTGCTTACTAAAACGGCACACTGATTTTGGCTCGAACTTAATTGGTATTTTCAACTTGGAATGTGCATTCCTCCCCCCAGGTAGTAGGTTTAGCAGCAATACCTGATGATGCAGTTGCCAACATAATGCAGCCATCTTTTCTGAAACTCGCAAGTAGAGCTCGATAAAGAAACGTTTTTCCCGTTCCACCTGGACCATCCACAAAGAAGATAGCATTGCGCCTAAGTCTTATAGCCTGACTAATGCTATCGAATGCTAAGTACTGTCCAGCATTCAAACATCTAACAGAATTCAAATCAGAATTTGAAATTGGGATAGAGAGTTCATGTTCAATTAGACTGGAAAATGTCCTCAAATCTTCGAATCCTTCACAAATTTGAGGTAAATCAAACTCTTTTATACTTCTTTTATGCTGTTGTAGAATACCATTTATATCATGAAGAAGTCTGTTCATAACATATAAATTATTTGAATTGCTAGAAAAAGGGTAATCTTCAATCATATGAGAATAGTTTTCCTCCCATAATCTTCTAACTCCACTGGGCTGACAGTATAACAAAATTGTGGCGAACAATCTCCTAACCGTGGATGGCATTCTGAAGGATCGAGCTTCAATCAAGCAATCCCTAATACTATTATCTTCTTCTAAGAGGCCATACTTTTCAGCTGCTTGCTTGAATGTTAAGTAGTGCACACCATTAATTGTCAAAAGATCATCAAATGACTTTGGACCTTTAACATGGTTAAGTAGGAGTCGGAGATAAAATCTTTCCCCTTCATTTGGTGCCACAACATACAATCGACCAATCACTTTTTGGCTTGTACTTCTTTTGACCCACTTTCTTTCAGATGAAAGCCATCTATAGTATTTTGGGAAGTCCTTGTACAAATATTTGTTAGGCTCTTGCTCTTCATTGTATATTCTGAAAAACTTAGTTAACATAGTTCTGGAGTTTCTTTCATTGGATAGCACGTCTAAAACAGATTGATGACTATAAAATTGAACGTGTTGTTTATTTGGAAGATGAATTTGTAATCGTACAACTGATGGATATATTCTGCTCATTGGAAACTTGAATATTCTCTATAAGGCCTCAGGAGCGCATATCCATCTCCCGTCCACATACTGACTCACTTCATCATAATTAGGTGGAGGACGTACCTCAAATACAACACAATCAGGCCCCTTGTACACATACTTGTACAAATACTTGATGCTTTTAATACTGCTGCATATCTCGACATTTATGTGGCAATCATACTTCAGCAATAACCAAGGGTTATAAGGAACAACCCAGCCGTTATCAACCATTACTTCTTCGTTATTGTCTAAAGCTACAGATCTATCATCTCTGCGACGTCGATAAATGGGGTACGAATCATTACCTTGAATAGTAGAGTCTGCAAATTGTTTTGGGTACCCTTTCTTACAACTCATATTTTTCATGCGTGGAGCGTTAGGCTTATGTGGACCACATGGTCCGTGAATCATATGTTTAAGCACTGCAGCATACAACTCAGGTTTTTCACTTCGATTAGGTATTTCTGCTCTAACAATGCAATCATAATCTTCGGGAGTGTTCAACTTATCATCCTCATCAAATATAACCAGCATATGTACATGGGGTAAACCGCGTATCTGGAATTCAATAACATGAACATGTGCTACTGCTTTTCCAAGAACGCCTCTATGAAATATATCTTCCTTAAGCTCTTCATATTTGGCACGAAAAATCCTAGTTAACAAATCCGGACGGTCTTGAGGTGTTTGACCAGGCTGAAGCAGATCTTTTATCTCTTTCCATGAAGGATTACATGTCATGGTGAGAAATATATCGGGCTTCCTGAACTTTTGAACAATTGTCATTGCATCTTGATATCTTTGATACATATCTCGTGGACTTCCAGTGAATGATGATGGTAGAATTGTACGACGACCAACATTCCCTATGTTAAACAAACAAAACGAAAATTAGAAATTGGAGAACAAATTTTGTTTATAATCTTAAATATAAATGAATAAACCTGCATCATTTTCTCCAGCATTTAAGCAATCCTGCAATCCTTCATACAACTCTGCTCGAATGTCATGCTGGTGAAATCTGATCCATCTTAACTTTTGAGTCTCAATCTTGACAAAGTTGTCAACTGCATATTGTTGCAGTAAACGTCCTCCATGCAGAAGAATTGATGGGATAATTCCACGAATCTAAGATATATTACATTAAGGTTGATAAGAGAGAGATTATAAAAATATAATTCAGAAAACATCATCAAATGAGGGGTACCTGTAGCATGTAAGCGTAGTAATCAGAACATGTTATCCATCTTCCATTAACTGATCAGTAGTCGCTATACCATCCATATGTTCCATAAGGAAGTAATAGTGGGTATTGGAGGGGATCATAGTAGCTTGAGTACTCCTTGATGTTAATGAGTTGTCCACCAATAGTTTGAACAATTATATCCCTATTACTCGCATCCATCGACTCCTCCCCACCAACTAATATTGCTGCAACTTGTGATGCCGTTGGCAGTGTGTATTGAAGTTGATTAGAAGGCCTCTCTTTAATAAGCAGTCTACAATCATGAATATCAGATCGTCTTGCAAGTTGACGAAATGTTTTCACAAATGGATTGTGTACATCTAATATTCGCCTGATTTTGTCAATCAATTCTCTGTCCAATCCACCACTTTTTTTGCAATCGATTTTCAATTTCATTGTCAGTGTCATAAATGAACATCTGTATATACCTTGGTCGAATCCCTGGGAAAGGTAGCAAAGTGCCAATCCTATGATATATTAACCCATGAGCTCTAAAGGTATAAATTCCTTGGTCAAAGGCGGGTAGATTCTCATCTAGTGCAACACCCATAGATGTAAAAGAAAATACGTGATTGTAAACACGTATATTTTGTCTAAAGATGCGGCCTTCTGCAGATTCATCAATAAATAGATGGAGAAGCTCATCAGGTGCTGGTATTGCTGGAATTACTACTTTCCCTGCTTTGCAGCAAAAGTTTTGTGTCTCACGATGAAACAGTTTAGCACCGCATTGAGAGCAAATTCTTGGTGGTGGGAGCTCTAATCGACGAACATGGCGTGCTGGATAGCAATTTCTCGCACACTTAAGGAAAGAATCTGTGCGTATTCTTCTTGCATTTCTTCTAATACCATTCCTTTGAGCTTCATTCTCTCCATTCCATCATGATCTGCAGAATGAGTTGTATCTAATTTATATTCGGGATTTGCAGGAAGAAGCAATTAATATATTGTAATTACTTAAATTCTATATACCATCAGTATTAGATGTCTGAGCTCTTGAACTCGAGGCCTCGATTTGGTTGGTAGAATTGAAGTTCCTCGCCAAAGGAATTTGGCGTACAAATGTTGTTTCAGTAACGCTGTTTAGATTAGAGCCTGAACCATATTTAAAAAAAATATTATTTGTTAGACATTTATATATATATATATAAGGATGCGTAATTTACAAACATCAGCAAAAATGTTGAAAAATGAAATATACCAGATAGTTGAGCATTTGATGTTGAGGTTTCACATTGATTATGGCTATTGGATAATGTGCTTAGAGGTATAGGCATCGAGCGAGATACATGGACTGCTCCCCCACCTTCAACAAAGTGATTTACTGGCAATTACATTGAATAGAAGTGTGCCTGGAGTACCAAAAAGCGAAATTAATTGTCTATACCTAAAGTATTCGATGTTTGACCACGTGATGAAGAGGCCTCAGATGCATTAGCAAACCCCAAAGATGAATTGCGTTGTGTAGACATTGGTTGAGTTTGCTGGACATTGTTAATTCCTTCTCCTGAATGCATAGTGCGAATGGTGTTATTTGATCTTTGTATTCGGTAAAGTTGTCGCCTTCTTGCATTTTGGGCTTGACGCTGATTTACTGGCATACATGAACAAAATTATTGAGAAATTACATTGAATAGAAGTGTGGCTGGAGTACCAAAAAGTGCAATTAATTGTCTATACCTGAAGCATTTGATGTTTGACCACGTGATGAAGAGGCCTCACATGCATTAGCAAACCCCAAAGATGAATTGCGTTGTGTAGACATTGGTTGAGTTTGGTGGACATTGTTAATTCCTTCTCCTGAATGCATAGTGCGAATGGTGTTATTTGATCTTCGTATTCGGTAAAGTTGTCGCCTTCTTGCATTTTGGGCTTGACGCTGCTCCGGCGTCATCATTTGTCTCCTTTGTCTTGCACGAATACGATTAATTTCTCTACGCTGCTGATCTGGAAATTCAAAATCGTGATTTTAAATGATTTAAGTATCATTATTGAACTGAAAAGGTTGGAGGATTTGTCAATACCTGAATGTGAGATTGTGCCATCTGCAGTTGCTTGTCTTGATACATCATTTTCATTTATTCTCAATTGTTGACGATTTTGTCGTCTTCTTGCACGATGTACTTCTCTATCCTCTGTGCTCATCGACTGTCTCCGCTCTCTAGTACGAATGCGATATCTTTCTCTCTGACGTTCAGCTTGAGAAACAATCTCTTCGACATTAAGATGCGTATCTTGTGAGTCCATTTGCATTAATCCACCTTAAGAAAATAATACTTGAAAAGATTTCAGATATCAATATTTATCAATTCCTATAAATTTAAAACCCATAATTTTTTTCTTCAGATATAAAAAAAAGTAGGAAAATAATACTTGAAAAGGTTTCACTTATCAATTTTTTGTTCTTTCCCTTTTATCAATTTCTGTAATTTAAAACCCGTAATTTTTTTATTCAGATATAAAAATAGTTGACCAAAGAAGTTTAAGAAATAGACAAATCGATCAGGGTAATCAATTGAAAATTTTGATTGTACGTCAACCAAATTTGTGAAATAGAGAGTGTACTTACCTAAGGTATCTATTTAAGATTTTGAGCGAATCTCTGAAACACAAATATTGTTTCCGTCGATTTATTAGCCTAAAAACAGAAAAAATAGAGAGATAATAATATCATACTCCCATGAACAGTATCCTACAACAAAGGAATAGAAACCATAAAGTAATGAACACACATTTGGAGGAATACGATGACAACCCATTAAAATAGTATTAAATTTGACACAAATTTGAAGGAATTAGGTGACAACCCATGAAAATGGTATGAAAATTAGATGTGAAAAAAATTTACTCTCTTAATGCTGGGCGTAATTTCTCACTTGAGAAGAAGTGGGCTGTTTTGAGATGAGCTCCAATTTTGTAGTCGAGATGGTAGACGAACCAGCGACTTCTCTTCCTCCTCTTCTCGTAGTTAACGGCGAGAAAATGATGTGAAATCAGTTTCATAGATTGTGAAGAAAGTGTGAGTTGCGGGAGTTTCTGAGATCAGTTGTGCTTGAATGAGGTTGAACGGTTAAATGCAGAGAATGTGAAATTTGAATACATGAAAAATCACTAATTTACCCCTAAGATTGGTAGATAGAAAGGCTGAGTTGGGTATTGCGTACGGGGGCATTTGTTGGTAGACCAAAATATTGGTGTAAATTTGGGTGTGTAAAGGCTCTTTTCTTTTTATATAGTATAGAAGTATAGATGGACTGCCAAAGCCTTGAACCAAGAGTTAAAACAATTCCAGTGCAACAGGTGAGCCCTTATGTCCTCCAGCGGGAGGTCAAGAGTTCGACTCCCGTAGAACTCCAGCCATGCCAATTGTCTTTTTCTTTTCTCTTTTATTTAGATTGTACTCTTAATTAATAAAGTATTTACTGAAGAGGAAAAGGAAAGGGGGAAAACAAGCCTACTAATAGTTGATTAAGAAAACAAGCCTAAAACTAAAAGAGGTAACAAATATTTTTTTCTAAAACCTAACAAACGCATTGTTGATTAAGAAAAAAAAAGCAAATACAAGATATCAACAAATTTAAAAATAAGAAAAAAGTCTACTATCATCAATTGTTTAAAGTTATGCACTGCAAGGTATATATATATTATATAAGTGTTAATAGTTGCTACTTTATATTATTTTAAAAAAATATCAATTATATTTTGTTGAAATTTACGGTTAATTTATCTTTTATTTTATGGTTTAATATTATTTTCTTGATTCCACTTAGTTGTACATTAATTTGTGATTGACAAAATATTATGGTTAGCTTAACTAATTGCTTATATCTAAGAAAAAACGAAGACAGAAGATCAAATAGGATGAAAAATATTGAAAAAAAGTTCTATAACTAATATATTAAATATTAAGTTCAACTCTGAAATCTTTTGCTAATACTATCAAAATAATGAGTATCCAATTGAACAAAGGTTCAAAATTAGAGTTTAAAATGTATTTTATGTGTTTTGACTTATTCAATCATACGATAATAGGTACTTGAAGAACGTCAACTACAAATTCGTTTATCTTTCTAAAAATATGCTTATATATTTCGAAACATACTATAAATTTTACTGAAAAGCTAGTTTTTTTTTTAGACATGATATTTGTTATTTACTTATCTATTAATACTAAAATAAATTTTTAAGCATAAGATATTGTCAAAAAATTTACTTAATGGTAAGTGGGCCCCCCAACAGTTAAATCCTGGATCCGTCCGTGATATAAGGATATGTAAATTAATTAAAACTACAATATGCTTACACAAATGGATTATCATCCTTTATCTAAATGTCTATATATATTTGCAGTCATTAGATTGAACAACAAATGGATTTTCTTTTTTTTGAAAATAAAATCTTATAAGTAGATTGTTTGAGAAAAAAATATACTAATTTTTAATTTTAGAAAAATTCATGGATACGAGAATTCTTGAATACCATATTCCTATATATCTATTGCTATGGCTATTGGTATTGCTTTTCTCAGTAGTGAAAAAACCAAGCTCAAATTGTTTCCTGCTGATACAAGAGTTTCATGAGTGTCACTTAATGGATTTCCGAAACTGATGCTGTCTCTACCATCACAATGATAAAAAAAAGACAAGTATTATTGTTGTGAAAAAGTAGAGGGATAAAATGGAGGGGAAATGCATATTGCTCATGGATACGTGTCTTACTTTTACTGCTACATCGGGAGTTACTCCACGTATTGCTTGACGTAAAACAGATAGTGGATTTGTTCCTATCTTTTGTTGAATTTTTTTCATGGCTCGATAGATAATTTGATAAGCCAATGATTTTTTTTCGTGTTTTAAAATATGATTAACCAACATGTTAACTAATCGATTATGATAAATTGGATCAGATTTTGCTGTGTTTTCTTCTGCAGTACCTCGACGTGACATGAGCGTGAAAGAGGTTTAAGAATCAGTTTCCTTTTTATAAGGGCTAAAATCATATCAAGTCTTCCCATGAACCAAGTCAATACTTTGTAGTAAAGATGACCAGAGTCATTTATCTTCTGCTTAAGAAGGACAATTAATGCACATTCAATCAAATGGTTTGAATTGATATATCAAAAAATAAAAAAAATTAAATGGTTTGAAAAGTAGCACAGTAGTCTTCCACTAAGCTTGGGCCCTATCCCGTTTTGGTCGTTGTCCTACTGAAAAAGTATCTAAATTAATTGTGAGGCAAATTTTTTAGAAGAATATTTTTGTCTTTAAATTGTAGGATGCTGGGGTCCTGAAATAGATTGATTGTATGATGTCTTTTGTAATTGAAGTTAATAACATCCACGACGATAGATAGATGTATAAATAGAAGAATTTTCCATTGTAATAAACCACATAAATCATATCTTATTTGTGTATGATATTTCTTTCATTAGTCTTTTGTTGCTCTTTCCTAATTTTCCAATGGGCATCTGAATAGAAGGCAAATAACTTCAGTATATCCACCATGAAAAATAACTAATATCTCCAGCAATCATTTAGTACCTGATGTGGGTGAAATTTACATATTGGGCTAAGTTGACAAAGCTTAAGGCCAATGGGCTGAAAATCTATTTAATGGACGGGCTGAGGCCCAGGTAGTCCGCCTTGCTGGGTCCGAGCTGGACTTATGGAAGGTCTTTAGCCACAAGACATGACCAATGAAGATCTGTCTAATAAAAGAAAGTCAAAGATCTGATCTTAATTAATGAAATCATAGTTAATACTAATTACTATGTGTATTCAAGGAAGGCCAAATCTATAAGGAGGAGATTGAAGACAAGAGTCAGTCAGTATCAATCAAGGACCAATCAATTGAAGACTTGCCATAAGAAGAGGAGTATATCAAGCTAATTTGGGCATGATCCTAGCTGGATCCGACCTAATCTAGGAGCTGCCATATGAAGCAAAGGAAGGAAGTTAGCTTTAGTTAAAACTACCTTATTTAGTAGCAATTACTATCTATAACTAAGGAAGGAAGGTCAAGCATTTATGAAGCTACCAAATAGAAGAAATGGAAAGATGCTAAATTTCATCCAGCTGCCCGGGTTAGCTACCCAGACCACCTACCTGCCATAATTAGATAAGGAAAGAAACAAGCTTCATTCCAGCTGTCATGATTAGCATAAGCTTTCAATACTTGTATATGTACTCTCATTCAAGATGAATAAAAGAATCACAACTTTACTTCCCGTGGACGTAGGTCTCATTGACCGAACCACGTTAAATTATCGTCTATATTACAATCTCTTACATGCTTTTCATAATATTACTCTTCAAACTATTCATCTTTTATATTATTTGCTCAATTATCCAACGTAAAATAATATAAATAATTTTGGTGTGAATCAGACGCACATCAATTGGCGCCGTTTGTGGGAAAATTGAGTTCAAGACGTGAGGTAATTTTATTTATTTCTGTAAATTTTTATTATCAAGTTTTGATAGCAGGCAAAGTTATGGCGAAAATTCAAGAAGTCAAGAGAAATTAAGAAAAGAAAAGGATGTTACTTTGCCCAGGCAAAGACAAGCATGCACCTGAAACACTGGCTATTCCAGCTAGGCGATTGATTGATGAAATCCAAGAATTGCCACTGGAGAATACAACTGAAATTCTAACTGGAGAGCAGGAGGCTGCTCAGCAACCTGAGATGCAAGCTGGCCAGAGAGGAATTTCTCTACAGCAAGGCTCTTCTTACTATCTAACGGATGAGCAACTACAATTGATGGTAGATGCAACTATTAAAGTTGCACCGAAGAATCCGGAACCACAGGATACAAAAAGAGCTGAAATTCTGGCTGGAGATCAGGAGGCTTCCCAGCAACCCGAACAACAAGCTGGCTAGAGGGAAATCCCTCTACAACCCATGTTTTCTTATGATTTGACGATTGAACAACTACAGGTAATTGTGGATGCGGCTGTTAAAACAACCATGGAAACTCCAGATCTGCAGGGATCACAAAGATTCAAAGAAAAATTAATATCACAGGTACCTAGAAAAGTTCAAGCAGCACCAAGAGAAGGTGGTGTGGGTGATCTTGAAATCACTCCCGAGATAAGCTATGGCAAGAGAGCTGGAAGAGTTGAGTTCATAACTCAATCCGAAAAGCAGGAAGAAGGAGAACCCCGCAGGAAGTATCTTGCCCCAGAAAGACGCCAAATGCGGCGTACTAAATGGCTAGGGAGAGAAATCAGGAGGGTTGGGTCCCACCACTTAAACCCTAGATGAATAAAGTGCAAAATGAAAATCTGCATTTCAGATTGGAAGTAAAGCAGCCAGCTGGGATAGCCACTGCATCAGGTGGCCGTCATAGGTACCAGCCTGATGGTTAGAAAGAAGAAAAGCTTAGCAGGAAGTATCCTACTTAAGAAGGATGCCAAATGCAGCATACTAAATGGAAGGAGGAAGAAAACCAGGAGGAGTGGATCCTGCCACCCAAACCTTCACAGAAAAAGATACCGGAAGAAAGTCCACGTTTTGTGCAGGAAGGAAAACAGCTACCTGGGGCAACCGCTATAGCAGGTGGCCGTCGCAGGTACCAGCCTGATGGTTGGAAAGAAAAGAGAAAAGATCTCGAAGACGAGGCTAGCAATTACGAGTTGGCCCGTTCCCTGCTGGACGTGCCAGATAGGCAGGACCGGCTGAGAGACAGCCAAGACAGGTTTGAAGCCATGACCAACAAAATGGAAGAAATAGAAAGAAGGATAGTAGGAAGGAAACAGCAGGAAGATCGTGGAGTTCCCTTCACTGGAACCATCATGAAGAAAGATTTACCTAGAGATTTTCGAATCTACTCCATCACACCCTATGATGGTACTTCTGATCTAGAAGATCATTTATACACTTTTAGAAACTATGCCTTGCTGCACAGGTACACAGACGCAATCAAGTGTAGAGTCTTCCTGACCATGCTGACCAAGTCAGCCCAGCTGTGGTTCAACCAACTAGCGGAGGGGTTTATCGGATCCTTCTAAGAATTCAGCAGCAAGTTTCTTCACCAGTTTGCTAGCAACAAAAGACATGAGAAGACTCCATTGGCATTGTTCAACGCCAAACAAAGAGGAGATGAGACATTGCGCTCTTACGTGAAGCGCTTCAATGCTGCCATACTGGAAGTCCCAGTTGCTACAGCCAAACTGAAATCTAGCGCTCCTACAAAAGGGCTACGGGAAGGTGACTTATTCAAATCATTAACCAAGAAACCAGCTAGGAATTTCAACGATTTGGTTAGCAGAGCTGAGAAATATGTTCACATGGAAGATGCTTAGCTAATGAGACGAGCTGAGCAAAAGAAGGGTAAGAAAGAGGAGGAGCCTGCGAGCTGCAAAACAGCAAGGGAAAACAGCTACCTACACCTAAGAACAAATAGAAGTTAAAGAAGTTTTTGGGGCGTCTAGACCCCCTGGTTATTTTACATATTTGTTCTCACGAATAACTTGGATATCGTAATTTTTGAATGTCTATTTCAGGAAGAATGTGAGCCTCTTTACAGGGCGGGCAGAATGCAAAACCAGCTAAGTATCAATAAAACTCCGCACTTATTTTTCCTTGCTGATTTCTTAGTATGCACTTCTGAAAATGCACACAAGCACCTCATGCATTTTCGCAAAAAATTGTAGTCTTGGTGGGAGCTGGTGAGTGACTGTAGACGGTGACTAGGAATGCAACACCTGGGTGGGATACCGGAATCCGTTTAAGGCAGGTGCCATTCGTCTATGGATCTGGCTGGACCTATGCCTCGAAGAAATAAGGATGGATGTAATACCGGAGAAATAAGTAATGTTGGAGATATAAGGCAGTTTTGGAGAAATAAGATAGTTCTTGAAAAACACAGCGAGACTCCCTAAGATACATCTACACAGGAAGTAAGTAAGAACCAACAAGTTATAACACAGCCACAACCGTGAAGATCTAGTAGAGTACCTCAAGCTCCTGAGTGGTATGGCTATCTACTTCAGAAGGAACTAGGTCTCCACACTGTTGTAAAGGGATGCCATGGAGATGATTCCTCTACTTATGATTAAGCAATGGTGGATATGGACGCTGCAAGATGGCGCGAAGCTATGCAAGTAGAGATAGATTCGATGCATTCAAACCAAGTCTAGACACTAGTGGATCCACCCGATGGTATTGTACCAATTGGTTCTAGACACTAGTGGATCCACCCGATGGTATTGTACCAATTGGTTCTAGACACTAGTGGATCCACCCGATGGTATTGCACCAATTGGTTCTAGACACTAGTGGATCCACCCGATGGTATTGTACCAATTGGGTCTAGACACTAGTGGATCCACCCGATGGATCTACAAGATAAAGATTGGTGCCGATGACAAGTTTGATACCTATAAAGCCAGGCTAGTGGCGAAAGGGTATAGTCAAAAGGAAGGACTTGACTACTAGGAAACCTTTTCACCAGTAGCCATGATCAAATCAATAAAAATCCTATTAGCGATAGTGGCCCACTTAGATTATGAAATATCGCAAATGGATGTCAAAACGACATTACTAAATGGATTCCTAGAAGAGGATATCTATATGGAGCAGCCAAAAGGTTTTGTATCCAAGAATGATATTCATATGGTGTGAAAGCTTGAAAGATCCATCTATGGACTCAAGCAACATCTCGTAGCTGAAATCTGCATTTTGATAAAGCAGTCAAAGGATTTGACTTTATCAAAAATGAAGATGAACCATGTGTATACAAAAAGGTTAGTGGGAGCAAGATATCGTTCCTTGTGCTATATGTTGATGACATACTTCTTATAGGAAATGATGTAGGAATGCTCACCACTGTAAAGAAATTGTTGTCGAGTACATTCTCTATGAAAAACTTGGGAGAAGCAACATACATTCTGGGAATTCGGATCTATAGGGATCAAACAAACAGAATGATAGGACTTTCTCAAGACCTTTACTTAGATAAGGTCCTAAAGATATTTAGAATAAAGGACTCTAAGAAAGGGTTCCTACCAATAAGACATGTGATACATCTCTCAAAAACTATGTGTCCTCAAAGTGAGGAGGATAGAAAAGAAATGAGCATTGTACCTTATGCATCAACAATAGGTAGTCTGATTTATGCTATGTTGTGTAGAAGACCTGACATAGCTTATGCAGTTAGCGTTGTTACACTGGATAGCTGTGAGAATATCCTTAAGTATCTTAAAAGAACAAAGGATATGATTCTCATCTTCAGAGGTGGTGACCTAAGAGTGGATGGATACACTGACTCGGATTTTCAATCTGACGTCGATGACAAAAATTCTACCTTGGAGTTCATTTTCACCTTCAACGGTGGGGCGGTGTCTTGGAAAAGTTCTAAGCAAAGCACAACAACTGATTCCAGCACTGAGGCTGATTACGTGGCTGCCTCAAAGGTAGCCAAAGAAGCTGTTTGGGTTAGGAAGTTTCTTGGAAAACTTCAAGTGGTTCCTAACATACAGCTCCCATTGCCACTTTACTGTGGTAGTAATGGAGCAATAGCACAGACGAAGGAACCAAGATCTCACAACAAGTCCAAACACATAGAGAAGATATCACATCATTAGAGAGATCATTGGTAGAAAAGAAATAGAAGTGCAAAAAATAGTCTCAGCCAACAACGTAACTGACCCACTGACCAAGCCTTTGGCGCAAGCGATGCTAGATCGACATCTTGAGAAGATGGATATTGGATACCATAGCTAATGGCACTGAGTGCAAGTGGAGATTGTTGGTGTTATGCCCTCAGATGCCATAGAGGATAAAATGTATAGGACATATTTATTGTAATTAAACATCATTATTTATATAAAGGCATTTGAGTTATTTTCTTATTGACATTTGTAAGGTAATATAAACAACTGAAAGTCTATGACATTGAGGCGAACCTTCTACTCCCTATGGGTTAGGAAGAATAGCAGTAGAAGGATTCAGTACTCATTGTCTAAATAAGTTCGCAGGTTAAAGAAAGTCCTGACTTGACATGAGGAACAAATAAGATTTGTATGATATAAGCTTTGACGTGGAAGTGCTAGTCAAACACTAAGTGGTAATGGGAGCTTGTATCATAGACATGTCAGTTTGACTGATTTGTTCAAACACGACTCGCATCGGTTTTGTCACATGAGTTTCACTCAATGACGGTCAATGATAGAACTGATATATTGTGATAGGTAAGTGTGAACCTTAGACCTGAGAAATCACATTGAAGATGTACTGGTGATATCAAACTCGTCAGGTGATATCAAACTCGTCATTAGAGTAGTTAGACTCAATTCATCCCATGGTGGAGTCAACCTCGAAATGCAACTTGATAGACAAGTAGCAGTCTTAACTGATTTGCAATATTGGAATTTATTCTTTCATAAGTGAATGAGCAATTATCCTATGTCGTAATGAATGAGTGAGATCAAAAGTCTTTGGCCAAGGTAATAGAGAATACTGGTGTTAGACACACAAGTAATCTTATTGATCTCGACTCAATATGTACTAAAGCATATTGTCATGTATTGTGAGTTTGACTAAACCATGACTCTCACTTGACTGAGATATAAGAATAAAAGGTTTATACTCGTACGGTATTCGTAATAAGAAAGGTTTGGAATGATCTTCATCATTCGTTCTCCATTGGATTATGATGTGAGCCACAAGACTAGCTAAGTGTTACTCACATCCTTTTGGTTCCCTCCCAATTGCCTTTTAAGACGAACCTAAAGAGTCGCGCTTAAAGGAATTGCCAAGGAAAAAATTGTGACGCCCCAAATTTATTCCTAAAATCCAACCTGAAAGCGCTAGCCTATCCTTACAATAGTACAAATCAAAATCTGGACACAATTAAATAAATTATCTTATCGGGTCACCACCCTCATACATTAACCAAATAGCTAAGCAAACTTAATATCCATGACTCAATCTATATCGTTCACCTCTAGGATTGTCCGAGTTTATACTCCGATCCTTCAAGCTAGTTTCACTTCTCAACTCATCTATAACTGGAAGGAAGAAAGTGAAGTACGTAAGCAAAGGGCTTAGTGAGTGTCAGTGATCGTGTGATGAGTATTTTCTTTTAAATGCAAAAGATCGATCTTAAAATTTTCAAGCATTTGAAAGTCATAACATTATACTCAATGATCATTGGAGCAAAATGCAAAATCCTTGGATTACGTTCTAAAAAAAAAAATTCACTTATTTAAAAATTGTAAATACGATGCTAAATTTTTTTGTTCATGCAAGTATAAAATATGCGTAAAACAAGTACTTGTGCATGCCCTTTCAAAATACGCTTTTCACACAATAAAATGAGTAACTTCTACGCAATGAAACACACAAGTCATGTATAGGTGAATCACGATAAGATTTACACACGTCACGTTTAAGCCGAAGGGGGTCGTGTAGCGATATCACTGCGTTCAATGACTCGCCCATGACACTTTAGGTCCCGAAGATCACCCCTGAACACGCAAGGCTTATGGCCCACACCTTGTACCTTCCCACGCAGGCTCGCGATGCCCGATTTGGTCATATCCGGAATATGCCACACGAAAAATGACCCATGCACCCTCAGAACACTCCGTCCTAGGTGCGTGGATCTTGACATGGATAGCGGGAACTGTTTAAGACCGCAAGCCCATGCTTGACCGGCCGAACCCTGCCCTATCCATCGCCCGACCTTGGGCCCAACACAACCACGTAAGATGCAACACGTCACAAGAACACCATCACTACAAATGATCACGATACAAGACCAAGTGAAATGATTTTTGAAATCCCATGATTCAATGTCTAAGTGGTAACCATGCTTTCAAAATGTGCATTTAAAATTGAATTTGCGCAAACAGTTATGCATGAATTCTCAAAATGGTCAGTATTCGGTGATAATTGCATATTCAAAAGTATTATGCTCCAATCTCTTTTTGAAATGCGAGTTTACGATAGACACATATATAAGCATTAATATATATATTGCACATTTTAAAACAACTTCCTTCCAGTTTTAAAAATAGTAATAATTTCTTTGGAGGCAACTCACGCTAACTTCCAAGTTATTCAGCGTCGTCCTCGAGCAATTTACCAACACCACCTGCTAATTCAAGGATTATATTAGAAATCCAATTCTCTAACTTTTGTCTTAATAATCTACCCGAAAAAGCCTATGCGGTCCTATGAACTACATGAGCATGCACAAAATATTATTCTCCCAAACTATGCTTAACTTCATTATATTCAAAGATTGACAAAACACTAAGAAAATAAATCTGCGCGGTTTTGGTTTAAAATTTATTAAAATTCATAGAACATGATTTTACTTTTGAAATTTTCCAGAAACACCCAAGACTTACTGAAAAAGTTCAGGTAAAAGTTTCAAAGGTAAAATAGATTTGTAAGTAGGTGTTTCATCCACCAAAACCCAGCCAAACAGAAGCTGTTTTTACACAGGCAGGATACACTTCAAAAATTTGTATAAAATCCCCTGTTCATCAGAAAAATCCAAAATTTATAGGACATGCTCAACAGACACTCAAAATGGATGAGAAAAGTTTTGGAAGCCAAATAAAATCTGTAGTTATAAAAATGTCAGCTTAAAACAAAGCATATCTGTAAATAAGTAATTCCCTGGCAGCAGTGGTTTGTCAATTTTTATAAAATTCACCAAAACTCCAAATATTTCCAAACTCCACAATTTTTCTTTAAACACAACAAAGTTTATTGAAAAATATTTTGGCTTCAAATTTCATTCAATTGGATCTTCAAATACATTGTAGAACACACATGCAAAAACTGAAATTGAGCTCATTTTATTTTCATGACAAAACAATCATGCATGTCCTAAATGATTCTTAAAAACAAGTTAAAACTCACATGCAATCACTGATCCATGTATAAGCTACATATATGGTCATGGATCTACAACAATTTATCCAAATCCTTCACTCATTCACACAAGCAATAAAGGTTTCAACAATACAATCCAATTCACCTCATGCATGTCACAATCTAACCTCTAATTGAACAATTGAAAGCTAATTCTACACTAATTCCAAGAACCCAAGAATAAGCTCATACTAACATAGTTAGGGTGATTTACCTTAGTATTTGGTTGATGAGAAAATAACAAGAGAGTAATATTGAAAAGGGATGACACCATTCAGGACCGAAATAGGGGCTCACGGTTTTGGCAAATCTGGAATGTTTGGTAGCAGATCATGAAAATTAGATTTCATAGTATTGTTCCTTGTCCTCTTGTGAAGAAGTAGAGCTAAATAACTCTCAATTTGGACATCATTTGGTCCCTCAAAAGTGGCAAATACAAAAACTGCCAGGCTGGGATTTTCTTGCGAAAATTGCTTGGAAAATATGATGTTGTTGTTGTGGGTTGAGCTCTCTCTTTTCATGGTTCTCTTGAATGGTTTGAGAGCTTAAAAGAGGTGATGATTGATAAGAAATTCTAATCTTTTAGAGCAAGAACTAGTTGATTGAAATGAGTGGCAAATGAAGGGGCTAGATAGATGTATATATAGGATGTGATAAGGGCTTGGTGGCAATTTTCCTATTTGTCTCATAGCCCTTGTCATGTTCTATTTTATTTCATAACTCTTATATGAATAGGAGTTAAAATTCAGCCCCTACATGGATATATATTGATATTAGGACAATCCACATGTTCAACATAATCTCTTGGCATATTTGTATTTGATGTATGTGGAATTCAGATCTTGGGCCAAGCCGAAGAAGTCCAAAGCTTAATGGGTCAAAGCCCATTAAGCTGGTGAATTCAGGTCCATCCTAGCAAACGTCCGACCTGAGCTAGAAGACCTGGAAGACCTGCCAACCTAGACCTGCGGAAAAACGCGTATCTATATAAGGCAATGCTGGGGACAAGTATCAATCAAGCCAACACTTACCTTAAATCAAGATCTGGCGGGATTAGGCAGTAGAGGGGCATTAATGATGATTGATCCATGATTAGATACACCCTAAGATTAGAAGAATGATGATTTATTCTCTTACCATGTGTATAATTAGTATAGTTGACTTTCTATAATTTACCCCACCCCCTCAAACGTGTATAAATACCCCATCTCAAGCATAATACAAACACTCTTTGAATCCCTGTGGACGTAGGTCTAAGTTTTGGACCGTACCACGTTAAATCGCTTGTCGTTTACATTATAGAATTTACATTACTTTATTATATCTCACCATTACACTCTTATTATCCCAATTATTCATATAAATATATTGTTGGTGTGAAACCCACACACATCAATTGGCGTCGTCTGTGGGAAATCTAAGTCAAAGGCGTGATGTAAGCTTAGTATCTTTTACGTCTTCATATAACAAAGATGTGATGGCAGAACAGGGCATAGGGGAGAGGATGAACGTTGAAGGTAATGCAGGAAAGAAGACGTTGCTATCCCTGGGAGATGGAGATCAGTCAGCCCCGGAAACGCCAGCCCTGCTAGCTAGGCGTTTGGCGGGTGAAATGCATGATCCCGAGGGCGAAAGCTCACCAGGGATGCAGAAGGGAGCGAAAGAAGGATCACCGGGTGAGGGGGTCATGGTGGATCTGATCGTGAGTAAGCTGAGAGGAATTGTGGACGAAGCTGTTACAACTGCGTTCCAATCCAAATTTGCAGGTATGCCGGATTTGCAGAAAGGGGGCAACCTGACACCCCCGCCACCAAGAGGAATGCCTAAGGTGGGACACGAGAAAGTAGGAGGGGAGGGTGATTTCACCCCCGAAGGAAGTTCTAGAAAAAGAGCAGGAAGGCGAGATTTCCTGGAGCAGGAGGAAGGCGAGGACGAGAGCGAGCCCCAGAAGAAATATCGGGCTCCCAAGGGACGCCAAATACGCCGGATGAACCTGGAAGAAGTAGAGGAGCAAGAAGGGTGGGTACCCTCGCATAAGATGCCAGGTCAGTCGCCTCAGGTGCGGCAGCAACGTCCTGAGGCAATGGGAAAGACAGATCTGCGAGATCGCCAGCCGCAGGGCTGGGCAGGCAAGGCGGGAGACCTGGAGGATGAAGCTGGTAATTATGAATCTGCCCAATCTCTTTGGGGAGATCGGGAAGCAAAACAGAGGGCCCGGGACAAGCTAAATCAGCTTGAACTCATGGCTAAGAGAATGGAGGAGATAGAGAAGAAGGTGGCAGCTGGGAAAACCCAGTTGGATAGGGGAATTCCATTCTCGGAGTCCATTATGAAGGAAAAGCTACCCCGTGACTTCAAGAGTCTTTCCATCATACCTTATGATGGTACTACCGATCCCGAAGAGCACCTATACACTTTTCGGAACTATGCCCTGCTGTATAGGTTTTCCGATGCAATCAAGTGTAGAGTGTTCTTAACCACGCTGTAGGTCTGCCCAGTAGTGGTTCAATCAGCTACCTGAAGGGGTCATTGGATCCTTTGCGGAGTTTAGCTCCAAGTTCATGCATCAGTTCTCCAGTAGCAAAAAACATGGAAGAACCCCGCTAAGTCTGTTTAATATCAAACAGAGGGGGGATGAAACTTTAAGGGCATTTGTTAGAAGATTCAGCACGGCTACCCTAGAAGTGCCCTCTACTACGGCGGACTTGAAAGCTAGTACTTTCACGCACGGACTCCGGGAGGGAGACTTATTTAAGTCTTTGACCAAGAGACCAGCTGGAGATTTCAATGAATTACTCAGCAGAGCTGAGAAATACGTCAATATGGAGGAAGCTCAGCGGACAAAGCGAGTTGAGCAAGGTCAGCCAAAAAAGGATAAGCTGGGAGATGAGGGACAGGGCAAGGCCCACAAGAATGGAGGAAGGAGCTGGGTTCTAGGACCTGCTCCTGGACCCAGTATAAGAGCCAGGACTGCGTACATACCTTTGAGGGGCTCCAGAAATGAACAATTGATGGCCGTCGAGAAGAATAACTTCGTAGAGTGGCCTGAAGGAGCGGACAAAGGGCCACAGAATCCAATTTGCCTGATGTATTGTCGATACCATAGGGAGTATGGCCATGACACAGATGCCTGTCCCGAAATGGAGGAGGAGATCCAACGGCTAGCCAGGTTGGGCTACATGAAGGAGTTCGTTATCCAAAACAATAATCAGTATGCAAGGGGGGGATCAAGCTCAGCTCAAGGAAGAGGAACCTGGGGAAGAGGAAGGGGAGCGCCAGGAAGATGGCAGGGATGAGGGGCAGGAAGAGCTGGCCTCGCAGGAAAAGGAAATTTTCCTCAGCAGATCAGTAAATTACCTGAAACTTGGGGAAAGCAGTATCAAAAAGAGGTCAATGCGATAGGTCGAGTTACGATACATATTATTGCAGGTGGTTTAGTAGGGGAAGAAACTAAGAGATCCCTAAAGAGACAAGTAAGGGGGGTAGAAAATACACCTGCCTTTTTTATGAACATCAGCCAATGCAGACCTAGAAAGGAGATTTGCTTTGGACTAGAGGACGTCAGGAACATCTTAACCCCACATAATGATGCTTTAGTCATTACAGCAAATATAGCCAACTACGATGTACAGCGAATCTTCATCGATAGTGGTAGTTCAGTGGACATCCTATTCTATCAGGCATACCGGCAGATGAACTTGGGGCATACCAAGCTGGAGGAAGCGAAAACCTCGCTATTTGGCTTCACGGGAGAGGTGGTACAACCTGTGGGATGGATCACTCTACTCCTGACCTTAGGGGTGGAGCAAAAGAAAAAGACCACGCTGACTTAATTTTTAGTCGTAGACACACCGTCCGCATATAACGTGATACTAGGAAGACCTGCCTTGGTCTTATTCGAAGCTGTCATCTCCATACCGCATATGAAGATTAAGTTTCCTACACCCGAAGGTGTAGGAGAGGTCTTGGGAGATCAACAGCAATCCCAAAAGTGTTATGTTGCCTCACTCAAACAAGTGGACAAACCTCCGGAGGACAAGAAGCGCAAACCTGACAAAGCTGGCCTAGAGGATGGCGGAACAGAAAGGAAGATGGTTTCAGCACACGTCGAGCCAGTGGGGGAACTCATGAGCATAGAACTGGTACCAGGGGAGGCGGATAAAGCTGTCAGGATAGGATCACATCTAAAGCCCGAGGTAAAGGAGGAACTGATAGCAACACTGCGTAGCTACGCAGATGTATTTTCTTGGTCAGCCAACGACCTGGTAGGGATTAGCCCAGCAGTCATGCAACACCATCTGAATGTATATCCTGATGCGAAATCGGTCATACAAAAAAAGAGGCACTTCGGGCCAGAGAAGGATACCATAGTCCGTGCTGAGCTGGATAAGCTCTTAAAGGCCAGGCACGTTTCCGAGATTCAATTCCCCGAGTGGGTCTCCAATGTGGTCTTGGTACCCAAAGGAGGATCAAAATGGAGGATGTGCATTGACTTCCGTGATCTGAACAATGCCTGTCCCAAAGACCACTACCCATTGCCGCGGATAGACCAGCTGGTGGACTTCACAGCTGGATTCGAACTATTAAGCACCATGGATGCACAAAGTGGGTATCATCAAATACCTTTGGACGAAGAAGACCAAAGGGAAGTTAGTTTTATAACTACCTTTGGAACATATTGTTACGTGGTCATGCCCTTCGGATTAAAGAACGCGGGAGCAACCTATCAAAGGTTGGTGGATATGATGTTTCGTGACCAGATTGGAAAGAATATCGAGGTATACGTTGATGACATGGTGGTGAAAAGCCGAGCTACCAGCACGCATGAACATTTCATGTACGTCCCGAGAACACGATGTCACAATACACTAGTCTGTGGTTAAGTCCGACCCATTAAATTCTCATGGCATACAGTGACCAGGTGGTCCCACGACTCATGGTTGACTCCTTAGCAGACTGAAACCCATATGCACTTCTAGTATAACCTCTTTGTTATATAGAAGGCCTAGTTGTGAGATTAGTCCACTTAATTTTGCCAGAGCATCCCACAACTCGTGGCCAATGATAATAAGGATCGCACTATTCCCTCTCGCATCTAATGATAGAAGACACTGGACCCAATCAAGAACTTTTGGGTCCCCGTTTTATCCATTTATGGACTTAAAATTTATTTTGTGGGGTTTTTTTAAACAATGTCTCACCATTTTAGTTACTTATCTTTTTTAAGTGATCATGCAACTAAGCACATCATACATAACATAAGAAATGCGCAACAACATACATAAAGCGGTAAATGTGATCTTGGTCGGGCCAATCCTAAACACCCCGAGTCATCAAGGTGTTGACCAATCTAACCTAAGGACCCGAACTCTACACTAAGGTCTTCAAGTCTTCCAAGCTTGAACTCTTTCATCTTCGTCTTCATAAAAACATAAATACATACAAAAGAAACCTTTCCCTCTCATGTACATAAATAGAAAACATGGCATGCATGCCTCAAAATAAAATACTAGTCTATGGCTCGACCAGGATCACCAAATAACCACATAAAACATGCTAACGAAATGCAATATATAAATTAAATTTACCTTCTTTAATAAGGATAATCAAATTAATTAATGGATCCAGTGATATTAATTTCCAAAAACTAATTTTAGAAATTTCCATGAAGAAGACTTACTTCTTCACTTAATCTAAAATTATAATTTCAAAACACCAGTTTTATTCAATTTCAAAAATCAATAAAATGCCATATTTATTTCAATATTGAAAATTACACAAAAACCCTATTTTGAAATATCTCAATTTTAGGACTAACCTAAAAAATTTTAAAAATTTATAAACAAAAAATATTTTATTTTATAAAAATATAAATTAGGTTTGCATTTTTGATTAAATTGCAAAAAATGACCCAAGACCCAAAAAGAAATTTAAACGAAAATGTTTGACAAGAAAAAGAAATTACACTTTGACCCTTAGGTCAAAACAATGGGGAGCCCGATGGGCTGTGCGCCATCGCGCATGAAGACACTGGATCCACCAGCGTTGTCAGCGATGGTGCGTCGCACAACGGCGACAACCACTGTTTGCTGATGCTTGCGCACGGGCCATGACGGCGACATCGAAGTTCGCGACAGTGAAACTTTTCCAATTTTTTTTAAATAAAAAAAATACCAAAAAATGCAGCCAAATAATTTCAGATAAAGACCAATCAATAGACCCAAACATTAAGCAGAAAATCCAACATATTTCAATATGCAATAAACCAGATCTAATGCATATAAATGCAAAAAAGAATCTGAGCCATATCAAACCTTGGCTCTGATACTACTATTGGGATCGATAAAACCCCGAGGATGCCGGTGTAGTGGAAATAGATTATTTTTTTATAAAAATATCTGGCATCCCCTAGATAAGGTTAGGCAGATATAGTGCCATCAGATTCAAAATAACGAGAAAAGATTACTAGTCTCTTGAAAAACGATCCAACAACTTTCTTTTTAAGCTAGTCCTTGCTTCAAAACTCCCTGATAAAACTTTTCTAGCACCCTAAGTGTTGCGCATATGCGGTGTATCCACACCCTACCTTATACCCTCAATTACCTTTACCAGTACTAGCCAGAAGAATATTGAAGTTTTGGCTATTATGGAAGTTTTGGAAAAAACTTTTTTGACCTACAAGAGCAGTAAAAGAAGAGAGAGAAAAACTATATGTGTGAGTGAGGATGATGGGCGTGTGATTGGGGAGGAGGATATCCTCCTCATCACACGCCCTAGGGAGACGTCCCCACTAGGTCCTTTTGACCTAGTGGGCTCTCTCTTGTCTTATCTCTTACTTTGGGCTCAAGTCAAATATTAAATAAATAAGTCCAATGACTTATCATTTGTCTTAACCCACTTTGATTAATATCAAATTAATTAAATGCATTTTTATCAAAATAAATTTTATCTCCTAATTTAATATATTATTTCAAAATTAAATTAGAAATTCTAATTAATTAATTTTTTTTCCCGAATTAGTTAATTCTCAATTAATTAATATCCTTCATTAATTCTCTAAGAATTAACCAAGCCAATAGATACTACACTAAATTATGTGTGTGACTCCTCAGACTTATTAGCAAGCTAGCAATAACTCTTATCCCAAAGGTTAAATTAATTATCCAAATAAAAATGTAGACCTTGAATTAATTTCACCGAATTAATTCAAGACACTAGTTGGTCGTGGATCCCTTCATCAGTTTTTCACCGAATTAATGTCTAGCAATATCGTGACTACTACTTAGATGCTAACGATGAAAAGCAAACCTATCCAGATTACGATCTTCATGTGAGTTGAATCCCTTCATCAGTTTTTCGTCTTGGGTCTAGGTTATGGCGACGGTCGAACCTTAATGACCTTAGAATCTATGACTATGTTGTGACATCTAATGATCCAGTCTTTCAAGCTAGGATCACCAATCCCTCTTATAAGACATCTTGCTCTGATCAAAGGCTTTCATTGATTATTTAGATTCTCGCAATAGTATAGGAAATACCAGGTACTTGGCCCTGGATGAATCCCATATCTAATGCCATCTATTCCACTATACTACCAGACTATACAGAATATATGCTGCCATATGACTCTCCTAGAGTGCATGTGTATATCAAAGTATAGTGGGTAGTATCCTTCCTAATGACATCTCAGGTCTAAGGACTAATGTCGCACTACGAAATCAAAGGATTCCAAGTTCAACAGGACCAACAAGGAATTCTTACGTGGTCGTTCAATTGCATACTCCCCTTAAGTACGAATCTTCGTGTATATATTGACCAATCCGACCATTGACAATAGAACATGCCAATATCTATAAGAGTGACATACACGAACAAGTCTTAGCGAGGCCCGTGATATCCCACATCTCATAGCCTCTATGACTTGGAACACAATTTAAGATTACGGTCTTTGAGAGCATTCCATAGACATTCGATCACTCCCTAACCTAACCATAATGTAATACCTGAGATCTTTATCTATATAATCCCAAGTAAATAACAAAAAAGAAGCATAACATAAATAAAGTGTTCAATTTAATTAAAATAAGACTGTAATAGTGCTTACAATTTAAATGAACAAGCCCAAAAAATGGCTTGCCGGGCACATAACACTATCAGCTGGTTGACCCCACCATTTCGGCTCTCGAGTCACGCTCTGATGACATCAGGATGGGAAAGGCAACTTAAGCCGCTTTAGAGTTTTACTAAATCACGCACTTAGTTTTACGAATCGCGATCCAAAAATCTGAAGAAAAACTCAAACCTCGAAATACTGGAAGCTGGAAGTGAAGATGGAATTTTTTAGGCAGATATAGCCATTGGCACTTGTTTTGCTAAATAGAAGTGACTTGGAGATGACTGGAGGAGAGGATAATATTACAAGACAAAGTAAAGGGAGCTTTATGAGTTGAGGAAGAAAAAAGGGAGATGGGAGAGATCGAAGAAGAAGATGAAAAATCAAAAAAGAAATATTTAAAGGTTGTGTGGGCTGTACAAGTCACGAATAGTAATAAGGCTCTATTTGTTTGCGTTTTCAAAACAATATTTTCATTTTCATGCTCACCTGAAAATGATAATACACGGTTTACATCATTCTTAATTGAAAATACACTTATTTTCATTTTTACTTTCACATTCTCCAATAATTACTTTTTACTTTACAAATTCACACTCACCTTTGTTTTTCTCTCACATCTCCTTCTAAAATTAAATATTTTTGGCAACAATTGTGTTGCTATAATGGAATAAAATACACAACATTAATCTTCATAGACTTGTGCACATTTTAAGACCCATTTTTGAGTATTTTTAGTGCTTTTTTGGGTCGATTTTTATAATTTTTACTTATGAGTTTATTTAATCAATATAATATTATCTATTATTTTATCTATACAACATACATAATCTACAATATACATAATTTTTAGTTCTAATTAACTCAGTCATTTCACACATTATCACATCATCAATTCCAGCAATTTTCAGAAATATAACCAAACATGTTGATATTTTCACACAAAAATAAAAAAACTCATTAACCTATTAGTTTTAGAAAATGACGGTTGAAAATGAAATGAAAACACATCTAAACAAAGCCCAAGGGTTTCAAGTTTGTATATTACCATTCAATTTGTTTATTTTCTTTTGGCTTTTTAGGTGATAGGATGAAAATGTATTTTTTTAATAGTTAATAAGATAAAAATCTAAATGCGTACTCACCAATGAGGAGATGGAACTCTAGTGGAAAACTTGTACCCAGATCAAGGCACCAACTAGACACAAAGAGAATTTGTCATATTTTATTTTTGAACATATATTTGTCATATTTCTAATAAATCATTAATATAATTATAATAGCCACTCTAAAGTGCTCCCGCCCTCAAAATTTTTCAATCTTTTGTTGGTCTGCACTTTCGGACTCCGCGCTTCATGTGACTTAGGTTTTGAAACAACTTTTTTATCATAATAAATATGTCGATATAATTAATATTATTAGTTTTGTTGTCAGTATTTGATACTATATTTGCATTTATATTTAATAACTATTACATTTAAGAAGAAAACATTGTAGCGTGAAAAACAAATCGCAAAAAAAGTTATAAAATATTTATATTTTCAACAATCCTATCTCGCCCCTCCCGAGGTTGAAAATTCTGAGTCTGTCCCCGCATATAATTATTAGTAATTAAGCAATAAGTTGGGGGTGTGAAGTTTAGATAATGTAAGTTGGGGATAATTTGGTTCTTTTTACCGGAAGTAGGGAGTGAATTCAAAGTTATATTTGCAATTAGGGAGTGCAGTCTTTAAAAAAAGTCCTAGGGACTGGACTGATTCATGGATTCAATTAGGCATTAGGGATTTTTCTTGAATTTTCCATTTAGATAATGTGTGCAATGAACAATTACAATCTTTTGGGCGTTGACGTTTTTTTTTTCAATAATAACTTTTCTATTAAGAATAGTCAAAAGTTGTCAAAAGTTGCTAGATATATTTGTGGAGTTGTTATTAGTTTTCCTTTAGTTTATAGTCGTTGGTGTAATGCTGACTCAGCATGTTAGGTAGAAGTCCAATTATATATTTCTGGACTTATCTTTCTTTATGTAATGATTCATTCCATTCTGGAGAAATGAAAGTCGTCCTCATCCTTTTATCTGCATCTAAGAACTTCATCCATGTCATGGAGAATTTATCTTCTTAACATGGTACCAGAGCACTGGTTACACAGTCCAATAGTTTCCAATTTATTTCCTTCGATCGATTCTGGATCGCTTCCGCATTTTTCTTCAATTTCATCTTCAATTTTTTGTTCTTGAATCTTGTTTTCATGGCGGATCCTTCCACTCAATTATCGCAATCTTCAACAGCGATTACATCTCAAACTTCAACTCCAATTGTAGATTTTCAGAATCCTCTATTTCTACATCTGTCTGACACACCTAATTTGGATCTTGTTACCGAAGTTCTTCAAGGCTCAGAAAATTACAAAGTATGGAGCCGAGAGATGATTGTAGCGCTTGAGGCGAAAAATAAGATAGGATTTATTGACGGATCTTGCAAGATTCCGGAAGAAGACTCTGAAATTTACCCCCAGTGGAAGAGGTGCAATGCGTTGGTTAAATCGTGGATTCATAGGTCAATTTCCAGAGATTTGTTACACGGTGTTGTGTATTGTGATTCAGCGTTTTTGATATGGAAGGACCTCAAAGAAAGATTTGATCGCATTAATGGAGCGCGTTTATATGCCTTATATAGGAAGATCAACACTATTACACAAGGAACAAGCACTGTGACTGAATATTATTCCAATCTTAGACAACTTTGGGACGAGTATGATTCTCTTACACCCTCTCCTGCCACTATTATATCAAAAGAATATGTTGATTTCTGTTCACAGCTTAAGATGATGCAGTTTTTAATGGGATTGAACGAGTGTTATGGCACAATTAGGTCTCAGATATTGATGATGAATCCTCTGCCTTCACACAATCAAGTTTATTCTATGGTTTCTAATGAAGAAACTCAGAAAGGGATAAATACTCAAAGTGTTGGTGTAGATACACCCATGGTTTTTTTGACAAATTCTTCCCAAGATAAACTTGCAAAGTCATCTGTTGTTTGTGAGCACTGCAATTACACAGGACATACTCAGGATCATTGTTTCAAGATCATTGGATATCCCCCAAACTGGGGCAGAGGTGGTAAAAGGGGTACAAGTGGGAGAAGAGTTGGCCTTAGAGGAAATAGAGGAGCTGGCAGAGGTTTTAATGTGAATTCAGCAGCTTCATCTAAAGAAATCCAGATCAATACAGCTGATAATCAGCAACAGGAAAATATGAGACAGAATTTTCAGCCCACTCTGACTGCACAACAATACCAACAGATTATACAATTGCTTGGGAACAACTCACAGGATCCTACAAATCAGAATACCAACACCTCAAACCTAACCAATGCTAGTGCCAATCATGCAGGTATAACTCATAATGTTGATTATAAATGTGATTGGATCATTGATACAGGTGCAAACCAACATATGGTGTCTGACACTAAATATTATGATACTTTTAGTAGTGAGCTGCCTAATTTTACTACTGTCAAGTTGCCAAATGGTATTGAGAGTAAAGTCATTTACACTGGCACAATCAAATTAGATAATGGCTTGATTCTTAAAAATGTGTTATATGTGCCAGACTTTAAGCATAACTTACTGTCAGTATCTAAACTAACAAGTGATGCTAGTGTCTTTATTAATTTTTATCCAAACTTCTGTGTTATACAGGAAATGTGGACTGGCATGATCATGGGGATTGGTAGGCTTCAAAATGGTCTTTATCATCTGCAACCAGTCCCCCAAGATCTTTTAGTTACTGCTTTCAATAAAATTCCTGTTTCTTGTAATTCTGTTGATAATAGTTTGGTGAAACCTGTTGTTCTTGATAAAACTACTCTATGGCATCAAAGGTTTGGACATATGTCCTTCACTAGATTTAATTTTCTGCTAGAGTTGAATATCAAGATTAATGATGGTACCAAATATTGTTCTATTTGTCCTTTGGCCAAACATAGTAGGAAAGCTTTTCCAGATAAAACTTCCTACACCTCTTGTATTTTTGAGCTTTTACATATAGACATTTGGGGACCTTATAGAGAGCTTACATACAATAATGAAAAGTATTTTTTGACTCTTGTTGATGATTACTCTAGAACTACTTGGGTGGTTCTCATGAAAGCTAAAACTGATACTTATGATATATTGAAGAAGTTTTTTACATATGTTGATACTCAATTTTCTGTTAAAGTTAAGAAAGTTAGAAGTGATAATGCATGGGAATTCTTTAGTCAAGAATGTACTGTCATTTTTCAATCCCTTGGCATTATACATCAAACTTCATGTGCTTATACACCCCAGCAAAATGGGGTGGTAGAAAGAAAACATAGGCACATTTTGAATGTTGCTAGGTCTTTAAAATTTCAATCACATGTTCCTATGAAGTACTGGGGTGAGTGTGTGTATTGTGTTGTATATCTTATAAATAGAACACCCACTCCTCTTTTGAAAGGTAAAGCCCCTCTCACTGTTTTGCATGGTAAAGTTCCATCTTATTCTCACTTGAAAGTGTTTGGTTGCCTATGCTTTGCTAAGATTATTCCACAGGCTGATAAATTCCAAATTAGATCTAAACCTTGTGTTATGATGGGGTATTCAAATACTCAGAAAGGTTATAAATTGTTGGATTTAGATTCAAAAAGTTTTATTGTTTCCAGGGATGTGCTGTTTTATGAGAACATATTTCCTTTTGCTCTATCTAGTAGTAATAAACAAAATCAAATGTTTCCTTTTCATGATGTTAGACAATACTATGATGAGCTTGTTATTCCATATGTTAAAGATTCTTTTATATCTCATGATAAGCATTCTGAAATTCTTGATGACCATATTTCTGCTGGTACTAATGTTCATATTGATAACTCATCACATATTGATCAATCTGTTGATCTAAGAAGATCTTCTAGGACCATTAGACCTCCAGTTTGGAGTAAGGATTATGTTCTGTTTTCTGAAGGCAATAATGTTTGCACTAGTACTCATCATCCTCTATCCAAATATGTTAACTATGATAAAGTCAAACCTGCATACAAAGCTTTTTTGGCTTCTATTTCTGCTGAATATGTTCCTGAACATTTTCATGAAGCAAAAAATGATAAACGATGGATAGAAGCTATGGATACTGAGATTAAGGCCCTTGAATTGAATAAGACTTGGACTATTGTTGACTTACCCTCTGACAAGAAACCAGTAGGATGTAGATGGATTTATACAATTAAACATAAGTCAGATGGTCGGGTAGATAGATTCAAGGCTAGATTGGTTGCCAAAGGGTATACACAAAAGGAAGGTATTGACTATGTTGAAACTTTTTCTCCTGTTGCGAAACATGTTACGGTTAGGATTATAATCTCTCTTGCAGCTATCTATGGTTGGAACTTGTGGCAAATGGATGTCACAAATGCCTTTCTACAGGGAGATTTGCTTGAAGAGGAATATTTGTCTATTCCTCCAGGTTTCAAGTATACAGGTATGGATCTTTCTAATAAAGTTTGTAAGTTGGAAAAATCTCTTTATGGCTTGAAACAAGCCTCAAGACAATGGAACCAAAATTTTACTGTAGCTATGGGTAAATTTGGTTTCACTCAATCAAAAAATGATTACTCCTTGTTTATTAAGTCCAGGGGGAGTGACATTATTGTTCTTCTTGTGTATGTGGATGACATTTTAATAACAGGAAATAATGAGGACTTAATAGCAAAGTGTAAAGAATATTTACATAAGACTACATGAAAGACTTGGGGCAATTAAAGTATTTTCTTGGTATAGAAGTGGCAATATCTTCTAAAGGGATTTACATGAATCAAAGAAAATATGTTTTAGATTTATTAAGTGATACTGGTATGCTTGGGAGTAAACCAATAGGGACACCTGTTGAGCAACATATAAAGTATTCTGATGATTCTAATGTGACAGATCCCCTGATTGAGAATGTTTCTTATTTTCAAAAAATTGTGGGGAAGTTAATATACCTGTGCATTACCAGACCTGATATTACATATGGAGTTCAATTGCTTAGTCAATTCATGCATAGTCCTAGACAATCTCATTATCAAGCTATGTATAGGATTCTGAGATACTTAAAGGGTAAACCAGGTTTGGGCTTATTAATGTCTGCTAATTCTAGTTTTTCTTTGCAAGCCTTTTGTGACAGTGACTGGGCTTCTTGCCCAATGTCTAGAAAATCTTTAACAGGTTATGCTGTGTTTCTTGGAAATTCATTACTGTCCTGGAAGTCAAAGAAACAAAACACTGTCTCTAGGAGTTCAGCAGAGGCTGAATACAGGGCCATGGGAACAGTGACTGCAGAAGTTATATGGATTCTCAGCATCTTTAGAGATTTGGGGATTCAAAGTTTACAACCAGCAAAGGTGTTTAGTGATAGCAAATCAGCTCTCCAGATTGCAGCTAATCCTGTTTTCCATGAAAGAACCAAACATTTGGAGGTGGATTGCCATTTTATAAGAGACAAAATACAAGCAAGTGTCATTACAACATAATTTATTTCTTCATCAGAACAACCATCAGATCTCCTTACAAAGGCCTTGAGTAAATCTCAGTTTGACTATTTGTTGGGCAAGTTTGGTTTGTTAAATTTGTATAACTCACCAACTTGAGGGGGAGTATTAAGAATAGTCAAAAGTTGTCAAAAGTTGCTAGATATATTTGTGGAGTTGTTATTAGTTTTCCTTTAGTTTATAGCCGTTGGTGTAATGCTGACTCAGCATGTTAGGTAGAAGTCCAATTATATATTTCTGGACTTATCTTTCTTTATGTAATGATTCATTCCATTCTGGAGAAATGAAAGTCGTCCTCATCCTTTTCTCTGCATCTAAGAACTTCATCCATGTCATGGAGAATTTATCTTCTTAACATTTTCTTTCCATGAGGTGGAGACCGTTTACCTGTGTTTAATATTTATAAAGCATTTGTTGGTCAATCTTTGTTGTTTATTTTATAAACATCTATTATAATGTTATAAAGTCTAATGAGAAGTTTTACTTGAAATCTTCTCCAAGGTCAAGATCTTGAACTATTGAGAAGACAAATCGATTTCGGTTTGTATTTCTTGATAAAAAAAAATGCGTGCAAATGTGCCATTTGCAAAGCATTTTAGATCAATATTTACGTATAGAATTACTGTTATTATCTTTAATAAGAATGTGAAATCAAGGAATATATGGCTTGGAAACATTCATGGAATGGCTCGCAACTCTGCAGAGGATTTTCAAAGTAGACAATCATTCAACTTAATTTCCAGATATTTGTTCACTGATGCTGTTAATCAAGGTTATATTAATTAATTTTACGCGCATTTGATATTTATTTCTGGAAATGCAATTATATATGTGTATGTACTTAGTTTGGTATTTTGGGTTATGTAGTTTCAGAAGTGAAAAGAGGGGGCCCTCTAGTGGAATATGAACGAAGGATAGCAGCAGGTAAACTTGCAAAGGGAGATGCTTCCCAGGTATATATATATATGTAATAAATAATGAATAAACGATACAAAACAAATTGATTGAATAAAATTGTAGTTGTCATCTGCATTAGAAGTTTCTGATTTGGTGGAAATAAGAGTTCAATTTTATCATTTTTCAATATTTAATTATTTATCATAATATATTATTCTCATTTCACCTCAACTTATATGGCCTGTTAAATTAGTTTCAATTTAAGTGGAGGCTACAAGAAAAAACAATTTTATTGACAAAATAAGAAGTGATAATATCGACAGTCATTAATAATAGGTATTTAATTAGTTAGTACGAATTTTATTTTGCGACCGTAATAATTTGTTTATTAATATATGTAAATAGTAACTAGGGTTGAAAGGCAAACCAAACAACTCGATACGCGATTAGAGGTCCTTTGTTCGAGCTCAGTTCGTTAACAGATCAAAGCTTGAACAACCTTTCAGGTGTTCGATAAGTTTGAACTTCGGCTCGAACTCAACTCAATTAATAAAAAAATTATGAAGTATGTGAGGAAAATCAAGCTAATCGAGCTCGACTTGTGTTCGGCTCGATTAAAGCTCGTTTGAGCTCAGCTCGATTAACTATCAAATCATACTCAAATACAAATTTTGAAGCTCGATAATAATTCAAACAAAGTTGAACAATAACTTGTTCGAATCTGACTCATTTACAACCTTAATAGCGATTATTACATAGTAATTCTTATATCACTAGTTGTTCTACCACAAAATAAACTCTTGTAACTTAATAATATATTTAAAATTGTTGCTTTAATATCTAGTCAATAAAACTCTGTTTTCTTTAGTCATCGTGTGGGGTGTAATTCTTATTTCTTAGTATGTATTTGGCAGGTGGTCACTTTGAGAGAACTTGAGCGACTATACGAAAAGTTGGTTGAAAATTCTGATGCCTGCAAATTAGATCAAAATGCAGTACCTGCAAAAGCAGGGAGGTAAAAATGTTATTCAGAGTTTTGAATTTTTTGTATCAATCTGATTAAAAGGACAAACTATGAGCATTCCATCCCCGATAGATTCTCCTGTTAATTTAAAGGTAAATTACATGGATATCTCTGCGCGAGAATCTAATTACGAAAAACACCTAGAGTTATGAGAAATTATAATAATAACTTCTCATGTCAGTAAAAAAAACATGCTATAAGCTCTTCAACCGTTAGTAAATAGCAAGTTACAAGTATTTCTATATTATATTTCTCCAGCGCCTAACGCATTCATTAATTACCTATTATCGAACTCAATGAACCAATTTTTGAAAAATTCCATCTCGATCAAAATTACAAGAATGTACTTCAAATGTGAATTATAAGTTCTTTTTATTGAAAAAAGTTACTATCATCATCATGCCAATCCATAATATTTAGTTACAGGGAAAGGTGGTTTTGGTCTCATTTTAGAAGACAATCTTCTTACTCTCCTGTAAAAGGGTTATATATATATGGAGGAGTTGGCACTGGGAAAACTATGTTGATGGACCTCTTCTTTCATGAGTTGTAAGTACAACTCCACTTATATATTTCCGCTAAATATTGTGTTTAAATTCTGAATACATAACGTATTCATTAAAAAAATATGGACAAATAATTAAGTGATCATGTAATAAAATAAAATCAGAAATCACATTTTTCAGGCCTTGCAGCTGGAGGACACAAAGAATCCATTTTCATGACTTCATGTTGAATGTCCACACTGCCTTGCAAGTATGAATTTCATCCCACATTTCACTTCATCAAAATATATGTACATATTCTCACATAAAAATAAACTAGATATTTAGTATTCATTTTTTTCATTTCCAACGAGTGACAATCAATGTTGATTCACAAGAGTACAACATTTAATTTACATTTATTGTTGAGACATATTTGTTTTGATTTTCATGGAGGTGATTTCTTCCATTTGATTTTACACGCATTTTTGCTTGAGCAATGTATAAAACTATAATTATGTAGTAAAAGAATATGATTTAGCCTTTTTGGGAGTTTTTTTTTGTGGATATAGGCTAAAAGGCCAAATCACCTTATATCTCTGTGTTCTTTCTCTCTCCTTTCCGTCGTTTATAATTAAATAATACCCGAGTTGTCATACTTTCTTTGTTGAAACAACATTTCCTTTTAGAAATACTGAAATATTTGAGGTTTTCTACAAGTAGAATTCATTTATTTCTGTCTAATTTATGTGATATTGCAGAAACACAGGAGTTTGGAAGATCCTCTTGAAGCTGTTTCCCTAGAGATATGCAAAAGATCAATTTTATTATGTCTTGATGAATTTATGGTACAGTTTTTTCTCCCAAAAGTTCCATAGTTTTTCATTTTCTAGTGAATACAAAAATATCATTTTTTTTAATGAATTTTTTTCACTTATAGGTGCCTGATATTGCAGTTGCTTTGATATTAGATCGTTTATTTAGTCATTTATTTAGCAACGGTGTGGTAAGTGATTTCGACATATTACTTTCTGAATGTTTTGAATTATGATATTTATCGAGCATTGCTAATTAACGGTAATGATGTATATAGATTCTTATCGCTACTTCCAACCGTGCACCAGAAAATCTTTATCAGGGCGGACTGCAAAAGGATCTTTTTCTGCCATTTGTTGCCACTCTAAAGGTATATTAATATACTTGACTATATGGTCCTTCGGTGAGATTGTAATTAGCTGGTTGAATCTAAAGTTCTTGCACAATGATATGATTACACCCTTTGCAATTATTGGGATGTCATGAATCTCGTCCAATCTGTATATAACTCATCTGTAGTTGTTCTAATTTGAATAAGTGCTCCCGAAAAGAACACTTTTTTTTTCGTATCTGGTTGCTTAAGGATATTATTAGAGATTTTTTCTACATTACAGTGTATATGTAGACTTCCATGCATCAGTTTATTCTCTTTTTAACCAAATTTTCAATAGCATTTTGTGGTAAATTTTGTAAGTTGCTTTTTTACCATTTGTAGTTTCAATTTTGCATATTCTGATGCAGGAGAGATGTTTAGTTCATGAAATTGGTTCACCAGTCGACTATCGCAAGCTTTTCTCGGTAAATCTAAATCCATTTTGAGTCTACTTTTATGATTCTACATATTTTCTTAGTGAATATACATATTATACATAAATAATGTCACGGTTTTCGCCTAATGGGCACGCAGACAACAGAGAGTCTCTACTTTGTCGGGAATGACTTATCAGGCCTACTAAAGCAAAAATTTCAGCTCTTAGTCGGGGAACATATAGCCAGTCGACGAGAAATTGATGTTGTTATGGGAAGGAAATTGCAAGTATAAATTCTGAATTTCAGATCCTATATAATATTGCTGGTGAATGGAACAACATTAAATTCATTATTTTCCAGCTTCTTATGTATTTTCTGAATATGTACAATTTTTTCAGGTTCCATTAGGTGCTAATGGATGTGCTTATTTTAATTTTGAAGAACTGTGTAACAGACCTCTTGGAGCTGCAGACTATTCTGCTTTATTCAGTAAGCCTATCTCCATTCCTAGCCAAATGGGATGTTTAATTTAAAAAATAAAAAAAAGCGAAATTAGGTCATTTTTGGAAATCGTGGGATATAAATGTTCAAATAGAAAATAAACTAGATTCATTTCTAGAAGTCTAGTCTTTAATTAATTACATGAATTAATTTAGTAGGTACCTTGTTTTAGTGTTATTCATTCATGTGTCTTTTGATTATATTCATGTATGGCAAAAGGGGAAAGTCTAGTATTAAAATACTGATACATGTATGAGGCTAGATACATATTTGAGTTTGCCTATAAATAGGCACAAGGTATAGTCATTTGTACAAAAGTTGAAATCAAGTTCGTCCAGAAGAAAAACAGAGTGAAATAGAGTCACTTGTTTCCTCCACTCCTCTTATAAGTGAGTTTGAGAGTTGAGTGTAATATTGCTCTCCAATTTCTAACGAAAGAGTTGTTTGTGTTTGGAGGCAATTGATCTTGGAGAGAAGATGTCGAACGAAACTCCATTTCAAATATCACCACTTACAAAAGAAAATTATAAGAATTAGGGCATTCCTTAGAGACTATGAAGTTTGGAAACCCATGGAGTTTGCTTTGAGAAATGATCAAAAGGCCCTCACACTCATCCATCAAAGTTTAGATGACAAGATGTTCGAGAAAGTTGCAAATGCAACCACCTCCAAGCTCCAAGCCTCTTTTAAAAGAGTTGATAAAGTGAAGAAAGTTTGTCTCCAAACATTAAGAGAAGAATTTGAATCGCTGCAAATGAAGGAATCGAAATCAATCTCGGATTATATTCCAAGAATTTTGGCAATTGTCAATCAAATGAGGAGATATGGAGATGACATAAATGATGATCGAGTCGTTGGAAAAATACTACAATCATTAGATTCAAAGTTTAATTATGTCATCGTCGCCATTGAAGAGTCCAAGATTTGGACACCATGACCATTGATGAGCTCACCGGATACTTCCAAGCTCATGAAGAGCGGGTTAAGAAGCTGAAACAAGAATCGGTGAATCAAGCTTTACAAGCATAGCTTCCTTTAAAGGAGAAGGAAGAAACATGTGGTACGTTCTAAAGAGGTCGAGGTCGTAGAAGAGGAAGAGGAGGCTATACACTATCAAACAAAGAAGAGATATGCCAATAATTCAATGAAGGAAGAGGTCGTAGACAAGGCCATGGAAGAAATTGGAAGCAAAATTTGAGAAGAACAACTTCTCGAATGCTATAATTATCATAACCTTGGTCATTTTTCCTGGGAATGTAAAAGCGATGAGGCGGAAAAGAACAACTTCACTGAGAGCAACACCGAAGAAGAGATCCCATTATGCTTCTCACATGTAGAAGTTCCAAGCATGAAGATAAGAACCAATGGTACCTTGATTCTAGTGCAAGGAGCTATATTTGTGGAAAGAAGAATCTTTTCATGGAGCTTGATGAACTGATTGGTAGAAATATCATATTAGGTGATTCATCTCAAGTCCAAGTCAAAGGAAAAAGTACAATTTTGATTTGTTTGAAAGATGGAAGTCATCAATTTATTTCAAACGTATTCTATTGTCGGACATGAAAAGCAACATTTTGTGTTTGGGATAACTTTTGGAGAAGAATTATGATATACATTTGAAAAACAAACAAGAGTTCGATTATGAAATATCAAAATGTACGCTTGTTGGCGAAAGTCCCAATGACGAGGAATATAATGTTTATGCTTAACATTCAAAGCGATGTTCCAAAATGTTTACAAGCTTGTGTCAAAGATTCATCTTGGATTAAGCATATGCGATTTGGGCATTTGAATTTTTATGGTCTCAAAATGATGAAGAAAGAAGGCATGGTGAGAAGATTGTTGAGCATTGACTATCCAAGTCAATTGTGTGAATGATGTCTTCTTGGAAAGCAAACGAGAAAGATTTTCCAAAGGAATCATTGTCAAGAGCTGAACACCTAGTGGAGTTGATACACTAGGATGTACGCGGACCTACCAAGCCATCATCTCTTGGTAAGAATAATTATTTCTTACTTTTCATTGATGATTATTCTCGAAAAACTTGGTGTATTTCTTGAAAGAGAAATCAGAGGTATTTGAGACTTTTTAGAAGTTCAAAATCATAATGGAAAAGCAAAGTGGATACCAAATCAAAACTCTCTGGTCCGATAGAGGTGGAGAATTCACATCAAAAAAATTGTGAAAAGAATAAAGTTCGTCGTCCCATGATAGTACCGAGATTACCACAACAAAATGGCATTGCCAAGAGAAAGAACCGGACCATTCTTAACATGCGAGGAGTATGTTGAAGAGCAAAAATAAGCCTAAAGAATTTTGGGCTGAACTGGTTGCTTGTGCAGTCTATTTGACCAACCGAAGCCACAACAAAAATATTGATAAGAAAACACCTCAAGAAGCTTGGAATGGGTTCTAGCCAAGTGTTAGTCATTTGAGGGTATTTGGAAGTGTTGCCTATGCACATATGGCAGATGAGAAAATGACCAAACTTGACGATAAAAGTAAAAGGTACGTCTTTGTTGGTTATGATCAAAATTCTAAAAGCTATAAATTGTACAATCCAAGCAAAGGGAAGATTGTCATTAGTAAAGACGTGGAGTTTGATGAACAAACCTCGTGGGATTGGAATATTTCAAAAGAGGAGTACAATTTCAATCTAATGTTCGAAGAAGATGAAGATATGGCGGTACCTACTACTCTGCCAACAACACCAGCACAACAAAACTTACCACTTGGAGAATTAAGTTCCAGGCCCAAAGAACAAGAAGTCTTCCTCAATTGTATGACGCAACTGAAGAGGTACCTCAAAATATAATTGGAATGACTCATTTTTGTCTGTTCGTGGATTCTGAGCCTATAAGTTACAAAGATGTCGCTTGTGATAAGAAATGGAGAGACTCTATGGGTGAAGAAATCAAAGCGATAAAAGAGAATGATACTTGGGAGCTGACAACATTACCTAACGGATAAAGCACTATTGGAGTCAAATGGGTGTACAAGACAAGGAGAAACTCTAAAGGAGAGGTCGAGAGGCACAAAGCGAGATTGATCGCTAAATAGTAGAAGCAAAAGCTTGAAATTGATTATGATGAGGTATTTGCACCTATTGCACGCTTAGAAACTATTCGTTTGATTATTTCCAAAAAGGAAGTGGAGCTCAAATTTGTGAAGTCGCAAGATCAAATTGCAGATATTTATACCAAGCCCTTGAAGTTCGAGACTTTTCAAAAGTTGCAGATGCTACTTGGAGTAATGAATTAAGTTTAAAAGGGGGTGTTGAACATAGAAAATAAAATAGATTCATTTCTAGAAGCATAGTCTTTAATTAAGTACATGAATTAATTTAGTAAGTACATTGTTTTAGAGTTATTGATTTATCTGTCTTTTGATTATATTCATGTATGGCAAAAGGGGGAAGACTAGTATCAAATAGTGATACTTGTATGAGACTAGATACGTGTTTGTCTTTACCTATAAATAGGAACAAGGTGTAGTCATTTGTAAAAAATTTGAAATCAAGTTCATCAAAAAAAAAAAAAAGTGAAATAAAGTAACTTGTTTCCTCCGCTCCTCTTATGAGTGAGTTTGAGAGTTATGTGTAATATTGCTATCCAATTTCTAACAACAAAGTTGCGAGACAATTACGATTATTAGCTTTTAACAAAATTATGTTTCTTTTCATCAGATAACTTTCATTCACTGGCTCTAGAAGGAGTGCCAATATTTGGACAGCATAATAGTCCTGCAGCATACCGGTTTGTAACATTGGTTGATGTTAGTTGATAACTTCTTCCCTTATCTATTCTGAAATTTTTTGCATGGACCGAATAAATTAAGAGCAAAACTATTCATAGGATGAGGAATTAACCCTTAAAGAAAAATTCTAATCCTGAAGGATCAGCAGCACTCAACTAATAATATGGCAAGTGCTAGTATAACTTCGCTTTTGTGATGGTGACTATCTTTATGTGTACGTCAGTCACATGGTAATTTGTATGATCCACTTTTCCTGTGATTAACTTTGGTTCGACCAATACCTGGTGCGAGCTAACATTTCATTCAAACGCTTATGAATTGTTTGTACCACTATCACGTATTCCACTGACTTGGCACCAAATTTTAGGTGAGAGTTCAAAATATTTTGAGTATCATTACAATATTTTCTCAAGATAGTGGTTTAGACATGAGAATTAGTGTTCGTAAGATTATTATTGCATTAAGTAAGAGGAAGTTTTAAAAAATAATTCTCATTTTAGGAAATGAAGTCTTATTTTTGGGTTTTCTAAATTGAGAAAAGGACAATAATTTGGGAGAGAAGTATACGATTAGTTAGGTCTGACCATGTACACCTTGTCTAAAAAGGATTTTTTTTGGTTATTTATTTATTTATTTATTTGATTTTCTATATTTTTATTGATTTTGTTTTATTGTTCCAATTTGTATTTACTACGTTCCATTGTCAGGTGATGTATGACAATAAAGCAATATTGTTATGTACAGCCGAGGGAAAGCCTCTTGAGCTTTTCAAAATGATTGTAACTACTTCACAGGCGCATAATTATAATAGTGAATCATTTCCAGACCTCTGTGTGGATAACAAGTTGGCTTTTGCAAAAGAATTAACATTTAGTAGGTATGTTGCTCAATTAAAAGTTATGTTTAAGATTATATAGCTTATGAAATATTGCAAGGACTTTCTAGTTATGCAAAATAAAATCGGATATGGTATTCTATTCTATTATGATGTTTGATCTTAAATTTAATATGATATGTGCGTGTCAAATGTGTAAATATTTACTTGAATATACATTTTGGTGTGAATTGTTTATATTTTCCGTGCATATCAAATCAAATACAAGATGAATAGGAATACTCCATAGAAGAATACTTACTCAAAAGTATATAAGTTAATAGAAGTATATTATTTTGGTTTGTATACACTTATTCCCAATTGGTGTTTATCTTATATTTCATTATATATATATATATATATATATATATCATTAGTTGAACTAGATTTTATACAAATGGTTTATACATTTAAAGTGAAACACATAATAGATGATGTGAAGTTTTTAAACAAAAAAAAGTTTTTAAATTTGAATGAAATACAAGTTTTATTGAACCTACTTTGGGTAAGATTTTAGAAATCATGTTCCCACACTATGCTTACAAAACTTTCATTAAAAGTGACTGTTAGGAGTTTTTGGGACTTTAATTTTCGTTATGATCACAACATACAACTATGGTGGACTTCATGTAAGTTCTACCATGTGTACTTGTATGTTCCGATATAATTGTGGCCTCAAATATTGATTGCAGATTAACGGAGATGAATAGCAGAAAGTACTTGGATCTACATGCTACTATGTTAACTGCAAAAGATAATGCTACAGAGGGAACTTGATAAACTTTTATGATGGTTTTCTCTGTACTAAACAAACAACTAAAGAAACTTATTTGTACAAAACCAAATAAGTGGATTTGTCTACTAATATTATCATATGTACAAATATAATTTATATTTTCATGTTTTCCTTAATTACATCTTTCCATTTTCTTGCCATACCTATTTCAAATATGTCATGAAATATTACTTGTCTTTATTATTTGGTGCACTCTCAGTTTTAAGATTCTTAATTTTAAGTTTATGTACTATTTGTGGACCTTTTTAATTAGATATGTTTAAATGATTAGTGACCAATTAAAACATATATGATAAATATATGAGGTAAAATGCGCAACACTATTAAAGTACCTTTCTATAATTAGACTATAGGGCCGGCTCTGCTGACCATTTACCAAAGACGAGACAGTTGGACTCAACAGATGACACCAAGTGTATGGACCAAACTAGGAAATATGCTTTTAAACCTATAAATATCACACTTATTCATTCCTTTAGGGTTATCAATATATTGATGTGTTAAGCAAAGGGGTGTGGTCCAGTGGTCCACAAGGTATTCACCATGAGAACCCACCCGTGTTCGAAACGCCATGAGAAGGGGATGAGGGGTTTTACTTCTACATCCTCCCCTGGGGGCCCTGCGCTTATTGAGCTCATCGCTTATGGGTAACCTAGGGCGGATTACCCCCATACGTGGTTTGCGGGCTATTGCGTATGGGCAGGTTTGCTGTGCTGGGTGACTGGAGGAGATTTACCGTGGGATTTCCCAAAAAAAAAAAAATATATATATATATATATATATTTATATTTATTGATGTGTTTATCTTTACTTTGTCCAATGTGTAGCTTGTGGATTCAAATGGAGCTAGGATAGTACTAAGGCTGGGGTCTTGACCATAATTGGGCTAATTGTATTTGGGCTTGGAGTTTTGCCTTTGGATTTGTAATAAAAATACTACACTTATATCATTTAGATTCATATTTGGAACTATTAGGTTGGAGGGAATAGCAATTCAAGTGAAATTCTAGTTCACACATGGTTTGCACAATCAAGCAATTAATACATTGATTGTAAATGTTGTTGCACCTGATGAAGGGCCTCTTCATTATTTTTCATGTTCTATAATATCTCAACCAACAACATATAATATTTGGTTAGAAAACGTTTTAATAAAACATATGCTAAAATTATATTTTATGCCCGTTTATTTTCTTAAAGTTACATTTAACCCGCGCGATATTCTGGTTTTTACACAAATTCAAGACAATGGCTTATTGGTAGGTTCACATAAGTTACATTCGTCCCCTTCTATTAGGTTTACTAATGGAAAGAGGAGACAGTAGATAGATACAACTTATTATAGTAGTATGTATAGTTCCTTTAGTAAGAAGGAGGAAGTTGGTTATTTCTCATAGAACCAATGGGGTGTATGTGTACTATTAGCCCTAATATATATTTAATTTTCTCCTATCAATATATGACGAGTGGTATAACTCGGATTATGATACATACTAATCAACAAACTAGAATGCAGCACATCGACAAAAGACATAATTGTAAGAACATATTGATATGTCTATCCAGTCAAATACAGATTGTTCATATTAACATATGTGTCTATCCAGTCAGCTTCATTTTTCCAACCCATTGTGCCATGTTAGACTCAACTTTGTGGTAATTATAAATAGATGTTATATGTATCATGTTAGTGTACAAATAGACCAGCACATGTTTGATAGTTAGTGCTTCGTAAGGGTTACGTTTATGTCTATATGTCCACTGTACTGTAATATTGTATATCTTTCAGTGAAATACAAATGTATCTTCACATAAGAGTTATCCTAAATTACATGTATAAAAACTCTATCATAGTAGCAGTCACGGGGAAAAATGAACTTGTGACTGTATCTACCGCCAGCAGAGAAAACATCGCCCCCACCACCACTGCCTCCCTGACATTTCCACCGACACCTTCTCCTCGACCTCACTAACCACCTCTGTCCCTATCTCTTCTCTCTCTCTCTTTCTACCAAATTTGTCCACTCTCACAAATCTCTCCAACATCACTCACGTAACCTCTATCTATTTGGCTGTCACCACCTCTACCCTGCCATCGTCTTTGCCAAAAATTTGTTGATTGACACCTCTATCGCCGCAGATCTATGTTTTTTTCTTCAACTCTCCTCGTCTAAACCTCAAACTGCATCCCAAAGACATCACAACTCTCATCTCCACACATCCACCACTGTTGGCACTCACATCCTCTCTTCTCACTACCACTATAGTGATTTCTTCTCTTCAAGGCGCCGATATCACACCTCCCAAATTTAGCCCGTGTCTCTCATCCCCAATCTATTATCGTCGCCACCGGAAACAATCTCTCTTCCATCGGCGGCGGTCTCCACTCTGTCGTTGCCAGTCCTCCACAATCTGTCGCCATCCTCCACCCTCTAAACGGCACAAATGCCCTTAACTTAACCAACAACATGTATGTCAAGTTCTCTTTCCTTATGCACCTTAAATAAACCATAATTCTCGAAACAACCCCCAACTCACCACTAAATTCAGCCCCCATCTCAACCCTAATTTTCAAAATAGCCCCCACGATAACCCAAATTGTCATTTTAACCCTCAAAACCACCCTAATTCCTATAACCCATCTCCTATGTCATCACCTCACATGATGTCATCAACAATTCCTTCATCATCTTCCACTCTTCCCAATTTAATGTCACAAAATTAAATGGAGAACATTATCCCTATGGAAATCTCAATCTCAAAAGATACTCAGTAGTTATGAATTAATGGGCTATGTTGATGGCTCTCTACCGTGCCTATCCTTGGTTACTTTAAAGTCTTTTGGTCAATTAGTTCACAATCTGACCTACTCTTCTTGGTTTTGTACCGATCAAAGTATCCAAACTTGGATGGACGCTACCTTATCTCAAGATATCCTTCATCAGGTCCATAATCTACCCACTTATCATGATATTTGGATCGCGCTTGAACGTCGTTTTGTGCAATAGTCTGTTGCCAAAAAATTACAATATAAACGAGAATTCTCCACCGTTCGAAAAGGGCGATCTCTCTTGTGATGTGTATCTACACAGAGTCAAACCTCTTGCTAACAACCTTGTTTTCGTCAATCATCCTGTTGCCCAACTTGACCTTGTTGCTCAGCCATTAAATGGCCTTTCCTCCGAGTATGAATCCTTTGTTACCGGTGTTTCATTAAATCATAATCTTATTTTCTTTGATTATCTCTGGGCCCATCTTCTCCAATTTGAACAAATCTTCATCAGACACGCTCTTCTTTTTCCATCTCTCCTTCTTTTGCTGCTCATCCTCATTCCAACTCCTTTGGTGATAAAGGTCGTAGAAATAATCGTGATCGTGGTGATAGGTTGTGATTTTACATATTTTTGATTCCCTTATCCATGTGATTTATAATGATTTATGCATGATTTTATACCACATATGCATGTAATTTGTCTACTTAGTGAATTCAGGTGACAATTATGGCACTTTAGGAAAAAGGGCAAAAAATGATCACAACAGGAGATTTCAAGTACAAACTTCAAACATTCCGCATCCAACCCCCCAACGTGCAACATTTCAACGTTCGAGCATATGAGAGTCCAACATCCGAACACTAGGTTTGCAACATTCGATCGTGGAGCTAGTCAAAGTCAACAACTTATTGCAAAGTCAACGTCCAAATGCGGGAGGATGTGATGTTCGAACGTCGGGGTTAGCAGCAGCAGTTTTGGAAATTTTGAACTTCCTTTGGTGTAGGAGTTTTCCACCTTTTTGGCTATAAATACTAGATCTTTTCTCTAGGGTTAGAGTCCAACTTTTAGCAGTAAAATACACCTTAGGAGAGAAAGAAGACGAAGATTCATCAAGTCATAGAGAGTTTTATTTTCTTGTTCTTTATTTTCATGATAATTTTAGTTAGTTGTTTTTATATTATGAGTAGCTAAATTTGTAGAATAACGCCATATTTAGGCCGAATTATGATACTTAATATATAAAAGTGTTCTTCGTATGAATTATTATAGTTGCTTTGTGTCTTAATCTTATTCTTCATGCTTTGTGTTTTTGGCCAACATATATATGTTTTATTGCTTAAATCATAACACTCGAGAGAGGGTAATTTAAGGTGCAAGAAGGATTAATACATCTTCTAAGTTAGTTGATGCTAGGGATGGATACATACTCCGGATGTTGTTAGCCGGATTTAATACGAGAAATTTCTAGTTCTTTTATGCATGCATATGATTGATTGCCCCCAATCAAGCATAGGTTATCAATACAGAGGGATCGGTTGATAGTAATCTTAAGAAAAATTTCACCGTAGCAACAATAATCTGAAATACGAGAATGCTTATATATTGATAATTGATTGGCTTGTATCTACCCATGTGTCCTAGCTGTTTTTCCAAATCTATTTTTCATCAATTTATTAATCTGTGTTTTAGTTTAGTAATTATAATTTGTTATTTTAGTCTTAGTTTAATTGTTCGCTTGATTTAATTTCGTTATTGCCAAAATTCTAGTCTCTGTGAGAACGATATTTCGGACTTATAGTCCCCTTTATTTCTAGACACGACCAGTCCACTTGTTGTAACACCTGAGGTTCTAGCATGTCACGTGGCAATGGCTCCGGACATGCATGCGCTCATGGTGGTCGTGGAAACTCTTCCTCGTCATGGCATCCGTCTTCTCAATCCACTCCTCAATATAGTACTCAGAATGAGTCTTCTTCTGGCTTTTAGTTCTCTGGTGGTTCTGGTCCTTCTCGGTCATCTAGGACCCATGGATACACATATTCTCTTGGTCTGGTCTTTTTTTGACTCCTTCGTCTCTGCAGTTTTGTCAAATCTATAATGCACCTAGTCATCTGGCCAAGTCTTGCTCTCAGAAGTTTAATCACACATATGTGATTGAGAAATTGTCGTTGTCCTTTTGTAGTCCTGTCTACTGCGGACACCTCTAATCTAATCTAGTATCGGGACAATGGTGCTTCCACTCATATGACTCCTGATGTAAAATTTCTAACCTTACTCCTTATACTGGTAAAAATAAGATTTTAGTTGCTAACGGTGCACTCCTGTTGATTAAACATGTCGACTTTTCTACTTTACGTATGCCTACTTGTACCCTTACCTTATCTAATGTTAAACAGGTACCTCACTTGTCATATAATCTTCTCTTTGTTAGAAAGTTGTGTAAAAATAATGATTGTCTGATTGAGTTTTCATCCACTAGTTTTTATATTCTGGACAAGGCAACGGGAAAATTTCTTCTAGTATCCCCTTCAACTAGTGGCCTGTATCCGATCCCTTCTAGTTTGATGTCCCCATTTCCTAGTTTTTTTTTTCCAAGTTGTCTCTGGTGATACGTGGCATCCTCGTCTGAGTCACCCGAGACTTTTTACTTTTAGGAAATTGTATCATCTAAAGATATTTCTGTTTCTTTTTGTCAAACTTTTCAATTAGGTCTGCCACACAAGTTATCTTTTCGGTCTGTTGAAAACCATAGCTCTATGCTATTTTCTTTAATTCATTATGATGTATGGACTTCTCCAGCTGTCTCTTCTTCTGGTTTTCGGTATTAAATTATTTTCGTTGATGATTTTACGTGTTTAACTTGGTGTAACCCATACGTGCTAAATTTGATGTCTTTACTCATTTTCGTAATTTTAAAACTTTAATTGAAAATCGGTTGTCCACTAAAATAAAAATATTTCAGAGTGATGGTGATCGAGAGTTTGACAATGCTCAATTTCATAAATTTTTTACTGCCTCATGGCATTCAGCTTCATCTGTCATGTCCCTAAACCCCGCAGGAAAATGGTATGTCAGAACGCAAGTATCGTCATATATCTAAATTAATTCATGTTTTACTTCTCATAGCTCAACTCACTTACTCCTTTAGGTCGATGCTTTCTATACAACTGTCTTTCTTATAAAATATCTTCCCACTCCTCTGCTCCGCCAAAAGTCTCCCTTTGAGGTTCTTTTTGGTTGTTCCCTGACTCTTTCTCTTTTTGGACTTTTAGTTGTTTTTTGTTTTCCACATCTAGATCATGGTGTTGCTCATAAGACCAATCCTAGTTCAACTTCCTATATCTTCCTAGGTTATGCCACGGACTACAAGGGTTATCGGTGTATTAATCCCGTCTCTAGTTTTGTTCATACTAGTCATCATGTTGTCTTCGATGATGACACGTTTCCTTTCTCTACTCTTATTTCCACTTCCGTCTCTGAACTAGCCCAGACGGTTTCTAGTTCCTTTTCGTTCTTCCTTCCCCAGTCGCCTTATCTTGGTTCCACTAATTTACTTGTCACCATCACTGTTGTGTCTCCTGCTTTGCCTCTTCTTGTGTCCTCCACCTCGTCTTCCCCAACTCAAAGTTCTTCTCGTGTCTCTGATCTGGTCCCCTCACTGTCTCCTTCACCGGCTACTATTGAGTCTTCCTCTTTCCTGTCTCCTATCACAGACTCCCTCCAGCCTCTCCCTCTCTTGTGCTTTCACCCACTATCCAAGATCCACCTCCTCGTCATTCTATGGTCACCCACTTACGTGCTGGTCTATGTAAGCCTTGGGTTCTACCCCTGTTGTCTGCCATTTCTCCATCCCCTTGAGCTGATATACTATACACATGCAGCTAAGGATCCTCTTTGGTGTACCACCATGGCTGATAAGTTTAATGTTCTTCAGGCCAATGACACATGGACTTTGGTGCCACCGCATCCTTCCCAAAATCTTGTTGGTTCCAAATGGGTGTACAAGGTGATGTTACGGTCTGATAGATCTATTCACCAGTATAAGGCCCACTTGGATGCTGAGGAGTTTAAGCAATTGACTGGTATTGACTTTGGTGAGACCCTCGGTCATGTGGTTAAGCGAACTAGTACTCATACTGTTCTATCTATTGCTATCTCACATCAGTGGGTTATTCGTCATCTTGATATAAAGAATCCATTTCTTCATGGTGATCTTACATAGACTATTTTTATGGCTCAGCCCCGTGGATGTACACACCCTCTGTATCATTCGCATGTCTATCAGCTATGGAAGTCTTTTTATGGTCTGACAAGCTTCACATACTTGGTTTGGCTCATACTTAGTACGTCTTGGGTTCACTAGAAGCAAAGCTGATATGTCTATGTCTGTCTATTGTTCTGGCTATATTATCTTGGTTTTTCTCCTCTATGTTGATGATATTATCTTGATTGGGAATGACTCTGCTATTATTACTATGCTTATCTCTCGTCTTTTCCAGAAGTTTTCCATAAAGGATTTAGGGGATCTTCATTGATTTCTGGGGATTGATGCTACACGGGACTCTCATGGTCTCTTTCTTTCAGAAAAAAGTATGATACTGAGCTTCAAAAGCATGTTAACATGATGAGTTTGAAGCTAGTTGCCTCTTCTCTTTTTGTGAAGTTTACTCTCTCTGCTCTTGAGGGCGAGCTTTTCTCCGATCCGACTCTATTTCGTAGCATTGTTGGGGGTCTACAGTATCTCACCCACACTCGCTCTGATATTGCTTATGCGGTTACCTTGGTCAGTCAATTCATGCAATCTCCTCAGGATGTCCACTTTCAGATGGTTAAGAGAATTATCTATTATCTTCGGGGTAGTCTTGATTTTTGGTTGCATCTTCGCCCCTCCTCCTTGGATTCTCTTACCGTCTATGCTGATTCTGACTGGGACGGCTCTCCTGATAGTCGACGCTCTACTACTAGCTATGTTTTCTATCTTAGTGATAACCTTTTGTCCTGGTCAACCAAGAAACAGGCCATTGTATATAGGTCTAGCACTGAGTCTGTGTATCGTTCCATTGCCTATGTTGTTGTTGAGACTTGTTGGTTGCGTTATATTCTTCGTGATCTGGGGGTCTTCCTTACTCATCCAGAGCGGGTCTATTGTGACAATATTAGTGAGATCTAGCTCTCAATCCTGTGTTTCACGTCTGTACAAAACACATATTGAGATTGATTAACACTTTGTTCGATAAAAGGTCATCGTTGGCAATATTTTGGTGGAGTACGTTCCCATTGCTGATATCTACACCAAAGCTTTACTTGTTCCGAAGCTCGCACAATTACGGGCTAATCTTCGTGTTGGTCTTACTGCTCAGATTGCGGGGGTGTTAGTGTACATATAGCCCAACCTATGTTTGTATAGTTAGGGCTTCGTTAGGATTACATTTATGTCCATATATACAATGTATTGTAACATTGTATATCATTCAACGAAAAATAAATTATCTTCATAAAAGAGTTATCTAAATTATATTCCTAAGAACTCTATCATATCCGAGATCATTTGTAACAATCCCGAAATTTTCATGTCTTCTACATTCAAGTATTTAATTTCGTGCAAAGAAAATTCTCTTGATGGAAGAAAGAATGAATCGCTATAAATTGAGAGGGGCCACTCCACTGAAATCATAGAAGTCTGAAATTAACTGATCAATGTTATGAGCAGTAGCGATATGTGGTGGAGATCGAGAGAGGGGTATTTCCCTGCAGAGAGTGGCACAAATTTGAAACACTTCGTTTTTTTCTGATATATTCATTAATTATGTGCTTAGTCTAGATCTTTCTTCCAGGTTTGTGGTATGGCGTTAAAAACAAAAGAAAGTGAAGGAACATTCATAATTTCTGATGATGGAGACAGCCTATGCTTCTTGTTTTTTTGCTTTTATTTGTTGGTTTTCTATTTTTTTTTTCCTTCTATTTTATTCTATGGATCTAGTATTAAAGACAATAGATTTGTTTTTTATGTTTGTGATTTGAGAAAAGGTAAAAGTTAGATTTTTGCTACGTATAGGGATATTAATCAAGTCTTAGGAGTCGAGATTATAGTGGTTCAAGCTCAAACACCATTGGTGAGTTCAGGGTAAAGATGTGCTAAAAACAAGAGTAAAAATAAAAATAATGGCATAAGTAAAAAAAGAATTAGTCTTGTAACAAGCATTCGAAAGGTTATTTCGAACAAAGATGCACCATAATATATGTATATTATAGATCTCATATATTCAGTAATTTATTTTGAATGTAATTTATTAATTAAAAATAACATCATCTTGTAAATAAACTAACTCGAATATCTCGTACTACGAGGGTTACTTGCATCCACCTTTTTTAAGGGTTGATCTTTAGCCATTGACCTCCCATGTGATTAGAGATTCTGGCATCTATTTTTCTTAAAAAAATAAAAAAAATTATTGATAGACCAAAATTTACATCTATTTTAATAGAATAATGTTTAATACTCAAAATTTAAATTATAGTGTCTCTCATTTTTTTTCTAATTCAAGGTCATCTCCAGCAATATAAATTGGTAAGGTTTTGATATGAAATTATGTTTATAAATTGAATGCAAGTTATTTTCATAATAAAAACTAAAAACAAAAGTATTTCAAATATATATAGTGTACTGCGTAATTTAAATGAAAAAAGAACTGTATTATTTTTAAAATAAAAGAACTTGAAATTGCAATATTGGTTGCATTTATTCGTAAAATGTATACTTAAAAATAAGTAAAAGATCAAAATTAAAATCAAAGTCGTATTCTTTAAAAAACAATATGAACTCATTATAACATATTCATATGATTGCATAGTTTTTTTAAGATGCACTCCTTTGAAACATTAGACATAAGATCTAAGTTGCATGACCTTGTTCAATAATATCTATAATATAGACTATTAAGTACATACATATATATATATATATATATATATATCTTTTCACTTCAACAAAAAATAATATTAGTGCTAAACTTGAGATAATTGCATAAGATCCTCCTGTGAAAAGCGAAACTTGTGTCAAACTCCCTTATGTTAAGTTTTTTGCGTAGTGCCCCCTTGCGTTTCATTTTGTTCTGCATACTCTCCCTTTTTTGACTTTTTTGGTGTTTTTTCCATCATAAATGTTGTAGATCCAACCCAAATTAAATTATTTACTTATTCTAAACACGTAAGGGGCTAAAATGTATTTGGATTGACATTTATGACGGAAAAAAAACACCAAAAAAAATCAAAAAAGGGAGAGTATTCAGAATAAAATGGAACACAAGGGGGCACTACGCAAAAAACTTAACACAGGGGGTTTTGGCGCAGGTTTCACCTATTACATGGGGATCTTATGCAATTATTCTAATAAAATTTGAAGCCACAATTTTAAAATTGTCACTAAATATACATAATGAGTGACAATAATTTTTTTTTTGTCACAATAAAGATTTTGAGTTACAAGAATTTCTTTAAAGTTGTCATTATTGACAATTAATGGCTCATGTATAGTGACAACTATACTTGTATAGGAGTTGTCACAAAAGATGTGTCACTAATTGTAAATATTGATAACAACTTTTTTGTCACTATATAGGTAAATTCTAATTTTAGTCCCACATGATATCGCGATTCTAATTTTAGTCTCACGTTTTACGTAATTTTAACAATAGTCCTATAATTTGAAAAAATTGTAATGTTAGTTCTTTTCTTAAACAACGTTAGTCTCATACTTTATTTTGTATTTTAAAAATTGTATTTTTCCCCCTGAACTATACAAGATATTAAAGACCCCCCTAAACAAATATTAATATGCACTTACTCCCTGAAAAATTAAATGAAATAAAAAAAATGTTTTGGGGGTCAGTGAAAAAAAATGTTTTGGGAGTGTTTGGTACAAGGTATATAGTTTCAGGGAGCAAAATGCAATTTTCAGTTGACCATTCCGTCAAAATTTAACAGAAAATATCATACGGGACTAACTCCTCCTGGAAAAAGGACAAATTGGAACTAATGTGGAATATTGGGACTTTTTTTTAAATCCCGTAAAGGATAAGACGAATACTAGAATCACGATATCTTGTGAGACTAAAATTAAAATTTTACCTCACTAAATATCAAGAGTGACAACTTCTGTACAAAATTTGTCACTATTAAACACATAAAACCTATTTTTATGACATAACAAAAGTTTTTGAAAATAAAAATTATAATTACTAACAACTTTAACATTGTCAATTGACATTTTGTCACTAATATCTAATTTTTTGTAGTGATTGCAATGTATGAAACAACGCAATGGAATATAATTCACTTTCATATTAACATATATAGTTAAACATAAATCATCTCTTATAGAAAAATTTATGATTTTCATTCATGAATATAGATCTATAAATTTATGTCGTTCATGAGTCTTAAAAATTGAATTTTGGTTTTGCATCTTTTTATTAATTTATAAAAAATTATGTTTTATAAAAGGTAATTAATATATGCGCTCCTCCATTTACTAGTGGCGCTCCAAATCACTTTTTTATGTAAAAAGTTGACAAATGGGTCCGACTTTTAATTCTGTTAACATTTCTCCATCCTAAATGTCGAGATTACCCTTAGCATTTTCACTCTTCCTTCTTTCATATTTCTATCTCTCTTCAAACTAAATTCCATAGGCACTAGCAACTTCGCAAACATTCTATATAAATGGGGTTAAATACACGTTACTCATATGTGTTATATCGAATTATGCACTTACTCATGAAGAAAAAAATATCAAAGAACCCAAAAAAAAAAATATATAAAAGCAGTTTAGCTCCCTACACGGCTCACTTGCACATTGTGCAAGTGGTTATAATTTTGTTTACCTTTTTGGACAAATTTGCCCTTGATCTAACAACCATCAGATCAGATGTAATAAAATCAACGGTCCACATTAAACACTTATATATTTATTAGATTTTTGTAAAAAATTATATTTTTAAAATATGTTTTACCTTATATATATAAAGCATATACATATATACACGTCGGTGCTATTTTTTTATTTTTTTTTTGTAATGGGGGTAAGGGGCGACCCTAAAAGATTATCTCGACATGCCGAGATTAATGTTGGCTACTCTATGCCACATGACTCCATTCCTATCTTGCTCTAACATGTCTTGGAGATCTTCGGTATACGTGTCAATGGCGAGGACGTTATGCCCGAATCCTTGTTTGGCCATGAAGTCTGCCGGTTTATTAGCCTCTCGATAGACATGGTTTATGTGGATATCCCAAGGTTGAGCCATGATTTGCCGAATTTGGGATATAATCTCAAAATCATGATGAGCAAAGGTTGCGTGGAGTATGCTTTCAACCGCTTCCTTAGAATCAGTTTCAATATAGGTCATACGGCCTTGCAGCTCCAAAGCTAACTTCAGCCCATGTTGAATTGCAAGGAGCTCGGCACGCAGCACAGTGTTAGCCGTAACACACCCTGAAAAGCCCTTAATCCATTGCCCTTCTGAGTCGCGAGCGAGACCCCCGATGCTAGCCTTATTACCGATCTGATGAGTGTGAGGAGCCACTGCTGCGTCAACATTGATTTTAATAGCTCCAAAGCTCGGCTTATTCCAACCAACTTCAATCAATCTGGACGAGAGCTCCGGGTCCATTCCACGCTCCTCATCGTGCAAAGCCTCTTGAATCCTTCCCACGACTGTTGGCCAGTGGCACGACGGCTTATCCTCCTCCCCTCCATGCCAAGCTCGGTTCCTCTCCTGCCAAAGAAAGTTCACCATTTCAGTAAAAACTTTGGACCATTTGACGTTACATACCTGATACCCCACCGGTTTAGAGGTGTTCCAGTCGACCCAATCTTTTAACGCAAGGTTAAAGAATTGGCGTGCATGGTGAGGGGGGATAATAGAGCTCCAAGCATTAGCACTCCACGGGCAATCTCGGATAGCATGCATGTTGCTCTCGACCATGCCATCACAAAATTTACACTTTGCCATGTCAATGATCCCCCGGTGAGAAAGGTTCTCGGCAGTAAAGAGCTTGTTATGACGAAGCATCCAAATAACGAATTTCTGGCGATAAGCTCCCCGAATTTTCCATATGTTCCGCCACTGTTTAGCTTCTTGCTCATGCGAGTTGTTCCCAACTAACCGATTGTAAGCACTTTTACACGAGTAGATTCCGGAAGGGGTGTAACGCCAAACAGGCGTGTCCACATTCTCGATGTTATCCTCAATGTGAATCAGCGCCAGCTCGTCCCGAATCTCTTGCGGTATCTGACCTATTTCCTCCCATTTCCAACCTCGGCTTGAGCTCCAGTACTTAGCAACTTTCTGATCATCATTAGCGTGACTCGCAAGGCCAAGTCGCTGGTTTAAGCTACTCTCTCCAAGCCAGTGATCTGTCCAAAAGCGCACTGTTTCACCGTTGCCAATCTTCCATATCATGCCGTAACTGAGCAAAGGCCCGGCTGCCTGGATACTTTTCCATGTGTGCGACGTACGGCTCCGGTGTCTACCATTACGACCAATAAGATATTTGTGTCACAGGACCTGGACCCAAAGCCTCGAGTCATTATGCATCAATTGCCAACCGAGCTTACCCAGTAGGGCTAAATTCATTTCGCAGATTCTATGTAGGCCAAGGCCTCCGTTGGATTTGCTTTGACAAACTCGATCCCAAGATAGCAAGTGCATCCGTCGAACCTCATCGGTACCCCCCATAGAAACCTGCGGTTGATTTTCTCCACCTCGTCACACACCCCTGAAGGAATTTTTGAGGTTTGCATAAAGTAAGAGGGTATGGTTTCGGTGACTACTTTGACAAGAGTGGCCCGCCCTGCTAACGAGAGCTTTTTCATCTTCCATCCTTTCAATTTTTTCCGGAGCTTTTCCACAATGAAATTGTACGTTTGTCGAACCGGTCTAGTATGGTGTAACGGGGCGCCCAAATATCTCTCCAGATTCTGAGTGATTTCAAGTCCAGCTCTGTGTCCAATGTCTCTTGCCAGTGTTCTAGGGACATTAGGTGAAAAGAAGATACGCAATTTCTGTTTATTGACTAGCTGGCCCGACATGTTACAGTACTGCTCAAGGATATCCTGGATGATTTGAGTTTATCTATCCGACGCCTCCCCAAATAGCATAAGGTCATCAGCGAACATGAGATGGGAGACTTTTGGCCCCGTACGAGAGGTAGGGACCGGGTGCCATTGTCTTCTGCTGACAGCCTAGTCAATGAGGGCACCTAACTTCTGCACACAAAACACAAACAAATAAGGAGAAAGGGGGTCTCCCTGTCTTAGGCCTCGTTTTGGATTGAACCAATTCGTCGCTTTCCCATTCCAAAGGAGGGAAAGTTTAGCGGTAGAGGTGCAATCTAAAATAAGGTTTATCCAAGACGTGGGAAACTTCATTTCATCTAACACATTTCTTAAGAAAGACCAATCAATCCTATCGTACGCTTTTTAAAAATCAATTTTAGCTATAAAGTATCCTTTCTTACCTCGGAGCAAATTCATCGAGTGGATAAGTTCCTGGGTAATGATAATGTTATCCACTGCCTGACGACCTTTAATGAAACTGCTCTGAGTCTGGGGAATCAGGGTGTCCATTAAAGTTCGCAGTCTATTAGTCATTGTTTTAGTTATGATTTTAAAAATTACGTTGCATAGGCTAATTGGTCTAAACTTAGAGAGATGTGTAAGATTCGGTTCTTAGGAATTAACACATTCAGGGATTCATTAATGCTAGAGTCAACCATACCAGTGCGGAGAGCCGTGCTCACCGTATGAAAGACCGCGTCACCTACCGTACTCCAACTTTTCTGAAAGAAGAAAGGGGGGAGACCGTCGGGGCCCGGAGCCTTGGTCGGGTGCATGTCCCAGAGAGCTTTCCTAACCTCGTCTTTAGTTACCGGAGTATTAAGAAGGTCAATTTGGTGCTGGTCAAGGTAGGGAAAACCACTAGTTCGCTGATAGGGAGTGACTGAGGTATTTGAACTGTAGAGTTCCATATAAAAATTGGTAGCCATTCTTTCAAGGTTATTGGTGTCATACTCCCAAGTGCCGTCATCTTTTGTAAGAGCTCTGATCCTAGTCTTTCCACGGCGAGTAGCAGCGGCCGTGTGGAAAAAGCTAGTATTCATATCCCACGCTTTCAGCCAACTGACCCTTGCTTTCTGTTTCCATAAAAACTCCTCCTGTCTAAGAGTCTCGAAATATTGGAGTTTGAGTTTTGTATCTAGCTTTTGAAGATAATTGTTAAACCCCCTGCTTTGAGCTCGTTGGATTCCTTCGATTCTAGCCACTAGTTCGCGTTTTCGCTTGAATATGTTCCCAAAGACTTCTTTACTCCACCTGGCCGTCTAAACCCGAATGTCTTGAATACGATCCCGAATCTGTTGGCCCTCGATTGTCATCCAATTCGTATTGATAAAGCTAGTAAAGGTATTATCCGTGAACCAAGCCATTTGCATTCGGTAGGGAGGATGACTGTCTCTATGCTCGACCCTGTTATCCAGCTTAAGGAGAATAAGAGAGTGGTCGGACCCGATTCGAGGAAGATGTATAACATTGGCCTCAGGAAATAGAGTTCTCCAGTTGCTATTACAGATTGCTCTATCCAGTCTCTCAAGGAGGGGAGAGTTCCCTCCTTTCGCCCAGGTATAAGGATCACCCGAGAACTTAAGATCAATAAACCCACACGTATCCATGCAATCAATAAAATCCCTGCTTTTATGGTAGTCAATCGGAGCACCTCCGGTTTTTTCTGTGTTATTCACTACAACATTCATGTCACCCATAAGAAGCCAAGGGCCGTCGATCAAGATGTCAATATTCGAAATGTATTCCCAAAGGTATTTACGCATCTCCGCCTGAGGGCTAACATAGATAGCCGAAAAAACCCAATCATTACCCCCGTGCCGGCGAACAATAGCCGTCACACATTGGTCATTAGCGTCCAACATCTCCAAAGAAACCTCCACCGATTTCCAAAAAATCCAAATGCCACCCGCAAAACCGCGAGTCTCAACCCGATCCACCTTATCAAAGTGAGTTTTCCGAATGATATTCTCAGCTCTATCCCCAGGAACTCTAGTCTCAAATAACACGAGTATATGAGGGTTATAGGCTCGTTGTAATTCCGACAGGAGGCTAAGCAACTCGGGCTTTCCAGCTCCCCTGCAATTCCACGTTATTATGTTAAAATTCATTAAGCAACCCAAAATATGTAGAGATATACTCAACTTAAACAAAGAGAGATAAGGAAAGAAAGCTAAAATCCAAAAGGGAATCATTGTTCCCTAGCAGCAGCACTTTGTGGCGTGTTGGCCACCCTTAAATCATTATCCACATCTCTCCAGTTCTCTTCTTCGTCTTCCATTGAAGATTGGCTCTTGTATTCGTCCTCCAAGTCCGAGTTCTCCATGTAGTATGCTGGTGCAGGTTGGGGGTTATCATGCAGCTGCATGGCAGCGGGGTTATATTGGTCATCATACGGGTCTGGTGGGTGGACTTTATGGGTTGGATCATACTGGACTGGTTCAAGGAGATGAGTTAGGTCCCTGGCAGGCTGAATTGGGCTAGATGTCTGGTTATTATTCAGCATGGGCTCAGTTGGGCCAGTCTTAGTTAATGGATTTGGGTCTATTTGGTTTTGGATAATAGGGTAAGAGTTCCCGTGGGCGATTTTTGGGGCTTGGGCTAGGCTAATGTTTAATTTTTGGGTTGATTTAGTTGGGCCTCGTTTTTTCTTGGTTCTTCGCGGTGGGGCTTTTGGGATATGATTTGGGCCACCGGATGGGCTACCATATGTAAACGGGTTACCTTGGGTTTCTTCCTCCACCCAGTCTTGAGTTTCTTCCTCTTCAGCTAGGGCCGCGAACCTGGAGCCCGTAACCTGTCTAGCACCCTGATCCCTCTTATTGGTTGTTTCACTTAATGTGGGATCCTTTCCTTCCTTGTTATCCGCCCCCTTACTAGAATTACCATGTTTTGTTTTGGTTTGTCCTTCCTTAATTATCTGATTTGTATCCTTCCCAAAAATAAATTGTGCTCCTTCCAAATTCGGACTTTCTTCCTCGGCGTTCGTTTTCCTTTGATAGTTCCGGCAAGTCTGCGGCTGCACGATGTTCCAAACCCCATAAGTGGCCGGCGGATTCTTATTTGCAGCATTCGGCGGGACGTGTGTGTTTTCATTGTTATAGTTCTCTTCTTTCTGTTCAGAGCCACACGTTTCCTTCCGATGCCTGCATGCGCCGCAACCAAAGCAGATCATATTCAAGCCTTCATATTCAATGACTTGAAGCTTTTTGTTGACTTGGATGAACAGTATGAGTGGTTTATCTAAATCGATTTCCACACAAATACGAGCATATCGACCCCGTAACGATTATTCCGTGTGCTTGTCAATCTTTCTCACTCGTCCAATTTTCTCTCCCATACGGGTCAGGGCCTTAACATTGAAGAAGTGGATCGGTAGCTCCGGGAATTGAATCCATGCTAGAGTAGTTGTAATCTTTGCCGTTTTAGGTTCAAATTCCGTGTCCCATTTACGAACTGTGAGATAGTTCCCCATAATCATCCAAGGGCCTTTGTTTAGAACCATATCATAATCCTCCTTTGATTGAAATTGGATTAGATAAAATTCATTGCCAATATCAACGGGTTTAAGCTCATAATGAAGTTTCCATATCGCCTTCATCTTCTGTTCTAATAGTGCAAAGCCTACCGTACGTCCAAGGACTTTTACGGCTGGAGCCCGACGGTATGGAGTGGCCATCTTCTGAATCTCATCTCTCAGGAATACTACAACGGGTCAAGGGGAGTCCTCCTCATCCTTTTGTTCTGGGTGGTTCTGGGGGTCCTCTTGCTCGTTTGGAGTATCCATTAGGTCATCTTGTTCCCCTTCCCCTGTATAGTAGGTGGGTGTAGTTTCAGTCTTCTCCCACGAATCCCTTAAATGGCCCGTCTGCCAAGTGTTAGTGGTTATGGTGGTGTCAATGGATTCATCCATTGCCATCGTGTTTTGGTCATTACCTTGTGGCAGATCTTCCCCCTGGTAGTTTCTTTTGAGTTTCTTGATTGTCCGGTCCCCCTGAGCCACCACCGGAGGCGGTTAGCCGGGGCCTAAGTCGGCCATGATAAAATATGGAAGGAGACGTTGGAGGCAGTAGTGACAGAGTGCTATTATACACTCGTCGATTTGCAATGTTGGAGGCGGCGTGGGCCGAGATGCAAGGGGGAGGTTGGCGTGGGAGAAAGTGACTGTAAAGAGCTAAAGAGAGCGGAAGAAATCGGTGGTGTGGGGAGGGGAGGCAAAGGCAGGACGATGGTGGTGTGTCGCTGTAAGCGATTTGCAGAGTGTATATATTGTTTGGAATCAAGACTTCCAATGGTGAAATAACATCAAAAGCAATGAAGAAGACATGATATTTCTGGAGGATACCTAATCAAGGGGGGGACAAACCCCTCTAACTAGATTTTATTCAACTCTTAAAATGATTCAAAATTAATTACAATGTTTAAGTCTAGCTATTTATAATAGTAGAGCAATTCTAAACCCTATCTAACTAGGAAATAAAATCCTAATACAAAGGGAAGAGTTCTAATCACAATAGGAAACAAAAAATAGTCTTAAAACTTGCCAAATCTGAAACTCACTCGGTTGCACACAACAACAGAATTTCAAACATCTGTGCCTCACGTTTGGATGTCGAATAAATTCAGAAATTGGAGGCTACTGCATGCAACGTTCGGACGTCGTTGACTGCCACGTTCAAACATGACCACTGCTGCCTTTGCATTTGTTTCTCGTTTCTTCGACTCTCTACACCCGTTTTTACTTGTTTCGATCCTCTTTTTGATTCGGCTCCACTAATCTAAAAATCTCACACCTGGAGACTAATCAAAAAATAGCTTGAACTTAACTTCAAGAAACACTTTCAACGTATCCTAAGTAAAAATTCAATCTAGTTGGAACATCCCCAAAATCAATGAAGATAAATCGAGTCATCTCCATGCCCCATCAATTTGTCCGCTTCTAGTGACCCCCACTTAATGGACTCTCTTCTATTTTCCAACATGCACAACGTTCCCTTTCTTGAACCACTTGCCACTACTATATTATTCTTGATGATCACCCTGACTCACCACTGAATACTGTGGTATATTCTTCTCAGTCTAACTGACCCACGGATATAATGTTTCTTCTAAGACCCGGAAAGTGTCTCACCTCCCTCAACCTAAGTTGCACTCTATTGGCATCCTCGATGTCAACATCGCCCGTACCCACTTTGTACAAGGTTTCATCTCCACCTAGACAAACCTTTCCAAACTCACTGAAAACATGATTGGCCAACTTTCTTTTCCTCGATCTAGAGTGATAAGATGCCCTCGGGTCCAAAATTCAATCATCTATTGGATCCTCGGTACAACATACCAAAGCATCTCCATGATCCTTCGTCATGGTATTTACAGATCCCTCATCTTGTTTTTTTTTTTTTTCCTATCTTTCTCTTGCTCCTTTCGCTTATTTCGGTAGTGCCTGAATTTACCCCAATTAAAACATTCCACGTTCTCCTTAAGTTTTCCCCGGTGACTATGTTGACTGCTTCTTCTACCAACATTTAAGGCTCATGTCCTTAGTTCCCCAAATTCTCTCCCTGCGAATCTCCTCACTCAAAATCATATCCCAAATTTCTTGAAGCTTCAGAGTCTTATCCCCGGATGAACTATTTACCGCAGTCACAATTGCATTCCAACTATCAGGCAAGGATGAAAGTAGGATCAAAGCTTGAATCTCATCATCAAACATGATTTCAATGGAAATCAACTGAGTTAAAATCAAGTTAAATTCATTGATGTGATCCTTCAAAGATCCACCTTCATGCATCCCCAAATTAAATTATCTACACATCAAATATACCTTGTTCGAGGTGGATAGCTTCTCGTATATATTTTCTAGTGCCTGCATCAGACCCGCTGTAGTCTTGTATTTAAGAATGTTGAAAGCAACATTCCACACAAGCGTCAACCAAATCACACCCAGAGCTTAGCAATCTAGCAACGCCCAGTCTTCATTCATCATCTTGGCCGACTTTTTTCCCACCAACAGTTCATGTAGTTTTTTCTGATATAGATAATCCTCTATATTCATCTCCCAAAACCCAAAATCTCTATCATGTAACCTTTTTATCTTAACTTTTCCCTCATCACCAACCATAACTTCCACTCGACAAAATCTCTCAGAGCTAATCTAAGCTATCATGTTTACCCTTAGATCTAGTTCTAAGACGTCTCCTAAAACTCAAACCCTAGGCTCTTGATACCAATTGTTAGGAATCAAGGCTTTCAATGATGAAATAACTCAGGAAAAATATAAGAAAACAAGAGAAATCAAAAGCAATGAAGAAGACACGATATTTCTGGTAGAAACCCAATTAAAGGAAAAAACCACCACCAACTAGATTTTATTCAACCATCAAAATAATTCAAAGTTAATTACAATATTTAAGTCTAGCTATTTATAATAGTAGAGCAATTCTAAACCCTATCTAACTAGGAAATAAAACCCTAACACAAAGGAAAGAGTTCTAATCACAATAGGAAACAAAAAAGAGTCCAAAAACTTACCAAATTCGAAACCACTCGGATGCACACATCAATGGTCGTTCGAACATCCATGCCTCACGTTCGAATGTTGAATGAATTTTGAAATTGGAGGCTACAGCATGCAACTTTCAGACATCGTTGACTGCCACGTTTGAACGTGACCTCTACTGCCTTTGCATTCATCGCTCGTTTCTTCGACTCTCTCCATCCGTTTTCACTTGTTTTGATTCTTTTTTTAATCCGGCTTCACTAACTCAAGATATATGTGTATACTTTATATATATATATATATATATATATATATATTGTATTATAAATGTATATTTTTTTTATATTTTTTAGATAAATATTTAATAAATATATATGTGTTTAATGTGGACCGTTGATTTTATCGCATTTGATCCAATGGTTATTAGATCAAGGGCAAAATTATCCAAAAAACGCAAAAAAACACTATAACCACTTGCATAACGCGCGAGTGAGGCACGTATGAGGTTAAATTGCTTCTTTTATTTTTTCTTAGGGGGGTTCTTTGATACTTCTCTCTCTCTCGGTTTCTCTCTCGAAAAGTTCTCTCTCTCTCGGTTTCTCTCGGTAAGGACCGCCGCCGCCGACGCCGCCCACCTCCGCCGCCGCCGCCTCTCGGGGGGTAAGTGCATATATATTTTGATATAACACGGGGGTAACGTGTATTTAGCCCTATTTTTATAAAATACACACAAATTGCTAGTGCTTATGGAATTTAGATTGAAGTGAGATAAAATATGAACGAAGAAAGAGTAAAAAGGTTAAGGGTAGTCTCGGCATTTAGGATGGAGAAATGTTAACAAAATTAAAAAATGGGGTTCATTTGTCAACTTTTCAAGTAAAAAAAGTGACTTGGAGCACAAATATAACTAACCTTTATAAAATTACCTATAGATGTTATGGTATGCGATACTCTTCATTATTGTTTTTTATTTTGATGAAACAAAATAATTGAATTTCTCGAAACATTGCCAAATGAGGCCTTGCTCAAGTGTCAGAACTAAGATGCCATGAACATGAATCTTGGACTTCAATCCCACCACACTTATGTGTCTTTATTTAAGTCATAGTAGTTAATTAGTTGATTCTTAGTTGTTGAAACAGGTTGATAAACGTTGATTGTTTGACGATTGTTGATTGCAGATAGTTATCAATTTATATTGATGATGTATGTAATCATTCACTCAAAACTAATATGAAATTAATTATTATTATTATTATTATTAAAATAAACAAATACTATATATAAGTAGAATTCAAAGTTGGACAGCGCCTTTAAAATTTTGGTGTCTTAATACTACTATTAGGTTAGGTAAAGACTTTATTGGAAAAGATTCATAAGTTTACAGTTTAAAAAGGAACAATAATCGTCTATGACGTTTTGTTTTTCTTTTTTTAATAACTATCGATATGACGATCCAAATCTTGACAGTGACAAATGTATATTTGTACTTTTATTATTGTCATATGATAAATTTTGTTATGGCTATATCCATTTTCCATAAAGTTGGAGCTAACTTTACCGAGCACTTCTTTAATTTATAAGATTCTAAAAGATTCGGTGGAAATCTTTGTAAGTACGAATTATTTATAGGGAAAAAATGAATTTTGAGTTTTTATAGAAAAATGTGTATTATAGAAATTTGTGTGAAAATATTTTTTCGTTTGTTTGGATGTGTTTTTGAGAAATATTTGAAAATTGTGTAGATGTGATATAAAGTTGATTGAATTTATTTTATTTTTTTTATAGAAATAAAGTTGATTAAATTAGTTATATATATAATGATGATAGGAGAAAAAATTAGAATAATATTTTATTTATGATAAAGTAAGAAAGAGAATGTGTTGAATAGTTGAATTATGTAATTAATGAAGAGAGAGAATGAAGTGATTGAAATTAGGGGTGTACACGGTCGGGTTCGGGCGGTTTTACAAAAAAAATTAACCTGACCCGACATGTGCGGGTTGACAAAATATCAAACCGAAAATGAATAATTATCTTTTCAAACTGAGCGATTCGGATCGGTTGGATTTAATATTTTAGCGGGCGGGTTGGCGGGTTATCAAATTATAGTTATAATTTTTACAACTTAATTTTAGTTATAATTAGTAAGTAAGAAATTAATTATTATACTTTTTGTACATTTAACTAAAAAAATTGAGTTGGTGAGAAATACACAAATAAGTGGTGTTATTAAATAAAATTCATATTACCATGATTTCTAATGAGTGAAAAACTCTAAAATATTAATACAATTAATGTTTTTTGTAAATTTATCATCAAAATATTCATATACATATAAATTTTTCGTTCAAATAAAATAAAAACAAGTGTTTAAGCGAGTCAATTAGTTTGCTCAAATAAAAAATAAAATATGTTACATGAATATGAATAAACCACTCTTATTAGAGAGTATATATGCATATATAGTTTTCAAAATTTAGTGTTAATTTTTAACTATATATACTTATACTTGTAACATAAATGATTAGCGGTCGGGTTGCGGGTTAGGCGGGTTACAATTATTAAACCCACCACCCGACCCGAAAGTGGCGGGTTGCAATATTTTCAACCCGGCACTATTATTTAATAATTCTAAACCGGCGGTTTTCGGGCGGATCGGCTCGGGTTGAGCGGGTTTATGTACACCCCTAATTGAAATGATGAAATGATGAGTAGTTTTATAGGGGAATGTGTAGTAGAATTAAAATTTGAGTATTTTCTGTAGAATTTACCTTGAAGTGTGTATTTTTATTTTCTAATGATCCAAAAAATGAAAATATTTTTTAAATTCCTAACCATACATAGCCTTTGAAATTTTGAGTCTACATTCATAAATAAATATTTGTTTATAGTGGATCTCTGTGTAAGGATGGACATCGAGTTTAGGTTTGCTTGTGAATCTCACAAATTGTCTCGAATGAGATCGTTTCGGGCTTGAGCTGAGTTTGAGCCAGTTATATATGTTAACTGACTCACGAATAAAAATAATAGTGTTTTATTTATATATTAATTAGTATTTTATAATATATGTAAATAATCATATAATTTAATATTTATTATACTATATTTTATAATATATGATTAGTGTCGCTTTAACTTGAACTCAGTAAACTGAATTTTTAAAAATAAATGATTGACAACTATCATTAATAAGTGAAATAGATAGAAAAAAATTAACTTAAATTTGAATTCACATTATGCTTGCAACTAACTTATTTTGAAATTTTAAATTTGAATATTTTAGACATAGTTGATATATTCATCCATACTCAATTTAAAAAGTATTTAGTAGTTACTTATGTGGCAAAATTGGTTGTCCACATGTGTTTATTTGGATAGCATCAAGGAGTGTGTTTTATTTATATTTTTTTTATATAAACTGTGAGGAGCTTAGAGTAACCGCCATGGTATATTTTTAGTGAACAAACAAAACTATCCTCACACAAATAAAGTTCTGTAGTTAGTTTCATCTTTTTATTTATTTTTCTTCACAATTTTCTTTTTTCTCTCACCACATTTTTCTCTCAACTATATTATTTCTCATTTATTTATTTTTTTACTATTCTGCAAAAAGAATTTGTAAATCATATTATTTTATAACAAAAACAAATTAATATTATACATTAAAATATCGTGCACGTGCATCGAAATGTAACGTATGCTAGTTATATATAAAAGGAAAATTACTAAAACCCTCCTAAAATAATTTTTTTGTATCCATAAAAATCTATGAAAATACTTTACAATTCAAAAAGGCCATTCCACCAACTTTCTTTAAAACCCCCCCAAAATTTAAGGTCAATAAATCTATGAACTTAATCGCCCTTAACCCCCTAGATTAAAAATTAAAAAAATGTAGTTTAGTGTGAAAATTTATTTGCTTAGAACTTTTATATTGATAACTGATACTAATTAATTTTAATATTAAATTTCAGATTCTTTTAATCTTCTTAAAAATTTTAAAAAATATATTTTTAAATAATTATCATATTAAAATAAAAAATAATGATGTTTAAAATATCTAATATTAAAGAATAAAATTCATATTATATGATGTATCAATTTGAAAATTTAAAAGAAAAAAAATATGATAAGAAAAGATCAATTAATCAATTCTTAACATAATAAATGAAGAGTAATTTAATTCAAAAGGTTGTTAATCCTTATTTTTGAATTTTTTGGAATGAGAAGGGTGTAAAATAGATTTTTAAGATTGAAAAATATTTTCTCTCATTTTTTTGGATACACGAGGGGCTTAGTAATTTTCCTATATAAAATAAAGAGGTGTACATGTAATTATTCCTATAATTAATTGGATTCGGTCAAATCGAGCGCTATTTTGCATAAAGCATTTACCTGAGGAAACCACTAATAAACCCATTACCCCATTAGAAAGAAAAACTAGGGACCAGTAATGGAGCGGTGACAACAGTAAACGGCGGCTCAGCAAAACCACAGCCGACAACAGACAACAGACAACAGATCATAATTCATAACTACCTCCCATATTCCACCCTACCCCACCCCCAGCCCCGGTCCCCCCTCCCAGTATGTATGTGTGTATATATATATATATATATATATATATATTACACTTAATTTAGTCCCTGGAGTTGAGTGAAGTATTTCGTGGCCACATCAATCATAACATACATCTAAATTTTCAATCTTGATTTATTTATGAAGTTTTTCTCGGAAATGAAATTGTGTTGGGGCGGCGCCGTCGTCAGTCCAGCGGCGGCGGAGGGAAACTCAGACAGCCACTCAACGAGTAAAAGGCCAATCAAAGTGAAGTCAACCGGCAAGATTAATATGCAGTGGCAGCCCAAGCTTCATGTCATCTCCGAAGACACCCCCATGTTGGAGGTCGGCAACGGCGGCGTGGCCGGATTTGACGACAAGAAACGGTCGCTTAAAGTTAAACCCAAGTCCACGGCCAAGGCTGCGCCGCCACTGAGTCACCGCGAGGACTACTGGTACGTATATATATATATATATATATATATATATTAAGATCATCGTTATCTCTATGCAATCATAAATTTTTCTTCACTTTACTAACTTTTTCATTAGTACAAATTCATTCATTAATTATGACGGGGATATTTTACCCAAAACATTCGGATCGATAATTTTTTAATTATTTGTAACAAAGAGTATATAAAACTCCTTAATTGGGAGAAAAGTTACAACTAACAATTTGAAGTTGAATCCATGACCTTCGTATGCAAATGCAAGTGAAAACTGATAGTCTGATACCAACTACTGCGCTAAAAAAGAAATTTAATGAATTGTATTTTAAAAATATATATTAATTTTTGAAGATTAATAAATTGTATTTTATATTTAATTTTTTGAGTTAAAACTAACTTTTGGATTGTTGGATATTTCGTATCTTACTAAAAATAATAAAATATCAAATTTGAGTTTAACTAGCGTATCTTATCTAAATATTCGGATCTTGCTTTAAAATATTTAAGACTTGTGGGGTTTGTAAATTGTAACTATCGATTATTAACGATATGGATCAATAACAGAATATCTCATATCTCATGACAAGAAAATTACTTTATTATACTTAGAGATAGTAATAAAGTGGTGAAGGGGACTATATTTCTAATACTATTATTTTGTAGCACCTACATATATATGATTATCATTAATATATTATGTTTTGGTGATTTCAGGAAAGGTTCATACACGATGGCCCTGCCTGCCTTCTCTCCAACTCCATTGTTGTTCTGAACTTGAAGTTGATTGTATATTCCCCAGCTAGGCAGTTTAGAATTTCTTCAAATCCATAGAATCAGTTTGTAAAGAATTTATTGTACTCTCTTTTCCCTTTGCTGAACTGATTACTTTACAAAATATTGTCCGGTCGCAAAATTCGGGTTATTTGCATCCACCTCTTATAAGAGGAGATACTCTACTGTTACAAAAAATTCAACATACAACTTTTCTCTATGTATTAAAATTTCACATCAACAAACTAAAATGCCTTTAGATGGAAGCCATTAAAATTTAAAAACTGAAACTATCATATTTGATATTATATAAATCTTATTTTTCCTTCTGAATGAATGGTTAAATTTCCTTTATACTATACTTAATTCATTCTCTTTCTACTGTTGGATAATTTGTAATTATGAAAAGTATATTTCATGACTTTTGCATAATAAATTCGAACACCGTAAGTATCCGGGATACTAAATATTATTGGATAATATTAATCTACGTTCCGAGTAGATGAGTTTAGCATTTCGAATTTCTCAAAGCGGACTTGTAACGAATATAAATTAAGTGATAAAGTGGGGTGCTTGAAAGAATTTATTCCACATTGGAATAAAACCACAATTGTAGTGGGTTTATAATTTCATGTCTTGGGACAAAGGGTTGGCCTTTTGGGTCATCTCACTTTCGCCGGTTTTTGTGAGGGGAGAGGACCTAGCCATGGTCCGGTTCACCACACGCGCACGCTTCGCCATCCGTCCGCCCGCCAGGACTGGGCTCGGGGTCCGTGGGCGTTGGAGCTTGGGCTTGCAATATATTAATTTTTTGATGAAAATTAATCCCACAAAGTGAAGTCCAATAGGAAAATAGTACATGTTAAAATACGAAGTTGAACAATGTCGGTCACGTTTTTTCAATTTTGAATTACCCTTCTAGAAGGTCTAACTTTGGGTTTTTAACGTTCGAATCTTGACCTGACCCTTTTTAGAAGAAATATCTGAAACGATTCAAGCGTTTCAGCTGCTTTAACAGCTGAATACGTTTTGGCCCAACGTTCAAATGTTAAGATGCCAACGTTCGAACGTTGGTTGCAGTTTCAGATTGCCAATTTATGTCTTGTATTTAATATGGCTGATTTTGGAGCCTATAAAAGGCCTCCTCCAGCAAATGGAAAATGCACCCCAACACAATCTTCTCTTGTGTTCAACTTCATATTCTTCTTCCCTCAAGAGTTCAAAGTAGCATTTTGATTCGTTGTTTCTAAGAGTTGAAGTGGTTTAATCTTAGAAAGTATTTGTTGTATCTTGGGACACGTTTTGTCAATGTCGGTACCACCTATAGCCAGGGAAATTTCGTGTTAAGGATATAGTTCATTCTCGCCTCGAATAAATCCTCTATCTCAATTTTCGATTTATTTTTCAGTTTGTTCGAAGTTTTGATTCAACAAACTTAACACGAAATTATTGTCTTATTGTTTCTTTGTAATTCTGAAAAAAAAATGGCGAATGTTGGAGATATTGGTGCCCATGAGGATGCTACCACCCTTGATTTTGGTCTCGGTCCTGGTGCTGGTCTTGGTCTGGGGATTGGCTCAAGTTTCGGTGGTGGAATCGATTTTGGTCCCGGTTCTGGTTCCGGCTCTGGTTCCGATTCTGGCTCCGGTGCAAATCCACCACTTTTTCTACCGACTAATCCGGTCATTCTGGCACAGGCTGAAAGGCCGTCGAAATTCCGCGGGGTACTTCAAGAGATGGCAGCAAAAAATGCTGTTCTATCTTACTACTTTGAGTCTGGCGAGGTTCTTAATGGAGGATGTTCCATCCATCCCAGCTGAGTCCACTTACAACTAACTGATAGTAGGATATGATGCCTGGCACCACTGTGATTTCCTTTGCAAGAATTACATCCTTAGTGGTTTGGATGATTCGCTTTACGGCGTTTATCTGTCAGTAAAGACTGCTAAAGACCTCTGGGAGGCATTGGATATGAAGTACAGAACTGAGGACGCCGGACTGAACAAGTTCGTAGTCTCAAAGTTCTTAGACTTCAAAATGGTGGACTCTAAGTCCGTGATGAGCCATGTCCAAGAGCTTCGGATAATTATACATGCAGTTCATGCTAAGAATATGGCTCTGAGTGAGTGATTTCAAGTGGCTTCTATCATAGAGAAGTTACCGCCCTCATGGAAGGACTTTAAGAACTACTTGAAGCACAAGTGAAAGGAGATGAGTCTAGAAGACTTGGTTGTCCTACTCAGAATTGAGGAAGATAATCGGGATTCTGACAAGATGCTCCATGTGCAAGCGATGGCAAACATCACAGAGGTTTCAGAAAGTTCTAACCAGAGAAGAAGTTCCAGGGGAAATCCCCAGAAAAAGAAAGGCAAGTTGAAACAGGGAAACGACTGTTACAACTGTGGCTGACCAGGACATTAGGCTAGAGACTGCAAAGAGCCTAAGAAAAATAAGTCTCAAAGGCAGGGTTCTGGTCAAAACCAGAACAAAGGTAAGCAGGTTTAAAACCAGGCTCCGAACCAGGTTCACTTGGCTATTGATGACGTCCAGGGCATCAACAATATGATCGATGACCTGTCTGATAATCGAGTTCCACTTGATTTGTTTGAACTCCATCTCACCGCTGTTGTGTTCGAGACTAATCTGGTGGACAACCCTAGAGAGTGGTTCATCGATACTGAGGCTACCCACTACATCTGTTCTGACAAGGAGACGTTCTAGTCCTATGCTCCTTCTAATGGGCGGAAATTACTTATGGGAAACTCGGATACTTTTCCGGTTCTTGGAATTGGGAAGGTGGTCCTGAAGATGACATCGAGAAAAGAGCTGATTCTGACAGAGGTGCTTCATGTTCCTGATATTCACAAGAATCTGGTATCAGGATCTGTCTTGGTGAAGAATGGGTTCAAACTGGTGTTTAAAGCAGATAGGTTTTCTTTTACGAAGCGTGGAATCTATGTAGGAAAAGGTTACCTCGAGTAGGGCCTTTTTAAAATGAATGTAATGAATGTGATTCACGCTGTAATTGAAAATGATGATAATAAAATTATTTTTTCTGGTTACTTGCTTGAGCATTCTAATTTATAGCATGTTAGACTAAGACATGTAAATTATAATACCATTCGTAGGTTAACTTGAACCTGTTACCAACTTTTAAAGTTGATAATCAATACAAATGTGAGATTTGTGTTGAAGCAAAGCTAGTCAAACAACCATTTCCTTTAATGGAAAGAAACTCTATACCTCTAGAACTTATTCACAGTTATATCTGTGATTTGAAGTTTGTGCAAACTAGAAGTGGGAAAAAGTATTTCATTACATTCATAGATGATTGCACAAAGTATTATTATGTGTATTAACTAAGAAGTAAAGACGAAGCGCTTGGAGCGTTTACACATTACGAAACCGAAGTTGAAAATCAACTTGAGAAAAGGATAAAAGCTATCCGAAGTGATAGAGGTGGAGAATACGGAGCGCCTTTTGATGAATTCTATACTAACTCTGGAATTATTCATCAAACGATGGAACCATGTTCACCTCAATCAAATGGGGTTGCTGAACGCAAGAATCGAACTCTCAAAGAAATGATGAATGCGATGTTAATTAATTCTAGATTACCGTAGAATTTGTGTGGGGGGGGGGGATCCTCTCCGCCAATTACATCCTTAATAAGATTCCCCACAAAAGTAGGAGTGAGACTCGGTACAAACTCTGGAAAGGTGACAAACCTTCATATAAGTACCCTCAAATTTTGGTGGTGTTTGGCTAAGGTAGAAGTACCCAAACCCAAACAAGTGAAGATAGGGCCTAAAACTGTTGATTGCATATTCATTGGTTATGCACTTAATAGTAGCTCTTATCGATTTCTGGTCCATAAGTCAGAAATTTTTTAGATTCATGAAGGTACTATCATGAAATCTAGAAATGCTTCATCTTTTGAGGATATCTTTCGAAGTAAGGAAAGAAACGAACAACGTCCTCTTAAAAGAACACATGACACATGATACGAACACATGTCTTCATATCACGTAGGGGTGAAAACGAGCCGAGTCGAGCCAAAGGAGATGTTGTTCAAGATTGTTTGATACACAAACGAGCTTCAAAGTTTGTGTTTGAGCTTGTTCGATTAGTAATCGAACTGAGCTCAAACGAGCTTTAAGCGAGCCGAACACAAGTCGAGCTCGAGTAGTTTGATTTTTTTATACATGTTTTTATTATTTTTTTTAACTAATCGAGCCGAGCTTCAAAATTTATCAAACACAAAAAGTTGTTCAAGCTTGGCTCAAATGAGCTTTTAACAATCAAGCTCAAGTCGAGTATTGAGTAGTTTGCTTCGTCTTTCACCCCCAATATCACGCATGGTCCTTCAGATTTCCATCATGGAGAGGTGTTCGCCTTCTTCGGCCCTCTTGCCTTGGCAAGGTCTCTACGGGGGTCAATGAGACTTGACCTCGGCGTGGAGACCTAGGAGGTGTTGCCTTTCTATCTCTTCCCCTCGGTGGCCTATCGGGGGGGTGAGACCATACTATTCTGTTCTCTATCTCATGCTGCCCCATTCACCGGGGAGTCAGATCGCCTTGATCCATTCCCACCGGAGGTCAAGGACTCCTCACCTCGAGGGGGGGTTTGGCTAGGCGCTACTCGGTATGGGCGGCTTTTATCTTGATGCTCCCGACCTCCACGAACCGACTGAGGTGGCGGATCTTGGGGCCCCTCTCCTTGAGGTGGGGACATCTCTTGGGCGTTCCTCACCTCGGAACCTTGCCCCCCGGCGGCTGTCAGAGTAGGTGGTGCACACGATGGATGTGCCTAGGCGTATTACTGAACCGCCCGCTCTACTGCTCGCACAGAGGCATCTTCAACTAGGGCAAGCAATACCTCTTGAGTGATCTCAAACACCCTGAAAGCAGGGGGTGGAATCACTGTTGGTGTCGCGGGAATCACATTTTGCTCGTCCATTGGGGGTGCTATTCTAGGACCCCCGCCGTTAGTCGGACCATTGGGGGGATTCTCTTCACCCACTTGAGTGTCGGGCTGATCTTCAGGTATTGCGTTAAGAAGTTCATCGGCAACAGCGGGTTGATGGTGGCTAATCACCCTGTCACCAGTTGTACGTGATTGTGACCTAGTTTGCATTCTCAATGGCTGGAGCGCTATTCCCACAGACGGCGCCAATCTTATGATGGTAAAAATCGTCAGTCAATGATTAACACGTGATTGACCACGTGGAGTGATGAAACCAATCCAACACACGACAAACTAGGTTGGGGGTTGATGAATGTATAGACTACACTTGACTTTAGTGAGTTGCCTACGTACCCTACGAATAGGGATCAAGTCAGTTCGTAATTCTTTTGAGGGGTTACTCTCAATAGCAAGTGAATTTTTACTGGGGAGTAGATAATGAGCCTTTCACAGCTCTTCTAAGGTACTTATATGGAGCTGGTATTTGTTGGTCGTTTAGCGTATATAAAATTAAGACCAATTTAACGCAAGTGCACGAGTCGATAAGTAATAAAATGTGCCAAAGTACGGATATCGTTCCCATAAAGACTTAACCAAATTTATACAGAATTAAAGTGAAAATATATCTAAGTCCCTTTTATATTAAATTAATAATATGATTTTGTAATTAACCTACTACGAAAAATAAAAATTAACAACTAATTAAAAACAAGAATTAAGTGAGAATTCACCAAATTAATTAAATATAGGCTCCTCCCTTCCCTCTAGTTGCCGGATTACAGCAATGAATTAATCTCTAGTTCTATCACCATCTCAATTACTAACTCTAAACACTAATATACTTCTATGCAACTGTCGAATACATAAAAACTTTTCTAACTCTAGTCTTCTCCATATGTTTATGCAAGAAGAAACTAAAACTAGACACATTGAGATTAAGTTATCTTCAAGCTAAGAAGGGTCTAAGGGTATATGTCTATCCTCAAAGACAAATAATGCAACTTATCCGATCCTAAGTTCATTATCCTTCTCTGTTTAATCCAAGTTCTATACTTAATATTCCTATGTCTAGTTCAATTAAGTAAACAAATACTCAAAATAGGTGGCCAATTTACTTGAGGCATACAGCACAAAATTAAACAAGCAATGAGATGAAGAATTAAACTAAGAACATAAACTTCACATTAAATCCAAATAACTAGAGTTCCGGGGTGCGCCTATTACAAATTTAGCTCATGATAGTTTGGAAAAACCAACAAAAACAACGAGAAATCATCAAGTTCAACAATAGAAAGATCTAACCAATAAAAAGAGAAAGAACAATTGAAAACCCAATATTCTTCTCGCCTCTCATGTCGATCCTCACTTGTATCCTTTGAAGCCTTGTAAACGTTCACTCTTATTGCTCAAGATTTATTTCTCTAGGATTCTCACTCTCTTTTCTCAGCCAAAAAAAAAACGTCTCCTTTATTATGTAGCTCACCAATCCTTTTATATCTCCAAAATTCCCTTCTTTTCTTTTAATGGATCCCATCAGTCCACTTTCAGCTCAATTTTCTATGATCTAACAGCTTCCAATGAGTCTGATCCTAATAGCGGAGTTGAAGCTCCTTTGTTAGCTTTAAAACCCCTTTGGAATCAAGAGATTTGGATATTTGGTTGAGGAGATATGGTCAAAAGAGTGCAGCTTGGTCGCTGGAAGGAAAATCAAGAGCAGGTCTCGCGCCATGGCATGAAGTTCCGTGCCGTGGCATGTCCAGTTCAAATTTGTACATGAAACTGGCTGCCTACTCGCATGCCGTGGCATGCCACGGCATGACGTGACAGTCTCAGATTTTCTTTGATTCTTCCTTATCTCTTTCCTTAATTTGCGATTTTCTTCCTCTTTCTTTGTGATTTGCTCCTCTCTATTGTGGATTTATGCCAATGAGAACCTATAAAACATAACTTCATTCAATAGCAACACCCAAGACTCTAGAATTACTAAAAACACCCCAAAACATAACAAAAACATACTAAAACAACTACCAAAGACAACTAAACACAAAAACAACGAAAAAGCGCTAAAAATACTCGAAATCACCAACACGAAATGACGAAAGAGCATGCAAACCACAATAAAAGCTAGATAATTTTATATAAATATAGAATTATCACACCCCCAAACTTAAACTCTTGAACGTGCTCGTTCAAGCTCAAAAATATAGAATAGCAACAACTTGAAAAGTTAACTAATTCATCAAAATAGTGATTCGATTATTCTCAACGTTGCTCCATGCCTCATTTAAAACTCAAATCAAGCTTTTCAAAGTAGCAAATAAACTTAGCTTCAAGGGCAATCAACAACAATTCTTGTGTGTGTGTGTGAATAGTCTTAAGATTGAATGGTTTATATTCAACTTAACATCATCAAACCATGGTCGTTATCTTCTAACAATCATAAGAACTATAGGTTGATTTCTCACTTATCACAAAACTCCCCAAAAGAGAACTTTCATACTCAAGATTTTTTTTTTCTTTTTTTTTCTTTTTTGGGGATTGACCTTGTTATTTGAAGGTAGACATTGATTGTTCTCGATTTCTCACTGAATGACATCTTCAAAGAATATATTTCTCTCATTTTTTTCCTTTTTTTTTCTATTCTTTTCCATTGAGGCCTATTATTCACCTTTTTAAGCGAATGCAAACATTTGTCATGGATGCCCCCGGTTACTCAACAAACTAGTACCTTCAAAGTTTTTTTTTCTTTTTTTCGATCTCTTGCACTAGATTCTCTCTTTGTTTGTCTTAAAAAAAGTTTAAAACCAATTCTAGCTCTCAAGAATGTAGACAATACTTACAAAATTTGATTTCAGCTAAGTCTCATAGGAAACAACCAATCAAAAGACTACGTGCTCATGATATTGAAATATTATTTCTCGCCCTACAACCTTATTCATTCATACCCCAATCAGTTGAAATTGAGATTGAACTTAACAGAAGACAACAATTATCATCATCGAACTAGAATCACCACCAATGACTAAGTCTACTATGCAAATCATGCTATTCCATAACAACTAACTCAGCACAAAACAAAAGACTCACATTCAAGACATTCAATCAAAAGGGATGCCTCTTATTATCCCCAAACTTAGCTCCTTAGCTCTACCATGCAAACTTCAAAACAGACTACAAAAGAACAATGAAAAGACTACGCACCCCCCAAACTAAATTCGTTCAGTGTCCCCACTGAACTAACATCACACAGCATATTCACTTAATGAGATAAAAGAACAAAAATAAAATAGAGAAAAAGAAAGGAAAGAGACAACCTGACAATGTCCTATGTCACGCTTCATGTCCTCTCATCCTGCTTCGTTCCTCGATGTTCTTTCTTTATTAGATGGGGGTGACTGTTTCACCATGCCACGACATACTTTGTCACTTGCATCTTTTCTATAGTGACTGGTACAGGTCATGTCATGGCACATACTGCTATGTCGCGGCATAGGCTGACATTTGTAGTTCAAATTTGTTCTTTACCTTCTTTGCACAATTTGTTTTGCTTCATGCTGCGGCATGAATGGTCATGTCGTGACGAGCCAGCTCATCCATTTTTTTCACCTAAAAAAAAAAACTCAACACATAAAAGACTCAAGACATGAAAAGAACAAAAACAACTGAAAACACTAAAAATTGGGTTGCCTCCCAAAAGCACTTGGTTTATCGTCATCAGCTCGACGGTGTTGTGTCATTAATTGACTCTCAGATCACCATTTCATAATGGTGAAAGTCTTTACCCCAATAAAGCTTCAACCTCTGTCCATTCTCTTGAAATGTATCTCCTGATTTGGGATGCGGTGTCTCCTCAAAATGAAAAGGCTCGAATTTCTTCACCAATTTAGGAATTTTTGAGTTCTCTTCTAGGTGTGAATACTCTTCAGCAATCTTTTCATCTTCACATTTCTCTTTTTCTACCACCACTTGGATCACTTCATCTAATATGTCTTTGCTTTGATTATTTTCAACTCCTTGAATATCACTCTTCTCCACCTTATCAATCATTGAACGATATTCAACTTCGTTAGGATGCTTCATGGATTCCAGAATATTAAAGACTACTTTTTCAGTCCCTAAGTGCATGATGAGCTTCCCACGGGCCACGTCTATCACTGTCTCTGCAGTAGCTAGGAATGGTCTTCCTAGTATGATTGGGATCTCCAAATCTGCATCAAAATCAAGAACAACAAAATCAGCAGGGAATATAAATTTTCCTACCTTTACCAACACATCTTCCACTATGCCCTATGGGTACACAATAGATCTATCTACAAGTTGAAGTGAAACAGAGGTCGATTTCATCTCTCCAATTCCAAGTTTCTGAAACATTGAAAAAGGCATTAAATTTATCCCTGCACCCAAGTCACACAAAGCTTTAACAGCATTATGATTGCCAATACCACAGAGAATAGCAAAAGTACCAGGATCTTTCTTCTTAGAAGGCAATTTATTCTTCACTAAAGCACTGGATTCCTCATTTAAATTAACAGTTTTGAATTCCCCAATCCTACGCCTTTTAGACACAATATTATTCATGAATTTATGATACTTAGGCATTTGTTCTAAAGCATCAACAAGAGGAATATTTATTTACAATTGCCTAAGAACCTCTAAACATTTCTTAAATTGTTGCTCATCTTCCTTTTTATGCAACCTTTTAGGAAAAGGTGGTGATGGTCTTACCTCATCGGTCTTGTCTATATTTTTACCTTTCTCCTTGGTTGCACTTGCCTCATCCTCTTTGTATGACAGCTTTGAGAAGTCATTCTTCAGTTCTTCTTCCTCAACTTGCTCTACCACGTCTTCTCGAGCTTCCTTTAGCATTTTAGGCTCTTTGTATGAGGTTACACTCCTAAGGGTTATGGCTTTGACATGTTCTATCCCTTCTCTCCTAGGGTTCACAGTATTACTTGGAAGTGTACCTTGCTATCTCTCACTCAACACTTGAGCTAACTGCCCCACTTTGGTCTCGAGATTCCTAATAGAGACGGCTTGACTTTGGATGGTAGTTTTGGTTTCCACTATAAAATCCTTAAGCAAAGCCTCTAAGGGTGAACTTTGTGGTTGAGGTGGTGGAGGTGGCGCTTGGTAGGTTTGAGGCTGTTGAAAAGCTTGTGGAATGTTAAAGCTATTCGCCCCCTGGTTCGCCCATGAGAAATTTGGATGGTTACGCCAATCCGGATTAAAGGTGTTAGAAAAAGGATCATTATTCCGGTTGGAGTTTCCTATGTAAAAGACTGTCTCCGAATTTGAGGGACATTCATCAAATACATGACCCTCTCCACACAGCACACATCTCACCTCCGGATTTACCTGCACAGAATTAACATTGCTCTTAGCACTCATGGATTTAATCAAATTAGTAAGAGTACTCATTTGAGTTGTAAGGGCTGCGATAACGTCATTCTCTTGAATTCCCGCTACTCTCTTGGATGTGTGTCTCTCTGTTGGCCATAGATAATTGTTGTCAGCTATACACTCAATCAAATCATAGGCCTTCTGATAAGTCTTGTTCAACAGTGCTCCATTAGCAGACACATCTACAACCATACGAGTCTGTGGGTTTAGTCCATTGTAGAAGGTCTCCATTTGGATGTATAGAGGAATTCCATGATTCGGGCACTTCCTAATCAGCTCCTTGAAGCACTCCCATGTCTCATATAGTGATTCTCCCTCCAATTGCTGAAAAGATGTGATTTGGTTCCTCAACTTGGCAGTTTTCATGGGTGGAAAATATTTGCTCAAGAATTTTTTTGCCAAGTCATTCCAAGATGTGACAGAACTAGGTGGTAGAGAGTTTAGCCATGATCGTGCCCCATCCCTCAGTGAGAAAGGAAACAACTTCAGACTAATGTTCTCTACTGATACTCCCGGCCACTGAAAGGATCACAGACTTCAATAAACATACTGAGATGGTTATGTGGATCATTAGCTGCTGATCCACCAAACTGCCCCCATCGATTGCAGCATTTGGACATGACAGGTTTCAGCTCGAATGTTCCTCCTCTAATCTCATGTCTCGCTATGGTAGGGTTCAGATTTCCTAAGATAGGATTTCCATAATCTCTGATAACCCGATTAGCCATATTTTCAATCACATTAGCTCCATTAGCCCCATTAGCTCCATTGGCTGCATTGGCTCCATCGCCACCATTATTTGCTTGGTTTTCTGCCATTTGGAGTCGTTTTCGAATTCTCTGTTTTTACTTCCTTATTCTAAAGGCTCTCTCGATCTCTGGATCTGTAGTGAAGTCTTTAGAACGTGCAGCTCTACTCATAAACTATCCGTTACTTGCACGAAGTAACAGAGTGTAAATGACACAAAGAAACAAAAATCACTTAACTCAAAATAAACTAAGTAAAGTCCCCGGCAACGGCACCAAAACTTGTTGGTCATTTAGCGTATATAAAATTAAGACCAATTTAACGCAAGTGCACATGCCGACAAGCAGTGTTTTGAAACCCAGACCGGACATCGAATCGGAAAAGTGACGGGGTCACCGGTTCAACCGTCGAGTCAACCGTGGTCGAACCGGTGACGTCATAATTATGCAATAAATAATATATATTATATTAATAATATCACAAAATAGTAAAAATTATATAATATCATATATTTTGAACTATATATATTTATATCAGCAAATCAAACTGGAAAGGGCAATTACTGTTCAAAAACAAAAATAAGAATTGAACTACTTAAGACCATGTCTTTCTCTTTGTGTGGTCTACAATTTTTTCAGCAAAATACAAGAAAGGGGAAAAATATAAAAAGGAGTATATAAGGGCAAGAAAGACAAAAACCCTTAATAGAAACCCTTCTTCTTCATCACTCCGCCGCACATCTCTTCTTCTTCTTTATTTCTTATCTGTTCCTTGTTTTTTTTTTATCTAATCTTCTCTTTGTTTTTTGTCTATTGTCTTTCATCTCTTTTACCATCTTGCAAGCCACCATCCTCAACCACAAGTTTAACACAGTAACTTGCCGAAAAGCTAAAGATTTCAGGGTGGAGGAGAAGAAATTGTACCGACGGCATCTCATTTCTCATCTTGTTTCATGAATCGGCCAGTTCGACCAAACCAGGGACGGGCCAGACGGTTTGACGGTTTAATCGCTGGGTCAGGCGATTTTACGAAAATAGGCCGATTTTGAGTTGATAGCGGTTTCATAAACTGACCGGACCGCTAAAATGACCGGTCGACGGTCCGACCGGCCGGTCTGGTCTGGGTTTGAAAACACTGCCGACAAGTAATAAAGTGTATCAAAGTACGGATATCGTTCCCACAAATACTTAACCAAATATATAAAGAATTAAAGTGCCTTTTATATTAAATTAATAATATGATTTTGTAATTAACCTACTACAAAAAATAAAAATTAACAACTAATTAAAAACAAGAACTAAGTGAGAAATAACCAAATTAATTAAGTATAAGCTCCCCCCTTCCCTCTAGTTACTGGATTAAAGCAATGAATTAATCTCTAGTTCTATCACCATCTCAATTACTAACTCTAAACACTAATATACTTCTATGCAACTGTCGAATACATAAAAGCTTATCTAACTCTAGTCTTCTCCATATGTCTATGCAAGAAGAAACTAAAACTAGACACATTGGGATTAAGTTATCTTCAAGCTAAGAAGGGTCTAAGGGTATATGTCTATCCTCAAAGATAAATAATGCAACTTATCCTATCCTAAGTTCATTATCCTTCTCTGTTTAATCCAAGTTCTATATTTAATATTCCTATGTCTAGTTCAATTAAGTAAACAAATACTCAAAATAGGTGGCCAATCTACTTGAGGCATAAAGCACAAAATTAAACAAGCAACGAGATGAAGAATTAAACTAAAAACATAAACTTCACATTAAATTCAAATAACTAGAGTTCCGGGGTGCGCCTATTACAAATTTAGCTCATGATAGTTTGGAAAAACCAACAAACACAACAAGAAATCATGTTTACAATCATCAAGTTCAACAATAGAAAGATCTAACCAATAGAAAGAGAAAGAACAATTGAAAATCCAATATTCTTCTCGCCTCTGATGTCGATCCTCACTTGTATCCTTTGAAGCCTTGTAAACGTTCACTCCTATTGCTCAAGATTTGTTTCTCTAGGGTTCTCACTCTCTTTTCTCAACCAAAAAAAAAACGTCTCCTATATTATGTAGCTCACCAATCCTTTTATATCTCCAGAATTCCCTTCTTTTCTTTTAATGGATCCCAGCCGTCCACTTTAAGCTCAATTTTCTCTGATCTAACGGCTTCCAATGAGTTCGATCCTAATAGGGAAGTTGAAGCCCCTTTGTTAGCTTTAAAACCCCTTTGGAATCAAGAGATTTGGATATTTGGTTGAGGAGATATGGTCAAAAGAGTGTAGCCTGGTCGCTGGATGGAAAATCAGGAGCAAGTCTCGCAGGTCTCACGCCACGGCATGAAGTTCCATGCCGTGGCATGTCCAGTTCAAATTTGTACATGAAACTGGCTGCCTACTCGGGCGCCGTGGCATGCCACGACATGACGTGACAGGCTTAGATTTTCTTTGATTCTTCCTTATCTCTTTCCTTAATTTGCGATTTTCTTCCTCTTTCTTTGTGATTTGCTCCTCTCAATTGTGGATTTATGCCAATGAGAACCTATAAAACATAATTTCATTCAATAGCAACACCCAAGACTCTAGAATTACTAAAAATAGCCCAAAACATAACAAAAACACACTAAAACAATTACCAAAGACAACTTAACATAAAAACAACGAAAAAGCGCTAAAAATACTCGAAATCACCAACACGAAATGACGAAAGAGCATGCAAACCACAATAAAAGCTAGATAATTCTATATACATATAGAATTATCAGTAGTGGGTCATGGGCCGTGGGCTTAGCTTTATCAGTAGCCCATCAGGCTTAATAATAACCCTTTATTAGCCCTTAAACTAATAAAATAGCCCAAGTATTCTTATTGAGTCTTCAGCCTTTTTGGGCTTGATTAGTATATTAACCGCGTACTTTAACCCACGGGTGGCGCCCAGGACCGAGACGGGGATATATTTAATTACTGTAATGCCCCTAGATTGATGTTGGAGAAGATGATAGAGGAAAACAGACGTGGGTTAGTGGGTGTGTCTAAAACCTATTTTAACCTAATTAACTTGGGTTGGATTCTTGTGATTTTGGTTTATGAAAGTTTTTCTTATCTAAAAAAAAAAAAAAAAAACTAATTAAGTCATCGGTTATCTCACATTTTGAGGATAAGTATGGAACATCCGATCAAATTTGAAATTTGAAAAGATAACTACTTGATGATGGTGGTAAATTAATAACTACTCGGATGATAGTGGTAAACTATTCAAATTTTTTTAAAATAATAAATTAATTAATTCAAAATTATCAAAAATTAGAATTGAGTTTTTAGATGGTTAAAATTGGTCAAAGACAACCTTCCTATATATATATATATATATATATATATATAAAATAAAATATGAATAAGGACTCAAGATTGTATATGGGCTACACGACTGACCGGAGAATGTGGCCCATGAGATGAAGAAGTAATCATAATGATACCTAGGCATATACATACCTCACTTAGGACCATTAAGAAGGGATCCCAACACCTATCTGTAGCATTCTACGATTTTTGTATTTTTCTCTTTTTCTTATCAAGAAAATGATTCTTCTCTAATATTGATTATGATTATCTATTGTGTACCCATTGTTTATTATTGATTTTAGGGTGTTCAACGGTCGGTTTTTGGACCGAACCGAACTGAAATTTCGAACCGAAAACCGAAAACCGAACCGAAAAAGTTCGGTTCGGTTAAAAATCGAACTTTTCGGTTCGGTTCGGTTAGGTTTTTCGGTCGAACCGAAATTCTGAAAATTAAAAAAAAATTAGATATAAATAAATAATTGAAATTTAATTATGACTAATTTTAATTCATTTTCTTTATTTTCCTATAAGTTTTTAAAAGTTTTTGATCTATATTATATTACATAAAAAAATAAAAAAATAAGAAAATAAAAAATTTCGGTTTTTCGGTTAACCGAACCGACCAAACCTCAAAACCGAAAACCGAACCGAAAACAGAATTTTGGCAAAAAAAAAAAATCGAAAACTGAACCAAAATTTTCAGTTCAGTTTTCGATCGGTTCGGTCAATTCGTGAATACCCCTAATTGATTCTGATGATAAATAATATGGTAGCATCAACCATCGTCTAGATAGTATAGTTATACTGCAATAGAATCCTTTCAAAGGGAGATGAAGTCTATACGGTCACCAACTCAACCCCTCAATAATATGACAATCTCTTCCCTCCCAATTTTCTACAATGGTGTCACCAAAGCTTAAAATCTCGGAATCAATATAGATATCGGGCAGTAAATTTATGGGAATCTCGATAAAAATTTTAGAGATATCCCAAAATTTCAATTTCGATTTTAAAGAAATCATGGAAATGTGTTTAAATATTTGGGAATTTAGAATTAGACTTTGGGGAATTTTAATTATTATAATTATGCATCTTTTACATTAATAGTATTTTAATGTATAATGAGTCTTATTAAATGATTTGACTAAAAAACTTGATACGAAAAATATGGAAGAAATGTGATTTGATAGTAGAATAATATTTTTTCCTTTTTCGGAAATTTGATAGCAAGAGATATGTGTATGATGTGGGTGAAGGGTTGATAAGTGTACACTAATTTTAAATTTGTTTTTAAATCTTAAATATTTAAAAATATAAAAAATATATTATTTTAGATTTCAGAAAATTTTCAACTTCAGTCAAAATTTTGGTGGATATTCTTCAAAATAGTTTGATAATTATTTCATATTTAGGGAAATTTCGGGTTTCAGTAGATATTCTGCAAAATTGGATTGGAATTTAAATTTCACTTCGAAATTCCTGAAAATCCGAAATTTCGATCAAATTTTCGAAATATCGAGTGAAATTTTAGACCATGGGTGTTACATACCGATCTTACGTTAATTAAAAATTGATGAGTGTATTTAATCATTATCAAGATTCGAGGGTATAAAAGTAATTTTAATTATTCTCATTTTATAATCATTATCCCCAGCACATAACAGGCCACGGGAGCACCATCCATACCATTTTAGCCGTCAGATGAATCAGGTGAAAACCTCATCACCCGCTGTTTACACTATAAAATAATTTGGGCTTTCGAATTACAGAGCCCAAATGACCCAAACTGTAAAAATTCGAGAAAAAGAAAATTGGGTCCACGGGTAGATAAAATAAGATCCAATAAATTCAGAAAATGGTAGCTCGAATCAAGAGCTCGAGCGCTCCAGCTCGAGCATTTCAGCTCGAATAGATTGCTTCGAGTTAGAGCTTTTCCCAAGTTGTGCCTTGCGAAATTTGCACAGTCCATGTGACATCTAATAATGTTTTGTGGCGTTAATTGAGGCTTCTTGTTCTTTGTTTTTCACTAGCTTCCTCAAGTTGTCACAACACTTTATTAGGCTAGACTTTAAAGTAAAGCTAGATTGTAGAGTAAAGTTCTTTAAGAAATTATATATATATATATATACACATATATATCATTAGTCAATTGTATTAAAGTTTTTATGACCATTTTTAAATAATCTGCAAAGACGCGTTAATTCGAAAAAATTTGAAAGAGCAGTTGATGACAGTTGAAGACGATTCCCGAAGACAAGGAACGTGGGTTGAAGACGGTTCCCGAATACAAGATATATAGGAGCCGCGGAGAAAGAAAAAAGAAAAATCATCACAAGATCATCAGACTTCTGCATTTTCATTTTCTTAGAATTAACTCTAGTCTTATGAGTAGTTTTAGCGTAATGTAGGAGTAGATCATAGTATAAATTAGGAGTAGCTGTAATGTAATTTAGTGTAGACTCGATGATATTTACCTTCAAGGCTTGTATCGACATTCGCTTGCCTGTAATGTTTCAGAATTCATCGAAGAATTCATGGAGTATATCTATGTTTAAGTTTTTACCACTAGCACATATAGGCAAGAGTTATTAGATAATTCTAGATTGTGAATTATCGCGAAATTTGGATCGAACATTCAAAATCCTTCCCTAGGCTAACTTGTTCGAAAACACGAAACACCTGCATCAACGTCCAGAATTCACCCATTAGATCAAAAACACCGTACGACGTCGTTCGCCCAGCACCTGCACCAAAACGGCCGTAGTACAGTAGTACAGACAGAGTCGTCAGAAAACTTGAGCCACTCAGAGAGAGTCGCCGGTACCGTCCTTGTCCTATTCATAAGCGCCACGTGTCCCCCGCCGTATATATATATGTGTTGATATATATCGAGGAACATGAAAAATTATCCATTTCTCACCATAAGAGTAATTATTAATGGAGAGAGAGTCTCAGCTGTTCCAGAGCAGCGGCGAATCCTCCACCGCCGTTGACGAAGCTTACATCAACGGCGTCTACGCCGGCCTCAGCTTCCGCTCATTGCTCACCTACGGTTCCTCCCATCCGGTAACCTACGACGATTCCTTCGATCCAGCCTCGGAGACTCTGAATCTCCTCCAGATGCCGAAAACGGAACCGCTCTTCAACGTAAACGACGTCGCTTCCGCCGATCCTCCGCCGCCGTACAACTTCTTCGCTAAAGCGGAGTCATCTTCTAACCACCACCACCACAAGCTTCCAAACCTCCTCTCTCTGGAGAACGCCGGAGTGGAGTGTCCGCCGCAGCGGCGGAGGCAGCAGAGGTTAAGCGACAAGACGCGGTGTTTGCAGAAGCTGCTGCCGTTGGATGAGAAGATGGACATGGCGAGAGTACTGGAGGAGGCGTACAAGTACATCAAGTTCCTGCAGGCGCAGGTTAGCGTCCTCGAGTCGATGCCTTGCTCGGTGAATAGAGGTTTGATGAGGAGTAATGTTTGGGGGGGAGAAATGAACAGGCAGCAGCTGTTGGAAGTGGTGGTGAACTCTCGGGTGGCTCAGACGCAGCTCTACTCGAAAGGTTGTTGCGTTTACTCCATGGAACAGATGGTTTTGCTGAAAAAGATTGCTGAAAGGAAAGCTCTGCATCATCAGATGATGATGATGTTCGATTCTACTACTAACCCTAATTAATTAATTTCTTCCTTTCCTAATTAATTACAAATGGCAGGACAGACAGACTGCATCAGGACTTTCAAATACTCCCTTGTTCTTGTTTTTTGTCTTCAGACTTTAATATCTTTTGGAATACTATTACTACCTATGGTGAAATTAAATGAAAATGACACTATGCGTCTGTGATTGAATTAGTATTAATCAAATGTTATGGAAGAAACGATTGCGCTTAGTCACGTAAATATATACGATATGATGAAACAACAAGTTGGTCAATTGAAGATCTCAAATATCATAGCATTGTTTTTGGCTTAATTTTCACTGATACAAGTTACAACGGTTAATCATTCCTTTGTGGTATATATATTTTCTAAACTATATATATATATTATCCTACTATATATATTGAAGCTTGAGTTTGTGTTAATTAAATACACAACGGATTGGACACCTTAGCAAACCAAAAAAAAAAGGATTGGACATTTACAAATATCTTGTATGCCCAATATTTCTCTTTAACCTTTTGAAAAAAAATATTGTGTGCTTTTTTACTTTTCTAAGATTGACAACGCGTACACGTCGCTCATTATTTTTCGTCTATGTTTTTAACATCTGGAATCAAAAGTGCAACTTTTTAAATCTTATGAGACTAAATGTGCAACTTTAAGTTCAATAGGATTAAAAGTGAAACGCGTGAAGTTCTATAAGACTATAAACGAAATTTTCCCTTTTTTTTTTTTTTGAGAAATATGTAGAATCGGAATTGTAAGTTAGATTCTTGTAGATATTACCACTATTCTTGTTAATACTAGTACTATATTGTTCAAATGTGTTATATTAGTTGCTTGCGGTATTCCAATCTTCAACTTATAGAATACGAGATTCTTGAATATTGGCAAAAAGGTATTACTTCAAGTTCTATCTTTATAGTTCTGATGCTCAGTGTCGACTCAATCAATAAGGTGTATAAGCTTTTTTTTTTTTTTGATAAAAGGTGTATAAGCACAAAGGAGAGACAAATTTAATGTTCATAACACTTAATTTTTTTTTTATCCCTATTTGCTGTGTCCATATTAATCAGCAAAATGAAGATGTACTTGACCCAAGAGAAAGTAGGAGATAGATATGTGGTCTGAACATTCCGATATAATAAATAGGTGTTATGAACATTAAAATTTTTTTCAAAGGTGTATAAATACCACATTCCGATTTTTTTTTTCTGATATGTGGTATGTGATATTCTGATATAATAAAAAAAAATATTTTGCCCATTCTGTGCTCGGGCAGCGCGGAATGGGCAAAAAGTTCAAAAAAAAATTAAAAAATGCCCATTCTGCGCTCGGGCAGCGCGGAATGGGCAGATAATATATATAAAAAAAAGTTTTATTTCATTCCGCGCTGCCCGGGAGCGGAATGTGCTATTTTCTGATATGGAATTTTTGTTGTGTTATTTTCTTATTTTTTATTTATTTGCGTATTATTTATTTAAAATTTCTGGTTATACACCATGCCAATCAGTTAAACTAAACTGATTTTATAAGTTAATTTATGTAATTTATAGTCTTTGATCTTATACCAAATATAAACTTTTGAAGTAACTAAATATAATTAATAAGATCGTGGAATTTAAACAAGTGTTAGAAATGATAATAATGTAATTTAGATGTTATAAACTTCAGAGTTTTAGTAGCAAACATACGTTATAAACTTCATAATCAAGATATCCTTTAAGAATTTATAAGCCCAAGTAAATGCCTTTAAGCATGCAATTCTTTCTGATAAGTAAGTAAAGTAGGGAATATTACTAAAATCCTCCCTAAAATGTTTTTTTACTAGCATAAACCCCGTGATATGTTTAGTTACTTCAAAAGTTTATATTTGGTATAAGATCAAAGACTATAAATGTTTTTTTACTAGCATAAACCCCGTGATGTTATATGAAAGTTTTTTTTTTGTTTGTTATCAATACATCTAAAATTCGTGAAAATATTTTTCAATCTCAAATTCTCATTTAGTTTTCATATGAGAAAACCCAGAAGTTAATAATTAACAACTTTTTGACTAAATTACCCTTCACTTCTTGAGTTAAGAATTGATCTATTGATTTTTTTTATCAATATTTTTCTATTTTGAATTTTTCAAATTGATAAATTGTATAATAAAAATTTATTTTTTAATGTTAATTTATTTTTAATTTTTTTAAATAATTTATTTTGAATTGAAGATGGTGATTGTCAAAAAATATCCTCTCTCTCTCTCTCTCTTTTTTTAATTTAAAGAAGATTAAAGAAACTTAAAAGTGAAATTAAGATCATAAATAATATCAGTTATTAATATAAAAGTCCTCAATAAATCAATTTCTATACAAAAGTACAATAAATTAATTTTTAATCTAAAAGGTTAAGGGCAATTAAGTGCATACACATATCAACCCTTAATGTTGGATTTTTTTTTAATGAAAAATTGGTGGAATGAATTCTTTGGATACAATTTGAAGAGTGTTTAGTAATTTTTTCTTATTTTTATTAATTCATTCATGCATGCACTCATCCCAAAACTTGTGGTTATTGGATTGGGTAATTGATATATTGCACCCTCAAATCACCACCTTATGTCACAATGCACCCTTAAATTTGATTTTTTACATATTGCACCCTTGAAGTAAATTACACCATATACTCACCAAAAATGGGATTTTACTCGATTTTGAAGGGCAAAATTGTACCAAGAAAAAAAAACTTAAAAATCTTTAAAATTTGAAGGCTAAAATTGCACCATAAAAATATGAAAAATGTGTAAAAGTCCTTTCAATTATATGATTAGCCAATAAACTAAAATCTCTAATGTACCCTATTCAACCCTCGGAGAAACCCTTTGTATTGAGGCAACAATAGTGGAGATATAGAAGCTTGTGGTTGATAATGAAGATTATCAAACTATTTCTCCAAGGGTTGAAGAGAGGATTTAGATATTTTAATTTATTGGATAATCTAGAATTGAGACTACAAATTTTTATTTAGTTGCCTTCGGACTTTTACAGATTTTCACGTTTTTTATATAATTTTGTCTATTTATATTTACAATCTTACCCTCCAAAAATTGAGTGAACTCATTTTTTTGGTGAGTTAGTTGGTGTAAATTTGTATTAGGTTACAAAATGACAAGCTATATGTCAATTGCTGTATTGGGGTTAATCTATGATGCATGGACATACTGCAACACAGGACAACACGACACCAACACGAGACACAATAATTCTTAAAAAATATTGGACATGACACGGCTCCGACAATGTTGTCCAACATATAGAAATATGTGTGTGTTTATTTATTTATTAAACTAGAATATGTAAATGAAACTTTTGATTTCAAAACAAAAAATAAATTGAGAGAATGTTTATTCATTATAAAATTTGCATTGTACTTGCGGAACTCTACGGCTATGTTTGGTTATGTTTTGGAATGGTATTTTGGTGAGAATTATTGGTGAAAAAATTATGGGGACACGTGCAATTTTGATGGGATTATGTTTGGTTATGTTTTGGGAGTTGTTTTTTGAGTGATTTTTTTGTGAGATAGTGTTTGGTTTTGTTTTCAGAGGGAACATAAATTACTGTAGCTGTCAAATCATGTAAGTTTTTGTCTGTCAATAATTAAAAGTTATAATATAATATTGAGATTGTAATAATTATTATATAGATAAATATATATGTATATATGTAGGTAATAGTAGTATATATAATTATATAAAAAAATAAAATTATATATATATAGAAAAAATTATATTTAATTACAAAATTATATTTAATTTAAGAAAATTATATAAAAAAAATTGAAGACGACATTTCAAATGTCGTCTTCAATTTTCTTTTTTTTTATTTACGAACAGTGAAGACGACATGTTTTATTTTATTTATTTTTAATTATGATCTTCTAATTATATAAAAAAATAAAATTGTATATATATAGAAAAAATTATATTTAATTACAAAATTATATTTAATTTACGAAAATTATAAAAAAAAGAGAAAATTGAAGACGACATTTCAAATGTCGTCTTCAATTTTTTTTTTTTATGAACAGTGAAGACGACATGCCACATGTCATCTTCACTGTTCATCACTTTTGAATTTTTATTTTTTTATGTATTATTTATATAAATATTATTAAAAATTATATTATTTATTTTAAAACCCCTATACATATATATACATTGTATTCACTATATATACATCACACAAATACTTATAAAATATAATGTATAGATATATTTTTCTTATAAATAATTTTGTGTGTACAAATGAAGAAATAAGAGAAGAAAAGATGAAGGAAAGAGAGAGAAGTAGGAGAGAGAGAGAGACGCATGACAGAGAGAGGACAGAGAGAGAAAGAGAGAGAGAGTGTGTGTCAGGAGAAAGAAAGAGTGAGATAGAAAAGAGGGGAGACAATTTCTGTGGGCTATAAAGCACAATCATTATTATTTTCTTGGCCAAAAATTCACATATTTTCTTGTCAAAAATTGTGTGACCCAAACATAATTGGGTCAAAAATTCGGATAAAAATGGGCTTGAAAACATAACCAAACATAGCCTACATGTCTGAACGAATTAGATTTCTTATCAACAATAAGTTAATTAAAAAATAAAAACATAATCATAAACTAAATATAAAATAAACATGTGTTTTTATGGCGAACAAGTGTCAGAGGAGTACCTTGTCTGACATGTATCCAATACGATATATGACGATTTTTCGAAGTGCTGGTGCTTTGTAGGTTTAATAATCAAACCTTCCACTCGGACCCACATTTTACTTCTTTTCCCACATTTTTAACGTACAATCTCAAAATGGGAGCTAGGGAGAATTTATGGGCGGCACCAATTATGTAGAAAATAGAAAGGAAAAGAAGTCCAAGAAAGATATTCATTTAATTTTTTCAAAATTAGATAGCGAAAATTATCGGTTTCATTGTCAGTTGTCACCATAAAATAAAGAATCTTCACGCATTAATTTCTAAAATTTTATGTATTCGTTTTAAAATAGTATAACTTAATTTAATTTTACTATCTCAATGTATTTTTCTCGCTTATTGTTTGAGAATAATTTCAGAATAGGTGATAACATTTACAAAGAATTTTTTTATTTGATGTTGTGCGCAAATCTTTCTTTTTTATCCATTGTTCTTTTTTGCTGTTATACCTCTCTAATCTCTACCCAATTTAGCTACGAATTTAAAACTCATTGTTTACAGTTTTTGGGGATCATTTTTAAATTTTTTTTAACTAAATTCACCTTTTTATTTGTGTCAGTGACCCAGTGTATTTGAAGCGCAACTTCTCTATTAATATGTTCAAGATTTTCATTGACTAAATATTTTTTAGTAAAGTCAAATAATTAGATAAATTGTAGTACCATTTTGTATAATTGATCTATTAGGAATGGTTTTTTTTTATTATCTTTTTATAACAAAATTTAAAAGATGAATTACATTTTTACTACTTAAGACAAGGAGCGTAAAAGAATTGAGTTTTGCTCAAGCTCCACAAGCCTATTTCTACACAAATTAAGCTCAAGCTTGAGATAGAGGAACAAACTCAAACTCGACATATATTATTCAATTATTTATTTATGATTATTATGAAATAATAAATATTCTATTAAATCTATAGAATAATTACATACTAATGAGATTGCGAGCGGCCTGCTAGCTTACGAAGAAAAATTATGGAGGCCATGCTCAAGTCAAGTTGACTCGCCAAACTTGCCCCGCGGACCAAATAACCTGGCTTTGTCAATGTTTTCGGGGTTGTTCGGAGGTTTCGAAAATAAGCAGTGACATCTATTTGTAAATGTCTGATTATTGCCTGATTGTAAAACTCAACCTATTTATCTCCCCTCTACATTTTTTTTATTTCCCACCATGTTTGACTGTTGATGCAACCCTCGCAATTGAAGAAGGTGGGAGTAGTATCCATTTTGACTGGATTACGCCGCTAATTTTGGATTTGACAGTGTCAGCATCGGTAGTGCTCAGTCCCATCGGCATTGCACTGCTCTCTTGTTGTGATTGTTAGAAAGTATCGAGAATCCAAATATACAAACAATCAAAAATTGTACATAATAAATCCTATACAAGTCCTACCACATGGATATTCTAATCATCCGAAGATTCAAAGTCTAGGGACCTCCTAAAACTAATCATTTTCCCCTCCTCTCAGGCCCCTTCCCCCCAACGCACGGCTCCCTACTCAAACCCCCCGGGGGGAAGGGCACTCGCTTTGATCAAGTCTTAGTGTTATTGCTTTCTCAAACAAATCCAATCACTAATGTTTAAATGCTCCAAATTTAGACACACAATTCATGATAATGTGCAAGTTCTAACCTTTCTTCGGTTTAGAAGCACTGGAGACAATTCCAATATGACAACATAAAATAAGCACCTCTAACCATGCAAAGAGGTGTAAATTCACTTTAGACTTCCAGAGAAATTTCATACCATAATAACGTTAATGAACATCATCACTATTATCTTCCTCAGCATTCCCAATTTCAAATAACAATCAATTGTAGACACAAAAGAAGTAAAAAGTCCACGGAACCACAAAAGAGGCAATAGTATTACGACGTGGAAACTTTAAGATGTAGGCTAATAAAATGTTAACCAAACATAACTTCACAAAGAAATGGTCATTCCAAGGAGCTTCCAGAACTTGAAGTTCCGGGATAATTACAAAATCCATGTCACCACTATAGACATATGCTTGCACTTATACTGAGAGTTGGAGTCCTGGAACCTCCCTAAGTATCACTCCTTAAAAGTACAAACAACTTAAGATCTAATTATACCAATGTTATGCCACACAAACATTGCTTGTCCACAATAATAAGATGCCTCAGTTAACTGCAAACTTTAGCAGCAGCAAGAAAAGAGGGCAATGTAAAGAACTTATAGGTATACATACATGCATGTGACATAATTTTGCTTTACAGTTTCATTTAGAAATACAATTTCTAACGCTGATAAGGTCACTTGTTACAATGTTTAACTGTTTTCAGGTACAAATAATGAAATAAATGTAAAAGCCCTTAACTCCAGGAAACAATATAAGCAAGATGCCAACAGAAAGAAAGAAACGGAAGCAAGAGGGAAGAAAGCAGAAAAAGATGCAAAAACTAGGAGAAAAATGTCATTTGATTATTAAGGACCTTCTTTTCAAATACTTAGTGTTAGTGCTCTCAGGAATTTTTCCACCACCTTTCCGGATCATAGAATTTATATCATAATTCAATCATTACAATTTTTAACAGAACCATAATATGACACAGGTGCTCAGTTTAAGGATTCAACACAACTGTTGAGTAAAGCGAGGAAGTCATTGCGAAAACCATTAAGCTTTTTATTTGTCAAACTCCCATATCACACCTCCATCCTCTGCAAGAAACAAAAATAAACATTATTCGTACAAGTTTAACTGCATAATATGTACGTTAAATTTAAAAAAAATGGATGATTACAAATCTCCAAGAATCAGGAATTCGGGAGAAAAAACATACCTTTGACTTTCTTGTTTATCCAAATTTCTGTGAGCATGCCAGCACCAATTCCAGCAGCTATCCATGATCCATAAAAGAAAATTGCAGATGGCAACGACTTTCGAGGAAGAAAATAATACTCTGGAATTTGCCTTATCTTTTTCGGGAGCCGTTTCTTTACAGCCGCTCCATCAATAGACTCTCTACTTCCTGACTCTTCAATACTTTTCCAATCCATCGCCTTCGATGCATCTTTCTCTTCCGCACCCATGATGGAATACCAGTCTATTAATGAGGATTCAACAAGCAATGGTAAATATGATGCAAAACAGCAATATTAATACAATCACACCAAAGAAAAACAACAAAAAATTGAGACTACAATGGAAATCACCTCACTAAACAATATTCCCCCCCCCCCCCCCCCAAAAAAAAAACACCAACAAGGGTCTGACAGCAGCTCAAACAAGGGCAGACATCAAGCAAACTTTTGACTAAAAGGGTGTTTTGGCTAAGCTTATAAGCGTAAGATGTTTTTGGAACTTATAAGCTCTCAAGCTCTTTAAAAATAAGCTGTTGGGGAGCTTATAAGCTCTTACCATGTTTTTACAATGTGTTTGGTAAATATGGTGGTAAAACAAATTATAAGCCTGACTTATTTTTAAAGAGCTTATAATTTGTTTTACCACCATATTTACCAAACACATTGTAAAAACATGGTAAGAGCTTATAAGCTCCCCAACAGCTTACAAGATGTTTTAAGGAGGTTATAAGCTCAGCCAAACACCCTATAAGAATTGATAAGCTCCCCAAGAGAACATCTTTTTATTTCTAATTGCTTGGTTTGAATAGATAGATTATATGTAGGTTAATACATATGAACAAGAAAATCACTTCCAAGAATTTGAAGAGAACGGGATTGACAGAGAGCAAATTCAAAATAGCGACAGGAAAAAGTAATTGTCAAAGAGAAATGGACTAATGGAGATAATTGATAATATTTCAAAAGGAAGATATGCAGCAGTAATCAGAAATTACATAATTATTGAGACTTTTAAAAATATTAACTTTGCTATTTGCTACAGCTGATAATTGCGCATTGTAAGTTGCAGCAGCAAAGTTGAGGTCTACAACGAAATCACACTTACGTTAAAGGAGCGGGTGGCGGTGGTGCTTGACGGTTGCGTGATGGAGGCTGAATTCGCTGGGAGGTGCGCGGTGGTGGTTCACGGCACAGTGAGGCGGTGTACGGTGGCTGGAGGTGGTGGCGCGTATCCCGCGGATGCTGGTGGTCAGGTGGCGACGGCAGGAAATTTGGGGGATAGGGTTTCTGGCTCAAATCTGAAGCTCATACCCGAATTTCAATTTCTGCTCCTCTTTTGCTTTTAGGATTAATTACACTAACTGTCCCTCTTATTTAATTTAATTTAATTACGGTCCACTTATTTATTGCCAATAATAAACATCCATAGTTTTCTCCGGGCATTCTCAAAGCCGACCGCTGTGGGACTAATTCCTCTCCCCAACTGTCAGCACACTAAGCGGTAGGAGGCTGGTAAAGGATTTTTTTCCATTCACAAGAGTTGGGATTCGAATTCTCAACCATTTACTTAAGGGACGAAGTGCTGAACCACTACGTCAACCCACTTGGTTACTTCCATTTTATAATGAAACATTATAAGATGCACTATTTAGACTGGGTGATTCAATGGTAAAAGATGGACTGACTCCATTGAACCTGGTCCAGCTTAAAATTTTCCAGACATTTACCCCCTTTGACTACCAATCATTAATCAAATATACAATGCAATCCGCTTTATTAGATTATGTAATAGACACAGCCTCTTATTAATTTAGATTTATTTTGTATTGAATTATGATATTGTTCCTAAAATAAATTGAAACTATGGTCTATGTTTTCATTTCTTAAAACATAATCGAATTGGCATAAATCGAATTTGCACTTCATTACCAAGATGTTAACAAGTCTTTACGAAATTATTTATTTTAAACTAAATTGAAGATTACAATTACATTATCTTTAATATGAAAAATTACATTCACCTCGTCAAGGGCAAAATAAAAAACTTAGAAAATATTATTTTGATGATTACATTAAATTTCATTTGTTTTTTTATAGAAGGGGACGATTGTAATGTTTTGTTATAAGAAGGGATTATTTGTTATGTGCTCAAAATCAGTAGACTGGACTGTAATTACACCAAATAAGAAGGGTAATTAGTGTAATTAACCCTTGTTTTTATTTTTTTGGGAAAGTTTTTAGAAACCTCTAAAATAAATTTTTATCACACGATGTTTTATTAAAGGAATTGAATAAGTTGTTGGCACTGATAACTGGTTCAAAAGTTAATTTTTGGTTCGATAATTTAGGTTGTTCACTTGATTTGGGGTTCAAATCCTTGTAGTAAGTTTCTACTGATTTTTTGTAACACCTACTCGCATCTTCTTTCATTGAATAATAAACTCCTTCGACCATCTTCTTTAACAGCACATATGATCGCAGAGGAAGGAGCAAATGTTAAAGTCCCATAGTGTTTCTGTTTTGCTTTCTTGTCCTAGTTTAATTTTTCTAGAAGTAGTGTTGTTGAGGATTTAAAAGGGCTTTAGGTAATTGGTACGGCCCCCGTCGTTTAGTGAGGGAATTCTCAAACATCCTCCGAATTAACCGTAACAACTAGTTTGGAAATTGAATGCACTGAATCAATTTCGAGTATCAAGTAGCAGTAAACGCTATAGTGAATATTTAGGGTATATATAGAGAGAGAGAATAGGAGGAAGAACTAGTTCTTTTACTTCAAAGTCAATAGCTGACAATTACAATTTAAGAATTAGCTTATATCATCTACTCATAAGGAGAGGGAATGGTTAACAACAGAAACCCATGAAAAGACCTTTGTGCCCCTAACTAATCCACCAATGACTAAACAGGATTGCTTCGAATTTATATATATTCATATTTTCATAATTAGATGGGATAATAGCAGCCACCCCCCTCAGTTATGGGGTGATGTGCACTTTGCCCCCTAACTTATTGAAACGTGCACTTTACCCCCTCATTTATCATAAAATTTGCACTTAACTCCCTCGGGTAGCTCAGACAGATTCAGGCTATGTCGTGCACGTGTTAGATACGACACTCCTCCTTCATGTATCAGACACTTTTAATCAGTGTCCATGATTAAAAAATAAAAAAATAAAAATAGAAATTCGGACACCGTATCGGACACAACCAGGTGCGTGTCCGACATGGTGAGGACACGATTGACAATTTTCTTAAGAAATTAAAAAGTGTGGTGTTCAGATTGTAAATAGAAAAAGTTCGAAAATCCTAATTCTAATTCCCTTTCAGCAAACAAAATACACCTAATTTGTTTTTTTTCAACTCTAAAGCATCTTTCAATTCTCAACTCTAAGCCCGCTGTTGTCGCCGTCTTCTTCGACGGAGGAGGGCCAAAGTCATCTTCTTCATTGTTGTTGAAAAGATGTTTATTGTTATATTTAGTTTATATTTTTATTTTTATTTTGCATTTGTTATTGATAAGTAGTTGAATTATTTGCAATATATATAGCTTTATGAAGAAATAAGTAAAATACAAATTTATATATATAATATATATATATATATATAAAATAAATAAATATATTTTTGTAGCACTTTGCCCCCTGAATTATGTGTTTTGTAGCACTTTGCCCCCTGACTTATGTATTTTGTAGCACTTTGCCCCTGCCCGAAGGAGTGAGGTGCATATTTTTGATAAGTGAGGGGGTAAATTGCACATTTTTGATAAGTAAGGGGGTAAATCACACATTTTAATAAATTGAGGGGCAAAGTGCAAATCATCCCATAACTGAGGGGGTGTTTGCTATTATCCCTAATTAGATTTGAACTTGAATCCTAGCGAGATTGACTCATAGAATTTGGGTTAAAATCCACCTATTGAAAGTTGAAACTGTCCCAAGTACATTGACTTTTCATTCTTGATATATGTTTTTCTCAAATCTCTATTTTGATAATATTATATAGGGAAAATTATTACAGCTTTCCTAGAATAAATTTTTACTATTAATAAAATTCATATAATTTATCTTTTTTTTTTATCAAAAGACAACTTCGTCAACTTTTCAATCCAAAAAACTAATAATTATTTTCTTAGAATCTATTACCTTTACATTTCTTATACTAAAAAAATTATTAAATTGAGTTGTCATGCTCTTTTAGATTTTTAAATTGATATATTGTGAAATTGATAACTTTCTCTTCTTATATATTAAACATTAGGGATAATGGCAGATACCCCCTTAGTTATAAGGTGATATGCACTTTGCCCCCTAACTTATTAAAATGTGCACTTTGCCCCCTCACTTATCATAAAATGTGCACTTCACCCTCTCGGGCAGCTCGGGCAGGGGCAAAGTGCTACAAAACACATAAGTGAGGGGGCAAAATACTACAAAAACACATAAGTCAGGGGGCAAAGTGCTACAAAGACACATAAGTCAGGGGACAAAAGTCCAATTTTATGATAAGTGTGGTGCCCGAATCTGCCCAAACTGCCCGAGGGGATGAAGTGCACATTTTATGATAAGTGAGGAGGCAAAGTGCACATTTCAATAATTTAGGGGGCAAAGTGCACATCACCCCATAACTGAGGGGGGTGTCTGCTATTATCCCTAAATATTAAGAAAAAGATATGCGAATTTAATAAATGGATACCTTTATCTTCTCACACTCAAGTGTATTTTAAAAAATGAGTAACCAATCATATGGAAAGTGCAATACAATCTTTTTGTGAAATATACTTGAGTGTAGCCAAACCTAGAATGGGACTAGAGTTTTCCATAGATGTACATATTGCATTCATTTCTTGAAAAAAAAAAAAGTGACAAGAAAATGGCAAATATAGTTAACAAGTGGCATATAATGTTACTAATAATATAATTGCGATTGAACTGTAAAGCATAATTGTCATCCTTGTTGCCGGTGTAAATTGAATTACTTTGCATAATTCAAAGTCAAGAATCCCATGCATATGCACCCAACACTTTTACCACATGATAGAGAAATAGAAAAGATGCCTAACCCACACTACTCCTTAGTTGGTTTATACCCTACTTTTCTTGTTCCCCAACGAAAAGAATCAAAGGGATAGGGGAAAATAAGGTAAAAGTAGATATAAAACAGAATAAAGTCACCACCCTAGACAAAAGAAGCTTTTCCAACCATTTTATCATAATATATATATATATATATATATATATTGCATTTAAAGAGGAAAAAAAAAATGGTATAGATGTGAGATTAGTGTAGCAACTTCCTTAAAAATGACTTCAAAATTCTCACATTGCTGAAAAAGTTTAAATTAATTTGTAAGTGATCATAATAGATTTTTTAATAGATTAACTAATTTTAGAAAAGAAGGGCGAGCATAAAGTAGTTTAGATCTCGCGTGTGAGCCCCTACATCGTGGGCCCTACACATGAGAAAATGCAATAATATTTCAAAAATAATAAATGCTCATATATATATATACACCTGATGTTGTATACACTAAATAATATAGATTAAGTCACATCAATATTTATATACATCATGTGCTAACATGGCTTAATCTAGACACTACTGGTGTTGAACACCGAGTGTACACAAGAATTTTTTTCCAAGAAAATCTGTAAAAGATTAAAATACTTGTACCACAAAGGTGATGAATTCTCAAACACTAAACCAAGAAGGTTCGAATCTTTGTGGGAAGTAACCAGTCACACCAATTTGGCTACCATGCACATATTATTTATATATATATATATATATGTGTGTATATTTATATGTGTATATATATATATACACATAGGAACCCTGTTCATGTACACAAGTCCCTTGTTAAACTGTATTAGCTAGATTTCATTTCATTGCTCTAACTTCCTCTCAAACAAACAATCTTCTTCTTCTTCCTCACAAAGATGGGAAAGAATATGATGGGTATTTTAGCATGTCTCTTGATTGTGACATTGGATGTCATTGCTGGAATTCTCGGAATAAGAGCCGAAGCCGCTCAAAACCAGGTGAATTTTAATTAAGTTCTGCAGTATAGTTTTTATAACATCATAGTACATTATTGATATGTTTAATTTTCTAATGATGTATAATGTTTTATGATATGATTATGTATATTGATTAGGAAAAACATGTAAGGCTATGGTTATTTGAGTGTAAAGAGCCAAGCCACGATGCTTTCGTTTTCGGTGTAGCAGCTGCGACGCTTCTCAGCATAGCTCATATTCTTGCTAATTTGGTCGGAGGGTGCAGCGTTTGCACTCAAGAAGAGATTCAGAAAGCATCTCCCAGCAAGAAGTTATCTATTGCATGCCTTGTTTTTACATGGTACTAATTCAATATTGTTTTAACATGAAGATAGCGGATACAAAGTAAAGTTGAAAAATTCTTACAACCAGGATTGTTTTTCGGAAAAAGAAAAAAAAAAGTAGCTATTAGCGGCTTGGATTCTCAAAGAGAAATGTTTATTTGAATAAAAAATTGTTCGAAAAATATAAAAATAAAGGAAAAACAAGGAGAATCCAAAAGAAAACGAAAATAACCCTGCGAAACACAAAATTGGAGATTTGAGGTCCTAAACGGCCTCAAATGGCTATTAAACGTCAGCAACCATGGCAAAGTCCATTTGGCTCAAAATGTTGATTTGCATGTACCTTGCGAATTGCGCCCAATTCTTGAATTTTTGTCCTGCATGAGTAATAGTTAACAATTGTAATATTGTGTTGATCAGGATCATTTTGGCTGTTGGGTTGTCAATGCTGGTGATCGGGACAAAGTCGAACAGCAAATCGAGAGCATCTTGTGGGTTCACTCACCATCATTTTCTGTCGACTGGAGGGATACTGTGCATGGTTCATGCTCTCTTTGCCGTAGCATATTATGTTACTTCTACTGCTACACTCCCTTAATAGCCAGCAGCAGCAGATTTATATATCCCTTGAAATATGCATGTTTTCAGCCTTTTTGTTCTAGCTTTTATTAATTTAACCTTCTCTTTTGATCCTCTTTTTGACTTGAATTCCAACTTTTTTATTTACTAGTTTCCAAAGCGCTCGAGACCACAAATTGTAGCCCATTCATTATCTTGAAAGATTTTATGACATTCACTTGTATTGCGAAACGCTTTTATAAGTCGTAAATTAAATATTATAGTGTTTTAGATTGTCAACACCCTTGTAAAGTTGAGAGCACGAAATCTTGAGATAATCAGTTTGCCATGACCAAAAAGTGCTTATTATGATGAATTGTACGTCGTTGAATGACCGACATAAAACAATCAATCACCAACTATCTGTTGGATTTCCTACACTGTTAATCTGAAATATACTGAAAATATATGCGATAAATAAATGAAAACGAATCGAGGCGAGAGTTGGACTCTCTATCCTTAAAGCTATATTGCCCCGCCTACGGTGGTACGGGTTCGTGCAACTAACTTCTCAAGATACAACGATTACGTGTTGTAATTGAACCACTTCAAGAACAACACTCCACGAACTTATTTTGCTCAAGAACTCTCACAGATGTGATGTATGTAGAATGCTTAAAATGCAGAAATGATTTCTGATTTTTGTGTGTTCGTCTTCTTATCTTTTCATTCATATGAGAGACTCTTTATATAGGAGAAATTTGGAGAAATGAAAGGTTTTTACTAACCACTTTTAAAAGTGAAACATTTCACTTATACTTTTAAAGTGAAAAACATTTCACTTATCACTTTTAAAGTGAAATATTTTTCCCTTACCACTTTTAAAGTGAAATGTTTTTCACTAATAAATTCAAACGTTTCAAATTTAGCATCAAGAATCTTTCAATTTCTGACTGCTTTACAAATGAAACGTTTCAGATGTAATTCAACCTTCTGCTAGGCTGCCTGATTTCTTTGGAAAAGAAATGAGCCTAAATTAATTCTTATTGGCCCAAAAGAAGAAAATAATTAACTGGGCTCAAGTTACTTTAATTCTAAATTTTGCCCAAAAAGAATATATTTAGCCCAACGACCACCAAGCCCAGTCACGGCCCACGGCCCGCGTACCAGACCGATCCCGGACCCAGACCCGACCCGAACCCAGACCCGAGCTCGAGTCCGTGGTTCGAGGTTCGGTCCGGTCCACCTTATGGTATATATCCAAAGTGGAATATCCACATTCAAACACCCAACAATAGCAATTAATTTCTCATTCGTTTCAATTCCGAATCAAGAAATTCGCAATGCTAACCTCATCTACTCCCAGAGTAGAATAATATTATCCAATAATATTTAGTATTCTCGATACTTGTGGTGTTCGAATTTCGTACCCAAAAGAGATGTTCACACACTTTTCATACATACACAATATTCACCCAATATCCAACAATCCCCCACACAAATGAAATTAATGCAATTGATGCAATGCATGATACTGAGAGTTCAAACGAATATTTATCACATCAGAAGAGGTAGCTTTTGGCTTTGAACCTTTCTTAGTGAGATATCATCGGATTTAATAGGCTACCCAATAAACATGATGTCTTGAATTGGTCAGCCGTTCGTGTAAAACCAGACAATGATATTCACATGATAAATTTTCTAAGCAAAATTTTAGTTCTCACTGTTGGGCCCGTTTTGGCCGTGGCGCCCCCTCTTGGTTTCATAAGTGTTTACATTTTACTCAATGTTGAGGCGGCCTACACCTCACACTTACATAGGTGATCTCCTATTTAAGAGTATCCTACCATACTCCACTTCATTTTCATGACAGTATAGGAATCATTAAAAGTTCCGACTTAACCTGTGCTACACTTGTAGGATGCACTTCTTTATCCTAGGCAATGGGTTTAGAGTTTATTAAAACTCTTAAGTGCCCTCTTGAATTTTCACAACTTAGTTGTCCCATTGAACCATGATCTTGGGATCTCCAGTCAACATGGTTGGGTTACCGCTGTGTCAATTCTTAATTTGTAGACTTTAATCTCATTCCTCTTGATAGGCAGTCTATTTGATCTCTATGGAAGTCCTTTCGTCAAAGGATCTACTTTATCCTCCATGATCAGTGGAGATAATGCCATCTTAGATCAACTGCTTAATGGTATTGTACCTACGACAAACCTGTCTAGACTTACCATTATTTATGCTACTATATGCCTTTGTTATTGCAGACTGACAGTCGCAATTGTATGCACGTGCTATTGCCGACTTATTGTCTCAATATATCAAATTGGGCATATGTGCATATTTCAATATGGGTGCACCATGGTTCTCCACCAAGTCTTTAATCACTTTCTTACAAGAGCACTGTTATGGAAACTATTTCCAAGTAAAGTCTCAGTAAGACAAGTCTTTGGACCGTACCCATATCATTTATGTCGAATTCTTTTTTCAACATCCTTTCAGTAGTCATGATTACTTACATAATCAACATATCAAACTTTCACACCAGAAAAGGTAGCTTTTTGGCTTTGAACCTTAGTGAAATTTCATACTATGAGCTATGTGTTTTGTTAAAACCACATGTATCACGCTCGTTGATTATGAAGTCGTTTGAAAACATAATATTTTGTCAAACCTTTCATGCCACTACTTTGGAGCTATGTTCGAGTCCGTATACCGACCCAACATACCCCTCGGTTAGTTCCGTGTGAACTTCTTCATCTAATCCTTTGTTTAAGGAACGCAGTCTTAATATCCATTTCAAATATCTCATGGTTATGCAAATTAGCAATAACAAGGAATATTATTTGGATTTAATTCCCATTCCCGAAAACATGAAAAAACGATCAAGGTCTACCATTTGAAGGTTCCCTTCGGCACGCCTTGTAACCTTGTTAAGGTTTGGATGGTTTTACCTTAACCCACAACCCCCACATTTGTATGTAACTATAGGAAATCTTGCCATCTTTCAGGAAGATTCTTACTTTTTACTACTATGTGGGACCGTCGTTCAGGATGTAGTTATTTAGGACCACGTCCCCACAATTCTGAATTGATCCAACGCATCATTATCTTCTTTAGAGTATGATTTTGGCGTTCGGAAACCACACTTGCATCAAATTCTTTGAATGATGCACCATAGGATGTTTCATCGACTTTCTCGATTTTACTCCAATGGTCAAGTCCTTCGTATTTTTGACCAAGTTGTGTACCTCGTACACCACATCGTCTAGACGTTTCTCTCTTCAGAGAATATGTGCCACAAACAGTAGGACCGATCTCACTCAACAACTGTGACGACGTCCAAGTTTATGCACAACACCACCTTACCTATTCCAAACCACAAGTGACTTGATCAAGTTTTCCATAAACATCATCAGCTCATTAGCTGGAGTGTAAGATGTGCACTTGGTTTGGAACTCGGTTTGGAACTTGGTTAAAACCTGATTTTTACTCTTATACGTCCAAGATTCCAACCTTGGTTCTCTTATAAATATTATGTAGTCACTCAGCTTTTCCATCAACTTTATCTAAAGCTATGAATTCTGACATGATCTATACAAGTTCATTTAGATGATTTCATTGACACTGCTCCTCCAACGATGGTAAACCAGAACCACTCGTGGACTTAGAGTTATTTGTGTCAAATATCCAGTATCCTCGAGAAAAGACAACGATCCTATATTCTATGATTTTGTCGTCATGAATATCAGAATTTCTTGACTTTGAGCACGAGATACGCTATGAAGTGCATATCCAATATGCATTCAACGGTCCTTGACCATATCTTACTTTGTTTGGATTTTTGATATTCCAAAACCTCCACATTTTCAAAGTCACATATCCCGAGAAAACTTTTCTGATGTGCAAGATCAGATTAAACTGCAACCACGGAGCATACTCAGAATACCCGAGCTCTAATACCACTTGTTGTGGAACTCAGAGTCATATTCCACCAAATATAGAAATAGAGAGTTAATATTGTACTAGAAATCACACTAGATTTAATTCCCATGAAAGATTGGAGGCGTCACAACGGTCGCACTTAAAACTCAATCTCCTCGACAGAATTAACTAGACGAATTTAATAGCACAATATAACACTACAACTATAACTAACAATGACTACTTTTGAAAACATAGTTCGCTGAGTGGATCGTTTCCCTCCCCCACAATTCTGCGATACACCAAAATTGATTAAATCCCCTTATCTCCTTGAGAATATTTTTTGAGATAAATAATACCAACAACTTTTGGCGATGCGATTTGTGACATCTAACGTTGCCATCCTCGATGATCAACAGCGCTCCAAGCGCCATCATTTTGGTCATATTAAAATAAATCTAATTTATTTATTCATCAAACCCAAAATGATTACAACAAAATTAAAGCCAATTTAATTTTGATAAGATAATTAAATCCAATTTAATCAATTACCAAATTAAATCCCATTTAATTTAATCAATTGGGTCCAACCCAATTTAATTCAATTGAAATTCAGTGGCCCATGCCCACTCTCATTTTAAACTTAAATATGTTGGAGTTCAACCCGGTTTAATTTTAAAATAGGTGTTGGGTCCAACCCAAACTAATTTCAATTAGGATCCCTTGGCCCAATACTATGCCACATATTTGACCAACAGCCCAATGGGGCGAACCCATCGAATAATTTCAGTGCTTTGGGACAAAGCCCACATCTCATTGTACTATGTTGGCCAATTTTAGCATTTATTACCAAGTGGCTGCACACCAAAAGAAACAAAAAGCAAAAAGCAAAAACCCCACTTTTTCTCATAATGGCCGGCTGCTTGGTGACTTTTATTCTTACCATCATCCACTAATATTTTATTTTAGTGGAAAGCAAAAGCAAAGTTAATTAATATGATTAAAGTCTTAAAGTAACGGCCATTATGGGATGCCTTTTACTTTTGTCTTTGCTAAAGTTGCCTCAACAATTTATTCTTCCTCAAATCCCGGACTTGGCCAAAATTACCAGATAAAGACAGCATCTTTCATGGCTTCATTTGGCCATCTCAGGCAACGTCTTTGGCACTGCTCGTAGCGCCGGCGTCAATTGTGGCATCGCTCCAAGCGATCCATTTCAATTTTCGACTGCCATCATCAACGATGATTCGAGGACCACAAGAAATTCGCAACGAGCAATTTCTTTTCCGTGAGATTCGAAAATCGCACCTGCCATTTTCATGGCTTCTCCGGGAAGCAACAACTTCTTCTTCCCTATTGACGCAGTTAACAGCTAACGTCTCGCCGGCGAGTTTCCGGTCACGGCTGCGACGCCCAGCGCCACCGCTATTTTGAAGTCTAAGAACTTCGCGACCATGAACTTCTTCAGTCCAGCGTCCTCGGTTCTGTACTTCTTATCTAATGCCTCCCAGAGGTCTTTCGAGGTTTTCATGGACAGATAAACGCTGTAAAGCGAATCGTCCAAACCACTGAGCACGTAATTCCTGCAAAGGAAATCACAGTGTATCCAGGCATCATACGCCGTTCTCAGCTGAACATCGTCAGATGCTTCAGGGACAGACGGGGCGTCTTCCCGTAAGAACCTCGCCAGGTTCAAAGTAGTTAAGTAAAAAAGCATCTTTTGTTGCCAACGTTTGAAGTCAGCCCCGCTGAACTTCGTTGGTCTTTCTGCTTGTGCCGGGATAACCGGATTAAACGGTGGTACAATAGGAGTTGTCCTTTCAGCTCGTGTCTGAATTACCGGATTAACATTAGTTACAATCGGTGGATTCGGACCAGAGCCTGAACCGGACCCAACCCCTGAACCCGAGGCAAAACCTGAATCAAGACCGAGACCGAGACTTGCTCCAGGTCCAAGGCCAAAGTCGAGAGTAGCAGCAACATTTTCATTAGCACCGAATTCAGCGATTTTTCAAAATTTTCGAAAATACCGAAATCAACAACAAAAATATAGCTTTAAGCTTGTTGGATTTCCTGCACTGTTAATCTGAAATATACTGAAAATATATGCGATGAACAAATGAAAATGAATCGAGACGAGAGTTGGACTCTTTATCCTTAAAGCTATATTGCCCCGCCTACGGTGGTACGGGTTCGTGCAACTAACTTCCCAAGATACAACGATTACGTGTTGTAATTGAACCACTTCAAGAACAACACTCCACGAACTTATTTTGCTCAAGAACTCTCACAGATGTGGTGTATGTAGAATACTTAAAATGCAGAAATGATTTCTGATTTTTGTGTGTTCGTCTTCTTATCTTTTCATTCATATGGGAGACTCTTTATATAGGAGAAATTTGGAGAAATGAAACGTTTTCACTAACCACTTTTAAAAGTGAAATATGTTTCCCTTACCACTTTTAAAGTGAAATGTTTTTCACTTATAAATTCAAATGTTTCAAATTTAACATCAAAAATCTTTCAATTTATGACTGCTTTACAAATAAAACGTTTCAGATGTAATTCAACCTTCTGCTAGGCTGCCTGATTTCTTTGGAAAAGAAATGAGCCTAAATTAATTCTTATTGGCCCAAAAGAAGAAAATAATTAACTGGACTCAAGTTAATTTAATTCTAAATTTTGCCCAAAAAGAATATATTTAGCCCAACGACCACCAAGCCCAGTCACGGCCCACGGCCCGCGTACCAGCCCGATCCCGGACCCAGACCCGACCCGAACCCAGACCCGAGCTCGAGTCCGTGGTCCGAGGTTCAGTCCAATCCGGTCCACCTTATGGTTTATATCCAAAGTGGGATATCCACATTCAAACACCCAACAATAGCAATTAATTTCTCATTAGTTTCAATTCTGAATCGAGAAATTCGAAGTGCTAACCTCATCTACTCCCGGAGTAGAATAATATTATCCAATAATATTTAGTATCCTCGATACTTGTGGTGTTCGAATTTCGTACCCAAAAGAGGTGTTCACACACTTTTTATACATACACAATATTCACCCAATATCCAACACTATCTTGATACTACAAATATATATTGGCACTGTCAATGTTACAAAATATGAATTATATAGATTTGTCACAGCCAATCACTTGAACTACGCACTGAATTGATTCTAAAGGGTGACGTAAATTGAACAATTCAGTACATTTCATACTACACCGTGAATATACTTCTGCATTTTTCTGATTGATGTCTAAGTTGAATTAAAGAGGGGGTGACACGACACGAGAAAACACATTAAACATTGTATGCTCTTAGCAGAATCATGTAGACTAGTGAAATATGGTAGTACGAATATCAAGGATGACAATTTCTCATTCTGGATACAGAATTTAACGAGAAGTGATAAGTTTTAGAAAAGAAGCTTTGCACCGACAACCTGAACTCAAAATAACAAGATTCCCAAGCTTTAAGCAGAAACTACGCTTTGAGGTAAAAGTCGCACCAATCAAAGAAGTATCATTTGGAAAGATAGCATCATCATTCTAAGAAAAATGGAAACCGACAGTTAATAAGATAACTAATCTTGAAGCATATCGACCTGAAAAGCTTAAGATTGATCCAACAAAAGTGTAATACAAAGCCTAATCATCTCAAACCAATATAATGACAAAGTTACAAACGAAATGCTATGAGAACATATTCGTTTGCAGAAGTGGTATTCCCTGTAAATTGTGGTGAAGAGTGCAAAGTAGTTGAAAATACATCAGATCACAAAACAATTAGCGGCAACTTTGATATGCGCTTTACAAGCAACATGGTCCTATCCTAATTAGATCCACAGTATTAAGGCAGATTCATTAACCACAATCATGCATCAGACAGTATAAAAGCCCTCCAAAAATTTTATACTTGAGATTCAACATTTAGGCACCGGCAATGGAAAGATACATTGGAATTCTACGTTTTATGTGATCATTTAGTTCAGGACATAAAATGAGCAGTGGGCAAACAAAAAGTCGAACGAACAGGGAACAGAACTACATTAACCACCAAAACAGTCACCACTGAACTATGATAAGCCAGTCGACAAAAAAATTGCATTTTAAAATCTTCCACACAAGATTCAAAATTTATCTACCAGCAACAAAAAGATACACTGGAATTCTATGTTTTATGTGATCAGGATACAACGAAGCATAAAACATAGTTCAGTGGGCAAATATAGAATAAATTCGGCAAAGCAGGAAACACAACTTCATCAGCATAACTAGAACTTCATTAATAACCAAAACAATTACCGCCGAACTATGAACAAAAGTAACTGGTTGGACAAAACTCTCAAAAACTTAATCATCCCAAGGAAAGGTAAAACGAGCCGACAACATATTATATCACAACCACCAATATACCCATTCATTAAGAGAAAGCCATTTTAACCTGTTCAGTCATCAAAGTCAGCATCTTATGATTCAGCTCAGTCTCCTCCAAAAATAATTTCTTCCATTTCTCATCCAACTCTTTCGCCTTAACATTCCCAATCAAACTCAATTTTTCCTTCAAAAAACTCAACCCCACCTCCGATGTCGCCAAAGAGGGAAAGTTCCCACCAACATTACGAAACGACGCACTGAAAAACGGATACTTAGACCAAAAATCCCTTTCTTCACCATCTTCTTCTCTCTCTACACCCCCTTTCTCAATCTTTTCTTCTTTCACAATTTCTTTCTTCGCATTCTCATTCACAACACTCTTACCGCCTTCGCTATTCCCAACACCACCACCCCATATTTTCTTCGAGATTTCAAAGGCCATGTATTCATGTGGATTGGATAAAACAGGGTCCTCACCATTCTCACCCTTCTTCAAAGCATTAAAAAACCTCTTCTTCATCCTGCTAATCTTAGTTTTCAGCTGATCCCTCGAAAACTCGGTCATTAACTTTCCCTTGACGTAATTATGAAAACCCGCCATGTTAGCATTTGGGTCTACCCCTTTTTGAGTTTTGAAATCAACCATTCCATTGAGTACAGCAATCTCATCCTCATTACTCCATAGCCTCGTGATGCACCCACCAGCTGAAGCAGTGTTAGGTTTCTTCTCCTCCGTTTTCAGCCTTTTGCTGCTTTTCGAAGAATCGACTTCTTGATGGGCGGCGGCGCGTTTAGATGGTGGCGCGTGAGGCTTAATCACCGGCTGTATCTTGTAATCGGAAGCGTTGACTTCCGATTCAGGGTCAGAATCCGATCCGCTTTCTAGGATAGTTGATTTGGACTCAAATTTGGGAGGTGGAATTGGGGTTTTATCAGATTTTCGCCTTTCATGATCTTCATGTTCTTCTTCGGATGAGCCTTCCTCTTCTTCTTCTTCTTCAGCGGAAGAATCTGCTTCTGAATCTGAATCTGATTGTGATTCCTCCACGTCATCAGAGGGTTGTTCATTTTCATCCTTCTCTTTGGATGGTTGACGCGACTGTGGGGGGATCTTGGGTGCCATACTGATTTCTCCTTTGTTTTCTTTGGGCGTGTGTGTGTTTTTTGTGTTGCGTGATGAGGTGAAGTTGAAGTTGAAGTTGAAGTGGGAGTGGGAGTGGGAGTAGGGTTTTGAGGTATTTGTATAGAGGGATAGTGGGCTTATGGCGCCCTCTCCCTATTAAATATGGTAAATTCAAAATTTTATATTTTTTGTAGGTTCCATTTATAAACAAAAAAAATAAGCAGAAGAATTTAACACACTTTAATAATGATCCAATTTCCAATTTATATCTATATATATCCACACATGGGTAGCTAGTTAAACAATGCGGCAAAATACAGTTCATTTGGTATTCAAGACTCGGTGCACTAAAAATTTTCTGTTGATTTCATATAAAATTTATTTATTTTGCTAAGGTGTAGATTAGGTGGCTTTAAAAATAACCAATAAAGTTTGATGAAAAACTCAATTGGCTAAAGTATGAACCAAAGAGTTGGCTTGACGGCGAATGTGTTGAATCTTTCAATTCGGTCACTTGCAAAGAAGAGGTTTACCAGAGACAACAAGAATCAAAGAGTGCTAATCTGAGGACGCAATGGACCCAAAAATCATCTTAATAGCGTTAATAGAGTTACTCTCAAATATGACCTTATGATCATCAAACGATCCACCGTAGAGAGGGCAAAAAGCAAGGCTTCAACCTCATTTTGGCAAAGCATCATGACACCAAGATTTAGTTGCAGCAACAAATAGCACAATACCCTTCAAGTTACGAACAACAAAAGCAACAGAAACTCTACCATTCGAGAAAGCTGTATCAACGTTGATCTTAAAGGAGTTACGAGGGGACAGACACCAGACCAAAGGGAGGGATGGGGACCAACGGATGATAGCTTTCAGAATTTGGACTTCCGTATTCTCCAACGCCCGCTTATCCGCAAGCTTAGCAACCAACAAAGGGTCCGGCAGAATATGATGATGAATAAGAGCATTATGGGATCTCCAAATAGCATAAAACACAAAGCAAAGATAAAGAAATCCTCCGCCTGAGAAGGAAAAGGAGACCTGCTTTTATCCAAAATGCTAGTCATCCGTTGCCCCAAGGAAAGGTTAGCAAAAACATCAATACAAACACCCCAATTCGAGACAAACCAAGCACTAGTGGCAAACGGGCATTGAAGGAAGAGATTATCTAACATTTTCCACATGATTATTTCAAAAAGGGCACAAGGGGTCATTAATATTAATGAAATGCATAATTCGACCTCGGATCGGAAGGATTTTTGAAATAATTTTCCAAGCAAAATTTATGTCTATCATGCACCCTATCACTCCAAATTAGATTTAACGGTTTGCAACCGGGAGAGGGGTATTGGTGGTATGGTGATGGATAATAGTTAGGTAAGCGCTTTTGACTGAAAATTTTCCCGATAAAGAAGTGATGGGTTTTGAGTGGAGGTACAAATCAAAGAAAAAGGAATGATAATAGCCTTTCAAAGTGACCACTTTGTCTAGTGGAGTTAATGGGCAATTTGGGGGGTCTAGATTGCACCCATTGCATGAATGGCTAAGATTCATTCTTATGACCATGAGTTTTGCCTATAAATAGGCAAACACTTCATGCTCATTGTACACCAACCAAAGAGAGCAAGAGAGAATAGGAGGCATAAGTATGTAGTGAGTTAGGAGCAATTTATTGTGAGAGATAAATTGTGGGCTACGGGAAATACTTGTGGGTTTTTCTCTTGGGGAAATAAAAAGGGGTTGGGAGAGTGTTCTATATAACTTTGAGAGTGGTTGAACAAGAGTGGTTTTCTTGAGTTTGTCTATAAACTCAAGTGTGTATTTTTTGTACTGGTAAATTTCTCTCATAGTGGAAGAACGGAAACTCTCGTGGACATAGGCGGATTTTGCCGAACCACGTAAATCTGTTGTCTTGTTTTCTTGCTTTGATTCTTATTTTAAAGTTCGTTCATGCGCGTTGATTCCTAATAAGAAGACGTCTAGAAAAATGATCTAGGTTCCAATGCGTTTGAAATACGAATCATATGAATATCATGCACACAATTGGTGATAGGGGAAAATAGAGTGGAGCTTGTTCAAATTCAATCACAACTACTAGAGTTAATGAGAGAACTAATCGTTGAAAATCGGTCAATCGTGAGACCTGAGGAAAGAAGTTGGTGATGGAACCCGGGGATTGAAGATATCCGAGGTTGGAACCAAGTAAGAACATCCGAGTTAACCGAAATATGATAGTACAACCCAGCTTGAATAATATCAACACATTTCTTGATATCTTTCCAAATCCATGAAGATGACTATAGATTCGGCTGGAAATCAAGAATAGAGAAGGAGCCCAAGTACTTAGATCTAATCAAAGTTACCCACATTTTGGGGTCATTGGACGCCAGTTTCCAAGTAAGCTTAGCCATTAAAGCACGATTGAGATCCCCTATTTTCCTAAAACCAAGGCCGCCATTAGCTGTAGGCCGATAACGATCATCCGAACTCTTATGCGTTAGATTACGCTTATTTTCATAGTGACCCCACCAAAAATTCCTTAGGCAGGAGTCAAGCTTGTTGCAAAGCGGGAAAATTGCAGATTTGATCCCGAAGTACATCGTGCTTATTTATAAATTAGTTTTCAATTATAATACTTATATAGGTGCTTCTTGTAAGACAAAGAGGTTTAGAGAAAAATAAACAAAAGAAAAAAAATGAAGGCACGCACGTCAAGGACACCTTTACTGCATTGATTATTCTTAAGAAATCATTTTATTTTAATAAATAATTGCTTGTTTAAGGTAAATTGTCAAAAAAAAAAAAAAAAACAAATAGTACAAGGATAGATATGAAGAAAATATGGATTTGTTTTTAAACTTTACGGGTAACATTATACATTTTGAAAATAAGCTAATTGATAACCATTTTTTTTTAATACTCTGTTACAACTTTTTTCCATTTTGTGATTGTGTTTGCAAACACTACCGCCTCTTGTCTAATTCATTATTCCACTTATAACCACTTTTTCATAAATAGTGCAAACACCACTAATATCAGTTGATTTCAGACATGCGATGGTTGAAACGAAATCATGACAATTGAATCAGAACAACAACATATAGTATAAATTTCTTACACTCCTATCCCATGTCTAGTCTTGGAAATTGGAACCATGAGTCTTAACATCATACATATTTCAGAAACATAAAAGGTTTCAGAACCTTGAACAACATGTTTTATCTAATTTATATCTCTACTGAGGAAACTCTTCAACTCTGTTAAAGAATTCCGTTGTGTATGTACAGAAAACAATCACTATAACTCATCACACATTCCTCCGAAATTCGGATATCTATTCCTATATATTGAAAAAAAATAAAAAATCAATCTTCACTGTTGATGTGTTTTTGCCATTTTCGCTCTCTGTCGTCCAATATTGTGAGCTCCTAGACCTCGTGTCCGCCTCAGCACAAGTGAGTTAAAAATGGCAGAACTTTCGGAAGTGAGTCCTTGCACGCGATTATACCTACAAAGTTAAATTTATGTAACACAAGAGTGTGACCCTTCTGGTATAAATATGAATGTGCGACACATGTACCAAACGGCCGAGACCCTCATTCTACTGAAATGACAGGATCATTACCGTTTGGTACCAGTTTAGGAAGTGATTTTCATTGTGGCATGGACAGAAAATTTTCTGATAAGGAGAGAGAAAACTGAAAAGCGTGATAGTGTTTTTTCTCTTTGTACATCACGACCAACATTTTGTACAAGTGCGCGTGCTTGAAAATAGTGTAAATTACATTGGCACTCCCTGCATGATACCCTAATCATGAAAAACACCTCGAAGCTTAAGAAATTACCATAACTACCCTCATTATAGAAGGATATTACAATTTCAATCCCTTTAAGAGCAAACAATTTACATTCACCCACTGTTTTTCGAGTTGTCTATATATCACGGTGGGTGTCTTGGTATTTTATAGAACCTTTATGAGACTAGTGATAACTGCCCAATAAGTGAGAGTTTTCCTCTTAGTAAGTGAGAGGGTGTGGATGTAAGTTTGTTGATAATAGTACACGCTTATGTTACAAAAGATTTGAAGTGAAGCAGAACAAGCATAGGAGTATGACTATTTGGGTTAGGAGAAAAACAAGAAGGCGCTCAGAAAAAAGACGCATAAAGTTGGCTTAGAATAACGCTTTATGGCCCAGAGCTGTACAAAGAGTTCCCATGTTATATATTTGGCTAAATTAGATAAGACACCCCTGCCTGAGACCCCCGAATTATAAAAAACAACTTGAGGTTTGAGAAATTACCATACTTTCCCGTCTCAGTAAAAACATATTATCATTTCATCCACTGACAATAAAAGTAAAAGCAGACTACAATTCTTGACCCCCTATTTCTCGATTTATCAAATTCTGACAAGGATGTCTTGGTAATTTGCAAAATCTCAGGGGCTAGGGGCTCATGGCCAATACATGGCCATAAGTGAGAGAATGTGCATGAATTATCCTTATATGTTCTTCTGTCAGCCACATCATGGGAGAAATAGGACATGAGCATAATTCAATCAATAAAACTTGAGCTTACCTTGAGGATAGAGAGAAATCAGCTTTCATCATCTGAATTGAACTCATCATCCATTTCCCGCTCCCTCATTGCTGGAAATAATCTTCGGTGAATTTCTAGCGTAGACTCGTGCGGCATTTCTTCGGAAGGCGATGATGGCGATTCTTGAGAAGGTGATGATACGGTCATAACCTCTTTTCTTGGCGCTTTCGATGGCAACTTTGTGGAGCTTTTCACATCTTTACACGCCTTATCCAACATTAACAAGAAATCACGAACAATTACAAAGAGATGCAACGCCTCGTCCCTCCCCGCTTTACCATGGAAGTAATCTCCTGTGCTTTTCACCAAAGACATTATCCTTTTCTCTTCTTCCGTCAACCACTTAACATCGGATTCGGATTGATGGACAAAACTAGATAGAGCATCGTAAAACTCACTCTCTTCCCCGATACTCTTCATCTCATTCTCGATAAAATCTCTAGTTTTAGAAAGTGAAACTCCAAGTTTGAACACGGATTCACTAAGAACTTGATTATCAATTAGTGCCGCCTTTTTTACATTCTCAAGCTCATTGCTAAGCCCGGAAACCACTTGAAGACCGAGGCTTCGATGGTACTCTTCTGTTTCATGTGAAGAATCTTCAATGAGATCTTCTGTGTTGACACTCGACATGCTCCGGCTCTCTTTTAATCTCCGAGCGGCTCTTACACCTTCAGACCGAATAATTTCATGGATGACAAAGTGCAAAAGTGTCGTCTTTCCATCCATCCCTTTCACATCCGACAATTTCAAGAGTGTGTCGAGCTTAAATGCTTGAGCACCACCACGATAAGTACCGTCGTTCATGCGGTTTCCGGTTTTGAGTACAGCTTCCAAGAGTTTTAGGAAGAGTCTGCTGTTTCGGAGCTCCTTACATGCTACCTGAAAGGAGAAACACAATTTTAATTTGGATCTTTTATTCTTTTATTTCAATATGACGGCTCATCTTATATTCAACTCAACATATGCATCTCATGTGTATAAAATGTTCCATTAAATATACACATATGCATTTATAACGTGGAATACGAGAGTGAAAGCACCCAAATGCAAGCAGCATTTGGGCCGATGAGCGTCGAGCAATGTTCCTTAGCCACTTTGGAAGTTACTATCACAAAGAGTTTTTTTGCGTGTCAATCTTCACACAATGACTTTTAACCTCTTGATAATTATAACATTCGGTATAAAATTTCTTATCCAGAGAAAGTATTAATTTTCCAGCCCAAATATCACCATAAGTATTGCAATAACCAGCACATGTCTAGATTATTAATTTATAAATTTCTCCTCTTGAAATTCCATTTAGCCATACATATAAAAAACCTTTTTATACTCAGAATGTGATTGGACAGTATATAAAAGGAAAGTTAAATTTCATTAATAGGCTGCATACAAACCTCCAAAGTTGAAAAGGATCCCTTGATTAAAGGAACTTCCTCCTGAAACGTGCTTACGAATAACAAAGATTCCAGACGTTTGAAGGCAAATGGTATGTCAACCATGACCTTAAGGAACCTCTCGGCTGGGCCAAGATGAGAAACATCTCCACTATATAGCCTAAGTTTAAGTTCTTCATCTGTTGTTGGTGCCATTTTCAACAAAGTTTGGGTGAATTCCGCTGGGAGCTCATTACCTGATCAAAGTAAGACATAGACACTCCATAAAGCATTAAATGTGCAGAAGCTAATTTACAAATAATAGACTAAGTGACTAACAAACATGAAAAGCGCAAAGTGCTGATAATTAATAAGCATAGTTCTACTGCTCCAGTAGTGTCTGAGACATCTGTATACTAGGAGGTCCTGGGGTTCAGGATTCTGAAACAATCACAATCGTCTATTTGGTGGAATTCACGTGGGGGCTACCAAACATGGACGGTTGTGATTGTTTTGAAGTCATCCGGACTCCTTAAGAATCAGTCCACTCTGTACAGCGGAAAAAGGAAAAGAAAATTTCACTACAATGCTACTCCAGTGTTGTGACTGTAAATTTTCATTCACATCGTAGCAAAATTTTCATTTTCCTAGAAAGCGAAGAAATGATATGATTTGTGCTTAGAAAATTATTTATATGATATTTTTAGTAATTTTCGAATGTTTATATTTTATATGCTAGTCGTCTAACATAATAATAATATGCACATGCATCCAATGCTTGTGAAAGAATTGCTAGAATCTTGTCAAAATCACCTTCTTTGAGGGCATCACAGACTTCTTCTGTTGTCACATTTAACGCTTTTAGAAGAATCGCCAGATTCTGTGATTTTTTAGGATCAATAATCTGAACAAACTGGGGAAGAGATTCAAAGGAGGACAAATCTTTTCCGTTTTCATTTTTGTTCTTATCAGGTGGCGCATATCCAAATAGCGTTTTCATCATCTCCTCATCAAATCTGCAAACCAAGAAAGCAGTTAAGGGATCGACATGGCAAAACGATGGACAAACGGTATCATCATTCAGAATTTGAAGTCCAATCACAAATCCCATAAAAACAAATACTTACTGAAACGAACCGGCTTTAATCTCATGCCAGACCATCGAATGATCAGGGCTCGCAAGAACCTTATCCCAGAAAAACGGCTTTAACTTGGTTTTGGGAGCTTGAGATTCATCGGAAACTTCACTTCCCTCTCCGGTAGAAGAATGTCCCCGGTGGTGAGGTCCAAGAGGGGAAGGCTTTGGTGGATTAGGAGGAGGACGACCAACTTTAGGCGGTGGTGGAGGGGCAGGAGCAGATGGCTTAGGTGGTGGCGGAGGTGGTCCGGGGGGTGGAGGAGCTGGAGGAGGTGCTGTTCTCCCCGGTGGAAGAGGTAAAGTTGAGTCAGTTTTTTCAACAGCATGAGTTCCTATTGACTGAGATTCAGATTGAGAAGAATCAAGCTTAGCAGCCAATGAAGCGCCAACTGCTGAAGGAGCCTTGAAATTTTTACTGCTTGGATTATTACCATTGGCGTGGGACTTTTGTGAAGATCCTGGATGATTACATTGTAGATATCAATTATAAAACATAACTTCTTTATGTCTTTCAGGATTGGAACATAATTCAATAATTCTACTCCCTATGTCCTATGAAAATAGGTCCAGTTTGCCTAAAAAGTGAATTTTATATGAGAGTCGAAAAAGTGAAAATTTATGTGATTTACACTATTGCACTTAGAAGTGTACAAAAGTTTCATTTTAAGATGAGGAGCCTTTTTTGGGATGTCCCAAAAAGGAAATACGAGCGAAAGATTGGACACAGATGGAGTATGATAAAAACTCAATCATGAAGCGTAACATACCTGCAGAAATATCACTTGCACAAAAGTTAAGAAGAGGTTTCTCGTCTCTTTGCCCATCTTTCGGCTCAACCCTGCTCCTTCTTTTCTTTAGACAGCAAAACATCAAAATGAACAGAAGCAAAAGTACCGCCACCGCAGTTGAAACTACAGCAACTACAATATACTTTCTACTAACGCCGTTTCTTTGAAAGGGAACTGGTGTCACATTTTCCGGTGTATTCAATGGTGAAAGAGAGTTAACATTATCTGATTGAGCAGATGGCTCGGGAGCCATTTCAGGTGGCTGCAAAACTGGAGTGGGAGAGAGAACAGGGGATTGCTCTATAGGTGGTGGAGCTAAATTAGCCGGTGATAATGCCGGCCCCAGAGTTATAGAAGTTCTTACAGCTCGGATTTGGCCTTTGCCTTTACCTCTTAGGTACCTTCTCGGGATACTAGCCCAATTAGACAAGAAATATTGATACGTAAGGGACGGGGTTTCTTGCTCGTCTCTTGAAAATCGCAATGGAAATTTTTTCTCTCTTAAGCATTCCAAAAAAGCTTCCTTCTTCTTTCGAGGCAGATCAGATATAGCATTCTGTATAATTCTTTGTACCGATGAAGTAGTCGACCGAGATAGATCCAAATCCTTAACTACTTCGGCACTATCTTTTTCTAAATCTTTACGACAACAATACCATACTTGTTCAGTCTGTAAGAAAAGATTCCATCAGAATAATTCTCAGGAAGCACCCTTTTAAATCTAATTTTAGAAATAGAGTATCCATGTTCCAACAAATTCAACAAGAAGCAACTTTTTTCTTTTTTCACATGTCGATCTCTGTTTGACTTGTATGTGCCAAGGAAGATACCTTTTCCAGACAAAATTGTGCTCGTGCATGCTTGCCTTTACTTCAGAGAAAATATACAATAATTTGTATTGCAATTTTACATTTAGCATCAACTAGTGTACATACATACAGATAAAATTTATATATTGGGTATTTGAATGAAAATGTTAGTGGCACTGATTATATCATTACAGAATTAGTTCGAGCTTGTCATCTTATGTTAGTTCTTCACAAACCAAGATTCAATTCGGCATAAATATATGTAACTTTTGTAGCAGAATAAATGTCATAGTGTAATTTAAACTAAACCATTTGGTAAACACCTTAAAAGAAATCACTTAAATACGAACATTTTCTCCGGACAATAAAATCATTTTTTACAGGACAACACATACTATGCAGAAGCAAATAAAATCCCTTGCAATCAAATATCATATAGGCATTCATGCTGCACAAAGATCTTATATACAATATACTTCATAAAACAATTTATACATAGAAAAATTTGCAGCTAAATTCGCATACCGTATGTTCATCGATTTCCCAAGCATCCCAGAAAGCTCCATTGTCTAAGAAGCTTTCAGCTAATTTCCTATTTCCTTCTGAATTATTTGCTGCAAAAATACAGAGAAAAGCAACAAAAAAAGCCACAAATTTGGTGTCCATTGTTTCTCAAATGATCATATATCCCTTTCCATTGTGCTGTCCTTCTGATGATTTCACTGAATCCCAAACAAAATCATACATAGCTATGTCTATATCTATATCTATAGCTATGCATGCACGTAAACAAGGAATTCGGAATCTTCTTCGTTTTTAAGCCTCCGATTGAATGCCCCCAAAAAACGAGGGGAAAGGAAAACCCCGAAAACTTTCACCTTTTTATCTCAAAATTCTATGTATACATACACAGCCCAAAATATAACCCCAACAAATATGCTTATACCTCTTTGTATTGCTGTCCTCAACGGCGCTCTAATAAAACCAAACAAATGGTAGAAAATAGAATATTGAAAACATTTGACGAAAGGGTTCTTTGATGGATTTTCGTCTTGCTCAGAAATTGAATTTCTGTTGGAAGTTCTGTTCGTTGAAATGCTGCATGTTTTTCGGGGGAGAGAGAGAGAGAGAGAGGAAGATGACAAGAAAAAGGAAACGTGCGAAGAACTACGGGCGGGGGGGGGGGGGGGGGGGGGGGGAAAAATAAAATAAAGAATCAAATATTTGAAAAATATTTTTGTAGGAAAAATGCATCAACCTCTTCTTTACTATACGCAACTACGCAACTGTGGATGGTAAAGGGTCGGGTTGTTTGTAACCGAAAAAAAAGAAACAAAAAGGGTCGGATTGTTGTTGATGGGGTTGAATTGAAGGTGGGGATCGGACCAAAGTGCCTTAATTACATATCAACCTAAATAATATAGATATATATATATATAGGATCAAGATCTAATACATATCCTATATTAGATAAGATATAAGACTCAATTTACGTCATTGGATCTATTAAATCCAACAGTCCAAAAAGGAATCAAAAAACAAGTGGAGGAATTGATTTCAATTGGATCAGAGGTATAATAGTCAAATGATTCATTTTTCAAAGCCCACAAACCCACATCTCAGAAACTGTAATATCTTTTTCATCGTCTTCTCTGTTAGATGCGAATATATATATATATATATATATTCTTGAAGTTTAAATACAGACTATTTTCGAATCATCCTTATAAAATCTTGTTTTCTTCTCTTCCGCCATTAACGATGAGCACAAGAAGAATTAGTGAAGCAGAGAACTATTACTCCAAAGACTTCGATTGAGATGAATTGAGAGAAAAAGTGAAAATCAATCCACGTCTTCAATTCCACTTGCTGCAACCTCACTTTTTGCAAAACATTGCTAATCAAATTGAAGACGCTCAGCAAGACTCCGAAGAGTGGAATAAATTTCACACTCGTCATTCCACTGGCAAGCTCTTATAAACCATTATACAGTATGTTATAACATATTATACAATATATTTTAACTCATTAAACAGTATGTGTTTAAAACATATTAAAAATATTCAATTATACAGTATCTTATAAGCCATTATACAGTATGTTATAACACATTATACGGTATATTATAACTCATTATACAGTATATGTTTATAACATATTAAAAATATTCAATTATACAATATCTTATAAGCCATTATACAGTATGTTATAACACATTATACAATATATTATAACTCATTACACAGTATGTGTTTATAACATATTAAAAATATTCAATTATACAGTATCTTATAAGCCATTATACAGTATGTTATAACACATTATTGTTAGGATTATGCCCTCAGATGCCATAGAGGATAGAATGAATAGGACATATATCTTGTATTGAACTTAAACTCTTCTTAAATAAAAGGAATTGAGTTTTCACTTAATTCTTATCTGCATCTATAAGTTGTGTAAAACGTTTTGTTCATATTTTCAGTGCGATCCCTCTACTTCCTATGGGATAGGAAGATTAGCACTAGAGAGATCGATCTTGATTACTAAAATAAGTTCGCAAGTAATATGAAGTCTTTAATGGACAAATAAAGACTTTGAATACTTGTACAATCTTAGCTCCGACATGGCAGTGCCTGTCTGGTATCATGGGATGATAGGAGATTAAGATTGTAGACACGTCAGTGGAACTGATATGTTCGAACACAACTCGCATCAGTTCTGTCACATGGGTTTTCACTCTGTGACTGTCAATGACGGAACTGATTATGCGTAATAGGTATATGTGAACCTTTGACCTGAAGTATCAGACTGAAGATGCACTTGTGACGTCAAGTCTTTCACTAGAGTAGTTAGACCCAATTCACCCTTTGGTGGGTTCAACCTCGAGATACGGACTTGATGGGCAAGTGGTAATCTTAGCAGATATCTAATATGAGGTTTGTTCTCTCATAAGTGAATGAGTATGTACCCTATGTAATTAAAGATAAATAGAGATCAAAGTCTTTGGCCAAAGCAAATGAGACGATTGTGCTTGGCACTAAATCGATCTCAATGATCTCGTATTTATTATGATTTATACATATGGTCAAGTCCAGTGAGTTTGACATAACCATGACTCTCACTTGACTGGAGAACGTGAACAAAGGGTTTATACATATACGGTATTTACGATTGGAAGGTTTCGGAATGATTCTATCATTCGTTTTCGTTTGGGTTACGAAGTGGGCCACGTGACTGGCTAGGTGTTACCTACTTCCTTTGGTTTCCTCTCATTGTCAAACGAAACGAACCTAAAGAGTAGCGCTAAAGGATTGACAAAGAAAAATGAAGAAAAAGGAATTTTTATTATTTCTTCTAGGAGTTTTAATTTATTGGATAAATTAAATAATTAATTATTCATTAGATGAAATAATTAATTATAATGATAAGATTAATTATTAATTAATTTCCTTGTGAAATATATTAATGAATTAATTTATCTAATTAATTTGGTTATTTAATTAAATAATTTATTTGTTGGCTATAATAAATTATTAATTGAAATAAGAAATTAATTAAAAAAAACAAATCCCGGGGCTAAATAAGGAGCCCAATTAGACGCCTATGAGGCCTCAAAGTGGCGTCTTTGAGAGGCCACATATTAGGGCTCTTTTGTTTTGACTTGTTGAATTAAGTCATGAGGTATATAAGGACTCTTTGACTTAGAACAAGTAAGAAGAATACATAACTCTCAAAAGAAAGAAAAATATTCCCATCCTCCTCTATACCTAGCCGTCGACCATAGAGAAAGAAGAAAGGGGATTTTTCGTTTGTTGATCCGTGCGTGACGATTTAGAGACGACGTATTTTCATTGTTCGGATCAAGTTCAAGTTTGAAGAATCAAACCAAAGGATTGAAGATTTGGAAGCTTTAATGTCTCGAGTTTGGAGAAGAAGAAGTTTTTCTCCATCATCATATTCATATTAACGAGTAAGTTTTAATCGTTATACGCTTTTAGATTCAATTATGCGAATTAGAGTACCAATTGGGTTTTCGTTTTAATTTTTAAAATTCCTTCCGCTGCGTTTATGCTTTTTCAAACGAAACCCAACAGTGGTATCAGAGCCAATCTCTGATTTGCATATTTGATCTTGTTTACGTGATTTAAGAATTGCATGTTATGTGTTTTTGAAGCATGTTTGTATGTTTTTCTTAAAATTGCGTTTTATGGTTTTTTGCCTAGTTTTTTTATTTTTAGTTATTGTAAATATGGGAATATTTGATGATATTGAAAATCGAAAAATACCGAGGAAAAACGGGCTCGAAAGCCTCGAGAAAAACGCGCGCTGCTGCCCGCGCGCACTGTTCACGCGTGAATAGTGCGCGCACTGTTTAGAGCAGCCGGGCCGTTCAGCCCGCCCCAGCTCTGCCCAGTCACAGCCCGTCAGGTTGTGACTGTGGCCCGACGGGTCGTGGGTTTGGATACCCAATTCGTTGATCCGGGTCGTAAAACGGGCTATGTTTGGGTCGAAATTGATTTTTGAATTTTGGGTGATTTTAATTAATTGGGTGGATCAAAAGGATGATGACCCGAATAATTTAAATCAAGCCCAATTGAAAATTATCCAATTTCGATTTGTTAATTAGTTCAGACTTAATCTAATTAAATCTAAATGGGTCAATTAGATTGATGATTTGGACTTAAATTAAATTTAGCCCAATAAAAAATTAATAAACGTGAATGTTGTTCTAATTAATTATTTGAGCCCAATTAAATTGAATCCAAGTGGACCAAAAGGATGGTGACTTGGGTTTGATGAAATCGAGCCCAATGAGATTAATTGGAATATAATATTTAATTGGAACTAATTAATTATTTTCTTGGAGATTAATAATTGATTTATGGATTAAATATTATTATTTTTTCCTCGACTTGGAAATTACTTCATTTTGAATAAGGAATATAAATTATTTTTCTTAGAGATTAATAATTAATTCTTTGATCAAATAAAAGTATTTTCAATTTTTGATAGCTTTAAATCATAATAAAAATAAAATATAGAATTCCATATTTTATGTGTTCATATTATTTTAATTAAAGGTAGATGCACTTAATTCTTAATTTCGTACATCTAAGTCATCTTGTTGGACTAGAATGATTTTAATTGAAATAGTGAATATGTGAAATCTTAAGGAATTTTATAAAAGACTTTTTAGTTGGACTAAAATTTTAATAATCAACATAAGTGATTTAATATTGTGAGCATGTATTAAATTTTGCAAGCATGTATTAATTGATGCGAGCATGTCTTATGTGATTAAAACACTAATCATGGACTTAGGATTATAGGTTTTACCTTTAATTTTATGGGTTATCAAATTTGAAGCTATTTATTATATTCTTAGAAATAATGCATGAGTTGTTTTAGGAATCGAGATAAAATAGTTCAAAGTTGATAAAGTCAAAAGGCCCATGAATGTTTAATAGGTTTAATCTATGCCTTTTGTTATGGCCCATTGGCTCGGGCCCTCTAGTAAAAGTCCATGATCAAGTGATGAATTTATTTATTCATTTATTTAAATTCTATGTTTATTTATATTGAAAGACATGATTATTAGTAGTATTTTTATGCATTATCAATATAGAATAAAGCACTATATAAATTGAATAATGTGCAAAGTGAGACCAAAATCTTTTGACGAATTAAATTCTCCCAAATAAATTATACCGAATTAGAAAAGGATATTTGACATCCACACCCTCCACTAAGCTTTCTAAAATTAGATGTACTATAAATGTGTAATGCTTCCCAGTTATGGGGGCTATACATATAGAAATAATTTGAAATTTTATAAAGTGCATGCATATGCCTTAATTGAAACATATTTCACCCTAGAAACCTGTTCGGTTGCAAGGTGAAATTCAAATGCTAGATTATAGGAGTTAGTGGGATAAACTCAGGTAGTTCACGAACCTAGAAATCGAATGGGTTGCGGTTTGGTGAACTATGGGGAAACGTATTGAAACATTATTGGATAAATTGATATTATATATCACTTCAAATAATTAATGAGCCAGAAACCGGTTAGGTTGCAACCTATTTAATTAATTGAGGACTTCAATACCTGTTGTGGAATCGATGCCAATGATGATTCCCAATTTTCACATGGGAGTGTGGGATTCGAAAAATGCAGTGGGAGCCAAGATAAATTTTAAGTCCTTAATTTTTCTTGGTTAAGTCAAAATAAGTAATCTAATAAATTTGGTTTATTTCTGCAGTCATTTTCTCGTTTATCTCCCTCAAATATGACAAACCCACTTTCAATTCTACTCGAAAAGAATACTCTGACTGGACCCAATTATGTGGACTGGCTTAGAAATTTGAGGATTGTCCTCAATATATAATCACTGGGATACGTCTTGGAGGCTGATATCCCAGCGGCTCCTGCTAAAACATGTGCTAACGAGGAAGAGGTCCAAGCCCATGAAAAATGGGTTAAGGACGACCTCCGGGTGAGAGGATACATGGTGGGATCTATGACTAATGATCTTCAAAGGTCACATGATAAGATGCCGACTGCAAGAGCTATCCTAGCTCACCTGGTAGAGCTTTATGGAGAGCATAGTCGAACTGCACGATATTAGGTATTGAAAGAGCTCTTCGGAGCCAAGATGAAAGAAAGTGAGAAGGTTGGTGATCATGTCCTCAAAATGATTTCGAGGATCGAGAAATTGGAAGCTCTCGAATTCACCATGAATGCCACCCTTCAAACTGACTTAATCTTGCAGTCTCTTCCTGATTCCTTCTCCTAATTTGTGGTTAAATTTAACTGCAATGAGATAGAGTGCAATTTAGCTAGGCTAATGAACAAGTTGGTTACTGCACAATCTCAAATGAAACCAAAGGGAAAGGAAACTGCCTTGGTCATCTCTTCTGGACCCAAAAAGTCTAGGAAGAAGAAGAACAAGAGAAAGTCTAGTGAGCTTGGAGCTCAAGGGGGTACCAAGAAGGGTAAGGGAAAGGCTCAAGGGTTTTACAATAGCAAAGGACCTAAGAAAATAGATAGATGTCTCGAGTGCGGTGAGCTTGGCCACTGGAAGAGAAACTGTCCCAAATTAGGCAAAGGCGCACAAGGTATGGAACTATTTGTTTTTGAAACTAACTGTTCTATGACCGTATGTTCTACTTCGTGGATTCTGGACTCAGGGGCTAGTGCCCATGTTTGTTGTTTGGATCAGGATCTACAGAGAAGTAGAAAGTTGGGCCGGGAAGAAGTGATGATCAAAGTAGGTAGCGGGGAAAGCGTCGCAGGTACTAAGATAAGATCTATTTCTCTTTATTTGAATTCTGGACATTTACTGTTTTTAGATAATGTTTTGGTTTTGCCCAAGGGGCTTAAGAACATTGTATCTATTCCTATCTTAGTTAAGATTGGATATACATTCCGTTTTTCTAAATTAAATTGCGACATTTATTATGGAAATAAATTAGTTGGCAATGCATGTTTAGTTAATGGTTTGTATTATTTAAATGTCCGTAATTCATCTGATGTTAATGTTGTAACACGTAAACGTGGTAGGCAAGAAACTAACTTAAGACTCAAGTGGCATCTTAGACTAGGCCATGCCGGAGAGCACAAGATCCACAAAATGGAAAAAGATGGGTTTTTAAGCTCACTAGGGTCGGACCCTATTCCTACATGTGAATCATGTCTCTTAGGCAAGATGGCTAGATCCTCCTACACAGGGACTTTTGAAAGGGCTACGCAAGTCTTAGGATTAGTGCATACCGACGTCTGCGGACCATTTGGAGAAATGGCTCGTGGAGGTTTCTACTACTTCATCACTTTCACTGACGACCATTCAAGATTTGGTCTAGTGTATTTGATGAAGCAAAAGTCTGAATCCTTTGAAAGATTCAAAGAGTTCAAGGCCTTAGTAGAAAATCAAACTGGGCAAAATATAAAAACTCCACGATCGGATCGTGGAGGAGAATATATGAGTGCCGAGTTTGATGAATTCCTAAGATAACAAGGAATAATGTTACAACTAACACCACCAGCAACTCCTCAACTGAATGGAGTAGCCGAGCGAAGGAATCGAACACTGTTGGACATGGTCCGTTACATATTTAGTTACACTGATTTACCCATTTCGTTGTGGGGATACGCGTTCCTTACCGCTGCTCATGTTTTGAACAGGTGTTCCTCCAAATCCGTTCCTAAAACTCTGCATGAGATGTGGAATAATAGGAAATCAAGTCTTAATCATATTAAGATTTGGGGATGCCCCGCTTATGTCAAGAAGACTAAAGTGGAGAAGTTGGAGGCAAGATCCCTAATGGGACGTTTCATTGCTTATCCTGAAGATTCCATGAGATTTTTCTTTTACCTGCATGATGATCAAAGAATCATCGTGGCCTTACAAGCTCACTTCCTTGAGGATGAGTTCATCTTGGAAGGGGGCAAAGGTAGGAAAATTGTTCAAGAAGAACAAAATGAAACTCCCTCAAATACATCTGTTCAAGAATCGAGGCCTGAACCCATAGTAGCACAATCACCACGTAGATCTGGTAGAATACCGCATGAACCTGAGAGGTATGTGTATCTACTGCAAGGGGAGCGAGAGCTTACACTATAGTACAAGAAGGTCATGAAGATGATCCTTGTACCTATGATCAAGCGATGGTGGATGTCAACGCTTCAAGATGGTGAGAAGCCATGGAAATAGAAATGGACTCTATGCAATCGAACCATGTCTAGACTTTGGTAGATCGTCCTGAAGGTATAAAACCTATAGGATGTAAGTAAATCTACAAAAGAAAGATAGGTAGCGATGGCAAGGTTGACACCTTTAAAGCCAGGCTCGTAGCGAAAGGATATAGTCAAAGAGAAGAAATTGACGATCAAGAAACCTTTTCGCCCATGACTATTATAAAGTCCATACGAATTCTGTTATCCATAGCTGTATACTTAGATTATGAGATATGACAAATGGATGTCAAAACGGCCTTTCTAAATGGATTCCTCGAAGAGGATATCTATATGAAACAACCAAAGGGTTTTGTGTCCGAGTCCATAAAGTATGTAAACTTGAGAGGTCCATTTACGGTCTCAAGCAAGCATGTAGAAGCTGGAATCTCCGTTTTGATGAAGAAGTTAAGGGATATGGCTTCATCAAGAACGAAGATGAACCATGTGTCTACAAGAAGACTAGTGAGAGCAAACTCTCGTTCTTAGTACTATATGTGGATGACATTCTACTTATAGGAAATGACGTAGGAATGATCACCACTGTCAAAAAATGGCTTTCGAGTACGTTTTCCATGAAAGACTTGGGAGAAGCTACATACATTATAGAAATTCGTATCTACAGGGATAGAATGAATAGAATGATAGGCCTCTCTCAAGCCCTTCACTTAGAAAAGGTCCTAAAGAGGTTTAGGATGGACAACTCTAAGAAAGGATTTCTTCCCATGAGGCATGGAGTACACTTATTGAAGTCTATGTGTCCTCAAAGTGAGAAAGATAGACAAGAGATGAGTAATGTACCCTATGCTTCTGCAGTTGGTAGCCTGATGTATGCAATGTTGTGTACTAGACCCGACATTGCCTATAATGTGAGCATGGTGAGTCGATTTCAGGCAAACCCGGGAAAAGAACATTGGATAGCTGTGAAGAATATCCTAAAGTATCTGAAAAGAACTAAGGATATGATTCTCATCTATGGAGGTGGGGACTTGAAGATGGAAGGTTATTTCTGATTCAGACTTTCAGTCTGAGGTTGATGACCGAAAATCCACTTCAGGGTTTGTTTTTACTCTCAATGGTGGAGCGGTGTCTTGGAAGAGCTCCAAGCAAAGCACAACCGCTGATTCCACCACTGAAGCAGAGTATGTAGCAGCCTCAAAGGCAGCAAAAGAATCTGTTTGGATGAGGAAATTTCTTGGAGAACTTGGAACGGTCCCTAGTGCTCAGCTCCCTTTGCCACTTTATTGTGATAACAATGGAGCGATAGCGCAAGCCAAGGAACTGAGGTCTCATAACAAGTCCAAACATATTGAGAGAAGATTTCACATCATCAGGGAGATCATTGGCAGAGGAGAGATAGTAGTGCAGAAAATAGCCTCAGCTGACAATATAGCTGACCCATTCACCAAACCACTACCTCAGGCTATTTTGGACCGACACCTGGAAAGGATGGGTATTAGATACCACAATGAGTGCAAGTGAGAGATTGTTAGGATTATGCCCTCAGATGCCATAGAGGATAGAATGAATAGGGCATATATCTTGTATTGAACTTAAACTCTTCTTAAATAAAAAACATTATTGAGTTTTCACTTAATTCTTATCTGCATCTATAAGTTGTGTAAAACGTTTTGTCCATGTTTTCAGTGCGATCCCTCTACTTCCTATGGGATAGGAAGATTGGCACTAGATAGATCGATCTTGATTACTAAAATAAGTTCACAAGTAATATGAAGTCTTTAATGGACAAATAAAGACTTCGAATACTTGTACAATCTTAGCTCCGACATGGGAGTACCTGTCTGGTATCATGGGATGATAGGAGATTAAGATTGTAGACACGTCAGTGAAACTGATATGTTCGAACACGACTCGCATCGGTTCTGTCACATTGGTTTTCACTCTGTGACTATCAATGACGGAACTGATTATGCGTAATAGGTATGTGTGAACCTTTGACCTGAAGTATCAGGCTGAAGATGCACTTGTGATGTCAAGTCTTTCACTAGAGTAGTTAGACCCAATTCACCCTTTGGTGGGGTCAACCTCGAAATGCGGACTTAATGTGCAAGTGGTAATCTTAGCAGATATGTAATATGGGATTTGTTCTCTCATAAGTGAATGAGTATGTACCCTATGTAATTATAGATAAATAGAGATCAAAGTCTTTGTCCAAAGCAAACGAGACGATTGTGCTTGGCACTAAATCGATCTCAATGATCTCGTATTTATTATGATTTATACATATGGTCAAGTCCAGTGAGTTTGACATAACCATGACTCTCACTCGATCGGGGAACGTGAACAAAGGGTTTATACATGTACAGTATTTACGATTGGAAGGTTTCAGAATGATCCTATCATTCATTTTTTTTTGGGTTACGAAGTGGGCCACGTGACTGGCTAGGTGTTACCCACTTCCTTTGGTTTCCTCTCATTGCCAAACGAAACGAACCTTAAGAGTCGCGCTAAAGGATTGACAACGAAAAATGAAGAAAAAGGAATTTCTATTATTTCTTCTGGGAGTTTTAATTTATTGGATAAATTAAATAATTAATTATTCATTAGATGAAATAATTAATTATAATGATAAGATTAATTATTAATTAATTTCCTTGTGAAATATATTAATGAATTAATTTATCTAATTAATTTGGTTATTTAATTAATTAATTTATTTATTGGATATAATAAATTATTAATTGAAATAAGAAATTAATTAAACAAAACAAATCCCGGGGCTAAATAAGGAGTCCAATTGGACACATATGAGGCCTCAATGAAGCGTCTTTGAGAGGCCACATATTTGGGCTCTTTTTTTTGACTTGTTCAATAAGTCATGAGGTATATAAGGACTCTTTGACTTAGAACAAGTAAGAAAAATACAAAAGAATACATAACTCTCAAAAAGAAAGAAAAATATTTCTCCCTTCCTCTATACCTAGCCGTCGACCACAGAGAAAGAAGAAATGAGATTTTTTGTTTGTTGATCCGTGCGTGACGATTTAGAGACGACGTATTTTCGTTGTTCAGATCAAGTTCAAGTTTGAAGAATCAAACCAAAGGATTGAAGATTTGGAAGCTTCATTATTTCGAGTTTGGAGAAGAAAAAGTTTTTCTCCATCATCATATTCATATTAACGAGTAAGTTTTATTCATTATATGCTTTTAGATTCAATTATGCGAATTAGAGTACCAATTGGGTTTTCGTTTTAATTTTTAAATCCGCTGCGTTTATGCTTTTTCGAACGAAACCCAACAATTATACGGTATATTATAACTCATTATACAGTATATGTTTATAACATATTAAAATATTCAATTATACGGCATCTAATAAGCCATTATACAGTATGTTATAACACATTATACAGTATATTATAACTCATTATACAGTATGTGTTTATAACATATTAAAAATATTCAATTATACAGTATCTTATAAGCCATTGTATAGTATGTTATAACACATTATACAGTATATTATAACTCATTATACAATATGTGTTTATAACATATTAAAAATATTTAATTATATAGTATCTTATAAGCCATTACACAGTATGTTATAACACATTATACAGTATATTATAACTCATTATACAGTAAGTGTTTATAACATATTAAAAATTTTCAATTATACAGTATCTTATAAGCCATTATACAGTATGTTATAACACATTATCTAGTATGGTATAACACATTTTATAATATCTTATAAGACATTATACTATATAAATAAAACATTAAATCAAGAAAAAATATATACACATAAATATATAAGGTGGGAGCTCATATTCTAAGTGAGCTCTCGCATATGAGAGAGAATTATACAGTAATTTATTAAGACCCATTTAGAATATGAGTGAATATGGCGTATGCGATATTTTGTATCAAACAACAAAGTACGTGATTAGTTACAATTCTTCTCCAGTGCGGCAGAACAAAAGTATGTTCAGGCTTAATAATACCCCATATTATATCCCTGATCAAAGTACAAGAATTAGAATAAAAGGGGATCCATTTGGTGAATTAATTATGTTAATTATGTATGTTAACTGGGATTAATATGTTTATCTGGATGTGGAGGTGTATGTGTGTCTGTGTGTGTATCTGTGTGTACTCACATCATAGATAGATACATATATATACATATATGTATATATTTACAGAGGAAATGTTGGCAAGAGATGAAAGATGTTGAGTGTTTGAAAAGAAGGTGAGATTTGGATTGCGAATTGTATTCTGGAATTGGTAAAATCCTAATCAGCTAAATCTTAATTATGTATTCTGAGATTGAAGAAGAAATTTGAGGAGCGTGAGGGCGGAATTTTGGGAGGTAAAATGGATTTTGTAACAGAGTATTTTTGTTCATAGAGTAAAATACCCCTGCCATCATTAAAAAAAATTAGATGGGTTAAATCCAGACCTTGTAATCAAATGGTATCAATGGTGTAGATTGAGTCTTATATCTTACCTAATGTAATGGGATGTATTTGATCCATACCCTATATATATATATTATATGATGCAATAATATATAAGTATATATATTTTATGAGGTCGAGCTCAAGCCTCTTCTTCTGACTCGTCGAACTTGAACCAAACAATTTCATCATGTTTAACTTGTATGCACTCATGATTTCAATCCATCAGACTTGCTAGAGCTACCTTTTATAAATTTCAAAAATATCTTACAAAAATAAGAATCAATTTGTATGTGTATATGTTATATAAATTTGGAGGTTTGTCAACAGATATGGTGCATTGATTAAGGTGATCGTTGTGGGCTAAGGCTTGAAATGGTTGGCAGTTGGTTTCGGAGGTGGGTGGTGTTGACAATGGGTTCTATAGTGATGATTGTGGGTCAGGATGGTGGCACTAGCAAAGAAAGGAGAAAGGGGTTGTTTTTGTGAGATGCGTGGCGGTGGCATTGGTGAGTGAGGCATAAAGGGGTTTGCTTCTATGGGGTGGAGTCAGGGTTGGCTGACGGGGTGCTATAGTTCTAGGTGCTGGCAATTATGGCTAGACGAGGGGTGTCAATGGATGGTGTTTGTTGAGGGAGGGATAACGAATGATGGTATTTGGGGTAGGGGTCAGACCAAAATCCAAATCTAACATGAACACAAAATAAATAAATATTAGTAATAAAATATCATTTAAACTTGTTCATGTGTTAAGATTAATTGGCGCCATCTTGTGTAGTAAACTCTATATAGCAATCTTATCCTAATAACATTTTATGGCATTCTTTATTCTTTAATTGTCTTTACATAACTTAGAATAAAGTCCCGTGAATCACATATGACTATGGGACATTATCGGACATCGAAAATGACGATAATGGAATATGTCTCCAAGGTCGTGATTCTAAAATGATTCCAAGTTGTTAAGGGGTCTATCAAGATGAGGGATATTGATAAGATGCGAAAGTCTTGCTTGTACACATATGTCCTTAGAGGACGTGCCTTGTTCCATAGGCATAGGTACGGTGAAAGCCTTACGTGTTTGAGGGTTCTCATTTGGATAATGTAAACTGAAAAAACCCCATTGGAAGTTCGTAAAATGCTTTTCCAAATTGAATGTGGAACTTCCAATAATCACATAGGCGTAAGAGTAATCCTTATGGACCTGAAGTTCCATAGGTTACCTTGTACATAGTCAATTATACTTTGACTTACCTCATGATTCCTTTACGTCTCTATATGGGGTATCTTGGGTATGATATTATTATGTACGAAGGTACATGAGAGATTAAGAAAGGATCCATCACTAATCTAGCGAATCTGACATCTCCTATGTTTTACTAAATGAATCAATTCAAGGAAACTTTGGCCAAGTATGGCAATCCAAAGAGGCGTAGTGTTTCCTCATTTGGATTGCAAGAATCGATATCATGTAAAATAGGAAACGTAGAGATTGAGTCTATAAGAGTTTCGACTAAGCCATTAATTTGGACACCAATCCGGGAGATAGGATGGAGGGATCATACTTACGCGAGGATCGTGGTTATGTATCTTTACTTTCGTTCATGTCTAGGTCTTCGAGGCCCATTGCTAGAAAGTAACCTTGATTTGTAAGCATTATGAGATTATGGTGAATAATTCATGGTCTGATTGAATCAAAAGTGATTTAATCAAATACTTTCTATTTTAAGAAAGTACACTGTCATTTTGAGAAAGTGCATTTACTACTAGCACTTGAACGAGCCTAAGGGGTCACACACTAAACTTTGAAAGGTTTCTGCTTATGTAGCATGATTTATCAATTTGGAAAATTAAGGTAATTAGGAAAGTATAGTATTTTCCTAATTGGGAATATTAATTTATTGAAATTTTTAGTTAATCTATTTGGATTAATTAATTAAAGGACCTAGTAGAGTCGAAGGGTTTTATTTAATCAGGCATTGAATTAAACAGTTGGACTATTTAATTAAATATGGGTCAAGAATTAAATCAAGAGATAAAATTGTTGGACTCCAAGGCTTGTAGTAAGCGTGTTGGTGGTCGAAAATTAGGGGAGGATTTAATTCCTCCCCAAGTAATGATCTAGGAGAATCAAGGAATATAATTTGAGATAAGGTAGGATTTAGTTGACTTGTTGACTAAGTTCGTAACTCTAAGGAAACTCCTAAATTGAATTTATGTAGGATTAGATGAAAGTCAAATCTTATAGATTTGAATTAATCTTGACTTCCAAGTAAACTAAACCTAGAAGTTTTTGTATAAATATCTGTGTTAAGTAAAACACACACACACACACACACTTTTCCATACACAAAATTTTCGACCAACACGAGAAAAAGAGGAGAATTTTCGTCCCCTTGCCTTATTATTTTAACAAGAGTTTGCTTATGTGTTGAGCTTAACCTTTCACATAAAATATTCCTACCTTCATATAATCATAATCCTAGATTAGATCTAGAATAATTCAAAAGGCTAGCACCATATACAGAGTTATTGGGAATCATATGGAGCTGTGAATACATCTTAGAGGAGATATGTTTGGATCACTTGTACTGGAGATACAAAGGATTGAACTTGGAGTTCTTGGAATCAAAGAGGGCGGCGGTAATTTGCACGGGCTGGATATCAGAAATTCGAATCGGGGATTTTTGCGTAAACGGTATTTCGCAAAAAAACCCTTCGGATTTAATATTATTAATTCGTTTAAACCGGCCATAATCCTATTTCGGGGCGATTGTTTTAAATTCTTAAATTTCGCTGCGCTAAGCCACCCCGGAGATTAACCAATTCAACAATAGTTTGAAACATACTCCAAGATCGTGGTACAAAAAATTTGATACTTTTATGTCTGGAAATGGGTTCAATAAATGTAAAATGGACCACTTTAATTAATTAATGAAATCTGATAACCGCTGCATTATTTTGTTGTAGTATATGAGCAACATGTAGTTTTCAGGGTCTAGCATGAAAGAGATCAACAAGCTGAAGCAACAATTGTCAAAAGTATGTAGGAAAATTATTTAATTGATTTTCAATAAACAATGAAAAATATAAGAGCTCACCTTGGAAAGTTAATTTAAACTCATAGTAGTAGTCTCCAAAAACTAATAGGAGTGTGACACGAAAAATTCTTACGTGTTTGCACAACAAGTGGATTGGTCGTGTGTAGTAATAAAATTGGATTTTAAGTCCGGGATGTCGAACCCACAGAGACTCGTATTTTAGATTGACAAAATTTAAAGCAATTAAAATTAAATCAAAAGAGGATGATTAATTGACAATGAAAAAGTGAAAACGATACTTGACAAATTGATTAAGATTCTTATGTGAGAAAGCAACTAAGGCACATGCTTCAACCGTTATTACTCGTTAATATATATGAGTGATTATTCGAATTATTAGACTACTATTGCTTTGGTGGAAAAAACCTTAATTAATTACTACCAGATCTCTCGGCTGTAATAATCCTATGACTACGTGACGGTTCTCTAAATATTTCTATCCGAGACTCAAATCATTAGCCATGCATTCACGTTTTAGAATTTCCCCGGATTAATCCGGCTAACAGCACCCGAAAATCTATACCTATCTCTAGGAGCAATTCCTCATGTTTTTCGGATAATGTGTTAATTCCTTTGAACCCTAATCTATATTCTCTCGAATCATAAATTAGGCTAATTAGCAAGCATATGGTGATCAGGCATATGATTGGAATAAAAACATAAAATTAACACACAAAGCAATAATAGAATTAAGACGAACAATCAATTCATATATATAAACTCATAAAATTGGCATTCACATGGCCTTAGTTAAAGTAAATTAGTTCATACTCATAATTGGAAAAACAACTAAAAACATATAATTATTCATAGACAAATAATCTAGAATTAAAAGTCTCCCTATTATGAATTGAAGAATTGATGTAGAATCGTCGTTCTCTTTGTCTTGCTCGTTTCTTGGCTCCAAAATCTCTTCCAATGCTGAAAATTTCGACCCATTTGGCTGTCATAAGAGGAGGTATTTATAGAAGAGGATCCCCCAAGTCTCCTAGTTGAATTAGGTATCAAAACTTGCCAAAATTCGTCCAGCCGCCTCTCACGTCCGTACGTTACCTACTCAACGTTCGAACGTTGGATGCAGTAGCACTTCCTCTTCTGCGCAGAGATATTGTTTCTTTCATAACATTTTCCCCAGAGCTCCGATTTAGATGATTCAAGCTGCCACGTGAAGATAAGACATAGCTCTACAACTTTGTATAAGAAATATTTGTCCAAATCAGTTTCTAAGTACTCTGAAATTCTGCATTTCCGTCCCGTTTTCCTCAATTGCACTGATTTTCCACCTTTACTCAATAAGCACACAAATTACAAGCATATGTGGCATAAATCATGCATAAACCAATGTAAATAACATAAATATGAGACTTTAAAACATGTAAATCTCACACCTATCAACACCCCCAAACTTAACGTTGATTGTCCCCGAGCAAGTAAACAAAAGAAAATTACGACTCAAACAACACCAAAATAAGGGATAAAACAAAAACAAAAGATAGCTCACTTTCGTAGAGAGCACGATTGCACTTAGCATGTGCAACAAGCCTTTAAACCTCAATTTTTCCAAAAGAGGACGAGTTTCGTCTCGTGATGGTTTGTAGAAGATATACCCACAAAATCCACCAAAATTTCAGTCCCACCCAACCAACACAAATCAACTTAATCAACAAGAAAACAATGGCATAAAATTGACCTTTATAGCTCAAATTGTATACACATATCAATGACTTGCTCATGTTACACCTTGACTCGAATAAACCTCCAAAGGGTGTAGTGACTGTAAGTCTACGGCATTATACTCAAGTGGCACCCTTACCAAATTTCAGATTTTCTCCCATATCTATTAACCTTCGATCAATCCTAAAGCACAAGCCTCATAGAAAACATCATATCCACTTACATTTCATTACTTAAACATTTAAACTTTAACTTCGCATGAAACTTCCATTTAAATTCATTAAGGCTAGGTCATGTGCAATGTTCTATTCCCTTAGGCTTTCTATGACACCCATGTATCGAGCTTTGGATCAATGACTCCCAAACTAGATAGTTTTAAGGCATTAAGTGTCCAGACACTCCTTACGGATTTAAACGCTCGAGTGCCAAAGGCCACGAAATAAAACTAGACCTTTCATTCACTTTCAACTTTAATTGGCTTGAGCAAAGCTCAAATTAGCTTAATAGTACAGTTTATAGGCATGTAGCTTTTCACCTCCAGTACATATCAGCCTGATTTTATAGTCATACCAATTATCAACCTTATTCATTAATTATTCGGCATATGAAGCAACTACTCAACTCATGACCTTAAGAAGAATCTAAGCCAATATTTCCGGGAGAAATTGCTTAAGTGTTTCAGAATGATTATCCACTTAACTCCTCTACCCTCAACTTATTGTGCATTTGTGCTTCATCTAAGAAAATTCTACTCTCATTTAGGGTCCCACGAGCAAAGTAAAGATATGTGTATTGCATTTAATTCCAATATAAAAAATTTATGCCATCGAACTCAAGTTAATCAGTTTCATTGCAACAATTGGGGACTAAAAAAATAAAAAATAAAATTTCATGCCTGATTTTTCTTGAATTTCTCATTATAAGAACAAAACATGAATATACTAAGCACTACCTAACACCCCCAAACTTAAACCTAACATTGGCCTCAATGTTACATCGAAAGTCAAACCATGAAAAGAGGTAAAGTAAGTACTTACAGCCAAGGATGCTGAAAAGCAATCTGTTATCTCATATGCGTTTCAAAACAAACGCATCTCCTCCCATTATGATAAGCATCTCCAAACAATGGGAAACCGCTACTATCCATGCTCACTATACTCAAACAACTAAACCATCAAGCAGGAAAAAAAACACATGCCAAAAGTGCATGCTAAAAAAAAAAAAAAGGAAAACCTAAGAAAAACTAAGCAAAACAAAAACTAGAAAACAAAAGAAAAACTTATAAACTTGGGTTGCCTCCCAAGAAGCTCTCTTTTATAGTCAATAGCTTGACTGCTCCGCTCTGTGAGGTTTAAATGGGTGGCCCATTTAGCACGACAATATCATTGTCATTTCTCTCTCTATCCTTTGGTTGCACACCCGTCTTTGTTGCCAAATTGCAACTTGAACCCCTTCTTCCATGTATTACCCAAGTGGCGTCGTCCGGACCAAAAAGATTTATAGTGTAAAGCTTCCTCCACTTATATTGAGGTTTTTCATGTTTATCAATTTCACGAACACCTTGACATGCTTCAATGTCTTTCATACATGTATCTTCTCTTTTCACCTTGTCCACTTTTTTATTGGGAGTGTTCTCATCCAACTTGCGGGCACCTTTAGTCTTGCCATTCTGACACTTCTCATCAATCGAAGGGTTAAGAGCATCGACATTTAAACAAGTATGATTATCCGTAGATTGTTTCTGATTATCATAAACATCGAATATAACTTTTTCCTGTCCTACCTTCAATGTCAACTTACCCTTGTCGATGTTGATCTTGGCCTTACTAGTGGCTAGAAAAGGTCTTCCTAGGATTAGAGGAACATCAGTATCTCTATCCATCTCGAGAACCACAAAGTCTACCGGGAAGTAAAACTTGTCGATTTGCACGATGACATCCTCTATGATTCCCTTCGGGTGTTTTATCTATCGATCTGCAAGTTGGAGGCTCATCGAAGTTGGTTTCAGATTTTCCAAACCCAATTTTTGGAACAACGAGTAAGGAAGGAGATTTATGCTGGCGCCCGAATCACATAACACTTGGTCGAATTTGAGTTTCCCAATTGTGCAAGGAATTGTGATGCTCTCCGGATCCTTGAGTTTCTTTGCCAACTTGTTCAATACCACTGTTGAGCATGCTTCCGTCAAGCATACCGTTTCATTTCCTTCCCACTTCTGCTTATTGGAGAGAATATCCTTGAAGAACTTGATGTCGTTGGGCATCTGCAAAATCGCATCGATAAAAGGAATGTTAATTCTAACTTTTCGAAGAATTTCTAAGATCCTAAGAAAGCTCTTATCCATTTCTTTTTTATTCTTTTTATGTGCGAGGGGGAAGGGGAGACGTATTTCAACTGGTTTAGGAGAAGAAGGAGATAAAGTTTCAGAAGAATTCCGTTCTGCCTCTGACGTTCGAACGTTGTCCTTCCCAACGTTCGAACGTTGACCGGTCAACGCCCGAAAGTCAGGATGGTCACGTTCGAACGTTGGAGACAGTGTGTCCGATTTTTCAAAATGATCCAACGTTGGATGCTGGGGAGGTGCATTTGTCACTTCTTTACCACTACGGAGGGTAACGACATGGCACTGTTCCCTTGGATTCTTCTCTGTATTGCTCGGCAGTGTCCCGGGTGCTCTTCCACCCGCATCAGCCGATAATCGTGCAAATTGGTGCTGCATCTCTTTCATTCCCATCATAACACCCTGTAACATCAATTGAAGCTCCGCGAATGATTCATCCGATTTTTGCATGTGAGCCTCCAATCTTTCGTTGACAGTCGGTGGTCTTGGAACTTGACCTTGTGGCTTAAAATTTCCAAACCTTTGAGTTTGATTGTTGTTAAACGGAGGCCTCGGTGCTTGGTAGATGCCTTGATGTGCATTTTGTGCCGGATTTGGCCTTTTCGAAAAATTCTCGGGTATGTGGAAGTTTAGTAGAGGTCTATTTGAATTTCTGACATAATTCACATCGCCAATGGCTGGCTCTACCTCTAGATTAACATCTTGTTCTACCTCTTGAGCAACAACAACCCTTCGAGATTGTGGAGGAAACTCATTGTCATCTTCAGGGTACAGTTCATCCTCCCGTGCCATCTGCTCTAGTTTAGCCCACACTGTTCTGCTATCGAGACCCAAAAGATCACCACCGGCTCCTGCATTAAGTCTGTGACGAATCCGAGACCGGACTCCACTAAAGAAGTGTAGCACTCGCTCGTCTCTTGAATAGTTGTGATCGGGGCATGTTCGAAGTAGACTCTTGTATCTTGCCCATGCTGATGCTAATGATTCATCCCGTTTTTGCTTAAAACCCTTGATCTCGCTTCTTAACTCGTTAATCCTTGATGGAGGGAAGAACTTGATGAGAAACTCCTCGACTAACTCTTCCCACGTTTCAATGGATTGCGGGGGCAACGACTTGTACCACAAAGTCCCTTTAGCCTTAAGCGAAAAATGGAATAATTGGAGGCGGATGGCATCAAGATCTCTTGGGTGGAATTGCATGGTAGATAACACATTCTCGAAGTGCTCCAGATGGTCATGAGGCGACTCTTTCGGATCACCATAAAATTGTTCAGCCTGAACCATGCTGAACATGTGAGATGGAATGTGGAAGTTCGGCGTGGCAAAATTGGGGAACACAATAGGCCCTGACGTAGTGTGTACACGAGGGGGTTGGCTACCACAAACTGATGCAGGTGGTGCCGGAGGTGCTGGTTGCATAGCTTGATACATGTTTTGAAACCATTCCCTGTTCTCTGGGAGATTGATGTCAGGAAGATTTCCAGCCATAGCTCGATTCCTGAAGTTTGCTCGAAATGTTCGTTCGATCTCGAGGTCAAATTCTTCCAAAGCCTTTCCGGAGGCTCGGGTCATTCTCCACAAAGACACCCTGTTTAAATAACGAAGCAAATCACAAGAATTCAGAGCTAGAAAATAAAATTAATAATAAAACGATAACAAGCAAGTAAACTAAAAATTGCAATAAACTTATAAACTAAAATAAAACAAGTCCCCGGAAACGGCGCCAAAAACTTGACACGAAAAATCCTTATGTGTTTGCACAGCAAGTGGACTGGTCGTGTGTAGTAATAAAATTGGATTTTAAATCCGGGATGTCGAACCCACAGAGACTCGTATTTTAGATTGATAAAATTTAAAGCAATTAAAATTAAATCAAAAGAGGATGATTAATTGACAATGAAAAAGTGAAAACGATACTTGACAAATTGATTAAGATTCTTATGTGAGAAAGCAACCAAGACACATGCTTCAACCGTTATTACTCGTTAATATATATGAGTGATTATTCAAATTATTAGACTACTATTGCTTTGGTGGAAAAAACCTTAATTAATTACTACCCGATCTCTCGACTGTAATAATCCTATGACTACGTGACGATTCTCTAAATATTTCTATCCGAGACTCAAATCATTAGCCATGCATTCACGTTTTAGAATTTTCCCGGATTAATCCGGCTAACAGCACCCGGAAATCTATACCTATCTCTAGGAGCAATTCCTCATGTTTTTCGGATGATGTGTTAATTCCTTTGAACCCTAATCTATATTCTCTCGAATCATAAACTAGGCTAATTAGCAAGCATATGGTGATCAGGCATATGATTGGAATAAAAGCATAAAATTAACACACAAAGCAATAATAGAATTAAGACGAATAATCAATTCATATATATAAACTCATAAAATTGGCATTCACATGGCCTTAGTTAAAGTAAATTAGTTCATACTCATAATTGGAAAAACAACTAAAAACATATAATTATTCATAGACAAATAATCTAGAATTAAAAGTCTCCCTATTATGAATTGAAGAATTGATGTAGAATCGTCGTTCTCTTTGTCTTGCTCGTTTCTTGGCTCCAAAATCTCTTCCAATGCTGAAAATTTCGATCCATTTGGCTGTCATAAGAGGAGGTATTTATAGAAGAGGATCCCCCAAGTCTCCTAGTTGAATTAGGTATCAAAACTTGCCAAAATTCGTCCAGCCGCCTCTCACGTCCGTACGTTACCTACCCAACGTTCGAACGTTGGATGCAGTAGCACTTCCTCTTCTGCGCAGAGATATTGTTTCTTTCATAACGTTTTCCCCAGAGCTCCGATTTAGATGATTCAAGCTGCCAAATGAAGATAAGACATAGCTCTACAACTTTGTAGAAGAAACATTTGTCCAAATCAGTCTCTAAGTACTCGGAAAGTCTGCATTTCCGACCAGTTTTCCTCAATTGCACTGATTTTCCACCTTTACTCAATAAGCACACAAATTACAAGCATATGTGGCATAAATTATGCATAAACCAATGTAAATAACATAAATATGAGGCTTTAAAATATGTAAATCTCACACCTATCAGAGCGACCTCACATGGCTAATGTGTATGTGCCTCACCCGAATGTATCTTGATGCACACAATTATATGTGCATGACTGAACATAACCCATCTAGTGGGAGTTGTCAGCAAATTTATTGCTAATTTGGTAACGAAGCATTAGAAACCGTTCTGTGGTTACCAAGACATTCGAGAGGCACCTCATCTATGGCACTTTATTTTGTCAAAGAGCAGTATTATTTTTCAAGATTTTGTAGATGCTGATCCCGGTAGGGACATAGATAGTAGGAAGAGCACTTCAGGTTATATTTAAACCTTTCGTGAGACTATAATTAGTTGAATGTCTAGACTTCAAATATTTGTAGCTCTTTCAAGACCCAAGTAGAATAAGTTTATATATCTGAACCCGAAAGGATATGATAAGGGAATGATTTGATTGAAAATATGTCTGAAGGAGATAGCAAGCCCAGAATAATATTGTTATCTTTTATAATATGAGGGCAAAGCATATTTAGTTGAATATCATCATTATTGAGAGTTGATTGATAATGAAACTTTGTCATTGAAGAAGATCCTATATTGAAATTTTGGTGTTATCACAAAGAAACTATGATTGTGCACTGGCTCCATTGACTTCCAGATCTAGTGATCGAGAGGCTTCCACACTAGAAGAATGATAACTATAGATGAATTGTGAGAGAGTTTTTGTCAAGTTTTACAACCAATCTCCATGTGGAGATTGATGAAATTGTAAGGCATGATTAATAGGAAATTGAGAATAGGCGAAAAAATTAAATAGACAAAATTGAAGGTGTAGTGTAGTGACTAGCACACCCATACCCACAATGCCGTGTTTCTGGCACCAGTGCCATCCTAGAATGTTGCGATGCGAAATGGACAGAAGGTGTTTACACTATAAAAAGTGCTCGAGTGCTCCAACCATTTCAGCTCGAGTAGGTTGCTCAGTTCCAGCCCGAGCGAGTGCTCGAATAGCACATCATAAAATAATTTGGGTTGTCGAAATTACAAGGCCCTAATAGCCCGAATTGTAGGCGTTCAAAAAGAAAGAAATTAGGTCCATAATGAACCTAATTTCCAATCATCTGCAGAGGCGCGCTAATTTGAAATTATTTGAAAGAGCAGTTGAAGGCGGTTCTCGAAGAAAAGGAACGTGGGTTCCTCAAAGACCCATATATATACGAGCCACGGAGAAAAAAGTAAAAAAACATCACAAGATCATCAGAAGAAAAACTTCTACATTTTATTTCTCTTAGAATTAGCCCTACCCTTAGGAGTAGTTCATAGCGTAATGTAGGAGTAACTCTTAGCGTAATTTAGGAGTAGCCGTAATGTAATTTAGTATTAGACTCGATGAAATTTGCCTCCAAGGCATTGTATCTGCATTTGCTTGTAATCTTCACGATTGAAGAATCCATGAAGATATATATATTTAAGCTTTTAAATGTTAATTAATTGCTTGAATTTCAGTATATCTTTTTGGGCTGTTGAGATATGTTTATATTTTGCATTCGAACACAATAATCAACATTTAATTAAAGGCTGAAATCACCAAATAGCGTATCGAACGCTGCCTGTATTCTTCAAATTGAAGATTTTCACGGAGGTATAAATTGTTTTTTTGTCCAGATTTAAGTATCGGAGAGATGATTTGTACGCTTGACTTGAGTTTTCAATCATTGCGGTCCACTCGAAGAAGATGAAGAGAAGTTCGAATACATTTAATCAACTTTTCGTTTAAGACGTAGGACCACCGGTAGCCTATTTAGGTAGGGGTCGATAGATAATTCTAAGTTGAGATTATCGCGAGGCAGGGATCGTCTACTCTAAATCCCTCCTTATTCTAATTTATTTTTATTTTCGAAACAAATAAATGGCGACCACAATGGGAGCTTCGAGCCCGATACCCCTCGAAGTACAGCATTTTGCGAATCAACAAAATACTGGGGGGCAAGAAATAAGACGTGTTCGAAAAATCATGTACTCGAAATAAGATATACTCGAGATACTACATGCTCGAAATTAAGCATACTTGGGAAAATAAATATGACAAGCATATTCGAAATTGAGCATGTCTCTTGAAACTAATTAAGCATGTCTCTTGAAAAACCTGAGCAAAATCTTGAAGACGGAGGATTTGGAGACAACAGATTAGACGGAACAGACACACACAGACGAGAAAGAAGACAACTGTTCTGTAAAACCAAGAGCATAGCTCGAGGATGCAAGCAACGGACATTTCCCTAAAAGGGGATACGTGTTTTTCCCCATAGGAGAACCACTATATTTTGTAGGCACTCTTAGCAACAAAACAGGGCAGCACTCGAAATCTATATACTCGAAAATAGGGTATATTCGAAATCCACATACTCGAAATCTGCATACTCGAAGTTTACATGTTTGAAATTCATTATACTCGAGATACTCACATGCTCGAAAGTTGCTCGAGCAAGATGCTCGAGTAAGTTGCTCGAGCATTTCAATTTCTTACGTCTTCCAAATTTCCAAAAGTGAGTGGATGGAGATCTTTTCACTAAAAGTAATATTGTGCATATAAATATTATTCTAAAGACATAAAGTAGATAGGCTATGGCAGGACTTTTAATAAAAGTATTACTATAATAACATAAAGTAGGTGATTGGAAAGCATGCTCGAAAGTAAAGCATGCTCGAAGATGAAGGTTTCAAGAAGGGGAAGTGAATTCGAACAAGAAACTGATGCATTTCTGGAAAAGTTTGAAGGAAGAAAAGTGAAAAATAAACAAAAAGTTGACGGTGAGACTTCAAACAGCCGTAACTTTTGATCCGTTTGGAGTTACGGGGCCCACAAGATACCAAATCGAAGCTCTTTTCGAGACGAATCCAATCGAATGGTTAGGACCGTTTTACTGTAGCCTATCGACCTCAAGTTCCATCATTTAGGCCTTCGTTCGGTCCCTTTAGTGTTTTTTTTTGAATTTTCAGCATTTTTATTTTATTTTTAATTAATTGTCTATCTATCGGATAGGGCCCAAATTTTGCCACGTAACACCTCACGTGACATAGCAATTTTGAGCCAAAATTGGTGAATTTTGGAGTCTTTTAGAGTTATGTGGAAAAGACGAAATTTAAAAATAGTACCTCTTCGAAAAAGGTAACCATGTCGTCACAACTCATGAAATGTTTGACCAGAGCAGTATAGACAATGTTGAGAGTTCGAAGTTATGTGAGTCGACTAAGGAAGAAAACAGACGTGTCTTTTAATACACATGAACTCGAAACATTCATGTATATTAGGAGGCCATTTGTTTACACTATAAAAGGTGCTCGAGCGCTCCAACCATTTCAGCTCGAGTAGGTTGCTCAGTTCCAGCCCGAGCGAGTGCTCGAATAGCACATCATAAAATACTTTGGGTTGTCGAAATTACAAGGCCCAAATAGCCCGAATTGTAGGCGTTCGAAAAGAAAGAAATTAGGTCCATAATGAACCTAATTTCCAATCATCTGCAGAGGCGCGCTAATTTGAAATTATTTGAAAGAGCAGTTGAAGACGGCTGAAAGCGGTTCCCGAAGAAAAGAAACGTGGGTTCCTCAAAGACCTATATATATACGAGCCGCGAAGAAAAAAATAAAAAAACATCACAAGATCGTCAGAAGAAAAACTTCTACATTTTATTTCTCTTAGAATTAGCCCTAGCCTTAGGAGTAGTTCATAGCGTAATGTAGGAGTAACTCTTAGCGTAATTTAGGAGTAGCCGTAATGTAATTTAGTATTAGACTCGATGAAATTTGCCTCCAAGGCATTGTATCTGCATTTGCTTGTAATCTTCACGATCGAAGAATCCATGGAGATATATATATTTAAGCTTTTAAATGTTAATTAATTGCTTGAATTTCAGTATATCTTTTTGGACTGTTGAGATATGTTTATAGTTTGCATTCGAACACAATAATGAGCATTTAATTAAAGGCTGAAATCACCAAATAGCGTATCGTACGCTGCCTGTATTCTTCAAATTGAAGACTTTCACGGAGGTATAAATTGTCTTTTTATCCAGATTTAAGTATCGGAGAGATGATTTGTATACTTGACTTGAGTTTTTAATCATTGCGGTCCATTCGAAGAAGATGAAGAGAAGTTCGAATACATTTAATCAACTTTTCGTTTAAGACGTAGGACCACCGGTAGCCTATTTAGGTAGGGGTCGATAGATAATTCTAAGTTGAGATTATCGCGAGGCAGAGATCGTTTTCTCGAAATCCCTCCTTATTCTAATTTGTTTTTATTTTCGAAACAGAAGGTCAACACCATGGTGCTATCACAATATGTTGTGGAGTGGGAGTTCAGTGTATCTCATACAACAGCGCGAGTTGGTAGAGTTTGTTGTTTCTGGATTTCATGTTCCTTAGTCATTCAGCTATGTACATGAAAATTATCCTTGTAATTCGTGCCACTCAAAATATTAATGAGGATTATAGTGTGGTCGTTAACGTATCCTTTAATGGTCGAAGCGCATAAATATTTTGTCTTAATGTGTGTTTGTTTTAACCTTGAAGATTATCTATTGCGGGTTTAATTCCTAACATTTGAATACAACCTCAGAATCAAGGATAACAATTGACTAAGAAGATGTTTAGCTAAGCTTATTTAAAACATGATGTGTCTATAAATTTCTTCATTTCTAGGTTTTGTTACTAATATTCTATTTATTTAATTCACATCGCTTACGTAGAATATACTTACTACTACTACACTTGCAAAGAGAGATAATTTAATGGGCCTCCAGTGGACGAAACCGACACAGAGGAGGCCCGTGAGTCCATAAAATTCTATATAAATATGACACGTCCTAGCCCCCATCAGGAGTGTGCACGGTGCGGATTGGGTGAGTTTTCTTATTTCTTCTGCCTGACCTGATATTTTGTGGTTTTGAAGGCTTTAACCCAGACTCGACCTGACAAACATTGAAATTTCATAAAGTGTTATGAAATTTGAAATTTCAAAAAGTGTTATTCGCAGTCCATTTGGGTTGGGGGCAAGTTTTGTAGTTTACTACTCTTTTTTTTTTTATTACTTTAGTTGTTCATAAAGTGTTAACTTTGTCGGGGAAAATTAACCAAATACAGCGGAAAATGGAATTTAATTTTTTTTCGGATTTTCCCCTAACAGCATCAATCCCGGAGTTTTATCACACGTATGTATGATAAGGTAAAACAAACTTTACCCGTTGTAGCGAAGTGGTTGATAATTCCTACGATTTTGAATTCTTCAACTTCTTCGCGAAATTGCTCCGGCTGAAACTATGATGATCCAAGCAGTCCAATTGTTCTGCCTCTAAATTGTCTCGCCGAAAAATATTTGATGAAAAAATCTTCCCTCTTTTCTTGCTTGAAGTCGATGGCTAGAGAGAGAAGAAGGGAGAGGAATTCTATTTCTTGTGGTGTTGTGTAATGTAACTTATGACCTAGGCTTATAACTAATGTGATATTTAGAGAAAATAGCAGATACCCCCCCAAACTATGAGGTGATGTGCGCTTTGCCCCCAAAACTATTAAAAGTTGCACTCAACACCCTAAACTATCATATATGTGCACTTTGCCCCCTCGGTCAGCTTCGGGCAGCACACAGGGGGCAAAGTGCTACAAACCGCATAGGTGAGGGGGGCAAAGCGCACATGTACTAATTTTTTTTATTTTTTTACTTTTTTACTTTTTTTCATTTATTTTCATGTTTCCGAATTTTTGAATTGTCTTTTTTATGTTTAGAAAATTATGAATATTTGAATTTATACTTCTTTTCATTGTTTTCTTATTTATTTTCTTGTTTTATTTTTATTTTTCTTATTTTCATATTTGAAAATTATTTGTTTCAAATCTAAAAATAATATTTTAAGAAAAATCCAAATAAATCCTAATATGCATGATTCAAATTGAACGATGAATGAGTAAAAATTTTTCAGAAGCTGACCGAGGGAGGTTAAGTTAATATTAAAAATATTTGAATTGAAAAAAAAAGAGAAAATATATGATAGTTTTGGGTGCTGCCCAAAGCTGACCGAGGGGGCAAAGTGTACATATATGATAGTTTAGGGTGTTGAGTGCAACTTTTAATAGTTTGGGGGGCAAAGAGCAAATCACGTCATAGTTTGGGGGGGTATCTGCTATTTTCTCTGATATTTATATCACACTTAAGTTATTACCTTGGGCTCAAAATAAGCCCATATTACACGCCTGGTAGCCGCACCTTTTAGGGCTTGGTGTGCCACTTGGTGCATCAATTTGAGCTTAGTGTAATCTAGTATTTAATTAATTAATTTAATCTAATTAATTAATCTAATTAAATAATAGATAACTTATTTAATTAATTTTATTTCTCCAAGAAATATTATTGGTGGTCCCAAGTGGCATACGAAAGGGTCTAGAAGGGGGGGGGGGAGGTTGAATAGACCCTGAAGTCTTTTTCGACTTCACAAAACTTTCGTATCACTTTAGAAATTTGAACGCTTGGAAAAACTGAGCGTTTGGGTCAGACGCTTCAGGATAGTTAACTTAGACTTAGTGATTTCAGCAGTTTACCAAAGTAGGGCAACGCTTAGATCGCTTAATCAGGGTTAGCACAGCGGAAATAATGTTTAGCGTTCTTTTGGTTAAATTAGTCGCTTTGCAATTTTACTTGTCTTTTTCAGAATAATATGAAGTGAATAAAATAAGACAATAAAATAAATGACACAATAATTTGTAAGGTTCACTGGGTGATGTAATCCCAGCTACGTCCTTCTTCTCCTTTTTCACTTGGAGGAAATTACTATGATGATTATCAAAGGATCACACAGAAACTTCTACACAATAGTAATGGATGAAAATGATCTTGGGCTCCTTGATCACACAGACTTCAGCACCAATGAAGATCGTCTTCTTCAAGCTTCTCTCACTCAGAAATGCTGCCTGAAAGTTTTCAACAACTTTTCTCACTCAGATGAAATGTTGAGGTTTATCACTTGGGTTTTGTTTGTTTTAAAGAAGATCAAACAACTTGGAATATCTCAGTTGGAGTTTGGATTTCTTCTTTGGAAGATGTTTGAGATATTTGTGACTGTGTGAATGTAGATGGAAAGCTTGAAAAGTTTTGGCTATGAAATCTCTAAGCTTTTTCAGAAAGAATGTACGTAGGATTTTTGACAATAATTTCTAGTATATTCTTAATGTTGTTCCTTTTTTTTTGATTTTCTGGAGTAAGGTATTTATAGGCAATTTCTTGGGATCTGTCCGTTGGACACATGTAGGAGCGTGCCTTTCACGTAGCGCGTGTTTGTACCTAAAATCTGACATTCCTGAAAATTCGCTGGAACCGATTGGACGGGAGCAGCTAAAACTTTGAAAGTTCTGACAGTCTGGTCAAAGTGAGGCTTGTCCATAAGTCACAGTAGCTTATCACATTTAATGCTTTTATCAGGCATTTAATGCAATTTGAATTTATTTCCCGTTGGAAATAAATGCCCGTTGAATGATTGCATTTAAGTCCTTTATGACTTGAGGATTTATTTCAGGTGAATCTTCTTTAAGTCGCTCGAGTATTTGAACGCTTGATTCATGAATCCTGAACTGCGGTCTCTTAGCGTTTGACAGGCGCTAAGACGGAATCTTCATCTTCGGTTGATTTCAGACGCTGGTCTTCAACTTCTTCTCAAATAGACTCACCTAGAATTCTATTATTAATTCAGTCGCTAAGACTTAGTCTAAAATCTATGAGGATAAAAATTACAAGCCTAAACAAAATTACAAACTCTTTTAAACTCTTTATACAATGATCTATGAAAGCATAAACTTACATTTTATTTGGGGTCTCACATTGAATCCTATCTTGTCAATCATCAAAACATCTAACATGAAATTCCTAACAATTATATTAATTAAACCATAAATGAATTAACTTATTTCCTCAAATAATTAATTCCATTTATTTAATTTTAAGTAACCAATACTTAAAATATTACCACAAGAAATATTCTATTTTCGATCAATTTTTCCTTTTTAAGCGTGACTCTTTAGGTTCATCTAAATTTGGCAATGGGAGGATTCCATTGAATATGAGTTCCACCTAGCCAGTCAAGTGGTCCATATTTTAACCCAAATAAGATGAAATGATTAGATCATTTTTACCTTTCCATTTGTAAATACCATGTGAATACAAACTCTTCGTTTCCTTATCCCGGTCAAGTGAGAGTCATGGTTTTTAGTCAAACTCACTAACTTGACACTATGCTATTTTTATAATAAGTTCAGATCAGTGAATGCTTTGGCCAAAAACTTTAAGATCTAGCTTACTTATAAATGCATAGGATAATTCCTCGTTCACTTACGAGGGAACGAATCTTATCTTGGATACCAATTAAGATTACTACTTGCCTATTAGGTTGCAGTTCGAGGTTGACCCCACCAACGGGTGAATTGGGCCTAACTACTCTAATGACGAACATAATGTCACAAGTATATCTTCAACTCGATTCCTCAAGTCTAACGTTCAGACACACCTATTACAATTAATCAATTCTATCATTGACTGTCAAAGAATGAAAAAATCATGTGACAGAATCAATGCGAGTCATATCTGTGTGCCACTATCTCCATCAGTTCACCTATGATATGAGTTCTTCACTACTTTCTAGTGGTTGATGGACATCTTTCTCGTCAAAACTCATATCATACAAGTCTTCATGATTTCCAATGCCCAATTAAAAATCTTTGACTTGCAGACTATTTTAGTACACAAGTATCAAACTCCTCTAGTGCCTTAGAGAGTTAACTCTTGTGTTCATGGACTTATAGATGATTACAATATATAAATGCCAATATAAAAGTAAACAACTAAAATGCCTTTTATTGATTGATTAAAAACAATTACAATTTGATAATGTCCTATCGTTTTCTAATCCTTTAGTGGCATTTGAGGACATTAACGTAACAATCTTCCACTTGGACTCAATGCCAATCACTATGATATCTACTACCCATTTTCTCAAGATGTCGATCCAGCACTGTCCGTGTCAAAGGCTTGGTCAATGGGTCAGCGACGTTGTCGGCTGAATTTACTCTCTAAACAGCTATCTCGCTTCTTCCAACAATTTCTCTTATTATGTGATATCTCCTCTTTATGTGCTTGGATTTGTTGTGAGACCTTGGCTCCTTTGCTTGTGCAATATCCCCGTTATTGTCGCAATAAAGTGGCAATGGCAGCTCTACACTAGGGACCACTTGAAGTTCTCCAAGAAACTTCCTAATCCAAAAACCCTCTTTAGCAGCCTCTGAAGCTGCTATGTATTCCGCCTCAGTGGTGGAATCAGCGTTTGTGCTTTGCTTGGAACTTTTTCAAGTCACCGCTCCACCATTAAGTGTGAACATAAACCCTGAAGTGGATTTTCTATCATCTACATCAGATTGAAAATCCGAGTCAGTATATCCATCCACCTTCAAATTTACATGTCCATATGTTAGGACCATATCCTTAGTTCTCTTCAGATACTTGAGGATATTTTTAACAGCACTCCAATGTTTTCTTCCCGGGTTAGCCTGAAAACGACTTACCACACTTACCGTGTAGGCTATGTCTGGCCGTGTGCATAACATAGCGTACATCAGACTACCCACTGCAGACGCATAAGGCACCGTACACATTTCTTTCCTATCTTCCTCACTTTGAGGAGACATGGATTTTGAAAGGTGCACACCGTGTCTCATGGGCAAGAAACCTTTCTTAGAGTCTTCCATCCTAAATATCTTTAGGGCTTTCTTTAAGTAAAGGGCTTGGGAAAGTTCTGTCATTCTATTTGTTCTATCTCTGTAGATACAAATGCCTAGAATAAGGTCGCTTCTTCTAAGTCTTTCATGGAGAATGTATTTAAAAGCCATCTTTTGACTGATGTGAGCATTATAAGACAAGGAAAGTGATTTTACTCCCACTAACCATCTTGTAAACACATGATTCATCTTCATTTTTGATAAAGTCAAATCCTTTGACAGCTTCGTCAAAACGTAGATTTCAACTCTTAGAGGCTTGCTTAAGTCCATAAATGGATCTCTTAAGTTTGCACACCTTATGGATATCAGACCCAGACGCAAAGCCTTTAGGCTATTCCATAGAGATGTCCTCTTCGAGGAATCCATTAAGGAAAGCCGTCTTTACATCCATCTGCCATATCTCATAGTCCAAGTGTGCAGCTATTGCGAGCAGAATTCGAATAGACTTGATCATTGCCACAGGTGAAAAGGTCTCTTGGTAGTCAATTCCTTCCTTTTGACTATAACCTTTTGCTACAAGCCTTGCCTTGTATGTGTCAACGTTTCCATCTGGGCCTATCTTCCTCTTGTAGATCCACTTACACCCTATACGTGCAATGCCATCAGGGCATCCCCAAACCCTAATGTACTTAAGGTTTGGTTTCATATTTCTCCATATCTCATGTGGAGTCTTAGGAACGGACTTAGAAGGACATCTATTCAAGATATGAAAGTCGTAAGGAGTGCAGGTCCCCACAAAGAGATGGATAAATCAGTGGAGCTGAGCATAGATCGAACCATATCAAAAAGCGTTCGATTTCTACGCTCTGCTACCCCATTTAGTTGTGGAGTTGCTGGTGGTATAAGTTGCAATATTATCCATGTTCCTTTAGGAACTGATCAAACTCGTCGCTAATATATTCACCTCCACGATCTGATCGTAGGGCTTTTATATGATGACCAGTTTGTTTTTCCACTAAAGCATTAAATTCTTTGAACTTATCAAATGATTCAGACTTATACTTCATTAAATACACCATACCTTGAATGGTCATCAGTGAAAGTAATAAAATAGTGGAAACCTCCAAGAGCCATTTCTCCAAATGGTCCGCAAACGTCTGTGTGCACAAGTCCTAATACTTCAGTGGCTCTTTCAAAAGTCCCGGTGAAGGGTGATCTAACCATTTTGCCTTTGAGGCAAGATTCACAAGTCGGATAGGGATTTGATCCCAATGGGTCAATTAACCCATCTTTCTCCATCTTGTGTATCTTTCGCTCGCCAACATGGCCTAGTCTTAGATGCCATTTCAAGCTTAGGTTAGTACGTTGCCTACCACGCTTCTTTGAGATAACATTTGCAACACACTCATTTTGCATGTTTAAATAATAGAGGCCATTGACTAAAGTAGCAGTGCTAACAATATTATTATGAAATAAAATGCTGCAAGTACTGTCAATGAAATGAAAAACATAATCGTTCCTCACCAACATAGGAATTGAAATAATGTTCTTAAGCCCGTTAGGCAAAACTAAAACATCCTCTAAATTTAAAACATGTCCAGATGATAAACATAAAGAAGTTGATCCAATGTGAGAAGCTGCGACACTCTGCCCGCTGTCAACATTGATTAGCACCTCTCTATGCTCCAGCTTTCTACTTCGCTGCAGATCCTGATTCATTACACAAACGTGAGCACTAGCTCTAGAATCAAGTATCCACGAAGTGGAAAATATAGTTATAGAACAATTGGTTTCTAAAACAAAAAGTTCTATACCTGGTGCACCTTTGCCAAAGTTTGGACACTCCCTCCTCCAGTGGCCTAGCTCACCGCAATGAAGGTACCTATCCATTTCCTTTGGTCCTTTGCTCTTTATCACTTTATGAGCTTTTCCCTTTCCTTTGTCTATCTTAACCTGTGGACCCGGAGTGCTAGTAGCTTTCTTAGTCTTCTTCTTTTTCTTGCTTTTAGGCTTAGAAGTGATGACCAAGGCCGTCTCTTTTCCCTTTGGCTTCATTTGAGATTGTGTAGTATTCAACTTGTTCATCAACCCAACTAAGTTGCATTCTATCTCATTGCCGTTAAAGTTCATGACGAATTGGGAAAAGGAGTTTGGAAGTGACTGCAAGATGAGATCAGTTGGTAGTCGTGGGTCCATGTTAAAGTCAAGGGCCTCTAACCTCTCAATTTTCGAAATCAATTTTAAAACATGGTCCCCAACTTTTTCTCCAAAGAGCTCTTTCGATATCTCATACCGAGCAGTGCGACTGTGCTCAACATAGAGCCCCACCAGGTGTGCCAAAATAGCCCTTACCGAGACCATTTTGTCATGGGACTTCTACAACTCATTTGTCATTGAGCCCAGTATGTACCCACTAATCCGGAACTCGTCTTTGACCCATTTCTCATGAGCCACAACTTCCTCCTCATTAGCACATGTCGTTACGGGTGCGGATGGGACATCAATATCCAATACATACCCCAGTGACTCCATATTGAGGACTACCCTCAAGTTTCAGAGCTAGTCCACATAGTTAGGACCAGTCAAAGTGTTCTTTTCAAGTAGTATAGATAGTGGGTTGATAGTCATATTGAGAGAGAGATAATAAGCAAATAACTGCAGAAAAGTAAAAAGACTTATTAGATGCTAATGTAATTGTTGTTCAAAGTTTAAATTAAGGACTTTTAAAATAAACTTGGCCCCCACTACATTTTTCAAAAATTCACACTCCCACTGTGGAATTCGGAAGTCATCGTTGGAAGGCTTCGTAGTGGTGATTCAGTTCTTTAACTAGATTAATAGGTTGCAACTTTTTGCTGGTATTTGGCCTAATCAATCTATTAAAGTGATGTCCAACATCAACCCATCAAATGGATGATTCAATCGCTTTGTCCATTATTCATCAAATCTCAACCTTTTAATGATCTTATTGATTTATGAATAATTTAAGTTCAACCCACTGACTATCTATTAGTCTAACAATTGAATTTCACTTTGCAACCTTTTGCTGGTATTTGGGGTGAAATTTGTTTTTGACCAACGACATTTCATGCACTTAGGAAAAATATAAAATATATTTCAATATATAACCCCCCCATTGCTTAGGGACGATATTATATATTAAATATCATTTTAATTTTTCTTAAGTTCAGTGGAGGACAGGATACCTAGTACCCTTTACTAACTTAATATTTTTCAAAGTGGGAGAATTTATATTATTTATTAGGTCTCACTTTGCACATTAATCCATTTCATATCATGCATACAAACATGGATTAAAATAAATAAATAGCAATCCTAGAAAGCTAACAACACATGATTCATGGACTATATTTCCTAGATTGAAACAAGCCAATGTTTCAATCATAAAATAAAAAGAAACTACGCTAAAGCTTCCAAAGCTCCTTCTTGAATCTCCTCGGCTCGACTTGAATTTCTCCTTTGAGCCTATTCTATTTCTAACTATTACATTTCAATATATTTTCACCTATACAAAATTTATCTAGAAAGAAAATAAAACTAGGCTCAAAAAGGCCGTTACAACCCATCAAAATAAGTACAAAATAAAAAGCGAGCCTAAGTCCATGAATCATATCTCCCATCACATAACATGTCAAACATGATATTATTCACATAACACACAAAATCATATATGCTAATTTCTAATTAAATTCCAAATTTAATTATTGTTTTCATATTCTTGAGGAAGCTAATTTATTTAATTCTATTTGAAAATTCAATTTTAGTGAACTCCAATTAATTTTCTAATAAAATCCAACTTTAATAAAAAATTAACTTCTATGTTCATTAAATTAATTTTACAGTAGATGTAATCTAATTTAATTCAAAGTCCAACTTTAATTAACATTAGATTTGATGAAAATAAATATACTTCTATCAAATAATTAAAATTATTTATTTTTGCATTAAAATCCAATTTTAATCAAATTTAAATAATATATATTATTTAATAAATGACCCGGGTCACCCACGGATCGACCCGGGTCCGTTTGCAAACACGTTTGTTTAAAAAACACACGGGTGGGCTCGCCGTGTGAGCCCAATTCCACGGCAGCCCAACTGTCGTACAATCGGGCTCGCTGTACGCTGATGGGCTCGCGCAGCGGTCTAGCAGCGCAGCCCATCAGGCGGCTTGTGCCTCGTCACCGCCACGGCGACGAGTCGAAGCTGTAATTTGAAATTTTTTATATTCATCGCGTCAAAATTACATAAAATCCAATTTTCATTAATTTCTAACGAACGAAAATAAATAATTCCTCAAGAACACAAATAACGCGAAATCCACATATCTAATCATGCATCCACAAAAATCATAAATCATGCATAAATATCACATAATTACACATAATTTACATACGCCGAACCCCGCGATTTGGCTCTGATACCACTGTTGGGGAAAATTAACAAAACACAGCGGAAAACGGAATTTAAATTTTTTTCGGATTTTCCCATAACAGGATCAATCCCGAGATTTTATCACACGTATGTACGATAGGGTAAAACAAACTTTACCCGTTGTAGCGAAGTGGTTGATAATTCCTACGATCTTGAATTCTTCAACTTCTTCGCGAAATTGCTCTGGCTGAAACTATGATGATCCAAGCACTCCAATTGTTCTGCCTCTAAATTGTCTCGCCGGAAAATATTTGATGAAGAAATATTCCTCCTTTTCTTGCTTGAAGTCGATGGCTAGAGAGAGAAGAAGGGAGAGGAATTCTATTTCTTGGGGTGTTGTGTAATGTAACTTATGACCTAAGCTTATAACTAATGTGATATTTATATCACTTAAGTTATTACCTTAGGTTCAAAATAAGCCCATATTACACGCCTAGTAGCTGCCCCTTTTAGGGCTTGGTGTGCCACTTGGTGCATCAATTTGAACTTACTGTAATCTAGTATTTAATTAATTAGTTTAATCTAATTAAATAATAGATAATTCATTTAATTAATTTTATTTCTCCAAAAAATATTTTATTAATTAAACCATAAATGAATTAACTTATTTTCTTAAATAATTAATTCCATTTATTTAATTTTAAGTATCCAATACTTAAAATATTACCACAAGAAATATTCTATTTTTCCATCAATTTTTCCTTTTTAAGCGTGACTCTTTAGGTTCATCTGTATTTGGCAATGGGAAGATTTCATTGAATATGGGTCCCACCTAGCCAGTCAAGTGGTCTATATTTTAACCCAAATAAGATGAAATGGTTAGATCATTTTTACCTTTCCATTCGTAAATATCGTGTGAATACAAACTCTTCGTTTTCTTATCCCGGTTAAATGAGAGTCATGGTTTTTAGTCAAACTCACTAACATGACACTATGCTATATTTAGAATAAGTTCAGATCAGTGAATGCTTTGGCCAAAGATTTTAAGATCTAACTTACTTATAAATGTATATGATAATTCCTCATTCACTTACGAGGGAACGAATCTTATCTTTGATACCAGTTAAGATTACTACTTGCCCATTAGGTTACAGTTCAAGGTAGACCCCACCAACTGGTGAATTGGGCCTAACTACTCTAATGACGAACCTAATGTCACAAGTATATCTTCAACTTGGTTCCTCAAGTCTGAAGTTCAGACACACCTATTACAATTAATCAATTCTGTCATTGACTGTCAAAGAGTGAAAAACCTATGTGGCAGAATCGATGCGAGTCATGTCTGAGTGCCACTATCTCCATCAATGCACCTATGATATGAGTTCTTCACTACTTCCTAGTGGTTGACGGACACCTTTCTCGTCAAAACTCATATCATACAAGTCTTTATGATTTCCAATGCCCATGGCCAACTGAAAATCTTTGACTTCCAGACTATTTTAGTACACAAGTATCAAACTCCTCATGTGCTTTAGAGAGTTAACTCTTGTGTTCATGGACTTATAGATGATTACAATATATAAATTCCAATATAAAATTAAACAACTAAAATGCCTTTTGTTGATTGATTAAAAACAATTACAATTTGATAATATCCTATTATTTACTAATCCTCTAGTGGCATTTGAGGACATTAACCTAACAAACTTACACATGCATTATTTGAAATGTCATATTATACTTACTATATTTCCTTTGATGATTATAATTGATAGATTTTGCATTGTAAAATATGATTGAAGTACATAAAATATGACTTTAAGAAATATTATTGCAAAACTAATAACTGCGACTTGTACAACAATAAACAAAAAGACGTTATCCAAAATGTTTTGCCAACATATACAAGTCTAAACTCATAAGTTTGTTGTTCTCTTCACACAATGCTATATTAATATCAAACTAATTCATGACTCTAAAATTTCAAGTCTTTCGAGAGCAAAACTTACTTTATTGTAAATTGGTAGCATTAAATTATTAGTTATGAGACATCAAAAAAATAATCTAACACCATTCATTTTAAATTTTTATGTTTAGGCCTATAAATTGTATTCTATCATTTCCACAAAAATATCATATTCTTTTTCTAAATACTAAGAAAACTTAATTTGTTGTCAATTTCTTTTTTCAAAATCACCACCGTACTTCACTCAAAAATATTGTGTTTAGAAAAGAACAAACATTTTTTATTAGTGGCACAATCAATTTCATAATAAATAGAATATTTATGGAAAACTTTTGTTGTATAATTAGAAGGATGACATAAACTATGTTGTGGAATTTAACATATGCGTAGAGATAATGTTTATTTATTAGTATATATCCACCAAGAGAGTTTCTTCTATATGCAATATCAATCGTGGTTTTTCAAAAAGAAAATTTAATTTTTACTTTTGAATTTTTAATCAAATGGTATTTTGTCACATATTTAATATATGCATACTTGCTATAATAAAGTAGAAATATTTTTGAGCAAATATAATTCATATATCATTTGTGGAATGAGGATATTACAAGAGGGTGATTAATTTAATTAAATATGTATTGCAGTTGAGCGTAGTTTTTGCAGTCTATAAAAGGTTAAAACCAAATTCAATTGCAAATGCAATTTTTTAACACCTTAACCTGAGACCAACCCATTAAATCGTCAACCCGCCATTTGCAGTTCGATTTGGGTTGGGGTGATCGGTTTGGGCGGTTTAATGGTTTGGTTGATGACCCATAGCTCCCATGAAGGTGAAAGGTGCATTATGCATACTCTTCATAAATTTCACACATTCTCGCTATACTCCACGTCCATGAGAAGTCAATATTCTTTTGTTAGCATTATGCCCTCAGATGCCATAGAGGATAGAATGTATGGGGCATCTCACTTGTATATGATTTATTCTTATTTAATAATAAAAGGCATTGTTTTTGTTTTTACATAAATCTTCTCTGCATCTATAAGTAGTGTAAAACATTTGTCCATGTTTTCAGTGCAATCTTTCTACTTCTTATGAAGATAAGAAAATCGCCACTAGAGAGATTGATCTTGATTACTCAACAAGTTCGCAAGTAATATTGTTAGGAATTTCATGTTAGAAGTTTTGATGATGACAATTAAGTTTTTGTTAGACCCCAAAAAAGTTGTAAGTTTATTCTCGTAGAAAACTTGTATAGGCTTTGAAGCGTTAGACTTGTAATAGATTTATTAGGCTTTGTTATCTTACTTTAGAGTGTTAGGCAAAATAGTCTTAGGCTGAGCGTCTGATGATTTCTGAGTGAGTTTATCAGTGGTAAAGTTCGAAGACTCAAGCGCCTGATCTCAGAAGATAGATACAGTCTCCAAGCGTCCACTTTGGCCAGCTATATCAAGCGTTACCTTATGGGACAGAAGTGATTTCACCTGAATTTACTTCTAAGTCCAGAAGGAGTTTAATGCAAATATTCTCAAAGCATTAAATACCAACGGGTATTAATTTCAAATGCATTAAATGTTGATAAGAGCATTTAATATGATAAGCAATGTCAGACGTACGGAGAAGCCACCCTATTGGACTGTCAACTATCTCAGACTGCAGCACCAACTTTCGTGCAGCAGATTTTCAGGAAAAAGGACAAAAGCTGTTCACTCGCGAAAGTGAGAGACACGCGCCAGTGCATGTGTCAAACGGACACTTTCTCCAAGAATACCTATAAATAGGACTTCAACAACAAACAAAAAAAAAAGAGCAACAATTTTATCAAAGCCAAATTGCTGTTGCATTAAAATCTCATTCCTTAAATTCTCAGAAAAGCCAGAAACTTCAAGAAACATCCAAATTGCTTTTCTTATATTCCTGAGACAGTCAACAAATATCTCAAACATTCTTTTTGAAGAAACCAGATTCCTACTGAGATATTACCAAGTTGTTTGAACTTCATCAAAATCAAACAAACCTTTTAGAAAATCCCATCCAAGCCTCGCGATCTGTGTGAAGTCGAAGTTGGATACTTGCATCATTTCTGGGTGAAAGAAGCAAGAGGGTTGAAGTGATTTGAAGCAGAAATCTGTGTGATCAAGGAGCTCAAGTCATCGACATCCATCTCTCCCTAATTTGTAGAAGATTCTGTGTGATTCTTTGAGAATCATTTTAGTGGATTGCCTCCAAGTGCAAAGGAGAAGAAGGACGTAGTTGGGATTACACCACCCAACGAACCTTACAAATATTGTGTTATTTACTTTTCAGTCATTTCATTCATCTATCATATCATTGCATAAGTAAAACACAATCAAAAGCTAAGCACCTAAGAAACATCTTGTGACGCTAAAACTTTCAAAGAGAAGACTCCAAAATCATTCCGCTGTGCTAACCCTGATTAAAAGAACTGAACGCTTAACCTACAAGGTCAAAGTATTCAATTCCTGAAGTCTAAGTTAACTTTATAAAACAGTCTTCATTAGACGCTTCACAAAGTCTCAAATATCTTATGTGAACGCTAAGGTGAAGCGTCACACTCTTCAAGCGCCTATCATTTCAAGCGTCCAAATACGTTTAATACGAAATCTTTTTAAGTCGAAAAAGACTTAAGGGTCTATTCAACCCCCCCCCCCCCTTCTAGACCCTTTCGTATGCCACTTGGGACCAACAAGTGGTATCAGAGCGGTTAATTTTGAAATTTTAAAATTTCCAAGCATAACTGCTTGTTTAGATCTTTTTCTTTCAAAATCTAGTTGCTTTTTAAAGCTTAGATATGGCATTTGCTAAAGTTCCCAAATTGACAGAATCAAATTTTGACACATGGAAAGTCAAAGCATTTACGTATTTATGTTCATGCGATGATGACATGTGCGATATTATTTCAGATGGGCCAATCAAAATATACAAAGTTATCACAAGAGCGCCTGGAGCCACAGAAGAAACCCCTGATGGTTACGTTGAAAAACCAAAACAAGAATGGTCTCCAGATGAGCGTCGAAGAGCTAACTTGGACAATGTTGGTCGCAACGCTCTGTATACGGCTATTGGTGATAATGATAACTTATTCAATAAAATCAAATCTTGCAAAACGACTAAAGAAATATGGGATAAGCTGGCTACAATCTGTGGTGGTTCAGCTCAAATCAAAGAAAACAAACTTTCCATTGCTAAGGAAAAGTTTAACGGATTTAAGATGCTACCCAATGAAACACTAGAGCAATTGGATATAAGATTCACAGCTCTTGTTACAGAACTTACGTCGTTGGGAATGGACTTACAGAATCGAGAAATGGTGGTTAAGATCTTTAGAAGTCTACCAAGTAAATTCTTGATGAAGACAACAGCTATGAGAGAATCAAACATGCTGGATCTCTTAACTCCAGAAGACGCCTTTTCAGAGATAAAAGCTTTTGAGTTCGAGTTGAACTCTGCTAGTGACATTGTGAGTAATCTAGTGATTGAATCTGGAGCGCTCATTGCATCAATCAAAGGCAAATCGGGTAACAAAGGAAAGAATTCGGACATTAATGAGGAAGAAGAGTTGGCTTTGCTGAATAGATTCAGGAAGTTCTTGAGATATGAAAAGAAAGGAAAAGGTCCTAATAGTCAAGGACAAAGTTCATATCAAGCGCCTTCTCCCATACAACAACACTTTCAAGCGCCTCAATATTCTGTTCCTTTACCTCAAGCGCCTGCTCAATATCAAGCGTCTACTCAAAATCTCCCAGCTCCAGTGGTTTCAAAACCACACACTGCAAGGCTAACAAGTGAACAAAAAATGAAAACCAATCTTTGTTATAATTGCAGGAAACCGGGGCACTACCAGGTAAATTGTCCCTATCCAAATGTATCCAAGCCCTCAAGGCAGGATTACTTGGATAGAAACCAATTCAGGAGCAACCTTCGACAACAAGGTTTGCTTGCGGAATCAGAACCAGCATCAGCACCTGAAGATTTAGAATCATCAGACGAAAGTAGTGATGATGATGAGCCGATAGATGACTCAGCGCTCATATGTCTCATGGCCAGAGATGATGAAGCGTCCCCTGAGGTAATCAATGAATTATCAATTCCTCTTTCTTATGATGAATTACTTGACAAAGTCAAAGAATATTACAATGAATGTCAAGAAGCTGCCAAAATATATCAAAATGATCTCGCTATTATTTCATCACTCAAAAACGATAAAGTAACGCTCAGAGCAGAGTTGCAAATTCAGCAACAGTGCATTGAGAAAAACCAATCGCTTGAGAGTGAAGTTATTCAATTGAGAGGTGATCTTGATATAATAGTCAAGAGAGAAGCTGATCTGATGGCTAGACTTGCCAAGTCAGAACAGCTCATCTCATCGTTGTCCAAAGCATCCAGAAAGCTCGACAATGTGACTGAAATAACAAGGTTGTTTGGAGAAAAGACCGGTTTAGGATGCAATGAATTCGGTAAACAACCAAACAAACCTAATGTTACGGCAAACAACAAAGGAAAGGGTGTTTTCTTTGTTGAGAAAGGTTCACAAGGTCAAACTCAAAATGAACCAAGGGACAATGGTAAGAGGCCAAATGAGAAAGTCAAAACTAACTCAGACAAGGGTAAGGCTAAAGCAAATGATCCACAAAGACAGACTCATCCAAACGCTCAAAAAGCTAAGGATAAATCTAGTCACTGTGAATCAAGCGCTAAGCGTCTAGCACCAAACGTGCAACCCAAGCCAGAGCCAAGGAAATACCAGCGTCGATATCCAAAACAGTCAAGATCATATTATCGATACTATGATAATTATGATTATGACTATTATTATAATCGTGGATATTATTATACATCCAAAAATTACACACAGCACAAGGTGAAACCCAAAAAGGCCAATATTCCTACTATGAAGACAAGGCAAATTTGGGTTCCTAAAGTTCTAATTAACACTAACAAGGATACTAATGTTGAAGGACCCAAGCAACAATGGGTACCTAAACAGAAATAGAACTTCCCTTTTGATTGCAGGTACCTAGAGCTAAAGTCAATACATCTGTTTGGTATTTTGATAGTGGATCGTCAAGGCACATGACAGGTTCCAAAGATCTTCTGATCAACTATCAAGCTGCCAATGGTCCTCAGGTTGTATTTGGTGATAACTCCAAAGGTAAAACCAAAGGTATAGGTACTGTGCATAGGGGGAACATCATGATAAGTGATGTTTATTTTGTTGAGGGTCTAAAGCACAATTTATTAAGCATAAGTCAATTCTGCGATAAAGGCTTTGAAGTCATATTCTCAAGTGACTATTGCTATATAAACGACGCTAAGACTAAATCTACTAAACTAAAAGGAAAAAGGAATAACAACGTATATTTGGTAGATTGGGGTTCAACACTTGATAACAACCCAACATGCTTTGTTGCTAAAAATGAATCTAAAATGGGTTGGTTATGGCATAGAAAAATGAATCACCTCAACTTTAAGACAATCTCTCAGCTTATAAGTCAAAATCTTGTAGAGGGATTGCCAAATGGACCATTTCATAAGGATCGCCTCTGTGACGCTTGTCAAATGGGTAAACAAGTTAAATCATCTTTCAAGAGAAAACCTCATCTATCTACTTCTAGAATACTTGAACTACTTCACATGGATTTGTTTGGACCTGTTCAAACAATCAGTGTAAGCGGTAAAAAGTATACTTTAGTGGTAGTAGACGATTTCTCTAGATTTACTTGGGTGGAATTTCTTTCATCCAAAGATGAAACATGTGACAAGTTAACAGCGCTTATTCGGCAACTTCAAACATTGAAAAATCTTAAGGTTGCAAGAATAAGAAGCGATCACGGTACTGAGTTTACTAACAAGGTTGTTGAGAAGTTTTGTGCAGAAAATGGAATACATCATGAGTATTCAGCTCCCAGAACTCCCCAACAAAATGGTGTTGCTGAGCGCCGGAACCGAACGCTTAAGGAAGCCGCTAGGACTATGTTAGCTGAATCCAAGCTTGCTCCTAGATTTTGGGCCGAAGCGATCAACACTGCTTGTTACACTCAAAATCGATGCATGATCAACAAACAGCATGGAAAAACTCCATATGAACTGTGGAAAGGACGTAAGCCAAATATTTCATACTTTCACGTCTTTGGTTCTAAATGTTTTATCCATAATAATGGATCCCAAAGCCTAAAGACTTTTGATCCTAAAGCGGATGAAGGAATCTTTCTAGGCTACGCCAAAAATGGAAAGAATTTTCGCATTCTCAATAAGATCAAATCGAAGGTTGAGGAATCTATTCATGTTGTGTTTGATGATGCTAACCAAGAGCCGAGTAAGGTAAATGTAAATGATGTAGGAGTTGAAGATCTATGTCATCAAGCGTCCAAAATTACTATTGATGAAGATACTGACGATGATGATGAGATCTCAGTGCCTCCTCCTAAGAATACTCGTGAAATCAATCTAAATTATCATGTAAGAAATACGGATGATCATGAAAGAATGATCATCAAGAGCAAAGAAGGAATCGTGAACTTGAAGCGCCAACGCAGGAGAATGGTCAAGCGAATAATTCTCAAGCGCCTGTTCATTCTCAAAACCCCTTCCAAACAGATAGACTATGGTTACGTGACCATCCACCTGAGCAAATCATTGGAGATATTGAAGCACCAGTTAGAACTAGAGCCGCTACATTTAATGAGGCTATGTTCGCAAGCTTTCTATCTCAAATGGAACCTAAGAAAGTGGATGAAGCGTTAAGTGATCCAAGTTGGATTGAAGCTATGCAAGAAGAGCTCAATCAGTTTGAGCGAAATAAAGTTTGGATGCTAGTACCAAGACCAACTCATCAAGGAGTTATTGGAACTAGATGGGTATATAGAAACAAGATGGATGAGGACGGCATTGTTGTAAGAAACAAGGCCAGACTCGTAGCTCAAGGATACTGCCAAGAGGAGGGCATTGACTTTGATGAGACTTACGCTCCTGTTGATCGTCTTGAAGCAATCCGCATGTTTCTAGCGTACGCAGCGTTTAACAAGTTTACAGTATTTCAAATGGACGTAAAGAGTGCCTTCCTGAATGGTAAACTCCAAGAAGAAGTGTATGTGGAGCAACCTCCAGGATTCATCAACAATCATGGTAAGGGTATGGTTTACAAGCTCGAAAAAGCACTTTATGGGCTTAAGCAAGCACCTCGAGCATGGTATGACACTCTCTCTATCTTTCAAAAGGCAGCGTTGACACAACGTTATTTAAAATTACCAATGATGAAGATATTCTCTTAGTTCAAATTTACGTTGATGACATTATATTTGGTTCTACTAATAAGCGTCTGTGTGAGAAATTTTCGAAAATGATGCAAGAACAATTTGAAATGAGCATGATGGGTGAATTAACCTTCTTCGTAGGACTACAAGTTAAACAACTCCCTAATGGCATATTTATCAACCAAGCTAAATATACACGAGATATGATTAAGAAATTTGGTATGGAAAATGTATCATATTCAAAAATTCCAATGAGCCAAACGCTTAAGTTAGATAAAGATGAAAGTGGAAAGAAAGTTGATATCACTAATTATAGAGGTATCATAGGATCACTTCTTTATCTCACTGCCAGTAGACCTGATATTATGTTTTCGGTATGTATGTGTGCACGATTCCAAGCTGATCCTAAAGAGTCACACTTGACTGCTGCCAAGAAAATCCTTAAATACCTAAAAGGCACACAACATGTGGGCTTATGGTATCCCAGGGATTCTCCTTTTGAACTAATCGGTTACTCAGATGCAGATTTTGCAGGTTGCAAAATAGATCGTAAAAGCACTAGTGGTACTTGTCAATTCTTAGGTGATAGGTTAGTTTCATGGCATAGCAAGAAACAACAATCCATAGCTACCTCCACAGCCGAAGCTGAGTATGTAGCTGCAGGAAGTTGTTGTGCACAAGTTCTATGGATGAGGCAACAACTTAGAGATTACGGAACAATCTTAGGACCAACTCCCATTCATTGTGATAACCAAAGCACTTTAGCCATGACTCAAAACCCTGTTCTTCATTCAAGAACCAAACACATTGACATTAGATACCATTTCCTTCGTGACCACGTTCAAAAGAAAGATATCTCCATGCACTTCATTGGAACTGACAAACAACTGGCAGATATCTTCACCAAAGCACTCAATGAACAACGTTTTCTCACTTTGAGAAGTGAACTAGGTATGATTGATTTAAACGCTTGATCATGAAGCATCATATTTTATTAGGCATATAATTTAGGGGGAATCCACTTAAGTTATATCTCACAATATTCTTTAAAAAAAAAAAAAAAATATTTTACTTGATCATAACTGTAAGCGTCAATGATAAAAATTTTCAGATGCATAATCATCAACGCTCAGCTCTATGTTTGCATAAAATATTGAATGCTCAAAATATTGAAAAGTCTTTTGACTTCAAGCGTCCATTTTATCAGCTAAGCGCTGAATAGTTTATCAAAAATTTATAAAATATTTTCGTTACAAGCCATGCATAAAATTTTCAAACTTCTTTCAAGGTCGTGGGTAGACTCAAAGGTCTATTTTGTACTCTACTCACACGCCTCTATCACATCAAACTGGCGGGTACTCAAATTTTTTAAAAATGACGGTTCAGAGATAGCACGTGTTTGTGTACGTGTCAGTGTACAAACATGCGCGTGTGTTACACTCTGAAAATACCAAACGTTAATTTTTCTTTAACTCGGATGTCAAATCTTTATATATGAGAATTACCAAATGTAACTTCTCTCTTTTACACAAAACTCGCGTCCGCAGTTAATAAATTTATGGCTAAGATTCAACAGTTATTACACGTGTTTAAATCCTACTCAGACTACATAACACAAGTTTCAAAACTCTTTACTGTGTCATTTAAAACACAAACTCTGCAGAAAAAGTAACTTACTTTCTATTCACGCATATCTGCAAATCTCTCTTTATCTCTCTCAATACAACAGAAAATCTCAGTCCATCTTCTTCGTTTTAAACAAAAAAAAATGGCACCAAAGAAATCATCATCTACTTCTGCTGAAATTACCATCAAGGTAACTGAAGGTCTTGTTGTCGACTGGAAATTTCTATATGAACAAACTCAGATCAACCTGACGGACATAATGGACATGGTCGTCCAAGCTGGGCTCAAACCCTTCTTAACCCAATACTCTTATATGTTTCCTACTGAAGTTGAAACTTTCTGGAAGACTGCTACACTTTCAGAGGACAAGAAGTCCATCTCTTGTCAAATTCCCTTCTCCAAGAAGGAGTCTCCAAAGGAATTCATCCTATCTGCTTCCACCATTGCCAAGAACTTCAATTTGCCTAATGAGGGTGAGGCACTGGATTCTGTTACGTTGAAACAAATTAAGGAAGCATGGGCAATCATGAGTGCGTACGACGATGTTCCTTACACTCAGTACTTCGAGAAGAAAGACCTGGTGTCCAAATACCGGTTATTGGCTGATTTCTGCAGCAAGATCATAGAATGCCGCGTGGGAACCTTTGATAAGGTAAATCCTGTTCAATTTCAGATGATGGTTGCTATACTCTTCAACATCAAAATCAACTGGAGTGAGTACATCTTCGGACGGTTTCGGGACAGTCTAAGCGCTTCAAATAAGCCTTATGGACTCATCCTGAGTGACATCTTGTTTAAATCGAATTGTGTGTACTCGTCTGGACTTCCGTTGAATAAGTCCAAGTTGTTGGGAAAAAGGATTCTGACCAATATGTTCAATCCTCCAAAAGTCAGTGGTGCGGCTAGACCCCTATCTGAGCGGCTGGAAGAACGCCAACTGCTTGCTCAAAAGGCTGAGAGACCAGTGCCAGAGGAAGCTGTGAAGCGTCCAGCAGCAACGAAGAAGAGAGCCCCCAGAAAACCCAAAGTTAAAATTGCCGTCCCCTCTCAAAAGATTGATGAGGAAACTGATGAGGATGCCGAGGACAAGTTGCCTCTCAAAAGACGAAAGCTGGAAGGGATCATTAAGCAAATAGACTTTGAAGAACCAGCTGTTGATCCTCCCGCTCCTCCGGCTAAACTAGTTGAAGGAGTCAACATTAAGAAAATCTTTAAGCGTTCCAGGACTAGCAAGCGTCAAGCTACTCCTGAAGAGCCTGAGACAGTTGAGCCAAGCGCTCAAGTCGTCGTTGAGCCAAGCGCTCAAGATGTTGCTGTTGAGCCAAGCGCTCAAGTTGCCGTTGAGCCAAGCGCTCAAGTTGTCGTTGAGCCAAGCGCTCAAGATGTTGCTGTTGAGCCAAGCGCTCCAGAAACTGCTGTTGAGCTTAGTTCTCAGGGTAAGTTTATTTCTTCCCACAGCATCTCTATTCCTACATCTGTAGAAGATCCTGCTCTTATAGAGGATGGCTCTTGTTTTTCAGCTATAGTTCCAGCTGCTGCTGAAGTGTCCACAGATGTTCTGTTGGATGTTGACCTGACTGGAGTTGTAGCTATCGCTCAAGATGTTGCCGCTGAAGTAGCTGCAATTGAACCTGAGGAACCTGCTACTTTAACAGAGGCACGTTCAGAAGGTCAGAACGCTGCTGAAGACGTTAGAGCTCCTCGTCACTTCTTTCAACTCGATCCGCTGAAGACAATTGATCATTCAATTAACTATATGCCCCCAGCGCTCGACGAAGATTTCATTCCTGCAGGATATAGTATAGAAAGATATATTGCTGCAGAAGCTGACGCTGCAAGACTGATTGACTTTGACAGCGCAATCAAAGCAACCGTTCTAGACAGACCAGGAGACAGACCTCCTAGATGTGCCGTGGATGTGGCTTACTATCTTGACAATGGCCACAGCAGACCAACTGGGTTCGCGCTAAGGGATTACAGTGTTCGTGTGTATGATCCTCTCCGTCCTAGCTTTCTCAATCCCTCAGAGTCAGTCTTGAACAGAGAAGGTTACACACATTTCCCTCAGACGACTCACAGCCTTGAAAATCTTGCATCGGCCCGTCCTCTCTGTCTATGGAAAAATAAAGAGATTCATGCTGGTGAGCGCCTTGAATCGTTGACCGATCTGCTCCAGACTGAAGCTGATGCTTACTTTGACAGCGTCTGGAATGCCAACTATCAGCCTGATAAGCACCGCTTTGAAGCCATAAGAGATATTCATCTTGAAGGTATTCGTGCTATGGTGACTGCTGGCACAGACTTCTGTATAAATGAAGTAAATTGGGTTGAAGCGTACATGGGACATAAATACACCTTCCCAGAGTTAGTCCAAGCTCCCCATCTTTTCGGCATAGGCATGCATGACAAGAAGCGTCAATTCGCCAAGTATTGCCTCCTGAAGCGTCAACAAAGACTCGGACCTGTTCTCAAGCTCCCAATTATTAGACATCAAATAGAACAATGTCTACGTCAAGAACTTCAGAGATTATCCCTCACCCCTCTTCGGTTTAATGCTCAAGCGTCTTCCAGTGGTACAGTTGGTGAACGGTGCTTAAATCTTGCTCCAAGCCACTGTGAAGAAAACTTCAATCTGATGGTAAAGATTCTATCTCCCGTATCTCTCTTTGATAAAATCTTCACTGCCAATCTCAGATCTTGGAACGGCTCAGTGATCAATTCATTCAAAGGATATCCGCTGCTCCCTTCCATTCGCAGTGAGGTACTCAATCACTATGAGTATGTTCTTTCTCTGCTTGAAAGGAATCAAGAGCTCGCTCAAGCCATTTATCCGTATCTTGAAGAGTACTATGCGGACTGTGTGCCTACACATCGACGTCCTGCATCTCTTCCCTCAGATTGCTTGATTGGATTTTCCAGAACTCACTGCACAGATTCACTATTCTCCATCGCTCAAGCGCCGTCCAAAGTTTTCCCAGATCATGTGCTGGATATCATTGGTCCAATGTACATCAGGGCCATTGATAGTCCTCTTCGCACATTTATCTCCGGTACTTGTATGTCCAGGACCAGACTCATTGAACTCTTGGATTCTACATCCACCTCTTATGCCGACTCAGCAAGCTGGAACTTCCAATTCACTGACTTTCGCCAGCCTGAGTCAACGCTTGAGGAAGCGCCTGCTGAGATATCTGAAGCGTCCAAATCTGCAGATACCAGTATTCCTGACGCTCCTGAACATGCTACCATTGATAGTGCTGAAGATACTTCCCTGGATATTCGAGGTACTGTTTTTGATCCAGCCTATCAAGTTCCTTTTGACTCTCTCAAACACTCATCACGGTTCAAGCGACCAGCTCCTCAAGCGGTTCAATCAGATGAGAGTCAAGCCTTCGGTCCCCTGCTTAAATCTGTTTTGGAGACAATTAGCGCTCAAGCTACTCAGAGTGAAGAATCTCTCCATTGGATTAAGGAAGACCTGGCAAAGATTGAAACTCACGTAATGAGCGCTCAGATTGCTCATATGCGTAGTTCAGCTCAAGCGGCAGTTGGTGAGTGCAAACAAGACTTTCAAGAAATGCAGGATGCTGCCCACGCAACCCAACTTGCGACGGCGACGAGTCGAAGCTGTAATTTGAAATTTTTTATATTCATCGCGTCAAAATTACATAAAATCCAATTTTCATTAATTTCTAACGAACGAAAATAAATAATTCCTCAAGAACACAAATAACGCGAAATCCACATATCTAATCATGCATCCACAAAAATCATAAATCATGCATAAATATCACATAATTACACATAATTTACATACGCCGAACCCCGCGATTTGGCTCTGATACCACTGTTGGGGAAAATTAACAAAACACAGCGGAAAACGGAATTTAAATTTTTTTCGGATTTTCCCATAACAGGATCAATCCCGAGATTTTATCACACGTATGTACGATAGGGTAAAACAAACTTTACCCGTTGTAGCGAAGTGGTTGATAATTCCTACGATCTTGAATTCTTCAACTTCTTCGCGAAATTGCTCTGGCTGAAACTATGATGATCCAAGCACTCCAATTGTTCTGCCTCTAAATTGTCTCGCCGGAAAATATTTGATGAAGAAATATTCCTCCTTTTCTTGCTTGAAGTTGATGGCTAGAGAGAGAAGAAGGGAGAGGAATTCTATTTCTTGTGGTGTTGTGTAATGTAACTTATGACCTAAGCTTATAACTAATGTGATATTTATATCACTTAAGTTATTACTTTAGGTTCAAAATAAGCCCATATTACACGCCTAGTAGCCGCCCCTTTTAGGGCTTGGTGTGCCACTTGGTGCATCAATTTGAACTTACTGTAATCTAGTATTTAATTAATTAGTTTAATCTAATTAAATAATAGATAACTCATTTAATTAATTTTATTTCTCCAAAAAATATTTTATTAATTAAACCATAAATGAATTAACTTATTTTCTTAAATAATTAATTCCATTTATTTAATTTTAAGTATCCAATACTTAAAATATTACCACAAGAAATATTCTATTTTTCCATCAATTTTTCCTTTTTAAGCGTGACTCTTTAGGTTCATCTGTATTTGGCAATGGGAAGATTTCATTGAATATGGGTCTCACCTAGTCAGTCAAGTGGTCTATATTTTAACCCAAATAAGATGAAATGGTTAGATCATTTTTACCTTTCCATTCGTAAATATCGTGTGAATACAAACTCTTCGTTTTCTTATCCCGGTTAAATGAGAGTCATGGTTTTTAGTCAAACTCACTAACATGACACTATGCTATATTTAGAATAAGTTCAGATCAGTGAATGCTTTGGCCAAAGATTTTAAGATCTAACTTACTTATAAAAATGTATATGATAATTCCTCGTTCACTTACGAGGGAACGAATCCTATCTTGGATACCAGTTAAGATTACTACTTGCCCATTAGGTTACAGTTCAAGGTAGACCCCACCAACTGGTGAATTGGGCCTAACTACTATAATGACGAACCTAATGTCACAAGTATATCTTCAACTTGGTTCCTCAAGTCTGAAGTTCAGACACGCCTATTACAATTAATCAATTCTGTCATTGACTGTCAAAGAGTGAAAAACCCATGTGGCAGAATCGATGCGAGTCATGTCTGAGTGCCACTATCTCCAACAATGCACCTATGATATGAGTTCTTCACTACTTCCTAGTGGTTGACGGACACCTTTCTCGTCAAAACTCATATCATACAAGTCTTTATGATTTCCAATGCCCATGGCCAACTGAAAATCTTTGACTTCCAGACTATTTTAGTACACAAGTATCAAACTCCTCATGTGCTTTAGAGAGTTAACTCTTGTGTTCATGGACTTATAGATGATTACAATATATAAATTCCAATATAAAATTAAACAACTAAAATGCCTTTTGTTGATTGATTAAAAACAATTACAATTTGATAATATCCTATTATTTACTAATCCTCTAGTGGCATTTGAGGACATTAACCTAACAAACTTACACATGCATTATTTGAAATGTCATATTATACTTACTATATTTCCTTTGATGATTATAATTGATAGATTTTGCATTGTAAAATATGATTGAAGTACATAAAATATGACTTTAAGAAATATTATTGCAAAACTAATAACTGCGACTTGTACAACAATAAACAAAAAGACGTTATCCAAAATGTTTTGCCAACATATACAAGTCTAAACTCATAAGTTTGTTGTTCTCTTCACACAATGCTATATTAATATCAAACTAATTCATGACTCTAAAATTTCAAGTCTTTCGAGAGCAAAACTTACTTTATTGTAAATTGGTAGCATTAAATTATTAGTTATGAGACATCAAAAAAATAATCTAACACCATTCATTTAAAATTTTTATGTTTAGGCCTATAAATTGTATTCTATCATTTCCACAAAAATATCATGTTCTTTTTCTAAATACTAAGAAAACTTAATTTGTTGTCAATTTCTTTTTTCAAAATCACCACCGTACTTCACTCAAAAATATTGTGTTTAGAAAAGAACAAACATTTTTTATTAGTGGCACAATCAATTTCATAATAAATAGAATATTTATGGAAAACTTTTGTTGTATAATTAGAAGGATGACATAAACTATGTTGTGGAATTTAACATATGCGTAGAGATAATGTTTATTTATTAGTATATATCCACCAAGAGAGTTTCTTCTATATGCAATATCAATCGTGGTTTTTCAAAAAGAAAATTTAATTTTTACTTTTGAATTTTTAATCAAATGGTATTTTGTCACATATTTAATATATGCATACTTGCTATAATAAAGTAGAAATATTTTTTGAGCAAATATAATTCATATATCATTTGTGGAATGAGGATATTACAAGAGGGTGATTAATTTAATTAAATATGTATTGCAGTTGAGCGTAGTTTTTGCAGTCTATAAAAGGTTAAAACCAAATTCAATTGCAAAATGCAATTTTTTAACACCTTAACCTGAGACCAACCCATTAAATCGTCAACCCGCCATTTGCAGTTCGATTTGGGTTGGGGTGATCGGTTTGGGCGGTTTAATGGTTTGGTTGATGACCCATAGCTCCCATGAAGGTGAAAGGTGCATTATGCATACTCTTCATAAATTTCACACATTCTCGCTATACTCCACGTCCATGAGAAGTCAATATTCTTTTGTTAGCATTATGCCCTCAGATGCCATAGAGGATAGAATGTATGGGGCATCTCACTTGTATATGATTTATTCTTATTTAATAATAAAAGGCATTGTTTTTGTTTTTACATAAATCTTCTCTGCATCTATAAGTAGTGTAAAACATTTGTCCATGTTTTCAGTGCAATCTTTCTACTTCTTATGAAGATAAGAAAATCGCCACTAGAGAGATTGATCTTGATTACTCAACAAGTTCGCAAGTAATATTGTTAGGAATTTCATGTTAGAAGTTTTGATGATGACAATTAAGTTTTTGTTAGACCCCAAAAAAGTTGTAAGTTTATTCTCGTAGAAAACTTGTATAGGCTTTGAAGCGTTAGACTTGTAATAGATTTATTAGGCTTTGTTATCTTACTTTAGAGTGTTAGGCAAAATAGTCTTAGGCTGAGCGTCTGATGATTTCTGAGTGAGTTTATCAGTGGTAAAGTTCGAAGACTCAAGCGCCTGATCTCAGAAGATAGATACAGTCTCCAAGCGTCCACTTTGGCCAGCTATATCAAGCGTTACCTTATGGGACAGAAGTGATTTCACCTGAATTTACTTCTAAGTCCAGAAGGAGTTTAATGCAAATATTCTCAAAGCATTAAATACCAACGGGTATTAATTTCAAATGCATTAAATGTTGATAAGAGCATTTAATATGATAAGCAATGTCAGACGTACGGAGAAGCCACCCTATTGGACTGTCAACTATCTCAGACTGCAGCACCAACTTTCGTGCAGCAGATTTTCAGGAAAAAGGACAAAAGCTGTTCACTCGCGAAAGTGAGAGACACGCGCCAGTGCATGTGTCAAACGGACACTTTCTCCAAGAATACCTATAAATAGGACTTCAACAACAAACAAAAAAAAAAGAGCAACAATTTTATCAAAGCCAAATTGCTGTTGCATTAAAATCTCATTCCTTAAATTCTCAGAAAAGCCAGAAACTTCAAGAAACATCCAAATTGCTTTTCTTATATTCCTGAGACAGTCAACAAATATCTCAAACATTCTTTTTGAAGAAACCAGATTCCTACTGAGATATTACCAAGTTGTTTGAACTTCATCAAAATCAAACAAACCTTTTAGAAAATCCCATCCAAGCCTCGCGATCTGTGTGAAGTCGAAGTTGGATACTTGCATCATTTCTGGGTGAAAGAAGCAAGAGGGTTGAAGTGATTTGAAGCAGAAATCTGTGTGATCAAGGAGCTCAAGTCATCGACATCCATCTCTCCCTAATTTGTAGAAGATTCTGTGTGATTCTTTGAGAATCATTTTAGTGGATTGCCTCCAAGTGCAAAGGAGAAGAAGGACGTAGTTGGGATTACACCACCCAACGAACCTTACAAATATTGTGTTATTTACTTTTCAGTCATTTCATTCATCTATCATATCATTGCATAAGTAAAACACAATCAAAAGCTAAGCACCTAAGAAACATCTTGTGACGCTAAAACTTTCAAAGAGAAGACTCCAAAATCATTCCGCTGTGCTAACCCTGATTAAAAGAACTGAACGCTTAACCTACAAGGTCAAAGTATTCAATTCCTGAAGTCTAAGTTAACTTTATAAAACAGTCTTCATTAGACGCTTCACAAAGTCTCAAATATCTTATGTGAACGCTAAGGTGAAGCGTCACACTCTTCAAGCGCCTATCATTTCAAGCGTCCAAATACGTTTAATACGAAATCTTTTTTAAGTCGAAAAAGACTTAAGGGTCTATTCAACCCCCCCCCCTTCTAGACCCTTTCGTATGCCACTTGGGACCAACAAATATGAAGTCTTTAATGGACAATAAAGACTTGAAACACTTGTACAATCTGAGCTTTGACATGGGAGTGCCAATCGAACACAATGTGATGGTGGGAGCTTAAGGTTGTAGGCACATCAATGGAACTGATATGCTCGAACACGACTCGCATCAATTTTATCACATGGATTTTCATTTTGTGACTGTCAATGACAAAATTGATAATTCGTAATAGGTATAAGTGAACCAATGACTTGAAGCAGTCTGCCACTAGAGTAGTTAGACCCAATTCACCAGTTGGTGGGGTGAACCTCGAAATGCGGTTTGATGGGCAAGTGGTAGTCTTAGCTGATAATTAATATGTGATTTGTTCTCTCATAAGAGAATGAGAAAGTGTCCTATGTGATTATAGATAATAGAGATCAAAGTCTTTGGCCAAAGCAATAGAGTCGATTGTGCGAGGCACAAAATCGAACTCAATGATCTCGTATTATTATAATTAATACATATGGTCAAGTTCAGTGTTTGACTTTACCATGACTCTCACTTGACTGGCACACGTGAACAAAAGATTTATACGTATATGGTATTTACCATTGGAAGGTTGTGGAATGATCCATTCATTCGATTTCGTTTGGGCGACGAAGTGGGCCACGTGACTGACTAGGTGTTATCCACTTCCTTTGGATTCCTCTCAGTTCCAAACGAAACGAACCTAAAGAGTCACGCTAAAGGATTGATAAAGAAAAATAAAAAGATCTTTCTGTTTGGAACTAGGAGATTTAATTTATGGGATAAATTAAATGTGATTAATTAATTACTCATTAGATGAGATAATTAATTAAAAGGATAAAATTAATTATTAATTAATTTCTCATGGAAATATATTGATGAATTAATTTATCTAATTAATTTGGTTATTTAAATAATTTACTTATTTATTGAATATAATAAATAATTTATTGAATAATAGAGAATTAATTAAAACACGAGACGAGTTGAGCCATTTAAGGGGCGTCCATTTGGATGCCTATAATGGGCTAGTTGAGCGTCCACTTAGATGCCCAACATCGACTCTGCAGTCTTGTCTTGTCAACAAGTCAAGTGATATTAAATACATCACTTAAAAGACTTTTGACCTAAGAAAATATCATAATTTTCACAACTCTCCTAGTAAGAAAAAGAAAAAACTCCTCTCTCTCTCTCTCACACACACACACACAAACACACACACATCTAGCTGTTGGTCAAGGTAAAGAAAAAGAGAAAAAAATTTAAATAATCACTCCAAGTGATTATTTAAAGACAACGTACATTCGTTCTTCAGATTAGACTTCAAGAAAACTTCAGAGCTTTCGAGAAGCTTGGATTATTCGAGGATTGGAGATTTCAATTCTACATCAAATTCAAACTTTAAAGAAGAACCGGATTCTCCAACCACTTTGCTACAACTGGTAAGTTTTAGGGTTTTTGATTCATCTATGCAAATCGAGATGATACTGTGGGTAAATTTTTTTTATTCCGCTACGTATTTTTCGTGAAACCCAACAGTGGTATCAGAGCCAATCTCTAATCTGTATATTTGATCATCGTTATATGATTTTTGATATGCATATTATGTGTTTTTGAAGCATTTGTTTTATGCGTTCTTAAATCTGTGTTTTTATGGTTTTTAGCCTAGAATTTGATTTTTTTTTATGTTTATTGTAAATATGGAATTTTTTATGATATGAGGAAAAAAAAACGAGAAAAAACGGGGCCTGAAGGCCTCGAGTGCACTACGCACCAGCTCGCGCACATGGCGCTGTGCGGTAGGCGCACGACGATTGGCCGTGTGGCCTGGCCGAGAGCCAGCCACAAGGCCCACGACCTGATCGGGCAGTGTGTTTAACACAGTACCCACTGAAATGGGTCATGGACCCAGGTCTGAAATTCGGGCTGTGTATTGGGTCAAATTTAGTATTCGAGTTTTGTAATTTAATTATCCGGATGGGTCAAAAGGATGATGATCTGGAATAATTCAAATTCAGCTCAATTGGAGAATTACTTAAATTTTGACTTATTAATTAGTTTGGGCTTAATTTGATTTTTTCTAAATGGACCAATGGTTTGGTGATTTGGAATTAAATTAAAAATTGCCCAACAGAATTAATAGCACATAAATTATATTCTAGTTAATTTATTTTAGTCCCAATTAAGTTAAATATGAGTGGACCAAAAGGATGGTGACACGAGTTTGATAAAATCGAGCCTAATTAAAATTAATTGGAATAAATATATTTAATTGATATAATTAATTTTTTTCTTGGAGATTAATAATTAATTTTTGAATTAAATATTATTTTTTCTCAACTTGAAACATACTTAGATATTTGAATAAGGAATATAATTTTTTTTTCTTGGATGATTGATAATTAATTCTTTAATCAAATAAAAAAATCTATTATTAGTGGCTTTAAATCATAATAAAATAAGATTCGGTATTTTATGTATTCCTTTTAGTTGGACTAATATTATTTTGATTAAAGGTAGATATACTTAATTTATAATTTTGTATATCTAAGTCATTCAGTAGGACTAGATTGATTTTAGTTGAAATATAGAATATATAAAATTGGGAATTTTATAAAGGACTTTTTAGTTGGACTAAAATTTTAAATAATCAACATAAGTGTTTTAATGCTGCGAGCATGTACTTAATGTTGCGAGCATGTCTTACGTGATGTTGACACCGATCATGGACTTAGGTTTAATTTGATGTATCTTTCTTTTATGGGTTGTAAAGCCGGAGTTGAGGCTATTATTGCTTTCTTAGAAATAATGTATAAGTTGTTTAAAAACATTGTAATAGAATAGTTCAAGACTGGTGGAGACATGGAGCCCATGAAGATTAGATAGGTTTCATTTTTACCTTTTTTGTGATGGCCTGTTGGCTCGAGCCCTCTAGTAAAAGTCCATGATAGTGTGTGGTGGTTTTGTTTATTTAATTCCATCTATTTATTGATAGGCATGTTTATTAGTAGTATAAATTATTCATGTTCAATATGATAATTGGGCTATATATATTGACTAATGTGCAAAGTGAGATCAAATATATGACAATCTCAATTCTCCCAAATAAATAATACTGAGTTAGTAAAGGATGTGGGACATCCTCGCCCTTCACTAAGCTTATTAAAATTAGAATTACAACAAATTTATAATCCTTCCCAGTTATGGGGATTATGCATTTGAAAATAATTTGAAATTTTATTAAGTGCATCCGATGCCTTAGTCGAAGCATATTTCACCCCAATAATCGGTTAGGTTGCAAGGTAAAATTCAAATGTTAGATTAAAGGAGTTAGTGGGAATAAACTCGGATAGTTCACGAGCATAGAAATCGGTTAGGTTGCGGCTTGGTGAACTATGGAGAAAGGTATTGAAACATTTGTGGGTTAAATTGATGTAAGACATAACTTCAAATAATTAATGGGTCAGACATCGATTAGGTTACAACCCATTTTATAATTTGAAGAACTCAATACCCACTATGGCGTCGATGCCCAATGATGATTCCCCGATTTGTACATGGGAGTGTAAGATTCGAAAAATACAGTGGGATCCAAGATAAACATTAAAGTCCTTAATTTTTCTTGATTATGTCAATTACAAGTAATCTAGTTGAATCTGGTTTATTTTTGCAGTTATTTTCTTGTTTATCTCTCTCAAAAATGACAAACCCGTTTTCAATTCTACTCGAAAAGAATACCCTGAATGGACCCAATTATGTGGATTGGCTTAGAAATTTGACTATTATCCTCAATATGGAATCTCTGGGGATACGCCTTGATGGCTGATATCCCAGCGGCACCAGCTAGGACACGTGCTAGTGAGGAAGAAGTCCAAGCCCATGAAAAATGAGTTAAGGATGAAGTCCGGATTAGGGGATACATGCTGGGATCTATGAGCAATGAACTTCAAGGGTCACATGATCAAATGCACACTGCAAGAGCTATCCTGACACTTAGTTGAGCTCTATGGTGAGCACAGCCGAACTGCTCAATATGAGATATCAAAAGAGCTATTCGGAGCCAAGATGAATTAGAAGTTTTATAACAGTTTCTATCTATGGAATTTTAAACCCATGATATAATTTTCTTGTATGTCAATTTAGCAAACCAACCGTCTGAAGCCCATCTCTCGGTAGCTCAGTGCTAGAGCGGTCGACTGTTATTCTTGCTATTTTAAGAGAAGATCATCATTGGTCTGACTTAGGCCTTGATGTCTTTTGATTTCAGCTTTCAATGCCCGGAATAGAAAATGAGATGATTCGATAGTGGGACCTTATAAGCGCTCATCCATTCTATACTAGTAATCGAGGAGGCTAGGCTTAAAAGATTGCATTCGACGCCGGTGATCAATTAGGCAGGATAGAATTTGCCCTTTCCGACCGGTCTTTGAGTAGAATACCCCTTCTTCTGCCTACCCTTGACTGGCGTTGGCTAGGGCCTTTTATTCATAATCATAGTATGTGGCTATCACTTCTACTTCTGCTTCTCATTTTAGTACTTGTAATGTCTTTGGCTTCATGCTCCGCAACCTATCGGTCAAGTGTCTACGCTACTCACCTTTGAAATTGAGTGGCATTTGGACCCATAGATAGAGTCATCCCATCCAATGCCCTTTCCTCAGCTTCTGCTTCTGGCTTTCTGCAAAAGAGGTGCCAGGTTCACTAGGGTCGAAATCAAACCTGATAGAAGATTCATCAGCGCTGGGAACAATGCTTGAAGATTGAGGGCTTTCCTAAGTAGAAGGCATGGAACTAGCACTTCGCACTTTACTTTAGATTGATACCCTCGGTCACTGAACCCACCTTGACCTAGTAAATTACCATCCTGTGTTTAAAGCAAGTAATGGTCTACCACTCCGCAGCTTGTTTAGGGGAGCTCCTTTATTGTTTTTGTTCTACCATTAATAGAAGGATCACAAGCCCTAGTCCTAAGCGCAGGCATAGTCTCATTAAAGCTAAGCGCATGCCATTCCAGTCTCTTCCTCTATCGAATCAGTGATGGAATACCTTTTTCTGTTAAGCGAGTGCTCAAAGTGGAAAGACTCTAATGGGATTTCTTTGTTCCCTTAGATGATAATATCCTACCTAGTACCAGTCATCCACTAGGCTAGCACGTAAGCGAGTTCTATTGGTAAGCCCTTTCGTAACACCAACCATCTAGTTTCCTTACATTGCTAATACCTTGTATTGACCTTCCTTTGATGTTTATTCCCCTTAGTCAAAGTCTGTCTCTTGAGGTTAGGTGTTTCCCTTTCTAGGGCTATCCATTCAAAACAAAAAAAATAAATAATCTTATTCGAATTATTTTCTTAGGAAAGTGTTTCCCCATGAAAGAAGAGACTTGACCTAGCTGCAGATATGTGCTGCAGAAATTCGATAGCTCGATCACCACGATAAGTGTTATTACATATGTAATAAGAATATACGGAGAGGTCTCGAACCGAATAGGCTAAAGGGGAAAGGGGCATTTTCTTCCCCGAGGCGAGGCTGAAAGAGAGGATCGATTGGTAGAGGCGGCCTTTGGCTAGAGAGGGCTTGGTGGACCAGAACCAATCAGCTACATCTGAAAGGCCATACACTTCCTCAAGTGATCCCTGAACATAGGCCTGACAGGACCCCGCCATAGATAGCGGAATGGTGCTCGGGTAATCTAAAAAGAAAGAGGCGTCTGTTCTCGTCTGTAGTGGATCCGTAGGGACGACATGGAAGAACGAACTCGAGTGAGAAGGTTAGTGATCATGTACTCAAAATAATATCAAGGATTGAGAGATTCAAAGCTCTCGACTTCAATATGAACGCGACTCTTCAAACTGACCTAATCTTGCAGTCTCTTCCGGATTCCTTCTCCCAATTTGTGGTTAACTTCAATTACAATGAGATAGAGTGCAATTTAGCAGGGCTAATGAACAAGTTGGCTACTACACAATCTCAAATGAAGCCCAAGGTAAAGGAAACTACCTTAGTCATCTCTTCTGGACCTAAAAAGTCTAAGTCTAAGAAGAAGAAGACAATTAAAAGGAATGCTGGCGAGCCAGGAGCTAAAAGGGGTGTTCAGGGTAAAGGAGAGACTCAAGAGGTTTATAAGAGCAAAGGGCCTAAAAAGATGGATAGATGTCTCGAATGCAGTGAGCTGGGCCATTGGAAAAGGAATTGTCCTAAGTTAGGCAAAGGCGCTACAAGTATGGAACTTTTCGTTTATGAAACTAATTGTTCTATGACCACTTTTTTTACTTCATGGATTCTGGACTCAGAGGCTAGTGCTCATGTGTGTGGTATGGATCAGGATCTGGAGTGAAGTAGAAAGTTGGGCCGAGAAGAGGTGCTGATCAAAGTAGGTAGCGGGCAAAGAGTCATAGCTACTAGGATTGGATCTACTTCTTTAATTTTGAATTCTGGACATTTATTGTTTTTAAATGATGTTTTAGTTTTGCCCAAGGGGCTCCAGAATATTGTTTACATTCCTATATTAGTTAAGATTGGTTATACAATCCCTTTTTTTGAATTGAATCGCAACATTTATTATGGTAATAAATTGGTTGACAACGCCACTTTAGTTAATGGTTTGTATTATTTAAATGTCCAAAATTCATGTGCAGTGAACGTTGTAACCAATAAACGTGGTAGGCAAGAAGCTAATCTAAGACTTATATGGCATCTTAGACTATGCCATGCTGGAGAGCACAAGATCCACAAGATAGAGAAAGATGGGCTCTGAGCTCATTAGGATCGGATCACTATCCAACATGTGAATCATGTCTCTTAGGCAAGATGGCTAGATCTCCCTTCACCGGGACCTTTGAAAGAGTCATTCAAGTCCTAGCATTAGTGCATACCAATGTTTGTGGATTATTTAGAGAAATGGCTCGTGGAGGTTTCTACTACTTCATCACTTTCACAGACGATCATTCACGATATGGTCTAGTGTGTCTGATGAAGCAAAAGTCTGAATTTTTTAAAAGGTTCAAAGAATTAAAAGCTTTAGTAGAGAATCAAACAGGTCAAAACATAAAGATTCTATGTTCAGATCGTGGGGAAGAATATATGAGTTCCGAGTTTGATGAATTCCTTAGAGAACAAGGAATAATGTTATAACTGACACCACCAGCAACTCTTCAATTAAATGGAGTAGCAGGGCGTAGAAATCGAATATTGTTACACATGGTTCTTTCCATGCTTAGCTACACTGATTTTCCCATTTCATTGTGGGAGATGCACTCCTTACTATTGCTCATATATTAAACAGATGTCCCTCCAAATCCATTCCTAAAACTCGACATGAGATGTGGAATAATAGGAAACCAAGTCTTAATCACATCAAGATTTGGGGATGTCCTGCTTGTGTCAAGAAGACTAAAGTAAATAAATTAAAGACAAGATCCCCAATGGGACGTTTCATTGGATATCTCGAAGATTCCATGGGATTCTTCTTCTACGTACATGATGATCAAAGGATCATTGTGGCCCTTCAAGCCCACTTCCTTGAAGATGAATTCATCTTGGAAGGTGGTAAAGGTAGAAAGATTGTTCTAGAGGAACAAATTGAAACCCCTCTTAGATATCTGTCCAAGAACAAAGAGCTGACCCAATAGTAGCACAACCACCACGTAGATCTGGTAGAATACCTCATGAACCTGAGAAGTATGGGTATCTATTGCAGAGGGAGCTGGGACTCCACACTGTAGTGGAGGAAGATCATGGAGATGATCCCTCCACCTATGATCAAGTGATGGTGGTGTTGTGAATCGAACCAGTGGATAATTTTTTTTTAATCCATTCACATAGCCCAGATTCAATTCAGGTTTTTGATAATTTCGAAATCACAAAAGGATATCAAGAATAAGTGGTAATTTAATTACCTTTTTTGATGAAAAACAAAAAGCCTAGCCTTTTGATGAGAAGCAACAATCGTTCCTTCCTCTAGATAATCACTCAAAAGATGACCTTCAATCTTGAAGCTCGACTTCCTCTACCTCAGACTGGGTTGGGCACCTTAGGGTTCATGTGGAAGGAGAAGGATTTGTATTTTACTCTTTTTCACTCTCTAAGATGAAAAATTGACTTGAATTTTTATTTTTAGTTAAACACCTAGTGTTTAAATAAAAGACTACTCCTTGACTAAGGAGAAGAGAGGGGGGTGGCCGTGTATGCCCTAGGGATAGGTATACTGGGCTTTTTCTTACTCCAAGCCCAGTGTTAAGTATTTAATTAATATTCCCAATCCAATCCAATTGGTAATTAATTAAATACTATTCTCTTTTTATCAATAATACTTTATTAATTCTAAATTATTAGTACCATACTATTAATATTGATTGAATAAAATAATTTAATTACAATAATTAAATATATATTATTATAATAAATACTTATCCCTTTTGTTAATTTTCCCTCCAAGTGAAATTACCAAAATACCCTTCAATAAGTAAAACTCCTTTACTATATCATCTTGACATAGCGTGACTCTCTAAGCTCGTCTTTATTGGCATTAGGAGGATTCCTAAGATTTAGTTATCACCAAGCCCTCCCGTGCAGCTATACCGAAACCCAATCAAGTACGAGATGAATATTTCATCACGAACCTTTATGTTATAAATACCATATGAGTATAAACTCTTCACTGATGCAACCCGATCAAGTAAGAGTCATGGAACGTCAAACTCATAAAACTTGATACTGTACTTTATAATCATACTGATGTGAAATTACGAAACTACCCTTCATAACCGATATAAGTCAATTATTAATGCTTTGGCCAAAGACTTTAATTTCACAATACCTATGACGTACATGTTGCTTCTCGTTTACTTTCAAGATAGTGAATCCCCTATTGGCAGTCATTTCCCATTGTCTCGTACTTCAAGGTCGACCCCACCAACGTGTGATTGAGCCTAACTACTCTAATAACTTATTCAATCGTACGAGCACAACGTAAATCACTCCTCAGGTCTAAAGTTCACTCATACTATTATAACAGTAATCCTCATCATTGACTGTCACTGAGTAAAAACCCATGTGATAGGATTACAACGAGTCGAGTTCAAATATGTTAACTCTGTTAACCATATTCATGACAGCAGCTCCCACTATCCAATCAGTGTAAGACTTAGCACTTTCCTTGTCAAAGCAAATGTCATACGAGTTGAATCTAAATGCCCAATTTAGATTCTTTGACTCGCGAACCGTCTTTATAAGATCAAGCACTTAACTCCACCAGTGTTCCTACTTCTCAAATAAGCAGTGGTGAGTACATCTTGATCTTAAGGACCTAGTTGTTCAATACATTCAATGCCATTATTCGATTTATAAGAACAAACTCAATGCCTTTTATTAACCAATAACAATGTTCATACAATATAAATAAAACGCCCTCATAAATCTAGTTCCTCAATGACATAGAGGGCATAACACCTAACAATATCCCACTTGCACTCAATGCCAATTGCTATTGTATTTGAGTCCCATATTCTCAAGATGTTTCTCTAGCACCGCCGATGATAAAGGCTTAGTGAGTGGGCCAGCTACGTTATCCGTTGAGGCTACTTTCTGCACGGTGATGCCGCCTCTTCAAACAATTTCTCATATTATGTGATACCTCCTCTCTATGTGTTTAGATTTGTTGTGAGATCTTGGTTCTTTAGCTAGTGCTATTGCTCCATTGTTGTCACACCATAGTGGCAACGACATTTCCATGCTAGGAACCACTTGAAGTTTAACCATGAACTTCTTTATCCAAACAACTTCTTTAGCTGCCTCTGAGGCAGCTATGTATTTAACTTCACATGTGGAGTTCGCAGTTGTGCTTTGTTTGGAACTTTTTCAAGACACTGCTCCACCATTCAGAGTGAATATAAACCAAGACGTAGATTTATGATCATCCACATCAGACTGAAAGTCTGATTCAGAATATCCATCTACTCATTTATCTTCATTTCCATATATTAAAAGCATATCCTTCGTTCTTCTAAGATACTTCAGGATAGTCTTCACAGTCATCCAATGCTGCTCGCCAGGGTTAGCTTGAAACCGACTAATTACACTCACAACATAGGTTATGTCAGGTCTCGTGCATAAAATTGCATACATGAGACTTCCCACTGTTGATGCATATAGGATTTTCCTCATCTTTAGTCTGTCATCATCAAATTTTGGACACATAAACTTAGAAAGATGTAATCCATGTCCCATGGGCAGAAGTCCTCCCTTAGAGTTACTCATTTCATATCTCTTGAAGACTTTCTCGAGGCAGAGCACTTGGGAGAGACCTAACATCCGATTCGCCCTATCCCGGTAGATGCGAATCTGGCGAATCCCGGTAGATGCGAATCTCAAGAATGTAGGTTGCTTCTCCTAAGTCTTTCATGGAAAATGTGCTTGAAAGCTATTCCTTGATAGATGTCAATGAGCCTATGTCATTCCCCAATAGTAATATGTCATCTACATATAACACTAGGAATGTCAACTTGCTCTCACTGGACAATTTATAGACACACGGCTCATCTTCATTATTAATGAATCCATAAGATTTTGCTTCTAGATTGAACCATTGATTCCAGCTGCGAGACGTCTACTTAAGTCCATAAATGGACTTGTTAAGCTTGCAAACCTTGTGAGAATCTGCATCGGATGTAAACCTTTGGGCTGCTGCATTTAAATATCCTCCTCGAGGTATCCATTTAAAAATGCAGTTTTTACATCTATTTACCAGATTTCATAGTCTAGGTTCGCTGCGATGGCGAGTAGGATTTGGATGGACTTGATAATTGCTACGGGCGAAAAGTTTTCCTCATAGGCAATGCCCTCTTTTTGACTAAAACCTTTCACGACAAGTCTGGCTTTATAGGTGTCTACCTTGCCATCCGGACCAATCTTTCTCTTATAGATCCATTTACACCCTATCGGCTGTACACCCTCAGGGAGATCAGTAAGAGTCCAGACTTGGTTCAAATACATCGAATCCATCTCTGCATTCATGGCTTCCAACCATTTTGCGGAATCAATATCAGTCGCTGCTTGCTCATAGCTAGAGGGATCATCTCCATGGCTTCCATTTTCTACAGCAAACAAATATTGTTGTTCATGAAGGTAACCATATCTCTCAGGCGATCGAGATACTCTACTAGAGTGATGCAGTGACGGTTGTGTCTTTCGAGTTTCAGGGTCAATTCTTTGTACTTGAATAGGTGTCTCCGAAGGGGATTCATTTGGTTCTTCTAGTAAAACCAATTTTTTACTTGCACCTCCTTCTCTAATGAACTCGTCTTCGAGAAAGAATGCTTGCAAGGCCACGATTATCCGATGATTGTTTGGTAGGTAAAATAGGTATCCCATAGAGTCAGTGGGAAAACCTATGAATCGACCCTTGAGGGATCTTTCCTCTAGTTTCTCTACCTTACTCTTCTTAACACATGCAGGGCAATCCCACACTCTTATGTACATAAGATTAGGTTTCCTTCCAAACCACAACTCATACAGTGTTTCGGGAACATATTTCAAGGGACACATATTCAATATGTGTACTGCTATAAGCAAAGCATGCCCCCACAATGAAATAGGTAAATCAGTGTAGCTAAGCATAGATCTTGTCATATCCAATAGAGTACAATTTCTGCACTCAGCTACTCCCTTTAATTGTGGGGTTGCTGGAGGAGTAAGTTGTAACACTCACTACTACAAAAATGACCTATGACAGCGGTTTTTTTGGGCCTATGGCAGCGGTTTTAACCGCTGTCAAAGGTACCGCTGTTATAGGGGTGGACCTATGACAGCGGTTACAAAACCGCTGTAATAGGTCTACCTATGACAGCGGTTTCCTGAACACCGCTGTGAAAAAACCAAAAAAATAAAAATAAATAACGGACCTGTGGCAGCGGTTCTGGGAAAACCGCTGCCAAAGGTCTCACCTGTGGCAGCGGTTTTGGGAGAACCGCTTCCACAGGTGAGACCTTTGGCAGCAGTTTTCCCAGAACCGCTGCCACAGGTGAGAACTGTAGCAGCGGTTCTGCAGAACCGCTGTTTTTTTTTCTGTTTTTTTTTTAATTATTTATTGCGCTGTCATGATAGTGCCTGTAATATGCAATGATCCAATCAACAAATTTCAACTAACAACAAAACATATTCAACATAAGCAAACATCATCCCAAACTTCAATATTACCATCTTTAATCTCCAACAAAATGTACAATTAACTAATTAAATTACTAATGACCTTACGAAATACAATAAATCAAATCTCAATTTATAGCAAGTCACAATGTACAAAAACTAAATTACCTAATTTCTAAGGAGCTGCTAAGAAAATGTAACGTGCAACTTCGCAGCGTACTTCATCAATTTGCTCATCAGTATAGAAGGATTGACAATCCTTAAAGTACTGCAAGATATATGTATATATATAGAGATTAATTGCAAAGTGAAATAACATTTCAATTACCTACCAATTAAGGTTTAATAATTTCAAAAGTAATAGAATTAAGTATATATATATATATAAGGATTATGTATACCGCTGTTGGGATTATAGATAGTCCGTGGCTAATAATCTCTTTCATGAATCTCATAACGAAATAGCCACAATCCACCTCGTTGGTCTGCCGGGGGCACTACAAAAGCAATCAAACTTACATTGTATTAGAAGACGAACTTCTATACGAATATATAATCTCATGAACCTACAAAACGCTAACCTTTATAGTAAACCATTTACAGTCCGAGTTTTTGGATTTGTTGGATTGGTTGTTGCAGTTTGCACGAAATATGTGCACAGCTCTATAAAAAAATATAAAAAACAAGAAAATATGTTAAAAACAAGAAATTATGTGAAATAAATACAATTTAAAAAAATATTAAATATAATGGATACATTGATTGAATGAAAAACTTACTGATTGAATTTTAGTATCATATCATCTCGGTATTGCGGCTCACCATGCACAGAATCCAGATAGTAAACAATCTCTTTAAATGGATTAATTGCAAGCAACAACCAATGACCCCTACAAAGCATTCAAAAGATAGTTGAAAATTTGTTTTGCGTAGCTAGTTTTACAAATTAAAATCGAGTCTTTAGTAGCTCACCCGGTGTTGTAAGGTGCAAGAAATAACTTATTTTGTTGTGTACTCTGCATCATAGCACGTGCTATGTACTGCACTTGTTGAACTGACGGGTCTGTTTGAGCAGCTATGGAATGTGGGCTAAGGAACCCGAAACTTGTTTCTTTTCCTTCGGGGATCACGTAGTTAAACCACAAACACCTAAATTGAGCATAAAAAATGAATTTCGAGTGACGAAAATAATCGTAGTTTAGATGTAATAAAATAATTAAAAAACTTACTTTATGTATGTTGTAATGATAGAGGCTCCTATTTCTTTTCTACACAGAAGGTGATAGATCTCCTCCCTCCCAATGAACTCTGGAAATGAAACATTCATAATGGCTTCGTCCATATATATATTGATCTGGGCATCAATCTTCATCATCTTCGTGTACTTTCCCAGAAATACAAGGTCATTAGGGAGTCCATCTAGTTGAAGATCTGCACATATGTCTACTTCACCTGCAGGCTCGGCCACTTGAGATTTTCCTTTGACAGCTGACCGCTTCGACGTCCCTGACTTACGGTTTGCAGATGATTTGGACTGTTTAAGCAAGAAAATAAAATATAAATGTTACACACCAAAGTATATTTAGTAACCTCAAACAAATTGTTATAATTTATTAATGACTAGCTATTAATTACATACCGGTGCAGCAGTGACAATGACAAGACTCGCTGGCCAAGCAACAAAGGTACCCAGCGCATGAGAAATGGAGAATATTTCATCATTGAGAGGGACGGGCAGGAGTGTATTAGCCTCAACTGCAGTGTCAATGCGCACTTTCACATTGTTGGTGGCTAATTGACAGTTGTGAAGTGTTCTATCAGTCTCTGATCGATTGTATAGCTGTCCTTTAGCCACCACGCGATATGATGGAGATGAAAGTGCTAATTGACATGGAGTGATACCCTACACACACACGTATATATATATATACAACATTATATTAGAAAGTTTTGTATGATTTACAGAAAATAGAGAGTCGCAAGTTATATGATTAATAAACAAGTTCAAATATTTTACCTCAGGAAGCATCTTATAACCTGGTTCTGGGCTGCTATCTTTCAAAGAAATGACGTCATCTTCATGTGGCTGACGCGAGTTAGGGGCTTCCAAAACATCAATTCGTTGTTGCATGGCAACCATAGTTTCGGAGAGGTTTTTCACTATGTTTCTCAAGTTTTCCATCTCCTTTTCTGAAGCAGGCTTTGGATCCTTAAAATAGTCTCTTTGTGAGACCCCAAAGCCAACACCCCTAACGCGACCCGGATGCTCTTTCCTTTTAATAGCTTTAGCCAATAGGTCATCTCGACTCGTGTAAGTTCCACTATGGCTAGTGCTCTCTTGTGAAATGCTCTCCTGTAATGATATATTTTTAAAAATTAAAAAAAATAGTGAACCTTGTGGTTTTAATAGTATTTCAATAAAACAATTAATAGAGCTAAAATTGCCAATAACTCACCATTTCATTCACCACTCTTCTAACATTTTCGTTATCAATTTGATTTGTCGGATCGGAACGCGAAACCCTCCACACGAGTGCTCGTGTCACATCTGTACAATCGGATCCCGCATCCCTTCTTTTATTTATCTGTATTTTCATTAAAAAATATATGTATGCATTAACATAGAATTATTATTAAAAAAATTGTAAGGATTCACTGCTAAATGAACTACATACCTCCATTTGCTCCACAACAGCATCTCCAAAACTCCCTTTCCGGTAAGGATATTCAGGGTTCTTTGCTCTTTCCTGATTGTCCATGCTTATTTTCTGTTTATTACATTATCAAATTATTAGCTAAATATAAACGCAATAACCAACAAATGAAACTGTAAATTAAAATGACTAGCTACCTGCCAAGGTTCACCTAAGCGAACCTCTAAAAATGCCGCCCAATCGGCTTGGGATATCTCATATTGTGGAGGTGGGTTGACATTAACGTTTCCATCATCATCTCGCACATACTTTCTGCTTATGTAGCTCCTGAAGTTACGTGCTAGCCTCCCAGCTTCTGCTAGTACGTACTTTTGTCGACTTTCGTCAATATCAAACGCCAACTACAAAAAACAAACAATAAAGTATATATAAAATTATAATTTAGAGAATATGATAATACATTAACACTTACAAATAAGATAATATCCAAATTACCTTCATCTCATCCCAAATGTTTTTTTTTGTTGCTGACGGGACTTTGCGCCAAGTACTAATGGCAATCGACACCTTCTGCCGAACCTGCACGCCTATATACCCAACAAATATTGATTTGTTGGGGTTAATTGGCTGACCTCTGTCATTCCAGCCGACAGGTAGCCTTATGCCTTTACTTCTGGCATTGACAACTTTTTTCATAGCAGAGACACCTCTCCGTATGTCCTTCTCATGACCGCTATCTAATCCATATACATCATCGTCGGGAAAACTACCATCAGGATTTGAAGCCATTGACCTACAAAAGACAAATAATACAGAAGTTAGATTCATATAAATTTGGCAGATTCATTTGGCAATAATAAATTTCAAATAGAGGTTCAACAATGCAACCTTCCGGTGGACTACGATTTTTCACGTAGCCTTTCAATACCTTCATATAACGCTCAGCCGGATACATAGATCTCATAAAAGCCGGTCCACATAGTTGAGTCTCTCTAACCAAGTGAATGGGTAGATGAGTCATTATATCAAAAAAAGCAGGTGGAAAATACATTTCAAGCTCACACAAAGTGATGACAATTTGTTTTTGAAGTGCAGGAAATTGCTCAGGATCAAACACCTTGCTCCACATTGCTTTGAAGAAGAAACACAATTTAGTTATCGTGTCTCTCACCTTTTTTGGCAAAATGGCCCGTATAGCAATTGGTAGCAAATGATCCATGATTACATGACAATCGTGAGTCTTCAAGTGTTTTAGCTTCAAATCCTTCATTGATACAAGACTGCTAATGTTTGAAGAATACCCTTCTGGAACTTTCACTCCATTAAGAAACTCACATAATGCAATTTTTTCTTTCCTGGCTAGAGTGTGAGCTGCTGGAGGCAAATAAGTACGTTTCCCCTTATTTGTTGGTGTCAATTTTCCTCTTATCTTCATTTCAACCAAGTCTAACCGTGCCTTTACGCCATCTTTTGTCTTTCCGGGCACATTTAGAAGTGTTCCAATGACGCTATCAAATACATTTTTCTCAATATGCATTATATCGAGAAAATGTCTAACATGTAAAGACGTCCAATACGGCAACTCAAAGAAAATTGACTTTTTTTTCCACCCAGTTTTTGCAAGGCCACATGCAAAAGTCTTTCCAAATTTAACCTCCAAGTCTCTTACATTTTCAAACACTTCTTCACCAGTTAAGCACTTAGGAGCTCGACCTTCTTCTATATTCCCATTGAAAGCTTTCTTCCACCGACGATATCGATGGTTCCGATTTAGCCATCTCCGATGCCCTTGGAATGCATATTTCTGGGAGTGTGTCAATCGATATTGATCTGTACTCTTCACACATATGGGGCATCCACATTGGCCATGTACACCATATCCCTCGAGGTTTGCTCTTGCCGGAAAATCATTGATTGTTCCAAATAACATGACTCTGAGATTAAAATTTTCTTCTCTCAACCCGTCATATACTTGAACACCGGTGTCCCACAACACCTTCAAATCCTCAATTAAAGGGGTCAAGTAGACATCTATATCATTTCCAGGTTGTTTCGGCCCAGAAATGAGTATAGGCATCATTATATGCTCTCGCTTCATGCATCGCGATGGGGGAAGGTTGTAGATCATCAAAATCACCGGCCATGTACTATGTGAGCTGCTTTGCAAGCCATGAGGGTTCATGCCATCTGTAGCCAATACAAGGCGCAGGTTTCTTGATTCTTCACCAAATTCAGGGAAATCATCATCAATCTTTTTCCATTGAGGAGAATCTGAGGGATGTCGAATCTTGTCATCTTCAATCCTTTCTTCAAACCTTCTATCAGCATGCCATGTCAAGTCTTTGGCTAACTCTTTACTACTGTACATGCGTTTAAATCGTGGTATTATAGGCAAATACCACATGGTTTTGACAGGCGTAGATCCATTCTTCTTGTACCGTGAGGCGCCACATTTTGGACAGGCCTTCAATGATGCATAGTCAATTCTAAATAATACGCAATCATTGAGACACGCATGTATCCTCTCATATCCCATGCCAATTGAGATTAACATCCGTTTAGCCTCATAAGTACGATTAGGTAACACATTATCCTCAGGTAGCATGCTTTTTAATAAACCAAGCAAGTCTGTGAAACTCTTATCACTCCACCCATTGTTGGCTTTTAACTTGTATAGGTTAAGAACTGTTTTCAATCTCGTGAATTTACTACCACTATACAGTGGTGTCTTTGAATCACTTGTCAAATTGTCAAACATTTTAGGACAATTTCGCAAATCCTCCTCAATCACATTTGTCATCTCCTCCAAACGATCAGGCTCATAATCATTCATGTTGAAATCGTGTGATGGATATGATGTACCACCCAAATCATCCAACGGGACACTGCTTTCACCGTGTCTTGTCCAACGTTTGTAGCTTTTATCAATTCCATTACACACCAAATGATCTTCCAACTCACGTGGACTAATTCTCTTTCCAAAACAACAACGTAAACACGGGCAAGTGATCCTAGTTCGATCTGGTGCATGGTCAACCGCAAACTTTATGAACTCTTTCATACCTTTCTCATACTGTTCCGACATACGATCTGCTAAAATCCAACTTCGATCCATTTTGATTCTGAATTAATCAAATTAAACAATTTTATCATCAGTTGATAGTTAAATTAATTAAATAATTTGTATTTTAATTTATTTCCCATTATTCTAGAAAAAATTCAGCAGAGTAACAACGCAAAAATTACTACCAAGTTCTCGACTTAATCTTCACCCGGGTAGGTTGAATCCAACAAAATTCGAATCTGACGATCCGCTAAAATCCAATTTCAATCTTAATTAATTATATTTTCAGCAACTACAAATATTGATCACCAGTCGGATCACATAAATCACATAAAACTATAGATAAAACATTATATTTTCAGCAACTAAGTATAAATATAGATCACCAGTTGGATCAATGTACCCTAAACCACCAAATAACCACAATTTAATCTCAAATCAAACGGAATTAACACCCGACTAACTAAAATTAATACTAAATTCAGTCAAATTCCTAGTTCCCTTAAATTTTTTATACACCCACACATACACAAATACACGCACACATACACAAATATATATACATACACTCATATATGCATACACCCACATATACACAAATACAAGCACACATACACAAATATATATACATACACTCATATATGCATACACCCACATATACATACATCTATACATACTCTATGTGTGTGTGTATATATATATATATATATTTATATTTATCTAAAAGAAAATACCAAAACTAAATGGACCACGGCGGCGGAAGCGGAGGTGGGCGGCAGGGGCAGCGGCGGGCGGCGGCGGCGGAGGTCGGCGGCGGCGGCGGCGGTGGTAGAGAGAGAGAGAGAGAAAAACCGAGAGAGAGAGAGAGAAAAACCGAGAGAGAGAGAGAGAAAAACCGAGAGAGAGAGAGAAAAAGGGAGGGGGGCGGCGGATGGTGGTGGTCGCGATGGTGGTGATGGTGGTGATGGTGGTGGTGGTGGTGGTGGTGGTGAGAGAGTTGAGAGAGAGAGAGAGAGAGAGAAAAACCGAGAGAGAGGGGTAGATATCTAGAGATAGAGAGAGAAAAAGAGATCTAGGGGGGCGGCGGACGGTGGTCTCGCGATGGTGGAGGTGGTGGTGGTGGTGATGGTGGTGGTGGTGGTGGTGGTGAGAGAGTTGAGAGAGAGAGAGAGTGAGTAGGTGAGATGTAGTGATAGTGAGAGTGAGAGTGAGGGGGGCCGGGTTGTAGAAAACCCGGCCCTTGTGCCAGCGGTTCGGTCGAACCGCTGGCACATGTCTGTTTATGGCAGCGGTTCGGCTAGAACCGCTGCCACAAAGTACACTTCTGGCAGCGGTTCGGCCGAACCGCTGCCATACGTGCGCTTTGTGGCAGCGGTTCGGCCGAACCGCTGCCATACGTGCGCTTTTTGGCAGCGGTTCTGGCCGAACCGCTGCCACATTCAAAATATTTTTTTTTTTTTTTCTGAAACCTATGACAGCGTTTTGGCTCGAACCGCTGTCATAGGTCCGAACCGAATGCCACTTATTACAGCAGTTTTCAAAACCGCTGTCATAGGTGCGCTGTAATAGGACTTTTTTGTGGTAGTGACTATGCCGTGTTCTTTTAAGAACTCATCAGACTCAGCACTCATATATTCGCCACCACGATCGGATCGCAGTGCCTTAATACTGTGCCCGGTTTGTTTCTCAGTCATAGTCTTGAACTCCTTGAACCATTCAATAGCTTCAAACTTATGCTTCATTAAATACACGAGTCCATATCTACTATGGTCGTCAGTGAATGTAATGAAATACTGAAAACCTCCATAGCCTCATCCTTGAAGGGCCCACAAACGTCTGTATGAACTAAACCCAAAACTTCCTTGGATCTTTCAAAATGTCCGGTGAAGGGTGACCTAGTCATTTTTCCTTTTAGACAGGATTCACATGTTGGATATGGATCAGATCCAAGAGGACCTATAAGCCCTCGTTTCTCCAACTCATGAACCTTGAATTCACCAGCATGTCCAAGTCTAAGATGCCACATAAGTCTTTGGTTAGTACCATTCATACTACGTTTCTTAGTTATAGTGTTAACCATGCAATGGTTTTGAACATTAATATAATACAATCAATCTATTAACTAAAGATGCTGAGCCAACGTTTTTACTTCTAAAATAAATATCACAACCATTGTCATTAAAAGTAAACAAGTATCCTTTCCTGACCAATACAGGAATAGAAAATATGTTCTTAAGCCCATTGGTCAAAATGAGGCAATTATCTAAAGTAATAGAATGTTCAGACATTAATGTAATAGAAGTGCTTCCAACGTGTGTAGCCGTGACACTGTGACCGATTCCCACATTGATCATCACTTCTTTTTCTCCCAGCTTTCTGCTTGTTTCCAGATCTTGGTTCAAAACACAGATGTGAGCACTAGCTCCCGAATCAAGAATCCATGTAGTAGAGAAAATAGTCAAAGAACAATTAGTTTAAAAAACAAAAGGTTCTATACCTTCTTTTTCAGCTTTCAGCTTAGGACGATCTCGCTTCCAGTGCTCTTGCTCCTTGCAATAGAGGCAGGTGTCCATTTTCTTCGTGGTCCTACCCTTGAACTTCTTGACCTTTTTAGCTTTGTTATTGCTTGATGATTTGGAGACTCCTAGCTACTTCTTACCTCTTTTCTTTTTTTGACTTCTCTTAGAATCAGTAGAAATGACTAGAGCAGTTTCTTTCAGCTTCGGCTCCAACTGTGATTGAGCATTGATCAGCTTGTTCATTAACCCAACTAGTGTGCATTCAATGTCATTCATGTTGAAATTCACTATGAATTGCGAAAATGATTTTGGGAGCAACTGGAGAATGAGATCAGTTTGAAGGTGGAAGTCCATGGTGAAATCAAGGGCTTTAAGTCTCTCAATCATAGTGATTTAAATTTGAGGGTATGATCCTCAACCTTTTCTCCTTCTTCCATTCTATCTCCAAAAAGTTCCCTCGATATCTCATATCGAGCAGTCCGACTGTGTTCTCCATAGAGTTCCCTCAAGTGCAGCAAGATCTCCGCAGATGTCTTGATTTTCTCATGAGATCGTTGGAGATCATTGCTCATCGAACCCAGTATATAACCTCTAACTTTGACGTCATCCTTGCCCCATGTTTCATAGACAAGTCGATCCTCGAAGTTATTAACATCTAGGACTGGAGGTCTCTCTTCATCAAGCACATATTCTAAGCCTTCAAGACTAAGGACTATCCTTAGGTTTCTTTGCCAATCGACAAAATTGTGTCCAGTGAGAACATTTTTCTCAAGCAGAATGTTGAGTGGGTCAACCATTATAGAGAGTAATTATCAAACTGCAGAAAATACCAAGATTATAAATTAGATGCCTTATATTGTTTTAAAACAAGTAATCATAAAGGACTTGTATAATTACTTGTCTCCCACTATTTTTCTCAATTATTGTACTCCCACTGCAATAATCGAAAACCTCGTTGGATCGGTTTCATAGTGAGTGATTGAGGTCCTCAATGTCTATATGGGTTGCAACCTTTTTCGATATATGGCCCATCTAGAAATTGAGGTGGCGCCTAGTGCCAGTTAAACCATTTAACAATTGAATCCCTTTAGCTTATGAATCACTTAACCACAACTTTTTTTGATATATAGGTGGTGATTCATCTAAGTCTATTCCCATCAACTCATATCAGTCTAACAATTTAATCTCGCCTTGCAACCTTTTTCGATATATAGGGCGAAATTCGCTTCGACCGAAGGCATCTAATGCACTAAAGAAGATCAAGCATATCACCTTTATATATGACCCCCTAATATTGGGACGGTGCCATATACAAGATGTAGCCATCTCATTCTAAAGTTTGATGGAGAGCCAGGATATCACTTACCCTTTACTTATTTAGTATTATTTGATATAGGGAGAATTAATAACTTCGCTAGTTATTATGATTTGGGTCTCACTTTGCACATTAATTTATTAAGCACTATTTGTGGAAATGCATAAGAAAAATGCCTAGCAATTAATAACTTCGCTAGTTATTATGATTTGGGTCTCACTTTGCACATTAATTTATTAAGCACTATTTGTGGAAATGCATAAGAAAAACGCCTAGCAATTTCTAACCACACACACACGTATGGGCTTTCATCTAGATTGTCTTGAGCCAACGAGTCAATCAGGGAGGGGTTGTAATCTGTTACAAAAGAGATTCTTGACTCCGCTCCAAGCTTGCCACCGTCTTCTCGTTTTATTGAACCTATATTATATTTTTATTACTATGGTACATGCCTATACAATTGATCTAAATAAAAATAAAAATACAAACTGGGAGGCTCAAACTCCGACCCATTACAACCCAGATAATAAAAAGAAACCAACCCTAATCCCATACGAGGTGTCACCATCACATAAGGATAAAAGGAGCATATAATCAAATTAAACACATATGTAATTATTATTTAATCTTATTTAATATTTAGTTAAATCCAATTTAATTAATATTCAAGCATAAATCCAATTTATTTTGAATTTCAATGTTAATGGACCAAGCCCAAACATTTTACTTTAATCCAATTAAAGTGGACATTATCAAATAGAGCCCAATTATGAGTGAAATAATTTAAAAGTGAAATTAAACTCTAATCTAAATTAAATTCCAAATTGACTTGGGTCAACCCTATTTAACTTAATCCATAAAATAAAGCAAGCCCTTATTTGGTTATCTAAATCCAATTTAAACACCAAGGATTAAATTTGATGATTAATTTTAAGCGGCTAATAAATTCAATATATGCCTTAGAAAAATCTAATTTTCCAAACAAACTAATTTAAATTAAATTAAATCTAATTTAATCTTAATTAAAATCCAATAAAGTAATGAAAATTTAATTTAATTTAATTCTCAATTAAAATCCAATTTTAAAATGGAAAAAGATTTTATGGGGCTTTTAATTTTAAAATTAATCCACAAAAAATAATAATTTTAAAAATGCTAATCGGGCTTGAGCCCAATTTTATTTTCAAAATTATCCATTAGGTTCCAAATACATCTAATGGACTAAACGGGTCAAGCCCCAATTTAAAAAAATAATTTTAAACTTACAGGGCTAATTTTCCAAGGTCTGGGCCCGGCCAGACAAAAAATTAAAATTCCACTTCGGGCCAAGCCCGATGTTAGGGCAGCGCCGCGCCCCATCACCACATGGCGCCTCTTGTGTGATGCGGCCAGATCGCGTCCCATGGCGTGGCTATGTCACACCATGCGCTGCGTGATCGCTATTTTTCGGCGATCCCACCATGGTTTCGCCTCGCCATTTTCAATCGAATGATCTAATCATCAAAAACCCAATGGTTTAAACATGCAAAAATTAAATCATAACACCCAATTTTTTCACGTTTTTTGCATACAATACGAAAAAACATAAAAACTCATATTTATATTCGTCAAACATATAAATATTCACATCATGCATTCACATTTATCAAATAATATAAACGCATGTAGGTATGAAGAAATTATCAAAAACAATGAATTTGGCTCTGATACCACTATTATGAATCGAACTAGCAGATAATTTTTTTTAATTGATTCACATAGCCCGGATTCAATTCAGGTTTTTGATAATTTCGAAATCAGAAAAGGTTATCAAGAATAGGTGGTAATCTAATTACCTTTTTCGATGAAAAAAATTCTAGCCTTTTGATGAGAAGCAACAGATCGTTCCTTCCTCTAGATAATCACGCGAAAGATGACCTTCAATCTTGAAGCTCGACTTTCTCTACCTCAGACTGGGTTGGGCGCCTTAGGGTTTATGTGGAAGGAGAAAGATTTGTGTTTTACTCTTTTTCACTCTCCAAGATGAAAAATTGACTTGAGTTTTTATTTTTAGTTAAACACCTAGTGTTTAAATAAAAGACTATTCCTTGACTAAGGAGAAGAGAGGGGGGCGGCCGTGTATGCCCTAGGGATAGGTGTACTGGGCTTTTTCTTATTCCAAGCACAGTATTAAGTATTTAATTAATATTCCCAGTCCAATCCAATTGGTAATTAATTAAATACTATTCTCTTTTTATCAATAGTACTTTATTAATTGTAAATTAATAATACCATACTATTAATATTGATTGAATAAAATAATTTAATTACAATAATTAAATATATATTATTATAATCAATAATTATCCCTTTTGATAATTTCCACTCCAAGTGAAATTACCAAAGTACCCTTCAATAAGTAAAACTCATTTATTATATCATCTTTATATAGAGTGACTCTTTAGGCTCATCTTGATTGGCATTGGGAGGATTCCAAGGATATAGTTATCACCAAGCCATCCCGTGAAGCTATATCGAAACCCAATCAAGTACGAGATGAATATTTCATCACGAACCTTTATGTTATAAATACCATATGCGTATAAACTCTTCACTGACGCAACCCAATCAAGTAAGAGTCATGGAACATCAAACTCATAAAACTTGATATTGTACTTCATAATCATACTGATGTGAAATTACCAGACCACCCTTCATATCCAATATAAGTCAGTCATTAATGCTTTGGCCAAAGACTTTAATTTCACAACACCTATGATGTACAGATTGCTTCTCGTTTACTTTTGAGACAGTGAATCCCCTATTGGCAGTCCATTTTCCATTGTCGAATGCACCAATTGAATCGTACTTGGAGGTCGACCCCACCAACAGGTGATTGGGCCTAACTACTCTAATAACTTATTCAATGGTACGAGCACAATGTAAATCACTCCTCAGGTCTAAAGTTCACTCATACTATTATAACGGTAATCCTCATCATTGACTGTTACTGAGTAAAAACCCATGTGATAGGATTACAACGAGTCGAGTTCAAATATGTTAACTCTGTTAACCATATTCATGATAGCAGCTCCCATTATCCAATTAGTGTAAAGCAAGTGTCATATGAGTCGAATCTAAACGCCCAATTTAGATTCTTTAACCGTCTTTATAAGATCAAGCACTTAACTCCACCAGTGCTCCTACTTATCAAATAAGCAGTGGTGAGTACACCTTGATCTTAAGGACCTAGTTGTTCAATATATTCCATTCCACTATTATATTTATAAGAACAAAGTCAATGCCCTTTATTAACCAATAATAATGTTCATACAATATAAATAAAACGCCCTCTTAATCTAATTCCTCAATGGCACAAAGGGCATTACACCTAACACGTGGATGTCGATGCTTCAAGATAGAGAGAAACAATGGAAACATAAATGAATTCTATGCAATCAAACCAAGTCTAGACCTTAGTGGATTGTCCTGAAGGTATTATACCTATAAGATGCAAATGGATCTACAAAAGAAAGATTGGTGTTGATGGCACGGTTGACACCTATAAAGCCAGGCTCGTAGCGAAAGGCTATAGTCAAAGAGAAGGAATTGACTATCAAGAGACCTTTTCGCCCGTGGGGATGATAAAATCCATCTGAATCCTGTTATCCATAGCCGCATACTTGGACAATGAAATATGGCTCATGGATGTCAAAACTGCTTTCCTAAATGGATTCCTAGTGGAGGACATCTATATGGAATAGCCAAAAGGTTTTGTATCCGAGACTAATATCCATAAGGTATATAAACTTTAGAGGTCCATATATGGTCTCAAGCAAGCATCTAGAAGTTGGAATCTTTGTTTTGATTAGTCAAGGGATATGGCTTAATCAAGAACGAAGATGAATCCTGTGTCTACAAGAAGACTAGTGGGAGCAAGAACTCATTCTTAATACTATATGTAGATGATATTCTACTTATAGGAAATGATGTGGGACTGCTGACCACTGCCAAGAAATGGCTTTCGAGTACGTTTTCCATGAAACACTTGGGAGAAGCAACGTACATTCTAGTAATTCTTATCTATAGGGATAGAACGAATAGAATGATCGGTCTTTCCCAAGCCTTTTACTTAGAGAAAGTCCTAAAGAGATTAAGGATGGATAACTCTAAGAAAAGGTTCTTTTCCATGAGACATGGAGTACATCTATCTAAGTCTATGTGTCCTCAAAGTGAGGAAGATAGAAAGGAGATGAGTAATGTACTCTATGCATCTGCAGTAGGTAGCCTATGTATGCAATGTTGTGTACAAGACCCCACATTGCTTATGCAGTAAGTGTGGTGAGTTGATGTCTGGCAAACCAGGAAAGGAACATTGAATAGCTGTGAAGAATATCCTAAAATATCTTAAAAGAACTATGGATATGATTCTCATCTATGGAGGTGGGATTTGAAGATGGATGGTTATACTGATTTAGACTTTGAGTTTGATGTGGATGATCGAAAATCCACTTTAGGGTTTATATTCATGCTTAATGGTGGGGCGGTGTCTTGGAAGAGTTCCAAGCAAAGCATAACCACTGATTCCACCACTGAAGCAGAATATGTGGAAGTTGTTTGGATGAAGAAGTTTCTACGAGAAATTCAAGTGGTTCCTAGTGCAGAGCTCCCATTACCACTTTATTGTGATAAAAATGGAGCAATAGCGCAAGCCCAGGCACCAAGGTCTCACAATAAGTCTAAACACGTTGAGAAAAGATTTCACATCATCAGGGAGATTGTTGACAGATGAGAGATAACAGTGCAGAAAATAGCCTCAGCTGACAATGTAGTTGACCCGTTCACCAAACCACTACCTCGGACATTTCTGGATTGACACCTAGAAAGGATGGGTATAAGATACCACAGAGAGTGGCATTAAGTGCAAGTGGGAGATTGTTAGGATTATGTCCTCATATGCCATAGATGATAGAATATATGGGACATCTCAGTTGTAAATGACTTATTCTTATTTAATAATAAAAGGCATTGTTTTTGTTTTCACATAAATCTTATCTGCATCTATAAGTAGTGTAAAACATTTGTCCATGTTTTCAGTGCAATCTCTCTACTTCCTATGAAGATAAGAAAATCGGCACTAGAGAGATTGATCTTGATTACCCAATAAGTTCGCGAGTAATATGAAGTCTTTAATGGACAATAAAGACTTGGAACACTTGTACAATCTGAGCTCTGACATGGGAGTGTCAGTCGAACACCATGTGATGGTGGGAGCTTAAGGTTGTAGGCACATCAATGGAACTGATATGCTCAAACACGACTCGCATCAATTCTATCACATGGGTTTTCACTTTGTGACTGTCAATGACAAAATTGATAATTCGTAATAGGTATAAGTGAACCTATGACCTGAAGTATCTGGCTGAAGATGCACTTGTGACGTCAAGTATGTCACTAGAGTAGTTAGACCCAATTCACCCGTTGGCGGGTTCGACCTCGAAATGCGGCTTGATGGGCAAGTGGTAGTCTTAGCTAATAACTAATATGGGATTTGTTCTCTCATAAGTGAATGAGAAAGTGTCCTATGTGATTATAGATAATAGAGATCAAAGTCTTTGGCTAAAGCAATAGAGTCGATTGTGCGAGGCACAAAATCGAACTCAATAATCTCGTATTATTATAATTAATACATATGGTCAAGTTCAGTGAGTTTGACTTTACCATGACTCTCACTTGACTGGGACACATGAACAAAAGGTTTATACATATACGACATTTACGATTGGAAGGTTGTGGAATGATCCATTCATTCGATTTTGTTTGGGCTACGAAGTGGGCCACGTGACTGGCTAGGTGTTACCCACTTCCTTTGGATTCCTCTTATTGCCAAACAAAATGAACCTAAAGAGTCGCGTTGAAGGATAAATAAAGAAAAATAAAAGGATTTTCTATTTGGAACTAGTAATTTATGGGATGAATTAAATGTGATTAATCAATTACTCATTAGATGAGATAAATAAGTAAAAGGATATGATTAATTATTAATTAATTTCTCATGAAAATTTATTAATGAGTTAATTTATCTAATTAATTTGGTTATTTAATTTAATAATTAGTTTATTGGATATAATAAATAATTCATTAAATAATAGAGAATTAATTAAAACACGAGATGAGCCAAGCCATATAAGGGCGTCCATTTGGACGCCTATTATGGGCTAGTTGGGCGTCCACTTGGGTGCCCAACATGGGCTCAAGAGCCTTGTCTTGGTCAACAAGTTAATTGAGTGTCATAATTTTCACAATTCTCCTAGAAAGAAAAAGAAAAAACTCCTCCATCTCTCTCTCTCTCACATCTAGCCATCGGTCAAGGAGAAGAAAAAGAGGAAATTTTTCGTCAATCAATCCGAGTGATTATTTATAGACAACGTACGTTCGTTGTTCAGATCAGACTTCAAGAAAACTTCAGAGCTTTTGAGAAGACTGGATTATTCGAGGATTGGAGATTTCAATTCTACATCAAATTCGAATTTTGAAGAAGAATCGGATTCTCCAACCACTTCACTACAACTGATAAGTTTTAGAGTTTTTGATTCATATATGCAAATCGAGATGATACTGTGGGTAAAAAAAAATTATTCCGCTGCGTATATTTTGTGAAACCCAACATCTCTATCTTCGAAAATATTATGTGGTTAAAGCTACAAGTCAATGGTGGATTACATAATGGCTTAATTCTCTCAAAGAGGTACATAGATAGCTTGATTCTTCAAGTTCGGCCTCTCGTCATCTGTGATGTGTACATGTTAAAATGTTAAATCTACTTCATCAGCAACATCACATCAAGAATACTTCTAGAATGAGTTGTATTTAACATCCGAAGCACAAAATACCTTCTCACTCCAGAGAGTCTACGTTTAGCAACATTATTTTGCACATTATGGGAGCCGAATAATTGTCCTGAGTGTTGATGTTGGTCCCAAGTGGCATACGAAAGGGTCTAGAAGGGGAGGGGGGGAAGGGTTGAATAGACCCTGAAGTGTTTTTCGACTTCAAAAATATTCGTATTAAAATTAATTTGGACACTTGAAAATGTAGGCGCTTGACTGAGCGTCTACTCGAAGACTGTTTTATAAAGTTAACTTAGACTTCAAGATTTGAATACTATAACCAAATAGGTTTAAGCGTTCAGTTTTTTAATCAGTGTTAGTACAGCAGAATGTTTTAAAGTCTTCTCTTTGAAAGTTTTAGCGTTCCAAGATGTAACTTAGTTGCTTAGAGTTTCATTGAGTTTCACTTAACAGATTTATGCAATGATATGACAGTAAGGAAATTGACTGTAAAGTAAAGAATACAATATTTGTAAGGTTCGTTGGATGGTGTAATCCCAACTACGTCGTTCTTCTCCTTGAACACTTGGAGCCAATCCACTAAAATGATTCTCAAAAAATCACACAGAATCTTCTACAAATTAGGGAGAGATGGATATGGATGACTCGAACTCCTTGGTCACACAGATTTCAGCTCCAAGACACTTCTATCCCCTTGCTTCTTTCACTCAGAAATATTGCAAGTATCCAACTTCGACTTCACACAGATCGCGAGGCTTGGATGAAGTTTTGCTAATGGTTTGTTTAATTTTGATTAAGTTCAAACAACTCGGAATATCTCAATAGTAATGTAGGTTTCTTTGAAAAGAATGTTTGAGATATTGGTTGACTGTCTCAAGAATTTAAGAAAAGCAAAGAGAATGTTTGCTTGAATATTCTGGCTTTTCTGAGAGTTTTAGTACTTGAGATTTCAATGCAACAACAATTTGGCTTGTAATACGATTGTTATTTTTGTCTTGTTGTTGAAGTTCGATTTATAAGCATTCTGGGAAAAAGTGTCCATTTGACACATGCACAGGCGCGTGTCTCTCACTTCCGCGAGTAAACATTTTTTGTCCTTTTTCCTGAAAATCTGCTACACAAAAGTTGGTGCTGCAGTCTGTGAATTGTTGACAGTCCAATAGGGTGGATTCTCTGTACGTCCGAAAGAGCTTATCACATTTAATGCTCTTATCAGCATTTAATGTATTTGAAATAAATGTCTGTTGGCAATTAATGATCTGGGAATATTTGCATTAAACTTCTTCTGGACTTAGAAATAAATTCAAGTGACATTTAGTCATTGATAGACGCTCAATCACTTACAGAATGATTTCTGTCCATAATCAATGCTTGATATAACTTGATGCTTGGACGCTTGGAATTTTCATCTTCATTTAGACTTCAGGCGCTTGAGCCTTCAAACTGAACTACTGATAAGCTCACTCAGAAATTATTAGACTATCAGTCTAAGATTACTTAGCCTAACAATCTAGAATAAAAATAAAACAAAGCCTATAAAGCCTATTACAAATCTAACACTCAAAGCTTATACATGATTTCTAATAGAATCAAACTTACATATTTTGGGGTCTAACATGAATCCTAATTGTCATCATCAAAACGTCTAATATGAAATTTCCTAACAATTTCCCCCTTTTCGATGATGGCAATGCTTACTCTTTTATAGTTCAAGAGTTAGATAGCCAAAATAAAAGTTAGCTTTGGTTAGTTAAGGTTAGTTAAAGTTAGTTAAGCTTCAGCGAGATGTTTCAGCTGAAGATGCACTTTATATATATCAATGAGAGTACAAGCATTTTACAACAAAAAAAAATCAAGACTAGAGAGACAAGAATATAAATAATGCAAATCAATCACTAGCTTATTCTCTTCCTTTTGTCTCTTCTAGAAAGCAGCAAAGTGTTTGTCCCATTCAAATGGGTCAATACCAATATACCTTAGGCAAATCCTGAATGTTTGGTTGAAGTCAGACATCTGCCTCTCTTCAGCTATAATCCTTGGATCAGTACACTCTAGGATAGACGTTCTTTGAAGAGGGATGTCAAATTGTTCAAGCCTTGCTCAAGAAGGTATTGGTAGATCAGGATAGAGTGCAATTGGAGGATTTCTTAATGTTCTACTGGGCGCTCTAGCAGACGCAGTTACCCAAGATGGGTATGGGTACCTTTGCTCTAAAATCTGCACAGGAGGAGGAGGTATTTGTTGACGCTTCAGCGGCGGCAGAGGATCCTAAGTTTTTGAACTAGATGCTTTTCTCTTCTCTTCCCCCTTATTGTCATCATCAGTCTGCATGAAGCGTTCGGTGAGTAGATTGACTTGACTAGCAATCTGAGCCATATAAGCTGTGAGATCATCAAGGCGCTTGTTAAAATGTTCTTTAATAGCTATTTGATTTGCCCTATTAGCGTCAGTCAATGAGATCTCGAGAGAGTCAATGCGCTTTTCAAAGTGTTCTTTCAAGGTCAGTTGGTTTGCCCATGTAGCGTCATCCATGTCTTGAAATTCTTTAAGGCAATCACCAACTGCCGCTTGAGCTGCACCGCGCATATGAGCAACTTAGGCGCTCATGTTCTGAGACTCAATCTTGGCTAAATCAGTCCTGATCCAATGGAGGGCTTCTTCATTTTGAGTGGCATCATTACTCAATTCCTCCAGAACTGATTTCAGTAATGGCCCAAAAGTTTGACTTACATCCGAAGGAACCGCTTAAGTAGCCGGTTGCTTAAACTTTGATGTCTACTTGAGTGAGTCAAGAGAGACTAGATGTGCTGGATCAAAGACGGTGCTGCGTGCTTCAATCAGTAATTCAGCAACATCTGGAACCTCTGGTTCTGAAACTTCAGGATTGACCTCTGGTGGAAACGCTTGAACTGGTTCCTCAGGAAACGATGGAATACCTGCAACTTCTGATGTAGACGCTGGAGCATACTCTTCAATTAATTTCACAGTCACTTCCTCAAGCGCTGACTCCTCTTGACAAAAGTCGGTGAATTGGAAATTCAACCTGGCTATATCTGCATAAGAGTCTGAAGCATCTTCAAGAAGTTCCTTCAGCCGTGAACAAGAAATGCAAGACCCCTGAATGAAAGTGCGGATTAGACTTTCCCTGGCACGGACATACATTGGACCCATGATATTCAACACATGATTTGGAAAAATCCTTGACTGCGGTCTAGGAATTAGAAACAACATATCTGGGCAGTAGTGCAAGGAAAATCCAATGAGCCTATCCTTTGGAAGACACTGAGATTTGTGAGCTTCAGGCACGTACATGTTGTAGTATTCTTCCAAATAAGGATAAACTGCTCGAGCTATGCCCTGATTCCATTCTAGCAAGGAAAGAACATATGCATAATGTTTGCTTACTTCCTGTTTGATAGATGGTAGAAGTGGATAACCATGGAAGTTGCGAATCCTCGAGTCGTTGGGTTTCCGCAAGTTTTCTATGAAGATCTTGTCAAAATGTGGAATGGGGGCCATGATCTTCACCATCAACCTAAAATTATTATCACAGTGGCTCGGAGAGAAGTTCAAGCAAGATTCTGGGAAACTACCACTGGTAGACGCTTGAGCGTTGAAGTTTAGAGGAGAAACTGCAAGCCTATGAAGTGCTTGACCCAGATACCTCTCTATTTGTTGACGAACTTCTGGTAACTTAGAGATTGGTCCCACTCGCTGTCGACGCTTCTCCAGGTAATACTTAGCAAACTGACTCTTCTGGTCATGCATGCCTATGCCAATCAAGTGTGGAGTGTGGACCAAATCCTGGAAAGTGTACCTATTGCCCATGTATGCTTCAACCCAATTAACCTCAGCCATGTAGTAATCAGCACCTGCATTGACTATCGCCCGAATACCCTCATGGAGAATGTCTCTGATGGATTCAAAGCGATATCGGTCTGTTTGGTATCTAGCATTCCAGACGCTCTGGAAGTAGTCATTCGCTTCTTCTTGAATCACATCTGTGAGAGACGTTGGACGCTCACCGGTATGAACACCTTTATTCTTCCAAAGGCGAAGGGGATGAGTTGAATCTTTATTTTCATCACTGTGTGCTACATGTGGAAAGTGTGTGTAACCTTCTTTGTTTAAGAGCTCCTCTGTAGGATTGACAAATGTAATAGGTATACACTCATAAACTCTTATGCTGTAATCTCTTAGAGCAAAACTATTTGATTTGTTGTGCCCATAGTCTAGATAGTAAGCCAGATCCACAGCACATCTGGGAGTCCTAACACCTTGTCTTTCTTGTTGGATGGCAAGAGAAGCAGGAATCTGACTAGGAGTTTTACCAAGTGGAATAGACAAATAGTATTTTCTCTCGATTTTTGTCAATTCTGAGTTGAATAAAGTATCTCGGATAGATCGATCATACTCAATTACCATGGCTACTTTATTCTCCACATTAATGTATCTTTCTTCATTGTAGCCTGTGGGAATGAAGTCTTCTTCAAGCGCTGGAGGCATGTCATTGATCGAATGATCAATTGTCTTCAGTGGGTCTAGCTTGAAGAAATGTCTGGGTACTTTAACATCTTCAGCAACACTCTGACCTTCTGAGCGTGCCTCTGTTATGACTTGGAAGGTAGTTGATGGTTGAACCTCTTTGGTAGCAGGTTCCTCAGCGTCTATTACAGCAACTTCTTGAGCGATGGCCACGAATTCTGTCATACCAACATCCAGATGGACATCGGTTGACACTTCAGCAGTAGCTGGAACAATAGCTGTAGCACAAGAACTATCCTCTATAATTGCAGGATCTTCTACAGATGTAGGAAAAGAAACGCTGCGGGAAGAAATAAACTTACCCTCAGAATTTGTCTCAACAGCAACTTCTTGAGCGCTTGGCTCAAAGGTCTCAGGCTCTTAAGGAACAGGAGCAGCTTGACGCTTGCTTGTCCTGGAACGCTTGAAGATTTTCTTTACGTTGACTCCTTCAACGAGCTTAAGCGTTTGGGCGGGAGGAGCAGCAGTTGGTTCCTTGAAGTCGATTTGTTTGATAATACCCTCCAACTTCCTCTGCCTAATCAAAGGAATCTTGTCCTCCTCATCTTCATCAGTTTCATCACCGTCCTTGGGAGGAGATGGAATAACTTGAGCTTTGGGCTTTCTGGGAGCCCTCTTCTTTATAGCAGCTGGACGCTTCACGGCTTCTACTTGAGCTGGACGCTCAGCTTCTTCGTCTGACGCTTCACGTACCTCTTGACACTCAGATAGTGGTCTTGCAGCACCACCAACTCTGGGAGGATTGAGAAAATTAGTCAAAATTCTCTTCCTCGGCAACTTGGTCTTGGCCAACGGAAGCCCAGAAGAGTAGGCACTGCCTGATCGATACAGCAGGTCACTCAGAATAATCCCATAGGGTTTGTTTGTGGCGCTCAAACAATTTTTAAATATTTCGAACACATACTCGCTCCAATTTATCTTGATGTTGAGGAGTGTGGCAGTCATCATCTGAAATTGCATCGGATTGACCTTATCAAAGGTACCTACCATGTATTCGATTATCTTGCTGCAGAAATCAGCCATTAATTGATACTTCGACACTATTTCTTTCCTCTCAAAGTACGGTTTGTATGGTACACCATCATATGCACTCATAGTCGTCCCTGCTTCTTGAATTTGTTCTTGAGTAACACAGTCCAATGCCTCACCCTCATTCGGCAGATTAAAGTTCTTGGCAATGGAAGCAGCAGAAAGAATGAATTCCTTTGGAGACTCCTTCTTTGATAAAGAAAAGAGGCAAGAGATAGACTTCTTGTCCTCTAAAAGTTTAGCAGTCTTCCAAAAAGTGTCCACTTCATGCGTAAACACATAAGAATACTTCGTCAAGAACGTCTGAAGCCCAGACTTGGCCACAGAGTCCATCATATCTGTCATGTTTAGTTGGTTCTGGTCATACAAAAATTTCCAGTCCACCACAAGGCCTTCAGTAACCTTGATGGTGACTTCAGTAGTGTTTACAGATTTCTTGGGTGCCATTTGAATGTTTTGAAGAAGATGAACTGAGATTTGCTTTGAAAGAGAGAGAGAGAGAGAGAGAGAGAGTAATTTTGCAGATAGTTTGAGGGAAAGTAAAGGATTTTTTGGCAAAAGTTATGTTTTAAGTGACACAGTAAGAAAATTTTAAAACTTGTGTTCTCTCGTCTCAGTAGGATTTAGACACGTGTAAAGTTATTGAATCTCAGCCATGAATGTTTTTAAGTTCGGACGCGAATTTTGGGCAAGAGAGAGAAGTTACATTTGGTAACTCCTATATATAAAGATTTGAAGTCCGAGTTAAAGTTTTAAAACGTTTGGTATTTTCAGAGTGTAATGCACGCGCCTGATGGTACACCGACACGTACTAACTCTGAACCGTCATTTTGAAAAGTTTTTGATTATCCGCCAGTTTGATGTGATAGAAACGTGTGAATAGAGTTCAAAATGGATTTTTGAGTCTATCCATCACATCATTAAGCGTGTAAAATTTATGCATGAATTTTATAAACAATTTATATTAAGTGTTGAAGGGAATAAGTTCAACGCTTAACATATACCACTTGTAAGATTTAAGTTGACGCTTAAGATTAAATTCCTTTTATGTTTGAGCGTCCAACATATCATGCTTAAATAATACTAAGCGTTGATGATCTATGCATATGAAAGTCTTTGGTCATTGACGCTTATAGGTGTGTACAAGCATAATTTTAAGGTTTCCCCTAAATTTAATAACTTGTTACAACTTTTCAAAAATCTTTTGGACATAAATAAAGTGGATTCCTCCTAAATTATATGTCTAATAAAAGTATGATGCATAATGATTAAGCGTTTAAATCAATCTTACCTAATCACTTCTTAAAGTGAGAAAGCGGTGTTCATTTAGAGCTTTGGTGAAGATATCTGCCAATTGTTTGTCAGTTCCAATAAAGTGCATGGAGATATCTTTCTTTTGAACATGGTCACGAAGAAAATGGTATCTAAAGTCAATATGTTTGGTTCTGGAATGAAGAACAAGGTTTTGAGTCATGGCTAGGGCGCTTTGGTTATCACAATGAATGGGAGTTGGACCTAGAATTATTCCATAATCTCTAAGTTGTTGCCTCATCCATAACACTTGTGTACAACAACTTTTTGTAGCTACATACTCGGCTTCAGCTGTAGAAGTAGCTATCGATTGTTGTTTATTACTATGCCATGAAACTAACCTATCACCTAGAAATTGACATGTACCATTAGTACTCTTTCGATCTATTTTGCAACCTGCAAAATCTGCATCTGAGTAACCAATTAGTTCAAAAGGAGAGTCCCTTGGATAACATCTTTTAGGTACTTAAGGGTTCTCTTGGCAGCAGTTAAGTGTGACTCTTTAAGATCAACTTGAAAGCGTGCACACATGCATACCGAAAACATAATATTTGGTCTACTAGCAGTAAGATAAAGAAGTGATCTAATGATACCTCTATAATTAGTGATATCAATCTTCTTCCCACTTTCATCTTTATCTAACTTAAGTGTTTGGCTCATTGGAATTTTTGAAGATAATGCATTTTCCATACCAAATTTCTTAATCATATCACGTGTATATTTAGCTTGGTTAATAAATATGCCATTAGGGAGTTGTTTAACTTGTAATCCTAAGAAGAAAGTTAATCCACCCATCATGCTCATTTCAAATTGTTCTTGCATCATTTTCAAAAATTTCTCACACAGACGCTTGTTAGTAGAACCAAATATAATATCATCAACATAAATCTGGACTAAGAGAGTATCTTCGTTATTAGTAATTTAACATGACGTTGTATCAACGCTGCCTTTTGAAAAACTTTTACCAATAAGAAAAATAGAGAGAGTGTCATACCATGCTCGGGGTGCTTGCTTAAGCCCATAAAGTGCTTTATCTAGCTTGTAGACCATACCCTTACCATGGCTGTTGATGAATCCTGGTGGTTGCTCCACATATAGTCTTAGAGTTTACCATTCAGGAAAGCACTCTTCACGTCCATCTGATACACCGTAAACTTGTTGAATGCTGCATACGCTAGAAACATGCGGATTGCTTCAAGACGGGCGACAGGAGCATATGTCTCATCAAAATCAATACCCCCTTCTTGGAAATAACCTTGAGCAACAAGTCTGGCCTTGTTCCTTATCATAGTGCCATTCTCATCCATCTTGTTTCTATAGACCCATCTAGTCCCAATAACTCCTTGGTGAGTTGGCCTTGGTACTAGCGTCCAAACCTTACTACGCTCAAACGGATTAAGCTCTTCTTGCATGGCTTCAATCCAACTAGGATCACATAATGCTTCATCCACTTTCTTAAGTTCCATTTGAGATAGAAAGCTTGCGAACATGGCCTCATTGAATGTAGCGGCCCTAGTCCTAACAGGCGCTTCAATATCTCCAATAATCTGCTCAGGTGGATGATCACGTAACCACAGTCTATCAGGCTAAAAGGGTTAAGAGGTTGAACAGGAGCATGATTCACTTGCACAGACACTTGACTCTCCTCTTGCGTAGGCGCTTCAAGTTCACAGATCCTTATTTGGTCTTGATGATCACTCTCTTCATGATCATCAGCAAATCTTACATTGTTATCCAAAATAACTTCACGAGTAATCTTAGGAGGGGGCACTAAGATCTCATCATCTTCGTCGCTGTCATCATCAATGGTAATCTTAGACGCTTGATGACACAGATCTTCAACTCCTGCATCATTCACATTTACCTTACTCGGTTCTTGGTTAGCATCATCAAAAGCAACATAAATAAATTCATCTACCTTCAATTTGATCTTGTTTAGGATGCAAAAATTCTTTCCATGCATGGCGTAGCCTAGAAAGATTCCCTCATCCGCTTTACGATCAAATGTCTTTAGGCTTTGGGATCCATTATTATGAATAAAACATTTAGAAACAAAGACGTGAAAGTATGAAACATTTGGCTTACATCCCTTCCATAGTTCATATGGAGTTTTCCCATGCTGTTTGTTGATCATGCAACGGTTTTGAGTGTAATAGGCGGTGTTGATCGCTTCGGCCCAGAACCTAGGAGCAAGCTTGGACTCTGCTAACATCGTCCTAGCGGCTTCCTTGAGCATTCTGTTCCGGCGCTCAGCAACACCATTCTGTTGTGGAGTTCTGGGAGCTGAGTACTCATGATGTATCCCATTCTCTGCACAAAACTTCTCAACAACCTTGTTAGTAAACTCAGTACCATGATCGCTTCTTATTCTTGCAACCTTGAGCTTTTTCAATGTTTGAAATTGCTGAATAAGCTTTGTTAACTTGTCGCGTGTCTCATCTTTGGATGAAAGAAATCCCACCCAAGTAAATCGAGAGAAATCATCTACTATTACCAAAGTATACTTTTTACCGCTCACACTGATCGTTTGAACAAGTCCAAACAGATCCATGTGAAGTAGTTCAAGTATTCTAGAGGTAGATAGATGAGGCTTTCTCTTGAAAGATGATTTAACTTGTTTTCCCATTTGACAAGCGTCACAAAGACGATCCTTATGAAATGGTCCATTAGGTAATCGCTCTACAAGATTTAGCATTATAAGCCGAGAGATTGTTTTAAAGTTGAGGTGATTCATTTTTCTATGCCATAACCAACCCATTTTAGATTCACTTTTAGCAACAAAACATGTTGGGTTGTTATCAATTGTTGAACCCCAATCTACTAGATACACGTTGTTTGTTCTTTTACCTTTCAATTTAGTAGATTTAGTCTTAGAGACATTTATATAGCAACAGTCGCTTGAGAATTTGACTTCAAAGCCTTTATCACAAAATTGACTTATGCTTAATAAATTATGCTTAAGACCCTCAACATAATAAACATCACTTATCATGATGTTCCCCCTATGCACCGTACCCATACCTTTGGTTTTACCTTTGGAGTTGTCACCAAATACAACCTGAGGACCATTGTCAGCTCGATAGTTGATTAGAAAATCCTTGGAGCCTGTCTGTGCCTTGACGACCCACTATCGATGTACCAAATAGATGTATCGGCTCTAGCTATAGGTACCTGCAATCAAAAAGGAAGTTCTATTTCTGTTTAGGTACCCATTGTTGCTTGGGTCCTTTAACATTAGTAGCATTGTTAGTTTGAACTACAACTTTAGGAACCCATATTTGCTTAATCTTCATTGCGGGAGGATCATCCTTCTTGGGTTTCACATTGTGTTGTGTGTGCTTTTTGGGTGTATAATAATATCCTCAATTATAATAGTAATCATAATCATCATAATAGTGATAATATGATCTAGACCATTGTGGATATTGACGCTGGCTTAGGGTGCACTTTTGGTGCTGGATGCTTAGCTCTTGATTCACAGTGGTTAGATTTATCCTTAGCTTTTTGAGCGTTTGGATGAACCTTTCTTTGTGAATCATTTTCTTTCGCCTTTCCCGTGCCCGAGTCAGCTTTGGCTTTCTCATTTACCCTCGTACCATTGTCGCTTGGTTTATTTGGTGTTTGACTTTGTGAACATTTCTCAACAAAGAAAACACCCTTTCCTTTGTTGTTCGCCGTAACGTTAGATTTGTTTGGTTGTTTACCAAATTTATTGCATCCTAAACCGGTATTTTTACCAAATAACCTTGTTACCTCAGTCACATTGTCTAGCTTTCTTGGCGCTTTAGACAATGATGAGATGAGCTGTTCTGATATAGCAAGTCTAGCAATCAGCTCAGCTTCTCTCTTGACTATTATATCAAGATCACTTTTTAGATTGGTTATATCACTTTCAAGTGATTTGTTCTTCTCAATGCATTTTTGCTGAACTTGCAACTCTGCCTTGAGCGTCACATTATCACTCTTGAGTGATGAAATGATATCGAAGTGATTTTGATATACTTTGGCGGCATTTTGACAATCATTGTAATATTCTTGACTTTGTCAAGTAGTTCTTCATAAGAGAGAGGGTAAGATATCTCAGTGTTTACCTCAGGGAATGCTTCATCATCTCTAGCCATGAGACAAATAAGCACTGAGTCATCCACTGGCTCATCATCATCACTACTCTCCTCAGAAAATTCCAAATCTTCAAGTGCGGACGCTGGTTCTGATTCCGCTAGCAAACCTTGTTGACGAAGGTTGCTCCGGAATTGGTTTCTATCCAAGTAATCTTGCCTTGAAGGCTTAAATACGTTTGAATAAGGGCAATTTACTTGGTAGTGCCCTGGTTTCCTGCAACTATAACAGAGATTAATTTTCATCTTTTGTTCATTTGTTAACCTTGCAGTGTGTGATTTTGAGACCATGGGTGTTGAGAGATTCTATTGATTAAACGGTTGGTACTGAATCGGCATTGAAGGAAAAGGTGCAGAATATTGAGGCGCTTGATACTGTTGTTGTACTAGAGCAGGCACTTGATATGAGCTCTGTCGTTGATGCTTAGGACTGCTTCCTTTCTTTTCATATCTTAAGAACTTTATGAATCTATTCAGAAGCGCTAGTTCCTCATCCTCACTGATATCCGAAACCTTTCCCTTGTTTCCCAATTTACCCTTGATTGATGCTATAAGCGCTCCAGACTCAATTACCGGACTACTCACAACATCACTATCAGAATTCAACTTAAACTCAAATGCTTTGAGCTCTGAAAAGGCGTCTTCTAGACTTAAATGATCCAAATTTTTAGACTCTCTCATTGCAGTTATCTTCATAAAAAATCTACTAGATAGACTTCTGAAAATCTTAACCACCATTTCTCTGTTTTATAAATCCATACCCAAAGATGTTAATTCTGTAGTAAGAGCTGTAAATCTTATGTCCAATTGCTCTAGCGTCTCGTTAGGCAACATCTTAAAATTGTTAAACCTTTCTTTGGCAATGGAAGGCTTGTTTTCTTTGATCTGTGCTGAACCACCACAAATTGTAGCCAACTTACCCCATATTTCCTTAGTAGTGTTGCATGACTTGATCTTGTTGAATAAGTTGTCATTATCACCAATAGCCGTATATAGAGCGTTACGACCAACATTGTCCAAATTCACTCTTCGACGCTCATCTGGAGACCATTCTTGCTTTGGCTTTTCCACATAGCTATCTAGAGTTTCTTCTGTGGCTCCAGGCGCTCTAGTGATAACCTTATATATTTTGATTGGCACATCTGAAATAATATCGCACATGTCATTATCACATGAACAGAGATATGTAAATGCTTTGACTTTCCATGTGTCATAGTTTGACTCAGTCACTTTAGGAACTTTAGCAAATGCCATAGAAAATTTTAATGCAACTAGATTTGAAAGAGGATCTAAACAAGCAGTTATGCTTGGAAATTTTAAAATTTCAACTTTAACCGCTCTGATACCACTTGTTGGTCCCAAGTGGCATATGAACGGGTCTAGAAGGGAGGGGGTTGAATAGACCCTGAAGTTTTTTCCGACTTCAAAAATATTCGTATTAAAATTGGTTTGGACGCTTGAAAATGTAGGCGCTTGACTGAGCGTCTACTCCAAGACTGTTTTATAAAGTTAACTTAGACTTCAAGATTTGAATACTATAACCAAATAGGTTTAAGCGTTCAGTTCTTTAATCAGGTTTAGCACAGTGGAATGTTTTAAAGTCTTCTCTTTTAAAGTTTTAGCGTTCTAAGATGTAACTTAGTTGCTTAGCGTTTGATTGAATTTCACTTAACAGATTTATGCAATGATATGACAGTAAGGAAATTCACTGTAAAGTAAAGAACACAATATTTGTAAGGTTCGTTGGGTGGTGTAATCCCAACTACGCCCTTCTTCTCCTTGAACACTCGGAGGCAATCTACTAAAATGATTCTCAAAGAATCACACAGAATCTTCTACAAATTAGGGAGAGATGGATGACACGCTAGAACCTAACGTGCTTGGATAGCAAGTGTACTAGTCGTGGTAGTAATAAAAGTGCACAAAATAAGTCCGGGTTGTCGAACCACGAAGACTTGGATTTTAGCTTTAGATTTTCAATAAAAGAAAAGACAAATAAAGTAAATTGCAAGAATTGATTGAATAAACGAAGGACAAAAGAGGAAACGAGCTATAGACTGAAACTCACATATGATAAATGACTAAGGCACATGCTACAACCAAATCTACTCGTCAATATATATGGGTTACTCCTCGAATTATTAGACTCCTATTGCTTTGGTGGAAACTCCTGAGTTAACTATTACTCGATGTCTCGGCTCATAATAATCCTATGATTAATTGACGGTTCTCTAAATATGTCTATTCGAGAATCTAATCAATAATCATGCATTAACGTTCTAGAGTTTCCCCGGATAAATCCGGCTAACAGCACCTGGAAATCTTTACCTATCTCTAGGGGCAATTCCTCATTTGTTTCGGATGATGTGTTAATTCCCTTGAACCCGAACCTATCTTCTCTCGAACGACTAGATTAGGCAAGATAGCAAGCATATGGTGATCAAGCACATGATTGGAAAGAAAGCATAGAATTAACACACAAAGCAATAGGGGAATTAATACAAAAGTCACTTCATATATATTGACTCATAAATTTGGCCTTCACATGGCCTTAGTTCTACAAAATTAGCTCATCATAAATAGCTCAAGAAGATCTAGAACATTCATATACATAATTATCAACATAAACATGTAATGAAAGCAAGTAAAACTCCCTAAGGCTTGGTTGGTGATGAATCCTAGCTTGAACTTCAATCTCTAGCTTAATCCCCCTTCTTCTCCTTCAAAGATTGATGAATTTCTAGCTCAAAATTCCAGAAAATCGCCTTGAATCCCCAAGAATTCGAACCCCCCTATCTTCCTTTCATTTTTGGCCTTTATACCTTTAAAACCGCTATATCCGCGCCCAGGCGTGACCTAAATGGCGCCTAGGCATGGTCCAGGTGGCCTAAATGGCTTGGGGAATAAGTTGACCGGCGCCTAGACGCCGGATGCAGAGTCTGAACCGTTTTCTTGCTTTTCAGCGCAGTAATTGTGTTTTCTTCACAACTTTCTCCACAGACCTCGGATTTGGATGATTCAAGTTACCACGTGAAGCCAAGACGGAGATATACAACTTTCTAGAAGAAAACTTCCTCAAATTCGATTTTAAAATATACTGAAATACTTTGTTTTTGTGCACTGTACGTCGATTGCAGTGATTTTCCACCTTTACTCAATAAACACATAGATTATACGCATATGTGGCATAAATCAAGCAATATATGAATCTAAAACATAAACATAAGGGCTTAAAAACACGTAAAAATGACTCTTATCAATGGATATTGATGACTCGAACTCCTTGGTCACACAGATTTCAGCTCCAAGACACTTCTATCCCCTTGCTTTTTTCACTCAAAAAGATTGCAAGTATCCAACTTCGACTTCACACAGATCGCGAGGCTTGGATGAGGTTTTTCTAATGGTTTGTTTGATTTTGATGAAGTTCAAACAACTCGGAATATCTCAATAATAATGTAGGTTTCTTCGAAAAGAATGTTTGAGATATTGGTTGATTGTCTCAGGAATTTAAGAAAAGCAAAGAGAATGTTTGATTGAATATTCTGGCTTTTCTGAGAGTTTTAATACTTGAGACTTCAATGCAACAGCAATTTGGCTTGTAATACAATTGTTGTTTTTGGCTTGTTGTTGAAGTCCTATTTAAAGGCATTCTTGGAAAAAATGTCTGTTTGACACATGCACAGACGCGTGTCTCTCACTTCCGCGAGTGAACAACTTTTCTTATTTTTCCTGAAAATCTGTTGCACAAAAGTTGGTGCTGCAGTCTGTGAATAGTTGACAGTCCAATAGGGTGGCTTCTCTGTACGTCCGAAAGAGCTTATCACATTTAATGCTCTTATCAGCATTTAATGTATTTGAAATAAATGCCCGTTGGCAATTAATGATCTGGGAATATTTGCATTAAAGTCCTTCTGGATTTAGAAATAAATTCAGGTGACATGTGGTCATTGATAGACGCTCAATCACTTACTGAATGATTTCTGTCCTTAATCAATGCTTGATATAGCTTAATGCTTGGACGCTTGGAATCTTCATCTTCATTTAGACTTCAGGCGCTTGAGTCTTCAAACGTAACTACTAATAAGCTCACTCAGAAATTATCAGACGCTCAGTCTAAGACTACTTAGCCTAACAATCTAGAATAAAAATAAAACAAAGCCTATTACAAATCTAACGCTCAAAGCTTATACATGATTTTTAATAGAATCAAACTTACATATTTTGGGGTCTAACTTGAATCCTAATTGTCATCACCAAAACGTTTAACATGAAATTTCCTAACAGTTGAGCTAAATAATCATACTTTCTTGAGGAGTAAAGCACAAACCTCCCCATGAATAATTCCCTCCACTTACACAACAAGCTCTGCTATAGGAGGAATAAGAACTTGCCTTGAAGATGTGACAAGTGGAAGAACAAGTGCATGTAAGGGAGCGACGATCAAATGCTATACGCTCCAGATAATTAAAAAATCACTCCAAAAATCACTTGATAGCGCCTTATAATGGGATGCCGTCTCATACCATTCTCCCTAGATCCTCACAACCTAGCCATAAATCGATAATGAATGAAGTTGTAACATGTTAGCAAGGAAGCCAACACCTTCCAATAGATATCGAATGTCACACAAAAGAAGATGAACGTTGCCCAAACACAGATCATTACCACCTGGAAATGGATGACCATCTAAGAGCTGAGGACTTAGAGGATGAGGTTGCAAGAAAAAAGTGTTAATTGAAGATAAGAACACCTTACCCAACATTTGGTAGAATGAGAACTAGGAGGCTCCTGAAGGATTCCAAAAAATAGCTCGCCTCATGCAACGAGTCGAAGATCCAGTATGAAAAGAGAGAAGCTTAGAACCACAATTATGATACCCCTCCCCCCCCAAGTAGAGTACCTTCTTTACACGATAATAGAGTAAGCTCCTTTTAGAGGTAAAATCCCTACTTTGAGTGAGTACAACGAGAATAGAGAGCTAAAGAAACAACTAGACATATTCATGGAAAAAACAATTTTGCAATACTTTGTTGACACCGATTATTTCAAGCTATTTGGTACTTTTGTCACCTAGAAGTCCCTTTCCTGTTCAACTAGCTACCTAGTGGAATAACCTGCTTGGAGGAATTGATGAAAGTTTCTACCATCACTTTTCCATCAATCAGAATTAGTCTAAGATAGTATCGTACTAATTAACTATCGTACATAATAAAGAAGAACCCCTGAGAGACTGCCAAATGCTTCTCTAACGTGATACTAGAAGCGTAAATGTGAACTCTGAGATGCTTACTAGTATCATGCAACAAGGCCTCTGAGGGGGGCGATTCAAGAAATATTTCTCTTATAAGCTACTAAGTTCCTTGAATTGACAACACAAAAGAGTCGAGAAACACGTCCGCATAGAGGAAATGAAGAACTACCTCTCCTATGGGAAACATGAGGAAAGAAATGGAGGAGAAACTCCTCCAGATGTGACCGAACTACACACTACTCAATGCACCGAGAGTAGAAGTGATGGTTGTGGTACAAGGTAGTTGAATCTTGAAATGGAAGAAAAAAAATATAAGGTTGAATGGCTAGGGAGAGAGGTTTGCAAGTACCGCCGCTTCCACCGTGACTATGAACACGATATTGAGAAATGCCTCAAACTTAAGGAAAACATAGAGAAGTTGATCAAGCAAGAAAAACTCATAAACTTTGTTGACAAGTCCTAAGAGACATTAGAGAAGAAACACTGGGTGATATAGGTCATTCCCCTATAATAATGAGAACAAGAACAATTGAGACCCTCATGAGGAGAGAAATTTACTAAAAACATTGGTAATGAAAATCATACTTGAAGGAATGAAAGGTGGGGACTCCCCTAGTGCCAAGCAAGCTCGAATTCAAGACAAAACCTTCTCGAAGAAGCTCTGACAACGCCAGTATACCATATGGCTCTACCAAAAGAAGAATTGATCTATAAAGATGAGGACTTAAACCCAAAGGTGGAATCACAGAATGATGTGTAGATCTATATCACTATGTGCAACTATTGGGTGAGAAAGGTGTTGTAGACACATAAAGATCCATCGAGGTCATTTTCTACGATGCATTCACCCAACTAGGAATTGACAACGTCTAACTCAAAGAGGTGAACACTCTTTTGGTAGGATTTTGCGGAGCTATACTGGATGCACTTGGCGAGATTACACTCTAATCTCATTAGGGATTTATTCAAAGTGAGCTACAAAGATGGTTAACTTTCTCATGGTGAAACATATGTCAACCTACAACATGATACTTGGTTTCCTAAGCCTCGGTCTCTTTCAAGCCATTACTCCACATACCACATGAAGACGTAGCTCCCAGCCCATATAATCGGAGAAAAATTGGAGATAGCGGTTAGCCAGGGAATGTTGTGCACTAAAGAGAGGTCTGATTAAAAACGAAACCTGACCAAGTACATAGAAGAATCCTTGTAAAGGCAAGCCACTCATGATTAGTGGCAACATCCCAACGTGGGAGGAGCTCTCAAAATCAACACCATCATCTGCATAGACTTGCTATAGAGAACCCATATCTAGTGAAATTGGGAAGACTTGTCCCATCTCGCAAGAAGATATTGGATCTCATTTTAAGAAAAAACGTTTCTGAAGTGCTTGAATAAATAAAAATATGAAACCCACAAGATGTCAACAATGACAATCTTGTAATAATTAAGATACTCACACTAATTAGTTTGTTAAGATATTTCAAATAAGTTAGGATGTCTTAACTTATTTTTTCAGAAACTTATAAAAGCTTATATGTTATTGGGGAGCTTATAAGATCTTGTTCCATGATCTTTACAAAATAATTTTTAAGAATTTCTCATCTCTCTAACATGGTATTACAGGATACTTAAACAAACTTATAAGATCTCCCAAACAGCCTCAAAGTTGGAAAATTAAATGAGTAATTAAAGTGACGCCAAATCAACCATTGAATATCCATGATTTTAAAGCTTATCCTTAACTCACAAATTTATTCTTGGAGTCAAAGGGTTTACACTTACATAACCCCTCACTCAAAAAGATTCAAGTAACAAAATCTGCTGCATTTTATAGTTTAAATGTGAATGATGAAACTGAAGCAATAAATTGTTCACTTTCATAGCCATGAAGAGAGGTCATGTGCAGGAACAATATATGATTCAATAGTTATCAAAACTAGGAGGACTCAGCTCATTGCTCAGTCTATTCCACTGCCTTTGTGCTTCAATGAAGCTAAGGCTTAGATGAGGTCCCATGGGTAAGCTTGTTCCACTTAGATCTTCGTCCCTCATTGAACTCATCCTGAAATGCAACAATATTGAGCAAAGTTGACATATTTCTTTACAAAATAAGAAACATTCTAGTATTTGTATTCCTTTTCTATATATATGTTCTTTGTTTAGTAAATGCTATACAACATGAGACGACTATTCTAAAAGTGGAATCTATTGCCAAATGTATTAAGAAGGATAGAATATAGTCACAAACATTTGGATATAATAGACATGTTGCTAAGTTCATAAAAGGATATAAAAGTTGTACTATCCAAGTACTGTATTATATATATATCAAAATTCAGGATAAAATAACTATTGATTTAGGACATGTAAGCCCCATAAAATAAATGATTATGATTATCGGGAACCTGAAATACAAGACTTAAAGTAGCTTGTTCATGGAAACAACACCCAAACTTGATTAAAACTACTATTTGTAAATGAGAAAATCCTAACTTAGATGTGATTTGGTGGAACTCAATCTTTATTTGAATTTCCCTTGTACACAATGTGAATATTTGATGTATCTGATTAGGAAAGCAAAATTGTGTGTATGTTTCTAAGTTATTTAGAACAAAAACTATAATGTTTTTATAGTAAATATTACATGAAGCATTTTTTTTAAAGAATTTGTGAAATACATAATAAAATAAGCAAAAATGAAAGGGACATCATTAAATTACCCGTTTTGGTTCACATTAAACGAGTGATCAGTTACTGAAGCAGCATCCTCCATATGGTCAATTGTTGCCTGAAGCTTCAATAAGTTTAGCCGCTAAATAAATATATAGCACACATGCAAAAGTTAATCTACTATCTTATATTCTATATAAAAATATTATTTTACCTCAATGTTTTCTGTCCTTTGAGGATCAAGTTCGTTGCCTAGCAATTTAGCCTACATGGACAAAAAATTATTAAGTGATCATTAAAATACTAAACATCCAATTTTGTTTCGTATATTTAGTGAAAAAATAATATCTAAAAATAAAAAGTAAATCCAAACACAATACACTTATATTAAACTAATTTCATAGCGAGTGTAATTACTTTTGTCTTACGCCAGTCACTTGTACTTACCAAAATATAAAAAATTATATAATAAATATGTTATATTTCTTGTTCAACTTCAATGTCATAATCAAATGCGGATTTGATAGAACTTCTTTATTGATAAAAAAAAAATCACATTTGATATCTAATATACTTTTATGAGTATTAGATAATTATACATATGTTTAACGTCTAGATTACTCGAGTCCCATCATTGGACATTTATCTCACTTCCAATTGATAAAAATATTTTTATCTCATTATTCGTAAACTTCCAATTGATGTAAATATTATTATCTTATTTTTTCGTAACTAATTATTAGTATCTACTATCTTGTAAAAACAAAAAAAGGGAGTAGGAATAAAGCCACACCTTTGACAGTTGTATACGATGAATGGCACTTGTAAGAAACTGGCGATAGACTCCGGCTTCGAGTACTGAATTGATTTTCTCTACATCTGGTTCATAGTACCTGTCACAAAAATAAAGAAATAAAACAACAAAAGCTTGTGTATGCAGTTAATCTCCAATATTTTTCATAATTTCGTTAACAATTAGACTAAAATGAAAATAAATAAATAAAATAAGATTACGTAATATCTAACCTCATTTTATCCTGGGCCTCACATTGTCGCCTATTGAGTTTCTCAAGTTTTTCTTCAAGATCCTGAAGTTAATTTATTAAAATATGGTCAAATGCATATTGTGAGATTATTAAATGAAATATAATTATTAATTAATTAATCTATTTTCTATATTACAAAATGGCTGAATCACGGCATAATTGTTATAAGACACGACTTTAAAATATTTATTGATATATCTACCCATGATTTTTCGTATTTATTGATGTTAAGAAAAATGCTTCTTTTTTTTTTTTTTGGTTATCTATGGATTCTCAACTTTCTTATTTAAGGTCGAACTTAGTTTACTAACAAAGTTGAATAAGAAGGAAATTCAATCCAGTATTACCTCTATACTGAACTTGTTGGCCAATAAATCAGCAAGCGGATTGTTCATATGAAACAAAGAAAAAGAAAATCATTATGTATGTAAAATAAGATAATACTAGTAAATATAACAATAATAATTAAAAGACATATGTGCTTAGCTATGGGATTTGCAGATATAACATGATTCTCATAATTTGATATGAAACAATGATTATATTATCTTTTCGCATCAAACAATGAGAATATTATTACATCCGTTGCATCCGCAGATATACCATAATTCTCATATTTGATGTGAAACACCTAATGTAGGCATGTATGTTAACATACATATCCATTATTGGCGGAGCAAATGCACAACAAATGAATGTGCACAAACATAGAATGAAACATATGCATAATTGTAGTTGGAAATCTTTTGTCTGTGTCGGGTTTAGCGAGATTTGTTCAATCACAAGGCATATTTTATAGCATGTGATTAACCATTCTTTTTAAATTTTATACCCAATCATATAATAAGTGTAATTGACTACTATGTGATTCAAATTAAGTTCTCGAACTCATAGAAATTAGAATTTCATATATGAAAATATATATTATGCCGCATATTCTATAAACGATCAATATGTCTATATTCTTAAACCTTATAAACTTTGAATATGTCATAAAAGCGGAGGAGTTACATTGCTATCTTTTCGAGCATTTCTCCTTCGTACTTCAACTGTTTGAGCTTTCCCGACAAGAACTGCAGCCGCAAATGTTACATCAAGGAACATATACTAAGCCCAATTCTTTTCCTTTTCACAATAGAGTTTAATAATAATGAACTTACAATCGGGGTCTCATTTCTTTTTTGTTTTTTTCTTTCTAAATAAAAATGATGAAATAAATAGAGAGAGATATTATGTATATGGGTACCTCTTCATTATGAATAGGTCTGCATATGAAAGTCATAACAAATTGTTAATATATACAGAAAAGGGTGAAATCAAATAAGTTAAATAACATAAAAAAAATTAAAACAATCTTTTAATTTAGCACATATATACCCTCCCCTTAGCTCATCAGGCCTGTCAACAAATCGGAGGAAGATATCCTCAACCCTGCTGAAGAAAATAGAGAAAGTCAAAAAGTGCTTATTTTAAATATAAATACTTATATATTTTCGTATTTTATACTCTTTATGTTCCATACGTTTGAAAGAAAAAAAATCTTAATAAGGTTGCTTAGTCAAGTTGACTATTTTTTATAATGCATAATGCATTATCAATTTTTCTCTAATGAAATTTAAATATTCAATAACATTACAAATAGTTAAATATTAAGATTTTAATGTTTATTAACATCAAAATAATCAGGTAATCCATATGAACAATCACTAAAAAAGTTAAAAGAATTTGAATTTGTACTGTAACAAATAAGTTTGTATCATGAGACAAAAGAAGTGCATCATTAACAGTACATCAACCTTCCATTGCTAGCAAAGTTGGTCAGCCGGCCGGCAGGCGAAAACATGATGAGTGCAACATCTGTATCACATAAAACGGACAGCTCGCTGGCCTTCTTCACAATGCCATCCTTGCGCTTCGCATATGTGACTTGACGAGATGTTGGATTCTCAATTCGTCTCATCGCAAGCTTCTTGCGGCCCATGGTGGGTGGAGAATTATAAGGGGAACAACCTTTTTCCTTGATTTTGTTTTCACATAAAAAAGAGTCAACGTATTTATTGTTGAGATAAGCCACATAATAAGTGCCCTATGACTAATATGTCATGTGTCAAAATTTTAGAGTCATAATAAATTTAGAATCACTTTTTGTTGATGGTTTGAGATTTTATTTGCACAAATGCCGGTGACTTTGTGAATAGCATTTGAATACATAATCTCCAAACAAAAAGAATAGATTTTCTTCTAAGTGCTTCCATCCAAGATTGAATAATATTGAGGGCTCATTTACTTGGATATACTATTCAACCTAGCACATATCAAAGTTTTGATGACATACTCGATCTTATTCAATCAAAATAAGAATTTGTTGTGAAGTGCACGAGCGATATTTAAATGCACATTTTTTTTAAAGTCAGTAAGTGCAGATGTCTCAACTATCCAATAATCTGTTGGAATATTCTGTTGAAAATAGATCAGAGGTGTTTTGTATCAACTTTTAAATGTTAAGGTGTCGGGTGAACAGAAGAAAAACAAATTAAACAAACCATATTATTTATGTGTCCTTGGAGAGTGTGACCGGGAAGCAAATGCAGTTGACTGTAGATTTTGAGCGACGTTATTACGAATAATAGATTCCGGGTTGCAAGAAGTTTGGACATTATTATATTATTTATTCAATTTGTTTTCTCCTTCATCACTTAACTAAGTGATTCTTTTTCGATACATAAACTAAATCTAATGTGTGTATGTGTGTATATATATATATATATATACACTTACTGGCTGCAGTAGTAGTAGTAGCCACGGTAATGCTAGCGGTTTTCATGGCCGAATGCGAGTGGTTAAGGATAAGCGCAGCCACCTCATGAGGCGAGAGGAGGTACTGCAGTAGGGTGAAGGTGAGGATGGTGCTTAGGTGGATTTTAGGGAGGATACATAGAGAAGAAAAAGGAGCGGGGCTTGCGACCGGCAAAGAGGATGAGGAGCTGGCTGGCGATGTATTGGACTAGAGGGATAGAGAAACAATTATGTTGTCCAAGAGTGGAAGAGAGGGAACCAGGATGGTGGTCGTAATGTCGTTGGAGGCGGCAGTGCAGGCGCCTAAGGTAGGTGGTGCAGTGACGGTGGTAGAAAAGGTTTCACAACCCCCCATGTGATACCATGATAGTTTAGTTAGGGGAAGAAACAAAGTGTATTATTCTCAAATAATGTTATGAATGATACAATACAATCATGCAATGGCATATAAAGGAACAGAAACGGAGTGAAGGTGGGGCTTGGAAGGCCCCTCACCCCTGTCAATTTTTTTAGGGATAATTACACTCACACTCTCTCAATGATATGGTAATTACACAAACCTCTCATTACTAATTGATAATTGCAAACGCACCCTCTCATGTTAAAGATTTCTTACATCTACTGTATTTCTAACCATTCTTACAATTGCACTTCCTATAAACCTTACATATAGACCCCGGAGGGGGTGTGTTTGTAATTATCAATTAATGAGGGGAGATTTGTGTAATTACCCCATCATTGAGGGGGTGTAAGTGTAATTATCCCTTTTTTATAATGTTCATTAGTACATAAGTATATGAAAATGTAAAATATCCCCCCCCCCCAACCCACCTATTGTGAATCTTGGTTCGTGTGCAGCGAAAACGTAAATACATATCCGGATTCACAATCGGATCACTTATGGGTTTTAATGATTTTCACAAAATTTGAAATTTATAAACAAGCTGAAATCTATTTCATCTTTTCACTAACCTTTTAATTTGATTCAAAAACTTGATCTTACCAATAGCAGCAATTGGTAAACCCCTGCGTCTAGATAGCATGTCGGAATAAGCTTGAAGAGAAATCCACCACCTTTTGCACCTCTAAGGCCGACGACTATTCTAAGGGGAGGAGGGATATTTTTTTTTTCTTTCTTTGATGTCAAGTGAATTGTGAGAGTTAGAGTTTTTTGAACCTGTGAGTAAGTATATATAAGGAATGATGGACTTGGAATTAACTAATTATTTGAGCCCATCCAACTCACATATACACGCCTCACACGCCCCACCTCATCCAAGTTCGGCTAAGTTGACTTTCAATTTAGTCCAATTATTAATTAGGTCCAACATATTTTAATCCAATTAAAATATAATACTAATTAATAATCCTCTAAATCAAATAATCTAATTATTTAATAAAAGAATGAGTATAATAAATAAGTCTATTTATTTATTATAATTAATTTATTTTAATTAATCTAATTAATCAAATAAATTAATGTGTTCATAATAAATACTTCTAATTATTTATTATTAATTTATTTCCATTAATCCAATATTAATCAAATAAATTATTTTGCTCATCAAACAGCAAATTACCTATTTATATATATATTTGACAATGAAAGAACTTTTTTCACTCAAATCGTTTGAAGCGAGACTCTCTAGGATCGTCTCAATTGGTATTGGGAGGAAACCAAGGATGTGAGTGTCACTTAACCAGTCACGTTGACTCACATTGAAACCCAATTAAAAGGAATAGATCAATCCGAACTTTTAGGTCACAGACACCATGTGAGTATAAGTCCTTCACTGTAACATCTCAATAGAGTGAGAGTCATGGATTACGTCAAACTCATAGGACTTGATGTTGTGCTTTATGAATCCTAGTAAGATGAAATTACTGAACTACCTTTATGCACTATACATAAGTTAGTTCTCCTACTTTGGCCAAAGACTTATAATTTCATTTACCTACGATCGCACAGGACGTTAACTCGTTATTACCCGAGACAGTGAATCCACTATTGGCAATCACTGAACAATTGTCACTTGTCCTTCTGAACCGCACTTCGAGGTGGATCCAACCAAAGGGTGAATTGGATATAACTACTCTAATAACTTATTCAGTGTCATAAGTCCAATCTTCGTAAATCCTCAAGTCTAAGGCTCACGCACACTACCGTGCCCAGTAATTCAATCATCGACTGTCAACGAGTAACTACCCATGATTGAATTACGGTGAGCTGTGTTCGAATATATCAATTCCATTTATATATTTATGACTAAGCTCTCACCATCTAAAGTGACCGACTGACATTTTTTGTCAAAACTTGTGTCATACAAGTCTGGTCTTGATGCCCAATTAAGACTATTCGACTTGCGAACTCTAGTTTAAGTAAACAAGGAACTGATACTTCTAGTGTCCTCCTCTAACCATTGAGGAGTAGAAGCTCCCTCTTGATTACTCGGGGCTTATTTATTCAATACTTATATTAATGTCATCAAAATTGATATGAACAAAACAATGCCTTTATTAATGAACAAGAGTTTGTACAACATAAATGTAAAAGCCCTAATTAATCGAATTCCTCTATGGCATAGAGGGCACAATCCTAACACTACCCCTCAAAAGAAAACCTTTTTTGTATCTGAAAGTATATATTTTGCTTACTTAATCATTGTTTTTAACATTTTTTCCACTCGATTTAAGTAGTTTTCATAAGTATTTCTTCTATGAAATAAGTATTATTTTTTTTTTATTTTTTTTTTCGTAGTTGATTTCTTTGAAATCTGATATTATTGATGAAATATAATGATAGTTGTGATTTTAATCTGAAATGTTTAAATTGAAATTAGTCGGGATATATTTCTTGGACCTTTTATATATAGTTTGTATTTAATGTTAGGATTACTTTTCAATTTACTTTAAAAATTACATTTTATTAGATTAGTTATCAAACTATGTGTAATACTATGTATATAAGGCAGTAAAATTTGAATTAATATCGAGCTTCAAAATTTGTGTTTAAACTTGGTTTGACTATTAACTGAGCCGGGGTTTAAAACTTATTAAACATAGAAAGTTGTTCAAGCTTGATTTGATAGGTTAATGAACCGAACTCAAATAAGCTTTTGAGTCAAGTATCGAGTAGTTTGATTCATCTTTCACCTTTATTTATATTACATTAAGCATTTATAACTTATTGGTGGAGTGCGTTGACGATACTCGAAAAACGCAGCGGAAAAAATTTGATTCCCAAGCCATGAATCAATTTTTGGTTTTATTTATTTTAATAAAATAATCTAATTAATTTTAATGCATGAATGTGAATATAACCTTTGTAGAAAAATGGCCGTAATTTCAACTGGCCTAGCAACGAACGCCTCGTCACTTGCCTCTAGATCGATACACGAAATAAGCAGCTAAATCTTCTTCCTTCACCTTCTTGACTGACTGCTAGTGTGTGGGGAGGATTTTATTTCTCTTGTTATATTGAGGCTAGGTTGTCAGTTAGTAACCCAAGACTTAAGTTGCAGGATTAAATTATTCCTACAACTTCACAGGCCTTAAGTTACATGCCTATTGGGTCCAATGTGGACTCCCATGTGGGCTAAATTGACCTAGTCAATTTAGCCCACTTTACTTAACCATATTTTTAATCTTAGTCATATACTTATTTCTATTAAATATAGTTTTAATCAAATAAAATATTAATTTAAATATTTAATCAACCTAGTTAATCAAGTACATAAATAGATAAATTTAATTTCTTATTGTTCAATCAAATCAAACAATTAATTAAATTAATATGTCCAATTAATTAATTTGTCAATCAAATTACAAATTATCAAGAAGCCCTCAATAACAAAACATGATTTCCAGCTTATTCCCTATAACGCGATTCTCTATGTTCATCTCGATTGGCGGAGGATACCAAGGGATGTGGGTGACACATAGCCAGTCTCGTGGCCCACATTGTCACCCAATCAAGTACAAAATGACTACGTCATCACGGACCTCTCAGTTATGAATTCCATATAAGTATAAACCTTCACTAATATATTTCGATCAAGTGAGAGTCATGGAATATGTCAAACTCACATAACTCGATGCTATGCTATGAATCATAGTAACCTGAAATGGCCAAACTACCCTTCGTGTCTCACACAAGTTAGTTTATCTGCTTTCGCCAAAAACTTTCATTTCAGTTACCTATGATTGCATTGGATATCTTGTCGTTTACTACCGAGATAATTAACCCTTATTGCAATCACTCCACAATTGGTACTTGCCCATTAGGATTGCACTTCGAGGTAGGCCCCATCAATGGATGAATTGGACCTCAATACTCTGGTAACAAATCCAATATCACAAGCACATCGTGACCGTGACTCCTCAAGTCAAAGGTTCATGCATACTATCATAACCAATAATCCAATCATTCACAGTCACAAAGTAATACCCATGATCGGATTATTACGAGTCGAGTTTGAATACATTGATCCTATCAATGTATCCATTGTTATGATGTGTTAGCCTACATGGCCAGCCCCCAAGGATAATCGACTGCGTAGCGGAAGGTAAAAAATAAGAATTTTACATAAAAGCATAATCGGCATCCCCTAAACAGGGGGTTTTCACATGTGTACCTCGTTGACGAAATTACAAAAATTGATCTTGCGGATTTTGGCTGCTTCGGATGTGGCTTGCTTCAACGCTCCAAATGTCGCGTCTCTATGGTATATCCACACCTTAGTTCACACCCTCGATAATCTCCACCAGTGCTAGTAAGGAGAAAATTGAATATTTGGCTTATAGAAATAAAGGGTAGGAATTATTTCTTGTGTCCTTCGTTCTCAACACATGAGCTTGAAGAACATGAAATAGAGTTGAAGAGAGAAACGAAACAATGAATATTTTTCATTCTTGAAATTGTGATTAGGTTAATTAGGATTAATTCCTTACAAAATATAATATGTACATATATAGAGGTTCCAAAATGATGGAAACTCTCTCTCACACACACACACACATGCCATGTGTGTGTATATTTATATATATACATATGATATTTTATATTTTATTCCTTTTTTATGTCTCTCTTCCATAGTTGTTTGAATCATCCAAATAACTAATGAGATCTGCCCATATATTTGGGATTTTCCCCAAATGATGTGGGTGAAAATCCGTCTTTGGGCCAAGCTGGGTTGTCTAAAATCATATGGGCCCAAGCCCAATGATTTCGTGAACTTGGATCCTTCTAAAAGACATCATATTCGGACAAGCTTAGCTGTAGGCCCAGATGACCCGACCTGCAGAGGTAGGGCAGCTGATTACGGACAGCTGAGAGACAAGATCCAATCAATCCTCAACCTTACCATATATAGACCTGCAGAGATCCGGCCTATCTTTCCCAATTATATCCGAATTGATTGTAGCCTCATTTAGATAGGTTATTGTTTATTCTTATTACCAAATGTATATTAAGCATAGTTGACCTACCCTAGTTAACCCTCCATCAAATTTTGTATATATATCGACTCCAATATCAATAAAAAGGATCCGAACTCTTGACCCCTGTGGACGTAGGTCTAATTTTTGGACCGAACCACGTTAAATCTCTTGTTATTTACGTTATTGCTTTTATATTACATATTAATCTCGCCATAATACTCATATTCTCCCATCTATTAATATAAATATTATTGATGTGAAATCCACACGCATCACCAAATATATGGCTGTGTTTGGTTTTATTTTCAAACCATTTTTTGGCCAAAATTTTGGCCGAAACTTGTTTGCTTTATGTTTTTTTGACCAAAAATGATTTTTTTGGTCAAAAAAATTATCAGCTATTGTCTCCCTATTTGTCTCTATTTTAGGGTGCCTACTAATTACATCAACTACAATATAATCATTTAAAACCTATATTATATTATATTTTTCAATTATAAACACAACTTTTCAGACAAAAATTTACATGATTTGACTGCTACAGTAATTTTTGTCTCTTCTGAAAATAAAATCAAACACAAAACCAAACACATTTTCATCAAAATACACAACTTTCAATAAACTTTTTCACTAAAATTTTCACCAAAAAAAACCCCAAAATAAAACCAAACACAGCCATATAAGATCTCTCCAAATATATATGTGTATATCCAAATAATATCTATCCATATATATTTAGATATTATCAATATATATATATATATGAAAGAGAAAATATATATATATATATATATATACACACATATCATTTATATATATGTGTAGACTTGGTAGCAAGACAAAAAAATTCTTCACCAATTGTACATATATACACGTCTATATCCAAAAAAGTCTACACATATATATATAAATGATATGTGTGTGTGTGTATATATATATATATACATATATTAATTAGACCACTAATTAATTAATTAATTTGTCACCACTAATTAATTAGTTAATTTGTCCTTCCCAATTTAATATTTCAATATTAAATTATAAGACCTTTTATTAATTAAAACCACTTAATTAATTAATTCCTTTTCCCAATTAATTTATTCCAATTAATCAATCTCTCCATTAATTCACACAAAATTAATTTAGCCAATAAGTACTACACTAAGTTAAGTGTTTCACCCCTTAGTCTCGTTAACAAGCTAGTAATAAGTCCTTTCCCATAGGCTAAATTTATTTATCCAAAAAATTAATTTAGATATTGAATTAATTCACCTAATTAATTCAAGGCCTATTGATATCTAGCAACGTCGCCATGACTTCCGGCTTGTTAACGATAAAAGCAAGCCTTTCCAGGTTACGATCTTTATGTGAATCGAATCCCTTTAGCTTTTTCTCGTCTAAGCTCTAGGGTATGGTTATAGTTGAAACCCTAATAACCTCATAAACTATGACTATGTTGGAAACACTAATGATCAGGTCTTTAAGCAAGGATCACCAATCTTTCTTTTCAAACACTGCTCCGGAGACTTATAACTATCATTCAAAGTTTACTCAATAGCATAGGAAATACCAGGTAGTTAGCCTTGGACAGATCCCTGCCAATGCCATCTATTCCGCTACACTACCAAACTATACTTGACATATACCGCCATGTGACTATGCTATAGTGCGCGCTGCAGTGAAAGCATAGTGAATAGTATCATTTCCAGACATGACACCTCAGGTAAAAGGATTACACTTCAAAAAAAATGATTATTGCTCATGACATATTGTCATGGTGAAAAGTCCCTTTGCCATGGTTAAAACCAATAGACCACGACTTTGCTATGGTTTTGGCCCTGGTATTTGCAAGCATTGGCTAAAACATTTACCATGGCTTATAGCCATGGTCAATGTTTTGTTCATTATAAAGACCATGACTTTTAGTCATTGTAAAAAAGTGTTATGTTAACATTTCTTCCACCATGGCTAGTTAGAACTTAAAATAGCTAGCATTCTTTTTTACTACGGCTAACTTTAGTGTGACTATATGAAACATCTACCATGGCCAAGTTAGCCATGAGCTTAGACCACTATAGACCACGGTTTTAAGCCATGACATATATTTTCATTGTCAATACTCATTTTTCTTGTAGTGTTAACCTCACACTACAAAACTAAAGGACTTCTAGTTCGACCAGAACCAACGAGATGTCCTTGCGAGGTCGTTCAATTCCATCCTTCTCCAAAGTATGAATCTCCATATATGCACTGACCCGGGGGGTCATTGTCTAAGAAGCAAGACACTTTCCCATTTGAGAATGACATATACAAACAAGTCTTGGCGAGACTATGATATCTCTTATCTCATTATCTCTATGATTTGAAACAAGTTTTATGGATTACAGCCCTTGAGAGTATTCCTAGAGTTACGTACCACTCCCCTAGGTCTGGTTAATCCAAAGGGATCTTTATCTAGACTATATAAGCCATTTACGAAAAAAGAAATACCAATAGGTTTGATATGATGTGAAAGACAATACTGTCATAGTGTTTATATTCCAGTGATTAAGCTAACAAGTAGCTCACCGGGCATATATCACTATCATCTATGACACAAACTTCCACCAAATCATAGTCTTCGACTGACACTTCTTGTCAGAGTATGTGCCATACAAGTTTATGTGGATCTTGATGCCTAGTATGTGATATACAAGTTTATGTGGATCTTGATGCCCAATCATGATCCTTTAACTTGTGAACTCTTATTTAGTGTCTAAGTACCAAGTCCTTTCAGTGCCCTTTTTCTTATCACATAAGAAGTGGAAAACTTGCCTTATTACACTAGGACTATCAATAATTATAGATTCCATTAAGAATTAAATGAACAAAACTAAATGCTTTTTATTAATAGACAAAACGTGCATAAAACAATTAAATGCCCTATTACAATCTAACTCCTCGTTGACATCGAGAGCATAATCCTATCATGCATGATGTAGTGGAAGTAGGTTCGAGATGGATTGTCGCTATGGGGATGAAATAAAAGTGTGGAAAGATCATTGGATACCGAGGCTGAGAAATTTTTGAGTTGTCACGATGATAAACACAATTATGGGGGATGCTGACACGAGAAATCATCACGTGTTTGCACAGCAAGTGGACTGGTCGTGTGTAGTAATAAAACGGATTTTTAAGTCCGAATTGTCGATCCCACAGAGACTTGTATTTTAGACTTTTTGAATTTAAAGCAAGCAATAATTAAACTAAAACTAAAGATTTAAAGATTTTAAAAGCAATAAAATAAATTAAAACAAGAATTAACTCAAATATTATGGAAGCAAGATACAAGAAACAAGATGTCGAATTCAAGATAGCTATGGAAGAGAGCAACTAAGACACATGTGCTGGCATAAATTAATTAATTCTTGTTAAAATCACGTTTTCATATTATTAGACTAATGTTGCTTTGGTGGAAACTCCTTAATTAACTACTACCTGATCTCTCGGCTGTAATAATCCTATGACTACGTGACGGTTCTCTAAATACGTCTATCCGAGAATCAAATCATTAACCATGCATTCACGTTTTAGAATTTCCCCGGATAAATCCGGCTAACTGCACTCGGGAATCTATACCTATCCCTAGGAGCAATTCCTCATGTTTTTCGGATGATGTGATGATTTCTTTGAACCCTAACTTATATTCTCTCGAATGAATAAACTAGACTAATTAGCAAGCATATGGTGATCAAACATATGATTGGAATTAAAGCACAAAATCAATACACAAAGCAACAATAGAATTAATATGAAAAACACAATTTATAACTCAAATATCATAATTTAGCCTCAACATGGCCTTAGTTCGAAGAATCTAATTCATCATAAAAGATAAAAGATAGAAACTTAAATTAAGATTCATATTCATAGACAAAAATAAATCTAAATCTAAGAAACTCCCTCGTATTTTTGATGGTTGAACTTCGATCTTCATCTCTTCCATGCTTCTTGATTTCTTCACCTTCAAGGGCTTTTGAAAATCTTCATGAACATGTAAAAACTATGTCTAAACCCCATTAGGGCTCTATTGTATGCGTATTTCGTCTCCTAACCCTAGAGAACTGATCTAATATATATAAGGGTGGAAGGGGAAGACTCCAACTTGAAGAATTGGAAATTTCCAAAAATCTGCTATTTTTCCCGTCAGAACCAACGTCCGAATGTGAAGTACCCAACGTCCGTACGTTGGATGCAGTAGCACTTTCATTCTACGCAGCGATATGGTTTCCTTCATAACGTTTTCCTCCGATCTCCGATTTAGGTGATTCAAGTTGTCACGTAAAGCTACGACAGAGCTCTACAACTTCGTAGAAGAAACATATGTCAAATTACGTCTCTAAATGCTCCGAAATTCTGCATTTCCTTCCAGTTTTCCTCAATTGTAATGATTTTGCACCTTTACTCAATAAGCACACAAATTACAAGCATATTTGGCATAAATCATGCATAAACCAATATAAATAACATAAATATGAGGCTTTAAAAGATGTAAATCTCACACCTATCAACACCCCCAAACTTAACATTGATCGTCCCCGAGCAATAAAAAGACTTATATATAAGATCAAGAAGCAGCAACCAAAGAGATAAACACAACAACAAAACAAAAACAAAAGGATAACCTCACTTTCGTGGAGTGAGCGATTGCACTTAGCATGTGCAATAAGCCGTTAAATCTCAATTTTACCAAAAGAGGACGAGTTTTGTCTCGTAAGGGTTTGCAGATGATTTACCCACAAAATCATAAAATTTTCAGCCCCACCCAACCAACACAAATTAACTTAACCAACAAGAAAACAATGGCACAAAATTGACCTTTAAGACTCCACAATTGTATACACATATCACAGACTTGCTCATGTTACACCTTGACTCGAATAAACCTCCAAGGGGTGTAGTGATTGTAAGTCTACGGCATTATAGTCAAGTGGCACCCTTACCAAATTTCAGATTTTCTCCCATATCTACTAACCGTAGATCAATCCTAAAGTACAAGCCTCATAGACAACTTCATAACCACTTACATTTCACCACTTAACCATTTAAACTTTAACTTCACATGAAACTTCCATTTAAATTCTTTAAGGCTAGGTCATGTGCAATGTTCCATTCCCTTAGACTTTCTATGACACCCATGTATCGAGCTTTGGATCAATGACTCCCAAACTAGATAGTTTTAGGGCATTAAGTGTCCAGACACTCCTTACGGATTCAATCACTCAAGTGCCAAAGGCCACGAAATAAAACTAGACCTTTCATTCACTTTCAACTTTAATTGGCTTGAGCAAAGCTCAAATTAGCTTAATAGTACAGTTTATAGGCATGTAGCTTTTCACCTCCAGTACATATCAGCCTGACTTTATAGTCATACCAATTTTCATCAACCTTATTCATTATTCATTAGGCATATGAAGCAACTACTCAACTCATGACCCTAAGAAAAATCTAAGTCAATATTTCCGGGAGAAATTCCTTAAGTGTTTCAGAATGATTATCCACTTAACTCCTCTACCCTCGACTTGTCGTGCATTTGTGATTCATCTAAGGAGAATCTACTCTAATCTAGGGTCCCACGAGCAAAGTAAAGATATGTGTATTGCATTGAATTCAAATATAAGTCACGACATTACGCCATCTAATTCAAGTCAATCAGTTTCATTGCAACAATTGGGGACTAAAAAAAAAATTCATGCTCGATTTTCTCAACATAAAAGCATCCAACATGATAGCAAATAAATTTCCCCATACTTGAGCTAAACTACGAACACATGATATGAATGTATTAAAAGCACAAAGTACTACCCACATACACCCCCAAACTTAAACTCAACATTGTCCTCAATGTTGTCTCACATAAAAGCGCAAAATAAGGGTATAAGAGTATACTCACAATCAAGGATGTTGAAAAACAATCCTTTATCCACAAGTGTGTCTTTCCAGCTCAAATCATCAAAATCAAACATCTCAAACCAAAGTGAAGGGAACCGGATACTAATCATGCTCAACATACTCAAAACAAACCAAAGCATCAAGCATAAAGGAATACATGTCAAAAGTGCATGTTCAAAGAAAACACCAAAACAGAAAGGAAACCTAAAATCTAAGCAAAACAAGAAACACACAAAAACAAAAGATGAAAGAAAAACTTACAAACTTGGGTTGCCTCCCAAGAAGCGCTCTTTTAAAGTCACTAGCTTGACTTTACCGAGTCATTTCAAGGTGATTTCCGAATGAATGCCTTGTTCATTCTCCAAGTAAGGATGAAATTTGGCCCGGTGTTAGTAGAAAATATGATGAGTAGTGACCAAGCAATCATCCACTCAAATATTTTCTCATAGTCCATCACCACTTCCATCACTTTTTCTTCCCATTGCGCCGAGTGATGATTTGGACTATTCTCCAAGTTATAAGTAGATGACCATTTTTCTTCACCCATCGAAGTGGAAAACTTGGAGCTCATAATGTAGGACTCGTGGAGACTATTGGTTGTTTTAACCTCCTTACATGTGAAGAGGACAGATGGTGGAAAATCTTCAACCGGTTGAGAAGCTATAGAAGTGGAAGGCTCGACAGTGGGAGTTTCTAGTTCTACACATTCAAATGTGCCATACAGTAATGCTTCTAACTCTGCTACATTTTCGGCCGCTCGTTCAGGTGTAATCTGCTCGGCAGAGATCCATTCGTTTTCCCATTCCTCATCTTCTCTCACTGTTTCCTCACCACTCCTCGAAGTCATGCCACCATTTGGTGCTTGTTGCAAAGCTTGAATGACGTCGCACACCAATTGCACATTTTTCGGACAATCCATATCCTCGAGGGTGAGTTGCATAGCTTGAATGAGTCCTAGAACCCATTCTTGTTGCTCCGGGGTCAGAAACGGAAGATTTCCCAATGTCTCGGATGCTTGAACGTTAAGTGTGCGACGCTGAGGTGTTGACACCTTAACAGAAATCCTCTCGTTTTTTATTTCCTCAACGATCATTAGAGCCTCCTTAATCGGTCCATCATACAAAGCATCAATGGCTTTGTGTACCAATTTCATATTTTCCGGTTGATCCAAATCATCTAGTGTGAGTTGTAAGTGGTGTATGAGTTGTCGAACCCATTCTCGTTCTTCCAGAGTCGGGGACAGACGATATCTCGCCATTGGTACCTAAAATTAATAAATAAAAAATTAAAATTAAAACAAAAACAAAGAAAGAAAGAAAAAAAGAGAACAAAACTAAATACTTGCAATAAAAACAAAAACTAAAAAAACAAGTCCCCGGCAACGGTGCCAAAAACTTGACACGAGAAATCCTCACGTGTTTGCACAACAAGTGGACTGGTCGTGTGTAGTAATAAAGTGAATTTTTAAGTCCGGATTGTCGATCCCACAGAGACTTGTATTTTAGACTTTTTGAATTTAAAGCAAGCAATAATTAAACTAAAACTAAAGATTTAAAGATTTTAAAAGCAATAAAATAAACTAAAACAAGAATTAACTCAAATATTATGGAAGCAAGATACAAGAAACAAGATGTCGAATTCAAGATAGCTATGGAAGAGAGCAACTAAGACACATGTGCTGGCATAAATTAATTAATTCTTGTTAAAATCACGTTTTCATATTATTAGACTAATGTTGCTTTGGTGGAAACTCCTTAATTAACTACTACCCGATCTCTCGGCTGTAATAATCCTATGACTACGTGACGGTTCTCTAAATACGTCTATCCGAGAATCAAATCATTAACCATGCATTCACGTTTTAGAATTTCCCCGGATAAATCAGGCTAACTGCACCGGGAATCTATACCTATCCCTAGGAGCAATTCCTCATGTTTTTCGGATGATGTGATGATTTCTTTGAACCCTAACTTATATTCTCTCGAATGAATAAACTAGACTAATTAGCAAGCATATGGTGATCAAACATATGATTGGAATTAAAGCACAAAATCAATACACAAAGCAACAATAGAATTAATATGAAAAACACAATTTATAACTCAAATATCATAATTTAGCCTCAACATGGCCTTAGTTCGAAGAATCTAATTCATCATAAAAGATAAAAGATAGAAACTTAAATTAAGATTCATATTCATAGACAAAAATAAATCTAAATCTAAGAAACTCCCTCGTATTTTTGATGGTTGAACTTCGATCTTCATCTCTTCCATGCTTCTTGATTTCTTCACCTTCAAGGGCTTTTGAAAATCTTCATGAACATGTAAAAACTATGTCTAAACCCCATTAGGGCTCTATTGTATGCGTATTTCGTCTCCTAACCCTAGAGAACTGATCTAATATATATAAGGGTGGAAGGGGAAGACTCCAACTTGAATTAGAATTGGAAATTTCCAAAAATCTGCTATTTTTCCCGTCAGAACCAACGTTCGTACGTTGGATGCAGTAGCACTTTCATTCTACGCAGCGATATCGTTTCCTTCATAACTTTTTCCTCCGATCTCCGATTTAGGTGATTCAAGTTGTCACGTAAAGACAGAGCTCTACAACTTTGTAGAAGAAACATTTGTCAAACTCCGTCTCTAAATGCTCCGAAATTCTGCATTTCCTTCCAGTTTTTCTCAATTGCAATGATTTTCCACGTTTACTCAATAAGCACACAAATTACAAGCATATGTGGCATAAATCATACATAAACCAATGTAAATAACATAAATATGAGGCTTTAAAAAATGTAAATCTCACACCTATCAGATGCTAATGTTTCGGTCTTATTGGATCACCATACACGAACTTGGTAAGAAATTTTAATACGAAGAGTATTCTGGCCACCGGATTCGGATATTATTCTTTCACTCCCCCTTTACTTGCCACCCCTATCCCGACACGTTGGTATTGTTAGGAATCAAGGCTCTCAATGGTGAAACAACAACGAAAAATATAAGAAACAAAGGAAAAACAAAAGCAATAAAGAAGACAAAGAATTTATGTTGGAAACCCAATCAAAGGAAAAAACCACCTCCAATTAGATCTTTTTATTTCAACTATCTCAAAGTGATTCGGTTACGATTACAAGATGAGTTCTATGCTATTTAAATAGACAAAAGTGAAGTTAAAACCCTAATAGATTTAGGAAAAACAATCCTAAATCAACCCTAGGACTTAAGGAAATAATCCTCATCAAAATAGGACTCAAGAAACTTGCCAAAAATACATAAGCCACAAAAAAACCATCAAAACCGCGTCTCCAGCGCTGTTGCCCGCACCCAGGCGCCATCTTTCTGCCGGCGCCGCCATCAGCGTGTGGCGCCCCCATTGCTTCACTTTTTCGCCTCCTTTTTGTTCATTTGAGATCCCGGTCTAACCCCGACCCTTCTTGGCTCTATTTTGGCTCCTTTTTCCAACTTATTTTGATCCAACTCCACACAATTGCCCAACAATCTCCCACTTGGAGACTGATCAAAAATAGCCCAAACTCAAACTCGAAACAAACAATCATTTTTCACTTTCTCCTAAGTGAAAAAATCCCGATCTAGTTGGAACATCTCCAAAATCAATGGAGATCAAACGAAGCATCTCCATGCCCCATCAATTCGTCCGGCTCAAGTGACCCCCACTTGATGGACTCTCTCTTCTTTTCCAACATGTACAATGTTCCCTTTCTCGAACCACTTGCCACTACCCTATTCTCTTTGGCGATCACCCAAGATCCACCACTAAATACCGTGGTATATCTCTCTCGGTCCAACTGACCCACGAATATAAGGTTCCTCCTAAGACCTGGAACATGTCTCACCTCACTTAACTTGAGTATTACTCCATTGGCATCCTCGATGTCAACATCACCCTTCCCTACTGTGTTCAAGGTTTCGTCTCCTCCTAGACTAACCTTTCCAAACTCACCGGAAACATAGTTGGCCAACATTCTTTCCCCCGATATAGAGTGATAGGATGCACCTGAGTCCAAAATCCAAGTACCCCTTGGATCCTCGGTACAACAAACCAAAGCATCACCATGATCCTCTGTCACGGTACTCGCGGATCCCTTATCTTGTTTCTTCTTCCTATCTTTCTTCGGCTCCTTGCACTTGTGTTGGTAGTGCCCGTATTCCCCGCAATTATAGCATTTCACTTCCTCCCTGCATTTTTTTCGTTAACTATTTCCTCCTCCGAAACTCAAGGCTCCCGCCATAATTTCCCCAGATTCTTTCCTACTAATGTCCTCGCTCAGAATCATATCCCGGATTTATTGAAGCTTCAGAGTTTTATCCCCGGAAGAACTACTCACCGCAGTCACAATTGCACTCCAACTATCAGGCAAGGATGAAAGTAGGATCAAAGCTTGGATCTCATCATCGAACGTGATTTCTATCGAACTCAACTGAGTTAAAATCACGTTAAACTCGTTGATGTGATCCGTCACAGATCCACCTTCACCCATCCTCAAATTAAATAATCTACGCATCAAATATACCTTGTTCGAGGTGGATGGCTTCTCGTACGTATTTGATAGCGCTTCCATCAGACCTGTTGTAGTCTTCTCTTTGTTGATGTTGAAAGCAACATTCCTCGCCAGCGTCAACCGAATCACACCACGAGCTTGGCGATCTAGCAACGCCCAATCTTCATCCGTCATCTTCGCCGGCTTCTTTCCCGTCAACGGTTCATGTAGCTTTTTCTGATACAAATAATCCTCTATCTGCATCTTCCAAAACCTGAAATCCCTACCATCGAACCTATCTATCTTAACTTTTCCCTCATCACCAGCCATATCTCCCACTCAACAAAAATCTCAAAGCTAATCTAAGCTCTCGTGTTTACCCTCGGATCTAGTTCTAAGACGTCTCCTAAAACTCAAAACCTTCGGCTCTTGATACCAGTTGTTAGGAATCAAGGCTCTCAATAGTGAAACAACAACGGAAAATATAAGAAACAAAGGAAAAACAAAAGCAATAAAGAAGACAAAGAATTTATGGTGGAAACCCAATCAAGGGAAAAAAACCACCTCCAATTAGATCTTTTTATTTCAACTCTCTCAAAGTGATTCGATTACGATTACAAGATGAGTTCTATGCTATTTAAATAGACAAAAGTGAAGTTAAAACCCTAATAGATTTAGGAAAAACAATCCTAAATCAAACCTAGGACTTAAGGAAACAATCCTCATCAAAATAGGACTAAAGAAACTTGCCAAAAATACATATGCCACAAAAAAACCTTCAAAACCGCGTCTCCAGCGCTGTTGCCCGCGCCCAAGCGCCATACGGTGGCGCCTGGACACCATCTTTTAGCCGGCGGCGCCATCAGTGTGTGGCGCCCCCCCTTGCTTCACTTTTTAGCTTCCTTTTTGTTCATTTGAGATCCCGGTCTAACCACGACCCTTCTTGGCTCTATTTTGGCTCCTTTTTCCAACTTATTTTGATCCGACTCTACACAATTGCCCAACAGGTATGGCACTACTCTAAAAATGGTTTCTTTACAGTCAAGAATGCTTACCATGTTGCACGTTCTTTTAACATTATGATGCTCCTAGTCTTTCACAACGTTCTCAGGGTGCTTGGAATTTTCTTTGGAAAACATGGCTACCACCCAAGGTAAGGGTTTTTATTTGGAGGGTTTGTAGAGGCATTTTTCCAACTCTGTTGAATCTTAATCGTCGTCATTGTCAAATGGAAAATGTATATCCATGTTGTTCCATGCATGATGAATATGATTTACATGGTCTCTTGGAATGTGATATGGCCCGACAAATTTGGTCACTTTTGGATTTACCCTAGTCTGTTATTGCAAGTTGGCATGAGTCGGCGGAGTCTTGGATTCTAAATGTTTAAGGAAAATTTCAAAAGGAGGATGGACAGACTTTTATGATATTATTTTGGTCCATTTGGTCAAAAAAAAAAATAATCGAATTGTGTGGGAGAAAGAAGAACTGAATCCGCTAAGTATTGTTGTAGGGGCTAAATCTTATCTTGCATCTTATCGGAAAGTTCAAGCTATCACTTCAACGAGGTCTCCTAGTGCTCTGACCCTAGCTACATGGATCTGCCCGAAGCAAAATTTGTTAGACTAAATTTTGATGGGGCTGTTCTTACACATGCGGGTGGTGTTGGTCTAGGTGTAGTGGCTCGTGAGTCTACGGGTTCTTGTTTAGCTTGGTTAACTCCCTTTCTTCCCCATGTTACTGATCTGAAAATTGCTTAAACCATGGCTACCCGAGAGGCCACAGATTTGGCAGAAGGGAGGGGTTGACAAAATGTTATCATGGAGGGCAACTGTTCTTCTGATCTATCTAAGCTTCGTAATCCTGATACAAATTACTCTTCTGTTTCGTGCTTTATTTATGATCTTAAGTTTGTTTGTTCTGTTTTCTCTTGTTGTTCGTTTAGTCAAATTAGAAGAACGAGCAATTGTGTTGCTCATTCTATAGCTAAGTCGCTACTACTAGCTAGGAAGGATCTCTTGATCCTCCACCTATTATTGTTTCCTTGCTTTGTCGGACATCTCCTTGGATGGTTGATTAATAATATGTGATTTGATTCTGAAAAAATCTCACCCCTAAACAAAATTTCTAACTCTTTGCCAATAAAAGAATACACATCGAGGCTCGAAGTATACAAGATGAACCGTATACAAGCATATGCTAACACTTCAAAGAATTCAAAAAAATTTTGAAATACAGACCGAACACATAAAGATATTTGTGACTCAGAAGAAAAAGAAAAGCAAAACACAGATTAAAGACTAGGATACCTTATTATTAGCATTAATTAGTTAAGAAGCAGAAGCCAAAACCAACAATAATAAATTTCTCTTTTAAATAGTTTTTCCCCACAATGGGGTTCACGTGATACAGCACATGTTTCCATTCCCAACCAACAAAAGACGAAAACACCCCCACCCACAATCGTCTCCTTCAATCCCCAATACCATATTGCCAACCAAATACGAAAAAGAAACAAGACAATATAACAACAACAATAGTTGGAATGTAGAGAAAAATTAACCATCACCAACAAAGAATCCCATTTCTCTACACAAAAGCACAAAAAGAACCCCAACTCATAGTTATTAATTTATCCCCCACAAATGACTTTTGAGGGCTGAAAAAACAGAAATCAATTTGATTCTCCAAAGATGTGCTATGTGGGGAAAGCAACCAAGATCTTCATCCTCATTGTAACAGCTTTGGTCATAAGTGGACTTGTTTTGGGGTTTGGGATTATCAAGCACCATGCCAAATCCAGCAAATGCGATTCCGATTCATGCCCACAACCACAAGCCACCCCTATAATTGTACCTAATCCTTCTACCCAACCAAACCCTACTCCACTGCCGCCGCCGCCCACCCAGAATCCAACCCCACCTGATTCAACTCCGCCTCCAACATTGTATCCTCCGCCGCCGCCGCCGCCGCCGAGTGGTAGTTCTGGCTCAACTCTTCCTGATTCACCCCCGCCTCCGACATTCTATTCGCCGCCGCCGCCGCCAAGCGTTCCTGATGCATCTCCGCCTCCAACATTGTCTTCTCCTCCGCCTCCAACATTGTCTTCTCCGCCGCCTCCAGCGACATTCCCACCTCCTCCTGCGGTGGTCTCCGGTGCGCCGCCGCCGTCATTTAATCCGCCTAGCACGGTGCCGGTCACTCCGGGTCCAGTTAATAGTTCCTAGTTCTGCTCTTTTATTTATTTCTTTATTTATTTATTACTTGACATTTGTTTTCTTTTTTCTTTTTTTTTTTTCTTCAAATTGACATTTGGGTTTTTTACTGATATGTATAAATCGTCGGTCGATTGATTTGTAAAGGGCTCTGTCTGTTCCTTTTTCCTTTTTCTTTTGTTGTTTTCTTCAATATTTTCTGAGTGTTACTTTTTAACGATTGATTGGCAACTGTTAGTTACTATATGATCTTTATTCCCCTGTCATAATTGATAAGAAATGGGTGCCTGTCTGAGTTTGATAGAGAGAGAGAATAGAATTGTAAAAGCTTAAAAGGCTACACGTTGTTAGGCCCTAATTGGAATGTACTCGTACTTGAAAAATTATTTTGGGTAAAATAGAAAAATAAAATGTTTTAGGTGAGTGAAAATGATATTAAAAGTACGTTTGTATGCATTGTTTTTAATTGGGAAAAAAAATGCCATGATAACCGATTGCATAATTTTTTTTATTGGGTGTGTGAGAATTGAGGTTATTAATTTATCATTTTGAAGTTCCACAAACTCTTTGGTTATGTTTGGATGTGTTTTGCTTATTTTCAACGTCATTTATTAAAATATATGGAAAAATGAGTTTTTGATTTTTCGTGTGAAAATGTAGGCATATTTGGTTGTGTTTCTGAAAATTGTTGAAATTGATGATTTGATGATGTATGAAATGATTGAGTTAGTTAAAAGTTATATGAATGGTATATATAAAATAATAGCTAATATTATATTAATTAAATATATTTATAAGTAAAAAACTAAAAATCAGCCCCAAAAAAAGTATTAAAAATATTCAATTTTTTTTTTTGGTGATATTAAAAATATTCAAAATGGGTCTTAAAATGTGCACAAACTTATGGAGGTTAATATGATGTATTTTATTCCACTATAGCACCACATTTGTTGCCTGAAATGTGGATTTGTAGAAGGAATATGAGGGAAAGAAAAATGTTCGGATGATTTGATAAAGTGAAAGGTATTTATTGGAGATGTGAAAGTAGAAAATGACAATAAGTGTATTTTTAATTGAAAATAGTATAAACTGTGTATTTATATTTTCCAACTAAAAATGAAAATATAGATATGGAAACACAAACAAACAAAGCCTTTGTTTCTTTTTCTTTTATGTTGTATTCGATAATTTACTTCAATTATTTAATCTTTTAGCAAACTAATTCTTTTATTTCATAAATTTAATTTTTAATTTTAGATATATTTTAAATGGCTTCATTTTCGCAAAAAAAAACATTTGTTCCCGCTTTTTTAGTGACTAATATGTAAAAAAAGGATTAAAGTACAACAAACAAACTTAAAATCATACCATTTTGCTCCTAAAACTTGCATGTTTTGGCCAAAATACAGCAGAAAGGACGAAAGTGATACCAAACTAAACGTTAAGGATTGTAGCATAACAAATTTTTTTTTGGGGACCAAAGTGATACAAACTTGAAACTCCAGGAATTATAAGTAACATGGGCCCAATCTTTTTTATATGAGATGTGTGCTATGATGCAAAAAATCAGATACAAGGATATAAAAGTGTCGTGATAATAGATGGTATGTTTTTTTTTTTTTTTTTGCATGAGAAATGTTGATGTGACAAATCTTATATGTATGTAATGTGCGCTATGATGCATGGAATCGGATATGGGGATATAAAAGTGTGGTTATAATTGACGGTATAATTTTTTCTTTTTGGGTCTGTGTGAGAATTGTTGACGTGAGAAAGCTTTTTTTATGAGATATGTGTTATGATGCACGGATACGAATACGAATACGAGGATATATGTACGATACAAATATGGAATACAACAAATTCAAAAATGTCTGGACACGATACATAAATACAATTACACATTTATACATACATATATATATATACACACACACAAATACATACGTGTAAAATGCCACAATTTACATATTTATACATATATATCTATACTACATACATACATTATACCCACCCCGCCCCTCGAGATTAGCAAAATGCCACAATTTTTTGGTCCAACTTCAACTCTTGCAAAAAACAATCAAGATAGACAAATAATTGTTTCAAATTCTAGTGTTACGCAAAATAAAGATTTAAAATAATAGTTAACGAGCACTAATTTACTCAATCACTATCAAAAGTCTCATCATTAAGATCATTATCTTCATCTTCGGCTCTCAATACTCGAGCATTAAGCTGTGTTGCTCTTGCAACTTATTTTTTTTTCTAATGTTTGATTTAATTGAATAAGTGGACCATGGGTTTTTACTAAAAGAATAAAACATGTAAAAAATTTAAGTGCATTTTAGATTCGAAGTTGGGAAAAAAATAAATTTAGGCCTAAAATCATACCATATAGACATGAAATACGCTGGGGCCTAAGGACTGAGAGTGTTTTCTCCCCGAGCGTACGCCCCAATTGATTGGGCGTACGCCCATGAGGGGTTACGCCCCCTCCTATTGCCTCGGGCATTTCAGCAACGCCCCGCCCCGGGTGTACGCCCCGGGCACACCCCGAGACTGCCTCTTAAAACACTGATTGAAATGTAGTACTTGGAAAATACGAGGGGGTTTGTAATTCTAAGAACATATAAGGAGGCCTACAATTTTCACTGTAAAAGTTTAATACTTGTTGAGGCAAAAACTAACCGTGGTTTCATTTAGCGCAATGAAATCGAGTATGGTTTTAAGTAATTAAAACAGGCATGTGGAACATGATCATTAGATACCTGTCTAACCATAAGATAGTCGTCATCTTCATAGCATGCATCTGATTTAGATTCATCCCAAAGTACGGATAGAGCTCGTTGTCTGGAATTTTGATCATTCCTTTGGAACTTCCTCAATTAGGGCAGTTAGGTCTGATGTGACCGGGTTCAAAATATTCATGGCATATTTTCTTATCATTTTTCTGAGGAACTCTGTGTCGGAAGTTAGATTGGAGTTTCGCTGGACTATTTGAGAAACTACATTTTTCTAGTGACCATAGCAAGTTCTTCATTGAATTGGTCATCACTCATTTATTCTGGATCAGCACGAATTTCTATTGAACTTGAAGGAAAGTCAAGTGACTTTTGGATCTTTGTTTCGAAATTGTTAGATTGGTAAAACCCTAGTGAGTTTATTGTATTGATATCAAAACATATATATAGAGGTACAAGAATATGAGAAACCCTAACCTATCAAACAAGGCAACAAGATATACAAAAGATAAAGAAACTAATAAGACTAGGAAACGTATACATATTTAACACTCCCCCACAGTTGAAACAGGAGGTTCACTAACGTTGAGACTGGCTCAAAAATCATTGAATAGAGGCGATGGAAGACCTTTGGTAAAGATATCAGCAAATTGGTGTGCAGAGGGAACATGTAACACACGAACTTCACCTAAGGCAAATTTTTCACGTACAAAATGTATGTCAATTTCAATATGTTTAGTACGTTGGTGCTGTACAGGATTAGAGGACATGTAACAGAGCTGATGTTGTCACGGAAAACAATAGTAGAACGAGGAAGAGGACAATGAAGCTCAAGAAGAAGATTACGGAGCAAAGAAGATTCAGCAACAGCATTAGCAATGCCGTGATATTCAACTTCGGTGCTGGAACGAGAAATGATAGGTTGACGTTTGAAGGACCAAGAAATAAGATTATCACCTAAGAAAACACAGTAGCCAAAAGTGGAACGACGAGTATCTGGGCAACCAGCCCAATCCGCATCCAAGTAGGCAGTGAGATGGGTAATAGAAGAAGGCCTAATGTAAAGGCCATGACCAAGAGTTCCTTTAACATAACGAAGAATGCATTTAAGGGCAAGTATGTGAGGTTCCGGGGGATCGTGCATAAAAAGACAAACTTGTTGGATAGCAAAGGCAATATCGGGACGAGTGATAGTGAGGTACTAAAGAGCGCCAGCTAAACTACGATAAAGAGTAGCATCAGGAATGGGAGTACCAGAAGCAAAGAGCTTCACCCGAGTGTCAACGAGAGTAGAGACCGAATTACAAGAGGAGAGGTTGGCACGAGCTAAGATGTCATAAGCGAATTTGGACTGGGAAAGAAAAAGACCAGAAGATGAGCGAGTAACAGAAATACCAAGAAAGTATTGAAGAGATCCTAGATCAGTCATAGCAAATTCAGAGGACAACAGACGAGTAAGATGATTAAGGAGAGAAGAGAAAGAGGCAGTTAAGACAATGTCATCCACGTATAGAAGAAGATAAGTAGTGTCGAACCCATGATGAAGAATGAAAAGAGAATTATCAGCTTTGCCGCTTGCGAAACCGAGAGAACAAAGATAAGTAGTGAAACGTTGGTACCACGCGCGGGGGGCTTGTTTGAGGCCGTAGAGTGCTTTCTTAAGACGACAGACATGATGAGGAAAGGAAGGATGGACAAAAACTGGCGAATTGCGAAATTGCAAGAGAGAGAATGGTGCAAATGGTAGCAGGTTTGACAACAGGGCTAAAAGTTTCATCATAGTCGAGACCAAGTTGTTGAGTATTGCCTTGGGCAACTAAGCGAGCTTTGTAGCGTTCTAAGGAGCCATCAGAATGAAATTTATGGCGAAAAATTCATTTAGAGCCAACTACATTGGTAGAAGGCAGACACGGGACTAGCTCCCACGTGGAATTGGAGTGTAAGGCTGCGAGTTCAGAGTCCATGGCGGTAGCCCAATTTAGATGACAAAGGGCCTCAGTGTGGGAGCGAGGAAGAGGGAAAAGCGAGGTAGTTGCAGAAAGGTTAAAAATCGTATGGGGGCGAACAATGCCAAATTTGGAGTGCGTGATCATGGGATGTTGTGACGGCGTGTTGATAGTACGAGGTTGGGTGAAAGAGTGAGAGGACGACGGGTTGGTGGGAGCCGAGGAAGAGGGTTGGTGAGATTGTATTACATGAGGAAAAAACCGGGGTGGGGGGTCTTCATCGGACTCAAGAAAGGAATAATTGGGTGGCGGAGTTGAGGGACGAGGTGTGGAGAAGGGAAAAATGGTTTCATGAAAAACAACATGACGGGAAATAATAATTTTATTTGTACAAAGATGAAGGCAACAATAGCCACGGTGGTTAGCATGAAAGCCTAAAAAGACACATACAGGGGAACGAGGAACGAGTTTGTGGAGAGTAGTGGTAGAGATGTTGGGATAACATAGACAGTCGAAAACGTGGAGATGCGAGTAATCAGGAAAAGTGTTATACAAAATTTCAAAAGGAGTACGATAGGAAAGAGTGGTGGTGGGGAGAAGATTGAGAAGATGCGTTGCCATGTGCAGAGCCTCGACCCAAAATATCAGAGGAAGATGAGCGTGAAAGAGAAGAGTGCGGATTATGTTATTGATGGATTGGAGCGTGTGCTCGGCTTTGCGGTTTTGTTGGGAAGTATGAGGACAGGAAAAACGAAAAGTAATACCGAGAGAGTTAAGAAGAGAGTGGAAATTATTATTATCAAACTCACGACCATGATCACATTGAAAGGATTTAATTTCAGTATTAAATTGATTTTTAGCATAAGTACAAAAATTTAGAAAAATATTAAAAACATCGGATTTGGAACGAAGGGGAAAAACCCATAAAAAATGAGAAAAAGCATCCAAAAAAATAACATAATATTTATAATCATTTGCACTAACTAATGGAGAAGTCCAGAGATCTGAGTGTATAATGTCAAAAACACGACTAGTACTAGAAGTAGAGCTAGAAAACGATAACCGATGATGTTTCCCAAGTTGACAAGCATGACAAAGAGGTAATAAAGCATTTTGACAAGAAATAAATTTTCTAGAAACTAAAAAATGAAAAACGGAAGCGCCGGGATGACCAAGGCGTTGATGCCACAAGGTAGGAGAAGAGGCGGTAAAGTTGAGAGCGGAAGAGGAAGCACGGACGGTGGAAGGGAGAACCGAGTAGAGCTCGTTGAAACTATCACTGCGGAAGAGGTGGTTGCTCGTTCAAAGGTCCTTCACAGAGAAACCATAGGGATCAAATTCAACGAAGACATTATTGTCGTGTTTAAATTTACGAACAGAAATTAAATTGGTTACAATGTTAGGAGAGACTAAAACATCGGATAGAGAAAGGTGGGAGGTGGGAGGAGGGAAATTTGACTGACCAGTGCGGGACACAGATAGTATAGCACCGTTACCAATAACAATTGATTTTGACATATCAGAATGTACAATTGAATTTAAATTACCTGAGTGAGGATTCATGTGTGCACTTGTTCCCGAGTCCATATACCAATTTTCATCGGGTGACTGTACCGTCATGGTGGAGAAGAGATGAGCCAAATTGGTGGGTTGTTGCATGGAAGAGTTGACTGGATATGGAGCATGCTGGATTGGTGTAGGCGGGTTGCTGAAGTGGGCTGTAGGGGGATTTGGGAATGGCCCAGCCGATAATGATAGGAGGAGGACTTGTTGCGAATTGGGCTGAGGATACAGAGGCCTAGTTCCTGAAAATCCGGGCGGTGGAGTGAAGGAGGGCCCAATGTAGAATCCTTGTTGCTGGGCGTGTTGAGGAGTAGAGTGGGCGACCCATTGCTGAAACTGATTTGGAGGCCTAGAATTGGAAGATTGGTGATAGGGGCGTTGATGAGGCCCCAGTGGACATTTCTGGAAAATTGTTCTGAAAATTGTTTTGTCCGTAAGTGTGGTTCTGAAAATTGTTCGGATATTGACGAGAAAAATTGGAACCTCCATTTGGTCCATTGCCACGGCCATGTCCACGACCATAATTCTTACCACGGCCTCGTCCTCTGCCACGATCATTATCACTACGAAAATTGGAATAGGAATTGGAATATAGGAGAGTGGAGGAATCAGAAGGTGGCGAATGGGAGGTTTTGTGAGAATCTCGAGACTCATGTAAAATAAACATGTTGCGAGCTTTAGAAAAAGAGAGAAACGGGGTTTGGTTGGTAATAACATCAATAATACTATTATACGAGTCAGGAAGATTATTTAAAATTTGTAAAACTAATTCCTGATCAGAAATAGGAGAATCAACATCCTTAAGATTATCAACGATTCGCTTCATATCGCGACAAAAATCGAAAATAGATAATGTACCCTTTTTATAATTGTGAAATTTTTCTTGAAGATGAAGGGAACGTGATGGTTTATTATTGTTAAAAAAAGATTCAAGATTATCCCATATATTTTTGGCAGAAAAATCTTCACCACTAACGCTATCAAGGAGACTTGCGTCGACCGAATTGTACATCCAAGTTTTGATTTTCGAATCTAGAGAAAACCAATCCTCATCATCTTTATTTTTTGGGATTGATTTTCCGGTAATATGGTCAAGAATGCGATAGCTACGACAAATATCGGAGAAAATAGTTTTCCATAATTTAAAACGAGGATCCTCCTCACAAAGTTTAAAATTAAAAAGATGATAAACATTGTTTATCGCAAAGGCAGGATGAGGGGAAGACAAAGATGGTTCTCCCATATTGATAATAGAGGCGACAAAAGATTAAGACAAAAGTAAAAATTAAGAATCGCAAGATTTACAGTAACAAAGGACGACGAAGAAGGAGGCGTCTGGCAGCGATTTTGGAGTGAGAGAACACGCACCGCTAGGGTCGGCGATTGGGCTAGGCGGATCGAAGGGGAAAAAAATTTGAGGATTCCCGAAGTTAGTCTGATACCATGTTAGATTGGTAAAACCCCAGTGAGTTTATTGTATTGATATCAAAACATATATATAGAGGTACAAGAATATGAGAAACCCTAACCTATCAAACAAAGCAACAAGATATACAAAAGATAAGGAAACTAATAAGACTAGGAAACATATACATATTTAACAGAAAATTCTATCTTTAGACATGAGCGTCTTTTCATGAGAGGTAAGAGAACCTATGAGTTTTCCCATTGTCATGACATTCATGTCTTTGGCTTCGTGAATGGAAGTCACTTTAGATGTCCATTCTTTTGGAAGTTATCACAAAATTTTGCGAGTTTGTTCATTTTCTGAAATAATCTTTCTAAGACCAACCATGGGATTGATGATTTGCATGAATCGTGTGTACATTTGACTGATCGTCTCGTCTTATTTCATTGGGAACATTTCATATTGGTGAATGAGAATAGCGATCTTTCTTGTCTGACTTGACTAGTACCTTCGTATGTGACTTGTAGAATATCCCACATTTATTTGGCTGAGACACAAGTGCTTATTCGATTGTATTCATCCCGAGTCAAAGCACATGACAAGATTTCTTTAGCCCTTGCATTCATTTGCAAGGCTTTCTCATCATCGCTATCAAAATCATCCCAATCCTTTGGGACATTAATTCCTTCAACTTCTTTACTGAAATGGTAGGTCCTTTCATGATTACTCTCCAGAGTTTGAAATCAATTGAAACAAAATACTCATGCATTCGATTTTACCATGTAGCATAGTTAGAACCATCAAAGAGAGGTGGACGGGAATGTTATTGCCCCTCTGCATATACATCAAAAATAGAGGTGGCCATTGCCATCTTTTGCCTCGGGTTGTTAGACCCTTCAAATATAAGTCACCCCACTCTGATGCCAAATGTAACTCAAGATATGCCTAAGAAGGGGGGAGGGTGAGTTGGGGTATTAAAAAAATTGTGCTAGAACGCACAGTGTAATTATAAAGTACCTAAAGGTACAACTTAAAAATACTTAAATGAAATACCACTGGAACTTTGCAAGTTCTAGAAACATAATCCAAAAGGAAGAATTACAAAAGATAAAAGAATAAAACTAAGTGTTGAATCACAGAGGTGAATACAGTCACTACAAATGTAAAAAGACAAGTCACACTCAGTACAATAAAGTGAGTGTCACTCTACTATACCCTTGGAACACTCAAACGGAACCAGATGGTAAATCCGTAAACGACGACTCGAAAACGGAATTATGAGAGACTCAACTCGAACGCTTCACTTGACCACTCGTGTAAGTCACTCAGAACTCCATGCACTCTCTGGTACCGCTCCTTCCTCACTAGACTTAAATGGAGAAAGTAACTAAAGCACACATAACAATTTTATCAATAGTATGCTGAAAGATGCTTGTAGAATTCGTGCCTTTTGCTAAAGATGAATGAAGGAGTTATATAGTGTAACCAACAAGGTGAATGAAAGGAAAGATAATCAAAGATAATGGCTTATTTCCATAAAGATTTCAAACGGCTTCTTACCAAACATGGAGGCAGCCGAGTAAAGTAACAAAATCAAATCAATGCGTTATGGTAAATAGTTATTGTAAATCTGCGAATGCAATAAATAATGAATGAGAAATTTTGCGATGAGACAAATTGTATACTTCCCTTAAATATAGTAGATCTTTAAGATATTTCCGAAATCATCCAAGTAAGAAAAATCTGGATTTGATTGAGAATCATTTTCCAAAAGTCTTCAAAGGTGATTTGGTAATGGAGATATCCTTTTATGGAGATGGAGAAAGCAAGATATTTGTTCACCAAATCTGCACAAGAAGAAGGCAATTATTACCAATTGAATAAAGTAATTTGTCACCATCAAAATCAAAAGAATGTGGCACCAAAAAGGTCAACAGAAAGGATACACTAAGCCAAAGTGGATATTTTTTGTTGGCTAGAGCCTGTGCTGCCAACTCTGATATGTTGAGTAGTCAGTCAACCGGAAAGACCCAAAGTAGCATGTAAAATGGTAGTCTTGACACATACGTTGAAAACATAAGACCATTAAGCAGTTGATTTCCAGTGGCATTGTGTCTATTGATTGAGTAAAAGTAAGTGAGAACTTTATGGATCCAAATGTATGTTAGGAATGGTGGTATCAGAACATGAAGAAAATAAACAATAAAGGCAAGAAACTTAAAAGATGAACACAAGAAATTTTACGTGGATCAACAAACTGCATACATCCATGGGCTAACTACATCTTTATTTCTCAAAGTGAATTCATGAATTGAAAGTTGAGAACTATTTATAATAGTGGAGTAAGTCAAAACTTTATCACATTAGGAAAACAATCCTAACCAACCAGGGAAGAATTCCTAATCATAATAGGAAACAAACCCATTCAGAAAAGGACTCAAATCTACCAAAAATCCGCTCAAGTTACGAAAACACGTCAAACTCTCGTCTCAAACTCGGACTGGTCATGCCCGCCCATGTCACGGTGAGCAAAAGTGCTTGCTGCTGCTAGGCTTTCTGTCTGCCTGTGCTGCAGGGCGCTTGTGCGCACTGCGGTGCCCATTTTTGGCGCTACAACGCACCTTCTCACGCTATGACCCCGTCTCTTCTTTGACCTTTTTGTGATCCAACCTGGCTCTATTTTTTTTTTAATCTCAATCTTCTTTTAATCTGACTTCACTTTTTGGGAATCCTATCGGCATGCGCAGTGGAAATGAAAAACAGATTCAGATTCCCAAACTAAAATCAATTTGTGGCTTTCGTTGATTTTTAATCAAGAAAATGATGAATACGAAAAACTTACCTTTTCGAGTATTCAATCTTTGATCCTCGCAAATCTTGATTCTTCTCCAACGGTTCAATTGTACTATCTCTAGATCATCACGAGGTGGAATCGACTCCGAAAATTTCCATCTCTAGCTCTATAGATGCTTAGGTGAGAGAGAATGGACTTATGAAGAGAACATTTTTCTCTGTCTAGTACATTTGGTGGAAGATTTCACGCCATGTGAATTATTTCTCTTAGTTAACTTTTGAGCTTGTGTTGGAGGATTAAATAAATCCTCCAACTTGCTCAGCAAGTCACACGCCCCATAGGGCTATTAGACGTCTATTTGGGCTATGTTGACCTAGTCAACGTAGTCCAATTAATTTAATCAATTACATTTAATCAAATTAAATATATATTGCTTAAATCAATATTAATTAATTAATCAACTTATATTCTAGTTTAAATATTTAATCAACCCAGTCATTTAAATGCTCAAACTACTTAATTTAATTAACCATTGTTCAATCAAATTAAATAACTAATTAAATTAATTTCTCCAATTAATTAATTCGTCCTTCCCAAGGATAAATTACCAAAACATCTTCCAAATAAAAGACTTGATTCCCCCGTCAATTCCTTTATAGCATGACTCTCTAGGAATCATCTCGATTGGCAATGGAAGGATACAAAAGGATGTGGGTGACACCTAGCCAGTACCGTGGCCACACATCGTAGCCCAACCGAGTACGAAAAGACTATGTCATTACGAATCTCTAGGTTATGAATACCGTATGAGTATAAACCCTTCACTGGCGTATCCCGATCGAGTGAGAGTCATGGAATATGTTGAACTCACATGACTCGATGCTATGCTTAACAATCATAGTAATATGAGATTATCGAACACGAGTTAGTTCATCAGCTCTGGCCAAAGACTTTTAATCTCACTTACCTATGATAGCATAGGATACTTCTCGTTTACTTTCGAGACAGTGAATTCCCTCTTGGCAATCACCTCACATGCTATTTGCCCATTGGACCGCACTTCGAGGTTGACCCCACCAACGGGTGAATTGGGCCTAACTACTCTGATGATAGAATCCAACGTCACAAGCACACTGTGACCATGACTCCTCAAGTCTAAGCCTCACGCATACCTTCATAATCAGTAATCCAATCACTGACAGTCATTGAATGAGAGCCGTGTTCAAATACGCTAATCCCATCAATGTATCTATAACACAAACTCCCACTATCCTATAGTGTTCGAATGGCACTCCTTTGTCAGAGCATGTGTCATACAAGTCCATACGAATCTCAATGCCCAACTGAGATTCTCCGACTTGCGAACCATTTAAGTGATCAAGTATCAAACCCTTCCAATGTCCATTTCCTTAACAACTATAAGGAGTGCGAGGTTTGCCTTGACACACAATGACTAGTTGTTCATTTAAAACTTATAGATGCCATCAAGAATTATATGAACAACATACTATTGCCTTTGTATTAATTAGAGGTTGCACGATATAAACTCGTGCCTTATATTCTAACTTCTTGTTGGCATCGAGGGCATATTCCCAACAATCTCCCATTTGCACTCAATGCCAATTGCTATGGTATTAAATACCCATCTTCTAAAAAATGTCACTCTAGCACCACCTGTGATAATGGCCCAGTGAGTGGGTCAGCCTTTTAATCGGCTGAGCTTATTTTCTACAAGGCTACATTGCCCTTTCCAACTATCTCTCAAGAGATGTTGTATCTCTCTTCAGTTTGTCTGGATTTGTGAGACCTCTGTTCCTTTTCTATGCATCAGCTTCATTTTATCACAGTAAAGTGACAATGCAAGCTCTGCGCTAGGGACCAATAGAAGTTCTACCACAAACTTCAGATCCAAACAGTTTCTTTTGACAGCCTCCAAGGCTCCAAGGCAATTCATATTCATTCTCAGTAGTGGAGTACTTGTCTTGGAACCTTACCAAATTACTACTCCACAATTGAGGGTGAATACTAACCCAAAGTGGAATTTTAATCTTCTTTGTTAGACTCAAGGTCCGAGTAAGTATAAAACTTCCACTATCAGTTCTCCATGGGCATAGACAAAGGATATATCCTAAGTTCTTTTCAAGTACTTTATGATATAGTTTATGTCTAACCATTGCTCTTCCTCACTAGGCAAGAGCCCTTTCTCATGTCTTCTATCCTAAATTGCTGTAGGATTTATTAAGCAAAGGGCTTGGGAGGGGCCCATCATCCTATTCGCTCTATCTCCAAAGACACAAATTATAAGGATGAAAATGGCATCTCCCAAGTCTTTCATGGACAATACGCTCGATGATTATGTCTTGACATAGTCAATGAGCCCACATCATTTCTCATAAGTAGAGCATTCTCTACATATAGCACCAAAAATGATATCTCGTTCCCACTGACCTTATTGCACATAGATGGTTTCTCTTTGTTTTGATGATATCATAATTCCAGATTATATCACCAAAGTGAAGATTCTAACTACGAGAGGTCCGCTTAAATCCATAAATGGATGCATATAACATGTTGACCTTATGAGAATCGACCTCAAATGTGAAACCCTTGGGCTATTCGAAATTGGTGTCTTTCTAGATGAATCCATATATGAATGAGTTTTCATATCCACGTCCCATATTTTCATAATATTGGTGTGTTGTTATCGAAAGTAAGATTCTAATGGATTTGATTGTAGCTGTGGCAAAGTGGCTTCCTCATAGTCAATGCCCTTCTTTTGACTACACCCTTTCGCTATCAGCCTGGTCTTGCCATTCGAATCAGTCTTTCTCTTGTAGATGTATTCGCCTCTGATGAGTACAAAACTCTTGGGGTGATCTACTAGAGTCTAGGATTGACTCAAAGACATCTAATCCATCTTCACTTTCATAACCTTGACACCTTCTCGTAGAGTCCATATTCACCATCGATTTGTCATGGTAAGAGGGACTGTATCCTTGGTTCTCCTCTGCTACATCATACATCTTATGCTTTCCTTGTAGTAGACAACCACTTCTCTCAGGCGGTTGAGATACTCTACCAGATCAATCGTTGGTGGTTGTGTTTTAATGGGCTTAGTTTGGTTTCTTGAATAGTAATGTCCTAAGATGTTTTGTTTAATTCTCTCAGAATAATCTTTCCACCTTCTCCAATTTCTCGAACGATCTTATCTTCGAGACAACAGATCTCTAAGGCCATAATGATCCCCTGATCATCATTTACGTAAAAAGAGTTCTCCCACTGAATCTTTGGGATAACTAACAAAACTTCCTTTTAAGGACCAAGCCTCCAGATTCTTTACCTTTATCTTTTCTACTTAGGTTGGGAATTCTCATACCATCAGGTGTGTAAGATTAGGCTTCCACTGGCGCCATATCTAATATGATGCCTTAGGAATGAATTTCGGAGGGACATCTATTCAAGATAAACCTATGAGTAGCGCACGACTCATTATGAATTGGGTAATTACATGTAGTTTAGCATAGAATGAGTCATGTCCAATGATGTCTCGTTCTTGCATACTACTACCCTATTCATTGGTAGAGTCACTGGAAGTGTCAACTGTGAAACTTGTTGGGATCTCGGTACGAAGCCCCGGGGACGCCGGTGCAGCGGAAGGTATAAAATTAAAAATTAAAGCGGCATCCCAGAAATTAGGGTTAGGTAAACATGGTACCATTGGATTCAAAAACTTTCTTAGAGGAAGTTTTCTCATGTTTACCTCTTGAAGACTAAAAATCAGCAACGTCTTTTTAAACAACTCCCTGCTATACCTCTCCAGATAGGTTTGCCCTAGGCCCCCAGTGTTGCGCCTCTAAGTTTATCCATACCTTAGCTTGTACCCTCGATTATCTCCACCAGTGCTAGCAAGGAGAATATCGAATCTTGGCTTATGAGAAATGGGTAGGAATATAGTTTGTGTTCTTCGTACTCAACACATGAGTTGGAAGAATATATTGTGAAGGAGGTGGAAGAGATGGAGAGAAAGAATTGAAACTAAAACTCTTGTTTTTCTTATGAAAAAATCTTGAAAGATACGTAATTGATCAAAACTTATTGAATAACAAAACACACACACACACACATATATATATATATATATAGGGTACACGCCCCACACACACATACACATTTAGTGTGTGTGTTCACACTGAAGGGCGTGTATTTATATATATATATATATATATATATATGTTATTTTATTTAGTTTCCATTCTTTCTCAAACTCTCTTTCTTAATTAATTGGATCTCTTTCCAACTAAAAAGATATTTCCATATATTTGATACATATCAAATATATCAAATCTTATCAACTAAGATCTTTCCATATCTTCAATATTTATCCTAATATATATTTATAAGAACTTTCCATATCAATTAGTTACCTAATTAATTAGAATATGTTGGTCCCACAATGGCATACGAAAGGGTCTAGAAGGGAGGGGGGTTGAATAGACCCTGAAGTCCTTTTTGACTTCAAAACGTTTCGTATTAAAAAAAAATTTGAACGCTTAAGGATAGTAATCGCTTGACTAGTCGCTTACAAGTGTAAGCGCTTGACTAGTCACTTACTCGAAGACTGTTTTGATAAAGTTAACTTAGACTTAGTGATTTCAACTATTACCAAAGTAAGGTAACGCTTAGATCACTTAATCAGGGTTAGCATAGCGGAAGTATTTTAAAGTCTTCTCTTTGAAAATGTTTTAGTGTTACAAAAGTTTTTCTTTAGTTGCTTTCCTTTTAAATAGGTTTTGAACGCTCAGAGGGCTTTAGCGCTTGGCGAAGCGCTTAAGTCTGTTTTGAAAGCTTAGCGTTCACTTTTTGCAAATAGTCGCTTAACTGTTTTAAAGCCTTTAAGAGATGTAGTATGCAAATGCAATGTAAATCATTAAAACAGTAAAGTGACACAAGAAATTGTAAGGTTCACTGGGTGGTGTAATCCCAGCTACGTCCTTCTTCTCCTTTGCACTCGGAGGTAATCCACTAAAATGATCCTCAAAGAATCACACAGAATCTTCTACAAATTAGGGACAAAGGAAGCAATGGATGTGGATGGCTTGAGATCCTTGGTCACACAGATTTCTTCTACAAGCCACTTCAATCCTCTACTTCTGGAAAGACGATCTCGAGCTCCTTGATCACACAGACTTCAGCTCCAATAAAGACCTTTCTTCAACAAGCTTCTCTTACTCAAAAATACTGCTTGTGGAAGTCAACAATATTTCTCACTCAGATGAAAGGTGTTGAGGGTTTATTGTAACAGGTTTGTTTGATGTTCGGAAGTTCAAACAACTTGGGATATCTCAATAATAGTTTAGGGTTCTTCTTGGAAGATGTTTGAGATATCGGGTGACTGTCTGGAATGTATTTGAGAAGCTTTAAGGATATTGGAGCTTCAAGAAAGATCTTCTTCAACAAGTTTCTCTTACACAAAAATACTGCTTGTTGAAAGCATTAACTTTCTTGAATTCCAATTGGCTATGGAGTTTGGAAGCTTTTTCTCTCAAATTATTTCTCATCTCTCTTTCACGTCTCACACAAAAGGTTTTGCTGAAGGGTACTATTTATAGGGTTTCTTGGGATTTGTCCGTTGGACACAATTGAGCACAAATAGTCCCTTTTATGACATTCCTTAATTTCTACTGATTCTGATTGGACAGGAGCAGGTTTGAACTTTGAAAAGCTGACAGTCCAGTCAAAAGGTGGCTTGTCCACAAGTCATATTGTCTTGTCACATTTAATGAACTTATCAGGCATTTAATGCATTTGAATTTATTTCCCGTTGGAAATAAATGTCCGTTGAATGATTGGATGACTTGAGGATGTATTTCAGGTGAATCGCTTGAGTGAATGAGCGCTTGGATCAACACTCCTTGAACAGTCTTTTATTGTTAGCTAGGCGCTAAGAGCATTCTCTCGAACGCTTGATTCATAACTCCTGAAATAGACTCTTAAGCGTTTGACAGACGCTTAAGACAAATCTTCATCTTCACTTGACTTCAGACGCTGATCTTCAACTTCATCCTTGATAGACTCACTCAGAATTCTATCAGTGACTTGGTATTAAATACTTAGTCTAAAATCTACAAAGATAAAGATTACAAGCCTAACAAACTAATACACTTTCAAACGCTTATACAGATATTCTATGAAAGTATAAACTTACATTCTTTTGGGGTCTAACATGAAATCCTATCTTGTCATCATCAAAACATCTAACAATGAAATTCCTAACAGAATAGATCCTACCAAATATATTATTGATATATTTTATATATATATATATATATATATATACACATAGACTTGGTGAACAAGATGAATCCTCCACTAAATCTATACATATACACACGCCCCACGTGTATAAACTATATATATATATATATATATATTTCCTCTTTCATACATTAATTAATTAGACCACTAAGTCTTTCCCAATTTAACAATCCATAATTAAATTATAAGACTTTTATTAATTAAGACTACTTAATTAATTTATTCCTTTTTCCCCGATTAATTAATTCATAAAGAATTAGTTAGTCAATAGGTACTACACTAAGTATTGTGTGTGATCCCTTAGGCTCATTAACAAGCTAGCAATAAGTCCTTCCAAAGGCTAGATTAATTATTCATAATAATTAATTAGGCCTTGGATTAATTTCACCAATTAACCCAATGCACCTATTGGTTGTGATTCGATGTCTAGCAACGTCGCGACGACTTCCTAGATGTTAACGATGAAAATGCATACCTCTCCAGATTTTGATTTTTGTGTGAGTCGAATCCCTTCATCTTTTTCCCGTCTAAGACCTAGGGTTCGATGACGGTCGAAACCCTAATAGCCTCTGAAACTATGACTATGTTGGTTCAACTAATGATCCGGTCTTCTAAGCAGGGATCGCCAATCCCTCTTATAAGACAATGCTCTGGACAAAGACTTTTCGATCATTCAGTTTCACTCAACAGCACAGGAAATACCGCGTACTCATGACCTTGACTGAAGCCCCTCCGACTGTCAATTGTTCCGCTGTAACTACTAGACTATACCCAACATACACGCCGTATGACTCTCCTGAAGTGCACGTGTATATTAAAGCAGAGTGGGTAGTACCCTTTCTAATGACATCTCAGGTCTAAGGATTATCTCACACCACGAAAACCGAAGGACTCCAAGTTCGACAGCACCAACTAGGAATCCTTGTGGGGTCGTTCAATCCTATACCAAAACATGGATCTTCATGCATTTATTGGCTATACTAACCATCGACAATGGAACACGTAGACCTCTTGGGAGAGTTACACACACGAACAAGTCTTGACGAGGCCAGTGATATCCCACATCTCACAGCCTCTATAACTTGGAACGTATTTAGGATTACTGTCTTTGAGAGCATTCCATATGTATCCCAACTGCTCCCCTAACCAAATGTAATCCATGAGATTTTTATCTATACTAACACAAGTTATAACAATAAGAAGCATTCCGTAATAGGTTTGATATAATCTAAATGATAAGACTGACACAGTGTTAATGTTCAAGCCAACAGATGGCTCGTTGGGCACATAACACTTTAAAAACTATGTTACGTTCTTTTAGGAACGGGTCAAATTAGGAAATCATATACTTGACATTACAATCCAATTGCAGTGTCGTAATATGATACCATATATTCAACCATAGATGTCAGTACGCACAAACTTTAGAACTTGAGTGGCCCTTTAATATGTTCCCTGTGAAGGGAGATTTGGTCTTCTTGCCTATAGATAAGATTCTTAAGTCTGGATAGGGATCTAATCTCAATGGGCTTGTACCCCCACGTTTCTCCTAACTAGTGAATCATATGCTCGAGGCATGACCCAATCTTAGGTGCCAAACAATTCCTCTAGTTTGTTTCTAGCATACTACATTCTCTAGTTTATGTGTTCACAGTATACTAATCCTGAACTTTCAAATCATGTTAACAATTTTAGTAAGGATGTACTGTTCCTACACTTATTTCCAAAATAAATGTCATTATAGTTATTACCAAACTTAAAGAAATACCATTTCTTGACCATGCTAGAAAATGATAACGTTCTTATTATCATTTGGTGAAACTAAGCAATTATCTAAACGTGTTCCGAATTATAAAAGAACAGAGGTGAATTATAATTTGATACACCCGACACCATGTCTGGTTTCAATATTGATCACCTCTTGTTTTTCCAGCTTTTGTATTTCTTTCTAATTCTTCAAACGTGAGCACTAGCTTTAGAATGTAGAATACAAAAAGTTGAGAAAATCGGTCATAGAACAGTTGTTTAAAAAACACATGGTTCTATGTTCAGTGCGCCTCATATTTAAGCCCTACTCATCGTCCCATACTTAGACTTGAGTAATGCTTGCCTCAAGCATACAAATCAATGACTCTGAACTGAGGACCTTCCTCAAGTTTCTAAGTCAGTCGATTTGGTTAGGCTAGTACAGACAAAATTCTCGAGCATAGTTTTAAACGGGTTTTATTTATAAGAGAGCTATAAAATAAACGCAGAAAATAAATAAGATCTAATTAGGATGTTTATATTGTACACAAGTAAAACTAGGACTTTAATTTTACTTGGCTCCCACTATATTTTTCGAAATATCACACTCCCACTGCAATTTTCGAAAATTTCGTTGGATAGATTTTGTAGTGAGTATTGAGTTCTTCAAATAATTCAATGGGTTGCAACCTAACCGATTTCTGGCCCACTGATTATTCAAAGTGGTGTCCTACACCAATTTATTCGATAAATGATTCAATGCCTTTTCCCATAATTCACAAAGCCGCCACCTAACCAATTTCTAAGCCCGTGAGCTACCCGAGTTCATTCTCACTAACTCCTTTAATCTAACATTTGAATTTCACCTTGCAACCTAACCGATTTTTAGTGTGAAATATGCTTTGACTAAGGCATCCCATGCACTTAACAAAACTTCAAATTATTTCCAAATGCATAACCCTCGTAACTGGGAAACATTACACATTGTTTGTAATTTTAATTTCATTCAACTTAGTTGGGGGAGAGGATGTCCCACATCCTTTACTAACTCGGGATCATTTAATTGTGAGAATTTAAATATTTAATTAAGGTCTCACAAAGCATATTACTCCTAACATGCTAATATTCATATAAAGCGTAGAAAAATCTAGCAATTCTACTATTACACATTTTCATGCACTAACTAGATTGGACCAAGCCAATGCGCTAATCAACATATATATTTTAGGCATGCATAATAAAACATAAATCCAAGTCCATGAAATGTGCATCTCATCACATATAACAAACATTTAAACATAAAAGCACATATGCGATAAGAGCATAAAACAAATCTTATTTATTTATTAATCAAATTTAATTTGATTGTTGCAAAATTAAATCCCATTTAATTTTGCCACCTAGTTTAAATCCTATTTAATTGAAGCGAAATTAAATCCAATTTAATTTATGTGATCGAAAAATCTATATCATAATCAATTAAATCTAATTTTGCTAATAGCAAAACTAAATTCAATTTAATTTTGATATGATGATTAAATCAAATTTATTCTTTGTGGAAGATTAATTCTTACTTAATTTCAATGGGAGGATTAAATCAACTTTAATCTAAGTGGAATTAAGTCCTACTTAATTTCAATGAAAAAGATTAAATCGATTTAAATCATTGTGAAAACGAGTCTCACGTAATTTCCATGAAAATAATTAAACCAAATTTTGATCTTAGTGAAATTAAGTTCCACTCAATTTCTATGAAAAGATTAAATTAATTTCAATCAGTGTGATATCAAGTCACACTTAATTTCAATGGGAATAATTAAATTAACTTTAATCTAAGTGTAATCAAGTCCTACTCAATATCCATAATACGTTAAATTAATTTCAATCAATGTGAAATTAAGTCTCATTTATTTTCTTTGGACTTACGAATCATTTACTAACTCCCACTTAATCAATTAAAAAATTAAATCTTATTTAATTTTGATGGGTAAATTAAATAGATTCAAATTATCAACAAAACTAAATTTCATTTAATTTCGTTTAATAATTTAAATATTAATTTAATTTATGTAAATCAAATATAATTTTAAATTTAATTTAATTTGAAAAGAAGATTTTAATATGATAAGAAAGCAGATTGACTCAATTAGTTAAAATTGGGTTTGGGTCTTACCCAATTAATAATTCAATTGTAATTGGGTCCAAGTCAAATATTTAATTCTATCTTATTAAATTATTTGGTGTTGGGTCAAGCCCAATACCTAATTGAATTAATTCGTGTTGGGCCAACCATTAATTAATTCGTGTTGGGCAAGCCCATCACTTCTTAATTAAAAATAGGCTGGTCTATTTATTTAATTAATTCGAGTGGTACTCTCATTTAATTAATAAAATCAGCTTGGACTTTTGTTTAATTAATTATAGTGGGCCAAGCCCAACTCCCTACTAATTAATTATGCATTGGACTAAGCCCAACACATAATTTAGTATTGTTGGGCTCGACCCAACACATACAAAACAGCCCTAGCAGCCCAAAGCCGTCCTCTTCTTCGTCCTTCTTCAGGCGCCGGCGACTTCGCCGGACATGGCAACATCGCCCTGCTTCGCTTCCTTCGTCCGTTAAGCCTCCGGCCACTGCCTCCATCGAAATTGGACGAAAATAGCAACTTCTCGGTCAAAGACCAATTTCTTCAACCGTGAGCCACCATCTCCGGCGACCTCCGATTTCAGCGAACACCATTCTCATCGGTGAAACCAGCGGTGCACGGTGACGTATCACACACTGATTTCAGCGACCAAATCCGGCGGTGTTTCATGCGACCCATTTGTTGCCTCATGGCGGTGCTTCTGACAAATCAATCTCAGCGATTCTTCACCTAAAATCGTCCAACAATTCTATCATCAATGCACAGTGCCACCATCTCCATCAATTGGTGGTGCTTCTAGCAACCAATTAATTTCGGCCAAATTCAAATTCAGATTCCACAAGTTTGATATTTGCAGATTCCGAAATTTCCAAAATTCAAAACCAGATATGTTCAATTTTGCAGAAATTCCAAACTCCTTTTGAACAGATATAAAGCCCGATACATAAACTGATTCTGAAACATCAATTCGAAATTTTTCACAAATTCATAAACAAAAATTTTAGAATTTTCCATATCAGCAAACCGAACATGATAATTCCAAATCACCAAAATTTTAGAATTCTCGACCCAATAAAAATTCCAATAAAGCAACAGATTTTTCGATCCAGAATTTTACTGATTCATAATCAACAACTCGCATCAAACATGATATACAACGAATAAACATGAAGAACGCGAATACAAAATCAAAAAAGCTAACAAATTTGGCTCTGATATCATTGTTGGGAATTCTGTCGGCATACGCAGCGGAAACAAAAAACAGATCCGAATTCCCAAACCAAGATCAATTCATGTCTTTCGTCGATTTTTAATCAAGAAAAGGATGAATACGAAAAACTTGTCTTTTCGCGTATTCAATCTTTGATCCTCGCGAATCTTCAATCTTCTCCAATCTTCTCATACGGTTCAATTTTACCGTCTCTAGATCATCATGCGATAGAATCAACTCCGAAAATCTCCATCTTTGACTCCATAGGCAGCTAGGTGAGAGAGAGTGAACTTATGAAGAGAACGTTTTTCTCTGTATAGTATTTTTGGTGGAGAATTTCACGTTATGTGAATTATTTCTCTTAGTTAACTTTTGAGCTTGTGTTGGGAGATTAAATAAATCTTCCAACTTGCTCAGTAAGTCACACTCCCCATAGGGCTATTGGACGCTTATTTGGGCTGGGCTAACCTAGTCAACTTAGTCCAATTAATTTAGTCAATTAACATTTAATCCAATTAAATATATCGATTAAATTAATATTAATTAATTAATTAATATTCTAGTTTAAATATTTAATTAACCTAGTTAATTAAATGTTCAAACTAATTAATTTAAGGGCTAAATACAAAATGCCCCCTGAGCTATCCCTAATGTCGCATATACCCCCTTAAACTTTAAAAGGTATCAAAATTGTCCCTCATGGAAATTCCTGAGTTATCCAAATACTCTCATCCAAACACAACCTTGCGACATTAAGCACTATATTAACTTAACCGATGATTCCTTCATTTTTTTAAATGAATTTATCAAATTAAGTCTTCAAAATTAACAAATTATTGAATCTTGTAATCTGTTAATTCAAGAATTATGAAGTATTATTATAATTATTTAAATATTCTTTAATTAAATCTTATCAACTAACAAATCATTTAAATCTTGTAATCTATAAATTTATAATTTATAAATTACAAAATATTTAATTTAAATTATTAAAATTAACAAATTATCAATTAACAAATTGTAGATTTAAACTATGAAGATTTGTGTTTTCTAGTTGTATTATATTCAGTTATAAGTTATTTAATTGTATCAACCAACAAATCCTATTTAAATCTATTTGCATTTTCTTACAAATCATATAAGTTCAATGAAAAAAGAATTAACCAAATTTATTTGGTGCTTAAATATTGTAAGGTTGTGTTTGGATGAAGTATTTGGAATTGCTTAAAAATTTCCACGAGGGACTATTTTGGTACCTTTTAAAGTTTAGGGGGGTATATGCGACAGTAAGAATAGTTCAAGGGGGTATTTTGTATTTATCCCTTAATTTAATTAACCATTGTTCAATCCAATTAAACAATCAACTAAATTAATTTGTACAATTAATTAATTCGTCCTTCCCAGGGATAAATTACCAAAACACCCTCCAAATACAAGACTTGATTTTTTCATCTATTTTTTTATAGCGCGACTCTCTAGGATCGTCTAGATTGGCAATGAGAGGATACTAAAGGATGTGGGTGACACCTAGCGAGCACCGTGGCCCCATATCGTAGCCCAACCGAGTACGAAATAACTATGTCATTACGAACCTCTAGATTATGAATACTGTATGAGTATAAACCCTTCGCTGACGTATTCCGATCGAGTGAGAGTCATGGAATATGTCAAACTCACAGGACTCAATGCTATTTTTAAAAATCATAGAGATTATCGAACACGAGTTAGTTCATCAGCTCTGGCCAGAGACTTCTAATCTCATTTACCTATGATCGCATAGGATACTTCTCTTTTACTTTTGAGACAGTGAATTCCCTCTTGACAATCACCTCACTTGCCACTTGCCCATTGGAATGCACTTCGAGGTCGACCCCACCAACGGGTGAATTGGGTCTAACTACTCTGATGACAGAATCCAACATCACAAGCACACTGTGACCGTGACTCCTCTGGTCTAAGGCTCACACATACCTTCATAATCAGTAATCCAATCATTGATAGTCATTGCGTAAAAACCCATGTGATCGGATTACTATGAGCTGTGTTCGAATACACTAATCCCATCAATGTGTCTATGACATAAACTCCCACTATCCTATAGTGTTCGATTGGCACTCCTTTGTCAGAGCATGTGTCATACAAGTCCATACGAATCTCAATGCCCAACTGAGATTCTCCGACTTGCAAACCATTTAAGTGATCAAGTATCAAACTCTTCCAGTGCCCAGCTCCTTAACTACTATAAGGGGTGCGAAGGTTTGCATTGACACACATGGAATAGTTGTTCATTTAAGATTTATAGATGTCATCAAGAATTATACAAACAACATACTATTGCCTTTGTATTAATTAGTGGTTGCACAATATAAACTCGTGCCTTATATTCTAACTCCTCGTTGGCATCGATGGCACATTCCCAACACCGCTAAACCCTAACAATGTGTGGCTAAAAGATCAAATAAACTGCAAGTTTAAGGGAATGGGCCTAAAGCCTACAACTTACGAATCGACATAGATGAAATCCAATCTTGGTGACTGGAGATCCCAAAATTTTGATTTAATGAGACAATCAAGTTATGAAGATTCAGTATTGCACTTGGGAGTTTGCAACTCCAACCCATTTTTAAGATAAACAGGAGTTCCATGCAGAGCATAATTGAGGTTAAGTTATAAACTTTTAATGATTCCTATATTGTCCAAGTGTTTGACATAACAAACTAGACTACAGCAGGGTACTCTTTATAGGACATCACATATATAAGTGAGAAGTGAGGATCGGTTCAATATATTAAACACTTACGAATCCAAAATGGTGTTCCCTGGCCAAAACGAACCCAATTGAGAATATTATTTGTGAGAGAAGTTGTTGTGTGAGTATCGCTGTCTTGACTTAAACGAACAATTGACCAATTCAAGACATTACTTTCGTTGGGTAGCTTAATAAATTCGATGATATTTCACTAAGGACGGTTCAAAGCCACAAGCTACCTATCTCGATGCAATAGCTTTTCGCTCGAACGCTCATAATCTGCATTAGTTTTATTCATGGTTGACATTGTTGGAAATCTTGATTGAGTAGACTACGCTTGAACATGTTGACTAAAAATTTAGGTGAATTTAGTTTGTCGAAAGTGGAATGTCTTTCGTATAGATTAATCTACATTTTGTGTAGATAAATTTAAAAATTTTAATTGCTCAAATCCAATTTTGGATGAATGAGAAATTAATTAACAAAGTGTGTCACTAAACGTGGGTTGTAATTGGATTCAATAGATTGATATGATCATACACGATTAAAAAATCACAATCACACGATCGACGATTGCCATCATATGAAAAATGGTTCATTTAGTCTGGGGTTGAAAGTGTCCAAATCAAAAAATTGAGGTACCAATCTGAACAGACCTAATTGAACAAGATTCATAGTTTTGGGGCTGTTTTGTAAGTTCTGGAAAGGTTACCAACTGGAAAGTGCAACCGCGTGCACTGGATTAGCTCCCATCTAAGGAACGACTTTATTGGCTAGTCAATGGTTATATGGTGCAACCACCCGCATCGAATTATTTCTGCATAGGGTCTGTTCGCAAAAGCTGGGTTTATAGGGCTGTTTTGCACATTGCGAAAAGCTGCTTTCATGGGCCTTTTCGCTCAAAGCCATAGATTATGTTCGGTTACATTTTTTGGCCTTTTTTAGCCCAAATTTTGGATCAATTTGTGTTTTGCAAGTACAATATTGTTAGGTGTTATGCCTTCTATGCCATTGAGGAATTAAATTTAAGAGGGCATTTTATTTATATTGTATGAACATTATTATTGATTAATAAAAGGCATTGAGTTTGTTCTTATAAATCTAATTGTGACATTGAATGTATTGAACAAATAGGTCCTTAAGATGAGGGTGTACTCACCACTGCTTACTTGATAAGTACGAGCACTGGTGGAGTTAAGTGCTTGATCTTATAAACACGATTCGCGAGTTAAAGAATCTAGATTGGGCGTTTAGATTCAACTCGTATGACACTTGCTTTGACAAGAAAAGTACTAAGTCTTACACTGATTGGATAGTGAAAGCTGGTGTCATGAATATGATGGGTTTTTACTCAGTGACAATCAATGATGAGGATTACCGTTATAATAGTATGAGTAAACTTTAGACCTGAGGAGTCATTTGCATTGTGCTTGTACCATTGAAAAAGTTATTAGAGTAGTTAGGCCCGATCACCCGTTCGTGGGGTCGACCTCGAAGTACGATTCAATTGGTGCATTCGACAATGGAAAATGGATTGTCAATAAGGAATTCACTGTTTCGAAAGTAAATGAGAAGCAACCTGTACATCATAGGTGTTGTGAAATTAAAGTCTTTGGCCAAAGCATTAATAACTGACTTATATTGGATATGAAGGGCAGTTTAGTAAATTCACATCAGTATGATTATAAAGTATAGTATCAAGTTGTATGAGTTTGACGTTCCATGACTCTTACTTGATCGGGTTGTTTCAATGAAGAGTTTATACTCATATGGTATTTATAACACAAAGGTTCGTGATGAAATATTCAACTCATACTTGATTGGATTTCGGTATAGCTTCTCGGGATGGCTTAGTGATAACTATATCCTTGGAATCCTCCCCAATGCCAATCAAGACGAGCCTAAAGAGTCGTGCTATGTAAAGATGATAAAATAAAGGAGTTTTACTTTTTGAAGGGTATTTTGGTAATTTCACTTAGAGTGGAAATTATCAAAGGGATATGTATTGATTATAATAAACATATTTAATTAATTAAATTATTTTATTCAATCAATATTAATAGTATGATATTATTAATAAAATGATATTAGTATTTAATGAATTACCAATTGAATTGGATTGAGAATATTAATTAAATACTTAACATTGGGCTTGAAGTTAGAAAAAGTCCAGTACATCTATCCCTAGGGTAGTGCACAGCTGCCCCCTCTTCTCCTAGGGCAAGGAGAAGTCTTTTATTTAAACACTAGGTATTTAACTAAAATCAGAACTTTAAGTCAGTTTTTCATCTTATAGAGTGAAAAATAGTAAAACACAGAATCAGTTTCCCTCCACATAAACCCTAAAGGCGCCCAACCCAGTCTAAGGTAGAGGAGGTCGAGTTTCAAGATTTGAAGGTTATCTTTCGCTTAATTATCTAAAGGAAGGAACGACCCGTTGCTTCTCAAAAGGCTAGGCTCTGGATTTCATCGAAAAGGGAATTAGATTACCACCTATTTTTGATATCGTTTTTGTTACCATGAAATTATCAAAAATATGAATTGAATCTGAACTATGTGAATCGGAAAAAAACTTTTATTCGCTGGTTCGATTCACAACAAATATTTGGCCAGAAAATAGCTTTAATTTTGGCCCATAACATTTCTTCACCAAATTCAACTTTCCACGCTCTCTCTGCCGCCACGTCAATGTTGTCTGCTGTCTCTCTTTCTCTCTCTGAAACGTCTCTTCTCTCTGTATCTAAATATCTCTGTTTGCTCTCATTTGTTCTCTCCCAAACGTATCTATTGTCTCTCCAAATATATGTATATGCCGATATATATCTAAAGCTGTCCCAAGTCAGGACTCCCAACTCTCCAAATTCGTCTCTCTTACTTTTTTTTTTTTGTTACATCTCTCTACTACTTTCGGCAAGATGCAAATGGAGAATATATATATGTATGGTATATATACACAAAATGAATATTATTAATTGCTATCTATCTATACTATTATATATTTGAAGGAAGTGTTTGACCAATTTTGACCCAATGGTACTCAAATCCTAATTTTCTAGAATTTTGAATTTTTTTATTCCATAGAAAAATTCTTATTGGTTGCTATTAATTATTATACTCAAATCACCCAATTAACACTAATTGATCATTGTGACCGAAATGGGAAGAGCAATTTTCATTCCAATACTTTGATTATGATTTGCTTTGAAAATGGAAAGACCAAAATTTGCTCCCAAATTTATATCATATCATCTCATTCCCAAAATCTATACGTGTGATTAAATTGGTTGGCTGAAAACATATTTATAACAATTTCATAATTGTGTTTATACATTCCTTGAACATTGGAAAATAATATTCCTTGATTTTCTTTCCAAATTCCTCCACTTTTGAAAAATAATATTCTCATTCTTTTTGCCATTACAGTGATAAATCTCGGATTTCATGAAGAAAAAAACCTTACAAGTGCTTAACGCTGAGCGAAGAAGAAAATAGATTCTTTGATATTTTTCTTTATTATCTATCTTCTCTAATATAATAGTGTTATATTTTCTTTTATATATTTTGGTATGCAAACGATCACCATCTTTTACTTTACTTTTTATATAATCATATTGTGGCTTGGATTATTCATAAAAAAACTTATCTGATTTTTTTAATTTTTTTTCTCTACTCCTAAGGTATACATTCTTCTCACACGTATATATATCTTAAATTTGATTATGTATGTGATTCATGATTGCTTCTTTCAATTATCACTAAGCTTAATTTTCTTTGTTTTTAAAATGATTATAAGCAACAAAATAATTAAAAGCATCTAGGATATCGATTTTTCACAATATTTTAGAAACCCACCATCAACTCCACATTGCACATATTCCAAATACAATTTTGAGTTCTGTTAATACAATAGAAAGTTTTTAATGGCTGTTGTAGTTCGAAACTAATTTGATATCGATATTTTCACAATATTTTATCAACTATTACATACACTCAAATTCTATTATTTTATATTTAATGCAATAGAAAGCTAATGGCTGTTGTAGTTCGAAACTAAACTTATAGTCCTCTTACAAGAAGGCATTATTTATTTATTTACTATTTTTGTTTTCTTTTTCTTTTTCCAGACTATTACAATAATTTTGTGGTTCCCATTTGAAATAAAAAATTTTAGATAAGTGTTTTTTGTTAAAATTTTTTTTGGGTATTGTGTATACATGAATCGACTAGCCATAATAAATGGGAGATATATTTGTAGCACATCAAATTTGGCTTTTTTTATAACACAGTCGTCAAAGACATTATGTAATTGAGTTGAATGAAAACCTAAAAAGTAAAAGAAAAAAAATAATAATATAAGTTAGCAAAATATTTCACAATGCACAATTCATAAATAAAACCGTAATGTTTTTAATTTAAATTAGTCAACAAGTATCATACTCAATTTCAAAGAAATCCATTTGAAGAATTTTACAGAAATAAATAAGTATCTTATGTATATAAAATGATTAGTCATGTAACAATTATTTTTATCTCTACTTACTAAGATAATATTATAATAAACATAAAAGCTACGTTTTAGATAAAATTTCGTATACAATATAATTAAAAAGTTACGTTTATGAGATAATGAGTCTCAGAAATGCCAATAAATTTGGAGTTTCCCATCGAGTGGAATATTGGTATTACATTTTAGTGTAGGGAGACACAAAAAGGGTATTAATTTAGTTCATATTATGATTAATTTATTTCTTACTCGCCAAGTAAACATATATATTAGTCACTTTTATAAATTTGGTCGGTATCCATATTTATTTATTTAAATCCAGTTGTGTTTTTTTATATTTTCTATCTTTATTGACTTTCCTTTTATTTTTCTGGAAACAATTTTTTTTTTTTAAATATGAGTAAAATAATATCTTTATATTTTAAATATGTTACGTGGATCATAACATATATATATATATATATATACTTTTTTATATATTTATTTTTTTATTAAAAAAGCTTAAAATGATCTACCGTGCATAGCACGGGGGACACGCTAGTATATATATATATCAAGGCTACGATATACATATATATACACCATATTATATGTATATAATATTTATAAATTTATATACATATAAATATACGTGTCAAATATTTATAAATATAATATACATTGGGATTATGTACAAAAATATATTGCCATGTATAAATCCCGTGTATATATTTGTGTATATATATAAACGATAGACTACTATATACATACACGTATATATATCCAATAATTTATTGTTAGTTTTAATAATAATATTTGCCTCAACTACTATACCATACACATATACATATATATTTATTAAATAATTATTACAACCTCAATATTATTTTATATTTTAATTATTGACAGACAAAAACTTATATGTTTTGACTATTACAATAACTTTTGTCCCATTTGAAATAAAAAACAAATACTATTTCACCAAAATAACACCCCAAAATCAACTCTCAAAATAAAGCTAAACACACTCTCATCAAATGCACACGTTTCTCAATATGTTTCTCACCAATAAATCTCCCAAAAACACAACCCCAAAACATAATCAAACATTAGCATAACTACTGAGCCCTTCTGATGTAGAAAAAATTGCTTTGAATATTCTTTTGGTTCTTTTGGTTCTTAAATAATATTTTAAGAATAGTCTGGCATATTAAATGCTTTTAATTCATTCGTGTCCATCGAGAAAGTTTGAAACAAATATTTTATTCAATAGGTTAGAAAATTTGTAGTGGTACTGCTTTCAAGACGGTTGTCGTTGTATTTTGGGAAACAATTTTCGTATTCCTTAACCACGAAGTGAGGGATAATAATGTCTTAAGAAAATAGTGTTAACCCTTGTCTCCACATTTTATTTTCACATTGCATCTTCATGAACACCCGTTTCGCACTAATTTTTCACGGCAAATCTTACTTTCTAATAGAGCATCTTTATCACAAAAAGCCACACACGGAAAAGATTCTATCTATAGTAAATTCTTACATTATACTGTTCAAATATCCTAGATCTATTTGCATCTATCTTCTCTCGTTCTCAAAACCAAGCATCAAATTATAACTAATAGTGACCAGTCAATAGTATGCATAAAGACAAATATCTAACACATAACAAAGAACAAAATTAATATGGAAAAACTAGAAACCATAAATCATATATTATAATAGTATTTTCACACAATCCTAGTCTAGAATAATTAGTTTCATAATCACAAATATGAAATCAACAATCATTTTCATAGTAGTGGTGATCCAAATATACAAAGATAACTGAAAACTCCCTATTATCAACAGTGGATCGTTGATTGCTCTTCCATCTTTAAAGATGGAAAGGGATCTCCAAACATTCTCTTGGTTTATTCCTTTCTTCTTGAGGGTTTGGAGGCTAAAAAATTGATTAACAAGTATCTAATTCCCCAAAACTGATAAAAACTGCTATTTATAAATGTATTAAATATATAAGCCTTTTGAAATTATTGCAAAACTATAATTGGTTAAACGAATATTTGAAATATTTGAAGACAATAAAATTGGAAAACCTCAATTAATACAAATTTTGAATTAAAATAGTTAAAGCTGAAAGTAATTTTTTGAACATTCAAAAAACCTAAATCTTAATTTGACTAAATAAATTCTTACTGGATAAACTATAATTATTTTAAACTTGTATAAATTCTCTTGTTTGAACTTAATACTCATTGAAGTTGTTGTTTTAACTTTGTTTCATATTTGTTTTCTCACTTTTCTTCTTGAATATTCCATTATCTATTCCGAGAATTCAATATATAATTGTTGATATTATTTTTCTTCTTCTTTTAAATAGATAAAACCATGTTGAAAATCAAATGAAATTGTAAACAATCGATAATCTGATAAAATTTGTGTAGACAAATAAAATTTGTAGCCAATGAAATGCCGACATGTGAAAAATAATATATTAGATGTCAATTTAAATTATTTTATTTATATTTTAGGAATTTAATCAAATTTTAAATCCTAAATTAAATAGTCAAAGAATTGACAGTCTATATATTTAGATTTCTAGCCAATCAAAAAAGCCATATGCCTAAATAATATTTTATGAAAATTTAAATACTATATTATGGCAAATCAAATCTAGAGTTGTTGCACATTTTAAAGCAATAAAGAGATGAATATTTTTCAAGTGAAAATCCAAACTAGGAAAAAAACCACCTCCAGCTAGATCTTATTAATGTGATTCAAGTTTTACAAGCTTTAAGTTCTACTATTTATAGAGTACAAGAGTCAAAACCCTAATTAAACTAGGATTATTATAAACTAGGAACCAATTGTAATCAAAATAGAACTAAGAGACATGCTGAAAATGCCAAAAATGCGTGAAGAAAAAAGTTGTCCGCGCCACACCTAAAGTGCCTTATTTTTGCCTTGGCACCAAATTCACCGCCATGGGGCCACATGACTAGAAACTTGGATTCAATTTTAATTGCCTTTTGATTCTTTCGCAATCCCTGGTCTACTCGACCTATCTAGGCTTTATCTTGACTCTCTTTCTTGATCTATTTTGATCCGACTCCACAAACTCCCAATATCTCCCACTTGGAGACTGATCAAAATAACTCAAACTCAAGCTCGAATCAAAAAACCTTTTCTGAATTCTCCTTAGTGAAAAACCTGATCTAGTTGGAACATCTCCAAACTCAATGGAGATCAATCGAGGCATCTCCATGCCCCATCAATTCGTCCGGCTCCAGTGACCCCCACTTAATCGACTCTCTATTCTTTTCTAACATGTACAATGTTCCCTTTCTCGAACCACTTGCCACTACCATATTTTCTTTGGTGATCACCCAAGATCCACTCCTGAATACTGCAGTATATCCCTCTGGGTCCAACTGACCCACTGATATAAGGCTCCTTCTAAGACCTGGAACATATCTCACTTTTCGCAACCTATGTCGCATTCCATTGGCATCCACGATATCAACATCACCCTTACCTACTGTGTCCAATATTTCATCTCCACCTAGACAAACCTTTCTAAACTCACCAAAAACATAGTTGGCCAACATTATTTTCTCCAGTATAGAGTGATAAGATTGCCCTGAGTCCAAAATCCAACCATCTCTTGGATCCTCGGTAAAACATACCAAAGCATCACCATGGTTCTCTTCCATGGTGTTTACAAATCCCTCATCTTACCTTTTCTTCCTATCCCTCCTCGGCTTCTTGCACTTGTTTTGGTAGTGCCCAATTTTCCCGCAATTGAAACAATCAATCTCTTCTTTACATTTTCCCCAGTGACTATATTGATTGCTTCTTCCACCGAGACTATAGGCCCATGCCATAAGTTCACCATATTTCCTCCTACGAACGTTTTTGCTTAGAATCATATCCCGGATTTCTTGAAGCTTCAACGTTTTATCCCCCGATGAACTACTCACCGCAGTTACAATAGCACCCCAACTATCAGGCAAGGATGACAGTAGGATTAAAGCTTGGATGTGATCATCGAACATGATTTATATCAAACTTAACTGAGTCAAAATCACGTTGAATTGGTTGATGTGATCTATCACAGATCCATCTCACCAATCCTTAAATTAAATAAACGACGCATCAAATATACCTTATTCGAGGTGGATGACTTCTTGTATATATTTGATAGCGCTTCCATCAGATCCGTTGTAGTCTTCTCCTTGATAATGTTGAAAGCAACATTCCTCACCAGCGTCAACCAAAACACACCCAAAGCTTGGCGATCAAGCAATGACCAATCTTTATCTTTCATCTTTTCCGGCTCCTTTCCTTTCAACGGTTCGTGTTGCCATCAAACCTATCAATGTTCACCTTTCCTTCATCACTAGCCACATCTCCCACTCGACAGAAATTCTAAAGCTATAACTAAGCTCTCATGTTTACCCTCAGATTCTAGTTTTAAGACGTCTCCTAAAATTAAAAAATTCAGGCTCTTGATACTAATTGTTAGGAATCAAGGCTTTCAATGGTAATCCTCTAGGGAATAATTGAGGAACACAATGTGAAATTAAAGCAATAAAGAGACGGATATTTTATGGTGGAAATCCAAACTAGGGAAAAAAAACACCTCCAACTAGATTTTATGAATGTGATTCAATGTTTACAAGCTTTAAGTTCTGCTATTTAAAGAGTACAATAGTCAAAACCCTAATCAAACTAGGATTCCTATAAACTAGGAAACCAATTCTAAACAGAATAGGACACGTGTGAAGAAAAAATCTTGTACCGCACTGCGGCGCTGTGGCGCCACATGACTAGAAACTTGGCTTCAGTTTTTTTTCCGCCTTTTGACTTCTTTCGCAACCCCCGGTCTACCCGACCCATCTCAGCTCTATCTTGACCCTCTTTTCTTGACCCATTTTGATTAGACTCCACAAACTCCCAACAATATCATCTCATAATTTATTTTCCGTTAAAAACTAATGGATAAACTAACGGAGTTGACCATTCCATTAAAAAAAAAAAAGGAATGATCAACCCAAAATTCCAATTTGCCCCCTAACATATATAGCTTGTACCAACCACCCCCATAAACAAATTTTTGGTCAATTAATACACCCCCACCCCCCAAAAATCATCATTTTCCCTGGACCCTTTACCTTACCTTCCGCCACGACCTCGCCTCTGAGCCCGCTGCCCAGACTCTACACTTGCCAGCCATTGATCCCTACTCATCGCCCAGGCCCGAGATCCCTACCCTCAAATGTTCGTTCGATTTCTTCATTTTTTTCCTTTCCTTTTTTCTTTTATTTTTCTTGAATATGTAATATATTAGTTAAAAAAATAATGTTATTAAAATTTAAATTAAAACAACTGATTATGTTTTTTTTAATTTTTCAGGGGTAGTCACATTAATATTTGTTGAATGCGATGACTGATTGGACTTGTATACTTCACAGGGTAAAATGCAATTTTAAAGAATAAAATCTGTTAGTTTCCGTCAATTTCTAACGAAAAAAGAGTGTGAGACTAGTATTGCTTAAAAAAGGACTGACGTTGCAATTTTTTCAAATGATTCGGACTATCACGTAAGACTAACACTCAATTGGTTCCATCCTGTGGGATTAAAGTTACAATTTTGCCTCATTATATATATGTGCTTGCAATATACTATATATGTATATATTGTAACTTAAATATATTATGAATTCAATAGAGAAGTACTGTTGTAGTATCAAAATGAGTGAGTTAAAAGAATATTATAAAATTAACCCTTCAATAAATAAGGTTAGTCAAACTAAGCTTTTAAGAGTAAAAAGAGGAGTGTATATTAATATATAGTGGTGTGGCAGTCATCACCATCAGGGGTGAAAGCGACAAATATTAAATTACAGCAGCAAATGCCAATATATCTTTCAGGACCATGAGAAATAGTGGTTTATACTTTTTTTTCTTTTATTATTATTATTATTATTATTAGTGAAATAAGATAACAAAATTGGCGCCTGACTAGCAAAACTTCCCAGAGTCTCCTGGTAAGTACTTTCATGTTTTTTCAATGATATAACAAAAAGAAATTCACATACCATAGTTAAATGAAGATTCAAACATATGCGATAATTATTATAATATGAATAGTATCTTCTTCTTTTCTTTTTATGAATAAATTGTAGTGTTCTTATGTAACCCTACATCTGATTATTATCTAATGTGATTCTATTATAGAGTCTCAGTGTAATTATACATCTTATTGCCATGGATATTCAAAATTTATTTTTCACTCTTTTGCCCTTAAAATATAAAATTATATAGGGGTATTTTAGTAAGTAAAAAATTCCAAGAAGCCAACTCGTACTTTTATAATAGAAGATAGATAGATTTATAACGACGGAATGGAGTGGTAGAATTTGAACACAAGATTTCACTTATTAAGAGGTTGATGACGTTCAATTAAATGGTCGGTGGTGAAGATGTTAGGAAAAAATTTAGTGCGATAACGAGCTGTGTTTATGAAGATACAAAATGATACATCGAGGCATGAGTTTAGACTTGCTTTCCTTAAGACAATATTGCCCCTCTCTCGGTGGTTACAGAATACAGCAATTGTCTCTCAAGATAAAACGATGGCGTCTCGGCAATAGTACCATTACAAATTTCCGAGTTTGGCGAGCAAAATACTTGTTCCAAACTCACTTGATGTACTATTATGAATTAAATGCATATCTAGACATTTAATATGCAAAGCTATTCTCCAAATATTAAATTAATACTTAAGAATATCCAAAGTACTCAAATGAGTACTAACAAGTTCTTAAAATAATATTCAAAAATTTTGAGAATATTTTAAATGCTCAAATTAGCATTTAATATTCAACACTATTCTTAAAATATTAAAACTAATATTTAAGAAACCAAAATTCTCAAAATAATCAAAATAGTATTTAAGAGAAGAAGGGAGAAGACAAAATGTGAAGTTAATAGTTCGGTATCTTTAATCTCAAAATATGGGGCGCTATTTATAGATAATGAAGAGTTTTGGTTCGAAAGAAGGAACTTGTTGGACATCTGCAGAAGAGCCCAAAGTTGTGACTTTTGGACGAAAAGCCCCATGAAGGCAGCTTTTCGGCTTATGCACTTCAGCCCTAACAGTTGCCTTATTTGGCAATCAGCCCGCAGTTTAGTGCGGATCAGGTGTGGGCGGGTGCACTGTGCACCCACTGACCAGCCAATCAGCGCGCTGTCAGCATGGGAGATTATCGCGGTTGCACCCATTGACGTGCAATTTAGCCCTTGACTTTTTAGAACTTTCAAATTGACCCCAAACTTTGAATCTTGTTCAATTAGGTTCTTTCAAATTGGTCCCTCAATTTTTTGATTTGAACACTTTAGTCTCCAAACTAAATGAACCATTTTCCATACGATCGCGGCCGTCAACCATATGATTTTGATCATTTAATCATTTATGTTCATATCGACTGGTTGATTCCAATTATAAACCAACTTTTAAGTGACATACTTTGTTAATTAATTTCTCATTCACCCTAAATCGGAATTAAGTAATTAAATACTCGAAATTTATCTACTCAAAATGTAGATTAATTTCAGCCCAAGACATTCCACTTTTGACAAATGGAACTCACTTAATTTTCTTATCAAAATCGTGCTAAAACACAACTTACTTAATCAAGATTTTCTAACAATACCCACCATGAATGAAATTAATTCAAATGCAGACTATGGAGACATAGAGAGAGTTTGGGCGAAAAGCTATTGCATTAAGATAGGTAGCTTATGGCTTTGAACCTTCTTTAGTGAAATGCCATCAGATTTACTTGCTCCCCAATGGACGCGATGCCTTGAATTGGTCAGGGTTTTGTGTAAACCAAGACAATGATACACAATAACTTGTCTAACAGTTTTTGTTCTCGGTTGGGTCCATTTGGCCATGGAACACCACTTGGATTTATAAGTGTTTCAATTTTGAAGCGGCCTACACTTCACACTTACATAGGTGACCTCCTATAAAGAGTATCCTACCATATCCCACTTTATTACATCTCCCACTTAGACAGTATATGAATCGTTAAAATTACAACTTAACCTTTTTGCTACACTCTGTAGGTTGCACTTGTTTATCCTAGGAACGAGCAAGAGTATTATACTCCCTAAGTGCATTTTGGAACTTTCATAACTTAGTTGTCCCATTGAACCAAGATCTTGGAATCTCCAGTCAACAAGGTTAGGTTTTCACTATGTCCATTCTTAACTTGTAGTCTTAAAGCTCATTCCTCTAGATATGTAGTTTACTTGAATTTTTAGTCATACATTTGGATCCAGACATTCTCATTTGATTTTACTCAATCAATAGAGACAATGCCACTAAAGATCACTGCTAGTGGTTTTATATCTTTGACGTATATGTCGAGACTACCATTTTACATGCTGCTTTGTGCCCTTCAGACTGTTGGTTATTTTGTACAATGTATCGGAATAGGTGGCACAAAATCTACCCAATAAAGAATATCCATTTTTCCTCGGTGTATTCTATTGGTACACTCGGATATATCGTACAGAGTAATCACAGTTCATAGCATATTTAAGATATCTATGAACTCTATTCAATGCCTTCAAAAGGTCATTGCGTCGATTACTAGTGATACTCAATACATCTGTCTTTCCAGCTCGGATGTATGTGTAGCACCGGTGTCGACCCACCATTCGTTTAGTTACCTCCCATCATAGGTGTTAGATACTACAATCGAGAGCGTAAGGTCCGACCACCCACCATTTGCCTAGCTTGGTTTTAGTGATTTAATCACCCATCATTTGCCTAGCTTGGTTTGTCTTGACAATCACCCACATTTTGTGTGGTTCAGATCATCTTAGACGAACACCCACCATTTATATGGTTTGATTTGTCCTCGATTAAAGACAATTTTGACTTATCTTTATTCCGACTATTGTCAGTACACCAACTCTACTTTGGTTTGACCAAATTATCCATGTCTTTGAAGTCATTTTCTCGGATTTAATTTAGACGGTTAATCGACTTCTTTGATCTTACTCCGACAATTAACATCCTTTATTCTTGACCAAGTTGTGTACTTTGCACAATTTGTCATCTCATGTTTCATGATATGAAACATCTGAAACATTCTCACTTGACAACCTTATAGGTTTAGAGTGACGACGTTCCGTATTGTCTATTTTATTTCTTAAAATTAGACTCGATTTTCTTTCGCTTAAATGAAACTAGGACTAGTTTAGCCTGAACAACCATTTCACTTCTACGGTGAAAATTGTAGGCTACAACTCTAAATAATGCAATAATTATTCTTAACACAAAATCGACCTCTTTAAATAAACGTCACTATCACATGAAAAGAACATCCAAATAAATCAACTATATTGTGATCATGCGTTATACTAAAGATTGTCAAACATAGTGAAGAATCACACTTATTGCATTTATTCATAAGCCGAAAGAAAACTACTAAACAATTACTTCATATATGCGTAGCAAAATAGAGTAATCTTAAGCATGCATAATTATTTATTCTTTATCAAGAATAAATCACAAAGATAAAATATAATTAATTATTATATCGCATAAATATTAAATCACATTTAATATTATTCAACACGATATGTAATCAAATTAAACAATTTATAAAATTGATAATTCACAATATGAACTTATCTCATTATTGTCTTCTTAACCAATATTTCACCTCCAATTGTTTCCACGTATTTGACTAATATCCTTGAAACGAATCTTCGTTATTCCGGTTTGAATTCGTGAAGAGTCACGAATCGAAGGGCTGCCATATTTTTCAATTGCGAAGTCTATTCCATCATAAATTAAATGGAAAAATTTCACCAATTAGCACCACAAATCAGTAATAAGGATTCTGTTTATTTTAGCAAATAAACATATCATTTGTCATTATATACTGATAACATGAGGATAAAAACTTACCTGTATATTTTCGAAATAGCATTTTCAACCATGCATGCAACTTTTCCCAAGTGGTCTATAACCATGAGGCCCCTCCATTTATATTCTAGCGGAGGATGAATTTATCCATAAATAAATTCTATTTTCAAGAAACATTGACTTCATCATCTTCCCATCGGATAACGCCATTTTAGTTCCTTGCCGTTTCATTTTTCTCTCTTCAAAAAACACTCTATATTGTCTTAAGTTGTTGAGAAAAATTTTGGTGCGATAACGGGCGGTGTTTATGAAAATGCAAAATGATACGTCTATTAGATTAATGTCCTCAAATGCCACTAGAGGATTAGAAAATGTAAGGACATTATTAAATTGTAATTGTTTCATATTCTATTAATAAAAGGCTTGAGGAATAGAGTTGAAGATATACCTGTGACATTATATTTGTCATTAGAGTAGTTAGACTCATTTCACCCTTTGGTGGAGTCAACCTCGAACTGCAACCTAATGGACAAGTAGTAGTCTTAACTGATATTCAAGATGTGATTCGTTCCCTCAAAGGTGAATGGGGAATCATCCTATGCATTTATATGTAAGTTAGATCTTAAAGTCTTTGGCCAAAGTATTCACTGGACTTATTATAAATATAGCATAGTGTCAAGTTAGTGAGTTTGACCTAAAACCATGACTCTCACTTGACCGAGATAAGGAAACGAAGAGTTTGTATTCATACGTTATTTACAATAGGAAAGGTAAAGATGTCCAATCATTTCATCTTATTAGGGTTACAATGTGGACCACTTGACTGGCTAGGTCCCCACATTTAATGGAATCCTCCCATTGCCAAATATTGATGAACCTAAAGGGTCACCCATAAAAAGGAAAAATCAGTAGAAAAAAAATGCAATATTTCTTTTGGTGTTATTTTAAGTAATGGATACTTAAAATTAATTAAATGGAATTAATTATTTGAAAAAATAAGTTAATTCATTTATAATTGAATTAATGTATTATTTCTTGAAGAAATAAAATTAATTAAATATCCTATCTATTATTTAATTAGATTAATTAATTGGATTGAATTAATTAAATGATGGATTGGACCCAACTCAAATTGGTGCACCAAAAGGCATACCAAGACCAATAAGGGGCGGCCACTAGGCGTCCTTGATGGGCTAAATTAATCCAAAGATATTAACGTAAGTGATATAAATATATCACATTAGTTAAGACCTAGGTCATAAGTTACAATTAACAGTTGAGCCACTAGACAAAAATTCATCTCTCCCTCTAGCCCTAGCCGTCGGTCACTGTACTAAGCAAGGAGGAAATTTTTCTGATGAAGCTTTTTCCGGTGAGACAATTTAGAGGCATCACTTTTGGATTGCTCAGATTATCAAGAATTCAGTCGGAGTTTTTTGTGAAGAAGTTGAAGAATTCGAAAGTTTGAGTTTCTTCAACCACTTCGCTACAACGGGTAAAGTATTGTTTTAACTATCATACATACGTCTGATAAAGCCTCGAGATTGATTCTGTTATGAGAAAATCCAAATAAAATTTTAAAATACCGTTTTCACTGCGTTTGGTTTATTTTCCCCAACAGTGGTATCAGAGCCAAATAGCGGGGTTCGGCGTATGTAGTTTACGTGTAAATATGTGATAAAGATGCATGATTTACAGTTTTTTATCGATGCATGATTAGATATGTGGATTTCACGTTTTTTGTGTTCTTGAGGATTTTGTTTAATTTTCGTTCGTATATTAGGAACAAGCTATGAAAGAAAAATTACACACACACACTACAACAAAAAGTAATATTAGTGACAAAATTGGAAGTGACAATGTTAAAGTTGTCACTAGATATATATAATGAGTGATAATAATTTTTGCATTGTCACAAAAAGAATTTTTAGTGACAAAAATTCCTTTAAAGTTGTCACTATTGACAATTAGTGACACATGTATAGTGACAACACAAATAGAGTGACAACTATAATTGTTGTCACTAAGTATCACTAAAGGTGTGTCACTAATTGTCAATAGTGACAACAAATTCCTTGTCACTAAGTATCAAGAGTGACAACTTTTATACAAATCTTGTCACTATCAAACATGTAAAGCATATTATTGTGACAAAACAAAAAAATCTTGTCACTAAAAATTTACAATAAGTGACAACTTTTACATTGTCACTTGATATTTTGTCATTCATGTATTATTTTTTTGTAGTGATATTAGATATGATTTATATTAAGTAATGCTTACTTCGGCCGTCCGAGATGTTATGAACTTCAATTGCAAAAGATATTGTCCAATATAATAAATCTATTTATAACTAGCTTTCAGAATTCCAACTACTACAATAAAAAGACAATAGCATTCTTCTAAAAATTTTGACTCACAATTTAGAATACTTTTTCAGTAAGACAACGAACAACAACAGAAATGAGAGAGGGCCCAAGTTTAGTTGAAGACTTTGATTGTAGGAGCATTAATTGTCATCTGTACAAGGTATTGAATTGATCCATGAGCAATATGCATTCCGCCTCCATTTTAGCCTTGTACTTTTCGACCACAATTATAATTTTGGTCCTTTTTTATCATTGTGATGGTAGAGATAGCATCAGTGTAAGAAATCCATTGAGTGGCATTGATCAAACTCTCGTATCAGCAGGAAACAGATTTGAGCTTGGTTTTTTCACTACTGAGAAAAGCAATACCAATAGATATATAGGAATATGGTATTACAAGTTGATTCCGAGGACCATTGTGTGGGTTGCTAACAGAGATGCGCCATTTTTGGATTCGTGTAGCGTCTTCGGGGTTGCAGTGGATGGAAACCTAAAGGTTTGGTGTAGCAATGGGCCTGTTTTCCCCATTACAAGTCTTGATCACAAGTCTGCACCTTTCAACACAACACTGCAGCTATTGGATTCTGGGAATTTGAAGCTGTTTGAGGGTCAAAAGGGTCATGTTTTGTGGGAAAGCTTCGATAATCCAACCGATACATTTCTCCCTGGTATGAAAATGAATGATAATATGGGGTTGACATCCTGGATTGACCAAGATGACCCTGGAACTGGAAATTTTACATTCAAGAGAGATCAAGGAGTGTACAGTATACATAAGAGGTCATCTGTTTATTGGAAAAATAGTGAGTCTGGTATTATGTCTTCAATTTTTGATGTATTACCTATTAATGTAAAACAGATATTATCAGATTTTGACACATCAACTGATCAGAATAATTATCAATCACTTATTACCAGAAAAAACAACAGATATGTTCCTTTACCTAATTATACAAGGGCATCTTATTACAATAACACAAGGATTTTGATGAATTCTTCGGGGGAGATACAATTTTATTTGCTTGATCGTGGTGGAAGTAGTTGGTCTTTGTTGTGGTCAGAACCATCTCAAGATTCATGCAGCGTGTATGATGCGTGTGGGAAATTCGCCGTTTGTCACATCAAAAATAACGTATCAATGTGCCAGTGTTTGCCTGGATTCAAATCCGCTTCTTATTTAGAAGATTGGAGGGTTGGACAATACTCTGACGGTTGTGACAGGGAGTCCATTATATGTCCTAATAATGCTACTGATAAGTTGCATGATCACAGGTTCGAGAATATGTCATTGATGAAAGTTGGGGGTCAAGTACAAGCATTTGATCGAGCACAAAAAGAGGAGGCGTGCAAAGAGGAGTGTTTAAGCAATTGTAAATGTGAGGCATACTCATTTACAGAAGTTAATGTCACGGACAGACAAACTGGCACTAATGCTGCAAAGTGTTGGATTTGGACATCTGAACTTGTCAATTTTGAGCGAGAGTACTCTGATGATGGATTCCACCTTTCTTTACGTGTACCCTTTTCACCTATAGGTAATTTTATTTCATAATCATGTCTAAAACTTTGTTGGATGTTTCTACTTGTGTGATAGTTAAAGTTGTTAGGAATCAACGTGCATGAACGAATTTTAAAGTAAGAATCAAAGCAAAAAAATGAGACAACAGATTTACGTGGTTCGGCAATTTGCCTACGTCCACCAGAGTTTCCAGTTCTTCCACTATGAGAGAAGTTTACCGGTACAAAATACACACTTGAGTTTATAGACAAACTCAAGAAAATCACTCTTGTACAACCACTCTCAAAGTTATATAGAACACTACTCTCCCATCCCCCTTTGTATTGCCTTGAGAGAAAAACCCCACAAGTGTTTCCCGTGTAGCACAATTTGTATCTACCACAAATTGCTTTCCCTAGTATACACTACATTTTTCCTAGTATATACTACACTACACACACTTTGCTCTCTATGTTTTTTCTCAATTTGGGATACATGAAGTGAAGGAAATTCACTCCTATTTATAGGAGTAATTCCACCTACCAAAACTCCTTTTGGTTTCACCTACCAAACAACCTCTTGGTTTCACCTACCAAACAACTCTTGGTTCCACCTACCAAACAACCTTTGGTTCCACCTACCAAAGCTATTCCTTTTGATAATTTGATTTGTCGCCACACTTATATCCCATCAATCTCGCACTTGGAGACCAAACTCAAAGTTGAAGACACAATCCCATCTTCTCGATCATTCCTTCACTTTTCCCAGGTGAACCTCAATCTAGTCGGTCACATCCCCAAATCCAATGGAGATCAAAACCGAGACATCTCCTTGTCTCATCAATCCATCCGTCCCTAGTGCTCCTACTCGACGGACTTACACGATGTTCCCCTTCTTTGAACCTCCGCCACTACCCTATTCCTTTTGGTGATCAACCAACTCCTGAATACTGTGACTTATTCATCTCGGTCCAACTGACCTTTGGATATAGGTTACTCCCAAGACCCGGAACATGTCTCACAACCCCGCAACTTTCGTTGCCATCCTCCCCACAAGAGGATAACCACCTTGGTCAACCCGTCTCTCGATATCCTTACACCAAGGACTTTCCCGCTTTGGTCAACTTGTCTCGCGACACCCTTACACCAAAGACTTTCCACCTTGGTCAACCTGTCTCGCGACACCCTTACACCAAGGACTTTTTACCTTGGTCAACCTGTCTCGCGACACCTTTCCACCAAGGACTTTCCATTGACTATCTCGGATCTTCCCACATATCTGGTCCCTGCCAACTGCATGAGCTATATCTTGATCCATCCCTCAATACTTTGGTTTTTCAATGGCAACTCAGATCCCCCACATATCTGCATAATGCTCCCACTGCACTAGCTATGTCCGATTCATCCGCCAACAAAACCCCGGCTCCGCGAATCTGCCTACCCGGCTCCGCGAATCTACCCCGGCTCAGCGTTCTGCCCCGGCTCCGCGAATCTGCCTACCCAGCTCCGCATCCTGCCCCGGCTCTGCGAATCTGCCTACCCGACTTCTCATCCTACCCCCATGATTTCCGGCTCCACAGTCAACCTCTCTCGGTCTCCTTTCTTGCCTTCATGGTTTATCCACGTGGTCATGCCTCCGTAACTCTGCCTCCCCCGGTCCCCGACTTGCTCGTTCTTCCGCCCTCTTGGCAACACGAGTCTGGCCCCTTGACCTCCGGCTATACGGATCTGCTTTTGGCTCCGTAACTCCGCCTTCCCGGTCCCTGGCTTGCTTGTTCTTCCGCCCTCTTGGAAACACGAGTCTGGCCCCTTGACCTCCGGCTATACGGATCTGCTTTTGGCTCCGTAACTCCGCCTCCCCGGTCCCTGGCTTGCTCGTTCTTCCGCCCTCTTGGCAACACGAGTCTGGCCCCTTGACCTCCGGCTATACGGATCTGCCCCCGGCACTGCAACTGCTCCCACTGGCTTCATGGCTACCCAACCCGACAACATAAACCTGCCTTCGCTGTTGCGACTCTGCCTTTGCATCTGGCACCACGATTTTCAACGTTTTCTCGTTAACGTTCAACGGGATAACCCCTAAAACTTGCAGCATGATCTCCTGCAACTCTCAGTCTGTATCTGTCACCTTTTCAGGCTTTTTCCCCGACTCTTACTTTACCATCTTCAGACGCCATTGATTCGCCCACGGATCACTGTAACCCGTGCTCTGATACCAGTTGTTAGGAATCAACGCGCATGAACGAATTTTAAAGTAAGAATCAAAGCAAGAAATTGAGACAACAGATTTACGTGGTTCGGCAATTTGCCTACGTCCACCAGAGTTTCCAGTTCTTCCACTATGAGAGAAGTTTACCGGTACAAAATATACACTTGAGTTTATAGACAAACTCAAGAAAATCACTCTTGTACAACCACTCTCAAAGTTATATAGAACACTACTCTCCCGTCCCCCTTTGTATTGCCTCGAGAGAAAAACCCCACAAGTGTTTCCCGTGTAGCACAATTTGTATCTACCACAAATTGCTTTCCCTAGTATACACTACATTTTTCCTAGTATATACTACACTACGCACACTTTGCTCTCTATGTTTTCTCTCAATTTGGGATACATGAAGTGAAGGAAATTCACTTCTATTTATAGGAGTAATTCCACCTACCAAAACTCCTTTTGGTTTCACCTACCAAACAACTCTTGGTTCCACCTACCAAACAACCTTTGGTTCCACCTACCAAAGCTATTCCTTTTGATAATTTGATTTGTCACCACACTTATATCCCACCAAAAGTTAGGAGTTAGGCATCTTGTAGAGGTTTCCGGATTAGACCTAATATGTTGCTATAATTTGAGAATTACTAAATATGTTGTGTATATGTTTGTTTTTATAGCTTCAACACCACCATATTTGACTGAAAATTCAAGGAGATCCAAGAAAAATTCAAAAAGGAGATACGTGATTTTGTTTGCCGCTTTAGTTGCTGGGGCCATTCTGGTTTTTGGCTTTACCTATATCTTATACCGAAGGAGGAGGAAAGACAATGGAAAAGGTTAATATTATTTGAAAAATAAAGCTCCATTGTACTACTTTGCTTTTAATTCTAGTTTAGTAAAAAGACTTCCGTAAATATACCAGTTCTATATTTTTTTCCACCAGGAAATCACGAAGACAATCCAGTGCGTTTCTCATATGAAACTGAAAGGCAAGTAAATGACTTAATGGATGATAATGACAAGAAGGGTATTGATGTTCCCTTCTACAATTTGGATATCATTTTATCGGCTACAGACAACTTCTCGGATGCAAATAAGCTCGGACAAGGTGGATTTGGTCCTGTTTATAAGGTTATTAGGTCCTTTTTTTTCTCATAGCACTACTACAGAAATGACCTATAGCAGCGGTTTTTTTGGGTCTATTACAGCGGTTTTGAACCGCTGCCATAGGTACCGCTACCATAGGTCAAAACCCTATGGCAGCGGTTCCGGAACCGCTGTCATAGGTCACCCTATGACAGCGGTTCTATAGAAACCGCTGCAGTAGGGTGACCCTATGGCAGCGGTTTCGGCAGAACCGCTGTCATAGGGTCATTTATTTAAAAAAAAAATAAAAATTGGACCCTATGGCAGCGGTTCCGGCTGAACCGCTGCCATAGGGTGGTATATTTATTTTTTTTTAATTTTATTTTATCGTTTATAATGTTACCATGTCGGAATGACACGAAATTCACACGGTCATAGCGAAACGGCATTCTGAACAAAACGCAAGTTAGTCTTGCGCTCTCGTGATTTTAGCCATCCGAGATCGTTGAAGGCCTCAAATACGCGTTTTATTACATAAATACGTATTTTTGTAATAAAACACGTATTTGAGGCCTTAAACGATCTTGGATAGCTAAAATCACGAGAGCGCAAGACAAAGTCTTGCGTTTTGTTCAGAATGCCGTTTCTCTATGACCTTGTGAATTTCGTGTCATTCCAACACCGCAAAATTTTAACCGAGAAATATTTTCATAAATACACAAATATACGTACACCCACACATACACAAATATACATACACCCATCAACATATACACAAATATACATACACCCATCCACATATATACATACATAAATATACACACACCCACACATACACAAATACACCCATTAACATATACACATATATGCATACACCCATGAACATATACACAAATATACATACACCCATCCACATATATACATACACAAATATTCATACACAAATATACATACACATACACCCACATATACACAAATATAAATACACCCACACATACACAAATATACATACACCCACACATATATGCATACACCCACATATACATACATCTATATATACTCTATGTGTGTGTGTGTGTGTATATATTTATCTAAAAAAAAATACCAAAACTAAATGGAAGAAGGCGGCGGCGGCGGAGGAGGGCGGCGTCGGCGTCGGCGGCGGCGGCGGCGGAGGTGGGCGGCGTCGGCGTCGGCGTCGGCGGCAGAGGCGGAGGTGGGCGTCGGTGGTGGTGGTGGTGGTGAGAGAGTTGAGAGAGAGAGAGAGAGAGAGTGAGAGAGTGAGAGTGAGAGTGAGAGAGAGGGGGGGCCGGTTTGAAATAAACCCGCCCAAATTTTGAATTTTTGGCAGCGGTTCGGGCAGAACCGCTGCCACAAAGTTCAAAATTTTTTTTTTTTTTTTTTTTTGACAACTTTTGGCAGCGGTTCGGGCAGAACCGCTGCCAAAAGTCCAACGGTTCCGCCGAACCGCTTTTTTGGCAGCGGTTTGCCCGAACCGCTTGCACTTTGTGGTAGCCGGCTGAACCGCTGCCAAAAGTGACACCCCTATGACAGCGGTTCGGCTCGAACCGCTGTCATAGGTCCGAACCGAGTACCCCCTATTACAGCAGTTTTCAAAACCGCTGTCATAGGTGCGCTGTAATAGGACTTTTTTGTGGTAGTGTAGTTTGTATTTACTGAGGCTTGGCTACTTTTCTAATTCAAGAATGTTGGTGAAATTCTACCAGGGAAAGTTTCCAGGAGGACGTGAAGTTGCCGTTAAGAGGTTGTCAATTTGCTCTGGTCAAGGCATAGAGGAATTTCGCAATGAAGTTATCTTGATTGCGAAGCTTCAACATCGGAACCTTGTTAGAGTTCTGGGATACTGCATCAAGAAAAATGAAAAAATCTTACTGTATGAATATATGCCTAATAGAAGCTTGGATGCCTTTATATTCGGTTAGTCCACAGAACAAACAAATTTTTCCATCACTTTAGAAATCTTTAATCATCTTAATAAGCCATAAAATATATTTTTCAATCTTTGCTAGATCGAAACAACCGCTTGTTACTAGATTGGAAGAAACGGTTTGACATTATCTTGGGGATAGCTCGAGGGCTCATGTATCTTCACCAAGATTCAAGGTTGAGGATCATTCATCGAGACTTGAAAACAGGCAACATTCTACTTGATGAAAAGATGAACCCCAAGATATCAGACTTTGGCTTGGCTAGAATTCTTGATGGCAATGGAACAGAGGGAAGTACCAAGAAAGTAGTGGGAACCTAGTAAGTCTCAACAGTTTTGGTCTTAAATGTGAATTGTTTAATATTTGAGCAATTTCAAAGTTAAGATTGGTTATATTACTTTGATCTAGTGGCTATAAGTCTCCGGAATATGCATTGGAGGGAAAATTCTCAACCAAATCTGATGCATTCAGCTTTGGAATTGTCGTGCTTGAGATAATTAGTGGGAAGAGGAACACAGAATTTTACCAGCACGAAGAAGTCATAAATCTTCTTGGATACGTGAGTTTGAAATTTTCTTGTAATATTTTCTTTTTTTTTTTTATTTTGGGGTGGGGGTGGGGGAGAATAGCATTAGTTTACATCCATCTCTGAATGTCGCCAGGTTATGAACAAGTACTTAATTCTAGTTTACCCCGTGTTCTTGAAAGTGGTGCTAACTAGTCTTTTTTGTAAATCGTAAGAGGTTATATTTTACTTAACCATCAATTTTGTGTTCACATTGTTATATGTATCTAACGTGAAGCGCATTGTAGGCATGGAAACTTTGGAGTGAGAACAAGGCAATCGATTTGGTGGATCCAACACTGGTGGAATCATGCGACAAATTTCAAGTGATTAAGTGCATAAATATTGGGCTATTGTGTGTCCAAGAAGAACCTGATGATCGTCCTTCCATGTCGACAGTTGTTATAATGCTTGGTAGTGAATCTTGTCTTCCAAAGCCAACTCAACCGGCTTTTGTAGTTAGAAGACGTCTTTCGAGCACATCTTCCTCTACCTCTTCTAAACCGGATATGTTCTCCAATAATGAATTGACCATTTCTGTAGCAGAAGGGCGATGAGTGCAATTGGAGTATGTATGTTTAAGATACAACTAGTTTTATTGCTTTTTTATATTCTATTTCCCATTTCATATTAGCCATATCGAGTAAACCTATTTAACGGGAGTCGTCGGTGTATAATTAACCTTATTTTGTTCATGTGCATTGCACGTTGAAGATTTCTAGTTGTGAAGATTTTTGTTTGATTCAAAGCAATGTGAGACTTAAAAATGTCAAAATTTCAAAAATTGTAGTTCATGTGTACTTGAATTTGACAAGGGCGTCTTATTACAACAACACAAGGATCTTAATAAATTTTTCTGGAAATATACAATATTATTTTCTTGATGGTGGAAGCTGTTGGGTTTTGCGAAAAATCTCATAAACACAGCGGAAGGATTTCAAAAATTAAAATACAAACCCAAACTTTGATTTGTTTGATCGCATATTCAAATTGACAATTCCGCTTTACGAATAATTACTTACCCATTGAAGCGAAGTGGTTGAAAAATCTTATTCTTCGCTTGAAACTTGAATTGACGAATTCTTGACTTCTTCAATCCACGTATAATCTCCAATTCTTGAATTCTTCGAATATCTTGAATTTGATCCGAACAACGAAATTACGCTGTCTCTAAATTATGACGCACGGATTGATTGACAAAAAATTCCCACTATTTTTCTCTAAGGGGCGACGGCTAGTATTAGAGAGGGGAGGAGGATTTTTCTTTTTTTTCTTTCTGGTGGATATTACTTGCCTTCTGGTCTTAATGAACAAGACAAAACAAAAGACCCCTTGTAAATTGGGACTCCTTTTGGACGCACACTAAGGCCTACTGGTGGACGCCTTCTTCAAGCCCGGGAATTCTTTTGTTTTAATTAATTTTTTATTCAATTAATAATTTATTATATCCAATAAATAAATTAATTAAATAACTAAATCAATTAGATAAATTAATTCATTAATATATTTCCATAGGAAATTAATTACTAATTAATCTTACCCTTATAATTAATTATTTTATCTAATGAATAATTAATTATTTAATTTATCCAATAAATTAAAACTCCTAGAAGAAAAATAGAAACTCCTTTGTTCATTTTTCTTTATCAATTTTTTAGCGCGACTCTTTAGGTTAATTTCGTTTGGCAATCAGAGGAAACCAAAGGAAGTGGGTAACACCTAGCCAGTCACGTGGCCCACTTCGTAGCCCAAACGAAAACGAATGATAGGATCATTCAGCAACCTTCCTATCGTAAATACCGTATAAGATAAACCCTTTGTTCGTGTACCCCAGTCAAGTGAGAGTCATGGTTATGTCAAACTCACTGGACTTGACCATATGTTTTAATTATGATAATACGAGATCATTGAGATCAATTTAGTGTCTCGCACAATCGTCTCCTTTTTGCTTTGGCGAAAGACTTTGATCTCTATGTATCTATAATCACATAGGACACTTTGTCACTCACTTATGAGAGAACAAATCCCATATAGATATCAGCTAAGACTACCACTTGCCCATCAAGCCGCATTTCGAGGTCGACCCCACCAACTGGTGAATTGGGTCTAACTACTCTAATGAAGTACTTGACGTCACAAGTGCATCTTCAGCCTGATATTTCAGGTCAAAGGTTCACTTATACCTATTACGCATAATCAGTTCTGTCATTGACAGTCACAGAGTGAAAACCCATGTGATAGAACCGATGCGAGTCGTGTTTGAGCATATCAATTCCACTGATGTGCCTACAATCTTAATCTCCTACCATCCCATGGTACTAGCCAGGCACTCTTATGTCAGAGATAAGATTGTACAAGTGTTCTATGTCTTTATTTGTCCATTAAAGACTTCATTTTATTTGCGAACTTGTTTTTAGTAATCAAGATCGATCTCTCTAGTGCCACTCTACTCTTCCTATCCCATAGGAAGTAGAGGGATCACACTGAAAACATGAAAATTTTTTTACACTACTTATAGATGCAGATAAGATTTAAGTGAAAACTAAATAATACCTTTATTAATAATATCGAAATAAGTTAATTACAAGATAGATGTCCTATCATTCTGTCCTCTATGGCATTTGAGAGCATAATCCTAACAGAAGCTGGTCCCTCTTGTTGTTAGAACCACCCCAAGATTGGCGTTGTGTGTGTCATGTGTGTGGGAAATTATCCATTTATGACATTGAAAATGAGTCAATGTGCCATTGTTTGTTTAGATTCAAATCAGCTTTTTTTTAGAAGATAGGCAGGTTGGCCAATATCCTGACAATTTTTAGAATTAGCATGATGAACAATTCGTGAATATATTAAGTACAAACATTTGATCGAGCTTAAGAAGAGAAGGTTAACAAGGAGGAGTGTTTAAGTAATTGATAATGTGAGGCATTACTCGTTTACAAGACATAATGTCACAGACAGAAAAAACTGGCACTAGTGCTGCAAAGTCTTGGTTTCTAATATTTGAACTTGTAAATCTTCAAAAAGAGTACTCTGATGACGGATTCCACCTTTTATCATGTCTAGCCTTTTTGTCTATAGGTAATTTTATTTTATTATCATTGTCGAATACGGTTTTGTAAATTAGAAGTTAGGGATCTTGCAATATGCTTCTGAATTAAGCTTAATATGTTACATGGATATGAGAATTACTGGACCCTTCATTTATATGTTTGTTCTTCATAGTTTCAAAACTGACATATTTGAATTAAAACTCAATCGGATCTAACAACAAATCATAAAAAAGATATGTCATTCTATTCAATATTTTAGTTGCTTGGGTCATACATGTTTTTTAGAATATATCTTTTGTCGAAGTTGGAATACCTATAGAACAAGTTAATACTCTTTGAGAAACCAAGTCTATTAGACTACCATTTCTACATTTTTCATCAGAAAATCACGAAGAGATTCCAGTGTTGTTCTCATGTAAAAGTGAAAGACAAGTAAATGAGTTGATGGGTGAAAATGATAAGAAGGGTATTGATGTTCCTTTAATTTCTACAATTTGGATACCAAATTATTGGATGCTAAAATGGTGGATTTGGCAACTTATAAGGTTATTACATCATTTTTTCTCCCATCGTGTTGTATTTATGTGTAGCTTGTACTTTTCTAATTCAAGTATGTCACAGAAACTTTTGCAGGGAAATTTTCAAGGAGGATGTGAGGCTGTCATTAAGAGGTTGTCAAGTTGCTCTGATCAAGGAATAGAGGAACTTAGGTATGAAGTTATGTTGATTACCCAGCTTTAACATCGAGACCTTGTTGGACTTTTAGGATACTTCATCAAGGAAAATGAGAAAATCATACTATATGAATATATGACTAACAGAAGCTTGGATGCCTTTATATTTTGTCGAGAAAATTAAACTTTTGGTCCCATATGTTGGCTTACTTTGAGTTTTGGTGTTTTAACTTGTCACCTAGTAAAATTAGTCCTATATCTTATTATGCATTTGCAATTTTGGTCCTCAACAAGATATTAGATAAATCTGTAACTATTTAGCAAAATTCATTTTTTCAAAGAAATCAGGCCAACATGCTTCTGAAAACAAATTAACCTTACATAAATTTATACCTTGTTTTGACCGCCTTATCACCGGGTATTCCAGGTCTACGTTTTTACGGACCTATTCCAACCACCAGCTGCAACCTATGGTTCACAGGCCTTGGCTCCTTCAGCGATACACAACACAACCCAATTTCGTTTCCTACCTTTGGGTGTAGAAGGTATTTTCAAAATATAGATATAATTGGAATTTTAGACAACAAGTTAGACAAAGCCTTCAATTTTATTGATGAAATACAAATTAAAATTACATAATTATTTTACTCCGCTATTGGAGGAGAAAACCTTTAGCTTCTCATGAGAGGGCTTATAATTGGGGAAATCCCCATACACTTTTTAAAAAAGAAAGATTACAATATGGATATTTTGTATAATTGAAGAGTTGGAGAAGTCTTCTGATGATCTCCATATGCTTTTGAACTTTCTTCTTATAGCCATCAATTTCGGATTCCAAATGTGGACTCCAAAGCTTGTTTAATTTTTTGACGTCATTGCATTCGTCCATCTTTCTTTAATTATGCGTGTGGGTCCTTGTGTTTATAACTCTGTCTGCCATGCTCGTCCTTTTATTGCTGTTTCTTTTCCAGTTGTCTTCCTTTAATCAATTACATGATTGATTCTTAATTATTACGCCTAACTTATCCAGGCCTTTTCCTTTTACATGATTTCACCTTGGTTTGTGAAAACCCTTGGGGTAAATCTTCTTTTTTCCCTTATCTTTATCAAATTCGGGTTTCGTCTTAGTAACCCGTATTCATGTACCGAATAGGGATTTTTCTTGAAATTCACATCTCGAGCATTCCCGATTATGCCATTGATCAACATGCATCATGTTGCAGGCTTTCTTTGTAGTAGCTTCGGTTGCTGGTAACTTATTTTCCCACATTAGCGTCCTCTTTTGTTCAAAGAGCTTCTCTGCGAATTCGGTAATTTTTCCTATCATGGAATTTAACAGGAATGATCCATTCATTGAGTTTGAGAAAATTTTGAATGAATATTTAACTTTGTCCATCTCTGTAAGACAGATTTACATTCCCCATGCTCTTCTGGTGGAAATGTCATTTTCGTTGATAGAACTGACCAAAGGAGCTTCTCCTGTTGCAACCTTAAGTCTGTTGTAGGCTGCCATGTCTGGTCTCTGTAGTTTAATAAAATGAAACACTGGACGAGACCCCTTTCCTGCTATTTCTGGTGCTGCCGAAATAAACTTCAACTCCAGGATATCACCTCTTTTGAGGTATGAATTGTTTTTCCATGAGTCATACACAACACTGGAAATCCAATCCGAAAGTTTAGATATTTCCAAAAAACTTGGTGACATAGTATGTATCGAAACTAATGCCCTAAAATCATACCTTTCTCTGACTTCATCGGGATTTGACCCTTCAAGCATCCAAATGCTAGGATATTTCCCCGATATTTCTACTAAGGATTTATTCCTTTCCTTGAGACTAATTTTTCCCTAGAACGTTGATAAACCTGCCAATGCAAATTAATCTTATCAGTATTAACCTTAGAGGTGCCGGTCTATAGCCTAAGATTAATCTCTCCCACTTTAACCCCAGAGGTACCGGGTTGACTTGAAGCAATAGAAGTTTGCACTTCCGATTGTTCAATTGTTTCCTTTTTACCAGAATCTGATAATGGACTTGTGTAAGTGGTATTTGAATCCATCGCTCCGGGTATAGAGCTCCGTTCTCTAAACGCAGGTTTAAAATCCTGCTCTCGTAATTCGCGAGTCATTATTGAAGATGATGCCTTACGAATTGGTTCTTGTAATGTATTCCATATAAAGTCATGGCATACATTGTTCCTCTGATTGTGTCCCGGACTGTGTCCATATCAACTTGTTGAACTTGTCTGGTTGCTTCAGCATTTGCCGATAGCCTTCCAAATAGCTCGTTAAGCTCCTCAAGGTTTTCCCTGAGATGCCTATATCTCTTGATGATGGAATTTGCTTTAGTTGCTTCCATCCCTTGTTAGGAAATATGCAAGTACATTCTCATGAGATTTCACAATAATAATGTCAAAACAATAATATTGACATTCAGCTTGCCATCTGATAATACGTGCCTTCTCAATTTTTTATTCAAGTTTATTTTTCAAAAAGGCTTTTACATTGGTATTATCAACTTTTAGTGTAAACTCTTTGGCTAATAAAAACAGAGGCCATTTTTTAAATGCCTTCCAAACAGCAAATAATTTTTTCTCGTTTATATATCAAAGTTTGGCTTGTTGTTCAGTGAACAATCCTCCTGTGCATCTACAAGGTTCTTCACTTGTAGTTGTCTTTTTCATGAGCACTGCTGCCCATCTATAATCATTGGCATCTATGTAGACTACCAAATCATCATTGTCTTGTGATATTGCGAGTTTAGGCAAGTTATTACAAACTTATTTTAACTCACGAATTCTTTGAGTGTGAATTTCTTCCCACTTCCACTTTGTACTCTCCATCTCTGTTAAGAGAGGTCGGAAATCCTTCCTGTATTTTGCTAGATCTTTGATAAAGATACTTGCAAAATTAACTACTCCCAAGAAACTTTGGAGCTGTTTTTTTATCTTTCAGAACATCAGGAAAATTGTGTATTTTTTTCACAATATGTTCCTGGAGTTCCATACCTGTTTCATCAATAAGAATGCCAAGGAATTCTATCTTATTAACTCCAATTATCGCTTTCTTTTCAGAAAGCACTAATCCTTCTTTATGACACGCATCAGAAAATATTTCGAGATGTTTAATATGTTCTTTCATATTTTTAAATGCAATTAAGATGCCATCAATATAGACAAACATGAATTCAAAACAATCTTCGAAAAGATTATCCATTTTCCTTTGATATATCTGGGGTGCATTCGCAAGACCCATCGAAAGAACATTCCAGATATACTGTCCTTGTGGAGTAGAAAATGCAATACATTTTCTAGACTCCTTTTCCATCTTAATCTGATAAAATCCAGACTTACAATCAAATTTAGAAAACATTTTAGCATTTTTAATGTAATAAATTAGGTGTTCTCTACTCGGGATATAGTAACCATCAAATTCCAGTATCTTATTTATACCTTGATAGTTGATTACTAATCTAGCATTTCCTCTTTTTATCTAGCCATGGTTTCTTACCAGAAAACCAGGACTACTATAAGAAGAGACTCCAGGTTCAATGAGTTTAAGATCGATATGCTCTTTTATGATTGTTTGCATATCCTTCTTCTCCTCCATATTCATGTGGATTGGCTTGTATCGAACATACTCATACTTGCATTGTTCTTTTACTTTCAGAGTAGCTTCGATCTTGTTTTTATCCCACCAAGCCAAATGATTCTCATTAAAGTTCCTTTGTATTAGTCGTTAACATTTTCAAGAGAAAGCAAACTTTCTTCGTTAATGTTATCTAAGGATCTGGTTTGTAAAGCATTCTTAAGGAGTTGTATTTCCTTTTTAGAATCTTCATAGCAGTCCTCACCCCCATTAGGCCTTGTTGTCTGAACAACAAAAGCTCTTTACCAAATTTCCTTTTATCCTGCATTTTAGGATAGGTTAATTTGGCGTCATTATTAAAAACACCATGTTTGCTGGGAAAAGTGATAGACATTAGTCGACTAAATGCCTTTGCTCGTCGCAATACCTTTATCTCATTACCACAATTAGTAGTAAAAATCAACATATTCTTGTTGTTATCTTGCACATATTTTGCAAAAGTCTGGATAAAATTATTACCCAACAAAATATCTGCTCCAGTGTCATGAAAGGAAATAGGCGGCATTTTTACCTTATACCTAGGGGTATCAAATGCCCCGCAAATCATGATTTGTGCTTCTCGTATGCCTTTATTGAGTATGAGGATTTCTTGAGAAAAATCCCTTCCTGCAATAATTGGTAAGGATTCCGTAGCATTGCTAGGGAAAACACCAGGTTTTGCTGTACAAATTCCAGATCCTGAATCAATATAAGCTGCAAAATATTCTGCCTTATATTGTTCATATAGCATACCCACATATATGTATATGGAAAAGGGGCTAGTCATTTAGTTATTCAACTCGGATAAGATGACCATCCAAACTAAATTCCACACCTTTTCCTTTTCTTCCCCAAGGTTTATATTCCTCAAGGAAACTTAATCCCAAGGTAACAATTCCTTGGTCTCGTCCTGCAATTCCTGAAACAAATACTTCATGACCGGCTATTTCTAACATGCCTTCATATGTGTTAATAACAGGTTGCTGCAAGTAATATAAATCGTCACAAGGAAAGTAGTTATCTTTCTTTGTAATATCAAATATAACGTGTACTTCTTTCCATCCTTCAGGGCATCTAATTTTTACGTTATTTACCCTAATAGCTTGAGGAGTTAAATCTTCAATTAATTCTTTTCCTTTTAAACTCCTAATCCTTTCTTCTGAAAAGGACATTCTGCAATTAATATACATCTGTTCTAGAACTTAGTGAGCGATCTAGAACCGGATGGTCTCATATTAAGATATCAACACCCCAACAATTTTTGGTATTTAAATTGGAGCTAGTGCCATTACCTTAGCAAATTCCTTGAAAATTCTTGGAATTTCAATATACTCTTTCCTTATAAACAAATCAGAATGATGTGTATTGGAAAGTGCATATGCAATTCTATAAGTTATAGAATATGGTCTATTGCCTTCTTTCATCAGATCGTTTCTTTTAAAATCTTGATGAAGGGTTAAGACCCGACTGAAATCCTGGTCAGCTAGGTTATATGCAATTCTAGGATGAATATCAAACATCAGTTTTCCTGCATATAAATTTCCTACCATTGTACCAAGACAACCATCTCGTAGGTTATTGATTCTCTTATCCATTATAGATAAGTGTAATGGAGAATCAACTCCTTCTTTGAAAGTAGCTTTGATTACTACTTTAATAGTTCCTATATGGATCCATTTCATAGTAACAACTACTTCTTCTAGAAGCCTACTTAATTCCTCCAGAATTTCTTTTTTTGGAATAAGTTGCATATCCATCACATTACCAGTTAATTCCATAGGAATTGCAAACTCTCCAGAGCTTACTTTATATATGATGTTATGCCGCCTCTGATTTAATCCTATTTAATTTAGGATTCGGCTAATTCCACTAACTTTGAAACCATCATATGGTCCTAGGTTAGAGTTTTGCCTCATTATTCTTTCCATGGTTTTATCTGTTATAGATGACCTTGAAAAGAATCCCGATAAGCTATCCGATGTTTGTAGCCTATCTCTTTCACTGAGGTTATTCTGATTCGGTTGAAGTTCCATCCGAATCAATATATATTTCTTCCTCAAAGACAACTGCATTCAGAATGTCAGCCGTGGCTTCAAATTGTTTTAATTTAACACTTTTTTGCGGACAATCTGGTGAAATGTGGCCTCGGGCTCTACATGTCCAGCAGTTACAATCTTTGAAACTTTCATTTGACCGGGTACGTGCCCTTCTGAAAGTTCATCTTGTGGGAGTTTTTCCATCGAATTTCGGAGATTCTTGGGAAGACACCCTAGTCGGTCCTGATCTCTGGCCAGATTTGTAAGATCGGGCTTTTGATTTAGACCACCAAGACTTTCGTCTGAAAGAAGATCGTCGTTTGTAACTCCTGTTATCATAGTTATTATATTGCTTTCTCTTCTTCCTGTGCTCTATTGATTCTCCAATTATTGTTGGAAAATCATTGTTATCACAACAGAGAGGGGATTTCTTTATTTTTCCTCTAAGCTTTTTCATGTTCTTTTGAAGGGAAGCTTGATAACACCAGTCTTTCAGTTTGTCTTTTAAGAAAGACATACGTCGGGCTACCGAATCAACCTGTCCTTCCGGTACCTTGTAGGATTGTATTAACATTTCCCTCCAAGGGCTGCAAAATTTTGCAAAGAACATTGGTGCCGCAATTTGTGATGTTACCTCACTCTGAAAGAAGTATTTGCGGAACCAATAGATATATTCATCTATTGCACAAATATTTCTTAATTCAATACCATAAAGAGCTTGTGTAAACTCTCTGGTTTTTTCAATATTGTTTTGATCGAAGTATCCATCTTCGATGAAATGCAATTTCACTAGCCTTCCAAACCTTTCTGCAATAGTGCTTTTAGATTCTCCGGCTAAAACTTCTTGCTTGGTTGTTTCAGGGATATGAGCCCATCTAGTTTTCACGGATCCTTCCAAGCTTAACTCCATTAATCTAATGAAGTTTTCTTTGTCAAGATCCAGTGTGGTCGCTACTATTTTTATAGCCGCTACCCATTCATCGATTAATTTTTCGATATTTCTGAAATCGATAACATCCAAATTAAGAATAGTACCATATGGGTGCAAGGGTTGTAACATGGTCCTTGCCCAGGGTGTATTTTCTGGTACCCTATTTGGATTTCTTACTGGATTAGCTCTAAACGTTGTTCCCCCAAAGGCGGGGCCTGCGTTAGTATGTGTTGGTCCCAAGTGACATACAAAAGGGTCTAGAAGGGGGGGGGGGGGTTGAATAGACCCTGAAGTCTTTTTCGACTTCAAAAAGATTCGTATTAAAAGGTTTTGGACGCTTGAAATGTAGACGCTTGACTGAGCGTTTACTTGATATAGACACTTTGGCTAAGCGTCTAATGAAGACTGTTTTTAGAAAGTTAACTTAAACTTCAAGATTTGAATACTTTAACCAAATAGGTTTAAGCGTTCAGTTCTTTGATCAGTGTTAGCATAGTAGAATGATTTTGGAGTCTTCTCTTTTGAAAGCTTTAGCGTCACAGAAAATATTTTAGTTGCTTAGCGTTTGATTATGTTTTACTTAATCAATTTATGCAATGGTATGATAATAAGAAAATTGACTGTAAAGTAAATAACATAATAGTTGTAAGGTTCGTTGGGTGGTGTAATCCCAACTACGTCCTTCTTCTCCTTGAACACTTGGAGGCAATCCACTAAAATGATTCTCAAAGAATCACACAGAATCTTCTACAAATTAGGGAGAGATGGATGTTGATGACTTGAGCTCCTTGATCAAACAGATTTCTGCTCCAAATCACTTCAATCCCTTTGCTTCTTTCACCCAGAAATAATGCAAGTATCCAACTTCGACTTCACACAGATCATGAGGCTTGGATGGGGTTTTTCTAAACGGTTTGTTTGATTTTGATAAATTTCAAACAACTGGAAATATCTTAATAGTAATGTAAGTTTCTTCGAAAAGAATGTTTGAGATATTGGTTGACTGTCTCAGGAATTGAAGAAAAGCAAAGAGAATGTTTGTTTGAAAATTCTGGCTTTTCTGAGAGTTTAAGGAATGAGACTTCAATGCAACAGCAATTTAGCTTGTAGTATATTTTTTTTTGTATTTGGCTTGTTGTTGAAGTCCTATTAATAGGCATTCTTGGAAAAAGTATCCGTTTGACACATGCACAAGCGCGTGTCTCTCACTTCCGCGAGCGAACAACTTTTGTCTTTTTTCCTGAAAATCTGCTGCACAAAAGTAGGTGCTGCAGTCTGTGAATAGTTGACAGTCCAATAGGGTGGCTTTTCCATACGTCTGAAAGTGCTTATCATATTTAATGCTCTTATCAGCATTTAATGCATTTGAATTAAATGCCTGTTGGCACTTAATGCACTAAGAATATTTGCATTAAACTCCTTCTGGATTTAGAAATAAATTCAGGTGAAATCAGTCATTGATAGACGCTCATTCATCCTTTAATAACTTCAGTCTTATAGTAGACGCTTGATTTAGCTGGTCATTTGGACGCTTGGAATCTTCATCTTTATTCAGACTTCAGGCGCTTGAGTCTTCAAACTTAACTACTGATAAACTCACTCAGAAATTATCAGACGCTCAGTCTAAGAATACTTAGCCTAACAATCTAGAATAAAAATAAAGCAAAGCCTATAAAGCCTATTACAATTTTAACGCTTCAAAGCTTATACATGACTTCTAAATAAAATCAAACTTACATATTTTGGGGTCTAACATAAAGTCCTAACATGAAATTCCTAACAGTATGCAAATCACCACTTTCATGCATCATTTCATCCTGTGGAGGATTATGTGATGTGGTACTTCCTTCTGGAGGTGCTAATGCTAAGGTTGATTCATTGATTTTTACATTAACCAAATCCACAACTGCTAGTTGGGAAAAAGACTTAGCTAGCTCTTGAAGATCAGATAGATCTACTCTTGATATATCCATATTAATTTATATTTTTAAGGATATCATTAATTAGATCCTCTTGAGTTTTAGGCTTCGGAATCTCCGTCGCCTTGCCCTTCTGATGTAGAAGAGGCACACGTCCCAGCGCATCACTGATTCGTTCCCTTTTTTGTTTGAACGTACCCGAGATACCCTGTTTTTCTTTCAGATCTAGAACTATAGACGTTAGATCGGTTATAGATTTATTTAGATCTGGAAAAATCTTGAGAATTTCCTTAAGTTTTTGGTTCAAGTTCTCAATTTTCATAGGTAGATATTCGATCCTATGTCCATAATCTTGAACTGTCTTTTCAATTTCTCTAAGATCCTTAGACAACATAGATATATCCGGTTCAATCTCTTTTCACTTGTTCATTATGTCTAAGTTAAATAAGAGATTTACCTTGTCTTGGTTTTCCCGGCCATTTGCCTTGTATCTCGGTGAGCTGGATATTGCTCGCGAGATTGCTTTCAAACGTGTCATTCAAAGCTAATTTTCTTTGATAGTACCTGAGCACTGCTTGTATATCTGCTATAGGCTCCTTGCTTTTAGCAAATTCTCTCTTGATTTCCGATGAAATCCTTCTAGCCTTTCGGATAATTTTGTCTATCCGATTACTTCATTGTTTTTCCAGTATGTGGAAATATTCCTTGTTTTCTTCATAAATCGAACAATTGTTCGGTTCCATACTTGTTTGATTCTCCTCCGTTAGGGATAAAATAACTTTATGTAAATTAATTTGAATATTTCATCAATAAAACCTAGGCTCTGATACCATTTTGCCCACCCCACACCACAAAGGCGTTTCCCAACAAAAGGCACCTATTAGTTTGCCATCTATTACCCTGTTGGGTTTTTCCCAAGGGATAGGCATCCCTTACGGAGAGCTGCGCTTCGGGGCCATACGTCACGCAGTAGAGGATCAGGGTTTTTCAGTTTATGGCTCTGATACCATTTTCAAGCGCGGATAATTTTGCCAAAGTTTAAGTATTCAAAGAGCAAGATTTATCATGAATAGAGTTCAAAAAGGAGTGAAATTCCAAAATTTTTGAAGATAAAGGACCATTTTTTCAACCTGTCAACTTAAAGGACTAAAAGGCAGAGAAGGCCAAGATATTGGGCTAAAACAATAATTTTCCCATATTTTGTTAGTCCATGGGACAGATAGGTTTTTCCATCACTTCAACAATGTTAGAGCATCTTAATTTGCCATAAGGTATATATTTTTTTTATTACATTCTTTGCTAGATTAAATTCACTACTTGTTTCTAGATTGGAAGAAATGGTTGGACATCATTTTTTGGATAGATCAAGGGATCATGTATCTTTACTAAGCTTCACAAAGATTCAAGATTGATGATCATTCATTGAGATAAAAAATAGACAACATTCTATTAGATGAACCCCAAAGTATTTTGGCTTGTCTAGGATTCTTGAAGGTAAAAGGAATAGAGACAAGTACCAATAAAGTCATGGAAACCTATCAAGTCTTTAATGTTTTTGGTCTTAGATGTAAACGACATAATATTTGAGTATTTACAAAGTCAAGTTTTGTTGTATTACTTTTATCGATTGTCTATACGTCTCTGTAATATGCATTAGTCAAGAAATTCACAAGCAAATCCGATGCAATCTATTTTGGCATTATCGTGCTTGAGATAATTAATGGAAAGAGGACCATAAAGTTTTATGAGAACGAATAAATCCTAAATCACTACTACAGAAATGACCTATTACAGCGGTTTTTTTGGCCAATTACAGCGGTTATACAAATAACTGCTGTTAAAAAAAATTAATTTTTTTTTCCGGGACCTATTACAGCAGTTGTGGAAAAAATCGCTGTAATAGGTAGTATTTTTTTTTTATAATTTTATTTTTGCGGTTGAAATGTTATTGTGTCGGAATGATACAAAATTCGCACGGTCATAGCGAAACGGCATTCTGAACAAAACGCAACTTATCTTGCGCTCTCGGGATTTTAGCCATTTGAGATCGTTTAAGGCCTCACATTTGCGTTTTATTACAAAAATACTCTATTTTCGTAAAAAAACGCAAATTTGAGGCCTTAAACGATCTCAGATAGCTAAAATCACAAGATCGCAAGACTTGTGTTTTGTTCAGAATGCCGTTTCGCTATGATCGTGCGAATTTCGTATCATTCCGATACCACAATATTTCAACCGAGAAATATTTTCGTAAATACACATATACATACACAAGTATACATACACCCATCAACATATACACAAATATATATACACCCATCCACACATGCACAAATATACATACACCCATCCACACATGCACAAATATACATACACCCATCCACACATACACAAATATACATACACCCATCCACATACACAAACATACGTACACCCATCCACATATACAAAAATATACGTACACCCATCAACATATACACAAATATACATACACCCATCCACACATACACAAATATACATACACCCATCCACATATACACAAATATACATATACCCATCAATATATACACAAATATACATACACCCATCCACATATACACAAATATACATACACCCGCACATACACAAATATACACATATACACAAAATAAATACACACACATACACAAATATACCTACACCCACACATATACACATATACAAATATACATATACATATATATATATATATATATATATATATATAGAGGGAAAGAGAGAGAAAGAGAAGAAGCTTACAATCGTGGTGGTGGTGGCGGCGGCGCCGGTAAGTGGTGGTTGTGGTGGCGGCAGCGGCGGTGGTGCCGAGCTTTTGGGGGGGGGGGGGATAGAGAGAGAGAGAGAGACTGAGAGTAGAGAGAGAGAAAATCTGAAATGGGTTTTAAATTTTGAGAGTGAGAGAGAGAAGCGGGAAGATAAAAGTGTTTCAAATTTTTTCGTTTTGGCCTATTACAGCGGTTCTTATAAGAACCGCTGTAATAGGTATTTTTCGTTTGTTTTTTTTTTTTTGCCGAGGCCTATTACAGCGGTTCTCTACTGAACCGCTGTAATAGGCCTGACACCTATTATAGCGGTTCGTGAAAGAACCGCTGTAATAGGTGTCGCGTTTTATCTATTACAGCGGTTCTTTCACGAACCGCTGTAATAGCCCCCTCCGTTCAACGGTTTTTCGAAAAATCGCTGTAATTGGGGCGCTGTAATAGGCTCTTTTTGTAGTGGTGAGTCTTATATGATATTTAAGTTTTATAACTGATCCATGCTCCTCTTCTAATTATTCTTTTTTCTCGGGGTGGGGATAAATAGCATTTTACCCTATGTGGTTTATAAAGGGGAACTAACTCGGCCTTTTTGTAAAGGACATGGGATAAAATTCTTTTAACCATTAATTTTTTTTTCTATCTTTATGTTTATCAAATTTGAAACGCATCTTATGCATGGAGATTCTGGAGTGAGAACAAGGCAATGATTTGGTTTATCTAACACTAATGGAATCATGCGAGAATTCTCAAGTGGTTAAGTGCATAAATGGTGGGCAATTGGGCATCCAAGAAGGTCGTAAAGATTCTCTCTCCGTGTTAAGTTGTTATAATGCTTCGTATTGAAACTACTATTCCAACCCAACATAACCGATTTTATAGTTAGGATACGTTTCTCGAGCACATCTGCCCCTTCATCTACTAAACCCAATATGGTGTCCAATAATGAATTGACATTTCTATACCAGAAGAGGAATGTGTTATTTGAGTATGACTGCATAATATACAATGAGTTTAATTGCTATTGTGTCTATTCTTTTTCGCATTTTAAATTAGGCACTTCCAATAAACCTAGTTTACCTGAATAGTCATGTATAATATAACTAGTTGCGTTCCTATGCGTTGCACGAAGGGTTCTATTGGTGAAGATTTATGTTTGAATCAAAGTAATGTGTGACCACAAAATATGTGAGAACTTCATAATACTAGTTCATGCATACCTCAATTTGAAACTAAGAAGCACCATCCTTGGAAATAACTCCATGTCTTGAAAATTCATGCTAGAAGCGTGGGCTTTTGCTTGGTTAAGATTTCCCAACGCTTAAGTCAGTTATTGGAGAATCTCAAAAGAAAAACTCAAAAACTTTGAGAAAGTTAAATAGAAAGAATGAAAATCCCTTTTTTCACTACTACAGAAAAGGCCTATTACAGCGGTTTTTTTGGACCTATTACAGCGGTTTTAACCGTTGTAATAGGCAACGCTGTAATATGGCTTAGGCTTATTACAGCGGTTAAAAACCGCTGTAATTGGTCCCCTGTTACAACGGTTCAATAAAAAACCGCTGTAATTGGTCCCCTGTTACAACAGTTCAATAAAAAACCGCTGTAATAGGGATACCCTATTACAGCGGTTCCAGCCTGAACCGCTGTAATAAGATTTTTATTTTTATTTTTAATTAAAATTTCGAACCCCTATTATAGCGGTTCAGGCTGGAACCGCTGTAATAGGTTTTTATTTTTTAAATAACCCTATTACAGCGGTTCCAGCTTGAACCGCTGTAATAGGAGAATTTTTTTATTTTTTTTAATTTTTGAACCCTATTACAGCGGTTCAGACTAGAACCGCTGTAATGGGGTCTCAGATTTTTTTTTAATTGTGCACCCTATTACAATAATATTCCTGTACAGTAATATTCAATAAATCAACCCAACAAATTCTAGTTGCACAGTAAAACATATTCAACAAAAACCCCAAACTTCAATATTACCAATTCTTTCCTCTAACAACAAAATTTTATAATCTCCAACAAATGATCACGTGTTAATTTACAATCAACTAATTAAATTACTCACAATTTAAATACAATAAATCAAATCACAATTTACAACAAGTCACAATGTACAAAAAATACATTACCTAATTTCTAAGGAGCTGCTAAGAAAATGTAATGTGCCACTTCGCAGCGTACTTCATCAATTTGCTCTTGAGTATAGAAGGATTGAGAATCATGAAGACGTTTCAATTACCTATCAAAGGTTTAATAACTTCAAATGGTATAGAAATTAAGTATATATTAGGATTATGCATACCACTGTTGGAATTATAGATTGTCCGTGGCTAATAACTTCTTTCATGAATCTCATAACAAAGTAGCCACAATCCACCTCGTTTGTCTGCCGGGGGCACTACGAAAGTAATCAAAGTTACGTTGTATTAGAACACTAACTTCCATACGAATATATAATCTCTTGAAACTAGAAAACGCTAACCTTTATTTTAATCCATTGACAGGCCTTGTTTTTGGATTTCTTGGAATGGTTGTTGCGATTTGCACGAAATATGTGCACAGCCCTATAAAAAATATATAAAAAACAAGGAACTGTGTCAAAAACAAGCAATTATGTGAAATAAGGAAGATATATACACTTTAAAAAAATATTAAATATAATGGATACATTGATTGAATGAAAAACTTACTGATTGATTTTTTGTGTCATCTCATCTCGGTAATTCGGCTCACCATGCAAAGAATCCAGATAGTAAACGACCTCTTGAAATGGGTCAATTGCAAGCAACACCCAATGTCCCCTAAAAAACATTCAAAAGATAAGTTCAAAATTTGTGTTGCGTAACTAGTTTTACAAATTAAAGTTGAGTCTTTAGTAGCTCACCCGGTGTTGTAAGGTGCAAGAAATAACTTATTCATTTGTGCACTCTGTATTATAGCACGTGCTATGTACTGCACTTGTTGAATTTGCGTGCCTGTTCCCGCAGCTATAGAGTGTGGGCTAAGGAACCCGAAACTTGCTTCTTTCCCTTCGGGGATCACGTACTTAACCTACAAACATCTAAATTGAGCATAAAAAATGAATTTCGAGTAACGAAAATAATCATAGTTCAGATACAATAAAATAATTAAAAAACTTACTTTATGTATGCTGTAATGAGAGAGGCTCCTATTTCTTCTTGACGCAGAAGGTGACAGATCACCTCCTTCCCAATATACTCTGGGAACTCAAAATTCATAATTCTTCCCTCGATGTCTATAGTGATCCGGTCATTAATAGACATCTTATTGTGTACTTTCCCAGAAATAAAAGGTCATTAGGGAGTCCATCAAGTAGAAGGTTTGCACATCTGTCACCTTCACGTGCAAGCTTGGCCACTGGAGGTTTTGGTTTAACAGTTGACTGCTTTGACGTCCCTGATTTCTGGTTTTCAGATGATTTGGATGGTCCAAGAGACTGTTTAAGCAAAGAAAATAAAATATGAATGTTACACACCAAAGTATATTTAGTAACCTTAAACAATTGTTATAATTTATTAATGACTAGCTATTAATTACATACCGGTGCATCAGTGACAATGACAAGACTCACTGGCCAAGCAACAAAGGTACCCAGAGCACTAGAAATGGTGAACACTTCATCATTGAGAGGGACAGGTTGGGGTGTATCCGCCTCAACTGCAGTGTCAATGCGCACTTTCACAAAGTTGGTGGCAAATGGACGGTTGTGAAGTATTCTATCAATCACCACTCGATTGTACATCTATCCTTTAGCCACTACACGATATGACGGTGATGAAAGTGCTAATTGACATGGAGCGATAACCTACACACACACACACACACACACACACATATATATATATATACATACAACATTATATTAGAAAGTTTTATGTGATTTACAGAAATAGAGAGTTGCAAGTTACATGATCAATAAACAAGTTCAAATCATTACCTCAGGAAGCATCTTAACTGGTTCTGGGCAACTATCTTTCAACGAAATAACCTCATCTTCATGTGGCTGACGCGAGTTAGGCGCTTCCAAATCATCCATCCGGCGTTGCATGGCAAGCATAGTTTCGAAGAGGTTCTTCACCATGTTTCTCAAGCTTTCCATCTCCATTTCTTTAGAAGGCTTTGGATCCGTAAAGTAGTCTCTTTGTAAGACCCCAAAGCCAACACCTTTAACGCGACCCGAATGCTCCTTCTTTTTAAGAGCTTTAGCCAATAGATCATCTCTGCTCTTCTCATTTCTACTATGACTAGTACTCTTGTGAAATGCTCTCCTGTAATAATACATTTAAAAAATTAAAAAAAATAGTGAACTTTGTTCTTTCAAAAGTATTTCAAAACAAACATACAACACATTATAGAGCTAAAATTGCAAATAACTCACCATTTCATTCACTATTTTTCTAACATTGTCGTTATCAATTTCATTTATTTTATCGGAACGCGCAATCCTCCACACGAGTGCTCGTGTCACCTCTGTGCAATCGGACCCCGCATCCCTTCTTTTATTCATCTATATTTTGATTAAAAAATATATATTTATTAACAAGGAACTTTTATTAAAAAAATTGTAAGGATTTACTGCTAAATGAACTACATATCTCAATTTGCTCCACAAGAGCATGTCCAAGACGTGATCTCCGGTAAGGATATTCAGGTTCCTTTGCTCTTTCCTGATTTTCCCTACTTAGTTTCTGTTTATTGCATAATCAAATTATTAGTTAAATATAAATGCAATAACCAACAAATGAAACCGTAAATTAAAATGACTAGCTACCTAAAACTCTTCACTTAGGTGAAGATCTACAAATGCCGTCCAATCGGCTTGAGGTATCTCATATTGTGAGGGTGGGTTGTAATTAATGTTTCCATCATCATCTCGCACCCACACTCTACTCAAGTAGCTCCTAAAGTTACGTGCTATCTTCCCAGCTTCTGCTAGGACGTACTTTTGTCTACTTTCTTCAATATCAAATGCCAACTGCAAAAAACAAACAACAAAGTATATATGAAATTATAATTTAGAGAAAATTAAATCAACAAAAAATACATTAACACTTAGAAATATAATAGTATCCAAATTACCTTTGTTTCATCCCAAATATTTCTTTTTATTGGTGATGGGACTTTTTGCCAATCACTGATGGTAATCGGCACCTCTGCCGAGCCACGACTCCTATATAACCAACAAATGTTGATTTGTTGGGTCAACTGCTTGGTCTCTGTCATTCCAGCAGACAAGTAGCCTTATGCCTTTACTTATGGCATTGATAACTTTTTTTAAAGCCATGACACCTCTCCGTATCTCATTTTCATGACGGCTATCTGATCCATATACATCATCCTCAGGAAAACTACCAGCAGGATCTGAAGCCATAGACCTACAAAAGCCAAAAAATACAAAAGGTTAGATTCATATAAATTTGGCAGATTCATTTGGCAATAATAATTTTAAAATAGAAGTAATAAATACAGAAGTTAGGTTCATTCCCATTATTCTAGAAAAAATTTGGCAGAGTAACGACTCAAAAATTTGTACCAAGTTCTCGACTTAATCTTCTCCCAAACTTGCAACCACAACAAACCCAACAATTACAAATATTGATCATCAGTTGGATCACGTAAATCACATAAAACTACAACTAAAGCATCATTTTATAAATATTGATCACCAGTTGGATCACATAAAGGATCACATTTCCAGCAACTACAAATATTGATCACCAATTGGATCACATAAATTACATAAAACTACAAATAAAGCACCATATTTTCAACAACTAAGTATAAATATAGATCACCAGTTGATTCAATGTACCATAAACCACAAAATAACACAATTTAATCCCCAATTAAACGTAATTAACCCCCAGCTAACCCTAAATTCAGTCAAGTCCCTATTTCCCTTAAATTTTCCACAAAAATAGGCAAATCTCAAGAATATAAATTTTCTAGCAACTAAGTATAAATATTGATCAAAAAATAAGTCTATCATACAATTATGAAATAAATTCAAATACCTTTCATCGTTTTCTTTTTGTCATTGGCTTAGTAGTCTTTTGCTTCCCATCGGTATGACCATTTTTTTTAGTACGTGACACGCAAAAACCTAGCAAGTGCACTAGATCGTGCAAGTAATATAATGGATATTTAAGTCCGGATTATTGTACCCAAGGGACAACGTATTTAAGTATTGAAACTAATGTATTTCCTAATTCCAAGTTAAATCAAATATTTACGGTGTGATTGTTCAAATAAAATAAAGAAAATTAATTATGTAAAACACGTAGAGATTGAAAAATCAGAGGAAGAGAGATAACTAAGACACGTGATCCGACCAAACTACTCCTTATCGATTATGAAGTGTGTTATTCAATTATTACTTATCATGCTATGGCGGAAACTCCAAAATTATACACTACCCAATCTCTTGGTATAGTGCGTCTATGTTAATTAATGATTCCCTATATCCCTATATGAGAATTCAATTAATACACATGCATTAACAAGATTTATGAGATTCCCCGTTACCGGAAGGCTACACGAATGAATCGAATCTATCCCTAGTCAATTCTAAGACGTGATATTCAATTGCTCAAGCATCCTTAACCTATATCCTCTCGGAATCTAAGCTAAGCAATTTATCAAACAAGTGGTGATCAAGCACTCATAAGCATTAAATACAACAAATTGAACACATAGCATGCCAAGCAATAATCAAAAACATAAATTTATAAACGATAATTCATAGTTTGCCTTCACACGGCCTTAGTCAAACGAACTTAGTTCATAAGAGAAATAACAATCTTCAAAAGACAATGTTCAATGAACTAATCTCAAAAGAAAGTGAAAAACTCCCTATTACAATCTTGATTTTCTCGTTGTTGTTTGAATTCTCCGTTTTCGTAGACAAATTCGGAGTCTTCAAGCTTTTCTCTTGCTTCCCTAGGGTTTTCTCCCAATTCTTGTGTTGTAAAAAGTGTCTCCTTTTCCAAAAACTGACTTAAAACACTATTTATATGTTGCTGTACACGGACGGGATGCTGCGGCATTGCATTTGGGATGCTGCGGCATCATGGAGCAAGCCGGACAGCCGTTTAACACTGTGATGCTGCGGCATCACTGCTTTGTTCGCATTCTTCTAAATTTTTCTCCCATCTTTTGGATCAAATGATGCTCTAGACCTGAGACACATAAACAATACAAATCAAGGCATAATGTGGGATAAAATTCACTAGAAAACGAGTCAAATCCAAGAAAAGAGGCGCCCAAAAAGTCGTAAAATACGAGCTTATCAGTACGCCGACGAACTGATGGATTAATCCATATTCCCTCTTGGTGATTTTGTCACATATACAATTCATCATCACTTATATCCAAGTCATCGTCACTATCAATTGATTGTGAATCACCTAATGAGATAGAATTTTCTCCATCATCTTCACTTTCTTCATAATCATCATCAATACAAGTATTTTTGTTTGCCGATAAAACAATGGACCACCTCTTATCAATAGAATCGGTGACAAAAAACACTTGCTTAGCTTGTGATGCCAAAATGAAAGGTTCATCTTTGTATCCCACCCTTTCAAGGTCTACTTGAGTGAAACCTATTTTACTATTATCGACACTATTTTTATTGTCAACCCACCTACACCCAAATACAGGCACCCAAAACCAACTATAATCAAGCTCCCATATATGTTCAATCATCCCATAATATGATAAATCAGCATATATAGGGTTATTATCTTTCGCACTTGAGATTTGCATTGCTTGAGCTATAAGACTCACACCACTATTCTGCATTGTACTTCGTTCATCTTGGTCTTTTGTATAGAATGTACGACCATTTATCCGATAACCTGAATAACAAAATACTAGTCTGTCCGGACCCATCGAAATTTATCTGAAACTGAAAGTGGATTCTCTTTCTATTTCTCTTCAATATGCTTTCGGAACTAATCAATGAAACTCTTGTTATGCTCTCTTGAAATCCAGCTCTCATTTTTAATTGGATTGAATCTCCTAAGTTGGTTCTTATGCTCTTCAACATGTGGGTCAACCTCATCGGTGTTGTGGAGCACATATAGGTATGCTTGCTCCCTTTGTGTAATAGGAACACTAACTAATTGCTTTCCAATTACGCTTTTTCCTTCTGTTCCCCCTCCCACAACATGAGACTTTGGAAGCTTTGCAACATTAGAATCTTCCAGATACTCTATGCAAAATGTAATGAGTTCATCAACTATGTACCGTTCAACAATGCAACCTTCCGGTCGACTACGATTTTTCACGTAACCTTTCAATACACTACTATAGAAATGACCTATTACAGCGGTTTTAACAGCTGTAATAGGTACCGCTGTAATTGGTTTACGTCTATTATAGCGGTTAAGGAAATAACCGCCGCAATTGGAAAACCTATTACAGCGGTTATTTCCTATAACCGCTATAACACGTTATTTTTTTATTTTTTTTAATTATTTTCCTAGCTGTACTGTACAAAATTTATTGTAACCAGTTTCGCACAAGCTCAAAATTCAACAGACTAACACAACAAACCATAAAAACCAATTCAACAGAAACAACAAATTAAAACCCAAAATTAACTTCACCAAATGATCATCTCTAACAACAAAACCAATTCTTTCCTCCTAACAACAAATCAAATTTTATGTATAATCTCCAACAAATGATAACGAGTTTACAATCAACCAATTAAACCAATCACAATTTATATACAACAAATCAAATAAAAAATTTCAACAATTTACAACTTACACCATACCAAAAGCGCATTGGAAAAATGTATTGTGCCAATTCGCAATGTACTTCATCAAGTTGCTCTATAGAGTAAGTGACGAATTGACAATCAGGAAAGTACTGCAAGATAGAGATTGAAAACCCAACAAAGGTTTAATAACTTAAAAAGGGAAATTAGAATTTGATGATGAGTATTAATTAGGATTATGCATACCATTGGTGGGATTGTAGATTATCCGTGGCTAATAATATCCTTCATGAATTTCATAATGAAGAAGCCACAATCTTTGTCGTTTAACTTATGGGGCACTACAAAATTGAAATCAAAATTGTATTAGAATAATAACTTTTATACGAGTAATCTCTTGAAAATATAAAATTACACTAACCTTTATACAAGTCCATTTCCAGGCCATGTTTTTGGATTTAATCTTTTGGGTGTTACGATTTGCACGAAACATCAATACAGCACTGTTAAAAACATCAAAAAACAAGAAAAGATGTCAATATCAAGCAAATATATATGTGAAATCTAGGAAGATATATACATTTTAAAATTAATATTAAATATAATGGATAATTTATTGAATGAAAAACTTACTGATTGATTGTTCCTTTCATATCACGTCAGTTATTCGGATTACCGTGTGAAGAATCCAGCTAATAAACGATCTCTTTAATTGGATATCACAAGCAACACCTAATGTCCCCTAAAAAGCATTCAAAAGATAAGTTCAAAATTAGTTTTGCGTACGTAACAAATTTTACAAAATAAAGTTGGGTTTTTAGTAGCTCACCCGGTGTTGTAAGGTGCAACAAAAAACTTCCCGTCTGCGCAATCTTTCATGGTATTTGTTATATATCGCGCTTGTAAGATACGCTGAGAGAGATTAATACCTGCTCCCGCAGATATAGCATGTGGGCTAAGGAACCCGAAATTATTTGCTTTCTCTTCTGGGATCACGTACTTAGACCACAAACACCTAAATTGAGCATAAAATAAATTTGAGCAACGAAAATAAACATAGTTCAAATTAATGCAGTAAAATAATTTAAAAACTTACTTTTTTTTTAATTCATATTTAAAAACTTACTTGATGTAAACTGAAATGATAGAGACTCCTATCTGTTCTTTACGCAAAAAGTCACAGATCTCCTCCCACCCAAGATACTCTTGATAGGGTTCGTTATTATAGATTGCCTCGGGAATGTCGATAGTGACCTGTTATTCAATAGGCATTATCTGCAGGTACCTTTCAAGAGTTACAAGTGGCTGAGGGCGTTGATCAGCTGTTAGAACGTCTGCTGCTCTGTCATCTTCACGTGAAGGGTTGGCCACTGGAGGAGTTCGTTTGACAGCTGAGTGCTTCGTCATCTCTGATTTATTTTTTCCAACTGATGATTTGAATTTTCCAAGAGACTATTAAAGCAAAGAAAACAAAACGTGAATGTTATAAACCAAAGTATATTTAGTAAACTTAAACAATTTTTATAATTTATTAATGGCTAGCTATTAATAATTACGTACCGATGCATCACTGACAGTGACAAGACTCTTAGGCCAAGCAACAATGCATCCCACAACCTCAGAAACTGTGAACACTCCTTCATCAGCGAGAGGGACTGGTAGGGGTGCAATATCTTCAATTGCAATGTCAATCATCACTTTCACAAGATGGGTAGGTAATGGACGTGTATGCAGTGTTCTATCCTCTGATTGATTGTACATTTGTCCTTTAGCCACCATACGATAAGATGGTGTTGAAAGTGCTACTTGACATTGCGCCACAACCTACATATAATATATATATATATATATATACCATTATATTAGAAACATTTGTGTGTTTTAGAGAATTGCAAGTTATATGATCACTAAATAATTTCATATCATTACCTGAGGAAGGTTCTTAACTGGATTTGGGCAGCTATCTTTCAAAGAAATTGCCTCATCTTCATGTGGCTGTTGCGACCCAGACGCCTTATGCTCGTCAAACTCGCGTCGCAATGAGGATAGTGATGCAGTGAGCATGTGCACCATGTTTTTCAAGTTATCAATCTCCTCATCTTTTGAAGGCTTTGAATCCGTAAAGTACTTTTTTTGTGATACCCCAAAGCCTACACCCCTAACGCGACCCAAATGCTCCTTATTTTTAAGAGCTTTAGCCAATATATCATCTCGGGTCCTCTCGTTTCCACTATGGCTACCGTCCTATGATAAGCACTCCTGTAATAATACATTTAAAAAATAATACTTTGCTTTTTTAAAAATATTTCAAAAAAAACATGCAACACATGATATAGCTAAAATTGCAAATAACTCACAATTTCATCCACTACTCTTTTAACATTGACATTATCAATGTTATGCTGGCTGTCAGAACGTGCAATCCTCCACACGAATGCTTGTGTCACATCTGTGCAATCTGACCCAGCTTCCTTTCTTTTTTCCATCTATATTATGATTATATATATATATATATTAACAAGGAATTTTTATTAGAAAACTTGTAAGGATTCACTGTTAAACGAACTACGTACCTCAATTTGCTCCAGTTGAGCATATCCAAGACGTGATTTCCTATAAGGATATTCAGGTTCCTTTGCTCTTTCCTGATTTTCCCTACTGAGTTGTTGTTCATTACATAATCAAAGCATTAGTCAATGTATATGATTTCATATAAACGCAATATGCAACAAATGAAACAGTAAATTAAAATAATTACCTGGAAATCTTCACTTTGGCGAACATGTAAAAACGCTGTCCAATCTTCTTGAGATATATTATATTTTTGGGGTGGGCTGGAATTAATATTCCCATTATCATCCTCTACCCACACTTTGCTCAAGTAGCTCCTGAAGTTTTGAGCTAGCTTTCCAGCTTTGGCTAAAACAAATTTTTGTTTACTTTCTTCAATATCAAAGGCTAACTATAAAAAACAAACAACAAAGTATATATGAAATTATAATTTAGAGAAAATTGAATAAACAAAAAATACATTAACCAATTAGAAATATGATAATAACCAACTTACATCTATTTCATTCCAAATTGCTGATTTTGTTGCTCCCGGGACTTGTCGCCAATCACTGATGGTAATAGGCACCCTCTCATGAGCTATGACTCCAATGTAACCAACAAATGTTGATTTATTTGGGTCAATTGGTTGGCCATTCTAATTCCAACCGACTGGTAGCTTTAAGCCTTTACTTCTGACATTTATGACTTTTTTTGATGCCGCGATACCTCTACGTATCTCATTTTCAACACGTTTGTTTGTAGCACCCCCAGAATCCATCGACCTACAAAAGCAAGAAATACAGAATTTAGATTCATATACCAAATATATAGTACTAAATAACGCCACCATTATTCTAGAAAAAATTCGGCAGAGTAATGATGCAAAAATTTCTACCAAGTTCTTGACTTAATCTTCCCCCAAAATTGCAAACAGCAAAACTAGTCCATCAATTCTTTCACAAAACCATGAATGCATTAAACGGTGTCAACAAAACAACACATATTGATCCAATCAAGATACATAATCAAATTAAATATCAACAAACAGGCTATACTCATGATATGTATTCAAATAATACTCGTTATTATATAGAGAGAGCGAGAGAGAAGAAGCTTACGGTGGTGGTGGTAATGGTGGAGGCGGCGGCGGTGGCCGTAGAGGCGGAAGAAAGAGCGGTTGTGGCGGTGGTGGTGGAGGCGGCGGCGGTATACAATATTGACCTACAAAAGCCAAAAATACAGAAGTTAGTTTCATATAGCAACAACATAATTTTTCAATTCATACACTAACAAGAGACGCCGTGACTCATACACTAACAAGAGACGACAAAAACATAAAAGAAACAAGTTGTGAAATACAAGACTGTATATCTTAATAAAACATTGACAAAGTGCTTATATGAAGAGCAAAAAAGTTTAGAAAATAAGTTTATCATATAATTATCAAATAAGTTCAAATACCTTTCATCGTATTCTTTTTGTCGTTGGCTTAGTAGTCTTTTGCTTCCCATCAGTACAACCCTTTTGTTTAGTACGTCGAAGAACAGATGGATTAATCCATATCCCCTCTTGGTGATCTTGTCGCATATACAATTCATCATCACTGATATTCAAGTCACCATCACTATCAGTGGTTTGTGAATCACCTAAGATAGGATTTCCTCCATCATCATCACTATATGAACCATCATCCTCACAACAAGTATTTTTGTGTACCGATAAAACAATGGACCACCTCTTATCAATAAGATCGATGACAAAAAATACTTGCTTAGCTTGTGATGCCAAAATGAAAGGTTCATCTTTGTATCCCACCCTTTCAAGGTCTACTCGAGTGAAGCCTATTTCACTATTATCGACACCATTTTTATTGTCAGCCCATCTACACCCAAATACAGGCACCCAAAACCAACTATGATCCAGCTCCCATATATGTTCAATCACCCCATAATATGATAAATGGGCATGTATAGGATTATTATCTCTCGCACTTGAGATATGCATTGCTTGAGCTGTAAGACTCACCCCACTATTCTGCATTGTACTCCGTTCATCTTGGTCTTTTGTATAGAATGTACGACTATTTATACGATAACCTGAATGACAAAATACAAGTCTGCCCGGACCCATCGACAACCGTGCTAATTTATCTGAAACTGAAAGTGGATTCTCATTCTGTTTCTCTTGAATATGCTTTCAAAACTAATCGGAGAAACTCTTATTATGCTCTCTTGAAATCCAACTCGCATTTTTGTTTGGATTTAATCTCCTAAGTTGGTCCTTGTGCTCTTCAACATATGGCTCAACCTCATCGGTGTTGTGGAACACATATAGGTGTGCCTGATCCCTTTGTGTGCAAGGAACACTAACTAATTGCTTTCCAATTACGATTTCTCTTTCTGTTCTCCCTCCCACAATATGAGACTTTGGAAGCTCTGCAATGTTAGAATCTTTCAGATATTCTGTGCAAAATGTAATCGCTTCATCAACTATATACCATTCAACAATGCAACCTTCCGGTCGACTATGATTTTTCACGTAGCATTTTAATACCTTCATATAAGGCTCAGCTGGATACATAGATCTCATAAAAGCCGGTCCACATAGTTGTGTCTCTCTAACCAAGTGAATAGGTAGGTGAGTCATTATATCAAAAAGCGCTGGTGGAAAATACATCTCAAGCTCACACAAAGTGTTGACAATTTGTTTTTGATGCGCAGGAAATTGTTCAGGATCAAACACCTTGCTCCACATTGTTTTGAAGAAGAAACATCATGAGGTTATAGCTTCTCTCACCTTTTTTGGCAAAATGGCCCGTATAGCAATTGGTAGCAAATGATCCATGATCACATGACAATCGTGAGTCTTCATTTGCTTTAGCTTCAAGTCCTTCATTGATACAAGACTGCTAATGTTTGAAGAATACCCTTCTGAAACTTTCACTCCATTAAGAAACTCACATAATGCAATTTTTTCTTTCCTAGATAGAGTGTGAGCTGCTGAAGGCCAATAAGTACGTTTTCCCTTATTTGTTGGTGCCAATTTTCCTCTTATCTTTATTTCAACAAAGTCTAACCTTGCCTTTACGCCATCTTTTGTCTTTCCGGGCACATTTAGAAGTGTACCAATGACACTATTAAATACATTTTTCTCTAGATGCATAATGTCAAGAAAATGTCTAACATGTAAAGACGTCTAATACGGCAACTCAAAGAAAATTGACCTTTTTTTCCACCCAGTTTTTGCAAGGCCACCTGCAAAAGTCTTTCCAAATTTGACCTCCAAGTCTTTTACATTCTCAAACACTTCTTCACCAGTCAAGCACTTAAGAGCTCGACCTTCTTCTATATTCCCATTGAAAGCTTTCTTCCACTGACGATATCGATGGTTCCGATTTAGCCATCTCCGATGCCCTTGGAATGCATATTTCTGAGAGTGTGTCAATCGATATTGATCTGTACTCTTGACACATATGGGGCCTGCACATTGGCCATGTACACCATTTCCCTCGAGGTTTTCTCTTGCCGGAAAATCCTTGATTGTTCCAAATAACATGACTCTGAGATTGAAATCTTCTTCTCTGAACCCGTCATATACTTGAACACCGGTCTCCCACAACACCTTCAAATCCTCAATTAAAGGAGCCATGTAGACATCTATATCATTTCCAGGTTGTTTCGGCCCAGAAATGAGTATAGGCATCATTATATGCTCTCGTTTCATGCATCGTGATGGGGGAAGGTTGTAGATCATCAAAATCACCGGCCATGTACTATGTGAGCTACTTTGCGAGCCATGAAGGTTCATGCCATCTGTAGCCAATACAAGGCGCAGGTTTCTTGATTCTTCACCAAATTCAGGGAAATCATCATCAATCTTTTTCCATTAAGGAGAATCTGAGGGGTGTCAAATCTTGTCATCTTCAAGCCTTCTATCAGCATGCCATGCCAAGTCGTTAGCTAACTCTTTACTACTATACATGCGCTTAAATCGTGGTATTATGGGCAAATACCACATGGTTTTGACAGGAGTAGATCCATTCTTCTTATACCACGAGGCGCCACATTTCGGACAGGCCTTCAATGATGCATAGTCATTTCTAAACAATATGCAATCATTGAGACAGGCATGTATCCTCTCATATCCCATGTCAATTGAGGTTAACATCTTCTTAGCCTCATAAGTACGATTAGGTAACACATTATCCTCGGGTAGCATGCTTTTTAATAGATCAAGTAAGTCTATGAAACTCTTATCACTCCACTCATTGTTGGCTTTTAACTTGTAAAGGTTTAGGACTGCTTTCAATTTTGTGAATTTACTACCACTATACAGTGGTGTCTTTGAATCACTTGTCAAATTGTCAAACATCTTGGGATAATTTTGCAAATCCTTCTCAATCACATTTGTCATCTCCTCCAAACGATCAGGCTCATAATCTTCCATGCCAAAATCCCGTGATCGATATGATGTACCACCTAAATCAGCTGAGGTGGCACTGCTTTCACCGTGTCTTGTCCAACGTGTGTAGCTTTTATCAATTTCATTACACACCAAATGATCTTCCAACTCACGTGGACTAATTCTCTTTCCAGAACAACATCGTAAACACGGGCAACTGATCCTAGTCCGATCTGGTGCATGCTCAACCGCAAAGTCGATGAATTCTTTCACCCCTTTCTCATATTGCTTAGACATACGATCCGCTAAAATCCAACTTTGATCCATCTCGATTTTAATTTATATTCATTTTTTTCCTAATTCAAATTTCTCATGTCAGACAGCTATTGTCAAAACACTATAAAAGTTTCTAAATTATTTGAAAATTAAACTAACACATTTGTTATTCTTAAATAATTTTATTAATATCAGTTGAGTTGAATTAATTAAAAATTCGGAAGAGTAACGACACAAAAATTTCTACCAAGTTCTCGACTTAATCTACCCACAACCTTACAACCAACAAAACTCAGATATTTCAACCACAACAAACCCAAAAAAATATATATGCAGTAAAACAAATAACAATGCCCATTATTCTAGAAAAAAATCAGCAGAGTAACGACGTAAAAGTTTCTACCAAGTTCTGGACTTAATCTTCCCCCAGCCTAACAACCAACAAAACCAATATTAAATGATGTCAACAAACCAATAAAACAAAAATCCAATCCTAATACCAACATAACCAATTAACACTAATCAACTATAACAAAAACCCTTTAAACCCACATAACCAATTATTCAAACACTATCATAACCAATTAATTAATATAATCAACTATAACAAAAACCCACATTATATAACAAAAACCCATTAAACCCACATAACCAATTATTCTAACACTAACATAACCAATTAATTAACATAATCAACTATAACAAAAACCAACATTATATAACAAAAACCCATTAAATCCACATAACCAATTATTTAAACACTAACATAATCAATTAATTAACATAATCAAATGTAACAACACATTATATAATTCACAATATATATATATATATATATATATATGTATACCTAGGGTTTAGGGTTTAGTGGAGAGAAAGTGGTGGTGGTGGTGAAGGTGGTGGCGGCGGCGGGGTCGGCGGCGATGGGGGTGGCCGATCGAGAGAGAGAGAGTAAATCGAGAGAGAGAGAGAGTAGAGTGAGAGAGAGAGAATGCCAAAAATGAGGGGGGGATGGTGATGGTGGTGGCGGAGGCCGATTGTGGTGGTGGTGGTGGTGGCGGTGGTCGATTGTGGTGGTGGTGGCGGCGGTGGTCGATTGTGGTGGTGGTGGTGGCGGTGGCGGCGGTTGGTGGGGGTGGAGTCGAGAGAGAGAATAGAGAGCTGGAGAGAGAGACGAAAATGGGGGGGGGGAGGAGGATGGTGGTGGTGGCGGCAGTGGCCGAATGTGGTGGTGGTGGTGGTGGCGGCGGTAGTTGTGGTTAGTGGTGGTGGAGTAGAGAGAGAGAGAGAAAGTTGAGAGAGAGAGAGAGGCCGATTTGGGGGGAAAATGGGGAGGAGATCGGGTGTTTTCTTTTTTATGTATTGGAAGAAGCTTATTATAGCGGTTCTTCTCAGAACCGCTATAATAGGGTCCAGGCTATTATAATATTCCTATTACAGCGGTTCTTCTCAGAACCACGGTAATAGCCCCAGACCTATTATAGTGGTTCGGAGAAGAACCGCTGTAATAGGTCCCCCAGTCAACCCTGTTACAGCGGTTCACCCATGAACCGCTGTAATACGCCCCTCCATTCAGGTTTTCAAAAAACCGCTGTAATAGTGTATTTTTGTAGTAGTGATACCTTCATATAACGCTCAGCCGGATACTTAGATCTCATAAAAGCCGGTCCACATAGTTGTGTCTCTCTAACCAAGTGAATAGGTAGGTGAGTCATTATATAAAAAAAAGTAGGTGGAAAATATATCTCAAGCTCACACAAAGTGATGACAATTTGTTTCTGAAGTGCAGGAAATTGTTCAGGATCAAACACCTTACTCCACATTGCTTTGAAGAAGAAACACAATCTAGTTATCGTGTCTCTCACCTTTTTTGGAAAAATGGCCCGTATAGCAATTAGTAGCAAATGATCCATGATTACATGACAATCGTGAGTCTTTATGTGCTTTAGCTTCAAGTCCTTCATTAATACAAGACTGCTAATATTTGAAGAATACTCTTCTGGAACTTTCAATCCATTAAGAAACTCCCATAATGCAATTTTTTCTTTCCTGGATAGAGTGTGAGCTGCTGGAGGCAAATCAGTACGTTTTTCCTTATTTGTTGGTGCCAATTTTCCTCTTATCTTCATTTCAACAAAGTCTAACCTTGCCTTTACGCCATCTTTTATCTTTCCGGGCACATTTAGAAGTGTACCAATGATACTATCAAATACATTTTCCTCAATATGCATAATATCAAGAAAATGTCTAACATGTAAGGATATCCAATACGACAACTTAAAGAAAATTGACATTTTTTTCCACCCAGTTTTTGCAAGGCCACCTGCAAAAGTCTTTCCAAATTTGACCTCCAAGTCTTTTACATTCTTAACCACTTCTTCACCAGTCAAGCACTTAGGAGCTCGGCCTTCTTCTATATTCCCATTGAAAGCTTTCTTCCACTGACGATATCGATGGTTCCGATTTAGCCATCTCCGATGCCCTTGGAATGCATATTTCTGAGAGTGTGTCAATCGATATTGATCTGTACTCTTGACACATATGGGGCATCCACATTGGCCATGTACACCATTTCCCTCGAGGTTTTCTCTTGCCGGAAAATCGTTGATTGTTCCAATTAAAGGAGCCAAGTAGACATCTATATCATTTTCAGGTTGTTTCGGCCCAGAAATGAGTATAGGCATCATTATATGCTCTCGCTTCATGCATCGCAAAATCATCAAAATCACCGGCCATGTACTATGTGAGCTACTTTGCAAGCCATGAGGGTTCATGTGATCTGTAGCCAATACAAGGCGCGGATTTCTTGATTCTTCACCAAATTCAGGGAAATCATCATCAATCTTTTTCCATTGAGGAGAATCTGAGGGGTGTCAAATCTTGTCATCTTCAAGCCTTCTATCAGCATGCCATGTCAAGTCCTTGGCTAACTCTTTACTACTGTACATGCGCTTAAATCGTGGTATGATGGGCAAATACCACATGGTTTTGACAGGAGCAGATCCATTCTTCTTATACCACGAGGCGCCACATTTCGGACAGGCCTTCAATGATGCATAGTTAGTTCTAAACAATATGCAATCATTAAGACAGACATGTATCCTCTCATATTCCATGCCAATTGAGGTTAACATCCGTTTAGCCTCATAAGTACGATTAGGTAACACATTATCCTCAGGTAACATGATTTTTAATAGACCAAGTAAGCTTGTGAAACTCTTATCAGTCCACCCATTGTTGGCTTTTAACTTATATAGGTTTAGGATTGCTTTCAATCTTGTGAGTTGACTACCACTATACAGTGGTGTCTTTGAATCACTTGTCAAATTGTCAAATATTTTAGGACAATTTCTCAAATCCTCCTCAATCACATTTGTCATCTCCTCCAAACGATCAGGCTCATAATCATTCATGCTGAAATCCTGTGATGGATATGATGTACCACCCAAATCATCTGACGTGACACTACTTTCACCTTGTCTTGTCCAACGTGTGTAGCTTTTATCAATTCCATTACACACCAAATGATCTTCCAACTCACGTGGACTAATTTTCTTTCCAAAACAACAACGTAAACACGGGCAAGTGATCCTAGTGCGATCTGGTGCATGCTCAACAGCAAACTTTGTGAACTCTTTCACCCCTTTCTCATACTGTTCCGACATATGATCCGCTAAAATCCAACTTCGATTTATCTTGATTCTGAATTAATTAAATTAAACAACTTTAACATCTGTTGATAGTTAAATTAATTAAATAATTTTCATTTTAATTTATTTCTCATTATTCTAGAAAAAATTCGACAGAGTAACAACGCAAAATTTTCTACCAAGCTCTCGACTTAATCTTCCCCCGTGTGGGTTGCAACCAACACAATTCGGATCTTACGATCCGCTAAAATTCAACTTCGATTCATCTTGATTCTTAATTAAATTAAATAATTTTAACATAAGTTGAGTTGAATTAAATAAATTATTTTTATTTTAATTTATTTAACATTATTTTAGAAAAAATTCGACAGAGTAACGACGCAAAAATTTCTACCAAGTTCTCGACTTAATCTTTCCCCAAACTTGTAACCAACAAAATTCGTATCTTTCAACCACAACAAACCCAACATTGTAATCTTTCACCCACAACAAACACAAAATGTCGATCTCACTATACGAAAATATTGATCACCAGTTGGATCACATAAAGCACCATATTTCTAGCAATTACAAATATTGATCACCAGTTGGATCACATAAATCACATAAAACGACAAATAAAGCATCATGTTATAAATATTGATCACCAGTTGGATCACATAAATCACATAAAACTACAAATAAAGCATCATATTTCTAGCAACGTACTAAGTATAAATATTTCCACAAAAATAGGCAAATACCAAGAATTACTTATACCACAAATTTTTTCTCATATTTATCTAAGAAAGTTATCCCAAATCTGTACAAATATAGACATATAGCACAAACCCGAAACACATAGCACAAACTCTATATACGTGTGTGTACGATGTGGCATGACGTGATGCACATATAAGTATATTGATTGGGTGTACATATGATATACGTTTGATGTATGTATGTGGGATTGTGCATATTAAGGTACACACATGCATATGAATACGTAGTCTAAAGTATGTAGACTAATACGTAACATAAAATGTGTAAAAATATGTGATATAAAGTATACATTTATGCAACAATATAATATTATCTTATGTTTTACAAATTATTAATTAGTATAATGAATTTGATAATAATTAATTAGTTATATATATATATATATAAACTTAATTACCTAAATTGTGGTGGTGGAGTTGGCTGCGGCGGGACGGCGGCGGCGGTGCTATATATAGAGAGAGAGTTATATATATATATATAGAATATATAAATATATATATACATATATATAGAGAGAGAAAGAGAGAGAGAGACGTACAATCGGCGGCGAGTGGAGGACGACGTTGAAGTGTGGTGGTGGTGAGTGAGAGAGAGAGAGAGAGATCCAGTAGGAGAGAGAGAGACAAAGATGGAGTAGAGAGAGAGAGAGGCAGCGGCGGCGGATCCGAGTGGTGGTGGTGGTGGGGGTGAGTTAGAGAGAGTAGAGAGATAGAAAGAGTGAGTGAGAGAGAGAGAGAGAGAGAGTGAAAGGGAGGGGGGCGGCAAGCCCTAGCCTTAAACAAGCCTCATTTTCTTTTTCTTTTTTGTTTTTTATGTGTTAGAGCGGTTCGGTTGAACCGCTGTACTAGTCGAACCTATTACAGCGGTTCAGCCCGAACCGCTGTAATAGGTGGGGATTTTTTTATTTTTCTTTCTACAGCCAATAGATTGACCTATTACAGCGGTTCGGGTGAACCGCTGTAATAGGTCAGAACCAAATTACCGTATTACAATGGTTTCTTGGGAACCGCTGTAATAGGTGCGCTGTAATAGTGTATTTTTGTAATAGTGTTTCCAGTCTCCCATGTAAAATTAAATCTTTACATATGGTATGCCAGGACAATCATGGATATAGTATGCTTTGAATGCTAAGATTGACTATATGATATTAGCTAGCTTGGCACATAGTAGGTCCACTTATTGTGATAAGAATGTATAAGCTTCTAGTCGAACAAATTTAATATCATGGCCACAATAGGCCCCCTCAATGATGAGCTAGGCAATAGACCAACTCGACCCAATGTCCAAATCTTCTTGACAAACTATACGGCCATATCATCTATCGTGCTAATGACCAGATCCATCCTTGATCTTTACTACTTAGTAACGTCATCTAACAACCAGGCATAATCCCATTAATAAATAATACAGCTTGACCGAAAAGCATGTGTGCATTACATCACATTTTCTCCCTCCCCTTGCGGTTTAGCTAAAATCGAGTTGAAAGGATCGATAGACTCTAAACCTTAAAAAATATAGACTGATCTACTCATATTAGGTTTTAAAACTGAGTTATTCACCTTTTGTTTTCAGTAATAATAATCGCTAAACTATCACACTGCCACTAGAGGATCTTTTGTGTCATTTCAAATTCAAAGATCATTGATACTGTAGTCGTTTGGATATCAGGGACTTAACCTCTTCATTACCACATCATTCCAGGGCACGGCACTTTTGTTAGTGTTGTATGCCCAACGAGCAAATTAGTGGCGGTCCTAAAACTGTGATCAACATTGTGTAACAACCTTATTTTTGATAAATAAATAAAAATATGGTTTCTTGTCTTTATCTTATTCTTCATTTTCTTATATAAAATCCTTTAGATCATTGATTAGCTAAGGGGACAGTCATGCACAAGAGGTGATGACTACGGGACGTCCTCCAAGGTTGTGATCCCAAACCTTGTTCCAAGCTATAGAGATTGTGAGAAAATGAGATATCACTATCTCACCAAGGCTGGCTCGTGTATAAAATTATCTTAAAAAGAATAACTTGTTCCATGGGTATTGCCAGGGATTAATGCATGCATGAAGGTCCAGACTTTCAAGTGTGAGACTCAACACCCTGCATGGATTCCATGTTGATCCAATGTCGAACTTGAAATCACGTGGTTACATACGTGTGGAATTAATCGTCATAGAACTAAGGTATCAAGGCTGCAACATGTGCATCCCATTGTATTTTGATTTATCTCAAGATTCTAGAAAAATCGCTAAGTGCAATGTTTTGTCTATAGTCTAGTTGTACAACGGAATATGTGATGCCAATATGGATCCGTCCATGGTAGGATACAAAGAATTTCCTTTGTTGTTGTGTGACAAACTAACTGACAAAGACTCTAGCCAGAGCAGTTTCGCTAAGTGGTCCCTGCTTAGCTGACAAGGTAACTTTTGTTCAGACACAATCACAATACTGATTTATTACGGCTTCGACTGGTAGCCAAACCCTGTACTGAGATATAAGGAGTGATAAAAGGATTATACTCACCCGAAGATCATAATCAAAATAGGTCTGCCTATAATTATTAGGTTTTTAGGTCTTCATAACAATGCTGCTAGTCATGGGTTCATGATCGATAAGTGTCTTGATTTAAGCTTGGTGATTGATTCAAAACCTAATTAATTGCTTGATATTAATTAAGATTAACCGGTATAATACATGCTGACTAATAGTAGCTCACCTAGCAAGATCAATATGAGAAACACAATTACTTATACGCCTCATGTGGTTAAACAAAATTCCAGAAAACAATAAGAAAAAAAATCTCATATCCGCAATGAAAGGCACAACAAAAAAATAGTTTGTATCAGGACTACAAAATTTTGACAAGACCAAATTATAATACACTTCCAAAATAACAGTCAACCATCCTTTCCGTCTAGCAAGTTCAACCTCCTCTATCACTGTCGTAACTTCAACATGTTCTAGTTTAACAACATGCGAGAAAAAATTGGAAAGCCAACTAACGCACTGCCCTTTTGAATCGCGAGCCACCACGCCGCCATCCTGTTTTCGTAATGCTCCGTCAAATTTCAGTTTTATGAAAGGTGATTCCGGGCACGACCATCTCGATGGAATAGTGGAATGGACTGGTTTCTTAAGTGCTATTACTTGAGCCTTGCCAGAATGCTGTGGATAGGCATTTGCCCCGATAAGAACAGTAAAAGGATCTATAACCTCTTTATCCCATACAATTATGTTCCGAGCCGCCCGTAAGACCAACATAAGATAAAGAAATTACAAGATTCATCTCCCTCCAAGTTTCTCACCACATTCCTAATTCGGTTTTCAGTAGAACCGAGCATTCCGACTGTGATAATGGACCAAGAAAGACCAGATAAAGTTTAAATTTGGCACGCAAGATCACACTCCATAAGTACACGGATGCCTGATTCCTCATCCATAGAGCAACAAGGACGAGTTTTCTCTACTTGACAGTGCTTGTATAGGAGATTAGACAAAGTTAGTAAAATTCTCATGCAGACCCTCGAAATGAAGACCTTGACCTTATGAGAAATGTTGGCTCCCCAAACAAATTTCTAGCCCCCTGGCATGAGTTGAAAGTGATTGGGTGCCTCTTTGATGTCCAAAAAATGAGCTAAGTGATAGGAGCTCCTATCACTAAACAACCCGTTATTGGAATAGTGCCAAATCAGTGAGTCCAGGCATGAATGCCGATCAATCGGAATAGATAAAACAATTTCAGCATAATGTGGCCAAAATGTACTTCTAATCAAATTTTCGTCCCAAGTATTGAATTCACATCCACTAACATAGACATAGTTGCATCCTCAGGTATATTATTAGGTGCCACTATAACTCATTTGGTTTTCTAAAAATGGGTATTTGACTATAATTTGACAATCTATTACAAGAAATTTGTGTATTAAGTCCATATGAGATCTTGTATAACAACTCCTATTACAACGTATTGGGTGAATGACGTGTATTTTATTATATTTAACTAAATAATAGTTCCATTTTTTATTGAACATGTATCATTCACTCAATACGTTCTAATAGGATATACAATAGGAGTTGCAATAGAAGTTCTTATCTGTTTTAAGTTTAGCTGGAGTTTGGAAGGCTTGATGAGTCTACTTCAAAAAGCAGTGATCTATAGATTTCCTAAATGATCCAATATATAAGAAGGGATTACTAGATGAATTATCACATAAAGAAAAAAAAATTAACGGTATATCAGTAAAATGTTTAAACAATGATATGCATTCCAAAATATTTATTGGAATTTTAAAGTTCTAATATGAAGATTACAATTCTGAAAATCATAACAACGAAGCAAATTATATTTCTTTAGTACAATTTTTTAATGATATTTTGGGCACGAATCACCTTGCATTGAATGGTGACCTCCCATTAGTGTATGTGTGTATAGAATATACCGCTGAGAAAAACGAAAATGAAAAAAATGATACCTTTGAAACTTTAAGTTGAAGGGTACTTTAGTCGACAAATAAAGTTTTAATTTTCCTTTTCATTTGTCTATTTTTGGAGGGGTAAAATGGACAATATGTAATTTCAGGAAAAAAAATAGATTGTCAAACTCTGATAGGGGCTATCATGGTAATCTGTCAAACTTCGGGGGGGTTTGTGGTAAGTACCAAATAGTTGGGGGTGTGCATGGAATTATCTTTCATATATCATGCTTAACTAGTGGGTCTTTCTCAATCCAAACTTTATATCTAATTGAAAGTGAAATATGTTCACTCTTTATTTGTTATGTAAAATAAATCGAGTTCAAACGAGGGTTCACCGGCCAATTTTGACAATATTATCGAACAATTTCGTTTAAGTTTCAACTCTACTTACAAATCAGAGGCCCCCTTCACTGCAGCAAAAAAAAATTTTGGTGACTAAATGTTAAGATGTATTATAATGTGTCACTAAGAAATTTTTGTTTTGACAAATAATTATTTACAGACGTTCAACAGTAACAAGAATTGTATACTAGTTATCACTAAAAGAACACTTCTATATAATCTTCAAAAATTATGAACATATATTATGTGGTTTAAACATTTTTTTTTTAACTTTGAACAACCCAGAATTCGTTAAAGAGAAGTTACTTAGTGCATATGTTCCAAAAGCAAATACAAAAAATTATATTGTTAAAGGAACATTTTGTCCTATGGTTCTCAATCTCACAAAATGTAAATTCTGTTGGATTTCGTTCGAAAAAGCATAAACGCAGCGGAAGAGATTTTAAAAATTAAAAACGAAAACCCAATTGGTACTCTAATTCGCATAATTAAATCTAAAAGCGTATAACGAATAAAACTTACTCGTTAATATGAATATGATGATGGAGAAAAACTTCTTCTTGTCCAACTCGAAATATTGAAGCTTCCAAATCTTCAATCCTTTGGTTTGATCCTTCAAACTTGAACTTGATCCGAACAACGAAAATACGTCATCTCTAAATCGTCACGCATAGATCAACAAACGAAAAGTCCCCTTTCTTCTTTCTCTATGGTCGACGGCTAGGTATAGAGAAGGAGAGGAATATTTTTCTTTCTTTTGAGAGTTATGAGAGTTGTGTATTCTTCTTCTTTGTTCTAAATCAAAGAGTCCTTATATACCTCATGACTTATTGAACAAATCAAAACAAAAGAGCCCTAATATGTGGCCTCTCAAAGACGCCACATTGAGGCCTAGTAGGCGTCCAATTGGACTCCTTATTTAGCCCTGAGATTTGTTTTGTCTAATTAATTTCTTATTTCAATTAATAATTTATTGTATCCAATAAATAAATTAATTAATTAAATAACCAAATTAATTAGATAAATTAATTCATTAATATATTTCACAAGGAAATTAATTAATAATTAATCTTATAATTAAAATTAATTATTCATTCGATAAAATTAATTATTTCATCGAATGAATAATTAATTATTTAATTTATCCAATAAATTAAAACTCCCAGAAGAAATAATAGAAATTTCTTTTTCTTCATTTTTCTTTGTCAATCCTTTAGCAAGACTTGTTAGGTTCATTTCGTTTAGCAATGAGAGAAAACCAAAGGAAGTGGGTAACACCTAGCAAGTCACGTAGCCCACTTCATAACCCAAACGAAAACGAATGATAGGATCATTTCGAAACCTTCCAATCGTAAATACCGTATATGTATAAACCCTTTGTTCACGTTCTCCGATCAAGTGAGAGTCATGGTTATGTCAAACTCACTGAACTTGACCATATGTATAAATTATAATAAATACGAGATCATTGAGACGGTTTAGTGCCAACCACAATCGTCTCTTTTGCTTTGGCCAAAGACTTTGATTTCTATTTATCTGTAATTACATAGGGTACATACTCATTCACTTATGAGAGAACAAGTCCCATATTAGATATCTGCTAAGATTACCACTTTCCCATCAAGTCCGCATTTCGAGGTTGACCCCACCAAAGGGTGAATTGGGTCTAACTACTCTAGTGAAAGACTTGACGTCACAAGTGCATCTTCAGCCCGATACTTCAGGTCAAAGGTTCACATATACCTATTACGCATAATCAGTTCCGTCATTGACAGTCACAGAGTGAAAACCCATGTGACAGAACCGATGCGAGTCGTGTTCGAACATATCAGTTCCACTGACGTGTCTACAATCTTAATCTCCTATCATCCCATGATATTAGACAGGCACTCCCATGTCGGAGCTAAGATTGTACAAGTATTCGAACTCTTTATTTTTCCATTAAAGATTTCATATTACTTGCGAACTTATTTTAGTAATCAAGATTGATCTCTCTAGTGTCAATCTCCTATCCCATAGGAAGTAGAGGGATCGCACTGAAAACATGGACGAAACATTTTACACAATTTATAGATGCAGATAAGAATTAAGTGAAAACTCAATAATGTCTTTTATTTAAGAAGAGTTTAAGTTCAATACAAGATATATGCCTTATACATTCTATCCTCTATAGCATTTGAGGGCATAATCCTAACAATCTCCCACTAGCACTCAATGCCACTCATTGTGGTATCTAATAACCATCCTTTCCAGGTGTAGGTCCAAAACAGCCTGAGGTAGTGGTTTGGTGAACGGGTCAGCTATATTGTCAACTAAGGCTATTTTCTGCACTGCTATCTCTCCTCTACCAACGATCTCCCTAATGTTGTGAAATCTTCTCTCAATATGTTTGGATTTGTTATGAGACCTCAGTTCCTTGGCTTGCGCTATCTCTCCATTGTTATCACAATAAAGTGGCAACGGGAGTTGAGCACTAGGGACCGTTCCAAGTTCTCCAAGAAACTTCCTCATCCAAAAAGATTCTTTCGCTGCCTCTGAGGCTGCTACATACTCTGCTTCAGTGGTGGAATCAGCTGTTGTGCTTTGCTTGGAGCTCTTCCAAGACACCGCTCTACCATTGAGAGTCACTACTACAGAAATGACCTATTACAGCGATTTTTTTTGACCAATTACAGCGGTTTTAACCGCTGTAATAGGTACCGCTGTAATTGGGATCAGGCCAATTACAGCGGTTAAAAACCGCTGTAATAGATACATATTACAGCGGTTATTTTTATAACCGCTGTAATAGGTACCCCAATTACAGCGGTTATAAAAATAACCGCTATTAAAAAAAAAAAAATTGTTTTTTATTTTTAAGGGACCTATTACAGCGGTTTAGGAAAAAACCGCTGTAATAGGCTACACTATTACAGCGGTTTTTTCCAAAACCGCTGTAACAGGACCCTTAAAAAAAAAAATTTTTTTTGACCGTGTTGGAATGATACGAAATTTGCATGGTCATAGAGAAACGGCATTCCGAACAAAACGCAAGTAATTACTTGCGCTCTCGGGATTTTAGCCATCTGAAATCGTTTAAGGCCTCTAATTTGCGTTTTATTATAAAAATACCCTATTTTTGTAAAAAAACGCAAATTTGAGGCCTTAAACGATCTCAAATGGCTAAATTCCCGAGATCGCATGACAAAGTCATGCGTTTTGTTTAGAATACCATTTCTCTATCATCGTACGAATTTCATGTCATTCCGATACATCAACATTTCAACCGAAAAATATTTTCATAAATACAAAAATATACATACACCCACACATACACAAATATACATATACACCCACATATACACAAAATAAATATACCCACACATACACAAATATACATACACCCATACATATAGGTGGTGTCGGCGGCGTTGATGGAGGTGGTAGTGTCGGCGGCGCTAGTGAAAGAGAGAGAGAGAGGAGTGAGAGATAAAGAGGAAATGAAGAAGATGAAATTTCAAATTTCAAATGAAGAAGAGAAAGAGGAGTGTGAGATATAAAGAGGATTTTTATTTTCGGTCAAAGCCTATTATAGCGGTTCTTCTCAGAACCGCTGTAATAGGTCCGGAAAATTTTGGGCGGGAAAAATGGGGGGGGAATTTTTTTAAAATATTTTGACCTATTACAACGGTTTTTTGAAGAACCGCTGTAATAGGTCGTTGATTTTTTTTTTTAGGTCCGAAAAATTTTGGGCGGGAAATATTGGGGGGGAATTTTTTTTAAATATTTTGACCTATTACAGCGGTTCTTTGAAGAACCGCTGTAATAGGTCTTTTATTTTTTTTTAAGGTCCGGAAAATTTTGAGCGGGAAAAATTGGGGGGGAATTTTTTTTAAATATTTTGACCTATTACAGCGGTTCAGCGGTTCTTTAATGAACCGCTGTAATAGGTCGAACCTATTACAGCGGTTCACTAAAGAACCGCTATAATAGTCCTATTACAGCGGTTCTTTAGTGAACCGCTGTAATAGGTTCGACTTATTACAGCGGTTCACTAAAGAACCGCTGTAATAGGTTGCCTATTACAGCGGTTCATTACGAACCGCTGTAATAGGGGCCTCCGTTCAGCGGTTTTTTCAAAACCGCTGTAATAATTGCGCTGTAATAGTTTATTTTTGTAGTAGTGAGTAAAATCAAACCCTGAAGTGGATTTTCGGTCATCAACATTAGACTGAAAGTCTGAATCAGAATAACCTTCCATCTTCAGGTCTCCACCTCCATAGATGACAATCATATCCTTTGTTCTTTTCAGATACTTTAGGATATTTTTCACAGCTATCCAATGTTCCTTTCCCGGGTTTGCCTAAAATCGACTCACCACGCTCACAGCATAGGCAATGTCAGGTCTAGTACACAGCATTGCATACATCAGCCTACTAACTGCAGAAGCATAGGGTACATTACTCATCTCTTGTATATCTTCCTCACTTTTAGGACACATAGACTTGGATAATTGTACTCCAAGCCTCATGGGAAGAAACCCTTCTTAGAGTTGTCCATCCTAAACCTCTTTAGGACTTTTTCTAAGTAAAGGGCTTGAGAAAGGCTTATCATTCTATTCGTTCTATCCCTGTAGATAATAATTCCTAGAATATATGTGGATTCTCCCAAGTCTTTCATGGAAAACGTACTCGAAAGCCATTTCTTGACAGTGGTGAGCATTCCTACGTCATTTCCTATAAGTAGAATGTCATCCACATATAGTACTAAGAACAAGAGTTTGCTCCCACTAGTCTTCTTGTAGACACATTGTTGATCCCAAGTGGCATACGAAAAGGTCTAAAGGGGGGGGGGGGTTGAATAGACCTTGAAGTCTTTTTCGACTTCAAAAAGATTCGTATTAAAATTTTGGTTTGGGACGCTTGAAGTGTCTAACGCTTGACTTAAGCGTTCACTTAAAATATAGACGCTTTGGTGAAGCGTCTAACGAAGACTGGTTTTATAAAGTTAACTTAGATTTCAAGAATTGAATACTTTAACCGAGTAGGTTTGAGCGTTCACTTCTTTGATCAGTGTTAGCACATTGGAATAATTTTAGAGTCTTCTCTTTTGGAAATTTTTAGCATCACAAGTTGTTTCGTAGTTGCTTAGCGTTTGATTGTGTTTTACTTAATCAATTTATGCAATGATGTAATAAATAAGAGAATTGACTGTAAAGTAAAGACACAAAATTTGTAAGGTTCGTTGGGTGGTGTAATCCCAACTACATCCTTCTTCTCCTTTGCACTCGGAGGCAATTCACTAGATTGATTATCGAAGAGTCACACAGAGACTTCTACAAAATAGGGAACAAAATGATGTCGATGGCTTGAGCTCCTTGGTCACATAGATTTCTGCTACAAGACACTTCTATCCTCGGAAGACGATCTCGAGCTCCTTGATCACACAGATTTCAGCTCCAATAAAGACCTTCTTCAACAAGCTTCTTTTACACAAAAATACTGCTTGTGAATCAACACACTTTCTTACTCAGATAAAAGGTGTTGGGGTGTATGTCACGGATTTGTTTGATGTTGGGAAGTTCAAAAAGCTTGGGATATCTCAATAGGAGTTTAGGGTTCTTCTTTGAAGATGTTTGAGATATCTGTGACTGTCTTTGGAATGTATTTGAGAAGCTTGAAGGATTTTGGCTATGGGGTTTCTTAGCTTTTCTCTCAAATAATTTCAGCAAAGTTTTGACCTTTTTCTACACTCTAAAGTTTTGCCGAGGGTACTATTTATAGAGATCTTGGGATTTGTCCGTTGGACACAATCAGGCGTGTGTCTCTTACGCAGTGCGTCAAATAGTCCCGTTCTGACATTCCTGAAAATCTGCTGGTTCCGATTGGACAGGAGCAGGTTTGAACTCTGAAAAGCTGACAGTCTAGTCAAAAGGTGGCTTGTCCACAAGTCATACTGTCTCGTTTACATTTAATGCATTTATCAAGCATTTAATGCATTTTGAATTTATTTCCCGTTAGAAATAAATGTCCGTTGGTGATTGCATTTAAGTCCTTGATAACTTGGGTTTTATCCTTCAGGTGAATCTGAAAGCTGGACGCTTAAGTCGGTCGGACGCTTAAGTCGGTCGAACGCTTGAGTCAGCGCTCGAGTCAATTGGACGCTTGACTGGACGCTTGGGCCAAAAATCCTGAAATAGCCTTTTAGCGTTTGACAGACGCTCAAAGCAAATCTTTATCTTCTCTTGACTTCAGACGCTGATCTTCAACTTCATCCTTGATAGACTCACTCAGAATTCTATAAGTGACTTGGTATTAAATACTTAGTCTAAAATCTATGAACATAAAAATTACAAGCCTAACAAAGTAAGTAAACTTTCAAACGCTTATACAAGTAAACTTTCAAACGCTTATACAATATTTCTTTGAAAGCATGAACTTACATTTTTGGGGTCTAACATAAAATCCTATCTTGTCATCATCAAAACATCTAACATGAAACTCCTAACACGCATGGTTCATCTTCGTTCTTGATGAAGCCATATCCCTTAACATCTTCATCAAAACGGAGATTCCAACTTCTAGATGCTTGCTTGAGACTGTAAATGGACCTCTCAAGTTTATATGCTTTATGGATATCGGACTTAGACACAAAACCCTTTGGCTGTTCCATATAGATATCAACCTCGAGGAATCCATTTAGAAAGGCCGTTTTGACATCCATTTGCCATATCTCATAATCTAAGTATGCAGCTATGGATAACAGAATTCGTATGGACTTTATCATAGCCACGGGCAAAAAGATTTCTTGATAGTCAATTCCTTCTCTTTGACTATAACTTTTCGCTACGAGTCTGGCTATAAAGGTGTCAACCTTTCCATCACTACCTATCTTTCTTTTGTAGGTCCACTTACATCCTATAGGTTTTATACCTTTAGGATGATCTACCAAATTCCAGACATGGTTCGATTGCATAGAGTCCATTTCTGTTTCCATGGCTTCTCGCCATCTTGAAGCGTCGACATCCACCATCGCTTGATCGTAGGTATAAGGATCATCTTCATGACCTTCTTGTACTACAGTGTGAAGCTCTCGCTCTCCCTGCAGTAGATACTCATACCTCTCAAGTTCATGCGGTGTTCTACCAGATCTACGTGGTGGTTGTGCTACTATGGGTTCAGGCCTCGGTTCTTGAACAAATGTATTTGAGAGAGTTTCATTTTGTTCTTCTAGAACAATTTTCCTACCTTTGCCCCCTTCTAAGATGAACTCATCCTCAAGGAAGTGAGCATGTAGGGCCACGATGATTCTTTGATCATCATGCAGGTAAAAGAAGAATCTCATGGAATCTTCAGGATAACCAATGAAAAGTCCCATTAGAGATCTTGTCTCCAATTTCTCCACTTTAGTCTTCTTGACATAAGCGGGGCATCCCCAAATTTTAATATGATTAAGACTCGGTTTTCTATTCTTCCACATCTCAAGCGGAGTTTTAGGAATTGATTTGGAGGAACATCTGTTCAAAACATGAGCAATGGTAAGGAACGCGTATCCCCATAACAAAATGGATAAATCAGTGTAACTAAGCAAGGAACGAACCATGTCCAACAGTGTTCGATTCCTTCGCTCGGCTACTCCATTCAGTTGAGGAGTTGGTGGTGGTATTAGTTGTAACATTATTCCTTGTTGTCTTAGGAGTTCATCAAACTCGGCACTCATATATTCTCCTCCACGATCTGATCGTAGTGTTTTTATATTTTGCCCAGTTTGATTTTCTACTAAGGCCTTGAACTCTTTGAATCTTTCAAAGGATTCAGACTTTTGCTTCATCAGACACACTACACCAAATCTTGAATGGTCGTCAGTGAAAGTGATGAAGTAGTAGAAACCTCCACGAGCCATTTCTCCAAATGGTCCGTAGACGTCGGTGTGCACTAATCCTAAGACTTGCGTAGCCCTTTCATAAGTCCCTGTGAAGGGGGGTCTAGCCATCTTGCCTAAGAGACATGATTCACATGTAGGAATAGGGTCCGAACCTAGTGAGCTTAAAAGCCCATCTTTTTCCATTTTGTGGATCTTGTGCTCTCCGGCATGGCCTAGTATAAGATGCCACTTTAGTCTTAAGTTAGTTTCTTGCCTACCACGTTTACGTGTTACAACATTAACATTAGATGAATTATGGACATTTAAATAATACAAACCATTAACTAAACATGCATTGCCAACTAATTTATTGTCATAATAAATGTCGCAATTTAATTTAGAAAAAGGGAATGTATATCCAATCTTAACTAAGATAGGAATAGATACAATGTTCTTAAGCCCCTTGGGCAAAACCAAAATATTATCTAAAAACAGTTAATGTCCAGAATTCAAATAAAGAGAAGTAGATCCGATCCTAGTTGCTGCAACGCTTTCCCCGCTGTCTACTTTGATCATCACTTCTTCTCGGCCCAGCTTTCTACTTCTGTGTAGATCCTGATCCAAACAACAAACATGGGCACTAGCCCCTGAGTCCAGAATCCACGAAGTAGAAAATACGGTCATAGAACAGTTAGTTTCAAGAATAAATAGTTCCATACCTTGTGCGCCTTTGCCTAATTTGGGACAGTTTCTCTTCTAGTAGCCAAGCTCACCGCACTCGAGACACCTATCCGTTTTCTTAGGTCCTTTGCTCTTGTAAAACCCCTGAGCCTTTCCCTTACCATTCTTGGTACCCCCTTGAGCTCCAAGCTCGCCAGACTTTTTCTTGTTGTTGTTCTTCTTAAACTTTTTGGGTCCAGAAGAGATGACCAACGCAGTTTCCTTTCCCTTTGGTTTCATTTGAGATTGTGCAGTAACCAACTTGTTCATTAGCCCAGCTAAATTGCACTCTATCTCATTGCAGTTAAAGTTAACCACAAATTAGGAGAAGGAATCAGGAAAAGACTGCAAGATTAAGTCAGTTTGAAGGGTGGCATTCATGGCGAATTCAAGAGCTTCCAATTTCTCGATCCTCGAAATCATTTTGAGGACATGATCACCAATCTTCTCACTTTCTTTCATCTTGGCTCCGAAGAGCTCTTTCGATATCTCATATCGTGCAGTTCGACTATGATCTCCATAGAGGTCTACCAGGTGAGCTAGGATAGCTCTACCAGGTGAGCTAGGATAGCTCTTGCAGTGGGCATCTTATCATGTGACCTTTGAAGATCATTAGTCATAGATCCCACCATGTATCCTCTCACCCGGAGGTCGTCCTTAACCCATTTTTCATGGGCTTAGACCTCTTCCTCGTTGGCACGTGTTCTAGCAGGAGCCGCTGGGATATCAGTCTCCAAGGCGTATCCCAATGATGCCATATTGAGGACAATCCTCAAATTTCTAAGCCAGTCCACATAATTGGGTCCACAATTTCTAAGCCAGTCCACATAATTGGGTCCAGTCAGAGTATTCTTTTCGAGTAGAATTGAAAGTGGGTTTGTCATATTTGAGAGAGATAAACGAGAAAATGACTACAGAAATAAACCAGATTTATTAGATTACTTGTTTTGACTTAACCAAGAAAAATTAAGGACTTAAAATTTATCTTGGCTCCCACTGCATTTTTCGAATCCCACACTCCCATGTGAAAATCGGGAATCATCATTGGCATTGATTCCACAGCAGGTATTGAGGTCCTCAATTAATTAAATAGGTTGCAACCTAACCGATTTCTGGCCCATTAATTATTTGAAGTGATATCTAATATCAATTTATCCAATAAATGTTTCAATACGTTTCCCCATAGTTCACCAAACCGCAAGCCATTCGATTTCTAGGTTCATGAACTACCCGAGTTTATCCCACTAACTCCTATAATCTAGCATTTGAATTTCACTTTGCAACCGAACACGCTTCTGGGGTGAAATATGTTTCGATTAAGGCATTTGCATGCACTTTATAAAATTTTAAATTATTTCTAAATGTATAACCCCCATAACTGGGAAGCATTACATATTTATAGTAATTCTAATTTTAGAAAGCTTAGTGGAGGGTGAGGATGTCAAACATCCTTTTCTAACTCAGTATAATTTATTTGGGAGAGTTTAATTCGTCAAAAGATTTTGGTCTCACTTTACACATTATTCAATTTATATAGCGCTTTATTCTATATTGATCATGCATAAAAATACTAATAATAATCATGCCTTTCAATATAAATAAACATAGAATTTAAATAAATGAATAAATAAATTCATCACTTGATCATGGACTTTTACTAGAGGGCCCGAGCCAATGGGCCATCACAAAAGGCATAGATTAAACCTATTAAACATTTATGGGCCTTTTGACATTATCAACTTTGAACTATTTTATCTCGATTCCTAAAACAACTCATGCATTATTTCTAAGGATATAATAAATAACTTCAAATTTGATAACCCATAAAATTAAAGGTAAAACATATAATCCTAAGTCCATGATTAGTGTTTTAATCACATAAGACATGGTCACATCAATTAATACTTGATCGCAACATTTAATACATGCTCGCAATATTAAATCACTTATGTTGATTATTAAAAATTTTAGTCCAACTAAAAAGTCCTTTATAAAATTCCTTATGATTTCACATATTCACTATTTCAATTAAAATCATTCTAGTCCAACTAGATGACTTAGATGTACGGAATTAAGAATTAAGTGCATCTACCTTTAATTAAAATAATATGAACACATGAAATATGGAATTCTATATTTTATTTTATTATGATTTAAAGTCATCAAAAATTGGAAATACTTTTATTTGATCAAAGAATTAATTATTAATCTCTAAGAAAAATAATTTACGTTCCTTATTCAAAATGAAGTAATTTCCAAGTCGAGGAAAAAAAAATTTAATCCATAAATCAATTATTAATCTCCAAGAAAAATAATCAATTAGTTCTAATTAAATATTATATTCCAATTAATCTCATTGGGCTCGATTTCATCAAACTCAAGTCACCATCCTTTTGGTCCACTTGGATTTAATTTAATTGGGCTCAAAATAATTAATTAGAATAACATTCACATCTATTAATTTCTTATTGTGCTAAATTTAATTTAAGTCCAAATCACCAATCTAATTGGCCCATTTAGATTTAATTAGATTAAGTCCAAACTAATTAACAAATCGAAATTGGATAATTTTCAATTGGACTTGATTTAAATTATTCGGGTCATCATCCTTTTGATCCACCCAATTAATTAAAATCACCCAAAATTCAAAAATCAATTTCAACCCAAACATAGCCCATTTTATGACCCGAATCCATGACCCGGATCAACGAATTGGGTATCCAAACCCAAGACTCGTCGGGCCATGGTAACTACCCGACGGGCCGTAACTGGGCAAGGCCGGGCCGGGCCGACCGGCCCGGCTGCGCTAAACAGTGCGTGCAGCTGTGCGCGCACTGTTGCTTTGCACATTTTTCTAGGGGCTTTTGTTAGGAATTTCATATTAGATGTTTTGATGATGACAAATAGGACTTTCTGTTAGACTCCGAAAAGTGTGAGAGCTTTCATAGAATGTTATGTATAAGTACCTGAAAGCTTATTTATCTTAGGCTTATAGTATTTATCTTTGTAGAATTCCTTAGACTAAGTATGTGACACTAAAACACTTAGGAAAATTCTGGGTAAGTCTACCAAGTGATGAAGGTGAAGATCAAGCGTCTAAAGCTACAATGGATAAAGATATCTTGAAGCGTCTGTCAAACGCTTTAGGGATTATCCCAGTGCTCAAACTACGAATGGATAACTCAGGCCGAATACTCAACATCAAGTGAAATGACGAAATTTTCAGTGAGACCATCAAGACAAGATTGAAGAGTAAGCGTCTGAAATAAAGAAAAGAAAGTCAGGATCAGTCCAAGCGTCTGATACACAAGAATAACTATTCTCTTCAGCAAGCGTCCAAATAAAAGGTTAAACCAACACAACCTACAAAGAACGTAACCTGAAAAAATTTAGACCCAAAACCATCCAAAGACTTAAAAAAATGCATGAATCAAACGGACGAATTATTTCCAACGGAAATAAAACAAGATGCATTAAAAGTCGGATAAGTGCTATTAAAATATAAGCACTATAACTTATGGGCAAGCCATATCTTTGACCTAGACTGTCAGGTTTATGAAACCAAGACCATGCCCAACCAATTAAATATACCCAAAGTTAGAAATGTCTGAACTCAAGGAATGTTTGGGGAAACGAGACTCCAACCGAGTCAAACGGACAAAAACCACCAATACCTTATAAATAGCTCTTTCAACAAACAAGTAATATGATGAGAAAGTGACACACACAAAAAATACCTACCTTGTTGAAAGAAAAGCTTACTAAAAATCATAGCCAAATATTCATATAAGCTTTTTACAAATATTCTAGAGACAGTCACCCATATCTCAAATCTCTTTTTAAGAAGAACATATACTACCATTGAGATATCCTCAAGTTGTTTGAACTTTCCAAAAACAAACAAACCCGTGACCAAAACCATCAACACCTTTCATCTGAGTGAGAAAGCTGGTTGACTTGCAAGCAGTATTTTTGTGTAAAAGAAGCTTGTTGAAGTTGATCTCTATTGGAGCTGAAATCTGTGTGACCAAGGAGTTCCGAGATCAAAAGTAACTTGCACCATTTCTGAGTGAAAGAAGCAAGGGAATAGAAGATCTTTAGTGGAGCTGAAATCTGTGTGACCAAGGAGTTCCAAGATCATATCCAATCTCCCTCTATCTTGTAGAAGTCTCTGTGTGACTCTTCGATAATCATCATAGTGGAAAAACCTCCCTGATAAAAGGAGAAGAAGGACGTAGCTGGGATTACATCACCCAGTGAACCTTACAAATATTTTGTGTCATTTACTGTTTTATTGTCTTACATTATACTGTCATATTATATCTTGAAAAGGCATTTAAAACTAATAAGCGACTAATTGGTTAAAACGAACGCTAAGCTATAAAACATTTCCGCTGTGCTAACCCTGATTTAGTGACTAAACTCTGCCCTACTTTGGTAAGCGTTGAAATCACCGAGTCTAAGTTAACGTTTCTCAAGCGCCACATCCAGCGCTTAAACTTGTCAAGCGTTCAAATATTTCAAAGTGATACGAATTTTTAAGAAGTCGAAAAAGACTTCAGGGTCTATTCAACCCCCCCCCCCCCTTCTAGACCCTTTCGTATACCACTTGGGACCAACAAGTGGTATCAGAGCGGTTGAAGTTGAAACCTAAGCGTTTCCAAGCGTAACTGCTTGTTCAGATCCATCTTTTTAATATAGTCGCTTCAAAATTACTTTAAAATTCTTCATGGCATTTTCTAAAGTTCCCAAGTTGACCGAGTCAAATTATGACTCTTGGAAGGTCAAAGCGTTTACTTATTTGTGTTCATGTGATGATGAAATGTGCGATATCATTTCAGATGGGCCAATCAAAATATACAAAGTTATCACCAGAGCGCCCGAAGCCACAGGAGAAACACCTGACGGGTATGTGGAGAAGCCCAAACAAGAATGGTCCACCGATGAGCGTCGACGAGCCAATCTGGACAATGTCGGTCGAAATGCATTATACACAGCCATTGGTGACAATGACAACTTATTCAACAAAGTCAAATCATGCAATACAACTAAAGAAATTTGGGATAAGTTGGCTACTATTTGTGGGGGCTCAGCACAAATAAAGGAAAACAAATTATCAATTGCCAAAGAAAAATTCAACGGCTTCAAGATGCTACCTAATGAGACGCTAGAGCAATTAGACATGAGGTTTACAGCCCTTGTCACTGAACTAACATCTCTGGGTATGGAGCTACAAAATCGAGAAACAGTGGTCAAAATCTTTAGAAGTCTTCCAAGCAAATTCCTGATGAAAACAACTGCAATGAGAGAATCAAACAATCTGGACAGCCTAACTCCAGAAGATGCTTTTTCAGAACTCAAAGCGTTTGAGTTTGAGCTGAATTCGGCCAGTGATGCAGTAAGTAATCCAGTAATCGAATCTGGAGCGCTAATGGCATCAATCAAAGGAAAACCTATCAAAGAAAAAGGTTCGGACATAAGTGAGGAAGAAGAACTGGCGCTTCTAAATAGATTCAGGAAATTCCTGAAATATGAAAAGAAGGGAAACAGTCCTAAGCACCCAGGACAAAGTTCTTATCAAGCGCTTCCTCAAATACAACCACAATATCAAACGCCTCACTATCCTGCGTCCTCCTCCCTAGCGCCAATTCAATATCAAACTCCTTCTCAGCAAGATCTCTCAGCGCCTGCAGCGTTAAACCAACGATCCACAAGATTAACAAACGAACAAAAGATGAAGACCAATCTTTGTTACAACTGCAGGAGACCAGGGCATTTCCAAGTTAATTGCCCATATCCAAATGTGTCTAAACCTACAAAGCAAGATCACACGGATAGAAACCAATTCAGGAGCAACCTGAGACAACAAGGCTTGCTAGCAGAATCAGAACCTCTCTATACGCCTGAAGAGGACTTGGAATCATCAGATGAAAGCAGCGATGATGAACCATCAAAGGACTCAGCATTCATTTGTCTCATGGCAAGAGAAAATGAAGCATCTAACGACGTACCATCTGAGGTAACCACTGATCTGTATCATCCTCTCTCTTATGATGAATTACTTGACAAAGTAAAGAAATATTATACAGATTGTCAAGATGCCACCCAATTATTCCAAAATCACCATCGTATTATTTCAGCACTCAGAAGTGATAACCTAACGCTCAAAGCAGAGTTGCAAATTCAGCAACAGTGCATTGAGAAAAACCAATCACTCGAGAGTGAAATTACTCAGCTAAAAGGTGATCTTGATATAATAGTCAAAAGAGAAGCTGAAATGGTCGCTAAACTTGCCAAATCAGAGCAGCTTATCTCCTCATTATCAAAAGCGTCTAGAACGCTAGATAATGTGACTAAAGTAACCAGGGTATTTGGTGAAAAGACCGGTCTAGGTTTTGATAAAATCAGTTTTAAAGCCAAAGCGTCCAATGTTACAACAATCAACAAAGGAAAAGGTGTAATCTTTGTTGAAGAAAGTTCAATCAGACAAACGCTGAATGAATCAACAAATACTGGTACAAAAGTTAATGATAAAGTCAACATTGACTCAGGCAAAGGAAAGACCAAAGTGAACGTCTCACAAAAGAAAATATATCCAAACGCTCAAAAAGCTAAGGAGATATTTTCTGCCAGTGAATCAAACGTTAAGCGTCCCGCACCAAAAGTGCATCCTAAGCCAGTACCAAACAGAATCAAACGTCCATATCCAAAACAATCCAGTTCATATTATCAACACTATGATAATTGTGAATACGATTATGATTATCACTATAATCAAGGATATTTCTATACATCTAGAAAAAGTATGCAACTCAAAACGAAACCCAAGAAGGCCAATCCTTCTCCTGTAGTGAAGATAAGGCAAATATGGGTTCCGAAAAATCTAATTCACGTCACTAACAAAGAAGGACCCAAAACAAAATGGGTACCTAAAGGAAATTAGATCTGCCCTTTTGAATGCAGGTACCTAGAGCCAACACCTACGCTTCAGTATGGTACATAGATAGTGGATCATCGAGACACATGACTGGATCAAAGGACCTCTTGATCAACTATCGTGCAACCAATGGTCCTCAAGTTATATTCGGTGATAATTCTAAAGGTAAAACTAAAGGTATAGGTATCATGCATAGGGGGAACATCATGATCAATGATGTATACTATGTCGAGGGTCTTAAACATAATCTCCTAAGCATAAGTCAATTTTGTGATAAAGGCTTTGAAATTAAATTTTCTAGTGACTTGTGCGAGATAATCGATGTTAAGACAGGATCTACCAAATTAAAAGGAAGAAGAACAAACAATGTATACTTAGTAGATTGGGATTCAACATTAGATAACAACCCTACATGCTTCGTAGCTAAGAATCAAAACGAATTAGGTTGGTTATGGCACAGAAAAATGAATCACCTCAATTTCAAAACAATCTCTCAATTAATATCTCTAAATCTCATAGAGGGATTACCTAAAGGTTCCTTTAATAAAGATCGCTTATGCGATGCTTGTCAAATGGGTAAACAAGTTAAATCATCCTTTAAGAAGAAGCTTCATCTATCGACCTCTCGAATACTTGAATTACTACATTTAGATTTGTTTGGTCCTATTCAAATCATGAGCGTTAGTGGTAAAAAGTATTCACTAGTAATAGTTGATGATTTTTCACGCTATACATGGGTAGAATTTCTAGCATCTAAAGATGAAACTAGTGCCAAGCTCACCTCTCTAATTCGTCAACTACAAAACTCAAAAGATCTAAAAGTAACAAGAATTAGAAGTGATAGAGGAACTGAATTTACTAACCATATTGTTGAGAAATTTTGTAAAGACTTTGGAATACTTCATGAGTATTCAGCACCTAGAACACCTCAACAAAATGGAGTTGCTGAACGGCGGAACAGAACGCTTAAAGAAGCCGCTAGGACTATGTTAGCCGAATCCAAGCTGCCTCAAAGGTTGTGGGCCGAAGCTGTTAACACTGCTTGCTACACTCAGAACCGGTGTATGATCAACAAGCAACATGAAAAGACTCCATATGAGTTATGGAAGGGACGTAAGCCGAATGTTTCATACTTTCATGTATTTGGCTCAAAATGTTTCATTCATAACAATGGTTCTCAAAGCCTAAAGACATTTGATCCTAAAGCAGATGAAGGAATCTTTCTAGGATACGCCAAAAATGGAAAGAGCTTTCGCATCTTAAATAAGATCAAATCGAAGGTTGAAGAATCCATTCATGTTGTGTTTGATGATGCTAACCAAGAACCGAGTAAGGTTAATATTAATGATGCAGGAATTGAAGATTTATCTCAACAAGCGTCACAAATCAATCTGTGTGATGATAGTGATATTGATGAAGATAATGAAATCATTATACCTAATCCTAAGACTACTCGTAAAGACATCAACGATGACATTGCAAGAAACGCTGATGATCATGAAGGGTATGTTCATCAAGAGCAAATTCAATCTACAAACACTGAAGCGCCTACGCAAGGAATTGGTCAAGCGCCTACACAGTTTAATCAAACGTTAGATCAATCTCTTAACTCGTTCCAACCAGACAGAAAATGGCTCAGAGACCATCCACCAGAACTAATTATTGGAGATATTGGAGCACCCGTTAGAACGAGAGCCGCTACAATAAATGAGGCCATGTTTGCAAGCTTCCTATCTCAAATGGAACCAAAAAAAGTGGATGAAGCGCTTAACGATCCAAGTTGGATAGAAGCCATGCAAGAAGAGCTAAACCAATTTGAAAGAAATAAGGTATGGACGCTAGTACCAAGACCAACCCACCAAGGGGTCATTGGAACTAGATGGGTCTATAGAAACAAAATGGATGAGAATGGAATTGTGATTAGAAACAAAGCCAGACTCGTAGCTCAGGGATACTGTCAAGAAGAGGGCATCGACTTTGATGAAACATACGCTCCAGTTGCCCGACTTGAAGCAATCCGCATGTTTCTAGCGTTTGCAGCATTTAACAAATTTACAGTGTATCAAATGGACGTAAAGAGTGCATTTCTGAATGGTAAACTCCAAGAAGAAGTATATGTGGAGCAACCACCAGGATTCATCAACAACCATGGGAAAAGCATGGTTTACAAATTGGACAAGGCACTCTATGGTCTTAAACAAGCACCACGAGCATGGTATGACACTCTCTCTATCTTCCTTATAGGTAAAGGCTTTTCAAAAGGCAGCGTTGACACAACGTTATTCAAAATTACCCATAATGACGATATTCTCCTAGTTCAAATTTATGTTGATGATATTATATTTGGATCTACCAATAAGCGTCTATGTGAGAAATTTTCGAAAATGATGCAAGATCAATTTGAAATGAGCATGATGGGTGAATTAACTTTCTTCCTAGGATTACAAGTTAAACAACTCCCTAATGGCATATTCATAAATCAAACTAAATATACTAGAGATATGATCAAGAAATTTGGTATGGAAAATGCATCACCTTCAAAAATTCCAATGAGCCAGACGCTTAAGCTAGATAGAGACGATAATGGAAAGAAAATTGATATCACTAACTATAGAGGTATTATTGGATCACTTCTTTATCTTACAGCTAGTAGACCCGATATTATGTTCTCAGTATGCATGTGTGCACGTTTTCAAGCTGATCCTAGAGAATCACACTTAATTGCTGCTAAAAGAATCCTTAAGTACCTAAAAGGCACACAAAATGTGGGCTTATGGTATCCTAGGGATTCTCCTTTTGAACTAATCGGTTATTCAGATGCAGATTTTGCAGGATGCAAAATAGATAGAAAAAGTACTAGTGGAACATGTCAATTTCTAGGTGATAGACTAATTTCATGGCATAGTAAGAAGCAACAGTCCATCGCTACTTCCACCGCTGAGGCTGAGTATGTAGCCGCTGGAAGCTTGTTGTGCACAGATCCTTTGGATGAGGCAACAACTTAGAGATTATGGAATAATCCTAGATCCAACTCCTATCCATTGTGACAATCAAAGCGCCTTAGCAATGTCTCAAAATCCAGTTCTTCACTCTAGAACCAAACACATTGACATTCGCTATCACTTTCTACGTGACCATGTTCAAAAGAAAGATATCTCCATGCACTTCATTAATACAGAAAAGCAACTGGCAGATATCTTCACCAAAGCGCTTAACGAACAACGTTTTCTCACTTTAAGAAGTGAACTAGGTATGATTGATCTAAATGCTTAATCATTCGAAACATCATACTTTTGTTAGGCATGAAATTTAGGGGGAATTCAATGTATGTTATGAAATTTATGGGGAACCTACATAGGGGGAACCTTAAAAGAGCTAACAATACCTAAGTGAATATGACCAAAAATGTTTTCCCTTGCATCGGTCATACGCACTTAGCACCATACACTTAAAACCTTTTTGACGCTTATTACACAAATCTGTCTTAGCGTCTGCACTTCTTTCAAAATAAACTAAACGCTTAGCTTTATTCCCGGCTAAAAGCAGTTAGTAAAAAGACCCTTTTAAAAGCAAGCGTACATTACCCTACGCTAAAACGAGAAAGTGGATTAGTCAATCAATGCAATTAATGCTGACTTGACATTCCTCACCCTTCGCTCAAGAAAACCCATGGGTACTCATCACGTTTTTCAAAGATGGTTCAGCACATGTACACGCGTCAGTACAATTACCATGTATCTTAGACGAGTACAACCGGCGCTGAATATTTTAAACCAAAAGTAAAACACTACTACCAAGACCTAATGATAAGTACTGGGAAACTGTGTCCTCATATACACCCTGAAAGGAATAACTCTATATGTTACAATGAGCGCTAAAGCACAACCTGTTACTTGAAAGAGACTCCCAAGATTTTCAAGCGTCCACATAACACTCAATTGTTTCAAGCGTCATTCTGACTAAGTCCGGACGCTTTAACAAATTTTTGGCGGGCATTTAAATAGTGTTCAAAATTATGATTCCCGAACAGTTTTCATAAAGAACGTATCCGCTTTTCATGGGCACACGCATCACTCTCAGTCTCTGTTTTAAACTTTTAAACGGACTTCAAAATAGTATATGTGGCAGTTACTAAAAGAAACCGTGCCTGTTTAATCTAAATTCACGTCCACAGTTATATTTTAATGGCTGAGATTTATACTCCTCCACGTGTCAACATCTCAAACTTCAAACACACCGAACATTCAAATTGAAGTTTCTGCAGAACACAAACACTCTTATACTCTATTCCATTCGTGCAAAAACAAGTCTCTCTCTTTTTCAAAAACGAAAAATTTTTCTTCGTAATCTCTGTCTACTGCTCACTCATGGCACCCAAGAAAGCTACTGCTGGAACCCCTGAAGTTATTGTCAAGATCACTGAAGGCCTTATAGTTGATTGGAAGTTTCTCTATGAAAACCCCCAAATTGATTTAACGGAAATAATGGATTCTGTAGCAGAGGCTGGGCTTCAGAAATTTCTCACGAAATACTCATATATGTTTCCTGAAGAACTAGAATTTTTCTGGAGAAATGCTCGACTGTCTGACGATGAGACTTCCATCACGTGCTTGTTTCCTGTCTCCAAGAAGGAATCAAAGACGTTCACTCTCTCTGCGGCCTCCATTGCCCAGAATTTCTCTCTACCTAATGCTGGAACCACTTTAGACACTATCACTGAAGAACAAATTCAAGAAGTCTGGACTCAGATTAGCGCTTACGATGATGTTCCATACAAACCGTACTTTGAAAAGAAGGATATAGTGAACAGGTATCGAGTCTTGGCTGATTTCTGCAGTAAAAACATCGAATGCAGAGTGGGAACCTTCGACAAAATCAACCCAACCCAGTTCCAGATGATGACTGCCATCCTACTCAAGATAAAGATCAACTGGAGCGCTTATATATTCAGCAGGTTCAGAGACAGTTTACGCACTTCAAACAGACCTTATGGTCTAGTTTTAAGTGATCTACTCTTTCGAGCAGAGTGCACCTCTTCAGCAGGAGTCACCGTGGCCAAGCATAAGTTCTATGGGCCAAGAATCATCAATAATCTCTTCAATCCACCCAAAGTTGGAGGTGCTGCTAAGCCTCTCTCTGAGCGCCAAGTTGTCCGCGCAGCGTCAGATGAGGAGGCTGAGCGTCCAGATCAGGAGAAAGCCAAACGTACTGTGAAGCGTCCCACTGTCACCAAGAAACGGGCTCCTCGAAAGCCCAAGGCTCAACCTATTAAAAACGATGAAGATGACGAGGATTCTATACCCCTCATTAGTCGGAAAGATCTGGAAAAGGTTCTCAAGAATATTGACTTTGAAGAACCTGCAGTTCCACAGACTCAAGCGTTCCCCGCCGAAGGTATAAATGTGAAGCGTATCTTCAAAAAGCGTAAGCGTCCAACTGCTGCCATCTCTTCTGAGACTACACAAAGAGATCAAGCCATAGCTGCTGTCCCGATATCATCCTCCGAACCACCAGTTGATGTCCATCTGGATGTTGATATGACCCAAATTGTGGCCATCGCACATGAAGCCGCCATTGAATCTACAAATCTCGAGCCGGATGAACCTGAAATCCCAAGGGCTCAACCATTGCTTGCATTACCTAGTACAACAGAGGCACGCTCAGAAGGTCAGAGCGATGCTAACGACGTTGTGATCCATCGACACTTCTTCAAGCTGGATCCCTCAAAGACTATCGATCACTCAGTCGATTATTTGCCTCCAGCGCCCACAGAAAACTTCATACCTGCAGGTTACAATGAAGAAAGTCTTATCAATGCCGAAAATGATATCGCCAAGCTCATAAAGTTTGATCTGGCTGTACGCAACACTCTCTTTAATACAGCCTCCACCCCAGCTGATGAAGCTTACTACAAAGCGCTTGAACTCGGAAAGACTCCCACACACATCCCGGCTTCTGTCACTCTCCAAGCTCAGCGGCAAGGAGGCACGACTCCTAGAGCTGATGTTGACTTAGCTTATTATCTGGATTGTGGGACAAGCAAACCCACTGGCTTCGCTCTCCGTGACTACAACATCAGAGTCTATGAGCGTCAGGATCAGCTTCTGAACCCAACGGAAGAACTACTAAACAGAGAAGGATATTCTCACTCTCTAACACTGGTCAAAAGCGAGGAAAACAAGAACTCAGCTAATCCTCTCCTCCTGTGGAAGAATAAAGGAGTACATGCCGGTGAGCGTCCAGCATCCTGACCGAGATGATTCAACTTGAAACCGATGCATATTTTGACTGCGTCTGGAACGCTAACTACCAACCCGACAGGTATCGTTTTGAATCCATCTGTGATATTCATCACCAAGGGTTTCGTGCTATACTTAATGCAGGAACTGAGTATTGTATGACTGAGATACGATGGGCTGAAGCTTACATGGGTGACAAGTATAAATTTGAAGACTTGGTTAGTGCTCCCCATCTGTTCAGACTAGGGATTCATGATAAAAGGACCAAATTTGCACGCTACATGCTGACGCAGCGCCAGCATAGACTTGGACCCGTTCTGAAGCTGCCTCTGATCCGCCATCAACCTGAACACCGCTTAAGACAAGCGTTGCACAAACTGGCCAACTCTTCTCTACGCTTTGATGATCAAGCGTCCACCAGCGGTTCCTCTCCCATGTCCTGTCTGAACTGCACCCCTAGCCAATGTGAAGACAACTTTGCTCTCATGATGGCAATTATGCCTCCAGTCTCTCTATTCGACAAAATCTTCACAGACAATCTGCGACAATGGGATGGCTCTCGGATCAATTCTTTCAGAGGATATCCACTACTTCCGTCTATTCGACAAGAAGTCTCCAGTCACTATGATTTTGGTTTATCGCTACTAGAAAGATCTCAAGCGCTTGCTTCAGCCATCTACCCATACTTGGAAGAGTATTACCAGCTCCGCGTTCCCGCCTCTCGGAAACCGAAGACTCTCCCAACAGATCGGCTAATTGGCTTCTCACAACACTATTGCCCAGATGCCTTATTCTCTATCTGCAAAGCGCCCTCCAAACTCTTTCCCACTCATGTGCTGGATATCCTCGGGCCACTGTATATCAGGGCACTGGATAGTCCTATCAGAACGTTCATTCAAGGTACTCATCTCCCCACTCTACATTTGAATGAACTCCTGCAGACTGCTACGTATCCATATGCAGATGAACCGTTTGCCAGCTTGGACTTTCGGTTTACGGACTTTAGCCGAACAGAATCAGACTTTCCTGCAGCACCCGCTGAACTGTTAACTGCTCCTGAGCGCCTATTAGAGTTACCTCAAGCGCCTCATTCTCCCAGTCCAACTGAATCCGACTCTACTGCCTCCACCGAGTCCAACACTGCTCCAGAGCTTCGAGGAACAGTATTTGATCCTACTAATCAAGTATCTATTGAATCTCTCAAACACACATCTCGTTTTAAGCCTCAAGTCCGCCCTGCACTTCCACAAGCTCAACCGTCCATGGCTGAATGCCTCACTCAAATACAGCAACTATCTACAGCTACTCAGGCAAGTCATGTGGCTTTAACCAATGATCTACAAGATAGATTCACGGCTCTCGAGACCTCTCTCACAGACGCTAATCAAGCTCAACTCCTGGTTATGAAAGAACATTTCGACCAGCGTCTAACCACTCTTGAGGCCTCTGTCGCTCAGATTGCTGCTCAAGTCAGTCTTCTTACTCAGCATTTCATACAGACTGATGATGGCAATAAGGGGGAAAAGAAGGGAGAAAAGAGGAAATCGTCAACATCTAAAGATCAAGCTCCTCCTCCACTATCCAAGCGTCAACACGTTGATACTTCTCTCACACTGAGTGCAGAACCAAGGTATCCCTATCCCTCTTGGGTAACCACATCGGTTGAAGCGTCCAACAAGAAAGAAACCCCCAGAGTGCTCTATCCAACTCTTCCGTTGCCTTCAAGAGCACTGCTTGAACAGTTTGACATTCCTCTTCTCAGAGCATCAATTCCAGAACCAACTGATCCAGCAGTATTAGCCTCAGAAAGAAAAATGTCTGACTTCGACCAAACCTTCAGAATTTGCCTACGATACATAGGCATCAGTCCAGAGGAATGGGATAAACACTTCATTGCCTTTAAGGCACGACAAGTTCAAGAAAACAAGCACATAATCAGTAAAGATCATGCGGCAATGATGACGTTAGAAGATCAGATAACTGAAGCAATCCGTGCTGAAATGACTAAGAGATACAAGATCAAGCCACGATCTTAATTTTTACTTGTGCCTCTCTCTTTGTAGTTGTAAAATGCCTGCACTATGAAATATATATATAAAATGCATTTTACAGCTGAAACATCTCGTTAAAGCTCAAACTAACTTACTAATTTACGCTAACCTTCAGGTATCTAACACTTGAACCAAATAAGTATTGCCATCATCAAAAAGGGGGAAATTGTTAGGAATTTCATATTAGATGTTTTGATGATGACAAATAGGACTTTCTGTTAGACTCCGAAAAGTGTGAGAGCTTTCATAGAATGTTATGTATAAGTACCTGAAAGCTTATTTATCTTAGGCTTATAGTATTTATCTTTGTAGAATTCCTTAGACTAAGTATGTGACACTAAAACACTTAGGAAAATTCTGGGTAAGTCTACCAAGTGATGAAGGTGAAGATCAAGCGTCTAAAGCTACAATGGATAAAGATATCTTGAAGCGTCTGTCAAACGCTTTAGGGATTATCCCAGTGCTCAAACTACGAATGGATAACTCAGGCCGAATACTCAACATCAAGTGAAATGACGAAATTTTCAGTGAGACCATCAAGACAAGATTGAAGAGTAAGCGTCTGAAATAAAGAAAAGAAAGTCAGGATCAGTCCAAGCGTCTGATACACAAGAATAACTATTCTCTTCAGCAAGCGTCCAAATAAAAGGTTAAACCAACACAACCTACAAAGAACGTAACCTGAAAAAATTTAGACCCAAAACCATCCAAAGACTTAAAAAATGCATGAATCAAACAGACGAATTATTTCCAACGGAAATAAAACAAGATGCATTAAAAGTCGGATAAGTGCTATTAAAATATAAGCACTATAACTTATGGGCAAGCCATATCTTTGACCTAGACTGTCAGGTTTATGAAACCAAGACCATGCCCAACCAATTAAATATACCCAAAGTTAGAAATGTCTGAACTCAAGGAATGTTTGGGGAAACGAGACTCCAACCGAGTCAAACGGACAAAAACCACCAATACCTTATAAATAGCTCTTTCAACAAACAAGTAATATGATGAGAAAGTGACACACACAAAAAATACCTACCTTGTTGAAAGAAAAGCTTACTAAAAATCATAGCCAAATATTCATATAAGCTTTTTACAAATATTCTAGAGACAGTCACCCATATCTCAAATCTCTTTTTAAGAGGAACATATACTACCATTGAGATATCCTCAAGTTGTTTGAACTTTCCAAAAACAAACAAACCCGTGACCAAAACCATCAACACCTTTCATCTGAGTGAGAAAGCTGGTTGACTTGCAAGCAGTATTTTTGTGTAAAAGAAGCTTGTTGAAGTTGATCTCTATTGGAGCTGAAATCTGTGTGACCAAGGAGTTCCGAGATCAAAAGTAACTTGCACCATTTCTGAGTGAAAGAAGCAAGGGAATAGAAGATCTTTAGTGGAGCTGAAATCTGTGTGACCAAGGAGTTCCAAGATCATATCCAATCTCCCTCTATCTTGTAGAAGTCTCTGTGTGACTCTTCGATAATCATCATAGTGGAAAAACCTCCCTGATAAAAGGAGAAGAAGGACGTAGCTGGGATTACATCACCCAGTGAACCTTACAAATATTTTGTGTCATTTACTGTTTTATTGTCTTACATTATACTGTCATATTATATCTTGAAAAGGCATTTAAAACTAATAAGCGACTAATTGGTTAAAACGAACGCTAAGCTATAAAACATTTCCGCTGTGCTAACCCTGATTTAGTGACTAAACTCTGCCCTACTTTGGTAAGCGTTGAAATCACCGAGTCTAAGTTAACGTTTCTCAAGCGCCACATCCAGCGCTTAAACTTGTCAAGCGTTCAAATATTTCAAAGTGATACGAATTTTTAAGAAGTCGAAAAAGACTTCAGGGTCTATTCAACCCCCCCCCCTTCTAGACCCTTTCGTATACCACTTGGGACCAACAGCTTTCGAGCCCCGTTTTTTCTCGGTATTTTTCAATTTTCAATATCATCAAATATCCCCAGATTTACAATAACTAAAAATAAAAAAGCTAGGCAAAAAACCATAAAACGCGGATTTAAGAAGAACATACAAACATGCTTCAGAAATACATAACATACAATTCTTAAATCACGTAAACAAGATTAAATATGCAAATCAGAGATTAGCTCTGATACCACTGTTGGGTTTCGTTCGAAAAAGCATAAACGCAGCGGAAGGGATTTCAAAAATTAAAAGCGAAAACCCAATTGGTACTCTAATTCGCATAATTGAATCTAAAAGTGTATAACGAATAAAACTTACTCGTTAATATGAATATGATGATGGAGAAAAACTTCTTCTTCTCCAACTCAAAATATTGAAGCTTCCAAATCTTCAATCCTTTGGTTTGATTCTTCAAACTTGAACTTGATTCGAACAACAAAAATACGTCGTCTCTAAATCGTCACGCACGGATCAACAAACGAAAAATCCCCTTTCTTCTTTCTCTATGGTCGATGGCTAGGTATAGAGGAGGGGAGGGATATTTTTCTTTCTTTTGAGAGTTATGAGAGTTGTGTATTCTTCTTCTTTGTTCTAAGTCAAAGAGTCCTTATATACCTCATGACTTATTGAACAAGTCAAAACAAAAGAGCCCTAATATGTGGCCTCTCAAAGACGCCACATTGAGGCCTAGTAGACGTTCAATTGGACTCCTTATTTAGCCTCGGGATTTGTTTTATTTAATTAATTTCTTATTTCAATTAATAATTTATTGTATCAAATTAATTAATTAATTAATTAAATAACCAAATTAATAAGATAAATTAATTCATTAATATATTTCACAAGGAAATTAATAAATAATTAATCTTATCCTTATAATTAATTATTTCATCTAATGAATAATTCATTATTTAATTTATCCAATAAATTAAAACTCTCAGAAGAAATAATAGAAATTCCTTTTTCTTCCTTTTTCTTTGTCAATCCTTTAGCGCAACTCTTTAGGTTCGTTTTGTTTGGCAATGAGAGAAAACCAAAGGAAGTGGGTAACACCTAGCCAGTCACGTGGCCTATTTCGTAACCCAAACGAAAACGAATGATAGGATCATTCCGAAATCTTCCAATCTTAAATACTGTATATGTATAAACCCTTTGTTCACGTTCTCCGGTCAAGTGAGAGTCATAGTTATGTCAAACTCACTGGATTTGACCATATGTATAAATTATAATAAATACGAGATCATTGAAATCGATTTAGTGCCAAGCACAATCGTCTCGTTTGCTTGGGCCAAAGACTTTGATCTCTATTTATCTATAATTACATAGGGTACATACTCATTCACTTATGAGAAAACAAATCCCATATTAGATATCTGCTAAGATTACCACTTGCCCATCAAGTCCGCATTTCGAGGTTGGCCCCACCAAAGGGTGAATTGGGTCTAACTACTCTAGTGAAAGACTTGACGTCACAAGTGCATTTTCAGCCTAATACTTTAGGTCAAAGGTTCACATATACCTATTACGTATAATCAGTTCCTTCATTGACAGTCACAGAGTGAAAACCCATATGACAGAACCGATTCGAGTCATGTTTGAACATATCAGTTCCACTGACGTGTCTACAATCTTAATCTCCTATCATCTAATGATACCAGACAGGCACTCTCATGTCGGAGCTAAGATTGTACAAGTATTCGAAGTCTTTATTTGTCCATTAAAGATTTCAGATTACTTGCGAACTTATTTTTGTAATCAAAATCGATCTCTCTAATGTCAATCTTCCTATCCCATAGAAAGTAGAGGGATCGCACTGAAAACATGGACAAAACGTTTTACACAACCTATAGATGAAGATAAGAATTAAGTGAAAACTCAATAATGTCTTTTATTTATGAAGACTTTAAGTTCAATACAAGATATATACCCTATATATTCTATCCTCTATGACATTTGAGGGCATAATCCTAACAAATTCTTCCATGCTTATTACATATTAAGAGCATTATCCACTATATTGATATTTACCTAAATCAGATTGTCTTGATAGACCCATAGCAAGCTTTTGAGCGGTAGTGAGGATGATGAAAATCTTCGCAATGACAGCACGTTGAACTCCATTGTTGCAAATTGTCCTTCAAAAACTTTATCTTCCCACTGTTAATTCATCAAGATTGAAAACCGAATCAGCAAAGATGAACCTCATGCCAAATTTTGTATTGGCAAATAACAAACTATATGTTGTATGCTACGCTTCTAAAAATAATGCAATGATTTTGGTAATGCAGAGAATATCAATGTGGAAACTATTGTTAGTGTGATAGAACTCACCTCAAATCATATTGGCTCCTCTAGCAGGATCTAGTAGCTCACTCCATGGGAACTTTAAGTACTTTGATCTGGCTACCACGGATTGAAAAGGTCACAAAATAATTAATATAGAAATGGTAGAGAGATATGCAAGCTTTACTATAAGTGTGCCTCATACAATTGAACTCTTGTTATATCCACGAAGTTCTCTAACATATAGTTAAAAACTAATATGCTTTTTGCCAACAAAAATCAAAATGCACGACCACGTTTTAGCTGCCATGCCAAAGGCTACTACTAAAAGCAATGTGCAGAAGCTCAAATTTTCTACAGACCAATAATCTAAATGTTACGATAGAGATTCTTGTTTGACATGACCATGAACCAACGATATAACCTCCTTCCAGAAAGATGTTAAGAGCGAAAATGTTATTACACGGGCCAACAATTAGCACGAGGGTCATTACTGCTACACATACCAACAATTTCTTCTCAATACTTAGCACTAGTGCCATTAGTGTTGTATCGGCCAACAATCCTCTTGTTATGCCCCGAGCAAACTGAACGGGTCCATAAGCAAGACATGACAAGATAAAATCCTCTAACAAATATTTTATTTGTCCACGCTTTGTGAATATGATTAATTCAATGCCTAATGGGTCCATTACATCCTCTTATAAATGTCTGAGCCTAATGAGTCAACAAGCAAGACCTGACGTAATAGAATCAACTAGTAACTACTTCATCAGTCACCCCTTTACAAAAATGATTAATCCAAGTTGCTGGATGATTACATTTTACCCTATTAGAAATCTCCCTTATAAATCAAATTCCATAATATTGTGAGAATCACAATCACCTTCGCTAGGCACATGATATGCTCATTGAGATACCCAATCAAGACTTCAGTGCTGATAGTATCGATAGGGATCCAATCTAATACTATTTTATCATGATTCGAGTCATGTGAAGGAGACGCCCAATCAACACTTGTTATGATAGGCTCCACTAGCAACTACATTTATCCCCACTTTTCAAAAACTATTAGCATAAGTTGTTAGAGGAGTCCATTGTACAGATTAATAAATCAATTTCACACCTCTCTCAGCTTGAAAACTATTAGAGCAAGTTATTAGAGAAGTTCACTGTACTTATGCATATACCAATTTCACACCACTCTCCATCAACTGTCACAAGGATGTTACGAACACTCAAGCCAACAATCTTTAGTTGTCAATACTCCACAATAGTTGTTGCAAAGAAGCTACTGTCACAACTATGAACAGTCCCCTATCTAGGAATTGTTGTAAAATTTTGGAATCAAACTTGTGCCCTTAGATCATATTAACTGTATGATTGATCGCATGCTAAAAGTTAGAACTAACAGCAAACGCCCTGGTGAAATCTTTAAATCGTATGGCAGTTCTTCGATCATTGGGAAAAATTGCATTTTTGGTACAGTAATGTGGCCTGCACGTTTTTTTGGTGCACTAATATGGGGGGGGGGTTAGCAATTTGGGTACACTATTGGGCAAAAAATTGGCAATTTGGGTACAAATTACACTGGAAAATTCAAAATTCGCCGGAAAATCCCATGTGAGGCGCACGTGATGTATAAATTTGGGGATTTCTGATTTTTGGAGGTAAAATTGCTTAGGTGGATGGCATTTTGGAGGGAAATCAACTATTTATAGATGAAAATATCTCCAATTTCATTCTATATCCAAATTTCACACTTTATAACATAAATTGAAGAGAAAAACCCAAATTCCAAAATTTTAATTATTAAATTACAAAAAACTCCCGAACTTATGGGCTTAATAGAGGCAACTCCACCGAATTTGAGTAATTACTTTCGCCTCCCTAAATTTAGTGTATGACTAACAATTGAGGTCTTTTTTGTACGGATTTTGATGATGTCATCATTAAATTCTTTCAAAAATTCGATTTTGCCCATGGTGTTGACCTTTGTGAATGTTGACTATTTTTTTGGACCAACCTACCCTTTTCATGTGGAGGGAGCTACATGTAATCTCTTTAAAAATTTAAGGAGGCAATTGAAAATTGAGATAATATAAAGACAATTGGTTTTATAAAATATTTTTTTATGATTTATATATATATATGTATATATAGGAAAAACACATAATATATGTACATATATAAATATAGTAATATATTTTTTTATGAAAAACACATGAATACATATATACATAACATAATATATGTACATATATAAATATAGTAATATATTTTTTTATGAAAAACACATGAATACATATATACATAACATATATGTGCATATATATATATATACATATATATATATATATAAATAAATAAAATAAAAAATATTGTTCATCATCTCCCCCATGAAGATGATGAACAGTAATTATATATGTACTTAGATATAAATAAGAGTGAAAAAAGGTACTGTTCATCGTCTTCAGCAGGAAGAGGATGAACAATAATTATATACATATATATATATATATAAGAGGGAAAAAGGTATTGTCGTAATATATACATATATATATAGATATAAATAAGAAAAAAACTTAAAAAGTACTGTTCATCATTTTCCCCAAAGAAGGCGATGAACAGTAATATATATATATAGACACACACACACACGAAAACACAAAAATTATACACACACAAACACAAGAATGGCTGAACGGTGGATAAGCGGCGGTGGTGTTGCAGTCAACGACAATCGGAGTCGGCAGTCAGCATCCATTTGTTTTTCTTTTTTTAATGATTTTTTTTAGTTATTATTTAAATAAAAAATTCTAACCCTTGGATTATTCAAATCTGGACCCTTGAATTTTTTTAATTTTTTTTAAGTTTATTTATGATGTCAGCACAAAAATCCCCAAATTGAAAATTTTTCTGGCGAAATTACAGGTCACGTGCGCCTCACATGGGATTTTCCGGCGAATTTTGAATTTTCCGGCGTAATTTGTACCTAAATTGCCAATTTTTTGCCCAATAGTGTACCCAAATTGCTACCCCCATATTAGTGTACCAAAAAAATGTACAGGCCACATTACTGTACCAAAAATGCAATTTTTCCTCGATTATTGCCGTCTATTTAATGGACTTGTTAACACATAGGTCAGCATATATGATAAAGAAAAAAGTAAAATAGTATTTAAAAGAAACACTAATGCCAAGGTTACTTTTTCTAGTACTTGATTTAGTGTCTGCAAACTGAGAAAAAGTAAATCAAACAACTATATATGTGTCATTGTTCAAACAACAAAATTGTCCCTTCAACTCAGATAATACTATTGCAAATCCATATGTGGTTGTCTAGCATAAGAATAGGATTACCTCCAAAACAATGTATTCCCAGAGTCAAAATGAATATCCAGTTACTCAGTTTTGGAAATCCCTTGTCCCAGAAGGGTCACTGTCAAAAGCTTCACCAGTCTTCACAAATCTGCCTTTAACGCGCTTTCTCGTATCAGCTCTGGCTTTCCGTGAAGCATATCTTATTTGCTTACCAAACCTATATACATTATTACAAACATGAAGTTTTAAACTTCAATCTATCTTTATTAGTAAATGAGATCTTCTATTGCAGTTTACTGTTGCTTTTCATATTGCAAGACATGAATGAGCGGCATTTGTTCGATTGACATAATCCTTTATGGAGAAATAAAAAAACCTATATATGACATGTGATTCATCCATGTTTTGTAACAGGAGAAAAAAATACAAGCTGCAAAGGGCAACATCAAACTTTTCAAAAACATTTGATCAAAATCCAGAAGGCAAAGTCGTCTAACACATCATTTGATTTTAAACATGGACAAAGAGTAGAAGTGACATACATGCTTGTTTTTTTCTTCTCGTTGTATCTCATCTTTGCTTTATCCCTTGCCTGTGGACAACTAGCTTCAAAACTCGAGTCCCATGGAGAATCACTTGTAAGAAATAAAGGCGATAATCCACAATCTTGATAATCAACTGAACTGCTTTCTGGTGTGATGTTTAACGATATGGCTGATGGAACTTGTTCATTTGGAAATCCAAGACCAATATTTGGGTTCATAAGCATGCAAGTAGGAGTGGCACTTATGGTCTGCATTAAAGTAGTTGATCCAGCCGCCTGTGGGGTTTGAAAACCAATGCACTCATGTTGTTCCGATGACGATGCCTAAAAATACATATAGATGCATTATTTTGTAGGTAGTACATGGTTAAAATGTTAAATTCTATATGCGTTGAAGTGTATGCAGATGATATTGATAAGCTCATATCTTACGCCTTTTGGGTGCCTCTTTTCTTGGATCGGTCTATTTTTTGGGTAAATTTTATTTCACATTATGTCTTGAATTCTGTTGTTTGTGTGTCTCAGGCCAAGGAAATCACTTGATCCAAAAGATGAGAGAAAAGTTAAGAAAACACTCAAAATAGATGGACGTCGCAACATCCAATCAGGATGTCGCAGTCTGTCTAAGAAGATTGTAGTGTGATGCCTCAGCATCCACGATGCCTCAACATCAAAGTAGGATACTGCAGCAACATCAAAGTAAATAATATATAATTAGTTATCTTTACTAATTGGATGTGTGGTTACAAAACTAATAATAGATGAGATTACTAATTTTAGTGATATACTAATTAATTGGATTATCAGTAATTTTCTAAATAATCTTGTTGGTTGATGTTGTGGGCTCATACTTAGTGCATCAATTAATACTAGTACTTTAAAGAAAGATGCATCATGTGGTTGACTAATGATTAAATTTATCTAATTGAAGAAGCAACTATTAGTTGAGTTTAACTTGTACTTATATACTTGATTTGTTTGTTAGCAATTAAGGATATGTTCCACGACCTATTAGCTGCTAAGCAATTATTTAATCAGATGAGCAATTCTATCATGTGCACAAGCGAGTATGAGTATTAAGTCTACTTTCACTAGAAACAGCTCTGGGATGAGCTAGATGCTATGATCACTATACATATGTGTAAAGGCAGAACAAATTGTGAGTAATGAAGACCTGGGAAGATTACCATGAATAGGAGAAGCTTATGCAGTTTTTAATGGGCTTGAATGATGGTTTCAAGCCTGTTAGAGGTCAAATTCTTTTGATGAGACCTCTCCCCTCAATAGTAGATGCATAATATATGGTTTAGCAGGAAGTACCCACCTCCTACTTTATGCGAGAGGTCGTGGGTTCGAATCCAGGCTACCACAAGTTGTGGCTCTCCCCTCCTTTATGGATCTAAATAGAGTTTTCATGGCTCAGGATTATTACTATCAACTTGGGTTTGTCGGGTTAGATATTTAAGGTATCCCTTTGTCTTGAATTAATAAAAAAGAAAAGGAAGAGAGGCAGATGGATATGGCTTCTTTCATATCCATGAAGGATACTACTACTGCACAAAAAAAATATCGCTCACCAACACAATAATCAACTCACGGGGTGAACTATAACAACTGTATTACCCCTTCTCAACCTTAGATTCATAGTGCTAATGCATCTTCATCCTCTCCTCAACTCACACCAAATAAGATACAACAATTCTTTGGCTTACTCATTAAGCAAAACCTTCAAACTTCACCCATTGATCCAACTCCTCACCTGGTAGGTATAAGCCACTGGTTCTCTATAACCAGTCACCCTTATGACTAGATTATAGATAGTGGTTCTACAAATCAATACACTCACTCTTTTTACCTCCTTGAATTACCTTAAATAATTTCTAAACCACATTTAGCACATTTATCTGATGACACCACCACATTGGTGACTCATACAGGCAGAGTGTCCATTACATTTTCCATTGTTTTACAATGTCCTATTTGTTCCTACTTTCAAACACAACCGTATCTCTGTCAGTAAGCTTTATGCAAATTCAACCAGTTCTATCCTCTTAAATTATGATCTCTTGTATTCTATAGGACCAGGACCATGTGATGAGGACTCAAGTAGAAATTGGTAAGCATTTATATAGGCTATATTGCCTTGCTTCCACATCTTAGAAATATGTGTCTTTTACTTCTATCACTCAAAATAAGTTGTCTTGTAGCACCATAAAATAGGTCATATCGTCACTGATAGACTCAAACATTTGATTTATGTCATTCCTAAATTACATTATGTATCTTATTTGGATTTTAACATCTGTCATTCTGCTAGACAAACCAAATTATATTTTAATAAAAGAGATCATGCTTCTGTCCGGGCTTTTGATCTTATTCGTGGTGATGTAGGGGTCCATATAAGACTCCCGCACATCTTGATTTTATATATTATCTACAGTTGATGATTACACCAGAAACACTTGGTGTTACCTCGTGACATCCAAATTAGAGGTTCCCACATTACTTTAAAACTTCTGTAAAATGATTCTCAACCAGTTTTGTACATCTATCAAAGTGTATAGGTCAGATAATAACTTTGAATTATTGTATAACTCCCTTAAATCTTTCTTTCTAGATAAGGCTATCCTCCATCACACTAGTTGCATACGTACCCCACAACAAAATGGGATTGAAAGAAAACATAGACATATTTTGGAACTTGCCAGGCCCCTCAGATTTCAGTCTTCTTTATTGGGAAAATCTCATTTTTCATCCCATAATTGTGTCAGAGTAAACTTTTAGTCTCGAGCTTTATATAAATCTCACATTGCGTCCTCTTCAAATATCTCACTTTTGGTCCAAACTGAATATTCCATCCAAATTTTAACAGTCAACTCCGTTAGTCAATATTTTGACCCGTGTTTTTTTGGGAGAATTCATGTGTGACTGCATTCACACATGAATTATATTCAATATCCCCATATTTTCAATCAATATCATGTGTCACTCACACACAAAATCTTCCCAAAAAGTCAGTCAAAAAGTTGGCTAACAGATTTGACCGTTAAGTTTTGAACGGATATATTGGTTGAAACTTATTGTGAGACATTTAGAAAATTTTGGGATTAAATGTGAGATTTATATGAAGTTCGGGACTAAAGGTGTACTCGAACACAATTAGGTGACTAAAAATACAATTTTCCCCATTTTACATCTAATGTTTTGGAGTGATTGTCTTCTCACAGCCACACATCATAGCAATAAAATTCCATCAACCATTCTACAACACAAATCTCCATTTGAACTCTTATTTCACTCCACTCCGGGTTACTCTTACCTCAAGTTTTTTGGTTGTTTATGTTATGCATCTTCTCTCTCCTCTCGTAGACACAAATATTATTCAAGAGCTACTGGTTTGTCTTTGTTGGATATCCTCATGACCAGAAAAGACTATAAATTGTTTGATCTCACCTCTCACAAATTCTTTGTTAGTGGAGATGTCAAGTTCATAGAAAATGTCTTTCCTTTTACATCTTAGATTCCTTCTCCTCATTCCGTTCTCCCTTTTCTCTCTGATTCTATTATGTTTGTTCCCTCCTCTTTCATTCAAAATACTACTCCTCTCCTTAATCCTTCTACTTACAGGGACACTCATTCACCTTCTCCTTCTTCTGCTTTGAGACAATCTACTAGACACAGAGTTTCACCTAGTTGGCAGAAAGATTATGTATGCTATTCACAAATCCTTACTGATTTTACTTGTTCTCATACTAATCTTATTTCACAGTTTTTTACTTCTAATATTTATGTTGCCACATAAAAAGAACCTACCAGCTATGTAGAAGCTTATACTAATCCTAAATGAAGGGATGCAATGATACTTGGAATCAAGGAGTTGAAGGAGAACCACACTTGGTATATTACCAATCTGCCTCCAGGGAAGAAAGTTGTGGGCAGAAAATGGGCATTTAAAGTGAAATATAACTCATATGGTTCAGTGGATATGTATAAAGCTAGATTGGTAGACAAGGACTGTACTGAAATGGAAGGTTTGGACTTTCATGATACATTTGCCCCTATGGACAAAATGACAACTACCAGGACTCTTTTGGCTGTTGCAGCTTCTAAAGGATGGTTTCTTCAACATATTGATGTCAATAATGCTTTTCTGCATGGTGATTTGTGTGAGGAGGAATACATGCAATTGCCCTAGGTTTTGTCATGAAGGAGGAATGTTCATATTCACATCTAGTCTGCAGATTTACTAAGCCCTTGTATGGGCTCAAACAGGCATCAAGGCAATGGTTCTCAAAGTTCTCTTCTACAATTATTGAGGCAGGTTTTACTCAATCTCAATATTGTTAGTGTGATCAAATAGTGTGTGAGTGTGTGTATTGTATAAAGTGAGTAGGAAGAGTTTAGTAGTAGAAGATGAAGGATTGAAAATAGTTGGAAGTTGTAGAGAATTTTTTGTAGTTGAAGGACACTATTTTATTGAATTTCTTGTTGTTGTGTATTGTTACATCATTTGCACACACAATCCTCATATTTATAGGTGTAGAGACACACCTTCTAGATGCCCTAGAAAATTCTACATACTACATATATAAATACCTAGACTTTTCTACATGTATTATCTAGGTATTTCTTTACATATCTAGATAATTCTACATGCATGATCTCTACATATTTCTACATGTTTATCTCTTCCATTTCATCTAGATGTCTCTACACACATTATCTAGATATCCTTACTTATCTAGATTTTTGTAGAAATATTCTAGTTTTCTCTAGATTTAACTAGTAAAATAATTCAACCTATTCTAGAATTTTTAAGTTCTAGTATTTCCTAGAAAAGATGCACTTATTTTAACACTCCTCCTAAGTGCACTTTTCTGTAATTCCAAGCATTTTTCGGAGGACCTCGAACCTCTGTCTTGGTAAGGCTTTAGTGAAGATGTCGGCCATTTGTTCCTCTGTACTGCAGAAACTTAGCTTTATCTTTTTATCGGATATTGCTTCCCTTATAAAGTGATATTTTATGGCTATGTGCTTAGTTCTACTATGGTAGACTGGATTATTGGCCATAGCAATTGCTGATTTACTATCACAGTAGATTTCAGTCGGCCCATCTTGTTGCTCTCCCATGTCTTCAAATATTCTTCTTAGCCATATCGCCTGACTAGTTGTATTAGATGCTGCTACGTACTCTGCTTCTGCAGATGACTGAGCAACTGTTTCTTGCTTCTTTGACATCCATGAGAATATTCCAGATCCGAGTGTGAATGTATACCCTGAAGTGCTCTTCATGTCATCAACTGATCCGGCCCAATCACTGTCTGTATATCCAAACAATCTTGCATCTTCGGTGGCCTTGTACTCATCTTGTATTTCTTTAGAAGATCCTCCGTGTATTTCTTTTGATAGATGAAAATCCCATCATCATCTTGACTTATCTCGATGCCGAGAAAATAGTGCATCAAGCCCAAATCGGTCATCTCGAATGTCTTCATCATATCTTCTTTGAATTCTTTAATCAATCTCTCATTATTTCCAGTGTATATGAGATCATCTACGTATAGAGAAATTACGAGAGTATCAGTGTTACCTTGATTCTTGATGTAAAGAGTTGGCTCACTTTTACTCCTCCTGAATCCTCGATCCATGAAGTATTTATCGATTCGACTGTACCAAGCCCGTGGTGCTTGTTTTAGCCCATAAAGTGCCTTTTTCAATTTTAACACTTTGTCTTCTGATCCTTCTACCACGAACCCTTGTGGTTGCTCCACGTATATTTCTTCTTCAAGGAGTCCGTTCAGGAAAGCTGATTTTACATCTAGTTGATAGAGTCTCCATTTCTTTTGTGCTGCTAGAGCAACCAATGCTCTAACGGTATCAAGTCGAGCCACAGGAGCAAATGTCTTGTTGTAGTCAATACCAGGTACCTGTGAGTATCCTTTCGCCACAAGTCTTGCCTTGTGTTTTTGTATTGAGCCATCAGGTTTTAGTTTTGTCTTGTAGACCCACTTTACTCCTATGACTTCTTTATCTTGTGGTTTTTTAGCCAACACCCATGTATCATTTTTCTCGATCATCTTTATTTCCTCTTCCATAGCTTTAATCCAAACTTCTTGTTTGGCGGCCGCTTGAAAACTTTCAGGCTCCATATTTACATAGTTACATCGTTCGTATATTTCTCTTAAAGATCTTACTTTTCTTGGTGTTGATTCGGGTGACTCTTCTTGCAGCGGAATAGGTTGTGGAGTAGCCGGAGGACTTGGTATCTCAGTGATTTCTCCCTTCTTGCCATTATTGGATTCTCCACTTGGTATAGTTGTAGGCATGTATATATTCTTCTTTTTTATTTTTTCTTCTTCCCAATTCCATGTAGCGTTTTCATCGAACTCCACGTCTCGACTGATAATGAGCTTCTTTGTCTTGAGATTATAGACTCGATAGCCTTTGGATTCAGTGCTATAACCCAAGAATATACCTCGTTCCGTCTTCTCATCTAGTTTGCTTTTTTTTTGGTCCGGAATATGAACGTAGCATATGCATCCGAAAACTATGAGATGCTTCGTAGATGGTTTTCTTCCACTCCAGGCTTCTACCGGCGTTTTGTCTTGTACTGCCTTGGTAGGACACCTGTTGAGTAGATAGATTGCAGTATATACTGCTTGTGCCCAGAATGTATTTGGAAGCCCTTTTTCTTTTAGCATTGACCGAGCCATCTCCATTACGGTTCTATTCTTTCTTTATGAGACTCCATTTTGCTCCGGTGCATATCCAACAGTGAGTTGATGTTCTATGCCTTCCTCTTCACAGAATTTGTTGAATTGTTTAGAAGTGTACTCTTTACCTCGATCGCTTCTGATTGTTTTGATTCGTCGGCCACTTTGATTTTCTACTAGTTGTTTAAATTTTTGGAATATCTTGGGAACTTCAGATTTTTGTTGCATAAAGTATACCCAAGTCATTCTTGTAAAGTCATCGATGAAGAGAATAAAGTATCTGTTTTGGTGAAGAGATGGAGTTCTCATTGGCCCACATATATCTGTGTGAATTAACTCCAAAGCTTCCTTGGCTCTCTAGGACGTTCCAGATGGAAATGATTGTCGGTGTTGTTTCCCGAGCATGCATCATTCACATACATCTTCAACTTCTTTGATTTTTGGCAGGTCTCTCATCATATTTTTCTGATAAAGAATATTGAGACCCCGATAGTTGAAGTGTCTAAATCTTTTATGCCATAATGATGCATCATCTGTTTGGACCTTCAGTGCCATATTATAATTCCAACGTATTGGGAAATCTCGACAATCTCGCATTTGTACTCGAGCTATGAGAAGATTTTTGTCTGTCTTGTCATATATAGTACATGTATTTTTCTCAAAGTGTAGTATGTAACCGCGTTCCATCATTTGTCCGATGCTGAGGAGATTCTGTGCTAAGTTAGGTACAAATAGAACATTGTTAATGTAGCGCGTACCTTTTCTTGTTTCGGCGGAAACGGTTCCTTTACCCTTGACTTCTAGAAAGTCATCGTTTCCTAGTCTCACCTTGGATTGGAAATTCGTGTCTAGTTCTGAGAAAATGTCTTTGTATGGTGTCATGTGGTTACTGCAACCACTATCGAGGAACCACGTGTCATGAGGCTTTTCTGTTGAGCTTCCACTTGTGAAGAATAAGTTTTCACTCTTTTCTTCTGCGATGTTTGCCTGATGGACATCTTTAGCCCGGCAGTCCTTCTCCGTGTGACCAAATCTTTTGCATTTATTGCATTGCTGTTTTCCTCGGTGCCAACAATCTTTTTGTAGATGATTTTTTTTCCCGCAAATTCCACACGGAGGATAATTTAATTTTGTATTTGATTTAGTTCCTAACTTTTCTTGATTAAATTTTCATCCATCATTTTTGGATTTCTGAGGCCTTATATTGAATTTAGTTTTAAAGGCACTTTCTAAGGACTCTTCAGTGCGCCTACTGATTCTTTTCTCATATGCTTCGAGAGCACCTATCAACTCAGTGACAGATAGAGTTGATAGATCTTTCACATGCTCCATAGTTGTAACTACGGGGTCATATTTTTCTATGAGAGTGATTAGTATTTTCTCTACTACTCTTTTATCAGATATATTTTCCCCGTATAATTTCATTTGATTAATTATTTCTCTTATTCTTGCATAATATTCTCCTATGACCTCAGAATCCTTCATTTTCAAAGTTTCAAAATCTCGTCTTAAATATTGGAGTTTTATAGATCGTACCTTTTCGCTACCGCGGAACTCTTCCTCCAACGTATCCCATGCTTTCTTCGCACTTTGAGCGTCTGATATTCTTGTGAAGATTGTATCTCCTACAGCTTGTTGGATGACGAATAGCGCTTGTGCATCTCTTTGTTGCTTCTCCTTCAATTCTTTTAGTTGTTGCTCGGACAAAGTGGAAGTATTTTCGGGGATATCAACTCCGTTTTGAACAATATCCCATAAACTTTGGGAGACAAAATATGTTCTTAATTTTTGTCTCCAAAAGTCGTAGTTTTCACCAGTGAATACTGGTATAGGCACTGATGAAAAATTAACAGTTGTTGGCGTAGCCATGTATCAAGGTTTCACGCCCAGTATTTGACCGAACCGGGCTCTGATACCACTGTTAGTGTGATCAAATAGTGTGTGAGTGTGTGTATTGTATAAAGTGAGTAGGAAGAGTTTAGTAGTAGAAGATGAAGGATTGAAAATAGTTGGAAGTTGTAGAGAATTTTTTGTAGTTGAAGGACACTATTTTATTGAATTTCTTGTTGTTGTGTATTGTTACATCATTTGCACACACAATCCTCATATTTATAGGTGTAGAGACACACCTTCTAGATGTCCTAGAAAATTCTACATACTACATGTATAAATACCTAGACTTTTCTACATGTATTATCTAGGTATTTCTTTACATATCTAGATAATTCTACATGCATGATCTCTACATATTTCTACATGTTTATCTCTTCCATTTCATCTAGATGTCTCTACACACATTATCTAGATATCCTTACTTATCTAGATTTTTGTAGAAATATTCTAGTTTTCTCTAGATTTAACTAGTAAAATAATTCAACCTATTCTAGAATTTTTAAGTTCTAGTATTTCCTAGAAAAGATGCACTTATTTTAACAAATATGATCACTCTTTGTTCATTAGAGTCGGAAATGATGAGTTTACTGCACTATTGGTATATGTAGATGATGAAGTTCTTACTGGAATTAGCATGAAGATTATTAGTGACTTGAAACTGTTTTCGGATAATAGTTCAAGATAAAAGACCTTGGAGAACTCAAGTACTTTATGGGATTTGAAGTACTTACGAACAAGGATGAGGTGTGCTTAAGTCAAAAGAAATATGCACAGGATATTGTTACAAATGCTGGATTAGCCAATGCAAAGTCTAGTTCCATACCTGTGGAACAGAAACAGAGATTGACTTAAGTTGTTACAAGTTACTGTGTAAAGTTGGGCTCATCTCTTATCTCATGGAAGACTAAGAAACAGAATACTGTCTCCAGATTCTCCGCAATCACTGATTTGACACATGTACCTTTGCCTTGTGATAATCAGACTGCTTTACACATGGCTTTAAATCTGGTGTATCATGAAAGAGCCAACACATATAGAACTTGATTGCCATTTAGTAAGAGAGAAGCTACAAATGGGAATGACAAGTTCAAGCCACATATCTACAAAAATGCAAGTTGCAGACTTGTTCACTAAAGCTCTTGGGTAGCCTTCTTGGCAAGTTGGGAGTTTGGAACTTGTTACACACTCCAACTTGGGATTGAAGTATATGCAAAAGATGTGGAAAATACAAGGAAGGAAACAGTGCAAGTTGACACTTTCATTTCTGGAGGAAAGTAGTTAGCTAAGTTGGTTACAGTGGCATTTGTGTATTTAGCTTGGTTAGATAAATCTGTTAGCTAGATATTTTACAGCTTCTAGATTCTTCTCCTTTGTGCATATATAGTTGATTGTACAACTATGTAATCATTTCAGATTCATAATTAATGAAGCACTTTCGTGAGGTATCTCTCATCTTCTCTTTTAACCTCTATTTCATGAGTTTTGCTTTCTAACAATATGTAGGATCGACTTTCCGCTGCTGTGCTAAAATCTATAGGTGATGCCAGCCATGCATTTCAAGTTTTTGTGCAGTATAAGAGGTCACTAGCCATATTTCGACTGGCAAGGACAAAAATTACACGTTATGTCCTAAAAATATCACATGCCAACTAATATGTCAAACAAACACCATGATTGTATGAAATGAAATGGGATGAATATAGATATAGTTATGTTCACATTCTAAGGAAAATTAGTAGGTCTGTACAGGTTGTACTTCTGTATACTTTTGGTCCCGCATTTTACAAAAAAATCTCACATTACACCTTATAAGTCGTCAAAAATCTCATATTTGGTCTCACGGCCAATTTCAGTAAGAACACCAAGGAAATCCGTTAGTCAAATATAAAAAAGAAATAAAAAATATTCAGATTTATTAAAAAATTTGGATATGAAACTTTTCACATTTATAAACACTTTATAAAAACTTCCCTAAAATCTTCACATTAATTTTCCCAAAAAATTTCAATCAAAATGAAAGAATTTGAATTGTGACATTAGACTCTCCATAGTGACCGAGATTGAATATTTTAGTGCAACACATAAAATATATAGATAGATAGAAATATCGAAGAGAGTAATAGAGGTTGATGAAGCACCTCAAGAGGACTGTCAATGTGAGTGCTATTAGATTCAGTGACTGAAAAATTTTTCTCCAATAGATGTCCACCTATTCCTCCATCCTCGCAGCGGTATGTCGTCGTCGTAGGCATAGGCTGATTTTGCAAATTCCCAAACATTTCATAGCTAAGCACCATGTCATCCATGCCAACGCTGTCACAAAGATCCTCACTTTCATATATTCCTATATCCTTATCACCACAACCCTGCTGCATATATATAGTCAAATCTAATATAAGCACAAAAATAAATAACATACATTTGTGTCTAAATAATAGATGAAATATCTTAAACGATAATACATATACTATCACACCACACTCGTTGGCTCTACCCACGAATTATCCAGTAATAGGTCAGACTCACCTATACAGTAACGGTATTTAATTATGAAAGTTAGTTGGGCAGCTGACCCTCGTAGTCCGTTCTTCACTTCTGCTTCTATTGTAACACAAGATTCCCCTTTTCTGTGGAAAAGGCCCATATCAATAATTATGATTTTACGTATGGACGCAAGCCCCTCCTCGGGCGGATTCCTCCTTTTGCTCCTCAGCCTACGGGGTATTAGCAGCCGTTTCCAGCTGCTGTTCCCCTCACGAGGGCAGGTTCTTACACGTTACTCACCCATCCGCCATTGGAAACACCACTTCCCGTCCAACTTACATGCGTTAAGCATGCCGCCAACGTTCATCCTAAGCCAGGATCGAACTCTCCATGAGCTTTATAGTTGCATTACTTATAGCTTCCTTGTTCGTAGACAAAGCGGATTCGAAATTGTCTTTCATTCCAAGGCATAACTTGTATCCATGTGCTTCATATTCGCATATAGCCATCAATTTCTAGCTACGTAATCTACTTGGTAAATTTTGCAAGTAATTTTCAAATTTGATGTTAGAATTGAAGAAACAGGAAATCACGATTTAAGTTTGATTTTTATATTTTTTTTTTACCATTCACTTTATGTATAATTCATCTTGTCGTACTTAGTTAAGCAATTGTGTTATGAAAAGCAAATTGAATTTACATCTCATTGGATTAAGTTGAAGGGCAAATTTATGTACTTTATAAACAGTAGATACATTCTTTTCAAAAAATGGGACGAATATCTAGAGAAAAATTAAAATAGTATAATGGACATTTTTCTTGATAACAATGGAGTATTAATTACATCCCTTGTGAAGTACTTGCGAACAAAATTCAATAGATGTAAACTCAAAAGAGAAGGATTCAGATCACCTTTTGTAATTTGGATCCTTGATTGAATAAAGGAATGTGATCTCTATTAAACGATGTCAAATTCGGATCCATTAACAACGCACAGTTGGATAGTAGCTGAGTGGGTTGTGGTGGATTAATAGCCCATGGCACGAACTTCATAGACGACGCAATCTCATTGAGCCTATTTGCCACCCCTCCACCTGATGACGATCTTGACCCTGATCCTCTTGATGCTTCATTTCCACCAAGTACAATCGACTCCTGATGTGAATTACTGTGATCGAGAACTGGAAGTGACCATACTTTGGAGAACTCGGTAGGGGAAGGACAACCAGTTTACAAGATCAACTTCACACGATGATGGCCTGACCCAAAGCAATAACTGTTACAATCACAAGCCTGACAGAGTGACAACTTATCGTCTAAGCAACGCATCACCGCCGCCTGTGAGTAGCATTTGTCACAAAGGAGTGACCGAGGATGCCTACATGATAACGCATTCGCAGAGTGCACCGAAGCATCACATCGCAAGCAGAGACGCGCTGCGTCGGATTTGCAATAAACCAATGCCCTTGCCGCCCCGCAATGCCCACATATTGGCGCTCCCATTAGAGCACTGTGAAACCTCTGTCCCCGGATTTTGATTTTGATTTTTATGAAAAATCATCAACTTCAGTTATTATTCAAGTTGTACAAACTTTTCTAATTAAAAAAGTGAAATAAAAGATATATAAGGCAAAAGCTGCAATTTTTTTAATTTGTGAAGGCTTGAAAAACTAACCAAAAACTAAGATGGAAACTCATTGATGCAAGTAAATTATAGAAATTAGTTGAGATTTTTTCTTGAGAGAAACGGTGATGAGAGGACATGTGTTTAAGCGAGAACATTTTAAGGTTATATTGTCACGGGTTTCCGAGGATCTGGGTTTCTGCCATGTGGCAAACTATGGACTGTCAAAATTGATTTCGTTGCTGACGTGGAAAATGACAAAACAAAAACCCTAAGCTTGGAGCATGGGACTCGCTCGATCGCATTGGTTGTAATTACGTTCGAAATCTGCGGGAGCAATGAGTTGGTGCCAACCTGCCAGGTCTTCCGTCAAATGCGGAAGAGCATTTCATCAAAAATCGCACACATGGGTTTTGTGGTCAAGGACGTTGTCCATGAGAATGTCAATTGAGTTCGGGCTCCCAAAGCTCGATGGTTTGGCCTGCATAAATATGAGTTGCAATGAATTTGTGACTCGGTCTAAGGTAGGGATGGCAACGCCGGTTTCGGGTCGGTTCTTGAGGATCCGGATCTGGAACCGCATAAATTTTTGGAACCTGGAACCGGATCCGGAGCCGCATAATGAAGGACCCTGACCCGCGGGTACCCGCGAGTATTATTTTTACACTACCGCTCGCGGGTATCCGCGAGAACCGGAACCTTGAGACTCGCGGGTACCCGCGAGTTTGGGACAGGAACCGCAGGTACCCTCGAATTTGGAACCGAAATCGCATGACCTTTTTTTTTTTTTTTTTGGGGATAGAGTTTTGCCTTTTTTCTTTTCCTATTTTTGTATTTTTTTTTCTTCTATACGTTCTCTCTATGTATGTAAATAATATTATAACAAAAAAATGATGTAAATATATCCAATAATATTATAACCAAAAAAATGATGTAAATATATCCAATAATATTATAACCAAAAAAATGATGTAAATATATCCAATAATATTATAACAAAAAATTAATCATGCCTAATTAGAACCTAAATTCATCAATTATGTGGAGATGCTGACAAGAATTGTAAAATTCATGAGCAAAACTATTAGCTATATATATATATATATATATATAATGATATTAAATCGAAGTCAATACATACTATACTATTCACTCCAAAATAGCCATCTTTGCTGTATATATAAAATCCAATCTTCTAAGAGGACTAGAGCTAAACATAGTTATTAATGTAAACAATCTTGAATATAATTACAGAATTTTCATACTAATTTTGAATATGAATTAACTAAGCTGTTCAACACCACATTCATCATCTTCTTCTTCCACCGTGTCCTCCTCCTCATCCAATATTGTAGGACAAGTCGATAAATCGCCAAACGTGGGACAGGTACCTAACAAAATAAACAAAGAAATAGTGAATAATAATAATAATAATAATAATAATAATAATAATAATAATAATAATAATAACGTAACATTAAATGATAAAATTGTACTCAAAGTTAACTTACCATTTGCCTCTTTCCATAACCAACTCGGAGAACACATCAACGCCTCCACAGTCGAAGGATGGAGCCTACTCCGATACGGGCTTAGTAATCTTCCACTAGTACTAAAAGCAGATTCTGATGCAACCGTTGAAATAGGAATAGCTAAAATGTCTCTTGCTATAGTTTGCAAGGTAGGATATTTGAGTCTACTTACCTTCCACCAACTCAACACATCAAAACTCTACGTTCTTGGCAAAATTCTCTCCTCCAAATATCCATCCAAGTCAGATGTCAAAGACGCTGTATCAACGAAATGTGAAGCCGCAAATAAATCATACTCCTCTAGAGAATCATCCGCGGATGCATCCGTGACACTAGAAACACCACCGCGTATCATGCTTCCAAGGCTTCCCTTAGTACTCGAGCTATCACCCCTAGTTGTAGCTCTCGACTGATAATCGCTCAACAACTCATAACAATTATGGCGAATTTCATCAATTTTAGTCTACGATTGTTCACCATAAATCTTTCGAAAGTAAAACTCAACTAATATCATCTTATACCTAGGGTCCAAAACAGCAGCAACCCCCATCATGATATGACAAGTCTCCCAATACTTGTCATATTTTTCCAACATTTTCTTTGCCATATCTTGAACTATCCAATTCGGACTCTTTACCCACTCATCTAACTTTACTTTTATATTATTAATATTTGGAAAGTAAACATTAGAAGTAGGATACAGAGTCTCAGAAAACATCTCAGTTGCTCCATAAAAAAATTTCAACCTTTCACAAATTTCAATTGCATTCACCCAATCCTCGTCAGTTGGTAGCCTATGGTAGTATTTCTCCGAATCTTTAACTCGTGGAAACACATCCTTATAGATTATTGCGGTTTCGAGCATCAAATAAGTTGAATTCCAACGAGTTTTACAATCAATAGACAACTTTTTAGTACTGCCTATTTCCAACTGACGAGCACAATCCTCAAATTTTTCTACTCTAGCAGGTGAAGCAGTCCAATAAACCACACAGTCCCGTCCTCTCAATTGCATCAGTAATCACTCCCAAACCATCTTTAACAATCAAATTAAGAATATGAGCACAATAACGCATGTGTAGTACCTTTCCATTCAATAGCATATCTCTCCTTGGGAGCTTTTCCACGAGGCGAGCAAGCATAACATCATTTGTCGAACAATTGTCTACAGTAATTGTTGACAATTTTCGATCAATTTTCCAATCAATCAAAGCTCGATTAAGTTGCCCTGACAAAGCTTTGGCGGTATGTGGAGCGGGAACATATATAAACCTTATATGAGAAAATAAAATTCTTATAATAAAATTCTTTGCCTTCAAAAGTAATGAGCTAAAAGCATGCAAAAAATTCTTTTCATGCACATTATATGAGAATTTACTTTCTTTTTTTGTTCTTTTCAATGTACTTTGATGTGGCTTCAAATTACAGAACTTTCACAATGAATGTTACATGAAAGATTGAAAAATACATAAATGCAATAACAAATCTAAGAAATAAAGCATTTCAAATACCTCAAAATACAACTCTGTAAGACCCAAGAGTCGTCAATGTAATGTCCCGTAATCGCCATAAATCCTTTCTTGTTGTTGCTTGATGTCCACATGTCAGTTGTGATGGCAATTCGACACTTAAGCTTCTCCAATAAGTTGTAACACTTGACCCTCTCATTACTATAAATCTTCATAATATCATTTTTAAGAGTGTTTCTCGACATCACCTGAAAGCTTGATTTGAAGCTAGCAACGAACCTACGAAATCCAACACGGTCAACGATACTAAGAGGATAATCGTATAAAATAACCATCATCGCAAGTTCACGTCTTGTTTCTTCTTCATTGAATGTTTTATGCTCTTGGCTTCCAACGACTTTCTTGTTTGCCATCGACGGGCTTTGACGAACACCGCTACCTCCGGACTTTTTTTTTACAAGATAAATTATAATGTTTACCTAACCTAGATGTTCCATTTTTACTAGGAGCCCTAAGTTTTATTCCACAATACTTACACTCTCCATATTGACACCCGTCAACCTTAATTCTATTGGAGTGAGCCCATACGTCTGATGTTAGTGACACACAAAATCCTAGCAAGTGTACTAGGTCGTGCAAGTAATATAGTGGATGTAAGTCCGGATTATCGTACCCTAGAGACAATTGTATTTAAGTACTGAAATTACTGTGCTATCTAATTCTAAGTTAAATCAAGAAATAAAGATGTGAATTATGAATTAAAATATTAACTAACAATTACCAACTAATGAGAGAAATCAACTTTGAATTAAATCAACGAGAAAAGTGATTCAGGCACATGATTCAACCAATTATTCAATTTGACTATGATTCTATCTTACCGGATTATTAGATTGATTAGGTTAAAACGAAATTCCCTAAATTACTTACTATCCAATCTCTTGGTATAGCAATTCTATTTTCATTAACGATTTCTGTATCTCTATATGAAATTCAAATTAATGAAAACGCATTACAAAGATTCATGGAATTTCCCGTTTTCACGGAAAGCACACACAAGGAAATCGAATCTATCTCTAGCCAATTTTACGTTGTGGTGTTTAATACCTAGATGCATCTCTAGTTTATCTCCTCTCGGTCTCAAAACTAAGCACAAATTCATACGATTGGTAGCTAAGCAATCATAAGCATTAAGAACAAATATTAAACATATAACCCAAAACAAATTTAATCTGAAAAAATAATACTCATAAATCAAACATAATAATTGGATTTCACATGGCCTCAATCAAAGGGAAATTAAGTCATAATCGTAAAAGAAAAGAGATAATTCATCTTAAAAGACATGTTCAATGAAAACAAATCTAAAAGCATGAAATTAAAACTCCCTAATAACATTTCTTGATAGATCGTGCTTGAATTCTCCTTCTTCATAGACAAAGATGGAGTATCCTCGTGTTCTTCTTCTTCCCCAGACTTCTCTCAACCCTCTTGGTGTGTTTCAAAGTGTGAAACCCTCAAAAGTGGGCAAAAGTCTTGAATTTTGACCTAATAACGCGTATTTATAGATTCTGAAATCGGCCCTTAGCCAAGGCTAAAAAGACAGTAGCCACAGCTAAAATCTGTTGTTCACGTTTTTTTGCCTATTTTAGCCTTGGTAACTTCATATCTTCAAGGCACAAAGGTTCCTTCATGATCACCATGGCTAAGGGTCTTCATAGCCGTGGCTAAAGGAGTATTTTGAGAACTTCTTTGATCTTTTCATTCATTTTTGCTCCAATTCTCAAATAACCTATAAAAACACAACCAATCACAAAATCAAAGCATATGTGGCATAAATACACTCAAGAACTCATCAAAATACAAGAAAAGAGGCGCCTAAAAGGCGTAAAATACGAGCTTATCAGTTAGCTTCCTTTTACCAGAAACAATCTCACTTCCCACTTCAATATCTCTACTATTATCCCCTATCTCCATACAACTATCTTGTAAATTGATGGATGGTAGAGAATCACGTTCTTCCGGTTCCATCTGCAAATCGAAAGGCCAAAAATTATAAAGTTATACAGATTAGCAAATTCTGTAATATGATACTATTACAATTTACAAATGGCTCAAATGTGAAACAGTAAATGAATTTCTTGATTACAAGGGAGCATTGGGCCAAAATCTATACTTGAAAAGTCTCTGCCATGGCCAACATCATTCCAGCTCTCACATTCGTCGTAGCCATTTGCTTGAGGCATTTAAATCTATATCCTATTCCTATTTTCTTCTCAAACTGTTTTATACTATATTCATTCAACATTTACTTCATTGTATTTATACATATTTCAGGGTGATTATAGGTAAGCCATATGATAAGATGAAATTGAAGAGAAAAATAGAGAAAGAAGAAGCAGGAACATCACAGAAGAAGTAGTAATCAAGTACATCTCAAGAAAAACTAACATTGAACTCTCACTTCATCACATAATTCTCTAACATAAAAGGGATATAATTAATTGGAAAAGAAGAACATTAAAGAGATAATATTTCAACTAGACATTTCAACAAACACTTGGTTGACATACCAAATATTAGGCTAAAATTCTAGATATTGGAGATAATCACCCCAAGTGACTGCACCGCCGGCCGTCGAGTGAGTGCGCCGTTTCTTGTCACCGGCCGTCAAGTGAGTGCACCGCCGCAGCCGTCGGTAGAGAGAGAGAGATGAGAGAGAGGAGAGATGGTTTGAAATCGTGAGTTAGGGAAATATTATATATACAACCTTATATATAAGACCTGCTAAGTTATATTTTCATTTTTTTTATTTGTTTTAAAAAAAACAAAAAGGTTCCGGGTACCCGGAACCAAACCCGGAACTGCTAGGACCCGTTTAAACTAGAACCGGAACCGGATCCGGTTAGAGATGGGGGAACCGGAACCGCCGGGCCGGTTCCGGGTCCAACCCGGATCCGTTGTCATCCCTAGTCTAAGGTAAACATGGCTCAGCTCAAGATAAGTCTGACTCATTAAGAAAAGGGAAATTGCACTTCACTGCTCTAAAATCCACTTTTTAGCATCAAACCCTTGAAAATTAAAAAAAAAAAAAAAAACTATGCCCCTTAGAAAATTTACATGTGTAGCACTTCACCCCAAAATTAATGTTGAAAGTGAGTTTTTTACCTAAATCTTAACCACGTGTTGGTCCTTGTTTATTTGTTTGGTCACAAAAGTTATTTTCTACATCTTTGCATCAAAATAATTTTTTGTCGGGAAAAATGCAATTTTGTTCCCATAACTTAGCTCATGTATGTTTTTGGTCCCAGTATTTTTGACTTTAGCATTATACGTCTCATAACTCCAAAAAATGTGCATTTTTCGTCCCAAGATACGATGACATCATGTATTTGGCGGAATTGTTATGTGCCGCTCACATTTTTTGGAGCTATGGGACCAAAAATGCATATTTTTGGTAATCTCACGTGAGCTGCACATGTCAATTCTGTATAAATACATGACGTAGTCATATCTTGGGACAAAAAACGCACATTTTTTGGATTTATGGTACGTATAATGCTAAAATAAAAAATATTGGGACTAAAAGCACACATGGACTATGTTGTGGGACCAAAATTGCAATTTTCCCAATTTTTGTCCAACCAAGTTTTTTCCTTAAAAATTGTTAATTATTGTCTCAGACATGTGTTTTAAGAACACATAAAGTCAATTTTAAAATTCAAGTTTTTACCTGATCACTTTTTAGCACCAATTTATATTATAAAGCGTACTTGATTTGTGCATGAGATGATAGATGATATTTATATGCTTTACAAGTTCATAATGATTGTCATGCAACTTAATATCCGATAAAATTAAGGGGGGGGGGGGGGCGGGGTAAAGAAGTAATGTACTTCATATCAAACATTATAAATATCATATTTTCAAACATTTTCCTAATTTTGGCTTTCTATACAATTAAAAGAATTCTTTTGAGTTTTAAATATTATTGTCTTGCTGGTGATCATCCTTAATGGCCCGTCGTTGGCCAAATGACTTATGTGTTCCAAAACAAATTATTATGAAATGTTGATAACAAATAAAAATTACTTTAGTGCTTTGAGAAAAATATTGTAACCAACTCGTTGGGCTAAAAAACAAATGGACTTTTGGGCCTAATTGAATGACATGTTTTTCAGAGCTAAGAAATGTAATTTTACTCTACATTCTAGAACTAGTGCTCATGTATGAAGAATTAGAAAGAAGTATAAAGCTAGGAGAATAAGTGATGATCAATATTGGAACCAGACATAGTGTCGTGTGTATCCACATATGATCCAACTCTATTCTTTTAAAATTCTGAGCAAGTTTGGATGATTGATTAGTTTTACCAAATGGTACTAAGAAAGCTATCATTTTCTGACTTGGTCATGAAATGATACTTCTTTAAGTTTGGTAATAACTTACATAACATTTATTTTGGAAATAAATTTGTGAACAATGCATCCTACTAAAATTTTTAACACAATTTGAGAGTTTGGAGTTAGTATACTGTGAAGACAGAGACTAGAGAGCGTAGTATGCTAGAAACAAACTAGAGGAATTGTTTGGCATCTAAGATTAGGTTATTCCCTTGGGAGCATAAGATTCACAAGTTAGGAGAAACGTGGGAAGACAAGCCTATTGGGATTAGATCCTTATCCAAATTTAAGAATCTTATCTCATAGGTTAGATGACCAAATCTCCCTTCATAGGGAAAATATTAAAGGGACAGTCAAGTTCTAAAGTTTGGTGCATACTGACGTCTATGGTTGAAATATGGTGTCATATTAAGATACTATAATTGGATTGTAATGTCAAGTATATGATTTCCTAATTCGACCCGTTCTTAAGAGAACGTAGCATAGTTTCACAGCTAATACTTCCAGTGACTCTGCAGTTGAATGGGGTAATAGTATGCAAAGAATGAGACGTTGTTGGACATGACTCATTCTATGCTGAACTACATAGAATTGCCCAATTCATAGTGAGTCATTCGCTGCTCATAGGTGCATCTTGAATAGATGTTCCTCCAAATTCATTCCTAAGGCACCATATCAGATGTGGCGCAATAGGAAGCCTAGTCTTAAACACGTTAGGGTATGTGGATACCCAACCCATGTAGAAAAGATAAAGGTAAAGAATATGGAGGTTAGGTCTTTAAAAGAATTTTTTTTTAGTTGTCCCAAAAGATTCAGTGGGAGACATCTTTTACTTACATGATGATCAGAGGATCATTGTGGCCTTGGAGGCCAACATTCTCAAAGATAAGTTCATTTGAGAAAGTGTAGTCGGTAGAAAGTTTATTCTAAAAAGAATAAAACAAATACTCCTTAGGAGACTACTATTCAAGAAAACCCAAACAAAGACCATTATAACACAACCACCAACAAGTTGATTTGGTAGAGTATCTCAGCTGCCTGAGATATATGGTTTTCTGCTACAAAGAAAGCATAAGTTGTATGCTGTGGCAGAAAGGAACCATGGTTATAATCCCTCTACGCATGATAAATCGATGGTGGATATGGACTCTACGAGAAGGTGTAAGGCTATGAGAGTGAAGATGGATTAGATGTCTTTGAATTAATCCTAGACTCTAGTAGATCTCCCCGAGAGTATTGTACCCATTGAAGGCGAACATATCTACAAGAGAAAGATTGATTTGAATGGAAAGGCCAGGCTGATGGAGAAAGGGTGTAGTCAAAAGAAGAGCATTGAATATGAGGAAGCCCCTTTGCCACATCTACAATCAAATCCACTACAATCTTACTTTCGATAATAACACACCAAGATTATGAAAAATTGGCACACAGATGTGAAGACTCGTTCATGAATGGATTTCTCAAGGAGGGCATCCATATGGAACAGCCTAAGAGTTTCACATCTAAGACCGATTTTCATAAGGTTTACATGTTATATAAATTCACCTTTGAATTTAAGTGGACATCTCATAGTTGGAATCTTCACTTTGATGACATAATTTGGAATTATGATATCATCAAAAATGAAGATGAACCATGTGTTGTGTACAATAAGGCCAGTGAGCGAGACATCATTTCTGGTACTATATATAGAGAGTGCTCTACTTACGGGAAACGATGTAGGCTCATTAACTTAGATTAAGACATAAAAATTGAGCATATTATCCATGAAATACTTAGGAGAATCAACATGCATCCTTAAAATTTGTATCTATGGAAATAGAATGAATAGGATGATGGGGCCCTCCCAAGACCTTTTAATTAGAAGAAATCCAAAAGCAATATAGGATAGAAGATCTAAGAAAGGGCTCTTGCCTGTGAGGAAGAGCAATAGATATGCATAAATATATATCATGAAGTACTTGAAAAGAACTTAGGATATACTTTTCATCTGTACCCATGGAGAACTGATAGTGGAAGTTTATACTTACTCGGACTTTGAGTCTAACAAAGAATATTAAAATTCCACTTTAGGTTTGTATTCAACCTCAACTGTGGAGTAGTAACTTGTAAAAGTTCCTAGTGAAGTACTCCACTACTGAGAATGAGTATGAAACTGCCTTGGAGTCTTGGAGGTTGTCAAGGAAACTGTTTGGATCAGAAGTTTGTGGTGGAACTTCTAATGGTCCCTAGTTAGGAGCTCGCATTGTCACTTTACGTGATGAAATGGAGCTGAAGCGCAAGCTTTGGAACCGAGATCTCACAAATCTAAACATAATGTTGATAAATACAACATCTTTTGAGAGATCGTTGGAAAAGACGATATTGCCTTGTATAAAATGAACCACAGCCGATAACACAGCTGACCCACTCACTAAGCCACTATCACACGCGGTGCTAGAGCGGCATCTTTCGAAGATGGGTATTAGATACCATAGCGATTGGCATAGAGTGCAAGTGGGAGATTATTGGGTTTGTGTCCTCGATGCTAACAGGGAGTTCGAGAGAAAGGCACTAATTTATACTGTACAACTAATTATTAATATATAGGCATTAGTGTATTATTCATATAAGTCTTAATGGCATCTATAAACCTTACATGAACAACTAGTCCATGTGAATCAAGGCAGATCTTCCACTCCTTATAGTAGTTAAGGAGATAGGCACTGGAAGGATTTGGTACTTGATCACTTAATAGGTTTGCAAGTCGGAGAATGTTAATTGGGCATTGAGATTCATGTGGACTTGTATGACACATGCTCTGACAAAGAGTGTCAGTCGAACACTATGGATAGTGGGAGTTTGTGTCATAGATACATTGATTTGGGGTTAGTGTATTCGAACACGGCTCGTAGTAATCCGATCACATGGATTTTTACTCAGTGACTGTCAATGATCGAATTACTGATTATGATAGTATGTGTGAGTCTAAAAACCTGAGGATTCACGGTCACAGTGTGCTTGTGACGTTGGTTTTGTCATTAGAGTAGTTAGGCCCAATTTACCCATTGGTGGGGTCGACCTCGAAGTGCGTTCTAATGGGCTAGTACATTTATGAAGTGATTTCCAAGAGGGAATTCATTGTCTCAAAAGCAAACAAGAAATATACTATGCAATCATAGGTAAATGAGATTGAAAGTCTCTGGCTAGAGCTTATGAACCAATTTGACACGGAGGGTAGTTCTGTAATCTCATGTTACTATGATTCTTAGCATAGCATCAAGTCCTGCGAGTTTGACACATTCTATGACTCTCACTCGATCGAGATGCGTCAGTGAAGGGCCTATCCTCATACAATATTCATAATCAAGAGGTTCGTAATGACTTAATCATTTTGTACTCGGTTGGGCTACGATGTGGGGTCACGATGCTGGCTAGGTCACCCATATCCTTTAGCATCCTCCCATTGCCAATTGAGAAGAACCTAGAGAGTCGCGCTATAGGAATAGATGGGGAAATCGATTGTCGTATTTGGAGGGCGTTTTGGTAATTTGTCCTTTCGACGGATAAATTAATTAATTGGAAAAATTAATTTAATTGGTTAGTTTAATTAGATTGAACAATGGTAAATTAACTTAATTAGTTTGAATATTAATTGACCTAAAATATTTAAACTACTATAATTAATTAATAAATAAGAACATTGATTTAATCAATATATATTTAATTAGATTAAATATTAATTGATTGAATTAATTGGACTAAGTTGACTAGGGTCAATATAGCTCAATAATTGTCTAATAAGGCCCTATGGGGCGTGTGTGTACTTATGGGCTTAGTTGGAGGATTTATTTAATCCTCCAACACAAGCTCTAAAGGAACACAATTCACATAATAGACATATTATGTGAAACTCCTCCACCAGAAATATAACACTGAGAAAAAGTTATTTTCCTCTCTCTCTCTCTCATCTATCCGCCCTTTGGAGTTAGAGATGGAGATTTCCGGAGTCGATTCCGCGCGTGATAATCTAGAGATGGGACACTTGGGTCATTGAACGAAGATTCGCGAGGATTGGTTGAATACGCAAAAAGGTAAGTTTTTCGTATTCATCTTTTTTATTAAAATCAATGAACAATGAATTGATCTTGGCTTTGAAAATCCGAATATGAATTTAAATTTCTGCTGTGCATGATACCAGGATTTCCAACAATCCAGCCCAGTCAGAATCTGCATAGAAAGTCAGAGAGTCCACAAAAGAGGAACGAAGAAGAAGACCATAGTTAACTGTACCCCGAAGATAACGAAGAATACGCTTGACCATCTAAAAGTGAACATCTCGTGGAGAGTGCATGAACTGACTGACCAGAGTAACAAAATAGGCAATGTCGGGACGAGCATGTGTATGATACTGAAGGGCACCAACAATACTGTGATAAAGTGTCGGGTCAGAGAAGAGATCGCCCTCCAGAGCAGAGGGAGTGGACTTCGCAAAAAGCGGAGATGCAAAAGACTTCAAGCTCATCATATCAAAATGCTGGAATAGATCAATAGCATACTTTTCTATGAAAAGTAAAGATCATGCAAGTCTCATGTAGCATGAATACCTAAGAAGTAGTGAAGGTCACCAAGATCCTTCCTAGCAAATTCCCCTGATAACCGAGAGATAAGAGTGGTAACAGATTGCGGATCATTCCTAGTCAAGATAATGTCGTCAACCTAGAGAATAAGCACAAGAGTAACCAAACCAGAGCACAAAACAAACATTGACATATCAGCCTTGCTGCAGCTAAACAAGAGATGCAGCAAATAAGATCCAAACTTCTGAAACCAAGCACGTGGAGCTTGTTTCAGACCATAAAGTGCTTTCTTTAGTTGACAAACATGTGTAGGAAACTGAGGATGAACAAAGCCACGGGGCTGTGTCATATAGACTATCTCTGTAAGATCACCGTGAAGAAACGTATTCTTCACATCTAACTTCCGAATAGTCCACTGTCGAGAGATGGGAATAAATAGAATAGTGTAAATGTAGCCGGTTTAACCACCGGACTAAAAGTATCACCAAAAGCAATCCCAGCCTATTGCTTAAACCCCTGAGCAACTAAACGAGCCTTATACCTCTCAACAGACCCATCAAATCGTAATTTCACTTTATACACCCACTTGAAACCTACAAGATTTTGAGAAGGATCAGGTGGCATGAGGGTCCAAGTATGATTGGCTTGAAGAGCATTAAACTTTTCATCCATGGCAGTACGCCAAAGAGGATCCTTAGAAGCCTAAGTATAGCATGGCTGTTCTATAAGTGGAGAGACAGAAGATAACGAGGGAAGAGTACAAGGGCGACGAATACAATCACGAAGACGTGTGACCATCGGATGACGGGGGACCAAGGGGATAAGAACAGGGGAAGGCTAAGGTTAGAAGGAAACAGGGAAGGGACCGGGTTCGATAGAAGGGGTTAGGCGAGACTTTGTAAAGATCGGAGAGGAAGGGATATGGAGAGCAGGGAGAGACATAGTAGAAGGACTATCAGAGGGACTGGGTGAGGGAAGAGATTTAGAAGACTTTAAGGGTGGACACGGGACAGAGACCGAAGAGACAGACGGGGAAACAGACGAGACATGATCTCTAGAGGAACTAGGAGATGAACCGAGATAGGGTAGAAGGAGAAAAGGAAGCGGACCAGGGGCTACATCATACGGAGATAAAGAAGCGGAAGAAGAAGAAGAAGACAAGTAGGGAAAGTGTCTTCATCGAAGACAACATGCCGACTGATGTGAATCGAGCCAGAGGCAGGATTCAGACACTCAAAACCTTTGTAATCCGGGGCATAGCCCAAGAAAACACAGGCAACTGAACGAGGGGCAAGCTTATGAGGGGCTCGATGACTCAAATGGGAAAAACATGCACATCCAAAAATCTGAAATGAGGAGTAGTTGGGACTGCAGTCGAACAACATCTCAAAGGGAGATTTTTGGTTGAGCAGCTGGGTAGGGAGGCAGTTAATCAGGAAAACAGTAATATAAAGAGCGTCAACCCTGAAGGTAGGGGAAAGATGAGAAATGAGCAACGTAGTTCTGATTAACTCAAAAACACGGTGATGCTTATGTTCTAACACTCTATTTTGCTGGGGAGTGTAAGGACAAGAGAGACGAAGCTGAATACCCTAAGTAGTGAAAAGAGTACAAAATTGAGAGTTATCAAATTCATGACCGCCATCACTTTACAAAACTTTTATTTGGGTTGAAAATAGATTTTTCGCTAAAGTTTTGGAAGCACAAAAATGAGTAAAAACTCAGATTTAGAACACATAGGATAACAACAAGTAGAACGAGTAAGCTAAAATACAATTATATTTAAAATTGTTTTGAGAAGTAACAAGTGATGTCCATACACCATCATGAATTAAATAAAAAGGCATCATACTGCGCTTTTCAACATACTGAAAGGGCAGGCGGTGTGAACGACCTAACTGACAAAAATGACATAAAGAAAAAGAACTAGCACAAACACTAAAGATACCACAGCGAGACAATTCTTTAAGCGTGGAAGAACTGGGATGACCTAGACGACGATGCCAAGTATCACCTGAGATAGCTCGGGCAACAAGGGCACTAGAGGTAGGAAACACTAGTCCAGAGAGGATAGCGACAACTAGCTGAAGGTTACTCCAGGTGAACTTTCCCCGTTACCTTGTCCTTTACACAGAAACTAACAGAGGAAAATTCAACAACACAATTATTATCTTGACATAACTTACAAACAGAAAGTAAATTATGCGATAAATTAGGAACATGAAGAACATTGGACAATTTAAGGGAACGAGGAGGGGTGTGTAAGGTAGAAGAACCAACATGCTTTACATGTAAAAGTGTACCATTTCTAACCAATATCTTGTTTCTACCATTATAAGGAGTAAGAGTAAAAATCTTACCATCATCTGGTGGCATGTGAGTAGAAGCACTACTATCTGGATACCATGCTATATTGGAGGTGTCAGCACTGGACAGTGCTGAAAAAGATCATGGCAATTCTTCAATCACATATGCATGATTAAACCGCTGAGAGCAAGCCTTGGCCAGGTAACCAGGGGGTATTACAAATTTGACAAAACGGTGGAGCCATAGGTTTCGGGAAAAGATCGGGAGCTGAGAAACTAGAGGGCTTAGATGGCAGAGGTAAACCAAAACTGCTAGAGGAATGCCAAGAAGATTGACCATGAGTGGTATAGTGTGAAGAGGGTTGAGATGATGAGTGCCATGATGAGGAGGAGTTGCCACGACCGCCACGACCTCACCCACGACCAGAACCATTTCTGTGACCACGATTGTTTCCATGACCTTTACCACCAAAAGAATTGGGATGGGATGAGTGGGAATAAGCGACAAAGGCAGAAGAGGTAGGAGAGGAATGTGTTTGGCGAAGACGTTGCTCGAATTGGAGGAGATGGGCTCGGAGATCATCAAAGGATATAAGCTTGGATTTTAAAGAGACACTATTAACAGAAGATTCATACTCAGGATGAAAGCCATTTAAGTCCTGAATGGAGAGATCAATTTAGGTTACAGGAGAATTCACGGCTTCAAGATTGTCAGCGAGGGTTTTGATTTTGCGTAAATACGAATCACATGAAAGATCCCTCTTTTTGATATGGGAGAATTCGCTTTTATATTGTAACTACTTAGCAACTGATTTTTGCACAAACCTTTGTTTAAGTGCGAGCCACACATCGTGAGAAATGGGTAATTTGTGGACCTCATGAAGGATATCTTAAGAGAAGGTAGCGTTCATCCAAGTTAGGATAATTAGATGGCTACGCAACCAAGAAAAGTAAGCCAAATTGTGAACCAATTGACTGAGAAAGTTTAAAATAAGCGAGGATGGGCATGGTAGAGAACAATTAACATAGCCGGTTAATTCATAACTACCGAGTATCTTTTGAAACTGAGATTTCCATAGGAGATAATTTTCTCTATTTGATTTTGTGGACATTAAATTAGATATTGTGGAAGATCGGGAAGGATTTGTTTGTGGGTTATTTGTAGAGTAGGAGATATTTGTGGGTTTATTTGGAAAGAGGGAATAATTTGTGGGCTAAATTGAAAATCAGGGTTAGTGGGTGGGCTGATTTGGAGAGTGGGGTTTGTTTGGGGGTAAAAAGGGAAATTATGGAGAATAGGTAGGTTGTTTTGGATAAGGGGTATTTTTTGTGCGCCATCAACATAATTAAGAAGAGGGACGATGGGATTTGAGAAATTGGTAACGACGATAGAGGTGTGTCCGCCGACAACTGCAGAGTTAGGATTGCCAGCGATGGTGAATGGCAGAAGATGAGAAGAATTGGTGGTAGCAGTGGTGTTCGGCGGTGCGGTTTGTGAGAGAAGACGACTGACACTGGTGATATCGCCGATAATGGCAGATTGGTGAACAACCAAGATGGGTGATTTATGGGAAAGAAGAGCAGCGACTTCTTTGGGTTCGAGTGAGAATGGCTATGAGAGAAGATGTTGAAGAAGATTGAGGGATGTGAAAATGGAAGAATCATCCGTTAGGGAGGCTAGAATAGAAGAGAGAGATATCGGTGGTGCGACGGTAGACGACGAATTGAGATGGGTGTAATGGCAGAGGTGAAGAGAGAGAGGGGAGAGAAAGAGAGGAGGTGTTGGCGGTGGTCGGAGAAGCAGCGGCAGCGGGAAGGTGCCGGAGGTGGGGTTGGCCACGTTGGTGGCTATGGATGTCGTGGGGGCGGTAGACATAATCAAGATCAATATCGCTGGTGACTGATACCATGATAGAATTCTTAGGCTGTAATGTAAAGAATTATATGTGAAAATGAATTGTATTTCACTAAATGAATATGATGATACAATATGAGAGTATATATAGACAGATATGAGACCCTATCTATACAGATTCGGGTCTATTTAAATCTAACAGAATATAGAGTCAGAGATCTCTATATATCTACAAAATATGCACTAACATGGTGTAACAAATCAAATTATCATAATCAAAATAATAACATATATTTTTCATGAAATTTGCAATAGTAAATTAGAAAAAAGTTAAAATTACTATTTTAGGTAATATTTTTTTGGACTACTAAAAGAATTCACAATTAAATTAGAATTTTTTACTAATTTAAAGTTTATGAGTTTTAGAACTATATTTCTATAAACTTTTAAATTTAAAATGCTTTCTTATTTATTTTCTATTAATATGTCAATTAGTGGTATTTTTCCATTCTCCAACTAATTACTTAATTTAAACTTTTTCTATGGGCAAATTTGAAGGCTTTTAGTCTTTCATCATTAAACCTAGTGAATGTTAGGATCGGTATGCCCCCACAAGCGATGCCGGCGCAACGGAAGAAATAAAGTATATAAAACACATATATATCGGCATCCCAAGCTAGGGGGTCAAAGTATTGCACAACAAAAACTAATACGAGTAAAGGGGTTTTAAACCGATTACAAGATTTGGGGTTTTATTAAAGTGAGGGTGTAAAACCACAACACAAAGAAAACCACACCAAAAACTTTGGCTCTCATTTTCGAATCCTCACCTCAACATGGAGGGGTTCGAATCAAACCACCATAAGCTCCTAAAGAAAGAAGCCTCTACAAGGACACACCTCAAGTAAGTTCATACCTTAAGCAAAATATTGGCTAGATATATGCTCTAAGGAAATGGAGTCTATGTAGTGAAAGGTGGAAGACAAGAAGAGTTACTAAAAGAAATATCTATGGAAGATAATCTTTTACAACTAATCTTCAAGAAGAAGTTCTATAGAAGAAAGTCTTCAAGAATCACAAGAGAAGCTAGAAAAATCTAGAGATGAAGAACTAAGCTCTAAGCTTTTTTTTCTTTTTAAGTTTTCATCAAGTTTTAAATGAGAGCAAGAACACCTCCTTTTATAGCCACCAATTTTCGGCCATATGGTGTTAGGTGGAGTAGAAGACTTTTTTTTCTTCACCTACCACCTCATTCTCACCTACCATTCCATTCTCAACTACCACCACATGTGTAAGAGAATATTTTTCATTTTCTTCTTCATTTAAAAAGCATTACAAGTCAAACTTTGACTATCTTTGAATTTCACTCTTGTGACTTCATTTAATTAAGTCCAACTTAATTAAAATGACTCCCAAGTCTTCCAAGACAGGTTAATTAAATAATTTTCATGATTAATTAATAGTAAAATTAGTAGCTTAAATATATTCCCGGATAATAATAATTTCCGTTAATGATTAATCTCCAAGATTAATTAATAGAAAAATTATTTTCCCAAACCTACTAATTAAAATGTCTTCCACTTAGATAATTAATCTCATTAATCAATTTCACTTTAATCCTAAACGGGATTAATATTCACATAGCAATTGAACTTTCTTGAGTAAGTGTGTAACCCCATTATAGGTTCGTTCATGTACTAGTAGTAGGAACACAACCCCGTTGTGCCTTTGCAATTTTCATTGCTAGATTTAATTACTCCAAGTATTTTAATCCGACCAAGAATTAATTACCGATTAATTCATGGTTCCTACAAATCAAGGTTAGTACTAGCCACGCGCCAAGAAGACCTAGCCATGAACGATTATTAGGTGACCTTTCCGCATTACGATTTTCGCATAAGTAAAATCCTTCCATCAAATATCCCGATCGAATCTAGGACTTGGATGTCAGTCGAAATCCCAGTAACTCGATTCTATGTATATCGATCTAAGTGACATTGACCAATTTATCAATCAAGCGAGGAAACACTGCTCCTCCTTATTGATACTACTCCGGCCGGAGGTTCCCATGGTCAATACACTGTGAAGTACATAGGATATGCGCCGATGCTAATGATCAGTGACGGATTCTTTCTTGGCACTCACGCGCCTCCGTACATAACCAGACTGGACCCAATATGCCCCACTTTATGACTCACCTGGAATTGTGTGACAAATCTAAGTACAGTGGGCGATGCACGAGACGACCAATGGTGCCTCAAGTCATGAGGACCAATCTTATGCCTACGTAACCGAGGAGATTCCAAATTCGACATTGACTCCAATATGGAATCTCAGCGGGGTTGTTCAGTTTACTCGATCCCAACGAGAACCCACATACATGCACTGATGTACACCGTATCAGTATCCATGGAATAGGATGCACTCTCCAAGAGTGTGCATTGTACGTGCAAGTCTTTACGAGTCATTGATATCCCTATCTCAATGATTCTATGACTTGGAACATCTTTAAGACCACAACCTTAGAGACGTATTCCATGATTGGCATCCCCGATACCAAACACATCTCATAGGTTAAGAGTGATCTAGGGGATTTTATCTAATTGCATAGAATGATAAGATAAAGAAGAAAATGTCATTTATTAAATTACTTGACAAGATACAATATAAGACTGTTTAAAGACACTAGTACAGAAAAGACCTGTTACAGCGCACATTTTACAACGGTTTTTGGAAAACCGCTGAACGGAGAGACTTATTACAGCGGTTTATAAGTAAACCGTTATAATGGATATTAACCGGGAACCTATTACAGCGGTTCGATAAAAAACCGCTGTAATAGTTCGAACCTATTATAGCGGTTCGATAAAAAACCGCTATTATAGCGCGAACAGAAAAAAAAAAAAAAAAATTTTTATAGCGGTTCGGGAATGAACCGCTATAATCGGTTTACCAATTATAGCGGTTCATTCCCGAACCGCTATAACTGGTAAACCGGTTTATACCAGTTATAGCGGTTCGGGAATGAACCGCTATAATTGGTAAACCGGTTATAGCGGTTCGTTCCCGAACCGCTATAACACGTAATTAAAAAAAAAAAAAAAATTCCCTCCCTTTTTTCCCCCCAAAAACCGAGCTCTCCCCCTCATTTCTCTTTACTATCTCTCACTCTCTACTCTACTCTCTCTCTCTACTCTACTATTTCTCTCACTCTCTACTCTACTCTCTCTCTCTACTCTACTATCTCTCTCACTCTCCACCACCGCCCCCGCCATCGTCTCCACCACCGCCGCCGCGCGCCGCCCCATTTGATTTTTCTCTATCTCTCTACTCGATCTCTCTCCCTATACTCTACTCTCTCTCTCTATACTCTCTCTCTCACTCTCAAGCTACCTAAACCGCCCCCGTCCCGTCGCCACCACCTCCACCACCACCCGAAACCGACGCCGCCCGAGCAGCCGCCGCCGCCGCCGCGCCGTGACCCACCACTCTCCTCCTCTCTCTCTTTATAGGTATATATATATATATATGTTTATATATGTTATGTTATATATATATATATTATGTATATATTAAATTTAGGTTATGTGTTAATTTCTTGTTTGTTATATATTAATGTTATGTTAATTCTGATTTTGTGATGTATATAATGTAGGTTATATGTTAATTTGTTAATTATTGTTATATATATCATGTTATGTTAATTGGGGTTTTATAAATTATATAGTGGATTTTTGTTATTATGTTGTAGTTGATTTTTTACTAACTTTGAATGCAAATCTGATTTGTTCTAGGCATCTCATGAGTATGTTCGATATATGTATGTATATCCCTATGTGTCTAGTTTCATATGAATAAAACGGTTCATGAATCGGAGCTTTCCACAATGAGTTATGAATTTTCTCGTGAAGACGCGCACAGCTGTTTTGAAAATTGACAGATTTTTCTCTAACTTTGAATACAAATCTGCTTTTTTCTAGACATTTACTGAGTATGTGAGATATATGTGTGGATAGCCCTATGTGTCTAGTTTCATATGAATAAAACGGTTCATGAATCGGAGCTTTCCACAATGAGTTATGAATTTTCTCGTGAAGACGCGCACAGCTGTAATTGACAGATTTTTCTCTAACTTTGAATACAAATCTGCTTTTTTCTAGACATCTACTGAGTATGTGAGATATATGTGTGGATAGCCCTATGTGTCTAGTTTCATATGAAGAAAACGGTTCATGAATCGGAGCTTTCCACAATGAGTTATGAATTTTCTCGTGAAGACGCGCACAGCTGTTTTGAAAATTGACAGATTTTTCTCTAACTTTGAATACAAATCTGCTTTTTTCTAGACATCTACTGAGTATGTGAGATATATGTGTGGATAGCCCTATGTGTCTAGTTTCATAGGAAGAAAACGGTTCATGAATCCGAGCTTTCTACAATTATTTATGAATTTTCTCGTGAAGACGCGCACAGCTTTCTGCACAACCGAGAAGCTCCAAAAACTTTATATCGTGATGCTTTAATTTATTTGTAGTTTTATGTGCTTTTGGATCCAATTGGTGATCAATATTTATAATATGATGCTTTATTTGTAGTTTTTTATGTGATCTATGTGATCCAACTGGTGATCAATATTTGTAGTTGTTCCCCTGGAAATATGATGTTTTATGTGATCCAACTGGTGATCAATATTTTTGTATCGTTTTGTGTTCGTTGTGGGTGAAAGATTAGAGTGTTGGGTTTGTTGTGGTTGAAATTGGTAGTATTTTTTGCGTCGTTTCCCTGTTGAGATTTTAGCGGATCGTAAGATTCGACTTCTGTTGGTTACAACCCACTGAGAAGATTAAGTCGAGAACTTGGTAGAAATATTTGCGTCGTTACTCTGCCGAATTTTTTATAGAATAATGCGAAATAAATTAAAAATAAATTTATTTAATTAATTTAACTATCAACTGATGTTAAAATTATTTAATTTAATTAATTGAGAATTTAGATGGATCGAAGTTGGATTGTAGCGGATCGTATGTCGGAGCAATATGGGAAAGGGGTGAAAGAATTCATCGACTTTGCGGTTGAGCATGCATCGGATCCGACTAGGATTAGTTGTCCATGTTTACGTTGTTGTTTTGGAAAGAGAATTAGTCCACCTGACTTGGAAGATCATTTGGTGTGTAATGGAATTGATAAAAGCTACACACGATGGACAAGACACGGTGAAAGCAGTGCCACCTCAGCTGATTTGGGTGATACATCATATCGATCAGTAGATTTTGACATGGATGATTATGAGCCTGATCGTTTGGAGGAGATGACCAATGTGATCGAGGAGGATTTGCGAAATTGTCCCAAATGTTCGACAATTTGACAAGTGATTCAAAGACACCCCTGTATAGTGGTAGTAATTTCACAAGATTGAAAGCAGTCCTAAACCTCTACAAGTTAAAAGCTAACAATGGGTGGAGTGATAAGAGTTTCACAGACTTACTTGGTCTATTAAAAAGTATGTTACCCGATGATAATGTGTTACCTAATCGTACTTATGAGGCTAAGAAGATGTTAACTGCAATTGGCATGGGATATGAGAGGATACATGCTTGTTTCAATGATTGCATCTTGTTTAGAAAGGACTATGCATCATTGACGGTGTGTCCCAAATGTGGCACCTCACGGTACAAGAAGAATGGATCTGCTCCTGTCAAAACAGCATGGTATTTGCCCATAATACCTAGATTTAGACGCATGTACAGTAGTGAAGCGTTTGCCAAGGACTTGACATGGTATGCTGATAGAAGGCTTGAACAAGGGATTGAAGATAACAAGATTAGACATCCTTCAGATTCTCCTCAATGGAAAAAGATCGATAATGATTTCCCTGAATTTAGGGAAGAACCAAGAAATTTACGCCTTGTATTGGCTACAGATGGAATGAACCCACATGGCTTGCAAAGTAGCTCACATAGTACATGGCCGGTGATTTTGATGATCTACAACCTACCCCCTTCGCGATGCATGAAGCGAGAGCATATTATGATGCCTATACTAATTTCCGGGCCGAAACAACCTGGAAATGATATAGATGTCTACTTGGCCCCTTTAATTGAGGATTTGAAAGAGTTGTGGGAGACCGGTATTAAAGTGTATGATGGGTTTAGAAAAGAGAGCTTCAATCTTAGAGTTATGTTGTTTGGTACAATCAATGATTTTCCAGCAAGAGCTAATCTCGAGGGATATGGTGTACATGGGCAATGTGCATGCCCCATATGTGTCAAGAGTACAGATCAATATAGACTCCCACACTCTCAGAAATATGCATTCCAAGGGCATCGAAGATGGTTGAATCGAGAACATCGATATCGTCGGTGGAAGAAAGCTTTCAATGGGAGCATAGAAGAATGTCGAGCTCCTAAGTGTTTGACCGGTGAAGAGGTGTTTGAGAATGTAAAAGACTTGGATATCAAGTTCGGAAAGACTTTTGCAGGCGGCCTTGCAAAAACTGGGTGGAAAAAAAGGTCAATTTTTTTTGATTTGCCGTATTGGAAATCTTTACATGTTAGACATTTTCTTGATATAATGCATATTGAGAAAAATGTATTTGATAGTGTCATTGGTACTCTTCTAAATGTGCCCGGCAAGACAAAAGATGGAGTAAAGGCAAGGTTGGACTTAGTTGAAATGAAGATAAGAGGTAAATTGGCACCAACAATGAAGGGAAAACGTACTTATTTACCTCCAGCAGCTCACACGCTATCTAGAAAAGAAAAAATTGCATTATGTGAGTTTCTTTGTGGAGTGAAAGTTCCCGAAGGGTATTCTTCGAACATTAGCAGTCTTGTATCAATGAAGGACTTGAAGCTAAAGCATATGAAGACTCATGATTGTCATGTAATCATGGATCATTTGCTGCCAATTGCTTTACGGGCCATTCTGCCAAAAAAAGTGAGAGAAACGATAACTAGATTGTGTTTCTTCTTCAAAGCAATGTGGAGCAAGGTGTTTGATCCTGAACAATTGCCTGCACTTCAGAAACAACTTGTCCTCACTTTGTGTGAGCTTGAGATGTATTTCCCACCCGCGTTTTTTGATATAATGACTCACCTACCTATTCACTTGGTTAGAGAGACACAACTTTGTGGACCAGCTTTTATGAGATCTATGTATCCGGCTGAGCGTTATATGAAGGTATTGAAAGGCTATGTGAAAAATCGTAGCCGGCCGGAAGGTTGCATTGTTGAGCGGTACATAGTTGATGAAGCTATTACATTTTGCACAGAATATCTGAATGATTCTAACGTTGCAGAGCTTCAAAAGTCTCCTGTTGTGGGGGGAGGGGGAACAGAAGGAGAAAGCGTAATTGGAAAGCAATTAGTGAGTGTTCCTAGCACACAAAAGGATCAGGCACACCTATATGTGCTCCACAACACCGATGAGGTTGAGCCATATGTCGAAGAGCACAAGGACCAACTTAGGAGAATAAATTCAAGTAAAAATGAAAGTTGGATTTCAAGAGAACATAACAAGAGTTTTATCGATTGGTTCCGAAAGTGTATTCAAGAGAAACAAAATGAGAATTCACTTTCAGTTTCAGATAAATTGGCACGGTTGTCGGTGGGCCCGGGCAGATTCGTATTTTGTCATTCGGGTTATCGTATAAATGGTGTCACATTTTATACAAAAGACCAAGATGAACGGAGTACAATGCAGAATAGTGGGGTGAGTCTTGTAGCTGAAGCAATGCATATCTCAAGTGCGAAAGATAATAGCCCTATCTATGCCACTTTACCATATTATGGGGTGATTGAACGTATATGGGAGCTGGATTACAGTTGGTTTCGGGTGCCTGTATTTGGGTGTAGGTGGGTTGACCATAAAAATGGTGTCGATGATAGTGAAATAGGTTTACTCGAGTAGACCTTGAAAAGGTGGGATACAAAGATGAACCTTTCATTTTGGCATCTCAAGCTAAACAAGTGTTTTTTGTCACCGATCCTGTCGATAAGAGGTGGTCCATTGTTTTATCGGCAAACAAAAATACTTGTATTGAGGATGATGGCCTATATAATGAAGATGATGGAGGAAATCCTATCTTAGGTGGTTCACAATCCACAAATAGTGACGGTGACTTGGATATCAGTGATGATGAATTGTATATGCGAGAAGATCACCAAGAAGGGATATGGATTAATCCTTCTGTTCGTCGGCGTACTAAACAAAATGGTCGTACTGAGGGATCACAAAAGATTAGTAAACCAGCGACAAAAAGAAAACGATGAAAGGTATTTGAACTTATTTGATAATTATATGAGTAACTTATTTGAACTCTTTTGTTAAGTATGCAGTTAAAGTGTAAATTATATTGAACCAGCTTGTAATATTATATTAGTGAATGAGTTACACTAACTTCTGTATTTTTTTGCTTTTGTAGGTCGATACCGTATACCACCACAGTCACCCTCTCCTCCGCCACTACCACGACGACCACTACCAATGTAAGCTTATCAATATTTGGTTTTGTACTTTTTGATGTGATTTATATGATCCAACTGATTAATGATGTGATTAATGCATATATATTTATTTTCGTTTGTTGTTGTTGAAATATTTGAATTTTCACTTATGAAATCTTGTAGATGGATTCTGGAGGTGCTGCAAACCCAAGTGTTGAAAGTGAGATACGGAGAGGTATTACAGCAATGAAGAAAGTAATAAAGGCCAAAAGTAAAGGCATAAAGCTACAAGTTGGTTGGAACGAGTATGGTCAACCAGTTGACCCAAATAAATCAACTTTTGTTGGTTACATTGGCGTGATAGCTCGTGACAGGGTCCCTATTACTATCAGTGATTGGCGCAGCGTCCCTGCAGCAATAAAATATGCCATTTGGAATGAAATAGCTGTAAGTTAGTTATTATATATTATGTTTTTAATTGGTAAATGTAGTTTTTTTTTTCTCTAAATTAACATTTTTTATATACTTTGTTCTTTGTTTTTTATAGTTGGCCTTTGATATTGACGAAAGTAGACAGAAGTTCGTCTTAGCCGAGGCTGGGAAGCTAGCTCGAAACGCCAAAGTGAAGCTTTTCAGGTAATTATTTTAATTTATGGTTTCATTTTAATTTATTTGAAACTATATACATTGACTAATGCCTTGATTATATAATGAACAGCAACTACGTAAGGACAATTCTGAAAGAGCAAAGGACCCTGAATATCCTTACAGGGCATCACGTCTTGGATATACTCAAGTGGAGTATATTGAGGTACGTAGTTCGTTACAAGTTGTAATTCTAATCAAATTTCCTTACAAATTTTCTAATCAAATTTCCTTAATTACAAATTTTCTAATCAAATTTATTTCCTTACAAATTTTCTTATATAGAAGCATAAAAGAAAGGATGCTGGGTCAGATGTCACAGAGGTGACACGAGCACTAGTGTGGAGGGTTGCACATTCTGACAGCCAGAACAAGATTGATAATGTCAATGTTAAAAGAGTAGTGGAATCAATGGTGAGTTATTTGCAATTTTAGTTATATAGTGTGTTGTATGCTTTTTTAAAAATAATTTTAAAATAACAAATTTTTGTATTTTTTAAATGTATTATTACAGGAAAGCTTATCACAGGAGGGTAGCCACAGTGGACCCGAGAAGACCCGGAATGATATACTGGCTATAGCTCTTAAAAAGAAGGAGCATCCGGGTCGAGTTAGGGGTGTAGGCTTTGGGGTATCCCAAACAGATTACTTTTCGGATTCAAAGCCTTCAAAAAATACGGTGATTGATAACTTGCAAGACACGGTTCAAATGCTCACTCAATCACTATTCGAATTGCGACGCGAGTTTGAGCAGCATAGGGCGTCTGGGTCGTCGCAGCAGCCACATACAGAAGAGGCGGTTTCTTTGAAAGATAGCTGCCCAGAAGTGAAAGACCTTCCTCAGGTAATTAATGAAAAGCATATTGTTTAGTGATAATGTAACTTACAATCCTATATTTCTGTATGATATACAACATTTTCTAATATAATGGTATATATATATATATATATATATATATATATATATATGTAGGATGTGGTGCAGTGTCAATTAGCACTTTCTACACCGTGTTATCGTTTGGTGGCAAGAGGAACAATGTACAATCAACCAAAGGATAGAACATTGCATACATGTCCATTAGCCTCCCACCTCGTGAAAGTGTCGATTGACATTGCAATTGAAGATATTGCACCCTTACCAGTCCCTCTCGATGATGAAGGAGTGTTCACAGTATCTGAGGCTGTGGGATACATGGTTGCTTGGCCTAAGAGTCTTGTGATTGTCGGTGATGCATCGGTACGTAATTATTAATAGCTAGTCATTATTAAATTATAACAATTGTTTAATGTTAATAAATATACTTTCATTGATAACGCCCACGTTTTGTTTTCTTTTGCTTATAGTCTCTCGGAAAATCCAAATCATCACTCGGAAAAAGCAAATCAGAGATGACGAAGCACTCACATGTCAAAAATACACCTCTAGTGGCCAACCCTCCTTCTCTAGTGGCCAACCCTCCTGCTCCACGCCCTAATTCACTTGCAATTCTTGAAAGGTTCTTTGGGATGATGGCTGCTGATAACACTATCCGGATAGACATACCCGAGGAAATCTTCAATATCCCCTTTCCAGAATATATTGGGCGGGAGGAGATCGGTGACTTTGTGCATAAAGAACAGATAGGAGCCTCTATCATTACTGCTTACATCAAGTAAGTTTTTAAATATTAATTAAGAAAAAGTAAGCTTTTAATTAAATTATTTTACTGCATTAATTTGAACTATGTTTATTTTTGTTACTCAAATTTATTTTATGCTCAATTGTAGGTGTTTGTGGGTTAATCACGTGGTCCCCGAACAAAAACAAAATAAATTCGGGTTCCTTAGCCCACATTCTATATCTGCGGCAGCAGGAATTACTCCCACGCAGCTTGTTGACAAATCGCAATATATAGCAAATACTATGATAGCTAGTGCACTGGAGGGGAAGTTGTTTCTTGCACCTTACAACTCCGGGTGAGCTACTAAAGACACATTGTTATTTTGTAAAATTTGTTACGTAGGCATAACTAATTTAAAATTTTTCTTTTGAATATGCTGATTAGGGGCCATTGGTTGTTGCTCGTGATTGATCCAATTAAAGAGATCGTTTATTATTTGGATTCTTTGCACGGTAATCCAAATAACCGACATGATATGAAAGATATGATCAATCAGTAAGTTTTATCATTCAATTAAATGTATCCATTATATTATATTTAATATTAAGTTTAAAGTATATATATTATAACTAGACTTCATATATATATATTTGCTTGATATTGACATATTTCCTTGATTTTTGATGTTTTTAACAGCGCTGTCTTGATGTTTCGAGCAAATAAAAACAACCAAAAGATCAAATCAAAAAACAAGGCTTGTACATGGAGTTGTATACAGGTTAGTTTAATTATATTATTTTAATTATAGTTTCAAGAAATTATTCGTATAAAAGTTATTTGTTCTAATACAATTTTGATTTGAATTTAATTTGTAGTGCCCCATTCAAATAAATGCCATAGATTGTGGGTTCTTCGTCATGAAATTCATGAAAGATATTATTAGACACGGAGAATCTATAATCCCACCGACGGTATGCATAATCCTAATTAATATTAATCAAATTCTAATGTCCCTTTTAAGTTATTAAACATTTTTGTTGGATTTTAATATTTGTCTTGCAGTACTTTGCTGATTGTCAGTACGCCACTTACACTATAGAGCAACTTGATGAAGCACGTTCTGAATTGGCACAATACATTTTTAAATGCGCTTTTGATATGCCGGCGGTGTAAGTTGAAAATTATTGTAAATTTTTATTTGATTTAAAAGCAGTGATTAGTTTATATTGGTTTATTGTAAACTCGTTATTATTTGTAATTATTGGAGATTATTATTTGGTGAATGAAATTAATTTTGGATTTGAATTTGTTGTTTCTGTTGAGCAATTGGTTTGTTTTATGTGTTATTGATGAGTTGAATTTTGAGCTTGTGGGAAGGATATAGCTCTAGCTGAAATTATAACAGAAAAAAATAAAAAAATAAAAAATCACGTTACAGCGGTTCGTTGATGAACCGCTGTAACAGGGTTCATTGTTACAGCGGTTCATCAACGAACCGCTGTAACAGTGAACACTGTTACAGCGGTTCGTTTCGGAACCGCTGTAACAAGCTACGGCTTTTACAGTTAATTTTTTTATTTATTTACCTATTACAGCGGTTCGTTATTGAACCGCTGTAATAGGGCTCATTTTACAGCGGTTTTTAACCGCTGTAATAGTAAACATACCAATTACAGCGATACGTATTACAGCGGTTAAAACCGCTGTAATAGTGAAAAAAAACCGCTGTAATAGACCTCTTCTGTACTAGTGAGAGTCGGCTACTACGCCCTACAAATGGCGCACCGGGCACCTAACTCTTTCAGTGAAAAAGTTGAAAAAAGGGAGGCTCATTCTAATATAACAAACAAGAGAGGCGTGAATGCCAAATGTCCATAATTGGAGAGAGGTTGATGCAATTTCCCCATTTGTAAATAATTTTCACGAAATTGGTTTGGTTTGGACGGTGTATCTCACATTTTTGAAGATTTCATTCTAATGAATGTATTGAATTAATTTTTAAATATAATTATTTGTTAATTTATATGAAACTAATCTTTATCTTAATTAAAAATCGAAAAATACATCCCCTTTTATATTTTTTGACTGTTTTTTAATTTGATAAAATAATTGAACATTAATTATGTTTTAGGAAACAATAACTATAATAATAATATTCAAAACTTTGACAAATCACCGTTTTGACAATAATTAGTGTCTTGACAATTATTTATCCCAATAATTTCCTTACACATTTGGGAAATGATATTAACACTCCCAAAATTGATAGTTGCACTCCTTTTCTACTTTTTAATAAAGCAATTGACAAAATTACCCTCATTTTAGCAAAAGAATTTATCTTTATTTGACTGATAATTTGATATGATATAAACGCCCTCGTTCATCTTTTTCAAACTCCAGTTTTGTTTTTGCATTTGGTGGTCTTTCGATTTTCTTTGATTTGTTTTATATTATTAATTGATATATATATATATATATATGTTGGTAAAAATTGACTGTGATAAAATGCATATGAAATTTGGAATCGAGGCAACAGTTGGACTCTCTATCCTTAACATAATATTTTCCCGCTATAGCCCTGCTATTTGTGGTATGGGTTGGTACAATTTGTGTCCCAAGATACAACGATTCTTCTCGGGATTGAACCACTTCAAAACCCTGTTTTGAACTCCCAATAACAAAATGATTCAATTCTCGACTTTGTTATTCCCGGAATAACGAAACTGGAAAGAATGAACATAGATGAAGAGGAATTGTTAATTTGCTCTTAGAAAGAATGATCATCCGAGGGCGGTTTATAAAGGTGTTAGAAACAAGAGAGGCCATAAGTGTCATTAAATTGAATTTAATGACTCACATATATGTCATTAAATTTAATTTATGACTCACATGTAACGTTTGTAACGATTTTGACCGTCATAAATACGACCAATCACATGTCTGTTAAAAATACAGCTCATACGATCGTGGACATCGATCGTAATGGGTAGTATCTTTAACTCCTCATCGTTTTGCACTGTTGGATCAGAAGAAATTCAAGGTAAACCCACATGTTTCAAACAACAACTTCAACATTTAATTTATCATTCGTCCGAACTCGGATTAGAGAAATTCAAAATGCACACGTGTTGTTCGAATTTGGTACCGGAAGCACGTCACACGTACTTTATTTGCATCCGATTTCCAACAATCCCCCACACGAATAAAATTAACAGATGCAGACATATTGAGAGTTCAGGTGAAAAACTATAGCATCAAAAGAGGTAGCTTTTGGCTTTAAACATTTTTTAGTGAAATATCATCGAATTTACTAGGCTGCCCAATCAATGCGATGTCTTGAATTGTTCGGTCGTTCGTGTAAACCAAGACAATGATATTCACACCATAGTCTCTCGAACATATTTCGTTCTCACTGTTGGGTCCATTTTGGCCGTGGCACCCCATCTTGGATTCATAAGTGTTTACGTTTTACTCAATGTTGAGGTTGCCGACATCTCACACTTACATAGGTGACTTCCTATTTAAGAGTATCCTACCATACTCTACTTCATTTAGACAATATAGGAATCATTAAAAGCCCGGCTTAACCTTTGCTACAACTTGCAAGCTGCACTTCTTTATCCTAGGCAAAGGGTTTAGAGTTTATTAAACTCTTCAGTGCCTCACAAAATTTTCACAACTTAGTTGTCCCATTGAACCATGATCTTGGGATCTCCAGTCAACAGGGTTGGGTTACCGTTGTGTCCATTCTTAATTTGTAGTCTTTAAACTCATTCCTCTTGATAGGCAGTCTATTTGATCTCTATTTAACCCTTTCGTCAAAGGATCTGCAATATTATCCTTTGATTTCACGTAAATAATGGAAATAATCCCGTAAGAGATCAACTGCTTAATGGTATTATGCCTACGACAAGCATGTCTAGACTTACCATTGTACATGCTATTCTATGCCCTTCTGATTTGTCGATAGATTGTCACAATGTATCAGATTTTGGGCCACTGGATTTTCCACAAAAAACATCTTCTAAACATTGTATAGTCACTCAGCTTTTCCATCAACTTTTATCTAAATCTATGGATTCTGACGTCGAGCTATACAAGTTCTTTAGATGATTTCAATGACACTGCTCCTCCACCGATGGTAAAAAATAAAACCACTCGTGGACTTAGAGTCGATTATGTCTCCAGTTAGCATTATTGTATCCTCGAAAAAGACAGCGATTCTATATTCCATGATTTTGCCTTCAAGAATATCAGAATTTTCTGACTTTATGTACGAGATACGCTATGGAGTGCATATGCAATATGCAGTCAACAGTCCTTGACCATATCTTGATTTGTTTGAATTTTCGGTATTTTTACCTTATCCAACCCCCCCTCCCCCCAACACATTTTTAAAGTATTTATAGGAAGGATTGTGGTCTTTCCTTATTTCAAAATGTAGTTCGCTAAGAGAATTGTCTCTCTCCCCCACAATTCTGCGATTCACCAGAATTGATTAAATCCCCTCATCTCCTTGAGATTATTTTTGCGATAAATAATACCAATAAATTTTGGCAATGAGTTTTGTGGCATCTAACGTTGCTATCCTTGATAAGCAACAGTGCTCCAAGCGCCATCATTTTGGTCTCATTAAAATAAATCTAATTTATTTAATAGTCAAATCCAAATGATTGCAACAAAATTAAATTCAATTTAATCAAAGTGAAATTAAATCCAATTTAGTTTCCATGGGCTAACAAATCCAACGATTAAATCCAATTTAATCAATTACCAAATCAACTCCAATTTCATTTAAAATAAATTAAATCCAATTTAACTTATTATAAATTAAATCTCATTTAATTTAGTCAATTGGGTCCAACCCAATTTAATTCAACTAGGATCCCTTGGCCCAAGCCCACTCTCATTTTAAACTTAAATATGTTGGGTCCAACCCAATTTAATTTAAAATAGGCATCATTGGGTCGAACCCATTTAATTTAATTCAATTTGGTTCAACCTAAGTTCATTCATTAGGTGTTGGGTCCAACCCAAACTTATTCAATTAGCTGCATTAGGGCCAAGCCCAATTCAGATTTATTACCAAAAGAATTACAACAGCCCTGGACCACTTTTAAATCGAATTGGACCAAGCCCAGATCAATTTAATTACAACATATTGAGCCAAGCCCAAAATTAACCAAACAATATAATTATTGATGTTGCCTTTACGGGAAAAACAACTTCTTCTTCCTCCATAAACTGTTGACTTAGTATTTATATTTTCAGCACGTTAGTTTAAGTATTATTTGTTTTACTTGTTTAAGTCCATTTTGTCCTAGTCTTTAGGAGTCTGTTAATATTGGAATTATGCAGATTATGTGTCCTTTGATGGGATTTCTGTTATGTATTTGCCTATACAAAGGCTCTATTTTCTCAATAATATTCAAGCTTCAAGTCTATCTCTTTTTACTGATAATCAAAAAATATATGCCTCTGTCTTTTATTGGATAACAGTGGTATCCAGAGCAGGTTGATTCTGTGAGTGAAAACACGTAAGGTTGAGAGTCCACATCAAATTTCTTCTCATCTAACACGTGGCTACAGATTCCAACTTTGTGCAGGCAGCCATTCCACGTTTTGATGGTCACTATGATCATTGGAGCATGTTGATGGAGAATTTTTTACGGTCAAAGGAGTATTGGCCAATAATTGAATCTGGAATTCAAGTGCCAGCAAGCACGACTTTAACAGATACTCAGAAAGCAGATTTGGAAGCTAGAAAGCTGAAGGATTTAAAGGCGAAAAATTATCTCTTTCAAGCTATTGATCGTCCTATCCTGGAAACTATTCTTTGCAAAGAAACTTCCAAGGATATTTGGGACTCTATGAAAACAAAATATCAAGGCTCTGTCAGAGTGAAGCGTGCACAGCTTCAAGCCTTGAGAAGGGATTTTGAAACTCTTGCTATGAAAGATGGAGAATCTGTTACTAGCTATTGTGCACGAACAATGGAGATAAGCAACAAGATGTGATTCCATGGCGAGAAGATGGACGATGTCACTATTGTGGAGAAGATTTTACGCTCCATGACACCAAAATTCGATTATGTTGTCTACTCAATCGAAGAATCGAAGGATATAGATGCACTCTCCCTAGATGAATTGCAAAGCTCACTATTGGTCCATGAACAAAAGATGAACAGAAGTTCAAAAGTAGAGGAGCAAGCATTAAAGGCTTCTACCAATTCTCATTCCAATAATTTTAGAGGAAGAGGAGATCAAGGAAATAGAGGCGACAACTGGAGTTTTAAAAACAATAATGACCAAGTTCGAGACAAAGGAAGAGGATGGGATTTCGACAAATCCAAGATAGAGTGTTATAGATGTCATAACTATGGTCATTATAGTTCTAAATGTTATACCAAGCTGCCTAATGACAATGATAAGGGAGAGAAGTCAAATTTTGTCGAAAAAGAAGAAGCAGAAACTTTGTTGATAGCTTTTCAAGATACGAAGGAACCAGAGTACGATATGTGGTATGTGGATACAGGGTGCAGCAACCACATGAGTGGAAGTAAGTCTTCTTTCTCCTACTTGAATGAAGACTTTTATTCTACTGTAAGTTTTGGTGATTGTTCTACTGTTAATGTGATGGGAAAAGGTGATATTAAAATAAAAACTAAGAGTGGCTCCGTGGAAACGATTTCTAATGTGTTGTATGTTCCTGACTTGAAAAGTAATTTATTGAGTGCTAGTCAATTACAAGAAAAAGGATATGTGATCACTATTAAGAATGGTGCTTGTGAAATTCATGATCCTGCTAGAGGTGCAATTGCATTGGTTAATATGAGCTCAAACAGATTGTTTCCACTAAAAATTGAAAGTTTTCAATCTTGTTTCATGACCGAAATGAGAGATCCCTCGTGGTTGTGGCATTTTCGATATGGCCATTTGAATTTTGGTGGATTGAAGACTCTCCAACAAAAAAATATGGTAACAGGTCTGCCTCAAATTACTATTCCTTCCCAAATATGTGAAGAATGTGTTGTTAGCAAACAACACCGTTCTCAATTTCCCAAAGGAAAATCATGGAGAGCAAAGAATGTTTTGGAGCTGGTGCACTCGGACATTTGTGGTCCAATAAAACCTTTTTCTAATGGAGGTAAAAAGTATTTAATTACTTTCACTGATGATTTTTCCAGAAAAACTTGGGTTTACTTTTTGCAGGAGAAATCAGAAGGTTTTTCTACATTTAAAAGCTTCAAAGCTCGTGCGGAAAATGAAGCAGGAAAGACTATTAAAAGTCTACGAACAGATCGTGGTGGCGAATTTTGCTCAAAAGAATTTGACGCATTTTGTGAAAATCATGGAATCCAAAGAGAGCTAACAGCAGCATATACACCACAACAAAATGGTGTATCGGAGAGGAAAAATAGAACCATTCTCAACATGGTGCGAAGCTTGTTGGTCAAATGGAGAATTCCAAAGACTTTTTGGCCGGAAGCAGTTAATTGGAGTGTTCATGTTTTGAACAGAAGTCCAACTTTTTCTGTTAAAAACATGACACCAGAAGAGGCTTGGAGTGGAAGAAGACCCGTTGTAGATCACTTCAAAAAAATTTGGTGCATTGCATATGCCCATGTCCAGGATGAGAAAAGACAGAAACTTGATGACAAAGCTGAAAAATGTGTCTTTCTTGGTGTAAGTGAAGCATCAAAAGCATATAAATTATTCAATCCAGTCACAAAGAAGATTGTAACCAGTAGGGACGTCACTTTTGATGAAGAGAACACTTGGGGTTGGAGTGAGCAGCAACATATTCCAACAATTTTTTATAGTGAAGTTGAAGAAGAAATGCAGCAAAGTATAGACCTAACCCCAACAACTTCCACACCACCAGATGCAGCTCCAATAGCTGCTGAAATTCCAATTGTTGCAGCTGATCCTAAACGAGTGCGAAAAAGGCCAGCATGGATGTCAGACTATGAGGTAACTGGGATTGACCAAAGTGAAGATCCAATTACTCACTTTGCTTTTTTTTTCAGATTGTGATCCTACAACATTTGAGAGTGCTTGCAAAGAAGAAAAATGGCGAAAGGCAATGGATGATGAAATTAACGCCATTAAAAGAAATGATACTTGGGAGCTAATGGATCTTCCTAAAGGACTAAAAACCATTGGTGTAAAATGGGTCTTCAAAACAAAGCTCAATGAAAATGGTGAAGTCGACAAGTATAAAGCACGCTTGGTGGCCATGGGATACAAGCAGGAATATGGGGTAGACTATACAGAAATATTTTCTCCAGATGCAAGATATGACACAATCAGATTGGTTGTTGCTTTGGCGGCGTAGAATTCTTGGCCCATTTTCCAATTAGATGTCTAATCAGCGTTCTTGCATGGATACTTGGAAGAACAGGTATTTGTCGATCAACCCCCTGGTTACATTATAATTGGAAATGAACATAAAGTGTACAAGTTGAAAAAAGCGCTTTATGGACTAAAACAAGCCCCACGGGCTTGGTATAGTCGCATTGAGGCTTATTTTCTAAAAGTTGGTTTGGTAAAATGTCCTTATGAGCATACACTTTTTGTTAAGATTGGAGATGGAGGGAAAATGCTTATTGTCTGCTTGTATGTTGATGACCTCATATTTACTGGAACTTGTGATGCCATGTTTCAAGAATTTAAGAAGTCTATGATGAAAGAGTTTGAAATGTCTGATCTTGGTATGATGCATTACTTTCTTAGCATTGAAGTGATTAATTCAGGTGATGGGATTTTTATTTCTCAAAGGAAATACATTGGAGAAATTTTGGATAGGTTTCAAATGAAGGATAGTAATCCTGTGAGCACTCCATCTGAGTTCGGTTTAAAGTTAAACAAAGATCATGGAGGGAAGAAGGTGGACAGCACACTTTACAAACAAATTGTGGGTAGTTTGATGTATCTAACTGCAACACGTCCAGACATAATGTATTCTGTGAGTTTAATAAGTAGATATATGGAAAATCCTACAGAAATGCATTTGTTAGCTGCTAAGAGAATCCTCTGTTACTTGCAAGGAACTAAAGATTTTGGATTACTCTACAGGAAGGGTGAAAAATCACTCTTGTTTGGATTTACTGACAGTGATTATGCAGGTGATCAAGATGATAGGAGGAGCACTTCGGGATATATTTTTATGCTTGGAACAAGTGCTATTTCATGGTCATCTAAGAAACAACCAATTGTCACCTTATCAAGTACAGAAGCTGAATTTGTTGCTGCAACAGCTTGTGCGTGTCAAGCTATCTGGCTAAGGAGAATTCATGAGGTGTTGAAATTCAAACAACCTGGAGCTACTATAATTTTTTGTGACAACAACTCCACAATCAAACTCTCCAAGAATCCAGTGCTACATGGAAGAAGCAAGCACATTGATGTGAAGTTTTATTTTTTAAGAGATCCCAGCAATGGTGGGGTAATTGATCTGAAGTTTTGCAGAAGTGATGAGCAATTGGCTGACATATTTAATAAACCTCTTAAGCTTACACCTTTCCAAAAGTTAAGGAGCTTAATAGGAGTATGCAACTTTGGAAATTCTGCTTGAGGAGACTAGACAAGTAAACTGAAGCTCCAAAGCTTTCAGTTTAAGGGAGGGATTGTTGACTTGGTATTTATATTTTCAGCACGTTAGTTTAAGTATTATTTGTTTTACTTGTTTAAGTCCATTTTGTCCTAGTCTTTAGGAGTCTGTTAGTATTGGAATTATGCAGATTATGTGTCCTATTTTGATGGGATTTCTGTTATGTATTTGCCTATACAAAGGCTCTATTTTCTCAATAATATTCAAGCTTCAAGTCTATCTCTTTTTACTGATAATCAAAAAATATATGCCTCTGTCTTTTACTGGATAACACAAACATCGTCAACAGCGGCGTAGCAGCGCCGTTGACCGTGACTTCGCCGGTCATGGCAACGGCGCCTGGCGCCGCCGCTTCGCTTCGGTCAATCACAACCATCGGAGCAACGCGAAATGCCCAACTTCGAAGCCTATTTCAGCCGTTAAAATGAGACTTCCATGGTTTCAAATCGGCGCTCTTCGATTGTCTTCATCGGTGTTTCAATCTGCGTTAATGGCGTCGCGTTTGGCGACCCACATCTTCGTCTTATCGCGCCACAAATTCGATTTGCCAAATCAGTTTTTGAAATAGAAAAACCCGATCTGCAAATCCGAATTGAAATAGCAATTGTCATGCTTTTCCGGCGATTTCGATGGCCTTCGGCAAATCATCGATGATTTCAGCGGCTAAAGTCCCGGCCTTTGGAATTTTAGATCAGGTCTGCAAATTCTCCGGCGATTTCAGGCCGAGTTCGACGATGTTTCATGGCTGTTTTCAGCCAGCAACATCAATGCCTTCCATGGCTGTTTTCGGCGACCTCCAAGCGTCACTCCATGGGACGCCTTTCACGCCATCAATCGGCGTTGATTTCTGGTGAATCGAACGACGCCCAGTGTCTGTGATTCCAGGACCACAAGAAATTTGCTCCAAGCAGTTTCTTTTTCCATCATTTCGTAGCCACCATAGCTGGAAATATAAGCTATGTAATAGCACCTTCTTCATCTTTCGGGTCAACGATTTTCAGATTTCTTATAACTAGAATTTCGATTCAATCAAAAATTCCAAGAACATCAAAATCAGATTTTAGCTCAAATTATTGTGATTCCAAATCACTAAATTTCAGATTTTTGTTCCAAGTAAAATTCAGATTTCTCAATCTGTTTTCCAGATTTGATCCATTTTCCTCACATCAATTTAGATGAAATATTGTGTTAAGTTTGTTGGTAAAAATTGACCGTGACAAAATGGATATTGTTGGTAAAAATTGACCGTGACAAAATGGATATGTAATTTGGAATCGAGGTGAGAGTTGGACTCTCTATCCTTAATACAATATTGCCCCGCTATAGCCCTGCTATTGGTGGTACGGGTTGGTAAATTTGTGTCCCAAGATACAACGATTCTTCTCGGCATTAAACTACTTCAAAATCGAGTCCCACGAACGAAACCCTGTTTCGAACTCTCAATAACAAAATGATTCAACTCTCGACTTTGTTATTCCCAGAATAACAAAACTTGAGAGAATGAACATAGATGAAGAGGAATTGTTAATTTGCTCTTAGAAAGAAAGATCATCTGAGGGGGGTTTATAAAGGTGTTAGAAACAAGAGTGGCCATAAGTGTCATTAAATTGAATTTAATGGCTCACATATAGTCATTAAATTTAATTTAATGACTCACATGTAACGTTTGTAACGGTTTTGACCGTCATAAATACGACCAATCACATGTGTGTTAAAAATACAGCTCGTACAATCGTGGTCATCGATCGTAATGGGTAGTATCTTTAACTCCTCATCGTTTTACACTGTTGGATCAGAAGAAATTCATGGTAAACCCACATGTTTCAAACAACAACTTCAACATTTAATTTCTCATTTGTCCGAACTCGGATTAGAGAAATTCGAAATGCACACGTGTTGTTTGAATTTGGTACCGGAAGTACGTCACACGTACTTTATTTACATCCGATTTCCAACAATATATATATATAGACGTGCTATGCAGCTACCAAAAGATTCAAATCTTTTACAGAATTAGCCGGAGAAGAAAGCGCAAAGGATACTCATATCTAACATTGGCTCAAGTTGGTGATATCTATGATAATATTGATAGGCATTGTTTCACTTGATTGCGAATGTATCAAAATACTATCAAATGATACAAAATAAATATATCTTAGAATGCTCAGAAAATTCTTAAAATCTAATAAAATTGTAGAAACGAATATTTTCAATGATATACATGAACATACAAATAATTTTGCTGATGAAAACCTTTTCAAACAATTGGTGGATATGAGTTAGACTTAGGGGAGGAAGGTCTAGTTAACCATTGAGAAATTATAGTTTGCTTCCGGCTCAGTCATATCCAAGTGTATTTCACAAAATAAGTGACTACTCAGATGGTGAGTGTAATATACTCTCTTTACGAAATACACTTGGGTGTGGCCAAGTCGAAAGCGGACTAGAATTTTCCTTAATCGTGCTACACATCAATGTTAAGAACAAAAAAGGAAAGAAAAAAAAAGATGATTGATGTTGGATGTCATCATGTTCTCAAGGATGAACAATTGAGTACAGGGTAAGTTCTATCTAATAAAATAAAACTTATATGTGCTTTTATAATAAAAGGACATTTAAGTCAATTGTTCAATATAAAAATTAGGTTAGAGTGCAAATATCATTTTTAGGAGTTCGAATATCAACTCCCTATTTATTATCTTGTATTTAGCATTTCGACATTAATTACTATTTGTTGCTAATAAAAAAGTATGTAATAACCTTGTACCACGTAATATTTGAGAATTTTACAACCTTGCTTTTAGCTTAATAATTACAAAAAATAAAGGAAATATTACATCAATCCTTTCATCAATTGGGACACCTTGCTGCATGACGTAATCGATATATATTACAATATTAATAATAATCATCATTCTTATATCCTAGTACATAATAAAATTAAAAAAGTAACCCATCATCCATTAGTTACATATATACTTACAAAAAAAAATCCACAAATATCCATAACAAACCAATATCGAGTAAAGAAATAAAAGATGGTCCCCAATATAGATCATGTGACCCGCACAAGCAAAATTGCGATCAAATTGGGTCCTCCAGGCAACATTTGACCAGAATTGCCAATTTCTTAAAAATGAAGGATAAATTTTTAAAGTGAAAAAACTTTCATAATAAGCTAGCTGGAGATGCAACAAATCAAAAAATTGTATGATATATCATATGATTCATTACTGGAGGGGTATTTTGCCAATTAATCACATTGGACAGGTAGTCTCCTCCAAGAAAAAAATTGCAACAAGAAAACACAAGCCAAGTATATATTTACATTCATTTGTGGAGATTTACGTATTTGAAAATCCTAAAAGAAAATGAAAACAAGTACGTAATTAATTAACTCGATTATTCTTGTATTTGAGATCCATTGCTTTCTGATGCTGCTGCAAAATGAATCATGGGTGCAGCTGCAGGGTGGTCGGAAGAGTCGCCTTCGTTGGTGGCGAGCGCGCACCGTCCACGGCTTTTTCCTCCAGGAATGTAGGTGCATGGGCTGCCGCGTGAGGGTGGGACGGGGCCCCTTGGAAGAGATTGAATAACTAGATTAATTTTGGTCATCCACCGTTCCCCCTCCTTTAATGGTCTCATTGCTACAATTCCTCGACAGTTCCAATTGGAAAATATCAAGAAAATGATGAGTAATAGTTGTAATGTTATGCACCCACGATGATGATCAGCAGCCATTGGTGATGATGCTATTTATGAATTTACAGTGCAATAAAACTGGATTTGACCAGAAATATTGGGACTTACTAGGACAGAAATAGATCTCTTCGTTTGTAATTAATACAAATATCGTACGTGTATTTTAGTACTGTTGTTGATCTTGTTGAGAGAGTGGCGCAACAAGAGAACTTTTGACAATGATGTTAATACAAAGGTGGTGAGTATTATATATATAGATAGATAGATAGATAGATATAGTGTACAAGTTTGACATTGTTAATGTATAAAGGGGGCGGGTTGGGGTGGGTGGAGGGGGGGTTGACTACGGAGCCGCGGTATGTAAGTTTGACAAGTAGAGTCTAAAATTAGGAACACGGGAGGTTGAATGTCGGGAAATTACATATTAACTTAATTTCATAAAAAATAAAAAAAGTCAAATCAAATCAAATCGTAGAATCAGTCTTATGTTTCTCATGGTGTCGTGTTTGACTATATCAACCGTCACAATTCTACCGTAAAAATCATTTTATGAGTTCTGCGGTTTGCGATCTCTTTCCTCTTTAACATGCATTCTAGTTTTCGGTGGTGGTTTCCTCGTTTTTGGACAGTAGATGGGCTTATAAATTAATAGGACTTGTCTAAACTTGAACACGATAATCTAAATTTAGAACAGACTAGTTCAGACTAAAGTTTGAGTGCGGAGTCAAGCCCGTTTATATCTATCTATTATCTATCATATATATTATAGCAAGGCGGTATTTGGTTGAAAATAATTGTAACTATTTAAATATTTGCATTCTTCATTGTTTTAAAATTTTGCAAATTATTACACTCTTCTATCTCATATATAGTGTGTATGTGAATCCTAAAACTTTAGTATGAAATGACAGGATATATATAGTAAGAGAACTAAGCTGTATATATCGTATGAAACTTGAGTATGAAAGGACAATATATATATATATATATATATATATATATATGACGGAGCGGGAGCTAGTAATTTTGAGAATTTAAAGAACACGTCTTAAAATATCGGATAACTCAAGAAAGTTTTGAAAGTAAAATAACTCAAAATCTTTATTAATAATAAAATTGTATCTAAAAAAAGACAAATAACTGCAGTAACTATTTATAGGAAACAAAAGAAAGACTCTTAATTGAAATAAACTAGAACTCTTATTTCTACTCCTATTTTGACTCCAAAAAGCACTAAAATTCTAACGGACTCGAAACGCTACCAAATTTGACCCAAAAATTCTTCATCTTGGGAGATGACACGTTTAGAAATTTGGGCCCCATTCGACAACTAGATAATTTATTATAAACAAAACAAAAACACTAAAACTTGAAAAAAAGACAGTAAACGGACCAAACGAAGGCCTAAACGATGGAATTTAGGGTTGATCTGTTAGCCTAAACGCTACCTTCTCTCAAGATACCCTTCACGGAAAAAAACATTAATGCAAAAATATTTAGTAATAAATAATCATTTTGTTTACACAAATGTCAAGATCAAAGCGTTCTTTCATTTGGCTATGCGCGACCTTAGCGCAAAATAAGTATCTCATTTGGGCATATGCTACATATCTAATCTTTTATTATATAGTAAATATTTAACATAAAAACATAATATTACTAAGGAAATAATATCATGTACATTTAACTATAAGGATAATTACGGATAGACCCCAGTAGGTAGGCGTAACTACAAATATACCCCCAACTTTTTTATATTACTCAAACCCCCCTTTAGTTTGCAAACATTTATATCTTTCCACCACCATTAAGGTTACATTAGGGTTCCATTAAATTTTTTGTGATCTGACTCCAATGCCATTATAATTATTATTGAATTTTTTTTAAGAATAAATTGAAATGATAAAAAAGATAAGAAAATAAATACACAAATACTAAATAAATGTTCACAATATTAAAAATTATTATATAAATATTAGAAAATACATTTAGTAAATATAAGACATTATTATAAAAGTATCTCAAAAATATAAAAAATATTTGGTAAATGTTAGAAAATAACTAAAAAATAGAAAAAAATAGTTAGTAAATATTAAAAATTGTTAAAAATGTATTATATAAATATCTTTAAAATGTAAAAAATTAATTAGTAAATAGTAGAAATTATTTGAAAAATAAAGAAATATTTGTTAAATATTAGAGATTATCTTAAAACTATTAAATTAACATACATTAAAAAAATTTAAAAATTAGAAAATATTTAAAAAATATAAAACATATTTTGTAAATGTTAAAAATCACTATAAACATATTAGAAAATAACTTTAAAATATAATATTTTTTTGAGTAAATGTTAGAAAATATCTAAAAAAATATTTATAAATGTTAGAGAATATATGAAAAGTATACTATATATTTAGTAAACGTTTGAAATTAATATTCAAAAATGTCTTAAATATGTAAAAAAGATAGAATTTTTTTAAAAAAAATCAATTTATTTTTGAAAATGTAAGACAATATCTGGAAAAAAGAAATAATATTTTTAAAATATTAGAAATTACTATATAAATAAAAGAGCATTTAAATAAATATTAAGATATTTGAAATCATTATATAGCTATTAAAAATACTTAAAAATTATAAAACATATTTAATAAACATCAACAATTATTATAAAAATATCTTAAATAAAAAAAATTTAAAAGTTGTTTAAATAAATGTTGAAGTATTACAAAATTATAAAAATATCTAAGAAATATTAAAAAAATATTGATATTGTAAGTTATAATTAAAATTAAAACATTTAAATGTAATATAATTTATTATATTCAAATATATTATAATATCTAATTTGGCCAAAATAAAAAAGAAATAAAATTGAAGAAAAAGGTATGTCATCTCGATAGTTTTCTCCAGCTCTCCACACAGCTGCCGCCGCATGGACGAACACCAACCAAAATCTACCCCACACTAATGTGAGAACCCTCCGCCCCTTTCGCGCCCCAAAGCTCGAGATCGATTTATAGAACTAAAATCAAATTGGTTCATTTCGAAACGAGGCGGAGACTGTGAAGAAGATGACATTGTGGGCGGTGGGCGAGGTGGCATGAGGTGGTGCAAGTCGGGAATGAGTGGCAGTGAACACGGTGAGCAAGAAAAAAAAGGTAAAATGCAGATTCAATTTTTCTTTTTTTCATTTTCCTTTCTATTTTTTCTTTTTTTCAGTTTTTTTTTTTTTGGTTTTTGGATCTCTTTTTGCTTTTCTTTTTTAGGTTTTAATCAAGGGTATCTTTGACTTTTTGATGATTCCGTTAGGGCAAATTCTGTCGTGTAGGTTTTGCAAACTAGAAGGGCGTGTGAGTAATAAAAAAGTTGGGGTTTATTTGTAATTAGACCTAACTGGAGGGGTGTATTCATAACTATCCCTTTATTATATGTATAATATTTTTGCACTAACATCGAGCAAAAATCAATCGAAAAATCAACTAAAAAAAATTAATGAAAATTGTGTCACAAATCAAGTGAAAAAAGAATAAGAAATTGCCTGGAAATTGAAACAAACAAATCAGGTGAAAAACGTTGTATTTAAGAACTAAGAAAAAATGCTAAGTGAAAAAAATGAATGAAAAATCGCTTGACAAAATTTCAGGGGAAAAAAGGTTAAATTTTATTGGTAGAATGGTGTAGAGTTGTAGAAATTTAGTTTCAAATCAAGCCATATATATACAAAAAGGTAGAAAGGCAATTGGAAAATGATTCAATAATCATAAAAAATGGTACAAAAGTTGGTCGAGGGACCAATTTGGTACGTTATTTAATTCAAGGGGGTAAATACGATAATAAGTATAATTCGAAGGGGCATTTTGTATTTAGCCCTTTGTTGTAATGTACTCAACACAGCCTCTAGGCTAAAAAAAAAAAAAAAACAAATCTGAATTTAAGAAAATAGATTAACATCAAAAAATTCAATTGTATTCTTTTATACTTGAATCCAATTTTTAGAGGATTTTGGCCTACAATTTTTGGATTTGTACCCATAAATCTTTCTTTTGTCTAATCTTTGAATTTTCATTAATCTTTTTTTAGGTCATAGAAGTCGGCTATATATTTATCTAATAACTCTTAAATAAGTTATGCACAATTTCTTCTAATAATATATGTATTTGTATGGCATATTGATCAAATTTTGAAATGTGCACTTTAATTATTAGCGAGTTGAATTCTCATTTACTGCATCTCAGTAGAAAGTTTTGATTCCCATTTAACTGAATTATGAATATTTCTAATCAAATTAGATATTGACCATATATTATTGTTGCTATCAAGTTAGATATATTTTTTTTTCAATAATACAAATATAAAATAAAAGCCAAGTGATGTTATTGAATAAACTAAAATAAATAAAAACATCAATTGATCAAACTAGATTTAGTAAATATAGTAGGATAGTGTATACTTTGAGAATTAGAGAGAATTACATCCAGACCCCCTCACGATAGGCCTAATTACAAATTACCCCCCCCCCCCCGAACTTTTTTTTATTACTCATATCTTCCTGTAGTTTGTGGATTACCATCAAGTAACATATTTTATCAACATATTAAAATGTATATATCACAATTTTTATCTTATAGCTATCAAGTTTTTTATTTATATATGGCTATGAACTATTTGTTAGGGTTATGCCCTCAGATGCCATGGAGGATAGATTGTATAGGGCATTCCACTTGTAAATGACTTATTCTATTTATGTCACGCCCGAATTCAGTACTAATTGGATCCAAACAAAAAAAGGCGAGTCTATCCTTAGAGTAGTGTCATCCAAAATTTGGGGAAAAAAAATTAAACAATTTATCTTGTAGAGTCAAAACCCTAATACATCATCTGAATCAATAACTTAATATCCATGACTCGACCAACATCGTTCACCTTAAGATTGCCAGATCTATACTCTGATCCTTCAAGCTAGTCTCACTGCTCAACTCACCTATAACTAGACGAAAGAAAGTAAAGCACGTAAGCAAAGGCTTAGTGAGCGCCAGTGTTCGCATCAAAGGTGCTTAAAATAGTTTTTAGATCCAAAAATGATAAGTTAATGAGGTGAAAATAACTATAGTTTTGTCTTTCAAAAGATCATTGAAAACATGAGTTAGAATGACACTTCTGTTTACAATAACAACTAAGCAATAGGTGGCATTCCACCAAAATCTTAGTATAAGATAAATTTTTGTTCAAAGAATATTGAAAGCACAAGTGAAAATTGAATATACGTTTAGAATAACAATGAAACCATGATCAGTGGCATGACACTCAAGTTTCTTTATATGTATGTAAACAGTATGTAGTTCAATACAAGTAACACGTACATGGCACAATTAATACCATAGCGTCCAATGATTTCCTCATGAATCTTTGGGTCCCGCTGCTTCTCCTTTATCACCCCTGAACACGCGGCTTAAAAGTCATCACCTTATACCTCCCCACACAGGCTCGCGATGCATGTTTCGACATATCCCAGGTATGCCACAATTCATATGACTCCACTCGCCCTCAAAACACTCTGTCTTTAGGTGTCGGGGTTTGGTCATGGATAGCGGGAACCGTTTAAGAACGCAAGCCCCTGCTTGACCAGTCAAACCATGCCCTATCCACACCCGACTCCTAGACCCGACACTTAACCACGTGAAATATGCAATCCCGTATGTCACGATTGATGCAATAGTAGCCTTCTAGCTCATGATAGAATAGTCATTCAATCAAAATAGTTTTCAAGAATTTAGTAAAGAAAGGTTTTCATCGAAATCATTTTCACAAAAGATGCCTGAAAAATTATTCTCATAAACTATGCCTTTGAATCATTCATGCAATTAACAGTTGACAACATGAAATGGTTAATTTAAAATGAGCTCATGATTTGATTTTGGAAGTGTTGAAACTCATTTTCATGTGAAGTATTTAAAAGCATGTGCAAGTGTATAGATATATACATACAACGTGATGAAAATTCCTTCCAGTTTTGAAAGACAAATAACTATAATTTTGAGAGACAACTCACCTTGTCCAATCGAATACCAAAACTCAATTCCAGAGTTCGAGTGATGCTCAACATATCTCGTAAGTGCAATTACCTATTCCAAATAACTATACTCATCAATGCGCTCATAATATCCACTCATTCGATAATTTTTAATTTTCAATATGATATACCTAAGGTTAAGGTCAAGGCATCTTACCCAACAGTTACCCATATTCAAGATGATGTAAAATCTTGAACCTCCATTATTCATTTGTAGACAAGATTACTCCAGATCCCTCCACTATGTGCCTTCATTGTTGCGCGTCTCCGCCATTATCCTTGTTTCTTTCCTTTAATATTCTAATCATAAACTAAACTTAATATCCATAGATTCCCAAATAACTAAAAATTTTGTACAATCAAAATTATATATCAATCATCAAATCAAACTCGAAAGTCAACACTCCAAATCTGTCACATTCAGGCACCGCCGCCACCTTGTACTACAATCAACTTTACGACCACATCACATCATGTATCTTGGAAATTCTTATCAATACAAACATCTACACACAGTTATTTCCCATAATGGTCTTGAATTTACAATTCAACCGTTGGAAAGGTGATTTCGAAACAAAGAGATGTGAAAGACAGTTTCTGAAAATCAAAATAGCACACTGACATTGGTGCTTTGGTGGCCATTTCATAACTATTTCCGCATCCTTTTTCTGAAAACTTTACCATAAAGTATATTTTCACTCGACAAGGATTCTAAAGATAGTTTTGTATGTACAATCAGAGCATGGAAAAAGGAGTTTTGGAGCAATTGAATATGAAACACAAATTCTAGAATAACCAGTAAAATAATCTATACTCAAATGGGTTTCCAAGAGAGTGATTGAATGCATGATCAAACCTACGGAAGCATCATTTCTGGCTACACAAACATGAAGAGAAGTTTCAGGTACTGCAAACACAAAACAGGTAGTGGTCATTCGTTGGTCGGTTCTGGAACTTTAATAACCGAATTAGCACAATCGAGTATCCGATTATTGTTTCTTGTCTTCTTAGGATGAGTTTGAGCTAAATAACTCCAAAAATGGACATCGTTTGATCCCTCAAACGTGACGATACAAACACTGCAGAGCAGGATCTTCTTCCGAAAATTGCTTTCAAGTTATGCTTTTTGTTGTGGGTTTAGCTTTCTCTTCTTGTTGGTTCTCTTGAACAATTTGAAACGTTAAAATAGGTGAAAATGGAGAAAAATTTGATGTTTTAAGAAAGAATTAGTTGAGTGAAATGAGAAACATTTCAATGAATAGATAGAAATATATATATATATATATATAGGGTATAATGAAGGCTTGATGGCAATTTTTCTATTTGCTCCTAGTCCTTTCCATATTCTATTTCATCTTGTTGTCCCTATATACAAATGAGTTAATATTCAGGCTCTAGATGGATAATTAAAGATTAATATTCATCCAAACTAATGACCATGAGAAATACTAATACATATTAATCAAGTAATGTTCATGGTATTATTCTACTAGTCATTGAATTAGTAAGTATATTAATACTAAGAAAAATTCGGGTGTCACAATTTAGAAGGTGGTAAAGGTAGAAAGATTGTTCTAAAAGAACAAAAAGAAACTCCCACAGAAACATTTGTCCAAGAATCAAGAACTAACCCACTAGTAGCACAACCACAGTGAAGACCTAGTAAAGTACCCCATCAACCTGAGAGGTATGGGTATTTACTGCAGAGGGAGATAGCACTTCACACTGTAGTGAAGGAAGGTCTTGAAGTCATGGAGATGATCCCTCCACCTATGATCAAGCTATGGTGGACGTCGATGCTTCATGATGGCGAGAAGCAATGGAAACAAAGATGGAGTCTATGCAATCGAACCAATTCTGAACTTTGGTGGATCGTCCTGAAAGTATAATACCAATACAATGCAAATGGATCTACAAAAAAACGATGTCAATAGCTGGATTGCTACCTATAAAGCTAGGCTCATAGCGAAAGACTATAGTCAAATACAAGAAATTGACTATCAAGAGATGTTTTCTCCCATGGCTATGATAAAATCTATTTGAATCCTAATATTTGTAGCTGCATACTTGGATTATGAGATATGACAGATGGATGTCAAAACTGCTTTCCTTAATGGATTCCTAGATGAGGACATCTATATGGAACAGCCGAAAGGCTTTGTATATGAGACTAATATCTATAAAGTATGTAAACTTGAGAGATCCATATATGGACTCAAGAAAGCATTTTGAATCTAGAAATTTTGCTTTGATGAAGTAGTCAAGGGATATGACTTCATCGAGAATGGAGAACATTGTGTCTACAAGAAGACTAGTGGGAGCAAGATCTCGTTCCTAGTACTATATGTAGCTGGTATTTTACTTATAGGAAACGACAGTGGAATGCTGTCTACTGTAAAAAAATGGCTTTTGAGTACGTTTTCCACGAAAGACTTGGAGAAGTAACCTACATTCTGGAAATTTGTATCTATAGAGATAGAATGAATAAAATGATCGGGTTTCCCCAAGTCCTTTAATTAGAGAAGGTCCTAAAGAGATTTAGGATGGAGGACTCTAATAAAGGGTTCCTTTTCATGAGATATGGGGTACATTTATCTAAGTCTATGTGCCATCAAAGTGATATAGATAGAAAGGAGATGAGCACTATACCTTATGCATCTGCAGTCGGTAGCCTGATATATGCAATGATGTGTATAAGAACCAACATTGCTTATGCTATGAGCATAGTAAGTCGATTTCAGGCAAACCCAAGTAAGGAACATTGGATAATTGTGAAAAATATTCTCAACTATCTTAAAAGAACTATGGATATGATTCTCATCTATGGAGGAAGAGATCTGAAGGTGGATGATTACACTAATTCAGACTTTCAGTCTGATGTGGATAATCGAAAATCCACCTTAGGGTTTGTATTCACGCTTAATAGTGGAGCAGTGTCTCGGAAGAGTTCCACACAAAGCACAACCGCTAATTCTACCACTGAAGTAGAATATGTGAGAAGTTGTTTGGCTGAGGAAGTTTCATGGATAACTTCAAGTGATTTCTAGTGCTGAGCTCCCATTGCCACTTTACTGTGACAACAATGGAGCAATAGTGCAAGCCAAGGAACCGAGGTCTCATAATAAGTCAAAGCACATTGTGAGAAGTTTTTTCATCATCAAAGAGATCGTTGGCAGAGGAGAGATTGCAGTGCAAAAAATAGTCTCAGTTGAGAATGCAGTTGACCTGTTCACCAAACCACTACCACAAGCAATTTTGGAACAATATCTGGAAAGGATGGGTTCTAGATACCACAGAGAGTGGCACTGAGTGCAAGTGAGAGATTGTTAGGATTATGCCCTCAAACGACATAAAAAATAGATTGTATAGCGCATTCCACTTGTAAAAAACTTATTCTATTTATAATAAAAGAATTATTTTGTTTTCACATAAATCTTCTTAGCATCTGTAAGTAGTGTAAAATGTTTGTCCACGTATTCAGTGCAATCTGTCTACTTCCTATGAGATCTGTAGAAACGCACTAGAGAGATTAATCTTGGTTACTTAATTACTTTGCAAGTGGTATGAAGTCTTTAGTGGACAATGAAGACTTGTAATACTTGTACAATTTGAGCTTTGAGATGGAAGTGCCAATCGAACACTATGTAATAATGGTAGCTTAAAATTGTAGGCATATCAGTGGAACTCATATGCTCAAACACGACTCGCATCGGTCCTGTCACATGAGTACTCACTCTGTGACTGTGAATGATAGGACTGATTATTCATGATAGGTATAAGTGAACCTATGACCTAAAGTATCAGGCTGAAGATGCACTTGTGACATCAAGTCTGTCACTAGAGTAGTTAGATCTAATTCACCCGTTGGTAGGGTCGACCCCAAAATGCGGTTTCATGGGATTTGTTCTCTCATAAGATGGGATTTGTTCTCTCATAAGTGAATGATAAAGTGTACTATGTGATTATAGATGATAGAGATCAAAGCCTTTGGCTAAAGCAATAGAGTCGATTGTGCTAGACACAAAAGCGAACTCAATGATCTCGTATTATTATATTTAATATATATGGTCCAGTTCAGCGAGCATGATATTATTGTGATTCCCACTTGACTGGGACACGAGAACAAAAGGTTTATACGTATACTGTATTCACGATTGGAAAGTTGTGGAATGATCCAGTCATTGATTTCGTTTCGGCTACGAAGTGGGCCATGTAACTGGCTAAGTGTTAACCACTTCCTTTGGATTTCTCTCATTGCCAAACGAAATGAACCTAAAGAGTCGCGCTAAAGGATTGCTAAAGAAAAACGTGAAGAATTTTTCTATTGTAACTAGGAGATTTAATTTATTGGATAAATTAAATATTATTAATTAGTTACTCATTAGATGAGTTAATTACTTAATATATAAAAATTAATTATTAATTAATTTCCTAGATAAGTAAATTAATGAATAAATTTATCTAATTAATTTGTTTAATTAATCAATTAATTAATTTATTGGATAAAATATAGAATTAATTAAAACATAAGGCTAATCTAGGCCATGTTGGACGTCCATTTGGACGCCTAGTTAGGCCTAGTTGGCGTCCATATGGATGACCGACTTAAGGTTGGTGGGTCTTATCTTGGTCAATAAGTCAAGTGATTTAAATACACATCAGACTTCAAGAAATCTTCAAAGAATTCAAGAAGCCTAGATTTTACAAGAATTGGAGAAGCTAGCTCTGTAAAAGATTTGAAAAATTTAGAAGAGTCGAATTCTCCAACCACTTCCCTTCAACAGGTATGTTTTACCGATTTTTCGATTTGAATATGTAAATTGAGATGACCACCTATAGGTACTTTTATCTTTCGCTACACATTTTTCGTGTAACCCAACAGTATTATTAAGTCATCATATGACATAATAATATGATGACTTTTACAATTAATCTCATATGATAAAATTCTTAAGCACATCGAGTTCTTTCCATTAAAAAATGGACTAAAGTCATCAGTCAACTTCTGAAAATTGCTTAAACCCCTTGAATTATGTAAAACTAAACAAAAAATTTATTATATAAAAAAGAAATAGAAATATTAGATTGGGGGAGTTTTGTGTTATATAAATTCAAAGATTAAGTCAGATGGAAAAGGTAGTGTCAGAGATGGTGGTGGCAACGTATTCGGGGAGAGAAAAAAGGGAAAGACAAATGGAAGAGGCAGTGTATGAGAAGGTGGTGGCAACTCAGTTGAGGAGAGAAGAAAGGGGAGGGCAAGTAGTGATGATACTGGATATGGTGGTTGCAATGCAAGTGGAAAGTGATGAAGGTACATGTGGAAGCGTAGTGGGCAAGGAACTATGTCCGGGAAACAGGCTAGGGTGGGATTAGGTAGAGCTGGTGAGACAAGATGGGGTTGGGGTGTGTTTGTTTTTGCAAATTTTACATAATTCAGGAAATGTTATGTCACTTTAAGAAGCTAACTAACGATTTTTGTAATGAGAGAACTCAATGTGCTCCAAAATTTAATCTCGTGAATCTAGGTGTAAAAGTCGTAAAAAGATTGGGACTAAAAGTATACAATTGCCAATTTTATATGAACAAAAATATAATTTTGCGTAATAATTAAATTAAATATACGCAGAACAACACACGCAACTAAGGGTGCAAACGAGCCGAGCTTGAGCCGAGTCTGGCGATTTTTCCAGGCTCGAGCTCGATCGAGCCGTATTTTGAGAGCTCGAGCTCGTTAGCTCAAATAACAGCTTGACTCGAGCTCCAGCCGAGCCCGGCTCGCGAGCCTCTTTTTCTTTTTTTCTTTTTTTGGCAGCAGGCTTTCTGCTTTGTTTATGGAGTAAACAACTCCATGAAACATTCATGGAGTTGTTTACTCCATAAAATCCAGATATGGGCCGAAATATTTACCGTCAAGAGCTCGTGGAGGCGGTGGTGGCTTCGGGGGCAGCTTCGCCGCGGCGGTGGCTTCGGGTCGTGTTGTTCGCGACTGTGCATGTGGGTGACGGAGACGGCGTGGAGGCTGGAGGGGGTGTAGTGATTTTCCGGCGGCGATGGGCAATTTAGCGGCGGTTGATGTGCGGGGGATTAAATCCAATTTTTGCAGATGTATTTGGGGTTTTCTTTGAGTGCTGCGTTTTTTTTCTTTTTACCAGATGAGAGATGAGAGTGCTAACTGCATTTGTTTAGTTGATTTTTTATTTTTAGTTTTATTAATTTAAATTATTACTTTAATATATAAATATTATAATATATATATATAATAATAAACATAAGGTGGTTGTGTACAGCTAATGAATAAACCAATATATATATATATATATAATTTTAATATATAAATATTATAATATATTAAAATACTAATATATATATATATATATAATTTTAATATATAAATATTATAATATATTAAAATACTAATATATATATATATATATATAAATAATAATATATAACATGTATAAGGTTGTGTCCAGCTGTGAATAAACCAATAATATAGATATATAAAAAAAAAAATTGAAGAAGCTCGCGAGCTTTTGGAAGAGAGAATGTGGCTCGAGCTCGTGAGGCTCGAGTCGAGCCGGCTCGGCTCAACTTACACCTCTACACGCAACACACTTAAAGTTTACTGGTGAGAGCGAAAGCACGAAAAAAGAATTATTTGGTCCTCCCTTATCTCTGGCAAAACCATCGCATATCTCATCACATTAACGTCCTCATTGTTTTATCTATACAACCGAATAATATGTGTTGTTCGACGATAACTATAGAGATCGCATCTAAATTCTGTATAGTAACTTTTAATTACTTAACCAAAAAAATAATTTAATTTAAGCGAACTGAGTTTGAAGTTTAGAACAACAACAGCAAATTCGAACAAGCACTTCATTAAAATTAAAATGTAACCAAACTGCAATTGGCCTTATTAGAGATTCTAAATAGATTGAACTAAAACTCTCAACTCTAAAGTTTTACGGTAAAAATAGAATACCACTGAGAAAATATATACTCAGAAAAGAATAAATAGAATATGTTTATAATTTGAGCGTCCTCTCTCGTTCCTATACCTCTTAGCCTCCAAATAAAAATTAGAGATGTAACACCAACAAGGCTTAATCCAGCAAGAGTCCAACATCAATTTGGTGTCGTAGAAGTCAGTAGATGAATTTGAGCTCCCGAAAAAATGCCATTTCGCAGTATCAAGAGAGTAGAACACAATTCGGCAACCACGAAATCTGGGGAAATATATCCGATTCCCTTCACCAGGGCTAGCCATTACAGAGAACGATGATGATCGGCTGAGATACAAATTGTAATTACTCAAATCGGAGACAATTTCCCAAGCACTTTTAGACTCATTCAACTTGTAAACATGAACCCATTTTCCAACACGCTCAACATATACCGAAAGCAACTCCCCACCACACTCCACCAAGAAATTGTACTGAAAAGAAGAGCAAGGTTTTCGGAGTTTGTCCAGAACCTCCCAAGTAAAGTTTTCTCCTTCTAGTTTTAGTTTTCCAACCTTTCCAATCAAATCAACATAATAGAAAGAGTCCTGGAACAACACTGGGCTGTTGCCTATTGAGTAGAAGAATAATTTGCTTTGGAGTTCATGGCTAGTCGATCTATTTATCCTCGGATAATAGATGCTAACACATACTTTCCTTAAATAGAATTCAACCCCTATGAAAGAACAATCAGAACCAGATGGTTTTGATGCAAAAAAGAAGCTATCATGATAATTTGGTGTCTTTGTACTTATAACATCCCCTGTGAACGGGTTGTAAAGATGAATAGCTCGTTTTCTTAACATTAACAACCACCCTTGATTGGAATAGAGAATCGTGGTTTGCTTAAGAATTTCGGGTATATTTCTGATAAAGTAACTGTTGTTTACTCTCGGATCGACCAAATTGTAGAGTCTTTGGCCTTTCTGGGGAAACATGAGTAATGGGAATGCGAGACTGATTTCCGATCCAGATAAGGATGTTCTCCAATTGATCGGAGGGGCCACTGATCTGCATAGTCTACTCATCGATCGAAAGTTCAAGTAATCAAATGCTAAAAAGTGCTTTGTAACTTGTTGTAGAACATCAAATGGAAGTTCGGATAGTAGTTTTCCGGATCCATTCTTCACCGAGTCTTCCTCGCAATACTCTTTCGAGTCCAACGATACTGTGTCATTTTGTCCTTGGTTGCTATCGTTACAAGTACAACAATCTTCTTGCGGCCTGCAAAAATATCAAACTCGTATCATGTAATGTGAAATATAAGAAGTAAGACGTAAGATTTTTCTGGCTCAACTGTTGACTTGGTGGCCTTGGAACTACTTAATTGCACTTATGCTACATATACTGTTCCTAATTGATTTTAAGCTGTGCATTTCGTATGCTCAAAATTCAACATTGATTTATATTTTACAAATTTGTTATTGTGACTCCATCTTCAAATAATGTTACAATATTTAATTCGTAATTTAATTGTTTAAATACAAAATGCCCTCTAAGTAATTTCTATTGTCACATATACTCCTAGATTTTAAAAGATACCAAAATAGTTTCTCATAAAAATTTATGAGTTATGTCAAATGCTCCAACCCCAACACAACCTTATAATATTTAAGCACCAAATGAACTTACTTGGTTAATTATTCTTTTGTTGAACTTACAAGATTTGTAAGAAAATGCTAATCTTTATAAAATTTCATTCCAAATTTAAATAAGATTTGTTAATTGATACAATTAAATAACTTATAAATGAATATGATAAAATTAAAAAATACAAATCTTATAAGTTTAATCTACGATTTTTTAATTGATAATGTGTTACTAATCTAAATTAAAGATTTGTTAATTTAAGATTTAAATGATTTGTTATTTGATAAGATTTAATTAGACAAGATTTAAATAACTACAGTGATTCTTCATAAACTTGTGAATTAATAAATTATAAGATTTAATTTATTTGTTAATTCTGAAGAGTTAAATTTGATAAATTCATTTAAAAATTAAATCATCGGGTAAGTTAATATAGTGCTTAAATATTGTGTTTGGATGAGAGAATTCGGCATAAATCATCAATTTTTTAGGGAACATTTTGGTATTTTTTAAAGTTTAGAGGTATATGCAATAGTAGGAATAGCTCAAGGGAGCATTTTGTATTTAACCCTAATTTAATCAACTTAAAATTTAAAAACTAAAGTTATAAATAAGTAAAATTAGTGTGCAAGCTATACTAAACTAGTATATACCATTTTGCCACGTACATAACACACTCTAAAAAATAATGTATTTGTGACAAGTTGTCCAACGACAATGTCAAAATTGTCACCAATTAAATATATTGAGTTATGATGTACGGACACTTCGAAAATTCATCATGTGCCTTGTTAGACATGCTGTGTGTCCGTGTCTAGCTATTGACAGAAAGAAAAAGGTAAACATGGACAGTCATGTCCGAGCCGTGTCTTTGTACTAATTTTTGTAGAATTAACGTGTCCCGTGCATCATAGATATTGAGTGATATAATAATAATTCTTGATTTGTCAAAAAATGATTTTCACAAAGTAAATTGCAACTAAACATGTATCATTATTTATTAATGACAACTTAAAAAAAAATGTCATTAAAAATTTTAGTCACTAAGTATTTATACCTAATGAGAATTTTGACATTGTCACTTCATATTTTCTTATTAATACTATTTTTTATTGTATTGACATATATTAGCTTAGGTAAGAAAATGGAAATTGTAAAAATTCGTGAAGTTTTATACAGTTTCAATGATGTTACTTTCCCTTTGATAAAAAACACGACAAAAAAATGTGGGTCTCGTGATGATGTAATGTGGAGAAATCGCAGAACATATATGAGAGTTGCTATTATGGTTGAAACTTGACTAAATGTATTAGTTTAGGAAATATATAATGTATGAAAAGTATTGCATCAAGTATAGTTTTAAGAGAATTTTTCGTGGAAGTATCATACCATGATGTATCCAAGGGCTAAGCCTAAAAAGGTTAACGAAAAATGGGACGGTACATGGCAGATTATTTCCACCAAATAGAGATGCCTGTTGAATTTCACATAGCACGATTCTAACAGAGAATCTACTAGGGGCAGTTACGTAAAAGCCCACTAAGGATTAACTCGATCACTTGTTTACTTTAAGACCGTTATGTTCAGAGTGGTAAATGTTATACACATTAGTTTAGAGGTGAATGCGACAAATGAAATAGTTCAAAAGGAGAAAAATCTATTTACCGTCATAATCAAAATTAATGTTACACATGTTAGGGGTGAATGCAACAAGTGGAATAGTTCAAGGAGCAAAATGTATTTACCTTATCAATTCTTGGGGCATAATCCAAATTGCAGAGCGCCATGGTGTGGGCAAATTTGTACGTGGCAGAGACACCAAAGTGCTTTCATCTTCCATATCGTAACAGTATAAGCTCTGATCTTCACCCCTAGTGAAGTATATACAACCATGACCATGACCATGACCTGCTGATGCAGGGCAAGATAAACAGTAATCTGGACATACGAAAAATGATCTATCCTTAATGTTTTCTAATATTTCCCAAACCATGGTATCGGAATTCAATTTGTTCACCTCAATCTTTAAAATATCTCTCAATTCTACACCTCCCCACATAAAGAGTAAGGAGAAGAGTTCCCCATTGGATTCCACCACATACTGGTTGACTCGACATGAAATTCGATGAATCCATTTTGTCCTATTGTTTATTCTGTTCAACACGACCTCACCCTCTTCAACTATCTCAATCGTCCATAGTTCAGGGTAAAAAACAACTCCACCCACGGACAATTCAGCGTATATTTTACCTCCACAAATGAGGGTTTTACAAAAATATAAAGTTCCTTCGTCGGGATTCTCCTCTTCTCTTCTAGGATCTATGGCATTCAACTTATTCCCATATTTTATCTCACTCCAACTCCACTCCTCGTCCTTGAAACCACAACACATAATGCACTGTACTTTTTTCAAAAATAGTAATACCTTACAGTCCGGATTTTTCGGGGAAGACGAGAGAATACAACTATCGATCTCGTTATCACGACTTAATTCTAAACTAGGCAGGTCTACGCTGGCAAAGTTGGTGGTATTGCAAAGAGACACAACATTAGTATTGTTATCGTACAAAACAAGCCAGCCGTACACTACCACAAAAAAGTCCTATTACAGCGCACCTATGGCAGCGGTTTTGAAAACTGCTGTAATAGGGGGTACTCGGTTCGGACCTATGACAGCGGTTTGAGCCGAACCGCTGTCATAGGGGTGTCAAAAAAAAAAAAAAAAAAATTGCACTTTTGGCAGCGGTTCGGGCGGAACCGCTGCCACAAAGTTCACTTTGTGGCAGCGGTTCGGCGGAACCGCTGCCAAAAGTGAACTTTTTGGCAGCGGTTCTGCCCGAACCGCTGCCAAAAGTTGTCAAAAAAAAAAAAAAAATTTTTTTTTGAACTTTGTGGCAGCGGTTCTGCCCGAACCGCTGCCAAAAGTTCAAAATTTGGGCGGGTTTATTTCAAACCGGCCCCCCCTCTCTCTCACTCTCACTCTCACTCTCTCACTCTCTCTCTCTCTCTCTCTCTCAACTCTCTCACCACCACCACCACCGCCGACGCCCACCTCCGCCTCTGCCTCCGCCGCCGCCGCCGCCTTCCATTTAGTTTTGGTATTTTTTTTAGATAAATATATACACACACACACACACATAGAGTATATATAGATGTATGTATATGTGGGTGTATGCATATATGTGTGGGTGTATGTATATTTGTGTATGTGTGGGTGTATTTATATTTGTGTATATGTGGGTGTATGTGTATGTATATTTGTGTATGAATATTTGTGTATGTATATATGTGGATGGGTGTATGTATATGTGTGTATATGTTAATGTGTATATGTATATGGGTGTATTTGTGTATATTTGTGTATGTGTATATTGTGTATGATGTGTATGTGTATGTATATATTGTGTATGTATATTTGTGTATATGTTGTGGGTGTATGTATATTTGTGTATATGTTGATGGGTGTATGTATATTTGTGTATGTGTGGGTGTATGTGTGGGTGTACGTATATTTGTGTATTTATGAAAATATTTCTCGGTTGAAATTTTGCGGTGTTGGAATGACACGAAATTCACAAGGTCATAGAGAAACGGCATTCTGAACAAAACGCAAGACTTTGTCTTGCGCTCTCGTGATTTTAGCCATCCGAGATCGTTTAAGGCCTCAAATACGTGTTTTATTACAAAAATACGTATTTATGTAATAAAACGCGTATTTGAGGCCTTAAACGATCTCGGATCGCTAAAATCACGAGAGCGCAAGGCAGAGTTCAGAATGTCGTTTCGCTATGACCGTGTGAATTTCGTGTTATTCCGACATGGTAACATTATAAACGATAAAATAAAATTAAAAAAAAATAAATATACCACCCTATGGCAGCGGTTCAGCCGGAACCGCTGCCATAGGGTCCAATTTTTTATTTTTTTTTTAAATAAATGACCCTATGACAGCGGTTCTGCAGAAACCGCTGCCATAGGGTCACCTTACTGCAGCGGTTTCTATAGAACCGCTGTCATAGGGTGACCTATGACAGCGGTTCCGGAACCGCTGCCATAGGGTTTTGACCTATGGTAGCGGTACCTATGGCAGCGGTTCAAAACCGCTGTAATAGGCCCAAAAAAACCGCTGCTATAGGTCATTTCTGTAGTAGTGGTAGGAGCAAGAAAGAACCTTTTTGTCGAGCAAAGAAGGGATCTTCTTGCGATAAGTCTTTACCGCCAATGGTCCTGATATATTGCAGCAGAATGTTTGTTCATTGTAATTTTTGCCGTGGTTATATACCAGCCATGGGCAAGGGCCAGGCGGCGGTGGTGGCGATCTTTTTCCGCTGCTTTTCATCTCTAATATTTCCATTGAAGTTTACTTTATCTGGTATTGAGTATATGTATATATATAATACCATGTCCATGCATGGAGTTATTCGTCTATGGCAGCTCAGACTCTTTATGGAAAAGAATTCATTAAATTAGTAGAGTTCTGCATGGAATAGAATTAAGTGCTTCTTGTACTTGCTTTTGAAGATCTCGTTTCCTTATAGGATACCTTCTTACATGTTCAAAAAGGAACCCCACTTGCTGATTATTTCATCATTATTAATATTTCCTTTATTAAAAAGGAAAGAAAAAAGCCTAACATTCCAAACTCTTGTGGGAAAGTAATAATTCACAAACAAAGACGCGGTAGTTATATGATGCTAATCCACGACACCGTGAATTAAATTATTTTAAATACTTGGACTATTATGGTGTAAATAGGAAGAGGATTTTAATCCTCGCTCGCTCGCTCCCGTTAGACCTTCGAGATTAGCCTATTTCAGGACTTTTTAAAAAAATAATATAGTTTTTAATAAAAATTATATAAATAATAGACAAAAAGTTATTACTACAGAAATAGCACGATACAACGTTGGTAATGGCGTACCCACATGGATACGCCATTAGTAATGGCGTATCCAAGCTAATTTTTCTTTTTTTTTAAATTTTGTTACTGGATACTCCATTAGTCATGGAGTATCCAGTCATGTGACTGGATACGCCATTAACAATGGCATATCCAACCGGATTTTTTTTTCTAATTTTGTTACTGGATACTCCATTAGTAATGAAGTATCCAGTAATGATATTAAAAGAATTTTTTTTTTTTCTTTCTCTTTCTCTTTCTCTCCTCTTCTTCCCTCTTTCTCTCCGCTGTTTTGGCTATGACTTGAACATAAAAAATGTAGGTGATGTTATGAACTTTGTAAAAGTATAAGATTTGGCTCATTCTGACACCCGAGTGAAAAAATATGGCCATGCAAAGCAGCCACGTTTGAGCATTTTTAGTAAAAAAAACCCATTTTTTTTTGCTCTTCTGGCTCGTATTTGGCCTATTGTTGTACATTTTTTGGTCATGACTTGAACATAAAAATTGTAGGTGATATTTTTTGGCCATGCTCAAACGGGGCTGTTTTGCGTGGCCATATTTCTTCACTCGGATGTCGGAATGAGCCAAATCTTTTAGTTTTACAAACTTCATAACATCACCTACAATTTTTATGTTCAAGTCATGGCAAAAAAATGTACAGAAACAGGCCAAAAACGAGCCAGAAAAAAAAGAAGGTTTTTTAACACAAAATGCTCAAGCGGGCTATTTTTACATGGCCATATTTCTTCACTCGGGTGTCGAAATGAGCCAAATCTTATAGTTTTACAAACTTCATAACATCACCTACAATTTTTATCTTCAAGTTATGGCCAAAAAATATACAAAAACAGGCCAAATACGAGTCAGAAGAAAAAAAATAGTTTTTTTACTAAAAATGCTCAAACGTGGTTGCTTTGCGTGGCCATATTTCTTCACTCGGGTGTCGGAATGAGCCAAATTTTATAGTTTTACAAAGTTCATAATATCATTATGTTCAAATGATAGCCAAAACAGCGGAGAGAAAGAGGGAGGAAGAGGAGAGAAAGAGAAAGAAAAAAAAATTAATATCATTACTGGATATTTCATTACTAATGGAGTATCCAACAACAAAATTTTAAAAAAAAAAATTGGTTGGATACCCCATTACTAATGGAGTATCTAGTAACAAAATTTAAAAAAGAAAAAGAAAAATCAGCTTGGATACGCGATTACTAATGGCGTATCCATGTGAGTACGCCATTATCAACGGCGTATCGTGCTATTTCTGGAGTAATAATTTTTTGTGTATTATTTATATAATTTTTATTAAAAACTATATTAATTTTTAAAAAAGTCCATCTTTCAGACCAAAGTACCTTTTTTTGCTCATACTCATATGGAAATGAAACTTTGTATCATACAACAATATATCATAGACATATATATATATATATATATATATATATATCTTGATAGTTGTAATATTAAAATTGTGACATTTACATTTTATTATGTTAATAAAATATTTTACTTGATGGTAATCCACAGTTCAAAATAATACTAAAGTATGCACTATCCTATTACATATACTAAATCTAGTTTGATCAATTAATGTTTTTTATTTATTTTAGTTTGTTCAATAACATTACTTAGCTTTTATTTTACGTTCAAATTATTGACCAAAAAAAGACATTTAACTTGATAGCCATTTTGTAAGTAAAATATACGAAACATAACATTCATCAACAAATAATATAGGATCCATATCTAATTTGATTAGAAATATTCATAATTCAATTGAATTACTTATATCTAATGTTCTTTTACATAATAATATTATGTTCGAAAACTTTTGTAGCTCAATTATCTAGCTAGTAAGAATTGATATTGAAGATTTATATATAACTACAGCAGCTCCATTTTTATTTATCTCTCTAAATAATTGACAAGTGCACCCATTTGTTAGTAAAAAGTGTTTGTTAAAGACTTTTAGAAGATAAAATTTCTCTTCTTATAATGTTTTCAATCTTTTCACCGTCTTAAATAATTTCGTTAGACAATTGGTTTATAAATGCATAATATTGGAATAGACATACCTATATATGCATGTACAAGGAGGGCAAATGATATGTATTATACACACTATTTTGTAATTATGCTCAAAAAAATTCATCATGAACTATTTAATTTTTGTATTTATTATTTGATATATATGAAATAAAATAGTGAAGATAATATCTATTACGTGATAGTAACTTGTTAGATTGTATAAGATAATTTTGGAATTCAACTTTAAAGTTTATCGTATTTTCTGAGTTTATGAGCATTGTTGTCATATTTTAATAGAAAAATTAAAATTGGAGCTCATATCGTACTTTGAGGAGTGTTAATATCATCCGCCTTATCTGTCATATGTGACAAAAAGTTCCAAATGAGAAAAAAAAAAAAAAAGCTTAAATTACCATTTACTCTTTTTACTTCTTTCAATAGCTAATTACATGAATTTATTTTCTTCCTAATTATTTATTATTGTTAATATTGCCATTTAAATACTAACTTATGAATCTATTTGTAAGTTTTCATCTTTCTGCTTTCATAAATTCTTTTATCATCTTATTAACTTAATTTTAAGTTGAAGTTTTATCACATAAATTGGATTATGACACAATCCTATAGTATTCATGAATATAAAAAATAATTCGGGTTTTTTCCCCTGTATATGTATTATCCACGTGGGCCATTAGTTGCTTTCGTCTGTGAATGAACTTCCCTATGGGTTTATAATTTTAGAAAGAGTATAAGTGAGCTAGATTATTTGGTACATTTGTTTTTAATTAATAAAAACTGATTCTTGTAATTAAGTTTATATTTAATTACTAAATAATTATATATTAGAATACTACAAATAACTTGCAGTGTTGCTCACTTTTTAAAAGTCAAAATAAATGATAATGGACATTTCATCTACTATTTAACTTTACTATGTAAATATTTAATGATTCACATTCATTCATACTTGACAAAATAACGGACACAAAATGGGTGTTTTGAGTTGCCAGTCTCCTAAAGTTTGTAGAAAAAATGTTTATGAAATTCAATTTGAATAATAGTAGATCATTTTTGTCACTTGCAGCTCGATTAAGATGTTACTACTTATAAATAGGCATTTAAGAATATGAAAACTTTGGTGGAATATAAGACTATGAAAACTTTGGTGGAATATAAGACATTGTTTATTGCTATGTAAAGTAGTATTTTTCATCTATTTTGAATAAAATCTTTTTACTTTTAAAAAAAAATGTTGAGAGTATAGAAAAGACGAATTAATTGATATATATAAATAAAAATAGGTATTCCATGACTTTTTTAAAAAAAATTGTTGTTAAATAAAAAAAAACAAATACGAATTGGTAAATTATAAACGTAATTCTCATTTGTTACTTTTTGTGAATTGGTATATGGAGTAATAAAATTTCTTTCTCCTCGTATATTTTCTTTTTCTATTCCATTTATGTGGTTGTTGTGAACTCTCATAATGTTGGGAATATTTTTATATATATAATTTTATGTTCTTATCTTTTCAACTAAGTTTTTTAATGGAAATTTAAAAGTCAACGTAAAGCATGCAAATTGAGTTATGTCACCAATAACTCAACATTTTTCCCCCTCAAATTTTCTCATGTGATGGAATTGATCATATGGAATATGTATCAAATTCTAACATATGATATAATTTATTTAAAGTCCACCGCAAAAAATTTTGTTGCTCATTAGTTAAAAAAAAGTACATATTCTAGAAAAGAATTATCGTGAAATACAAAAAATTATTTACTACCTAGACATATCAACCATTTTTACAAAATTTCAAATATGATATAATAAAAAAAAGTATATACATAATTACTTATGACTATATACAATGAACAAATAAAATTGACTTATTTATTATAGTAGTGCATGCAATGAACTAACATTACTATTCGAAGGCTAGATTAAATTAAGTATTAATACAATAAATATATTTACTTAATGAACCTTATTTTTGCCTCTAACTTAATATTCAGCTAAGGATATTTTAGTCTCTAAAAAAAAGTTAAGAAACGTAAATCATTCCCTAACATTTATACTATTATTATTATTATTATTATTATTATTATTATATATAGAATAGTAATCACACCAGATCTTCTATTGCAAAATAGTGTTGCATTTTATATTACATATTATACATACATGACAAGTATATATAATTCATATTAAATTTATATTCAAGGGATTATTTTATGCATGTGGCGTTCATAAGTGAAATATAATAGGAATTGTAACACAATTTGCAATCGGAGATCCAAACTGGACAGTAATACCTTACAGTCTGGATTTTTAAGGGAATACCATGTCCATGCATGGAGTTATTTGTCTATGACAGCTCAAACTAGAAAATTTTAGTTCAAGTTGACCGCACTCAAATGTATTTCACAAGAAGAATGTATTACATTTATCATATAATTAGTAACTTATTTTAAAAATTACGTATTAGTTTGAGAGAGCCGGGGCAACTAGAAATCCCGATCAAACTCTTTACGGAAAAGAATTCATTAAATTATTAGAGTTCTGGATGGAATAGAATTAAATGCTTCTTGTACTTGCTTTTGAAGACCACGTTTCCTTGTAGGTTACGTTCTCGTTTCCTTGTAGGATACGTTCTTACATGTTCAAAAGGAACCCCACTTCATTATTTTATCATTATTAATATTTCCCTTATTTAACATTCCGAACTATTGAGGGAAAGTAATTATTCACAAACAACGACACTGTAGTTATGTATATGTATATATGATGCTATTCCACGATACCGTGAACTAAATTATTTTAAACCCTCCCTCTCTCTCTCTTTCCCGTTAGACCTTCGAAATAAGCCTTCGAAACTTCGTCACGACAGAAGAATAATTAGGTAGATGGGAATGGAGAGGAAAAGGAAGGTGAACCTGTTTGACGTAGTGGACGAGGCGGCGGTATCCGGGAAGATCTCCAGGGTTAACAGCGGAGCAGGAATGGCCGCGGCTGCTTCGACGATTAATAAATGGAACGGAAGGCCGTATTCTCAGAGATACTTGGATATATTGGAGAAGAGGAGGTCTCTACCTGTGTGGCATCAGAAAGAGGAGTTTCTTCAGGCGCTTAATGCCAATCAAATCCTAATACTTGTTGGTGAAACTGGTAGTGGCAAAACCACTCAGATTCCCCAGTTCGTTTTGGATGCTATAGAGATAGAGACTACTCCAGATAAGCGCAGCAGGAAATACATGGTTGCATGTACTCAGCCTCGTAGGGTGGCTGCTATGTCTGTTTCGATGAGAGTGGCTGAAGAGATGGACGTGACGATAGGGGAGGAAGTCGGTTATAGTATTCGTTTCGAGGATTGCAGCAGTTCGAAAACTGTTTTAAAGTACTTAACAGATGGTATGCTTTTGAGGGAAGCAATGACGACAGATCCACTCTTGGAGAGATACAAAGTCATAATTGTCGACGAGGCGCACGAGAGAACTCTAGCCACAGATGTTCTATTTGGACTTATGAAGGAAGTCTTGAGAAATAGGCCTGACCTCAAACTAGTAGTTATGAGTGCTACACTTGAGGCTGAAAAGTTTCGAGCTTACTTTAGTGGTGCACCACTCATGAAAGTTCCTGGAAGACTTCATCCGGTTGAGATCTTTTATAGCCACGAGCCTGTAAGAGATTACCTTGAAGCTGCTATACAGATTACTGTTTATCAGATACATGCATGTGAAGGTCCTGGTGATATACTTGTTTTTCTTACTGGCGAAGAGGAAATTGAAGATGCATGTAACAAGTTAGCAAAGGAAATAGCTAATGCTGGAGATCAAGTCGGGCCAGCGAAAATAGTACCGCTATATTCCACACTTCCTCCTGCAATGCAGCAAAAGATTTTTGAACCTGCTCCACCCCCAACGGTGGAAGGTGGTCCACCAGGAAGGAAGATTGTCGTTTCCACAAATATTGCTGAAACATCTTTGACCATTGATGGCATAGTTTATGTCGTAGACCCTGGATTTGCAAAACAAAAGGTGTATAATCCTCGAATTCGTGTTGAATCTCTATTGGTCTCCCCTATATCAAAGGCTAGTGCTCACCAACGTTCAGGACGTGCTGGAAGAACACAGCCCGGAAAATGCTTCAGGCTATATACAGAAAAGTGTTTCCGTAACGACTTTGTACCACAGACCTATCCAGAGATATTGAGGTCGAACCTTGCAAACACTGTTCTCACTTTGAAGAAACTGGGGATAGATGATCTAATCCATTTCGATTTTATGGATCCACCTTCTCCAGAGACACTAATGAGAGCGTTGGAGGTCTTGAATTACTTGGGAGCCCTTGATGATGAAGGGAACTTAACCAAATTGGGTGAAATCATGAGTGAATTTCCACTGGATCCTCAGATGGCAAAAATGCTGGTTGTCAGCTCAGAATTCAATTGTTCAAATGAGATCCTCTCTATATCTGCTATGCTTTCAGTACCCAATTGCTTTGTCCGGCCTAGAGAGGCTCAAAAAGCGGCAGATGAAGCAAAAGCTCGGTTTGGCCACATTGATGGAGATCACCTCACCCTGTTGAATGTGTACCATGCCTACAAACAAAACAAGGAAGATCCACATTGGTGTTATGAAAATTTTGTGAATGCCAAAGTAATGAAATCTGCAGACAATGTCAGACAGCAGTTAGCTCGCGTTCTGGCCCGATACAACTTGGAGCTCTGTAGCACTGATTTTAACAGCTGCGATTATTATGTGAATATCAGGAAGGCTATGCTAGCTGGCTACTTCATGCAGGTTGCCCATCTAGAGCGCAGTGGCCACTATCTGACGATGAAAGACAACCAAGTTGTTCGCTTACACCCTTCAAACTGCCTGGATCATAAGCCAGAGTGGGTTATCTACAATGAAAATGTCCAAACGAGCAGGAATTTCATCCGCACAGTAACAGATATTCCTGGAGAATGGTTAGTTGACATTGCGCCACATTATTATGATCTTACAAACTTACCGAATTGTGAGGCAAAACGCCAGCTAGAGAGGCTATATAAGAAGCGGAAGAGTTCTAAGGAGGAGACCAGGAATACGAAGTGAAGAGATACACAGTGTAGCTCCTGGAGATCTTTGTGGTAGCATTTTAGTTGTGCACTTCCTTATTGAGCTTCAAATATGTGTTAATTTTGAAGAATAGGTACACATATATTGTAACATTCCGATTATCAGTTTGTGTGGATTCAATCATACCATGTGTTAATTTTGAAGAATTTGATCAAAAAAAAAAAAGAAATTTGAAGAATAGTCACACATATATTGTAACATTCCAATTATCAGTTTGTGTGGATGCAATCATACCGTGTGTTAATTTTGAAGAATAGTCACACATATTCCAATTATCAGTTTGTGTGGATGCAATCATACCCCGAGTTCTGAGTTCCAAAAACAAAAAAAAAAAGGAATAGGATTTTAATCTCAGAGAACATGGTCTTGTGATATCCTCAAATGTTGTCTTCGAAGGAAGATGAGATTGCAATTTTAGCCATTTACCTAAATAGCGATGGCGTTTTTTGTAAATATTGGTGCTAGCAATTTAGTATTTATTTTCTTCGCAATTCAAAACAAATTTGGGCAGAAAATTAAAACTTCACCAAAAAAGTCAAATATTCGGTGCGTGGATTATATGGGGAAAATTTCAATTTTCGGAGGACAATTAACATCTAAGTACCAAATTATCACTTATGACAATTTATAGGATGAAAATTACAATTTTCTTCCAGATGAACATGCGATTTTAGTCCTTTAAATTAAAAGAAAGTTGCAACTTTAGTATTGTAAATTTATAATCTTTAACTATTATAAAAATGTGAATGTTAGGGAATGATTTATATTTCTTAATTTTTTTTAGAGACTAAAATATCCTTATGTGAATATAAAGCTAGAAACAAAAGTGAGGTTCATTAAGTAAATAAATTTATTGTATTAATACTTAATTTAACTAGCCTTCTAAAAAAATTTATGTTAGTTCATTACATGCACTACTTATAATAAATGAGTCAATTTGTTCAGTGTATATAATCGTAAGTAATTATTTATCTACTTTTTCTTATTAAATAATATTTGAAATTTTGTCAAAATGGTTGATATGTGCAAGTAGTAAATAATTTTCTGTATTTCACGACAATTTTTTCTAGGATATGCAATTTTTTTTTACCAATGAGCAACATAAAGTTTTGCAATGGACTTTACATAAACTATATCATATGTTAGAAATTTTGATGCGTATTCCATATAAATTCCATTATCACATGAGAAAATTTGAGGGGGAAAATGTTAGGTTGTTGGTGACATATCTCATTTTTCATGCTTTACTTACGTGGACTCTTACATTCAATGAAAAAAACTTAGTTGAAAAGATAAGAACATAAAATTATAAATATGAAAATATCAACATTATGAGAGTTTACAAGAATTACATAATTAGAATATAAAATATATGAGGAGAAAGAATTTTATTACTCCATATAACACCTCACAAAAATAAACAAATGGGACTTATGTTTATAATTTACCTATTCATATTTTTTTATTTATCAACAAATTAAAGAGTCATGGAATAACTATTTATATATATATATATATATCGATAAATTCGTGTACTCTCTAGCATTATAATAAGAATAAATTAATTGACTAGAAAATGAGAAATTATTTTTAAAAATCTACAAAAATACATAAGGATTATCTCTAAATGAATTTGGGTTGGTATTTCACTATCTTTTCTTACATTATTGTACATGGTCCTTGAAGATTCACATAATCGATGAGATTTAATAATAAATTAAACAAACATTAGGTTGAATTATCTTACATATATAACTTTTTCATAGTTACAAAAATAATATGTGAATTCAAAGGGCAATGCTCTCAGTCCCTGTAGCTGTCACATATCGTATTATCGATAGTCCTTAATAATTTCATATTTACTAAAGGTATCAGATAATATAATCCATATGAACTATTTGCGAAATCATAGACTTATATATAGATATTTTTTTATTAAATTAGAATTTAGAAGTATCCAATGTCATACTTCACATATATATATACACACACATAAATATATATATATATATATAAAAGAAACATGTGCATACACGTAAAAAGAAAGCCTCAAACATTTAAATAATGCAATACTATATCAATACTCTTATATAAAGTAAGTGTAGTTTTTAGCGTTCTGCATTCTCAACATTTCTGTGAAAATTAAAACGATCTTATTCAAAATAGATGAAAAATACTATTTTATATGACAATAAACAATCTCTCATATTCCAACACAAGGTTTCCTAAATAACGTATTCTTAAATGCCTGGTTATAAGTAGTAACATTTTAATCGAGCTGCAAGTGATAAAAATGATTAGTCAATAACTTCTACTATTATTCAACTTGAATTTCATATACAATTTTTCTACAAACTTTAAGAGACTGGCAACTCAAAACACGCATTTTATGTCTGTTATTTTGTCATGCATGAAATAATGTGAATCATTAAATATTTACGTAGGAAAGTTAAATAGTAGATGAAAGGTGCATTATCATTTATTTTAACTTTAGAAAAAAAGAGCAACATTGCAAGTTATTTGTAGCATTCATATATATGATATTTTGTAATTTCATATTAACTTCAGTAGAATTATTTTTTATTAATTAAAAATAAATGTACCAAATAAATTAACTCACTTATACTCTTTTTAAAATTATAGACTTATAAGGAAGTTCATTCACAAATCGAAAGCAACTAATGGCCCAAGGGGTAATATACATATACAAGGGGGAACGAAACCCAAAAATTATATATTCATGAAAACTACAGGATTGTACCATAATTCAATTTATATGACAAAACTTCAACCTAAAATTGAGTTAATGAGATGATAAAAGAATTTATGAAAGTAGAAAAAGAAAAATTTTACAAATAGATTCAATAGTTTAATATTAAAATTGCAAAATTAACAAAAATAATTAATTAGAAAAAAATTCAATTCAAAGTGGAATGTGATTAGCTATTTAAAGGATTAAAAAGAGTAAATGGTAAATTGAACATTTTTTTTCCCCCTCAATAAGGTTAGCAAATGGTTTTTATGGATTTCCAACCTTCACAGCCGCAAGCCTGTCCTTGTTAGCTGGAGTAACAACTGCCAACCAAAATTCCTCGGGGGCTGGATATCTGTCATCTCCAATCCCTCAACAACTCTTTTCTGCTCCACATTGCCTAGAAGATCTCCAAGACCCAGAATGATTGCTTGGTAGAGTTCTTAAAACCAAATATCACCGCTCTACACCTTCCTCCAATCTATGCTAAAAGCACACCACTGCTGGTTTAGCGAAACCTCACCCGTATACCCTTATATATGTTATTAAATCTCTTTGGTGGCACATAGGGGATGGCAGATTAGTCCACTTTTGGACCGGCCAATGGCTGGGACCTTTTAACTTGTTGAAATCCTAGAGCCACCCCCACAGTAGCACACCCAACTTGTGTATAAATACATCAATTCTGCAGTCTTCCACTGGGACTCACCCAAGCTGCTGAGGACAGTGGGGCCATACTATACACAAGTTAATAAAGGCATTCCTCTCCCCGACTCTACACAGCCTAACAGGCCTACCTAAGTCTTGTCCTCCAATGGTGAGTTCAGTATAAAGTCAACCTACTATAGGCTTAGCACAAACTTTAATCCCCTTACCGTACCTGTCGTTCCCTGGACCTCTCTTGGAAACTAAAACTCTCATTTTCTCCATACGCGATGAGGAACATGTTGTGAATCCTGGTTCATACAGCTGAAATAAGAACATATTCGGATTCACAAACGGATCATTTTTTAGTTTTAATGATTTTACAAAATAAAAATATGAAATCAAATTTCATCGATTTACTAACCTTGTTGTAAAAATCTAAGTCTGGTCTATGTGATAGCAGCAATTCCGGATCCCTGCCTCTAGATATCATGTCGGAAAAAAGACTTGAAGAAAAATCCTACTCCTCTAGCTAAGTGATAGCCGACAGCTGGGAGTGAAGGGGAGAAAGAGTTTTTTCTTCTTTTCTTTCCTGTCAAGTTATTATGAAAGTCATATGTATTTCCAACTAAAGCATGTGTATTTATATGGGATGATGGGCTTGGAATTAATTAATCCCTTGAGCCCATACACCCTAAAATACATGCCTGCTTCTAATTAGTCCAATTATTAATTAAGTCCAACATATTTTAATCTAATTAAAATATGATATTAATTAATAATTAACTAAATTAATTAATCTAATAATTAATTTAGGGTAGGATAAATATAATTATTTAATATTAATTTACTTTCATTAATCTATTTAATCAAATAAACTAATTTGTCCACCTAATATATGTTATTTGACAACGAAAGAATTTCTTCGCTTAATTTTTTGAAAGTGCGACTTTCTAGGTTCGTCTCGATTGGCATTGGGAGGAAACCAATGATGTGGATGTCACCTAGCCAGTCACGTGAACTCACACCGAAACTCAATTGAGATCAAAGCTATTAGATCAATACGGACCTTTTGGTCACAGACACCATGTAGTATAAGCCCTTCACTGTAATATCTCGATCGAGTGAGAGTCATGGTTTGTGTCAAATTCACAGGACTCGATGTCGTGCTTAATGATCATAGTAAGATGAAATTACCAAACTAACTATTGTGTTCCACGCAAGTTAGTTTTCCTGCTTTGGCCAAAGACTTATAATTTCATTTACCTATGATCGCACAGGACGTTAACTCGTTTACTACTCGAGACAGTGAATCCCATATTAGCAATCAACGAACAGTTGCTACTTGTCCATCTGAATAGCACTTCGAGGTTGATCTCACCTACGGGTGAATTGGATCTAACTACTCTAGTAACTCCTTTAGTGTCACAAGTACAATCTTCGTGAATCCTCAGGTCTAAGGCTCACGCACACTACCTTGACCTGTAACTCAAACATTGACAGAGTCACCAATTAATTACCCATGTGATTGAATTAGGGTGAACCGTGTTCAAATATATCAATTCCATTAATATATTTATGGCACAAGCTCCCACAATTCCATAGTGACAGACTAACACTCCTTGTCAAAGCTTGCGTCATACAAGTCTGGTTATAATACCCAATTAAGACTCTTCAAATTGTGAACCCTTTTTAAGTAATCAAGGAACCGACACTTCTAGTGTCGATCTCCTCAAATCATGAGGAGTAGAAGCTCCCTCTTGATCATTCGAGACTTATTTGTTCAATACTTTAGTAATGTCATTGCATATAGGGCATAATCCTAACAGAACCCTCGTCACGAAGCACTTTGTGCAATGCAACAGAAGAGACTTTGACTCACCTCCTCCATGAATTCTCCATCTTTGCACTGGTTCACCATCAAATACAGTTTGTTTGCCCCACCATGCCAACATCCAATTTGCTTCTCCAACTCCACACACTGTCGGTCTCCAATGCCAAACATCTCCTTAGCATGTACACCTACTGGTGCATCTGGAAAGCTCGAAACAAAGCTATTTTTCAAAATGCTCACATCAACAATTGGATCATATACTGAAAAACCCTGATTCAGCTTTTACACCACAAACACTACCAACCCACCTGATAGGTGTTGAATACACATAAAAATAATTCCTACTCCTATATTTGCAGATAGTAGTGAGCAGGGTCGAATTCTCAGGGATTGGTGCAGATTATTTCTCAAATTACTAAAATTAAAATAAAGAGGGGGATTTTTTATAAATGATTAAACTAAAAATTACTAAAAATAAACTGAAAATTAAGAAAAGTAAAATTAAACAAGTAAACTAATTCAATAGATGGTGAGATTTTAGCCTTAGGAGTTATCTCTGTTTTAATTCCAAGAGTTTATCCTTGATGCAAAGATACTTCAATGTTCATGAATAAATTTGCTATAGTTATTATCAAGCTTTAACAACCTAGTTTCTCCTTAATTTATCGATAACCAAAACAAGCTCTTTGATTACTTCTCTTATTGATTAAACAACCCTAAATAAGCTCTTAGGATTTAATTTAACAATAGCATTAAGAAATAGAGAAACACCAATTCTAACCAACAAACTCGCAAGCTCGGTTCATTTAAATTAGATCACATATTCCCATAACAACAATCGAAAACTTGTCCATAATCAACGTTATTAACTGACACAAATATTAGAATTGACCAAACAATTAAGGATTTGGGATTCTAAATGACTATATACTATTCCGACAATCAAATAACGGGCTCTTATTATTCAATTAGTCAAAATAATAATATCAACTAACACAGAGAATATGCAAATACTCAAGAATAAAGAAGGAAATAAACACAAATTAGATCACACAACTTTTGTAGAATCAAAACTTCAATAATCCTTGGCTAGAAATAAAATCTTTAGCAATACATCTTGAAAGAAAGAAAAACACGGGAATTCTTCTTCCTCCCTAAGTAAAGATCGTGTATGATCTTAAAGTCTAGGAGAAAAGGAATGAATTCCAGCTATATATAATAAAATAAACCTAGCCTAAAAGGACTCCTAACAAAAAATAACTCTAATTCTAATAGAATAAGGAAATTAATTCCTTACTAAGATAAAACACTAATAAGATTCCAAAAAAATAGGAAGGACTCCTAAAAAATAGGATTATTCTATTCCTCTCTTTGAAAAATAACATGTTTTGCTTCTCCTTTTGTCTTTCTTCTTTTTCTCCGTCTTTTTCTTCCTTTTTCTTCATCTTTGAAATTTCACCTATCAAAATAAAAATCATAATAAAGATCTATTATTTAAACTCAAATACCAATAAAAGAAGAAAGGAAATATATGAAAAATATGCATAAAATGCACACTAACAAATTCCCCCACACTTAGCTCTTGCACGTCCTCGTACAAAGATAGAAGACTCAAAAATAAAGAAAAATAAAAACAACTAAAACTAACCACTTTCGTAGGTACACGATTGCATTTAGCGTATGCAACAAGCCTTTAAACCCCTAGGTTACCCTAGTAGATGAGTTAAGTCTCATGAGGGTTTGCAGACAATATACCCACAAAATCGATCTCTCAGTGTACAACAAATAAGTTAAAGAAACTTGTTTTTCCAAACATCAACCCTTATTATCAAAAATTTTAACAAAATTCTTTAAAGATTTCAATCATGCCTCAACTATCACTTTCGTATCCATACAAACTCTTCAAAAATTTACAAAAAATCCATGGCTGCAATATCACGTATACAACATTCAACTCGCATTATCACCTTCTATCTCCTCAAGCATTTAATTAACAAATTAGAACAATATTACACTTTCATTCACTTAAGCATTTACTTGTCTTTTGACCCGAATACAAACATTGGTCATGAATGCACCCGGGTTACTCAACAAGTTTATCATTTGATACCCTATTTATAGCCCTATTAGGATACTAACACAGTGGCAAGTTTGGGCCGATAGATCCCAGACCAGTTAGCCTTAGGTTACCAAGCTTGAAAACTCCTCAGGCTTAATCCCTTCAGTGTAGTTAGCCCCAGGAGCTAAAAAATGTTACATCACACGCTCTTAAGCACTAACTATTTTTTCGGGTCTTAATACCCATATATTCAATTCATCATCAATTTAATTACCCCAAAATTTAAACCTAAGAAAATATATATCAACGGATTTTTGCGAGTCAAATATCACATACATAATTATGCTAGATTACAAACTCCCGTAAATTTCTCAAAGAAGCATATACTTTAACAATTGTAACGGTATAAGCATGCTTGACTTCTCTCGTGAATTTCAAAAAAAAATTCAAATAAAAAAAATTGATATTTTGGGAAAAAAAATTACACTAACTTAACTCGTTGTTGTTGGGAATTATACGAATAAAACGCAGCGGAAAGTAAATTTAATTCCCAACGCCCGAATCATCTCTAATCCTCGTGTTTAATTGTGTATAGAAAAATTACCGTTCTCGCGTATGTTGATTTCTGAACGTGATCATTTTCTCTAACGCCGAATTTGCCAACGTCTCTAATTCGTCACGCCGGAATCAAAAACCAAAAACTCCTCCTTTCTTCCTTGTCAAAAACGGCTAGAGAGAGAGAGGTGGGAGACTTTTTCTTGGAGAGAAAGTTATGTAAATTGCCTTGTTTTATTTTTCACCTTGTGATATATTTATATCATTATGAAACAATAACACTAGCATGCAAGAGCCTATTTGGGCGTCTATTTGGCCGCCCCTTAGTGGGCTCGGAAGCCTTCGGGCTTTCGTCTTGCTTGCTAATTAATTAATCGGATAATTTATTTATCCCATAAATAAAGTGATAATCCAATTAATTCAATTCCTAATTAATTTATAATTCAATTTCTCCAAGAAATTAATTAACTCATTAATTTAATTAATTAATTAATTTATCCAATAATTAATTAATTAATTACGGCATCCAATGCCATGAATTTCTCTCAAGTCTTTTTCCCATGTTTTTCCTTTTGCACTTCCTTTAAGCGCGACTCTTTAGGTTCGTCTCAAAAGGCAATTGGGAGGAATCCAAAGGGGTGTGAGTGACACCTAGCCAGTCTCGTGGCTCACACCGTAACCCAATTGAGAACGAATGAATAGGATCATTCCAAACCTTTACGCCGTGAATACCCTATGTGTAGACTTGGTTGTGCCTAGAAAGACAAAAGATGGCGTAAAGGCACGGTTAGACTTGGTTGAAATGAAGATAAGAGGAAAATTGACACCAACAAATAAGGGGAAACGTACTTATTTGCCACCAGCAACTCACACTCTAGCCAGGAAAGAAAAAATTGCATTATGTGAGTTTCTTAATGGAGTGAAAGTTCCAGAAGGGTATTCTTCAAACATTAGCAGTCTTGTATCAATGAAGGATTTGAAGCTAAAGCACTTGAAGACTCACGATTGTCATGTAATCATGGATCATTTGCTACCAATTGCTATACGGGCCATTTTGCCAAAAAAGGTGAGAGACACGATAACTAAATTGTGTTTCTTCTTCAAAGCAATGTGGAGCAAGGTGTTTGATCCTGAGCAATTTCCTGCACTTCAAAAACAAATTGTCATCACTTTGTGTGAGCTTGAAATGTATTTTCCACCTGCTTTTTTTGATATAATGACTCATCTACCCATTCACTTGGTTAGAGAGACTCAACTATGTGGACCGGCTTTTATGAGATCTATGTATCCGGCTGAGCGTTATATGAAGGTATTGAAAGGCTACGTGAAAAATCGTAGTCAACCGGAAGGTTGCATTGTTGAACGGTACATAGTTGATGAAGCCATTACATTTTGCACAGAGTATCTGACAGATTCTAATGTTGCAGAGCTCCCAAAGTCTCATGTTGTGGGAGGGGGAACAGAAGGAGTCGGATTAATGGGAAAACAATTAGTTAGTGTTCATATTACACAAAGGGATCAGGCACACCTATATGTGCTCCACAACACCGATGAGGTTGACCCATATGTTGAAGAGCATAAGAACCAACTTAGGAGATTCAATCCAATTAAAAATGAGAGTTGGATTTCAAGAGAGCATAATAAGAGTTTCATCGATTGGTTCCGAAAGCATTTTGAAGAAAAACAGAAAGAGAATCCACAGCTTTCAGTTTCAGATAAATTGACACGGCTGTTGATGGGTCCGGACAGACTAGTATTTTGTTTTTCAGGTTATCGTATAAATGGTCGCACATTCTATACAAAAGACCAAGACGAACGAAGTACAATACAGAATAGTGGTGTGAGTCTTGTAGCTCAAGCAATGCATATCTCAAGTGCGAAAGATAATAATCCTATCTATGCCGATTTATCATATTACGGGATGATTGAACGTATATGGGAGCTTGATTATAGTTGGTTTCGGGTGCCTGTATTTGGGTGTAGGTGGGTTGACAATAAACATGGTGTCGATAATAGTGAAATAGGCTTCACTCGAGTAGACCTTGAAAGGGTGGGATACAAAGATGAACCTTTCATTTTAGCGTCACAAGCTAAACAAGTATTTTTTGTTACCGATCCTATTGATAAGAGGTGGTCCATTGTTTTATCGGCAAACAAAAATACATATATTGATGGTGATTATGAAGAAAGTGAAGATGATGGAGAAAACCCTATCTCATTAGGTGATTCACAATCAATTGATAGTGACGATGACTTGGATATAAGTGATGATGAATTGTATATGCGTCAAGATCACCAAGAGGGGATATGGATTAATCCGTCAGTTCGTCGCCGTACTAAAAAAAATGGTCGTACCGATGGGAAGCAAAAAACTGCTAAGCCAACGACAAAAAGAAAACGATGAAAGGTATTTGAATTTATTTCATAATTGTATGATAGACTTATTTCAATATTTATACTTAGTTGCTAGAAAATTTATATTCTTGAGATTTGCCAATTTTTGTGGAAAATTTAAGGGAAATAGGGGGTTGATTGATTTTAAGGTTAATTTGGTTTAGCTGGGGGTTAATTATGTTTAATTGATGATTAAATTTTGTTTATTTTTTGGTTTAGGATAATTTTGTTTATTTTGTGATTTATTACTTCTATTTGAAAATTATTATTGCCAAATAAATCTGCCAAATTTATATGAAGATAACTTCTGTATTTATTACGTCTATTTGAAAATTATTATTGCCAAATGAATCAGCCAAATTTATATGAATCTAACTTCTGTATTATTTGTCTTTTGTAGGTCGATGACTTCAAATCCTGATGGTAGTTTTCCCGACGATGATGTATATGGATCAGATAGCGGTCATGAGATGGAGATACGGAGAGGTGTTTCTGCTATGAAAAAAGTTGTCAATGCCAGAAGTAAAGGCATAAAGGCTACCTGTCGGCTGGAATGGCAGAGGTCAGCCAGTTAACCCCAACAAATCAATATTTGTTGGGTATATAGGCGTGCAGGTTCGGCAGAAGGTGTCGATTGCCATGAGTAATTGGCGCAAAGTCCCGTCAGCAACAAAAAAAAATATTTGGGATGAGATGAAGGTAATTTGGATATTATCATATTTGTAAGTGTTAATGTATTATCATATTCTCTAAATTATAATTTTATATATACTTTATTGTTTGTTTTTTGTAGTTGGCGTTTGATATTGACGAAAGTCGACAAAAGTACGTACTAGCAGAAGCTGGGAGGCTAGCACGTAACTTCAGGAGCTACATAAGCAGAAAGTATGTGCGAGATCATGATGGAAACGTTAATGTCAACCCACCTCCACAATATGAGATATCCCAAGCCGATTGGGCGGCATTTCGCTTAGGTGAACCTTGGCAGGTAGCTAGTCATTTTAATTTACAATTTCATTTGTTGGTTATTGCGTTTATATTTAGCTAATAATTTGATAATGTAATAAACAGAAAATAAGCATGGACAATCAGGAAAGAGCAAAGAACCCTGAATATCCTTACCGGAAAGGGAGTCTTGGAGATGCTGTTGTGGAGCAAATGGAGGTATGTAGTTCATTTAGCAGTGAATCCTTACAATTTTTTTAATAATAATTCTATGTTAATGCATACATATATTTTTTAATGAAAATATAGATAAATAAAAGAAGGGATGCGGGATCCGATGGTACAGATGTGACACGAGCACTCGTGTGGAAGGTTTCGCGTTCCGATCCGACAAATCAAATTGATAACGAAAATGTTAGAAGAGTGGTGAATGAAATGGTGAGTTATTGGCAATTTTAGCTCTATTAATTGTTTTATTGAAATACTATTGAAAGCACAAGGTTCACTATTTTTTTTAATTTTTAAAAATATATCATTACAGGAGAGCATTTCACAAGAAGGCACTAGCCATAGTGGAAATGTGACGAGTCGAGATGACCTATTGGCTAAAGCTATTAAAAGGAAAGAGCATCCGGGTCGCGTTAGGGGTGTTGGTTTTGGGGTCTCACAAAGAGACTATTTTAAGGATCCAAAGCCTGCTTCAGAAAAGGAGATGGAAAACTTGAGAAACATAGTGAAAAACCTCTCCGAAACTATGGTTGCCATGCAACAACGAATTGATGTTTTGGAAGCCCCTAAGTCGCGTCAGCCACATGAAGATGACGTGATTTCTTTGAAAGATAGCAGCCCAGAACCAGGTTATAAGATGCTTCCTGAGGTAAAAATTTGAATTTGTTTATTAATCATACAACTTGCGACTCTCTATTTTCTGTAAATCATACAAAACTTTCTAATATAATGTAGTATATATATATATATATATGTGTGTGTGTGTGTGTGTGTGTAGGGTATCACTCCATGTCAATTAGCACTTTCATCTCCATCATATCGTGTGGTGGCTAAAGGACAGCTATACAATCGATCAGAGACTGATAGAACACTTCACAACTGTCAATTAGCCACCAACAATGTGAAAGTGCGCATTGACACTGCAGTTGAGGCTAATACACTCCTGCCCGTCCCTCTCAATGATGAAATATTCTCCATTTCTCATGCTCTGGGTACCTTTGTTGCTTGGCCAGCGAGTCTTGTCATTGTCACTGCTGCACCGATATGTAATTAATAGCTAGTCATTAATAAATTATAACAATTTGTTTGAGGTTACTAAATATACTTTGGTGTGTAACATTTATATTTTATTTTCTTGCTTAAACAGTCCAAATCATCTGGAAACCGTAAGTCAGGGACGTCGAAGCGGTCAGCTGTCAAAGGAAAATCTCAAGTGGCCGAGCCTGCAGGTGAAGTAGACATATGTGCAGATCTTCAACTAGATGGACTCCCTAATGACCTTGTATTTCTGGGAAAGTACACGAAGATGATGAAGATTGGTGCCGTGATCAATATATACATGGACGAAGCCATTATGAATTTTTCATTCCCAGAGTTCATTGGGAAGGAGGAGATCTATCACCTTCTGTGTAGAAAAGAAATAGGAGCCTCTATCATTACAGCGTACATAAAGTAAGTTTTTTAATTATTTTATTACATCTAAACTACGATTATTTTCGTTACTCGAAATTCATTTTTTATGCTCAATTTAGGTGTTTGTGGTTTAACTACGTGATCCCCGAAGGGAAAGAAGCAAGTTTCGGGTTCCTTAGCCCATATTCCATAGCTGCTCAAACAGACCCGTCAGTTCAACAAGTGCAGTACATAGCACGTGCTATGATGCAGAGTACACAACAAAATAAGTTATTTCTTGCACCTTACAACACCAGGTGAGCTACTAAAGACTCGACTTTAATTTGTAAAACTAGCTACGCAAAACAAATTTTCAACTTATCTTTTGAATGCTTTGTAGGGGTCATTGGTTGTTGCTTGCAATTAATCCATTTAAAGAGATTGTTTACTATCTGGATTCTATGCATGGTGAGCCGCAATACCGAGATGATATGATACTAAAATTCAATCAGTAAGTTTTTCATTCAATCAATGTATCCATTATATTTAATATTTTTTTAAATTGTATTTATTTCACATAATTTCTTGTTTTTAACATATTTTCTTGTTTTTTATATTTTTTTATAGAGCTGTGCACATATTTCATGCAAACTGCAACAACCAATCCAACAAATCCAAAAACTCGGTCTGTAAATAGTTTACTATAAAGGTTAGCATTTTCTAGTTTCATGAGATTATATATTCGTATAGAAGTTCGTCTTCTAATACAACGTAATTTTGATTGCTTTTGTAGTGCCCCCGGCAGACCAACGAGGTGGATTGTGGCTATTTCGTTATGAGATTCATGAAAGAGATTATTAGCCACGGACTATCTATAATCCCAACAGCGGTATACATAATCCTTATATATACTTAATTCTATTACTTTTGAAATTATTAAACCTTTGGTAGGTAATTGAAATGTTATTTCACTTTGCAATTAATCTCTATATATATACATATATCTTGCAGTACTTTAAAGATTGTCAATCCTTCTATACTGATGAGCAAATTGATGAAGTACGCTGCGAAGTTGCACGTTACATTTTCTTAGCAGCTCCTTAGAAATTAGGTAATGTAGTTTTTGTACATTGTGAGTACTTGTTATAAATTGAGATTTGATTTATTGTATTTCGTAAGGTCATTAGTAATTTAATTAGTTGATTGTACATTTTGTTGGAGATTATAATATTTTATTGTTGGAGGAAAAAGATGGTAATATTGAAGTTTGGGGTGATGTTTGTTTATGTTGAATATGTTTTGTTGTTAGTTGAAATTTGTTGGTTGGATCATTGCATATTACTGTACAGGCACTATCATGACAGGGCAATAAATAATTAAAAAAAACAGAAAAAAAGACAGCGGTTCTGGGAGAACCGCTGCCACAGGTCCTTTATTTTTTATTTTTTTTGGTTTTTTCACAGCGGTTCCCTGAAAACCGCTGTCATAGGTGGACCTATTACAGCGGTTTTTTAACTGCTGTCATAGGTCCACCCCTATAGCAGCGGTACCTATGACAGCGGTTAAAACCGCTGTCATAAGCCCAAAAAAACCGCTGTCATAGATCATTTTTGTAGTAGTGAAACACCTATTCAATTAAAATTTGAACCTTAGGAGTTATTTCCGTTTTGATTCCAAGAGTTTATCCTTGATGCAAAGATACTTCAATGTTCATGAATAAATTGGCTATAGTTATTAACAAGCTCTAACAACCTAGTTTCTCCTTAATTTATCGATAACCAAAACAGGCTCTTTGATTACTTCTCTTATTGATTAAACGACCCTAAATAAGCTCTTAGGATTTAATTTAATAATAGCATTAAGAAATAGAGAAACACCAATTCTAACCAACAAACTCGCAAGCTCGGTTCATTTAAATTAGATCACATATTCCCATAACAACAATCGAAAACTTGTCCATAATCAACGTTATTAACTGCCACAAATATTAGAATTGACCAAGCAATTATGGATTTGGGATTCTAAATGACTATATACTATTCCGACAATCAAATAACGGGCTCTTATTATTCAATTAATCAAAATAATAATATCAACTAACACAGAGAATATGCAAATACTCAAGAATAAAGAAGGAAATAAACACAAATTAGATCTCACAACTTTTGTAGAATCAAAACTTCAAAAAGCCTTGGCTAGAAATAAAATCTTTAGCAATACATCTTGAAAGAAAGAAAAACACAGGAATTCTTCTTCCTCCCTAAGTAAAGATCGTGTATGATCTTAAAGTCTAGGAGAAAAGGAAATAATTCCAGCTATATATAATAAAATAAACCTAGCCAAAAAGGACTCCTAACAAAATATAACTCTAATTCTAATAGAATAAGGAAATTAATTCCTTACTAACACAAAACACAAATAAGATTCCAAAAAAATAGGAAGGACTCCTAAAAAATAGGATTATTCTCTTCCTCTCTTTGAAAAATAACAAGTTTTGCTTCTCCTTTTGTCTTTCTTCTTTTTCTCCATCTTTTTCTTCCTTTTTCTTCATCTTTGAAATTTCACCTATCAAACTAAAAATCATAATAAAGATCTATTATTTAAACTCAAATACCAATAAAAGAAGAAAGGAAATATATGAAAAATATGCATAAAATGCACACTAACAAATTCCCCCACACTTGGCTCTTGCACGTCCTCATACAAAGATAGAAGACTCAAAAATAAAGAAAAATAAAAACAACTAAAACTAACTACTTTCGTAGGTACACGATTGCATTTAGCGTATGCAACAAGCCTTTAAACCCCTAGGTTACCCTAGTGGATGAGTTAAGTCTCATGAGGGTTTGCAGACAATATACCCACAAAATCGATCTCTCAGTGTACAACAAATAAGTTAAAGAAACTTGTTTTTCCAAACATCAACCCTTATCATGAAAAATTTTAACAAAATTCTTTAAAGATGTCAATCATGCCTCAACTATCACTTTCGTATCCATACAAACTCTTCAAAAATTTACAAAAAATCCATGGCTGCAATATTACGTATACAACATTCAACTCGCATTATCACCTTCTATCTCCTCAAGCATTTAATTAACAAATTAGAACCAATATTACACTTTCATTCACTTAAGCATTTACTTGTCTTTTGACGCGAATACAAACATTGGTCATGAATGCACCCAGGTTACTCAACAAGCTTATCATTTGATACCCTATTTATAGCCCTATTAGGATAGTAACACAGTGGCAGGTTTGGGCCGATAGGTCCCAGACCAGTTAACCTTAGGTTACCAAGCTTGAAAACTCCTCAAGCTCAATCCCTTCAGTGTAGTTAGCCCCAGGAGCTAAAAGATGTTACATCACACACTCTTAAACACTAACTATTTCTTCGGGTCTTAATACCCATATATTCAATTCATCATCAATTTAATTACCCCAAAATTTAAACCTAAGAAAATATATATCAACGGATTTCTGCGAATCAAATATCACATACATAATTTTGCTAGATTACAAACTTCCGTAAATTTCTCAAAGAAGCATATACTTTAACAATTGTAACGGTATAGGCATGCTTGACTTCTCTCGTGAATTTCAACAAATTTTTCAAATAAAAAAATTGATATTTTGGGGAAAAAAATTACACTAACTTAACTCGTTGTTGTTGGGAATTATACGAATAGAACGCAGCGGAAAGTAAATTTAATTCCCAAAGCCCGAATCATCTCTAATCCTCGTGTTTAATTGTGTATAGAAAAATTACCGTTCTCGCATATGTTGATTTCTGAACGTGATCCTTTTCTCTAACGCCGAATTTGCCAACGTCTCTAATTCGTCACGCCGGAATCAAAAACCAAAAACTCCTCCTTTCTTCCTTGTCAAAGACGGCTAGAGAGAGAGAAAGAGGTGAGAGACTTTTTCTTGGAGAGAAAGTTATGTAAATTGCCTTTTGTTATTTTTCACCTTGTGATATATTTATATCATTATGAAACAATGACACTAGCATGCAAGAGCCCTATTTGGGAGTGTATTTGGCCGCCCCTTAGTGGGCTTTCGTCTTGCTTGCTAATTAATTAATCGAATAATTTATTTATCCCATAAATAAATTGATAATCCAATTAATTCAATTCCTAATTAATTTATAATTCAATTTCTCCAAGAAATTAATTAACTCATTAATTTAATTAATTAATTTATAATTTAATTTCTCCAAGAAATTAATTAACTCATTAATTTTATTAATTAATTAATTTATCCAATAATTAATTAATTAATTACGGCATCCAATGCCGTGAATTTCTCTCAAGTCTTTTTCCCATGTTTTTCCTTTTGCACTTCCTTTAAGCGCAACTCTTTAGGTTCGTCTCAAAAGGCAATTGGGAGGAATCCAAAGGGGTGTGAGTGACACCTAGCTAGTCTCATGGCTCACACCGTAACCCAATTGAGAACGAATGAATAGGATCATTCCAAACCTTTACGCCGTGAATACCGTACGTGTATAAACCTTTTATTCTTATATCTCAGTCAGGTAAGAGTCATGGTTTAAAGTCAAACTCATATAACTTGACCATATGCCTAAGCTCATAATAAGTCGAGGTATTTAAATGCTTTGGCCAAAGACTTTCATCCTCACTTATTCATGATCGCATAGGATATTTTACTCATTCACTTATGAGAGAATAAATTCCACATTGCATATCAGTTAACAATGCTACTTGCCCATCAAGTCGCACTTCGAGGTCGATTCCACCAACAGGTGATTTGAATCTAACTATTCTAATGACAGACTTGATGTCACAAGTACATCTTCAACTCGATTTCTCAGGTCAGAGGTTCACACATACCTATCACTACTTATCAGTTTCATCATTGACTGTCAATGAGTGAATACCCATGTGATGAACTGATGCGAGCCGTGTTCGAACATATCTGTCCAACTGACACGTCTATGATATAAGTTCCCACTACCATTTCCATAGTGTACGACTAGCACTTTCTCTGTCAAAACTTACATCATACAAGTCTTTATTCACTATTGATGCTCAATGAATATTTCTTAGAATTGCGAACCTTTTTAGATGTCAAGGGTCAAACCATTCTAGTGCCTTTCCTCCTATCCCACAGGAGGTAGAAGGTTCGCCTTGTCATCAAGGACTTTACGTTGTTTATTCACACCTTATAAATGCCTATAAGAAAACAACAATGAACTGTCTTATATTAATAGAAAAACCATAGTTTAGTTACAATGTTTATGCCATATAAATCTATCCTCTTTATGGCATTCGAGGGCATATACTCTAACAGTTGCACACTAAGAGAATTTAACACACATAACAACAAAGGATTTTACCCCCTCCCCCACACTTATTACATGCATTGTCCTCAATGTATAAAAATAGAAAGCATAAGAGGAATAAAAAGAGAGGCAAAGGAAAGGGACTCCTCTGAACGTAGATGTGTGAACTCGAGATCAATCCGGTGGTGACTGATTTGTAATTGGGCTTGAAGAACTTGACCCAAAAGAATTCATCGGAGAAGACGAACGAGAGTGGTCAGAATTGAGAGCTGCCGGCAGCGGAGTTGTGGTTGGTGGAATTGTCATTTGTGGACATTCAAGTTCTTCAATGGTGGGTTTTCAAGTTTTGCTGCAAAAGAATTTGGTGAAGGGAAGATTAGGGATTTTAGCTAAAAAGGGAAAGAAAAGAAAAGGAAAAACAATTTCTGGAAAATAAAAAAATTCAAAAATTAAAATATTTTTCGATATTTTTTTTTTTTTGAAATTGACTAAGGGGTGAAGTTTTTAAGCAGAGTGTAACTTATATTTGAGCATGGGCACGTCTAAGTTGAAGTCATAAATTTGCAAAGTTGTGCAAAATTAGGCAGTTTACAATTTTTAATAGAGCGTGGGCACGTCTTAGTTGAAGTTGTAATCTATCAATTCAAGAATTATTTTTTGACTAAGTTTAAAACGTGCCTTAGTATTACCTTTGGATATGTTTCACCTCAAAGAAAAAAATGAAAAATCTATAAAAAACACAAAATGAAGGAACGAGAAAAGATAAAACCTTGGGTTGCCTCCCAAGCAGCGCCTTTCTTTAACATCTTTAGCTAGACGAGGTTATGGCTCACGTTGCATAAGTGTGAGGTTCAAAGCCATCATTGTGCTAAGCTACCATTAGTAGATCATCATCATTGAGTTCAAGAATTCGCTGCATCAACAAGTCAGTAACATCTTTGACAAACATAGAAGATCATCATTAGGATACTTCATGGAATCATAAATACTAAATTCTATGATTTCACCATTTGATTCCATAGTAATTGTCCCAAAATGAATATTAATGTTAGTTCTAGATGTTTTAAGAAATGGTCTTCCAAGTAAAATGGGATCAAAATCACAAGAGTTAACTTCACCTATATCAATAACATAAAAATCAGCAGGAAGAACCAAATCATTAACTTGAACTAATATGTTTTCAAGAACTCCATCAGGATATGCATTAGTCCTATCAACTAATTGGATAATCACATCTGTTCCTTTCAATTTTCCCACATTCAAAGATTCATAGTGAGAACGAGACATGATATTAATAAACGATCCTAGATCTAACATAGCCTTCTCAATTTGCACATCACCTATCTTACAAGGAATAGTAAACATACCTGGGTCCTCACATTTTGGAGGTAATTTCTTTTGAAGGACTACAGATACATTTACCTCAATTTTTCAGGGAGTCTCTAGAATTTTCTTTTCTTGTTTTTCCTTCTCATATTCCACAAACTCACCAGGAAATGGGGGAGGTGCCTCAATTTGCTTGACCTGCTTGCTATGTGTCTTAGTCAACTTGATGAGTTGAGATTTCACTGATTTCTTCTCTAACTCTTATTCTACCTTACGTTTAGAGTTAGCAAGCCTACTAGGAAATGGTGGAAGTATTACAATTTTCTTGAGCTCTTGTAACCCCTTTTCACTTCTCAAAGTGACTGCACTAACATTCTGCTTTGGATTCACTACGGGCTGAGAGGGTAGTTTACTCGAGCTTTAGGAAACCAACTCATTCAAAGTTGTGGCTAACTGACTCATTTGACTCCCTAGGTGTTGCAGACTAGTTCTTGTCTCCTGTTGAAATTTTTGTGTGCTAATTGCCAGTGATTTAACAATTTCTTCTAGAGACGGTTGCTGTGGTGGAATTGGTGTCCTATGTTGATAGAAAGGTGGTGGGAATCCTCCAGCAATATTGGCTTGCTCAAATGACTCATATTGAAGTGTAAAACACGCCTCAGAAATATGACCGGTGTTGGAGCAAATGCTACAAGCTTTCACCTGGTGTGTATTACCTACAACCAACTTTTGCACAAGATAAGTTAAATCATTTAATCACTGATCAATTGAAGATATACTCACCTCATTCACCCCTTTGGGTGCACAGTCTTGTCGAGTACCAAACTGTTGGGAATTGGCAGGCATGTTGGAGATCAAATTTCTTGCTTCAGTGGGAGTTTTATATACCAATGCACCCCCACTTGCAGCATCTATCATATTCCTCTTCATTGTTGATAAACCTTTGTAGAAATACTGGATCAGAAATTGTTCAAGAATTTGGTGTTGTGGACAACTGACAACTGGCTACTAGTTGTTTAAACCGCTCCCAGTACTCATACAATGATTCTCCACTGATTTGCCTAATCTCGCATATCTCTTTCCTTATGTTGGCAACTCGTGAGGCAGGGAAGAATTTATCCAAAAATTATTTCTTCATTTCAGTACATGTCTCGATTGAACCAGAGGGTAGATAATATTTCCAGTCCTTAGCTTTGTCAGCTAGTGAAAACAGAAAAGCCCTCAGTTTGATTTGGTCATCAATGACATTCGTTGATTTCATCATTGAACAGACCACATGGAATTCTTTCAAGTGTTTGTGGGGATCTTCTCCTGCAAGACCACGAAAAATAGGAAGCAAGTGAATAAGACCAGATTTTAATTCGCAATCTACCTCAAGGGTAGGATATTGAATGCAAAGAGGTTGTTGGTTCATGTTTGGCATGGCTAACTCTCTTAAAGTTCTCTCATTGGCGTTGGCCATGACTTCAAGTTCCTCTTCTGAATCACTGGATGTGTTACTCAATTCCAAAGTTAAGTTCAATCTGGGAGATGAAGTAGATGGGACTCCTTGACTTGAGCACGTTGCTTGGCTTATTTTCATAGTTGGCGAGCTATTTTTTCAATTTCAGGATTGTACTAAAGTTCACTTGCACGAAGAGATTGAGGCATTAAACAGAACAGGCAACAAAAATTAACTTTATAATGAGAAATAAATCTAAAAGCACCAATCCCCAGCAATGGCGCCAAAAATTGATGGGTGTCGAATCCACACAAAAATAATTCCTACTCCTAAATTTGCAGATAGTAGTGAGCAGGGTCGAATCCTCAGGGATTGGTTCAAATTATTTCTCAAATTACTAATATTAAAATAAAGAGGGGGGATTTTTTATAATTGATTAAACTAAAATAAACTGAAAATTAAGAAAAGTAAAATTAAACAAGTAAGCTAATTCAATCGATGGTGAGATTCTAGCCTAAGGAGTTATCTCCGTTTTGATTCCAAGAGTTGTTCCTTAATACAAAAATACTTCAATGTTCATGAATAAATTGGCTATAGTTATTAACAAGCTCTAACAACCTAGTTTCTCCATAATTTATCGATAACCAAAACAAGCTCTTTGATTACTTCTCTTATTGATTAAACAACCCTAAATAAGCTCTTAAGATTTAATTTAACTATAGCATTAAGAAATAGAGAAACACCAATTCTAACCAACAAACTCGCAAGCTCGGTTCATTTAGATTAGGTCACATATTCCCATAACAATAATCAAAAATTTGTCCATAATCAACGTTATTAACTGCCACAAATATTAGAATTGACCAAACAATTACGGATTTGAGATTCTAAATGACTATATACTATTCTGACAATCAAATAACGGTCCCTTATTATTCAATTAATCAAAATAATAATATCAACAAACACAGAAAATATGCAAATACTCAATAACAAAGAAGGAAATAAACACAAATTAGTTCTCACAACTTTTGTAGAATCAAAACTTCAATAATCCTTGGTTAGAAATAAAAAATTTAGCAATACATCTTGAAAGAAAGAAAAATGCAGGAATTCTTCTTCCTCCCTTAGTAAAAAATGTGTATGATCTTAAAGTCTAAGAGAAAATGAATTAATTCCAGCTATATAATAAAATAAACCTAGCCAAAAAAGACTCCTAACAAAATAAAACTCTAATTATAATAGAATAAGGAAATTAATTCCTTACTAAGATAAAACACTAATAAAACTCCAAAAAAATAGGAAGGACTCCTAAAAACTAGGATTCTCTTCCTCTCTTTGAAAAATAACATGTTTTGCTTCTCCTTTTCTCTTTCTTCTTTTTCTCCATCTTTTTCTTCCTTTTTCTTTTTCTTTGAAATTTCACCTATCAAAATAAAAATCATAATAAAGATCTATTATTTAAATTCAAATATCAATAAAAGGAGAAAGGAAATATATGAAAAACATGCATAAAATGCACACTAACACCACCCTTCTCTCTCCACAAATATTTTATCTAAAATGAATTGCACCATCACATCATTGGTAGAAATTAAATATGACAGTTCCTTTTTGGGAAGTCTGGGTTCGACAGGTGTAGGGGGGTCATAATTAAATATCGACAGTTCCTCCTTGGGAAATCCGGGTCTGGTTGGTATAGGGGGTCATACGAGATCATAGGGGTGATTTTGTGGAGGGTTCTTCTATGCATATTGGAATCACCACTAACAATCTTGCAGAAATTTGCCAGTCAACGTCGGCATCCAACTGGCAATTAAGCTATAACTATAGAACCTGATTATTAATACCGACTATTTTCTTTTATTTTACTGTTTGACTTGCAGGACAGACCAAGGCCCAGTCATGCGCACTCTTCTACAGAGCTCCACTTTTTTTATCATGAGGTAAATATGATAGCTGATCATTTGTCAAAGGTAGGAGCCCCCAGCTCGACCTGGCAGAATACTATTACACGTGCCCTGATTTTTTGACCACTTTTTTCGGGTAGGGAACTTTTGTGTACTATAAATAGGCTTGAGTCATGGGGCCATCTTTGTATCAAGACTTGTACGACTGTTTTGATATAATGTATATATGTGTGTTTTTTATTTTGATAAAAAACATATATATATATCATAACAGATGGTGAATGAGCGAAGGTTAAAAGTACATGTTCTCAACTTCTATTAGGCTAGTAGTTGAATGATGTATGGTGTTAAGAATATTCTAATGGGGCTGAAAAATATGTTATCTTAAAATGAATGGAAGATGGAAGCGCCACTTGTCAGCCGAGCACTATGCCAATGTAGATAAGAAACATACACCTTTCGTGCTGTTCTTCTGAGCACAACCTCAGATAAAACTGAAAGAAATTTAAAAAAGATATGCCCCCACCACAAAATCATGCTACTTTAAATGTTAACCGGCGGCGGCGAAACGCAGCACCACCAGCCGCGGCTGTCGGAGCCGACACACCTCGAACCCTCAACAACACCAAGAGTCCTAACCATCCTTTCCTACGTGCTCGAAAAGCTGGTCTCTCGCAATGACCAGTTAAGCCTTGGCGGCGGCGCCGGGAAGAGCTTGAGCGCCTTTCACGGCGTTCGACCGCCGGCAATTAGCCTGGACAAGTATGTGGAGAGAATATATAAATACACAAGCTGTAGCCCGTCGTGCTTCGTGGTGGGGTTTGTGTATATAGATAGGGTGGTGCATAAGTATCCTGACTCACTTGTGGTGTCGCTCAATGTTCATAGGTTGCTCGTCACTAGTGTTATGCTTGCTTCCAAGATTCTTGATGATGTGTAAGTTTCCTATTTCTTGTTTTCTATCTTTGTTCATTAAACATTGGATGTATAGGTCCATATCTGATAATCGTAGATAGTTTGGGGCGAAATCTATGATAGACGAATATAGATACGAGGATAGTAACACGATACGAATACGAAATATGACAAATTTCAAAAATTAAAAATACGTTACGCTGAGGATACGTGTATGTATATATGTGTATAATATTTTAATTCAATAAATTTATTTAGATAAATAAAATTTGGTCTAGTTCTTTAAGTTTGTTTGTTATTTGTTTAAGTTTTCATTTTTAATAAAAGACCAAAATCATTATCTATTTTCCTATTTTAGCCGAAAAACTATTGCATAATTTTAGAAAATCACTCTGCCCGGTATCTGAGGCGTATCGGATTCTTCAATTTTTGTATCGGATACGATATTCAGAATTTCTCTGATCTTTTTATTTTCAGACAGTTCAAAAATGTCTCAGACACAACATTCGGGAGCTAGTATCCGTAGCAACTAGCAAATATGGGTACGATGTGTACACAATATTGCACGTGATCATTTTTTAGAGTATTCCTACGTCATAGGCGATATCTATTATTTTTGAGTTTATGTATATTCTAAGTAGCATCCCATGAACATGACATATCCAATATGATTATATTATTATCATATGGAGATATTGTGACTACGATACCCAATATCTTTGATTTTATTTCTACTAATTAGATTTCGACGTTTTTAGGGAGACATCCTATAAGATAAGATGTAGTCAATGTGTTATCAAAATATACGATAAATGCTTGTTGGTGGCGAACTTATTTTGGTTACAATGCTAGGTTAGATAATAACATTATATTTAATTATATTTAATATTTTTTTATTATGTATTAACGAGCTGTGACTAATGATATTTATATTGTTATGCAATTTTTACTATTTTTTGTGTATTATCTTAGCGTTATATAATTTATTTATTCTGAATCTCCTGATAATATTTCGATTCTAAACCTTACCATTATTAATACCTACACCACAAATTTCATTCCACGGTCCGGATCCCCTTTTCTTGTTTATTCTCTAAATACATATTTCATTTATAATATTCTATTAAATTCCATCTAATTTTTTTAAGATTTGCTCTATCAAAGAGTTTACAAGGCAAAACCACATTATTAAAACTATTCGTTTAACAGGGTCCGCGCGTAGACTCACTACAAACACAAACATAGACAATTGCAATTATTTATTATATATAAAAAAAAAAAAAAACTCATTGCTGCCAAGCATGTGGGTTTACTAAAAAGTTCAGTGATTTCTAAGATTTCTGTCACCATTTCACTGTATAACAAAGACTCGCAATTCAAATTAGCAACATGAAACATTACTTGTTTATCAGACTATTGTGACACACAATTTATTGTCAAAATGATTTATAGTAGTTCAATTATTTTTCTCTAGAATTTGATTCTTATGGATGTATTCGAAGATCTCAACCATATTTCTTTATTTTTTTGTTGTGAAAAATAATATTCAGGCACTACAACAATGCATTTTACGCCCGAGTTGGAGGAGTGAGCAATGCAGAACTGAACAAGCTTGAATTAGAGTTGCTATTCCTGTTAGATTTTAGAGTATCTGTGAGTTCCCGAGTTTTCGAGAGCTATTGTCAACATCTGGAGAAGGAAATGTTGTGTAATGGCGCCATAGAAAAGCCACTGACTATTACCAACACCATCGATGATGTTACCGAGATATCTGTGGAAGATACACAAACTTCTTCACCACCTCAATTGGTTGATTCATAGAAAACTGAATTTAATTATCATAGTATAATTAATTCATTTCAGTTGATTTCAGTTTTTACTTGTGATTTTTCCATACTAATCTTAATCAAGTTTTGCATGTGTTCATAATCCATGTAAAAGTAAGAAATGCCAATTTTTTCTGAGTCTCTTGCATGGAAAGGAGATGCAGATTGCTGGAAAGATGCATCATTGGAGTTTGGATGCGTTTCCGATCTTTTATTCAAGATGTTGTTTTGTTACGTATTTCATTGCTCATATTACACCACGTATATATATATATATATATTCTTTAAATATAAAAGATGAATTTTATACAAAATTTGTATGTATGAAATAAGAACCATTTTAGAATAGAAGCCGTGTAGGACATGCTTTTCATGCACCAAGATGATTTATGAATTTAAATCAGTGCAAGAAGATACTAATAAATACATCATTTTGTTAATTAGGATTTCAATAATTAAACTAAATTTATGGAGTATCATATGCCCAGATGTCTTTCACTACAACAAAAACTATTGTTAGTGATAAAATTGCAAGTGACAATATTAAAATTATCATTAAATATATACAATGAGTGACAATAATTTTTGTTTTGTCACAAAAACAATTTTTAATGACAAGAGTTTCTTTGTCGCTATTGACAATTAGTGACACATGTATAGTGACAACACAAATAGAGTGACAACTATAATTGTTGTCACTAAATTATATATCACTAAAGATGTGTCACTAATTGGTAATAATGACAACAAATTTCTTATCATTAAGTATAAGAGTGACAACATCTACATAAATCTTGTCACTATTAAACATTCAAAACCTATTCTTGTGACAAAATAAAATATTTTTGTCACTAAAAATCTACAATTAGTTACAACTTTGACATTATGATCACTTGATATTTTGTCACTAATGTCTATTTTTTTTTTGTAATGTTTAAACTTGTTGATACTACGAAAATGATTATATTCAACCCAAAAATATATGACTTTAAAGCAAGGGAGTGTGGCCTAGCGGTCACAAGGCCTTTGGCCGTGAGAATCCACCCAGATTCAAACCTCAGGTGATGCTTGGTAAGGGGAGTTTTCTCCCCTATCCTGCCCTGGGGGGTGGTTTCAAAACACAGGTGATGCTTGGTCTGGGGAGTTTACTCCTCCGTCCTGCCCTGGGGGCCCCTGCGCTTATCGAGTCCGTCGCCTATGGGTTACCTAGGGCGGTTTACCTTTATACGTGGTTTGCGGGCTATTGTGTATGGACAGGTTTGCTCTGTTGGGTGACCGGCGGAGATTTATCCTGGGATTTCCAAAAAAAAAATATATATGACTTTATGTACAAGCTATATATAAGAATCAAGAAAAAGAACCTTAATCTAGTTACAATAAACCATCGCCCTCCCTGTATAGATGAAGCACTGCCGCATTGCCTTCAAAGTCAAGGCACCAACAGTTGAGCGAAGGCGACACCTGTACAGTGGTGGCGTGATTGTCCTAACGATGTGGAGGTCGGGGCGAGCAGCAATCCTCGATCGAATATGCTAATATATAAGAAAATGCAAAATCGGTAAAGTTGAGATAAAAAAGTGTAAAAAAAAAGAAAATTTATATAAAAAAAGTACCAAAACTCGAAAAGTTCTGGTAGGTTAGGGTATGTTTGGTTATGTTTTCAACTCATGTTTGGTCCAAAATCCCCACCAAACAATGTTTGGCTCACACAATATTTGATCAAAAATACACTACTTTTTTGGTCCAAAAAAAACATAATAATTATTTTCTATCTTTCTACACCTACTTTGTCCCTACACTCCTCTCTATGTGCTCTCTCTCTTCTCTTTCCTCTCTATCAGACAAAAACTTCATGATTTGACTGCTACAGTAACTTTTGTTCCCTCTGGAAACAAAACCAAACATTATCTCACCAAAAAAACACACCCAAAAACCAACTCCCAAAATAAAACCAAACACAATCTCATCAAACACGCACGTATCCCCATAAATTTTTCACCAATAATTCTCACCAAAATACCATCCCAAAACATAACCAAACATAGCCTTAATGTTTTTACCCCAATGGGGCTTAATTGTAAGATATTTAGTAGTTTAATTGTGAAAAAATTTAAATACATGAGGGGTTGTTTATGTAATTTTAAACACACGAAGGAGTTGTGGCGTAAATGAAAGAAATGTCCTACATGAGAGGGGTCGATATGTAATTTTAAATACATGAGGGAGTTGTTGCGTGATTACACGTTATACGAGGGAGGTTTATGTAATTTTCCAATAGATATATAGTAGGAAGTGCGGCGGGCAGCAGGGAGGGGTTTCAATGGAGTCCTCCTCAATCGACGCTCAATTCTCCGACTCCGACCAACAACTCTCCGCTCTTCTCAACCCTCCACCCCTTCCTCAAGTCCAGGCACGATATAATTTATATCTATATATATATATATATATGCAATTCTTTAGTTCTTCTTCTTTTTTGGTATGTATAATTAAAATGTAATAATAATAGTGTTACAATACAAAACTTTCCACAGGAATATTTCGAAGAGGTTGTAGCGAAAAGGCAATACTGTGGCCTCAAAATAAAACCAGATGGCGAGAATGGCAAAGGTACAGCAGTCTTACAAAGATTGAATACTAGCAGTTTTGCATTTTACTTTATTATCGACTTATTACTGTGCAAGAACCCTTTTCAGTTTTTGCAACTATTGTAGTGGGGATAATTGCTGAAAGTTTGTATTTATTGATGGGGTAAATTGCAGATACCCCATCCTAATTGCGAAAAACACCTCGAATTGAAAAAATTACCATAACTTCTCTGTCAGTAAAAGCCGAATACTATTCACCTGTCACAATACAATTTCAGCTCTGTTAGTAAAAGCAGATTACAATTTCACCCGTCGACAGAGGGTGTGTTGGTAATTTGCAAAACCTCAGGGGACTGTGTGTATGTAGTTATCCCTATTTGATGAAATTCTAATTGGGGGCAGGAGCTTATAGTGAGGTGGGGTTTAAAGAAGGTGACCTTATATTGAAGGATCAGATGCTTGTTGGTGCTCAACATTCTTCTAATAAGGTATTATTGCACTCAGTGGATATGTTTATGAATATTCTTTTAAGTAATGATTTTTTCCATTTTGTTTATCACTTTCGGATTTTTTTTTCCATCTTAAATGTGGCAGATTGATTGTTTGGTGTGTAGCTTTTGCTTCCGGTTTATTGGCTCGATAGAGCTTCAAATTGGGAGGAAACTACATTTGCAAGAATTAGGTGTCTCTGCAGATGATGAATGTGGGTCATCTGATGGGCCGAGAAAAAGAAATTCTATCCCTCGAGATACTATTCAGTCATTGATGAGTGGGAACTTGCGGTTACCATATTCAGAGGAGTTCCCTCTGCCTTCAGTTTTTCCATGTCAGGGAGGATGCGGAGAGGCTTATTATTGCAGGTAGTTTACATATTCCAATCGTTGATTCATAACCACAAAGAAAAGGAGATTTTCTCTTGTTTAAACCATGTTAATTTTGTATTTAGGAAAAAAGAGGATTTTTATGTAACCAAGACTTGTGTTTAACATACCTGAAAATAGAGATATTGCCACTCTTTGTTGAGGTTTGTGCCTGTTAAGTTTCTCCATGCAATTTTGTAGCAAATCATGTGCGGAGGCTGATTGGGATTCATTCCATTCTTTGCTCTGTATTGGAAATGGATCATCCTCGCCAAATACAGAAGCGCTTTCAAAATTCATGCAGCATGCTAATGGTAAAGCTGTTATAAATTACTTACCTATCTGGATAACTATCCCTCGGTGCACTCTCTCTCTCTCTCTGATATCCATGCTTCCATTTTCTACCCTTTGCAGAAACAAATGATATCTTCATCCTTGCTGCCAAGGTAATATCATTCTCGCTCTGCTTGTTCTTGTCTCTGATACTTCTACAAACTAGTTTTTATTGCCTAATACCTCTCGTTCTCAGTTGAGTTCCTAATCTGATACAGTTATTCCAGTAAGAATACTTTTGAAATGGGAAGATTTTACTCTTTGCAAATGTAATGGAGTATTAACAGTACCTAGAAGTGAAAAATCCAACTTAATTTGTTAAAACAAGAAACTGATTTCTCATCAGAGCACAGTTTTATCATGTTTACTAGCTGGGATGAGTAAACATTAACTCTTTGCGACAAAACGACAGATCATAGGCATGCTATGGTGTGAAAAACTGAACCTTGGGGAACGAGCACACTCTGGACCATTCGATCATCTTAATACCTAGAGTTTCCTTGTAAGAAGTGAAAAGATGTAAGCCTCAGTCACATCTTAGTGTGTGGCCTAATGAACTTGTTACATCTGGGACTAGGTTGTGATGTTCCGAAAAATTTCTTTGTCACCCTTGGGAAGTATCATTTGCAGAAGAATGGGGAATTTTGATTTTATGTTGTGAAATAAATGCATCGAATGCAAAGTAGTATCAAACTGCTTGGTGATCTTTCTAATATAACAACGAGATGCACTGGTGCTTTAGTTCGTTGTCAGCTGTTCTATGAAGTGACAATACATAAAAAAAAAAAATTGTTTCGAAAATACGTAATGACTAAAATTGTCATCAGCCTATACGGATGTGATCAGAAGTCTGGTTTTCCAATTAACTTGTTTTCATTATAGTTCACATTTGAGAATTTGATAAGCCACAAGCTTGTCAGAATAATTTTCATCAGATGTAATCCATTCAGAACAAGCTTCATATTAGCTTGTATTGGTGAGAAACTCATTTTCTTTAAACACAGAAAGTCTTGGTAGAACCAAATATCATATCTGTTTCAATTAAGAATTTCTCTCATATTTTTTGTCATCATATCTGTCTTAGATTAAGAATTTCTCTCATATTTTTTGTCCATTTTAACTAGCATGTTTTCCAGGGTCTTTATCCATGAAACAGATCTGAGTTATTTGCTTCACAAGAAATATCTCATTGATAATTATATTTTAAGTGTTTCTATTTCAGGTGATATCTTATACCATTTTAAGATACAGAAAGTTCAAAGCGGCTCATAAACGGTGGGGGAAGCATACACAAGGAGGCAATTGTGTTTTTCCTTTGCTATTGGAGGCATGGAAGCCGGTGTCGATGGGATACAAGAGAAGGTACTTGACAAGCTTTACCTCCCAAAGACTTCTTTAATCTTCTTTTTCTCATATTTTGTACAGCAGTCATACCATTAAGTTGCTCTACACCGAAAATCATACCTTCGGAAACCGTATATGCCTTTGAAAATTAAGATATTGAAACCTAGTATTGGTAGAACCAGTGTGTTGTTGGGTTGGACATTACAAAATTATACCTGGATTAAAAAATGACTTACAATATTTGAACTTGTTAGCTGCATATTTGTCCTCAAATGTCATGCTGCTTCCTAAGATCCTTCTGTCGACTAACTTTCTTCATGTTCATCTCTTGCTTCTAAATAAATTTCAATTTGCATGAGGAACTTTGAATATGAAATAGATAGTCCAGTCTTTGTTCTTTAATGCGATTACTTGAACGTGGCATCTCTCAATGCCATTTTACTTCTCCTGTGAACCTTTTTAGCCCTTCTTCATCTGACCTGGTCTCCTGTTCTACACGGCCTTGCTGATGATTTGAAATTGCTTGTCTCATTTTCCAGTACTTCTGTAGAATGGAAGGTTTATAAATGCTTAATGAGGCAGTTTATTATTCCTAGAAGTATGTTTGATCATATGAATTACTTCATAATAGATGTTAATTTGTCTCTAGGTGGTGGGACTGCATTGCCCTTCCAGAAGATGTTGATTCTTGTGATGAAACTGAATTTAGAATGCAAATAAAGGACTTGGCATTTGAGGTAATCATCATCAGTAGAACGTTTAGTAAAATTTCTAACAAAAGATATAAAGTGGTTAATTATTTAATAAATTTGCTGTATCCTGTACTGTTAACAAATTGACTTTAGTTTGAGCATAAATATTCATGTGTATCCTTGTAGCACTGAATAATTACATTGACGTGCTTTATGACTTGCAATGTTTTAGTAGGATCTCCTCTGAAGGTTTTTTTTTGTGAACTATAAAAAGGATTGAGAATTATGTTAATCATTTAATTTCTGCTTAAAAGAAAATGAAGGAACAAATTTAATCATTTTAGCCAGACATCAGCCTTTTAGCCTGAAACTGATGCTATATCTAGTAATACTCTTCTGTGGCTTATATTATTTTGTTGAAAATGTGTGTTTGAACCACCAGTATTATTCATCATGTGGCTTTTGTTTCACCGAAAGATATGGGAAGAGAAAGTCAAATAGCATCAGCTAGTATAAAAAGTATTCTTAGATTTCAATTTACTAGCTTAACGCACTCCAACTTGAGTATATCTTTTCCACTTGGGTCATAATCATGTCAGTCAATTGTGAAGGATTCTGACGACTATGCACTCTTAAGAAGTTTTGAGTTCAATTGTACATTTTTATTGGAATGTCCTTGATATGCATTCTTGTTATTTCCAAGGTTTTGAGGGATTTCATGGCAATTCCTTAATACCCGAATTTTTTGATGATCATTATAACTTTAACTGCATGAGTAATGATACATTAGAATTTAAATTATTCCAATTACCGAGCACAGTCATTTTTTAGCTGAGATATGCAAACTCTTGCAACTTTCGGGGGGGCCCTCCCCCAACCCCGAAAACTAGTTTGAACAAAGTACCTTTAAGAAAAACCATAAAGAAAAAAAAAAGAAACAAAATGAGTTGGTGCGACGGGGGAGAGTACTCCCTTACATTTCACAAAATCTATTTTTGAGAACATAGACTCTAAATCGGGATTTGAAACTGGTAATATTACAATATATGCTAAGGGGTTAGTCAAGGATGAAGTGCTTTGCACTTTTAATTTGTCTCATGATTTGCATAATGAATCTAATGACTTCTTTTGGAATTGTTTAGTCACTGCAGCTCCTGAAGGAAGCCATATACGACAAGGAATGTGCTCCATGTATCCTACTTACTGCTGTATCTGCAGCAATTTACCTTTTGAACCATTATTATATACATTATCCCTCCAAATTTGAAGTTCTTAACTTTTCAAAGTATTTTCTGTCGACATCTATGGTCATATTATTGGCATGTTTGAGCTGAATAACCTGTAAGTCTTTCGCCGGTTCAAGCTCTGTGCTACAGTTTGAGTTATTAAATAAAGTCATGTGGCTTTTCCTACTTTTATACTCCTCCCATCCAACAAAAGATGTCCTGTCTGATTTTTTTTCAGGAATTAACAGAAGTTAATTTTATGAATTTTTTTTCCAAAACTGCCCTTGTTTTTGTAAATTTATGTATTACATTTGGAAGTCATTGTTGAATTGAAAAGAGAACATAGAATTTTCTTCGAAATGGGTGGCATGATTTTAATTTGATCTGTATTGTTGCTATATTATTCATAAATAGAATAGAACTTATTTCCTTTGATAAAGCAATTCTGTGCAAAATAAATGGTTTAAGGTCAAGTAATACAATAAATCCCGACTTTTATAGTGAATGACAAATACTGCTCGACAAATTAAAACAGAATATTAGATATCATTTGTGGGACGCAAAGGTAGGAGTACTTTTCTATGCAAGAGTGTAGCACTAACCTATGCCTCTCCTATATTGACAGTGATTTGGTAGTAGCATCTCCAGTGGAGGATTATTTTTTGTACATCGATGATCTCCCACTCTCCCAAAAAGTTAGTATTTAAGGACACATCTTTTGTTAGGGTTATTGCAGCATGAAAAGCTATAACTTTATTTTCATTTGTAATTCATTGCAGAAAGAAGCTGAAAAGATAACAAAATCTTTTCTCGATGCTCTTGGGGAGGATTATTCGGTTTCTTGCGAGGGTACGTGGCTGTTCTAGTTTACTTCCATCTAGAAATTTGTACAAATAAATTACTAAGCACTATTTATACTCTTAGGCCATGTATACTGGGTATTCTGAAATTCAAACCATTTTATCTTAAAAGCAAATATTTTATCTTAACAATATATAAGCTTGCATTATTTGTGTTTGGTACTTTATTTGTGTGTTACTATCACTTCCATAGTATTGAAACTTCCGTGTCAGTAATTTTCCATTATTTCGACACAATATCTGCATTGGTACTTTGTTACTAGACTTGAACCTTGTGAAAGTTCGACATTTGTTAAATTTGCAACAGGTACTGCGTTTTTCCCTTTGCAGAGTTGTATGAATCATTCATGTATTCCTAATGCAAAAGCATTTAAGCGAGAAGAGGTACGTATATGAAGTACTTCACCCTTATTTTTTTCGATTGGTTGAATTAGTCTGATCGTGTTACTTGGACAGTAAAGGTCCGCTTCATAATACATGTTCGCTTCTTTAGTTTTATGGCGTCGGGATTTACTATTATGATCTTCAAAATTCAGAATTTTTTTTGAAATGAAGACGTGTGAGTAGAAGTGTTACACTCACTCCTCATTTTATTCCAAATTGAACTATGCTACCACATAACGTGCCTGACTACCTTTCAAATAAGTCCAAGTGAAACACCTCAAGATTCAATGGTCGCGTTTCCCTTCATTCACTAGTTTTCACCCTGTGCCAAGACATGGGAAAATAGCTATCTCATATTCTCATTCAAGGATAGTAACAACTGATGTATAATTTTTAGAATACAAACTTTATCAAAAATACAAACTGATGGATAACTTCATAAATAATATATAGATAGAGAGAACTTAGTTTGTTTATTCGAATCCAGATTGAATTGCAAACGATTTTATCTTGAATTACAAACTTGGACACCTTTTGGATAAAATATGGATGTGTCAAAATTTAATAGAAGTATATAATTGCTTATGTGACAAAATCATATCTTCAGTGTGCACACACATGGTGCTTATACATGACAATCAGTTTTCTCTCAAATGGTTATGATAGCGTGTTTTTTGGTTTGATTAGGACAGGGATGGCCAAGCGACTATACTTGCTTTACGACCAATCATTAAAGGAGAAGAGGTCATTGTTCCATTTCCGAAAAAATACTTTCAATTGCTCTTCATAATGTTTTCAAGTGCTAGTTGTCTTTTTTTTATGACAAAAACTGACATTTTTGCATTTCCAAAATCCGTGTTTCCAGATAACTATATCGTACATAGATGAGGAACTTCCGTATGAAGAGAGACAAGAATTGCTTGCTGACTATGGCTTCACATGCAAATGCCCCAGATGTTCAGAGGAACAACCATAAGACACGGTTAGATATGTACGCACCTATTTTTTGCCGTCTGCAAAAGAAAAGAAAACGGTGCCTGATTTCAATAGTAAAGTAATGTATCTTTAAGTGCCAGTTTTTTTTTTTTTTTTAAATTGTCTCAATTTTGACAAGATTTTGAGAATCATTCAATTTTGGTCTCAGAATTTAAATTATGCTCTCCAGTAGACCATAATAAAGATACAGCATTGTAACTCCAGAGTTCCTACTGAGTTTATTGAAAGAAAATGTTACATGGCATCATCGTCATACCATCGTTTTTCACATTTCCTTGATTTTTTTTTATTTTTTTTTTAGTAGTTACATTTCCTTGATTTAGAATGTATTAGTGTATCAAATCTATCAAAATCAATGAAGTGTAATATTTTTTAGTCAAAACTAGGACAGTGAAAATACGATGGTAGAAAAATGGTGATATATAACATTGTTTTTTCTTGAAATTTTACACACACGCATATAAGTGTATGTATAAAGAAAGATATTGGTGATTAATATTATTGTACCCCTTAATTATTACAAGTATTATTATTGCTTATAGTTTTTAAAAAGGGATGGTAGGTGTGTTGGTCCTAATTGGCATACAAATAAGGTCTAGAAGGGTGGTTGAATAGATATCATTGAAGTTTTCTGGATTTCAAGATTTACTGAGGCTGGAATACGTTGAAATTGACCAGTGATAATGAAGATTTTTTGAAAGAAATTTTGGGTTTCAGTTCTAAACACTTGAACAAAGTAGGTTCAAACTTTCAATGCTTAGATCTAGTGTCGCACAGTGGAAATAATTCTATAGTTTGTTTTTAAATGTTTTAGAGCGTAATGAACTTAATGGTTCAATTGCATGTTTTCATCCTTAATTCTGAAATTTTGCAGCAACAGTCACAGCAGCCTGCATTTCTAACAAATCTGAGGTATGATGGCCATTGTCACGTACATCATCATGCATCCTTAAGCTCATTAATGCTCATTATTGACGCATTAAATACATTCAAATAGATGCTCGTTTAGATAAATTCCCATCAGTAATTGCAGTTTAATCCTCGGGTGTGCTTCAACAATTTGATCACTTTCCAACGCTTGGTCGATGCAGGAGATCATCTCATAAAGAGCTTCAACCTTGATCACACCAGTTTTGATGTCATTCACTGCGAACTCTATCAACCATATCGTCTCTTCATCTCTTGCGAACTCTATCAACCATGTCGTCTCTTCATCTCTGGCCTTGATCCAAAAGACACCACGGAATAATTTGTTAAAGTTTCAAAGTACTTATAATGAAGCTATGAAACTAAACTTACATAATTTTACGGGTCTAACACAGAGAAAATTGAATTATTGGTACGCTAAACGGGAGTGTACGTTTTTTTCATACAATAAAGATGACTTTTAAAATTTTAGTGCAAAAAAGTTTAGTTTTTGGCAATTTCAGTACAAATCATGCCCAAAAATTTCAAATCCGCCGGCAATGTTTATGTGGCACCCAAATTTGGAAAGTTTTGTGTTTGGCGGGAAAATTACCTACGTTCCACCCAAAATTGGGGGGAAAGGAGGAAAAAAGTCGAAATTATCCCTCAACTCGCATGTGAAGATAAAATCAAAAAAAACAAAAAATTAGAAAATATTTTTATGTTCAAACTTATTTCTAATCTGAAAAAATTAAATTTAATTAAAAAACATAATATTTAATATTTAGATAAATGCAAATATAGTTAGAAAAATATTGAAAACATCAAACAAATTTAAAACCTCAGATATTATTTTTAATGGCGAATCTTTTCTTTTGTCTCGTGATATGATGCTTTCTAGTTTTTTTCTTTTCAGAAAATCCAAGAAACTAATTTAGAAAAAAACCAAAAACGAAATCAGTACTTTGTGGAGCTTAAAAATAAAAAAAGAATCAGAAATTTTTTAAAAAATTAAAAATTATATCTTGAACTGATTTGATTGTTTTTTTTTAAATATCTTTTAATGGTGGCAATAGATTTCCATTGACAAAAAATATATTAATGAAAAACTCAGAAAAATTAAAAAATCGTAAAAAATAGGCAAAATATAAAATAAAATAAAAACTTAGAAAACAAAATAAAAATAAGGAAAAATTACTAAAACCCTCCTAAAATAAATTTTTATATTCAAAAAACCCATGATAATATATGTCAATCCAAAAACCCATTCCACCAACTTTTCATTCAAAAAAATCCAAAATTTAGGGCTAAAAAATTTATGGACTTAATTGTCCTTAGCCATCTAGATTAAGAATTAATTAATTATACTTTTGTATAGAAACTTATTTATTTAAAACTTTTATATTGATTACCGACATTAATTGAAACTTTTAGATTTTTAAAATTTTTAAAAAAATTTTAAAAATTTATTTTTAGATAGATGTCATGCTAAAATTCTTATAAGAATATTATAAATATTAAAAATTTAAAATAAAATTCGTATACAATTTATCATCTTAAAATTCAAAATGAAAAAAAAATTTAAAAATAAAATCAGTGGATCAATTCTTAACTTAAGAATTAAGGGTAATTTAGTCCAAAATATTGTTATTCTTGAATTTTGGGTTTTTTGGAATGAAAAATTTGTAAAATAAATTTTGAGATTTAAAAATATTTTCATTGGGTTTTGGATATAAAAATTTATTTTAGAGAGATTTTAGTAATTTGCTATAAAAATAATTTTCAAAAATCAGAAAGTAGTAAGAAAAAATAGTAAAAAATAGAATAATAGTATTATAATCTTTTAATTTTTATATTATCTATAGATATATTAATTATAATTTTTTTATTTGTAATAAACAAAAGAAAAATAACATAGATATAATATTTGAATTAAAATTTCCAAATAATTTAAATAACTTAGCAAAAAAAGAAAAAAAGAAAAGAAATAAATTGAAAGTATTTGAGTTAAATCCCCAAATTAAAAGTCAATTTTCCCTCCACATGAAAAAATATCCAAATTCAAATCAATTTTTCCACCAAATCACATTTTTCGATGAAATCAAAATTTTTCGGCGGGATTGGTACTGAAATTGCCAAAAATTGAACTTTTTTGTACTAGAATTTAAATGGTCCTCTTTACGGTATGAAAAAAAAATACACTCCTCTTTACCGTAGCAATAATGCAATTTTCCCATCTAACACAAAGCCTAACTGTCACCATCATAACTCAAAACAATAAATTGGATCTACAAATTTTCCTAATTTTTATAACGAAAATACCTGAAATTCTTCTTGCATCATACTATCATGTTGCAGGTATGAGGGCGAAGATCTCTTAACATAAAAACTTAATGGAAAATCTTGATGATTCCTCCCCCCGTGTTGACAGTAATCGCTATGATGAATGCCTCCACACCACAAACACAAATCTTCCACTTGGCTCCCATAAGCTCCAACATTCCATCCTTGTCGTGACCGATAAAAGTTATTATCATTCATCTTTTCAAGAAAAAGAATAAAAATATTATATATAAAAAAGAAAAAAGAAAGAAAGATTTAAGCTTAGAACAGATAAGAGAATCTCAATATTAAATAAACAACTATCCCCGGCAACGGCGCCAAAAACTTGACACACAAAATCCTAGCAAGTGTACTAGGTCGTGCAAGTAATATAGTGGATGTAAGTCCGGATTATCGTACCCTAGAGACAATTGTATTTAAGTACTGAAATTACTGTGTTATCTAATTCTAAGTTAAATCAAGAGATGAAGATGTGAATTATGAATTAAAATATTAAATAACAATTACCAACTAATGAGAAAATCAACTTTGAATTAAATCAACGAGAAAAGTGATTAAGGCACATGATTCAACCAATTATTTAATTTGAGTACGATTCTATCTTACCGGATTATTAGATTGATTAGGTTAAGGCGAAATTCCCTAAATTACTTACTATCCAATCTCTTGGTATAGCAATTCTATTTTCATTAACGATTTCTATATCTCTATATGAAATTCAAATTAATGAAAACGCATTACAAAGATTCATGGAATTTCCCGTTTTCACGGAAAGCACACACAAGGAAATCGAATCTATCTCTAGTCAATTTTACGTTGTGGTGTTTAATACCTAGATGCATCCCTACTTTATCTCCTCTCGGTCTCAAAACTAAGCACAAATTCATACGATTGGTAGCTAAGCAATCATAAGCATTAAGAACAAATATTAAACACATAACCCAAAACAAATTTAATCCGAAAAAATAATACTCATAAATCAAACATAGTTATTGGATTTCACATGGCCTCAATCAAAGGGAAATTAAGTCATAATCATAAAAGAAAAGAGATAATTTATCTTGAAAGACATGTTCAATGAAATCAAATCTAAAAGCATGAAATTAAAACTCCCTAATAACGTTTCTTGATAGATCTTGCTTGAACTCTCCTTCTTCATAGACAAAGATGGAGTATCCTCGCGTTCTTCTTCTTCCCCAGACTTCTCTCAACCCTCTTGGTGTGTTTCAAAGTGTCAAACCCTCAAAAGTGGGCAAAAGTCCCGAATTTTGACCTAATAACGCGTATTTATAGATGCTGAAATCGGCCCTTAGCCGCGGCTAAAAAGACGGTAGCCACGGCTAAAATCTGCTGTTCACGTTTTTTTGCCTATTTTAGCCTTGGTAACTTCATATCTTCAAAGCACAAAGGTTCCTTCATGATTACCATGGCTAAGGGTCTTTATAGCCGTGGCTAAAGGAGTATTTTGAGAACTTATTTGATCTTTTCATTCATTTTTGCTCCAATTCTCAAATAACCTATAAAAACACAACCAATCACAAAATCAAAGCATATGTGGCATAAATACACTCAAGAACTCATCAAAATACAAGAAAAGAGGCGCCTAAAAGGCGTAAAATACGAGCTTATCAATATTCAAGAAGTCAGAACCAACCAAAAAATTACAATTTGCTTTAAACGGACGTTTCAGCTGGCAAACAAACCATTCATCAAGTTTAAGCATGCATTACAATGTTTGTCTGATGTTGAAAAATAAAATGTAGAAAGAGATAGATAAGTCTTCAATAAGCTCATTTCTCCTTAGAAGGCTGAGGAAGTACTTGGAGTTTCTTTGGCGCTTGACTCTGACTTGGTTTTAGATGCAGAGTCTGCTCAATCTAATGCATAAGTCCGACTTGATCTTCTTCAGTCAGTCATCAGATTCAATAAGTTCCATAAACTCATTGTCATCATTGTTGTTGGATAAAATGGTACAAATTGTGGTTGAGTACGAAATTCGAACGCCGTTAGTATCCGGGATACTTAAGATTATTGGATAATCTTAATCTACGTTCCGAGTAGATGAGTTTAGCATTTCGAATTTCTCTAATCGGAACGAATGAGAAATTAAGTGCTAAATTGAAGGGTTTGAATTGTGTATCCCATATTTTGATATAATTTTATCCAATATGTCATGCATATATCATGAATGACACAACACATTTTAATGGAAAATATGTCATGAATACATCATGAATGACATATGAGCACTTCAAGGTGGTGGAGCATCTTGGATGGCTAAGATTTGATCTTAGAAATGGATGGTGTGGATTGATTCTTATGGAAATGGATTTTGCCTATAAATAGCAACCATTCCAACCATTTTGAAACACACCAACTCAAAACACAACATATTTCTCTCTAAGTGTTCTTGAGTTTTATAAAATCATCTTCATCTTTTTCTTGAGATTTCAACAGTAAATTAAGTTCGTAGTTTTCTGAAATTTGAAGTGGTTTAATCTTCAGAAAAAGAATATCGTTGTATCTTGGGACACTTGTTGCAAGAACTCGTACCACCAAGGCGGGGCAATTTAGTGTTAAGGATAGAGAGTTCTCTCTCGCCTCGATATAATCTTTCTTTGTTATTATCAATTTGATACGTTTGTGAAGTTTTGAAACAACAAACTTAACACTAAATTTTCTTGTTGTTGTTCAAAAGTTATCACTTGTTCAAATGGAAAATATGGGAAATGTTGATGGTGCTACTCTTGATTTCGGTCTTGGACCAGGTGCTATTCATAGTCTCGGTATTATCAATGGCTCTGGTGGAGGTTCTGGTTTTAGTTACGATTCAGGGCTGGGTCCTGGTTCCGGTTTTGGCATTGGCTCTGGTGGGGGTGCCGGGCTAGGTTCTGGTTCAGGGTTGGGCCCTGGTTCCGGTTCTGGCTCTGCTCCGGTCCCTCCATTTGTTTCAATGGCTAATCCTGTTATACCGGTTCAGGCTGAAAAACCGGAGAAGTTCAGCGGGGCTGACTTCAAGAGGTGGCAACAAAAGATGTTGTTTTACCTCACGACTTTGAACCAAGCAAGGTACTTAAGGGGAAATGCTCCTTATGTCCCGGTTGAGTCAACTGATAGTGATCTGAGGAAGGCATATGATTCCTGGATACATGGTGATTTCCTTTGCAGAAATTACCTACTCAATGGATTGAATGATTCGCTTTACAGCATATATTCAGAAGTAAAAACTGCCAAAGACCTCTGGGAGGCACTGGACAAGAAGTATAGAACTGAGGACGCTGGACTAAAGAAGTTCGTGGTCGCGAAGTTCTTAGACTTCAAAATGGTAGACTCTAAGTCTGTGACAAGCCAAGTTCAAGAGTTTCAAATTATATTACATGAAATTCATGCTGAGAACATGGCTCTGAGTGAGTCCTTCCAAGTAGCTTCTATCATTGAGAAGTTACCGCCTTCTTGGAAGGATTTCAAGAATTACTTGAAGCACAAACGAAAGGAGATGAGTCTAGAAGACTTGGTTGTCCGACTCAGAATTGAGGAAGACAATCGGGGATCAGACAAGAAGCTCCTTGTGCAGGCAATGGCAAACATTGCTGAAGTTCCGGAGAGTTCTGACCGGAAGAGAAAATTCCAAGGAAATTCCCAGAAAAAGAAGGCTGCCGGGAAAGGAAAGTCAAGGGCGGGAGACCGCTGTCACAACTGTGACAAACCTGGTCATTGGGCCAGAGATTGTAGAGAGCCCAAGAAAAACAAGTTTCATGGGCAAGGTTCTGGTCATAACCAGAACAAAGGCAAGAACCGGGTGCAAAATGAAGTGCACCTAGCTGTTGATGATGTCCAGGGTATCAACAAGATGATCGATGACCTGTCGGACAAACAGGTGCCGATCGATCTAACAGATCTTGATCTCACTGCCGTCGTGTTCGAAGCCAACTTGGTGGACAACCCGAGGGAGTGGTTTGTTGATACTGGAGCTACTCGCCATATCTGTTCAGATAGGGCTGCCTTCTCGTCCTATACCCCAACTGAAGGACGAAGACTGTTTATGGGCAACTCAGCCACATCTCCAGTGGTTGGAATGGGGAAAGTTGTGCTGAAGATGACTTCAGGCAAAGAACTGACATTGACTGAAGTTCTGCATGTTCCGGAGATTCGCAAGAATTTGGTATCCGGTTCAGCTTTGGTCAAGAATGGGTTCAAGATAGTCTTCGAGGCTGATAGATTTTCTTTAACAAAGAGAGGATTTTATGTTGGAAAAGGTTACCTTGAGCAGGGCCTTTTCAAGATGAATGTAATGAATGTAATCCGCTCTGTTGTAATTGAAAATGAAAGCAATAAAAGTATTGAGAATTCTGTTTATTTGCTTGAGTATTCTAATTTGTGGCATGTCAGACTAGGACATGTAAATTATAATACTATTCGAAGATTGGTCAACTTGAACTTATTACCAATTTTAAAGTTGAAAATGAACATAAATGTGGAATTTGTGTTGAGGCAAAACTAGTCAAACAACCGTTTCCTTCAGTGGAAAGAAACACCGCACCACTAGAACTTATTCACAGTGACATCTGTGATTTGAAGTTTGTGCAAACTAGAGGTGGGAAAAAGTATTTCATTACATTCATAGATGATTGCACAAAGTATTGTTATGTGTATTTACTAAGAAGTAAAGATGAAGCTCTAGGAGCGTTTACACATTACAAAACGGAAGTTGAAAATCAACTTGGAAAAAGGATAAAGGCTATCCGTAGTGATAGAGGTGGCGAATACAGAGCACCGTTTGATGAATTTTGTGCAAATTCAGGCATTATACATCAAACAACGGCCCCCTATTCACCACAATCAAACGGAATAGCGGAGCGCAAGAATCGTACTCTTAAGGAGATGATGAATGCGTTGCTGATTAATTCAGGTTTACCTGAGAATTTGTGGGGGGAGGCGATCCTCTCCGCCAATTATATCCTTAACAAGATTCCCCACAAAAGTAGGAGTGAGACTCCGTACGAACTTTGGAAAGGTCAAAAGCCTTCTTACAAGTACCTCAAAGTGTGGGGGTGTTTGGCTAAGGTAGAAATACCCAAACCCAAACAAGTTAAGATAGGGCCTAAAACTATTGATTGCATATTCATAGGTTATGCACTTAATAGTAGCGCCTATCGATTTTTGGTACATAAATCAGAAATATCTGAGATTCATGAAGGTACTATCATGGAATCTAGAAATGCTTCATTTTTCGAGGATATCTTTCCAAGTAAGGAAAGAAATGAACAAGTTCCTCTCAAAAGAACATTTGATGAGTCTACGAGTAGTTCTAATCCCGGGGATGAAGAACCACGTCGTAGCAAAAGGGCAAGAGTTCCAAAATCATTTGGTCCCGATTATGTATCTTATACATTAGAAGGGGAGCCAAGGACGATTAAGGAAGCTATGTCCAGTCCAGATGCTCAACTCTGGAAAGAGGCTATCAATAGTGAAATCGAGTCTATTTTGCACAACCATACCTGGGAGTTGGTTGATCTTCCAAAGGGAAGTAAGCCTTTAGGCTGTAAATGGATTCTGAAAAGAAAGTATAAGGCTGATGGAACTATTGATAAGTATAAGGCCCGTTTGGTAGTCAAAGGATACCGACAAACAGAAGGTCTTGATTTCTTCGATACTTATTCTCCAGTAACGAGAATAACATCCATAAGATTATTCATCGCTATTGCTGCGCTGCATAACCTTGAGATACATCAAATGGATGTTAAGACTGCGTTTCTGAACGGAGAATTAGAAGAAGAAATATACATGGAACAACCCGAGGGGTATGTTGCTCCTGGAAAGGAGAAGAAAGTGTGTAAACTTGTAAAGTCGCTATACGGACTTAAACAAGCGCCAAAGCAGTGGCATGAAAAATTTGATAGCACAATGTTATCAAATGGTTTCAAGATCAACGAGTGTGATAAGTGCGTGTATGTTAGACAAACACATAACGCATACGTCATAGTGTGTCTATATGTAGATGACATGTTGATAATGGGTAGTAATCATGAAATTATCATGAATACTAAAGGAATGTTAAAGAAGAACTTTGACATGAAGGATATGGGACTTGCAGACGTCATCTTAGGGATTAAAATCCTGAGGACTTCTGAAGGACTAGTCTTATCACAATCTCATTACGTTGAGACGGTTTTGGAAAAGTTCCTTCCGAGTGATAGTGCACCAGTTAAGACGCCAGTGGACTTGAGCGTTCATTTACGCAAGAACCATGGCGAACCCGTATCACAGTTAGAATATGCTAGGGTCATTGGGAGTCTGATGTATATCATGAACTGTACTCGCCCTGATCTAGCTTATTCTATGAGCAAGTTGAGTAGGTTCACAAGTAATCCAAGTGAAGAGCATTGGAATGCTTTAACTAGAGTTCTTAAGTATTTAAAGTATACTAAAGAATATGGATTACACTACTCAAGATATCCAGCTGTAATAGAGGGATACAGCGATGCTAATTGGATATCAGACACGAACGACTCTAAGTCCACAAGTGGATATGTATTTACCGTTGGTGGAGGAGCAGTGTCGTGGAAATCTTCTAAGCAAACTTGCATAGCCCGTTCCACGATGGAATCAGAATTCATAGCTTTAGATAAAGCTGGTGAAGAAGCTGAGTGGCTAAGAAATTTCTTAGAAGATGTTCCCTGTTGGGAAAAACCTGTGCCTCCGATTTTGATTCATTGCGACTGTATGTCGGCAATTGGGAGGGCTCAGAGTAGTATGTATAATGGTAAGTCTAGACATATTCGTCGTAGGCATAATACCATTAAGCAGTTGATCTCTAACGGGATTATTTCCATTGATTATGTGAAATCAAAGGAGAATATTGCAGATCCTTTGACGAAAGGATTGCCTAGAGATCAAATATACTGCCTATCAAGAGGAATGGGATTAAAGTCTACAATTTAAGAATAGACACAGCGGAAACCCAACCATGTTGACTGGAGATCCCAAGATCATGGTTCAATGGGAAAACTAAGTTGTGAACATTCATTGAGGAACTTAAGAGTTAATTAATAAACTCTAAACCCATTGCCTAGGATAAAGAAGTGCAACCTGCAAGTTGTAGCAAAAGGTTAAGCCGGGCTTTTAATGATTCCTATACTGTCTAAATAAAGTGGAGTATGGCAGGATACTCTTAATTAGGAAGTCACCTATGTAAGTGTGAGGTATAGGCCGCCTCAACATTGAGTAAAATGTAAACACTACTGAAACCAAGAGGGGGTGCCACGGCCAAAATGGACCCAACCGTGAGAATTGAAAAACTGTTGAAAGTTTATTATGTGAATATTGTTGTCTAGATTTACACGAACGGCTGACCAATTCAAGACATCACGTTCATTGGAGAGCCTAGTAAATCCGATGATATTTCACTAGGAAAGGTTCAAAGCCAAAAGCTACCTCTTTTGATGTGATAAACTTTCAATCGAAATCTCAAGAGCATGCATTGCATTAATTTCATTCGTGTGGGGGATTGTTGGATAAAATGGTACAAATTGTGGTTGAGTACGAAATTCGAACGCCGTTAGTATCCGGGATACTTAAGATTATTGGATAATCTTAATCTACGTTCCGAGTAGATGAGTTTAGCATTTCGAATTTCTCTAATCGGAACGAATGAGAAATTAAGTGCTAAATTGAAGGGTTTGAATTGTGTATCCCATATTTTGATATAATTTTATCCAATATGTCATGCATATATCATGAATGACACAACACATTTTAATGGAAAATATGTCATGAATGACATATGAGCACTTCAAGGTGGTGGAGCATCTTGGATGGCTAAGATTTGATCTTAGAAATGGATGGTGTGGATTGATTCTTATGGAAATGGATTTTGCCTATAAATAGCAACCATTCCAACCATTTTGAAACACACCAACTCAAAACACAACATATTTCTCTCTAAGTGTTCTTGAGTTTTATAAAATCATCTTCATCTTTTTCTTGAGATTTCAACAGTAAATTAAGTTCGTAGTTTTCTGAAATTTGAAGTGGTTTAATCTTCAGAAAAAGAATATCGTTGTATCTTGGGACACTTGTTGCAAGAACTCGTACCACCAAGGCGGGGCAATTTAGTGTCAAGGATAGAGAGTTCTCTCTCGCCTCGATATAATCTTTCTTTGTTATTATCAATTTGATACGTTTGTGAAGTTTTGAAACAACAATTGTGTCCAAGGACGGGGCTTGGATTTTGGGGGGAAGGGGGGCGGGGGGCAAGGCAAGAAAAGGGAGGAAATTTAATATTATTTAGGTTTTTTGTTGGGGGAAAAATTAAAAAAATTTAAAAATTTATATGGGAAGAATATAATTTTCAAAAGTTGAGTACCCCCCCCCACACCCACTGCGTGCGGCTCCATCACTGATTGTGCCATCTTCTATGCGCTAAGACAACTTTCCTCCTGAAATCAAATAACTTGTAGAGAAATAGTTTGGGACAAATGTTTAGTCGCTTGGATCTGATTAACCCTCTTAATAACCCTAACTTGCTTTCTCCTCTCTACATCAACTTCTTCAAGGTGTTGACGTTGTGATTGTGTCATATTGGTTCGCTTGAAACTCTCTTCAGGATGCTTAGTTCCTGACTTGATTTCCCTCCTTATTGCCATCGTCACAGAAGACATGTCCAACAAAGGCTTGAAATTGTAGCAACACGGTAGCAGGGTTGACTCTACAATCAACCTATGATTCACTTGAGATAAAAGATTAACATATCATGCGTCTATCTTGTCATCAAGTTCCGTGGAGCATTCATGAGCCATAAGCTCACATCTCTTCAAAGTCCGATTGTCAATATCTCTGGCTCTATCTTCCATCAAGGAGACTTGGGTCTTGATGCTTATTTGATGGCATGCTCCATCATATTTGCAATTTTCTTAATCAACACTTGATCCTTTGGAGGATTATTATTTTTATCCTAGAATAAGACGGATCAAACAGGGTTGATTCTACAACAATCAACCTTTGACTCACTTGAGATAAAAGATTAGCATATCATGTGTCTATCTTGTCATCAATCTCTTTGGAGCATTCATGAGTATAAGCTCACATCTCTTCGGAGTCCGATTGTCAATTTCTCTGGCTCTATCTTCCATCCAGGAGACTTAGGTCTTGATATCTGATGCTTATTTGATGGCATGCTCCATCATATTTGCAATTTTCTTAATCAACACTTGATCCTCTGGAGGATTATTATTTTTGTCCTCAGAATCAGATGGATCAAAGGCCTTGACATCCCTCTTCAATTGTTCCAGAAAATGACATTTGTCTCTCCTTCTTGCATCTCATTCACATCAAGAAAATCTAAGGCAAAATAAGGATCAACTGAAACTGTAGCAGCCTTCGAAACATCTGGCACAAGCGCTATTAGAACTTCTTTAGTAGAAAAAATATCTAGAACCACATAAGGTTCGGCAGTATTCTCATCAGTAGGAATTTCATATGTGAATGCAATAGTCTTTGTATCATGGGCATCCTTAATCATCAACCTATGATGTGCATGGATTTATTTCTTTGATACTATTGAAGAAACACTAGTTAATACTCTCATAGAGGTCGAAGCTATAATGCTTAGGGAGGCAAATGATACTTCAAATTATTCCTTGAAGCAATCCCAATCCCGAGACAATTGGTATTTCAAATCATGTGTCCTCATATAGTATCAAGACCCGAGGACAATCATTGTTTCGATTTTTGCACATTCACATTATAAATGAATTATACTTTTGCATAATAGTTTATCATGAAGTATACTTTAATTCAATAAAATAAGATTCGGACTAAGATTTTTTTTTTTAAAAAAATAATTAACATTTACTTGGGTTTGGTAAGAAAAATTATCAAACCAATCGCCTAAAATCCTAAAATCCAAACTCACCGCACATGCACCGATTAAATCATCTCAAATCGGTAGACCACCTCCTCTCACGCTTCACCACCACCGCCGCCGCCGCCGCCGCCGCCTCCAGCACGACGCCGTTCATCCGTCTCAGTCCACTGTTCAAATCTATTGCCTTAATCCACTCATCTCGGCGCTGTGCGATGGATCGTCCTTCTCCCGCAGCCATCAACGGAGATGACTACATACACGTAGGGGAAGGGGGTAATCCACCGATTTCCGGCGAGAACGACAATTACAGTGGTGAGAGTGGAAGTGAAGCTAATAAATTGAATCACAGTAATAATCATTATGAGAGGAAAATTCTACCTCCGGAGATTTCAAAGAATGCGGTCTCTCTAACGTGCGAATCGGCTGCTGACGGAGGCGTCTGCGATGTTTATTTAGTTGGCACCGCTCACGTTTCTACGGTAATTTGTTTGTTGGATTGATCTTCTGCTTTTTTTTTTTTTTTTCAATTACTTATTTCGTTTGTTGGTTTTATTCAATTTCTAGGCATTTTTTTAATCCCTTTTATTGTCAATTATTCATTTTTCTGCTGTTTTTATTGAATTTTTGAGACCTTATGGAAATTTGTATTTTTCATGTTCATGCAAATGTGATTCTTTAGCAAATTCACTTTGGATTATCGAATTCTGCGTTTTCGTTTGATGCTGGAATCGTTTCATTGTAGGAATCTTGCGAAGAAGTTCAAGCGGTGATTGATTTCTTAAAACCGCAGGTGCTTCTCTTTGAAAGTTGGAATCCTTGCTTGATACATTCAAGTATAATATGCTAGTACTCTTCTCTACTGTATTTTAGGTGATTTTTTGGGCTGTTTTTTCACGTTTTCTGTTTTATTAGCAATGCTGATGCATATCTGTTTATTACAGGTTGTTTTCTTGGAGTTATGCTCTAGCCGTATTGCTGTTCTTACACCTCACAATTTGAAGGTGGTGCCTTATATCTTCTTTAAAGTCCAAATATGTTTGCTTTTACTATAAAAGTTTCCACAGCAAGTGAATTTTAGCAACTAAGTGGAAGCAATCTTAAAAATGGTAGTCGTAAAATCACTGATTGCACTCTTTTCTTGGTGTCTTTTGTGCATGCCTAGTCAGTGTGCGAATCAAGCTGCCTAGTGATGAAATTTAACTCTTTGCATGAATCCATGTACATTCTAATTGTTGTAGAACTTGGGTTGGAATATCCACTATCTAGTTAATAAGAGCATTTGCACAATTTGTTGTTGTGATCATTTGGTTCCAAGACCAAATGAATACTATGTAAAATCGGATGAAATGACATTAAACTGAAAATAAATGATAGTTCAGTGATATTTATGAGCCATATAGGTGATATCCATTTATTAAATGAAGAATACCTAGATTTTTATTCTGCGACTAAAGGAGTTTACTTTATAGTTAGCAAGTGAAATACTAATCACAAGATGTATAGGTCTTTCCTATTAGTTGCTCTATTGCTTTGGTAATCTACAACTACGCTCCTCATTAACAAGAAATGCCTCCCTTATTTGTGGTTTCGCAAATAATTTTTTTATTTGCTTTGCTTATCGTTCTTTAACCCGTGGCCGTGCCCTATTTCTTTTTCACTCTATTACTGAATGGAAGATTGTTATAGCTATTTCTTTCTAAGGGTAAGAAATTTAATGTTTTAAGTATTTCCTCTCATCTTGGTGTAATAAAGTGTTGACAACCTATTATAAGATTCATATGCTTTACCTATGTTGGTGAATCTGACTAGTACATATCAATTTTGTGCTTGTCAAATGGGTTTTCGTAACTCTCACTAGTTACGATATCACAACAATTGGTTCTATTTTGCTTCAAATTGTAGGGTTGTCCGCATCCATTTCAGTAACAATACGTGCTTCATGACCTGAAGCTTCTAAACCATAAACCCCAAAAAAACAGGCGAAGAACCTTATATTGAGACATTACTGATTTACTAACCAGTTCACACTTGGACCACTCATTCCTGACCTAAGATTTATTTCATTCTGTTAAGAATTAAGTTCAAGAATGAAGATTTCCCACAATAACCTTGTTCTTGCCCAAAAGCCAAAGGCTTCCCAGATCTCTATTTCATAGATAAGATAGAAACTGTCTTACAATCTTTTTCCCCCTTACATACACGCTGCTAACTGCCTTAATGCTAACTGCCTAATTAAGGTAACTACAAAACTGAAAAGAGAATAACAACTTTAATATAATACAATAACAACTTTACTTAATAATACTTAAAATTAACGCTTAAGTCTATTACATCTTCTTGCGCCTTTGGTAAACTAGCAACGGCTTCTCCACATGATTTGCCCTCTTCATCTTCTCGTCACTTTGCTTAATAATACTTAAAATTAACACTTAGGTCTATTACATCTTCTTGCGCCTTTGGTAAACTAGCAACGTCTTCTCCACATCATTTGCCCTCTTCATCTTCTCGTCACTTTGCTTCATAACAACTCCATCCCCCTTAGAAGTGGCCTTGTCCTCAAGGCTGAATAGGTCAAGCCGCTGTTTCGAGCTGCCCATCTTCTGTTAAGAATTAAATTCAAGAATGAAGATTTCCCACAAGAAACTTGTTCTTGCCCAAAAGCCAAAGGCTTCCCAGATCTCTATTTCATAGATAAGATAGAAACCGTCTTACAATCATTTTCCCCCCTTACATACACGCTGCTAACTGCCTTAATGCTAACTGCCTAATTAAGGTAACTACTAAACTGAAAAGAGAATAACAACTTTAATATAATACAATAACAATTTTACTTAATAATGCTTAAAATTAACACTTAATTCTATTACGTCTTCTCCACATCATTTGCCCTCTTCATCTTCTCGTCACTTTGCTCCATAACAACTCCATCCCCCTTAAAAGTAGCCTTGTCCTCAAGGCTGAATAGGTAAAGCTGCTGTTTCGAACTGCCCATTTTCACCCGGCACATGCGCCTCTATTTTGTCTAAACATTCCTCTAGCTCGGCTAATTCACAATCTGGTGGTTCGCCTTCCTCAACTAACAAGAGCCGTAACTGTTTCTGCGAGCATTCATGTAATGGAGAAAACGGTTGTTTACATTTAAAACATAACCCTTTTGCACGTAAATCAGAGAACTCTTGAGGCGTTAAACGGCGAAAAGGTGTGCGCCCAGTGGATTGGCCCGACGATACAGGCCTCGCTTGTGAAGAATGATTAGAAGCCGTACCCTCAATCGGTCGGAAATTTCCACCTGCCGGAACACACGGGTTTGATCGTGTAAACCCTGAGTTGCGGAAACTAGGAGTCGAATCACGAAACATCGCTGACCCCGTGCGATCTGCGTGGTTAAATCCGTGGAGACGGAGATCCGCCTCTATGTTACGTGCCATTTCTACGGAGGCTTCTAAATCTTTTGGGCTCAAAATCCTCACTTTACTCCGAATAATTTCCTTCAAACCATTCATAAAATAACCCAAGTAATGAGCATCCTCTAATCCGGGTACCTGATTTGAAATCTGAATAAACCGATCGACATAATTATCAACGGTATTGGTTTGTTTCACCGCCGCCATTCGCTCAAACGGGCTCCCTGAGTAACGATCGTCAAATCGTATCGTAATAGCTTGTGAGAATTCCATCCAGGTTGTGTGTGGTTTGCGGTTCTTGAGCCAACGAAACCAATGCAAGGCTGGCCCCTCCATCGCAACCATGGAAAGGGCGACTTTCTGATCCAGGGCAGTGTTATGGATGTCGAATTGTTGGTCAGCCCGGGCAAGCCAACCAATTGGATCCGTTCCATCAAAAATCGGTAATTGTACCGCCAAAGGGGTGGTGTTTGGTGCGACAGTTTGTACCGTTTCGGGACTCATGGCAGCACCCTCTGCTGCGGCTGAAGTCGCTGTAGCAGCGGCGACTTCAGGGGGTGTTTCGGGTGTCTTCATTGCTCGCAAGGTCGCAAGAATTTCCGCCATATTGTTCTCCAATGTGCCCATACGTGTCCCTATTCGCGTCTGCTCCTCTGTCAGAACGCTCAAAACTTCCTCAATTTTATCAACACGATTTTCCGACGTCGATCTCGTGTTCGTCATCTCCGGTGGTGTTTGGATCCGGCAGGTCGGACCAATTTGTTAAGAATTAAATTCAAGAATGAAGATTTCCCACAAGAAACTTGTTCTTGCCCAAAAGCCAAAGGCTTCCCAGATCTCTATTTCATAGATAAGATAGAAACTGTCTTACAATCATTTTCCCCCCTTGCATACACGCTGCTAACTGCCTTAATGCTAACTGCCTAATTAAGGTAACTACTAAACTGAAAAGAGAATAACAACTTTAATATAATACAATAACAATTTTACTTAATAATGCTTAAAATTAACACTTAAGTCTATTACGTCTTCTCCACATCATTTGCCCTCTTCATCTTCTCGTCACTTTGCTCCATAACATCTTCACCTGGTAAATCCGCCTCTATTCTGTCTAAACATTCCTCTAGCTCGGCTAATTCACAATCTGGTGGTTCGCCTTCCTCAACTAACAAGAGCCGTGATTGTTTCTGCGAGCATTCATGTAATGGAGAAAACGGTTGTTTACATTTAAAACATAACCCTTTTGCACGTAAATCAGAGAACTCTTGAGGCGTTAAACGGAGAAAAGGCGTTCGTCCGGTGGACTGACCAGATGAAGTTGATCGAGTGTGGTTTGGTATAAGGGAAGCTGGACTTTCTGATTGCCTTAAATTTCCACTTGTCGGCACGCTTAGGTTTGGTTGGCTGAAAGTCGAGTTGTGGAAATTTGAGGGAGGAATACGAAACGACGGTGTATCCATACTGTTAGAATAGAAATGCTGATATTAAGGCCTAAAATAGGCATACATATAGGAAAGTGTTTGCTTAAAGTAAGGAAGATGTTTTATTACTTTACCTACTATTAGATGTAGTTTATGTGTATATATAGGTCTATTGTTCTTCATATCAGATATAGAGAATAAATCCTTCAGTCTTACATGGTATAAGAGCCAGAAAAATACCTAGGGTTTGAAATTTTTTGGTTGCCCAAGTGTGCAACCTCGTTTCTGTCGGGTCACCTCTATCGAGTGCCTTTTGTTTCTCACCACCCCCACAGTAAGGCTCGGCAACCCATTTCCGGCACGTCCACATTTTCCGGCACTGATTCCGACCACCGCGTTCGCCTCACGCGCCGTGCACACGCTCAGCCTGCGTAACACTGTTCCGACTTCCAACACCACTTTCGCGGCCGATTTTTCTCTCACCGCCCCTGCCGGAAGGTTCGCCGTCCCATTTCCGGCCTCTCCACGAAATCCGTTCCCGATTCCGACCTGCGCGTGTGTCTCACGCGCCGTTCCTGTTTCCGACTTGTTCCACGCGCCGGCGCGTGGAAGCGCGTGACTCTTCCGTTTTTTCTCCGGCGAACTTCTCCGGTGTCGCCCGTCCCTGTAGAGTTACCCCGGCAGGTTAATTTCGCAATCCAATCGCTATTTGTGCTACTGTTCATTTCTTGTTGAAGCTTGGGGTTTGCTGTCCATTGATTCTGCTCCTATTTCTTTGTGGGTTTGCTGTGTTTGAATTGATTTAGCTGTTACTTTTCTATGGGTGACGAGCGAAAAACCGTTGTTATGTCTGATGTGGTTCCCGTAATGTCCCGCATCACGGAACACAAATTGCTTGGTCCAAATTATTTTGATTGGTGTAAAACTGTTAGAATATATTTGCGAAGTATCTCTAAGGATGATCATCTTACTGATGATCCGCCTAAAGATGATACTCGTAAAGATTGGTTGAAAGATGATGCGAGAGTATTCTTACAAATTCGGAATTCTATTGATACTGAAGTGGTTAGCTTGATTAATCATTGTGAGTATGTCAAAGAATTGATGGAATATTTGGAATTTTTGTATTCGGGTAAAGGAAACATTTCCCGTGTTTATGATATTTGTAAGGCCTTTTATCGTCCTGAGCAAAATGAGCAGTCCCTTCAGGCATATTTTATGCACTTTAAGAAGATTTATGAAGAATTAAATGTTTTGTTGCCATTCAGTCCTGATGTTAAGGTACAACAAGCTCAACGGGAACAGATGGCTATTATGAGTTTTTTGACAGGGCTCAATCCTCACTTTGAGGTTGCCAAATCTCATATTCTATCCAGTACTAATATTTCCTCTTTGCATGAGGTATTTACTAGCGTTCTTCGTACCGATACAAGTGCTTTTATGACTTCCTCGGCTCCCGTCTCTAATGCTCTTGTCAGTCGCAATACTGGATCCGGGGCACGATCCTCTCGTCCGAATTATAGCAGAGGAGGCCGTACAGGTAATCAGGATACGGAGCCGATTGAGTGCTATTATTGTCATGAGGAAGGTCATACCAAACGGACGTGCCCCAAATTACAAAATAAATCTCGCAAGTCCCGTTCCGCTAATATTGCCGTTGCTCCCACTGTCTCTTCCCCTGGACAGTCTGTTACGATCTCTGCAGATGACTTTGCTAAGTTTCGTCAATACCAAGAATCATTAAAGACCTCATCTACTCCTGTCACTGCCATCGCTGAATCAGGTAATCCACCTTCGTGCCTCCTTTCCTCATCCACACAATGGGTCATTGACTCAGGCGCTTCCGATCATATGTCAGGTAATCCGCATATATTTTCTACCTTCCACCCACACACCTTTTCTTCTTCTGTAACTTTAGCTGATGGTTCTCACTCCACCATTTTAGGATCTGGTACTGTTAATGCTACACCATCCCTTTCCCTATCATCTGTCTTAAGTCTTCCAAATTTTTCCTTTAATTTAATGTCTGTGAGTAAAATTACTCGTGCCCTCAATTGTTGTGTCTCATTCTTTCCCAATTATTGTTTATTTCAGGATCTTTTGACGAAGGAGGTTATTGGTAAAGGACATGTATCTGGAGGTCTCTACATTCTGGATCATCAAGCACGGGTGCCCAGGTCCATTGCTTGCTCGGTTGTCGTAACACCTTTTGAAGCCCATTGTCGGTTAGGACACCCGTCTATAGCCGTGTTAAAGAAACTTTGTCCTCAGTTCCAGAATATACCACCTTTAGATTGTGAGTCATGTCAATTTGCCAAACATCATCGTTTACCTTATGTTTCTAGAGTCAATAAACGAGTCTGTTCTCGTTTTGAAGTAGTTCATTCAGACGTTTGGGGTCCTTGTCCTGTTATATCCAAAATTGGTTTTCGCTATTTTGTTACTTTTGTCGATGACTTTTCTCGAATGACTTGGATCTATTTTATGAAGCACCGATCTGAATTATTCAATCATTTTACTGCCTTTTGTGCTGAAATTCAAACACAATTTAATATTCCCGTACGTACCTTACGAAGTGATAATGCCAAAGAATATTTTTCGGATTCATTTCAGACTTATATGCGTAACAATGGAATTCTCCATCAATCCTCGTGTGTTGATACACCATCTCAAAATGGGGTCGCTGAAAGAAAAAATCGACACCTCCTTGAGACAGCTCGCGCATTGCTCTTCCAAACACATGTCCCTAAGATCTTTTGGGCGGATGCTGTCTCAACGGCTTGTTTTCTCATTAATCGTATGCCGTCTTCTGTCCTTCATGGTGAGATTCCATATAGCATTCTATTTCCCACAAAACCTTTGTTTCCTATTGCACCTCGTCTATTTGGTAGTACTTGCTTTGTTCGTGATGTTCGTCCTACTATTACAAAATTAGATCCTAAGTCAGTCAAATGTGTTTTCTTGGGTTATTCGAGATTACAAAAAGGGTATAGGTGTTATTGTCCGAGTCTCAACAAGTTTCTTGTGTCCGCCGATGTCACCTTCATGGAACATTGTCCATTCTTTACTTCTCCTTCTGATCTTCTTGATAGTCAGGGGGAGATGGATGATTTGTTAGTTTACCATATCACCTACCAATCACCCCCTGTTACTCCTACACTAAGTGTTGCTCTTCCCGATCCGCCTGTGGCTCCTCCACCTATTCATCTTGTCTACTCTAGACGACGGGATCCTCCTAGTACATGTCCCGCACCGGTCTCTCATTCGCCATTGGATCCATCCGACACTGATCCTGATCTTCCTATTGCTCTTCGTAAAGGTAAACGGCAATGCACATATCCCATTTCCTCTTTTGTTTCCTATGCTCATTTATCACCATCTACATACTCGTTTGTTGCTTCTCTTGATTCTGTATCTTTACCTAACACTGTTCGTGAAGCCTTGTCTCATCCTGGTTGGCGTACGGCTATGACAGACGAGATGAATGCTTTAGATACTAATGGTACTTGGAATTTAGTGACTTTACCTGCAGGTAAGACAACTATAGGCTGTAAATGGGTCTTTGCGATCAAAATGAATCCTGATGGCTCTGTGGCTAGACTTAAAGCTCGCCTTGTCGCTAAAGGCTATGCCCAGACTTATGGTGTGGATTATTCTGACACTTTCTCTCCTGTGGCTAAATTGACCTCCGTTCGGTTATTCCTGTCTCTGGCTGCCACTCATGATTGGCCCTTGCACCAGTTAGACATCAAAAATGCTTTCTTACATGGCGATTTACTCGAGGAGGTTTACATGGAGCAACCACCTGGGTTTGTTGCTCAGGGGGAGTATGGGAAAGTTTGTCATCTTCGAAAGTCTCTGTATGGTTTGAAACAAAGCCCTCGTGCGTGGTTTGGCAAATTCAGTCAAGCAGTTGAAACGTTTGGAATGAATATGAGTAAGTCTGACCATTCAGTATTTTATAAACACTCTTCATGCGGCATTATTCTCCTTGTCGTATATGTAGATGATATTATTATTACCGGAAGTGATGCTATAGGAATATCATCTTTGAAGTCTTTTCTTCACAGTCAGTTCCACACAAAAGATTTAGGGTCGTTGAAGTATTTTTTGGGAGTTGAGGTAACAAGAAGCAAGAAAGGCATTTTCTTATCACAAAGGAAATATGTGCTTGATCTATTAACAGAAACAGGAAAGATAGGAGCTAAACCATGCAGTACTCCGATGCCACCTAATCTACAACTTACTAATGAAGGAGACTTATTTGAGGATCCCGAGCGATATAGAAGGTTGGTAGGGAAATTGAACTATCTTACAGTAACTCGCCCTGATATCGCATATTGTGTCAGCACTGTGAGTCAATTTATGACTACTCCGACGGTTCATCATTGGGCTGCTCTAGAACACATCTTGTGCTACTTGAAGGGAGCTCCTGGACGAGGTATACTGTATAAGAATCACAGTCACACTCGTATAGAGTGTTACTCAGATGCAGACTGGGCAGGATCTAAAATTGATCGAAGATCTACTACAGGCTATTGTGTCTTCTTTGGCGGAAATTTGGTGTCATGGAAAAGCAAGAAACAACGCGTTGTATCCCGCTCTAGTGCAGAATCAGAGTATAGAGCCATGGCTCAGTCTACGTGTGAAATAATGTGGATATATCAGTTATTAATGAAGTAGGTCTTAAAGTTTCAATGCCAGCAAAACTTTGGTGTGATAACCAAGCTGCTCTTCACATTACCTCCAATCCTGTGTTTCATGAACGAACTAAACATATTGAGATTGACTGTCATTTCGTCCGTGAGAAGGTGCAACAAAATCTCATTTCTACGGAGTATGTGAAGACTGGAGAACAATTAGGAGATCTTTTTACAAAGGCTTTAAATGGGGTTCGGGTTGATTATCTGTGTAACAAGTTGGGCATGATTAACATCTATGCTCCAACTTGAGGGGGAGTGTTAGAATAGAAATGCTGATATTAAGGCCTAAAATAGGCATACATATAGGAAAGTGTTTGCTTAAAGTAAGGAAGATGTTTTATTACTTTACCTACTATTAGATGTAGTTTATGTGTATATATAGGTCTATTGTTCTTCATATCAGATATAGAGAATAAATCCTTTCAGTCTTACACATACGTTCTGCCCGAGTGTACCCATGAAGATGAAGATCCGCCTCAATGTTACGAGCCATTTGCAATGCAGATTCCAAGTCCTTGGGGTCCAAAATTCGTATTTTACTATGAATCGTCTCCTTCAACCCATTTATGAAATAACCCATATAGTGTGCATCCAATAAACCTGGAACTTGGTTGGAAATCTGAATGAACAGATTAACATAGGTATCAACTGAATCCAATTGATGAACCGTGGCCAAACGCTCATAAGGGCTGCCCGTATATCGATCATCATAGCGTGTTGTCAAGGCTTGTGAAAATTCGGGCCAGGTTGTTCGAGGTTTGCGGTTGCGTAGCCAACGGAACCAACGTAATGCAGCACCTTCCATGGCAACCATTGTGAGTTGAACTTTCTGTTCGGCGGGTGTTTCATGAATTTCGAATTGTTCGTCGGCACGGGCTAACCTACCAATCGGGTCTGTACCGTCAAACGTGGGTAGGAACATGGTGTTGCGTTGTCTATTGGTGCGACTGGATGCGGCACTAGAGTTAGATCTTCATGCTCGCCTATGGACGCCGCCGCCTCAGAAGGAACATGCGAACATGCATAGGTGGTATTGCTGTTCCTGGGATGGCGGTTTCAGCCCCTGAATTGCAGACAGAATGTCAGCCATATTCTTCTCCAACGTACCCATGCGGGAACTCAAATTCGCGTCCAAATTTTCGATCCGAGAGTTCATTCGCGACTGCTCTTCGGTTATCACACTCAATGATTCCTCCACTTTCTCAATTCGTTGATTTTCGGCTGACGAACGAGTAGTCGTCATGATCGTGGTGGGGAGGGGATCCGGCAGGTCGGGCCAAATTGTTAAGAATTAAATTCAAGAATGAAGATTTCCCACAAGAAACTTGTTCTTGCCCAAAAGCCAAAGGCTTTCCAGATCTCTATTTCATAGATAAGATATAAACTGTCTTACATTCTATTTCCCCCTTACATACACGCTTCTAACTGCCTTAATGCTAACTGCCTAATTAAGGTAACTAAACTGAAAAGAGAATAACAACTTTAATATAATACAATAACAACTTTACTTAATAATACTTAAAATTAACACTTAAGTCTATTACATCTTCTTGCGCCTTTGGTAAACTAGCAACGGCTTCTCCACATCATTTGCCCTCTTCATCTTCTCGTCACTTTGCTTAATAATACTTAAAATTAACACTTAAGTCTATTACATCTTCTTGCGCCTTTGGTAAACTAGCAACGGCTTCTCCACACCATTTGCCCTCTTCATCTTCTCGTCACTTTGCTCCATAACACATTCTTAATAGAGTTATTTGGATGTTTTAACAACTCTTGAGTTGGAACCTGGATATTGAGTTAACAAGTAAGCTTGATGAGCAGGTGCCGACTTTCGGAGAGATGATGGAGATGTGGAAGAAAAATCAAAATCTTTTTGGGATACTTTACAGCTGGTTTCTTGCTAAGGTATGTCTTTATCTTACACTTATATTAGTTATTTCACAAGCGGAACATTTTATTGGATTCTGAAAGAGTATTTTATACGTATTCTATAACTGGATTGTCTTATGTGCAATCGGTATTTTACTAGGTTGCTAGCAAACTTGAAGTTCTGCCCGGTGCAGAGTTTCGTGTCGCATATGAAGAAGCAATGAAATATGAGGGCAAAGTGATACTTGGTGATCGACCTGTCCAAGTAAGCTATTCTCATGGCATTTGTGCAGCCACCAAATAACAGGAACAATTCTTATCTGTGATAATATTTGGGAGAAACACAATTCTAGTCCAGCTCTTTTTCTTTGAGAACATAGAGGGACATGTTTATTTTTTGTTGCAAATGTCTTGATGGCCATGTTAAACTTAGTATGAGCAATCTTTCATCTCAGATTAGCTTTGTTTTCATATTGAGCTTTACTGGACGCACTTTGAGAACTAACCGTTTTCAATTGATTAATGAAAAGTTGCATCATCCGTTTCTATTGTCCTTGGGCAGAGAATTTCTCTAACAGTTCGAATTTTGAGACATTTATTGTTCCGAAGCCAATTTCACTGTTTTCCTACCCTCACTAGTTCTATGTCTATAAACCAGATTAATATTATTCAAATAAATTGTACAACAATTTACTGTGACTTGCGTCCTTAATTTTAACCTGTTTCTTCTTTGGCAGATTACATTGCGGAGAACATGGGCGAAAATGCCTCTTTGGCACAAAACGAAATTAGTATATTCCTTATTGTTTCAAGCAGTTTTCTTGCCAAGTCCTGATCAACTCACCAAAATGGTAAACTTTCTTACCTGTAAGACTCACAGATTTTGTCTACGTCATGTATGAGGGATGCATTCCCCATTGTAACAAAAAAAATATATATATATATAAATGAGGGATGCAGGCTTATACGATGTTAATGGAGCAATAATTAGTCTTTTGGTTCTTTTTGCAGCTGAAGGAAATGGATGATGTTGACATGTTAACTCTTGTAATTCAGGAGATGAGCAAGCAGTTTCCAACTCTTATGGAAACCCTTGTGCACGAGCGTGACCAGTTAGTGTTCTTATCTTCTGAGTTTAATCTTCATAATCGTATAGCTTACCTTGTTTAAGTGCTCAAAATTTTGCATGCTTTACGTTCATTTTTGAGCTATGCTTTGTTGAATTACTTTGTCCATAATTGCTATCAGAAAGCGAAACTATGTGATTCCAGGACATGCATGATACTTTCTTCTCCCCTTCCTTTCTAACGCTCATGTCTGGGTGGGGGTGGGGGTGGGGGGGTGCTTTTGTGAAGAATCCTTAAAGATTCATTTGTAATTTTAGGATGTGAATCAGAATTGAATTGTCTTAATTATGGGTGCAGGTCAGCCTTGCACTTTCTGCCTAGTGCTGATAAATCTTAACCACAACTCTCAATTTACCTAATTGACAACAAGGTGTTGTTTGTGCAGAAGATTTCCAGCCACTCGTCATACTTAGTGGATTGAACATTTGTGCTTTTTAAGAGTCACGAAGAGGCAAGTTCTCGGCTGTAAATAGGCTAGTTTTAGCTAATGATGCATAAAGCAAGAAGTGAATATAGTTGTCATTAGTTAATTCTAATAATTAAATAAATATACTCAGTACAACAATCACCCCCTGTACCACCCTTGGGGACTGTCCTTATCAGTGTAACAGTCGCACCTCCTACCAACTTTGAACACTTGAGCTCACCTTGCTCTGATAGTCTGATACATAATATTAAGATATCACGTTCACCTAAGCCAAAAGCTATAGTAGTTGATGTGGAAAATTAAATCACTCTTTCAACAAACAAAGTTCGTCCCAAGCCAAAGCTCGATTCTTTATTGATTCCAAAACTGAATGAATGAAAACATTTAACCCCTAAGCTATATATATAACCTAACTAATTACTCCTAATTAAACAAGAAAATCAACTAGTTCCCTATTTATACTTAACTAACAACTCCTAATTAAACAAGGAAATAAACTCTTAAACCAACAACAAAATAAACTAGTTCCCTATTACAATTAGGAAACCTAAATACTAATAATTAAACTAATTAAACTAATTCTTCCTGTTCGTCTCCTTCAAGGCATTATGTAACAATTCCTCACCCTTAAAAACAACCTTGTCCCCAAGGTTGAACTCAGGAAATTTCTGCATATGCTCGTTCCAGGAGGTGCTATAAACTCATACGTCGTTGCAAAATACATCATGAATTTCCTCGAGTGTGGACGAAATAAATTGTTCAGCTGGACGTCGTCGGTGCGTTAGTCAAATTGAAAGGCATGACCAAGAACTTATAGTACGCATTCTCCTCCATAGCTAGTTGTATTGTATTCTCCTCCATATCTAGTTGTATAGTATTCTCCTCCGTAACATGGCGTATCTCGAACTATTGTTCGGCTCAGGCTAACCACCCCCAGGGATCGGTGCCATCAAACGTGGGAAGTGTGGTTGTGGCGTGGCTGGGGTGTGTTGTACCGTTGTCGGCGGTTGTGAATGGATAATGGGGTGGGTGGTGTCGGCTGCATTGATATGAGGGTTGGTAACGAGAGGTGGGTTTCAAGGCAACGAGTGCTGCTAGAATATTAGCTAGGAGGGAATCGACAGCATCCAGATGGCTGTCAACGGTATTCATACAGTGGTCGACGACATCCAAGCGCGAATGCAACTGGGTTGGTCCTGTGCGATTGCTTGGATTGATTCTCCAACGCTGTCATGCGAGATTCTCCGGACGTGGAATGAATCATGGTGGCGTCAAGTTGGACCAAATTGATGGATGTGGAAAATTGAATAACTCTTTCAACAAACAAAGTTTGTCCCAAGCTAAAGCTTGATTCTTTATTGATTCCAAAACTTCAAAACTGAATGAATGAAAACGCTTAACCACTAGTTATATATAACCTAACTAATGACAGTTAATTAAACATGGAAATAAACCAGTTCCCTATTTATACTTAACTTTATTTATACTCAACTACTGACTCCTAATTGAACAAGGAAATAAAGTCCTAAACCAAGGAAATAAATCAGTTCCCTATTACAACTAGGAAACCTAAATACTAATAATTAAATTAGATAATCTAACTAAACTAATTCTTCACATTCGTCTCCCTCAACACGCTATGTAATAGAGGCATTCTTATTTTCTTACACGCTTAGCAGCACAAAGCCCCATAACAAACTATAGGTGGATATGAGGTGTTGCGCCCTCATAAGAACCATAGGTCTGGCAATTAGTCCTCATCCAATTACATATTTCCAAAGTTTACGAAAGGTGATGCTCACAAAATAAGACAATTATGCTATTGGAGTTGTAATCCTTCCGATTTCACAAATTTAAGGTGAAATATGCGACTCCTTGTTGTCATATGGGAGAATTCATCTAAAACTTAAATTATAATCATAAATAATTTTCTCAAGTTTCAAATTTTGATCTTAAGAAAATCAGATTGTCTTACAGATTGAAGTTTTGGTTGTGTGAACTGTGACCCTTGGCAGTTCTTCAACTTCATATATGCGTAATTTTCTTCGTCTTTTTGTCTGAGCTTTATTCTGAAGAACATTTCTGGTCTAGACTTGTCTTTTTGTTGCCATATTATTGATTCTGAATTTGCTTTTTTCAGGTATATGTCAGCCACATTATTAAGAGTTGCTAGCGAGCATAATTCTGTAGTAGCAGTTGTTGGGAAGGGGCACCTACCAGGAATCCAGAAAAACTGGAAGCAACCTGTTGAGGTAAGGAATCAAATGCTGTAACCATACTTGGTTTCTAAAGTCTATGTTGCATGCTCATGTTATAAAGCAATTAGCACTTCACGTGGAATTTTGACAGCGTAGCTTGCCCCTTGGAATTTTACAAATATCATCTCACAAGGGCACATAAGCCCTGAAAGTTTACCCAAGTGTTTAGGCAAATGCAAATTACAGGAAATGAAGGCCTTGTATGTTTATGTTTTTTGAGTTAGAATCCTGAAAAGAAAATGCGTACTAGGGAGATTCGTGTAAAAATGATGTGATGTATATTGTGTTTGTTTATGTTTCTAAAAATGGTTGGGATTTGTAAAATGTGTCAAATAAAAAATGAGTAGTTGATGTATGATATGTTAAATATAAATAAAAAATTGTAATGTATGAAAAAGAAAGAGAAGTATTAGTTGGAATAATTGATTATTGATTGATGATTGTGTGAAATGATGGATGTAGTGATTGATAGTTATATAGGTAAAATAGAAAGTGAAGTTGAGAAAAGGTGAATCTGGATGAAAATAATTTGTAGTGTGGTTTTTTAGGATTTTGTGATTGAGGATATAGAAATGGAATTGAAAACATAAACAAACAAGGCTTCGTGTTTCCTTTCTTTATTTTTGGGGTTAAAGCACAATAACATGAGGAATCAGGGGACCATTGAAATGCAAAACAGAATCATTAAAATACAAAACAGACCCGATTAAGCACATAGTCCTGTGTAAAATATTCACTAAACACAATTTAGTCTTTATAATTCCACTCTACTGGTTTCTCCAAGATAGTGTTGTTTCTTTTTCATTTGAATCTTATAAAATACTTATGCGAGTAACCGGGTCTCCGATTCCATTCACTTAAAAATTCATGGAACACCTCTTTTACAGTTAATGGAACTTCTCAGCATCCCGTCTCAAAACAAGAGAATTTCAGTACGAAAAGTACTTGCGACTGTTGGAGTTGCAGTTGCAGGGGTTGCCATCGTGTCTGGCCTGTATTTATCAACCAAGAAATAATGTGGTGTGCACCTCCAGAATAGAATCATCTCAATTGACATGGATTTCCCGAGTTGTTCCTGGAAGGTAACATCAGGAGAGATAAGCTGACATTAGTAGTTCCATAACTACAAGTTTGGCTAAATTATGACAATGAATATATATATGCCAACAGGAGTAATGAATATAACGATGCGAAACGGATTATGATTCTGTTTAGATTTTATTGCTTTTTGTGAACTTGCGTTTGTTCGATTTCTTTGATTGTTTTGAAATGTGTGTATAGTTCTAAATTATTGGGGCCACTAATTTAGCGTCCTTCAAGTCTCACCTGTTCGGTTTGATTTAAAGTTTTTGGTCATTATGGTGTCAATGTTTCTAGTGAAGTGGTGGTAACTTCTGCAACTCCAAGTCAGTGTGGTCTTGTGCTACATACTTTTCATCAGCTGATATCGTGTTTAGATGTGGATGCTCCAAGAGAAGCTGTATATGAAACCATCCTATTCTGGAAACATCCATGTAGGACTGGACATTTACCGAGTGGGTTTTTTCCAATATATAAGCACATTTTTCTTTTGATGGTTAAAATTCCATTCCGTTGTAAACACACTCAAATCTGAGTTTTAGCCCATAGGGATTACAGTTTGCCAAAATAGAATAGATGCGGTCTAAATTTAATGTCCTAGTTGAATGGAATCCCCATTTGGCCAAGGCACGGACTGTGGCAGAAACGGATTCTCCAATTCTTCTTGCTTTGCCCAAGTCTTCAAGGTTTTTAGAATTTTCCAGTTCTTCTGATTCTGCCGAAGGCTTGAATCCCTGCTGCTTTTTAAGTCCATTCGGCTGAATCAATTTATCCAAGGATTGTATGGATCTGGATCACGTTCGTTTGATCACATCTGCTTTATAGAGGGCTTCACGAATCACTCCAAAGGCCAGTAGAAGGATCGATCAGATTTTGGACAAGTTCGAAAACCTCAAAGGAGGCCGTACTAACTACACATATTAGAAGGAAGATACCCATACATCTGACAAATCTTAGGAGAGGTTTTTATTAATTTTACCAAGGGGAAAGGGTAATTTTCTCCAAAACTTGGGTTTTGAGACAAATATATAGCGTTAGGGACGATAAATGTAATTAGACATATAGGTGCCTTGGGCTAATTATGAGTGGTGTCAATTATTCTCTTTCATTGCTAGCCGAGCATGTCATAGGTGATTCTACACATGTCATAGGTGATTCTACGGTTGACTGAGAGTGTTGCTTCTCATTTAGGAAAAAGTATTGTGTCACAATACAATTTAGGAAAATTACACATAAATCTCTCATTTATTGTGTAATTACCAAAATTTCTCCGCTTAATAAATTATCAACACCCTGTAATATGTAATACAATATCGGGAAAATTATACACAAACCCTCTTATTTATTGTTTAATTATCAAAATTTTCACAGTTATTAAAAATTACCAACACTTACCGTAAAAAAATCTATTTGTAAGGCTTATAAAGATAAAATTATAAAAGAATATAAAAGAATAATTATAACAAATCTTTAACATGAGAATATGTGAGTAATTTTTAATAAATGAATAGATTGGCTACAATAAATTCGGGTCGGTATGTATTAATAATTGTAATACATATGCTTGCTTTCAAGATAATAATGTCACAATTTTAGTTCATTAAACAATAAAGTAGAGGAAGTAAACTAAATCATTATTACTCACGCTATGCTTTATATGTTTTTTTTTTCCAGGAAATTTTATAATTATATTTATAAACTAAAATGTCAAACTAAACAAACCCTTCTAAGTCATTAATTTACTACTCTATGTTACCATTTTCTGATATCTTCAAAATTTTCTCATTTTCTTTAAATAAAAGAAATGTAAGACTTAATTCAACCATCTCTTCTCCAATTCTATTAGAAAAGAGTTAACTTAATTCAACCATCAAGTGCCGTATATCCATCGGAAATGGACAAACCAAGCCCTTATACAACTAAATTTAGAATAATTTACTCTTACAATAAGATCATCTCATTATTTATAAAAAAAATAAAAAAATCATCTCATTGTGAAAATGGGAAAATATTACAAAGCAAGCGAACCCAAAAAAAAAGTTGAACAGATCTGGGTTAAATCTTAGAGCTTTGGAAATGTATAATGAATATGAGCCCCCAGAACAAGGCCAACAAAAAATCAATCATTAGATGATCTCAACTCTTGCAGCCGAAAGAAGAGGCAATATAAAACAATGAATAGTGTTAATGTAAAAAACTAATTCTAAGATACTTTGCAGACAAATTCTATCCACCAAAATATTTCATTACAATTTTCCACATCGCTATAATAATTCAATATCCAAGTAAAAAATATTTCTTCCTAGAACAATATTTGTGTAATGAGAATTATATTAATTTTATGAATGAAATAAAGTAATAAACAAAGAAGTGTCTTATATCACTTGCCAAAAAAATAGTTTTATATAAATACAATGAAAGAATCAGAGAAATGTGGCAGTAGACAGATAACAAGATGCAACAGAATATAAAGATAGATCCCTCACTTATGGTATAATTACCAAAAATCTAACGCAAGTCCCGTTCATGTTGGGTGTTTTTTACCATTACATTCCAATGTATTTAAAAATTCTTGCAATTTGGCTGTTTAGCAAGTTTCATAAACAAACTCAACTTTAGTTCTTTAAGAACTTTTGACAATTTCTTCTAACATTCATCACGTGTTTTGAAAACACAAGTTTTAGCAAACACGATTTATGAATAGGTGGCATTAGGCTGTATAAAAAAGTGCGAAGCCAAATTGGAAATAATTAAGGCATATCATAATATAAAAATTTGTGTGGTGTTTCCAGGATGTAACGGCATGGGATAAAGAAGCCATTAATTAGGATAAGCCACAATTACAAATGTGGCGGCCAAGCCATTATACCGAGAGGAACAGTTCATCCCCCAAAATCACACATTTCAGCAAGCAGTTTGGAATAAAGAGTACACCTAAATATTCATTAGACAAATGCAAGCAATTCAAAATTTAACATAATTAACAATATATGAACAGAAAAATATAATTTTAGTAAATACTACTTAATTTACACAAATTATTACTAATATAATTATGAACCAATGTAATACTAGAATATGTGAATTTTGTGCTTAATTCCATCAAAATTTCAGAAGAAAAGAACAACTTCGATTTCATTAAATAAAGAAAAAAGAGTAGGCTTCAGTGTGTGTAACAATCAGATCATTGATTAAAAATCTCACTGAAATCCGCTAAGATAATTTATTTTTTCATCACAAGCCCAAAGCATAATCCTGGAAAAGCTCAAAACTAAAATACATTAATAATTTGGAAAATAAAATTGTATTAAATAGATTTGAAAATAGGGAAATTGGAAAGGGTATTATGAAAAAATTATAAATATGGGTAAAGTGTGCTCAGACAGCCAAGGGTTTGTCTTCAAATACTAGATCAGAAACTCTAGTCCACATAAATTGCATCATCACTGCACAAATATATATTTCAAAAAACTTCATAATAAAATCAGGAAAACCCATATTGTAAGCATATCAGGATCAAAGGAGGATAACAAAATGATGATATTGCTTCAAAGGAAGGACAAACATAGACTTATATATATACATACATACAGAGACTGATTTCCCAACTAAGCTAGGGTTTAGGGGTAATGGGCTAATATGTAAATGGGCTAAACATTGGTAACTGGATTGCAATTCGGGGTGTCGGATTTACAACTAAAATTGAAAATATATATAGTATGTTTTTAGCTTTTTATTGTTACTTCTCATATTCTGTCAAAAAGAAAAAGAAGAAGAATCCACTCGAATTTTGATGAATATTATCTTAAAGTTTCTACTGTGAATAACAAATTTTAAAATGTCTTCAATTTAATTAAAGAAGAAAAATTGTTGCACAAAGAAATTTTATTGAATTAAATAAGTCGTGGATACAAATCTCTAATTTCTTCCTTTAATTTCTTCATTTCAACAATTTGATTGAGTTGTTGAAGGAATTTTCGTACTTTGATCTTATTCAAACTTGACTCGATCTTTGAATAACGTTAATTTAAAATATTTGTGCCGTAATCTCGAATTAATCGTTATTATTTGAGTATTTTTATTGGTGAATTCGACTCTTTGATCTCCTTCAAATTTGACTCAACCTTCTTGATGGTCGCCAAAAACTCCTTGAATATCGCCTTAAATTCTACTAAAACGCCTTGATCACCTCCTTGATTGACACCAAAACCGCATTGATTGCGGCCTTGATTGACACCAAATCGCATTGATTGCTGCCTTGATTGACATTAAATCGCCTTGGGCGCCGCCTTGAGTCTTCATGGATTTGAGTAGAGAGAATTTTCAATACATTTCTTGATATCTCTCTCTTGCTCAAATTTTGGTATGTTGAATTCTTGAATTTAAACCCCTATTTATAGTTATAGGGATGAGAATATTGTCATATTTATTTGATGAGGTGGCGCGATTTGATTGGCCCTTAATAACTTAGTTGACAATTTATTTTCTTCATTTGAAGATATGATTTAAATTACCATAGAATATGATTTGATTAGCCATATATTGTGGGTTGAGACATAATTAATTACTTTATATATTTCAATACACAATATGGCAATATTTGATTTGCCATCAACTAAGTATTTTATTTAATCTTGGAAAGTAATTTGGAATTCCAAAATATAAATAAATACATAAGAGACAGTGAATTTTAGTGTCTACAAATGCCCCCTCGAGACTTTATTCTCGGACGGCCCTTGAAAGCGAGTTTTGGAGTGAATAATGTCGCTATCCATTGCTTCATTTCCTCGTAATTGGGCCTTGCATTGGCGTCTTGGATTTGATCAAATGCACCACGGAATAAAGTTTAGAGTTAATCTTAGACTTTAAAATTTAATGGACCAATTTATTTCGCCAAATCAATTTTTGGCAAGCTTCTTTTTATTCTCTTTCTTTCAAAATTAGAAGGGACCCGCCCAATGGTCATGATTTGCAATGCAAGATTACAGGAACAATTTCCTTCCTTCATCAAGAGAATTTCCTCCATAAAAAATGAACAATTTATACGCTTGTCAAGAGTTCTTCACTTTGAATTTGATTTATGACAATTTATACTCTTGTCAAGAGTTCTTCACTTGGCTTGGATTTGTAGACGTTTGTTATATACTCTTATCAAGGATTTCTTGGATTTAGTCAACTTTGTTGACAGTTATTACTTGTGTCAAAGGAGTGCTTCAATTTGGTAGATAATTTTTACTCCTATCAAGGAGTACCACACTTGCATCAATTTGGGATTTGAGAACCTTTTATGCTCATATCAGTGAGTCTTCATTTGAATTTAAAGATAGTTTATACTCATATCAAGGAGTTCTTTAATTTGTAGATAGTTTATATTCTTATCAAGGAGTTCTTTAATTTGTTGATAGATTATACTCTTATCAAAGAGTATTGTACTTGGATTTTTTTTTAGACTTCTAGGCACTATATACTCGTGTGAAGGAGTATTGTCGACAGATTAAGCTCATATCAAGGAGCATTTAAATGGTTTTAATTTGAGAATTTGAAATATTTTAAGCTCATATCAAGGAGCATTACTGCTCTTGAGAATGCTTTTCCATTGAGTGATAAAACATTAGACAACTTGAAGACTTTGATAGCACACCTAGAGGTCGTGAAAAGGAGAATTGAGGAACTTCAATCCATTTGATTGAGTTTTCCTCTTTTTTTGTTGTTGCTCCCATGCAGTTAGTACCTTTGTGTTTCGCAATTACATACTAGATTTTTTTTCCCTATCTTGTAATGCTTTAGGTATATTTGCTTTTTTTTTCTTTTTCTTTTTCTTTTTTCTTTCTTTTTTTATTTTATTAACAAACATAATGAAAACTAACATTCCACATGAACAACAGAATTCTTTGAACTTATGACTGGACTTAGAAAATATATTCAAGTTGCCTATGTACCCTAATAAAAGGGATCAAGTCATTAAGTAGTTCAAGAAAAATAACATAATTTGTTTTTAGGGAGGTCTTGTACACAATTTATACTCATGCGGGATAGGAGTATCCATTGCTTAACCACCATGGACTAGGTGGAGTATTTTAATATTTTACCACACGAGATTCCGATAGTGGGATAACTTAACAGTTTAACTACATGTATTTAACTTTGGTGAATTATTTAATAGTTTAACCACGTATACTACCATTGGTGGGTATTGTTCACAGTTTATACTCATGCGGATCAGGAGTAACATGTAGTTTAGGCTCATACGTCAAGGAGCTTTTTTTTTTCATCATTTTGTTTTTGTTTTTTGTTTTGTTTTGATTTGCCAGAGTTTAAGGTACAAACTGATGGATAGTCACGCTTTAAGAATTTTCATTTATAGGGCCAACTCTTTAGCCGTCTTCGGCGACCAACTTGTATGCACCAATGGTATGCACTTCCTTAGCGACATAAGGACCATCCCACTTTGATGTGAGCTTGTTTTCAGTCCGATGTGTCATAATGATGGGACTTCTTACTGTAAGAACTAAGTGACCAACTTCAAAGGAGCATGATCGCACTTTCTTGTTGAACGCCCTAGAAAGTCGAGCTTGGTAACACTCGAGTCGTTGTTGCGCCTTTAGTCTCTTTCCATCAAGGGCTTCCAACTCTTCAAGCCTTAAACGGACATTTTCATCTTCAGTGAGTCCTTCTTGTATGGCTATCCTCAATGAAGGGATTTGTTGCTCAAGAGGAACAATAGCTTCTATCCATACACCAAAGAGTAAGGAGTTGCTTGCGTCAAAGTTCTATATGGGGTTCTATATGCCGACCGAGCTTCTCCAATTCTTTCCTGTCAATCACGCTTTGATTTTGCAATCATTTTCTTTGATAAATTGCAGAGTGCTTCAGCGAGGCCATTAGCAGGGGCATTATACATTGAGGATTTTCTCTGCTTGAAATTGAACTTCTGGCACAACTTGTCTATCAGAGTATTGGAAAATGGTTTTCCATTATCGGTGACTATATATCGTGGGAGTCCATATTGATATATGATATATGATATTGATGCGGATGAAATAACCGACATTTTCCTTTTTGACCCTTTTTTGGGGTATTGCTTCAGCCCACTTGGAGAAGTAGTCAATTGAAGCCAGAATGTACAAGTGCCCAGCAAAAGACTTTGTCATAGGTCCAACGACATTTAAGCTGTTGGAGTTAGTGCCCCGCCGCCAATTATTGGGGCGCCATTCTCAAGATAACTCCATGAAAATAAAGTCCCGTAAGATCACACATAGCTATGGGACATTATCTCGCATCGGGTATGGTGATGATGGAATATCTCTTGAAGGCTGTGTTCCTTAAAACTGTTCCAAGTCGTGAAAGGGCTCATCAAGATAAGGGATATTGATGAACCCGAGAGACTTGCTTGTACACATTTGTCCTTAGAGGACATGCCTCATTCCATAGGCATTGGTACGGTGAACTATATGTGTATGGGGGTTCTCATTTGGTAAATGAGTAAACTGAACTACCTCATGGAAGTTCCTTAACTGGAATCCTAGTTGACTCTAGAACTTTCTATAATCAATTAGATGTAAGATGGACTTGAGGTTCCATAGGTTTTCTTATGCATGGTCCACAACTTTCATCTATCACCTGATCACTAGTGGGTTGTCATATGAGATATTTTGGGTATGGTCTGATTATGTACGAAGATACATGAGAGACCGAGAAGGGATCCATCTCTAACTTAGCAAGTTAGTGAATCTCCTATGTTTACATAGTACATCAACTTAGGAGTCTCTGGCCAGAGCAATAAAGAGGCGGAGTGTTTCCTAGTTTAGATAATCAAAGTTGATGTCACTCTTAATGGGAAACATAGTTGATCGAGTTATTAAGGTTTCGACTAAACCTTTACCCTAGACTCAAATCGGGAAATTAGATGGAAGGATCTTACTTACACGAGGATCGTGATTATGAAAGGATGTATCTTTATTTATCGTTTATGTCTAGGTCTTTGTGGCCCGTTGCTAGACAGTAACCATGATTTGTAGGTGTCTTTGATTAAATCAAGTCGGAATTGATCTAGTATTTCCATTTTTGGAAAGTACACTAGCACTTTTGGAAAGTGTACCTACTACTAGCACATAACAGTCCTAAAGGATCACACACATAACTCGGAGTAGATTCTTTGCTTGATTATGTAATAAATCTAATTCAGGTCAGATCCGGGAGGACCCTTCCTATCTCAGTCTGGGTCGAGTCGCACGACTATACGAGGTGAATACTAGATTATAGACTGCACTTAGATGGTACTAAGCTACCTACGTACCTACTTGAGGATCAAGTCTAATGTAGTTCAAAAAGGAGATACGCTTCCAGCTGGAGAGTCGTATCTACGAACTGAGAGCCCAAATTTGTATATAGGGAACTTACTATCAAGTTTATAGTAGAAAATCAGATTGTGAACCCCTATTACTTGTTCTGAGATGGTGTTTATAGATATTCATATCGTACAGGTTTGATGGTGACAGCCGATGACTTGCGATCATGCCACATGTAGTTGATAAACGGTTTTGATACCGGGTTGTAATTAGGGTTATGGGTTGATTAACCCGATCCATGTGAGGACACGCGGATCCTTCATCCTAATAATGGAGTATTTCATTTATTAGCCCAAGGTTAGAGTCGTACTATCATACGACCCTAGCCCTATGCTTAGTATAGGCTTGGTAAACCAAGTTCGATACATCATTAAGTCCCCCACTTCTTTAGTATTTAAGAATAAGCATTTATGCATATGAATTTTATACTGATGAAGTAAAGATTTAGATGGTAAAGTAGTTATCGTGTGAGTTTGATCTATAGTACGACTCTAAGATTTGGATTCGACATCGAGCATGGTTAGATCACATTTATGTGTATGGGTTTTCGCCAGTTAGGTGAATTTTTAGTGAGTGATATCAGTATAGAACATTCAGACAGGTGTCAACAATTAATACCAAGAGGTTTTCTCTCAGGATTCGAATCGACTCGAATCCCTAGCAGTCGGATATAATTTTACTATTAATCTTGACTGTCATTTATTCTTCCATCTTTTCCTATAAATAGGCTTACCCTTTTTTTTACTTTCACCCATTTTTACTTTTAGAGAGAGAAAAAATGTAAGAGAAAGGGATCACTTCTCCTCGTCTCCAGATTCGAAGCCAAGAGTCGTCCGGTTCTATGATCGACGTCCTCTTCTTGTACATCCGTCTAGGTATAGTAGTAGTTTTCTTTACATACTTTATTTATTTGTTTATACTGTGGCTCGTACTATGTCATCCAAATCTGTAAATAATAATGAAATAAATGATTCAGATGAGATAAATAATCTTCCTTCTAGGCCTGTATATAGGGAGCAAGTCGTATATATGGTCGCCTGGAAGAGGTCGAATCATCTCATCATAGTGTCCCTTCCTGTGAAAATGCCGAGGCTCCTGGGTATGGAGATCTCGAAGGTGATGAGGATATCAATTCGAATATCACTTGGTTGAATATCCCTTCGACTTTAACTCAAGCTAGGATTAACGAGATTAGAGTTAAGTATTTTATTCCTCTAGATTATGATGTACTTGTGCCTTCTTCTAATGACCGAATGCATCGCCCTCCAATTGGGTATCGTACTTTTCATGTAGCGCATTTGATGTCTGGTGTAAGATTCCCCTTACACCCACCGATTGAAAATATTTTAAATATCTACCCGTTGTCTCTTACACAGTTACTACCCAATGCTTATAGGCATATCATCCTGTTTATCGTATTAATGACTGCCTTCAATAAAGGGACGGACTTTGTAAACTTCCATTGGATGTTCTTTCTATGTCGTAGTTTTAAACCTGACCAAAGAGGATTTTTTTATTTATCTCCTAAAAAAGATGCTAGGTTTCAATAGACTACCCGTGACTCATTTGGTAACTGGAAAGACAAGTATTTTTTTTATTTCTCCTCCTGAGGGTACAAATTGGGGTGTGTCTAGGTGGTGGTCCTTAAGACCACCTTCTCTATTCGGGATTGGTAATCCGAACTGGGGCCGGGGATTCCTAAATGAAGTAGTTGAGTGGCCATTCGAGGCTACGAAATTGATGGAAGAGTCCATATTAGTATCTTGTAGATTAAGTGCAACTCTCATTCGAGGAGTAAAGTCGCTTGGTAAGATCCTTTGTTTTTATCCCCGCGTAAATTTTAAATATGAGTTTTCTGATATTTTATTCCCTTTTGATTTTTGCCAGAAATGACTCTCGTCGTGCTCGAATTGATAAGAAACACGCAACCGAGGCTGGAGGAAGTGATCAGCAGGATACTCCGTCTAAAGGTAAACAAGTTGCATATGGTGGTAGTAAACAACCATCTAATGTTTTTGGTCGTTCTGGGCCTCGAATCAAAATTATCCAGCCAGGTGATAAGACGATTAACAAATCTTTCATTCCCGTATTTGAGAGAGTTCCTTCTTCCCGATCCTACAACTGCCGATCCCGTTGATATAGTGGATGATGCCGAGGCTGAGCGGGGGCCAGTGATGGGTACTCGATTCCAATTCCCACGCTTCAATGTATCTCATCCATCACTTGCTGAGAATAGTCGTCGTTTGAAACACCGAGTTGAGGAGTCTCCTGTTGAGTACGACACGATCCTTTCCGAAAGTGATCCTTTGACATACGAGGTTATCAGTAAGATGGAAGTTTTTTTATTGAATGATTATGACGAGTATGGGGTCGCCGACTAAAACGAGCCGGAGGGTGATTCCCTCCCCGTGATGCCTGATTGGAGGATTTATCCTCAGAGCTTGGTGTTTAGTGGTCCTCATAGTGCTGAGGTGGCTGCTGAACTTTACCAGAAAGTATTGGTCCCTGAGGATAAGGCTCTGATTGCCCGACATCTACATCCTTTCGTCGAGAAGTGCGGTGCTAGCCATTTGTTCAAGGTTTTAATTTCACTTACTCGTATTTTCATTATAGATTCATCAAGTCGTATTATGCAAATAATAGTATTATTGTCTTCTCGTGCTAGGCTATGGTTTGTTTGCACCAGTTGGCTCTTTCTTCGTCTTCTTTCAGAAATGAACGAGTTGCACTTGAGAGTGAGTAATGAATACCGCCAGAGTGTTGCTGAGGAACGAGAAGCTTACGTAAGCATCAAAGAGAGTTGATTGTTGCTCGTAGGTTAATAACGGAAGAAAGAGAGAACAACAGTGTTGTGATAGAAAATTTGAAGAAGGAGAAAGATCAGTTGGAAGCGGATGCAGGAAAATATGTTGATCGTATCCAACTACTGCAGAGAGAGAGAGAGAAAGCTTATGGAGATGGTCATATACTCGGACGACGTGAGTACCCACTTTCTAATGAATATTAGAATGCTCTAGCCAAAATTCGCTTTGAAGGTGCCCGTGACTTCATGAATTCTACGATCTTTGATGATATTTTGATTTCTAGGGCTATCAACGATGAGAAAGATGGTTTTATTAAGGCTATCGATTATCTGAAAAAATTGGAAGGTGCTAACCTTAGTTTGATATGGCAACTCTTGACTGCTATGTTAGTGTTCCTCTTCTGCGCAAGTCATTTTCAACTAACAAACCCAATTTTGTGAAATGCTCTACTGCCACAATAATAAACTTTTTTTGTCCCTGCGTTGGTGGAAACGGCCCCAGATTATCAATTCCCCGTTGATAAAAAAGATAAGCTATCTTTATTAGTACCATCGGTCTTCCTGGTTGGTGTATCTCATTCGAATGGAGTTGATACTCTCTACATCTCTTAATAAATTCATAGGCATCTTTAACTACCGTGGGCCAAAAATATCCTTGTCGCGTATCTTTCTGTGCTAACGATCGTCCAGCTGAATGATTACCGCAACTTCCTTCATGTATCTCTCTCAATACGTACATGGCTTGAGTAGGTGCCAAGCATCTCTGGAGTGGTCCTAAATTCGACCTCTTGTACAATTCACTATCTAGGATAGTGAAACGTATCGCCCTATTCGTAATCCTATGAGCTTTAATTTTATCTTCCGAAAGCTCATCCTTTGTCAAATACCGAATGATGGGATCCTTCCAGCTTGGTTCCTCTTCCATCACAACAAACGATGCCGATAGCTCGATCTCCGAGTGTTCGAATACTAGTAAGGAGATTTTCCTACTAGTTAGCCCTGTAATTTGATTAGCAAATTTTGAAAGCGCATATCGACTCTCTCATTCTCCTCACGCGGGATCTGTTGGAGCCCAATTTCTGCAAACCCAGACATCAATTCTCTTATTTTTGCCAAGTACTTTATCATTGACTTTTCTTTCGCTTCGTATGTCCCTGCCACCTGCTTCGCTACTAGATGGGAATCTATTAGGATTTTTATTGATGTTATTCCAAGTTCCTTCCCCATTTTCAGCCCCCTATGACGGCTTCATACTCAGCCTCATTATTCGTTACGTCAAAATTAAACTTCAATGCAAACTCCAAATCTAATCTGTCGGGTGATCGTAACCAAATTCCCACACCTCCTCTTTGCATCATAGATGATCCATCCACTTGTAGCATCCATGGCATCACTGCTTCGACAGCTGCAACAACTTGGTTTGGATCGACCGTTATCTCAACCAGAAAGTCTGCCATGATTTGGGCTTTTACAAACTGACGACTTCGATATTCGATACTGAACTCTCCTAGTTCAATTGCCCATTTTACTAGCCTCCCTGAAATGTATGTTTTTGCTAGAACCTGTTTCAAAGGCTGGTTCATTAGGATAATACTGATTCATTTCAGATATAAATTGAATAGATAAGTCGTATACGAGTACGATGTGAAAGTAAATTGTTAAACCAATTTCTTCAACCTTAGTTCCTGTTTCAAAGGCTGGTTCGTCAGAACAACAATATGGTGGGATTGAAAATAGGGTCGTAATTTCCGAGCTGCGGTCATTAGAGCCAGAGCCCATTTTTCAATCTCCATGTAATTTAATTCAGCACCTTGGATCAATTTACTTACATAATAAACTGGACTGTGATTGCGTTCGGGGTTTCGCGTACGAGGAAAACACTTATTGCTGCGAGGGATACAACTAAGTATAGGAATAATGGTTCTTCTACAACTAGTTTGGTTAGAAGTGGAGGTGACATCAAATATAACTTCAAACTCTGAAAGGCTTATTCACACTCACCTGTCCACACGAATTGTTTTACTTTCCTTAAAATTTTGAAAAAGTATAGGCCTTTATCTGCGGATCGTGATATGAAACGATTTAACCTCGCCATTCGATTTCGACCTGTCAGCTTTTGTACTTCGTTCACATTTTTTGGAGAGGTCATGCCTAGAATCGCCTCAATCTTTTCAAGATTAGCTTCTATCCCACGCTCTGTAACCATATACCCTGAGAATTTTCCACCTAGTACACCGAAGGTGCACTTGTGCGGATTCAGTTTCATTCCATATTTCTTCATTATCTCAAAAGATCTTCGTAAGTGGGACGGATGTTGGTCCTCTTTGACACTTTTTACGAGCATATCATCTATGTAGACCTCCATTGTCTTCCCTATCTCTTCTTCAAACATCATATTTACTAACCTTTGATAGGTAGCTCCTGAATTTCGTAGGCCAAAGGGTATAACATTATAACAATAAACCCTTTGTGCCGGGACAAAATAAGTTTTTTCTCGATCTTCCTCGATCTTCCTCTGTCATCATTATTTGATTCAAGCCTGGATATGCATCCATCATACTAAGAAGTGCACACCCGTCCTGTTAGAGTCGTGATAAATATTCGTGCTTTGACTGCTTCAGATTATTCCTGCTTCAGATTGTTCTTGCAAACGGTCCCTTTTAGAGACACAACAGTAGGAATGTCACAATTAACTCTTGTGTCAACTCAGGTATCTCTAAAACTTCTTGACTGAATCGATGTATAAAGTCTCTTAAGCTCTCCGCTATACCTTATTTCAACCCCATTATTGTTGAGACTGATTTTTTTGCCTTTTTGTTAATTCCAATATGATTTCAAACTTACAAACCAATTGTTCGTACGACACTATGGTCCCCGACGCCTGGCTCGTAAACCATTCGAGCGCCCGTCCTGTTAGAGTAGTGATAAACATTCGTGCTTTGACTACTTCAGATTGTTCCTGCAAAGACATCATCAATTCATACGTGGTTAGGTGAGGTCTTGGGTCGCCTGTACCATCGTACCTCATTAGTTCAGGCATCTTAAAGTTGGCCAAGGGCACTTCCCTCAAAATGTTGACGCAAAACAGAGAGTTTCTAGTGATCAATGGTGTCACATGCCTAAACTTCATCTTAGGTGCTTCCGCTTTCTGACTGGCCATATCCAGTTTCTCGTCCATATCTTCAATTCTTTCCCGGGAGAGGGTTGGTTTCTCCTTCGAAACTTCAGTCATAAGGGATTTTCCCTTTCCTTCACCCAACATTCTACGACTGTCTATTTCGTCATCTGACAGGTGCTTCTGCTCTTCATGCTTCTCATGATCACCCTCTTCACATCTTTGCCCGTGGAACAATCTCCTCGGGGTTGGAGGTAAATGATGCATTTGACCTATATTTGGCGTTGTCGGGGTCTGTGCCATAAACCTTCGCAGTATCTCATCTCCATGCTCTTTCAATTTTCGGTTCAGCTCCTCCATCGTTATGGTGATCACTCATGTGCTCGTAGCTACATCTTCTCTGTGCCTCCCTGGATCTGCACAATCGGTGGATGACTCCTCTATTTGCACTTGCTTCAACTTTTGATTCGCAGTGTCCATAGCTGAAATTCTACCCAGCAACCTAAAGTAAAGGTTCCCATAGACGGCGCCAACTGATTTAAGTCAGATCTGGGGGGACCCTTCCTATCTCAGTCTGGGTCGAGTCGCACGACTATACATGGTGAATTCTAGATTATAGATTGCACTTAGATGGTACTAAGCTGCCTACGTACCTACTTGAGGATCAAGTCTAACGTAGTTCAAAAAGGAGATACGCTTCCAGCTAGAGAGTCGTATTTTCAAACTGAGAGCCCAAATTTGTATGTAGGGAACTTACTCTCAAGTTTATAGTAGAAAATCAGATTGTGAACCCCTATTACTTGTTTTGAGATGGTATTTATAGATATTCATATTGTACGGATTTGATGGTGACAGCCGATGACTTACTATCATGCCACGTGTAGTTGATCGACGGTTCTGATGCCGGGTCGTAATTAAGGTTGTGGGTTGATTAAACTGATCCATTTGAGGACACGCGGATCCTTCAACCTAATATTGGTATTTCATTTATTAGCCCAAGGTTACAGTCGTACTATCATACGACCTTAGCCCTGTGCTTAGTATAGGCTTGGTAAACCAGGTTTGATACATCAAAATTGATTCTTGGAGAAATCGAGGAAATTAGGATAATTGGGAATATGAATTAATTAATAGAGATCAATTATTTGGACTATTTAATTAATCATGGTGGATTAATTAATTAATGGACTTTAATGAGTTCAAGTATTTTATTTAATTGGGGTTAGGCTTAATTAAATAAATAAATAAGTGAATTGGGCTAATTAATTGGAGTTGGGCTTTAATTAAAGGATTTAAGTATTTGGTTAAAGTCTAATAATTAAATAACTTGGATGACAAGAATTAAAGCAAGTACGAAAAAATTCTTGATCTCCAAAAAAGAGGATGGGTGTGTAAAAGGAGAAGGAAATTTTCTTCCAAGTATTGATCTAGGAGAATCAAGAAAGTCAATATTAGATAAGGAAAGGAAGAGTTTGACATAGAATTTTTTTCTTTATCCTATATTTACTAGGATTTGAATTCTAACTAATATAGAATTACTATGTAGGAAATTTATTTCTACAGGGAATGTGATTCTATTAGGGTTATGATTTTTGCCTATAAATATAAGTGTTGAAGAAAATACAAAACACATAGTGTATTACACGCCTACTTACAAAAAATTCAAGAAGAATTTTCATCTTCTCTTCTTGAGAAAAATTGTCCTCCCTTAGCCTTAAATTCATGATGTAATTTTTCTCATGTGTTGAGATTAATTACTCACAAATACATTCCCACACCTTTTACATATAAACCTTTAGATTAAGAATCGATTTGTTGGCTAGCACCAAGAATGAATTGATTGGAGAATCAAAATGAGGTGTGGATACCGTTAGAGGCGAGACGCATGGATCACTACAATCGGGAGATACAAACAAAGGCTTGGAGCCAAGATGATGGATTTCTTGGAGTGATCGATGGGTTGATCAAAAGATCAAATTCAACCAAATTAAAATAGCATTTTATGTAAGTTTTTAATTTCGTCTTTGTTATACGTATTCGATTGAGCCAACTAAAAATCCTGTTTCGGGATGGCATGTTTCAATAACTTTTAATTTTCCCTGTGCTAAGCCATCCCGTAGATTAGTCAACCCAACATAAGCCCCATACATCAAAAGGCCATGAAGCAACAGTAGGGTGTAATGGCTTAGGCGGCTGGTGAATGAGATTTGCGTGAAATTGACAAGATTAACACCTTTGTACGAAATTCATACAGTTCGTAACTATCGTGGGCCAATAATAGCCCATCATTTTTATGCGGAAGTGCAACTTTGGGCCAAATTGGTGAGCTCCACAGACTCTGGAATGAGCTTCCTCTATGGCTTGAATGGCTTCATCATCGCTTAAGCATCGCAAGAAGACTCAATCAAATGAGCGTCTATAAAGCGTGTCTTTGTAGTAGATGAAGTGGGATGCTCGGTGTCTAACGTCAATTCTCTGGCCTAGATCATTCGCTAATTTCTCGTACTTCAAATAATCCACCGGTGGTTGCTACCAATCTTCCTTTACTACCTCAAATACTTCAACAATGTGATTCTTTTCTTCATCATCACCGTCGTCTTCAAAGATTGGCGGAACGACCCAGCTCCTACATATTGGGACACAAGCTTCATTTCCAGGTATGGCGAGAGTGGAAACAAGTTTTGTCAATGCATCAGCTTGCTTATTATCTTTTCCTGGCACTTGTTCGATAGTCACATCCCCAAGTCATCCAACAAGTCACTTTGCATAATTGAAGTATGGAAGTAGGTCAGGCCTTTTCACTTCATATGGTCCCTATAATTGATTTATCACCAATTTGGAGTCTCCAAACACTCTAAGGTGCAATTGCTTTATATCGACAACCATTTCTAATCTAAGGATCAAAGCTTGATAATCAGCAACATTGTTTGAGCAATTTTGGGTTAGGGTGAATGAGTAGGGTAGTACTTATCCATCAGATGTGACAAATACAACTCCAGCACCGGCTCCTTCCCTATGAGAAGCTCCGTCAAAGTACATTTTCCAAGGAAGAATTATTTCAACTATAAGAACATCTTCATTGGGTAGATCATCAGATAATTTCCACTCAGTAGTGATGGGGCAATCAGCTAAGAAGTCAGCTGAGATTTGCCCTTTAACAGCCTTTCGAGGGATGTACACGATATCAAATTGTTGTAGTTGGAGGTACCATCTTACCAATCTATTAAAAAGGACGGGTCTTGTAATTACATACTTCAATGGGTTTGCCTTAGAGACAAGGCGAATAGTATATGCTTGGAAGTAATGCTTCAACTTTTGGATTGCAAAGATGAGGGCCAAGCATATATTTTCGATTGGTGAGTACTTCAACTCATTTGGTGTCATCATCCTGCTCAAAATCACATTCCTTCCCATCGTCATTTTCTTGTGCAAGTAGAGCCTCACCAGAGCACTCATGAGCAGCAATATAAAGAATTAATGGGCGCCTAGACACAAGTGTTACCAACACAGTTGACTTCATTAGATATGCTTTTATGCTTTTGAAAGCATTGCTACAAGCATCATCCCATTCGAATGAAACACCTTTCTTCATTATGCGGCTGAATGGTTGACATCAACTGGCCAAATTTGAAATGAATCTTTGAAGATACGCTAGTTTTCCTTGCAGACTTTTGAGTTCGTGGATGTTTCGAGGTTCAAGAATCTTCACAATTGCATCAATCTTTGCTTGCTCAATTTCTATGCCTCGTTGATGAACAATGAACCTAATAAATTTTCCAGATTTTACACCAAATGCGCTTTTGAGAGGATTCATTTTGAGTTGATATCTCCTCAAGCATTCAAAGACTTTTCTTAGATAGCCAAGATGGTCTTCTCTTCTTTTGGATTTCACCACTAGGTCATCGACGAAGCACTCAATGTTTTTATGAAGCATATCATCGAAGATCTTTTGCATGGCTCTTTGATATGTAGCACCAACGTTCTTTAATCTGAATGGCATCACTTTGTAGCAATATATACCTTTTGGAGTGCGAAGCGTCGTTAACTCCTCATCTTTTGGTGTCATTCGTATTTGATTATATTCGGAAAGTTAAAGCCTCGTAGATAGTAGTGGCATCAATCATAGGTTCAGTGATTGGCAGTGGAAAGTCATCTTTAGGACATGCACTATTGAGATTTCTAAAGTCAACACAGACTCGGATTTGTCCGTTCTTCTTTCTAACAGGAATGATGCTAGAGATCCATATTGGATATTGGACTTCTCATATGAATCCAACCTCAATGAGTTTATTTACTTCATTTTTTATCAAAGGCACTAACTCAGAACGAAATCGATGTTGGGGTTGCTTGACAGGACAAGAACCTTTCTTTATGGATAACTGGTGGATGGCCACCTTTGGATCTAAGCCAGGCATCTCCTTGTAAGACCATGCAAACACATCTTTAAGTTCATGAATTAATGATGTACATGTTTTCTCTTTATCAGGGGTTAACAAAGCACTAATGTAGATTGGTTAAGGGTCATCAGAATCACCTAAGTTAAGCTCCTTCAATTCATCAACAATAGCTTTCACACCTTTTTCAAGTTCAGGAGGAGCGATTTTAGCATCTTCCTCTTCGGTGGACCCTTCTTAGTTAGCGTGATGTGGTATGATGAGGCCACACTTTCTTTATCATCTTCATCATTGCATTGGACATTCGTGAAGATGATTCTTTGACATTTAGCCTTTAGAACTTTATGACACGATATGCTCAAATCGGTACGACTCATGCGAGAAGAAATTAGACTTCGAAGTCTTCTAATAGTTTGTGATTCACTTATTTTCTTCAAATGCCTCGACCTCTTGGAGACACTCAATCTTTGATTGTTGGTTATTCGGCAACCCATTTTTGTCCGAGGAGCAAGTTTGATATTCATATTTTATTATTGTAATCTCATCAAATTATGTGAAACTAAGCATAATTTAAATATATTTAGCGTTTACGATTTTGGGTAAAGGGCAATTTAGCCTATTCTCTTGAGAATGAGCACAATGTTTTACATTTTGAATTCTTTGTTTCAAATAATGTACCATACTCTAGTTTACCTTCTATATACGCTACATGTGCATTTTTTTTAATATATAAGTAATTGAATATTATACACATAATATTTGTATACAAAAAAAAATCAATAAATACCAAATTAAACATAATTTTGAAATAGAGAATTCAAAATGATTGTAATATGTCATACGAAAAATATATAGTTGATTACCTCCTTTTATATGGCAATAACACCTAATCCTGTTTCTTATTATTTACTAATTAAAATGACAAATATACAGTTAAATAAGGGTTGATAATACTTAATGTATTTTCTTGTTTTGCTTATCATTAATTCTTCATAATTATTTAAAAGTAATATTATTATAAAGATATAGGTAGCACATATATTTATTAATAGTTGCATGTTATTCAAGGTATATAAAGTAGAAATTATTGTGTATTATAGATATTTTATTTATAAATGAAGATAAATAATATATAAATATAATGATATCCAATATGCTTACGTGCTTAATGGATATGTGAGATTTTTCTATGCACTTTTATTAATCGTGGCACATGAAAAAGTTTGCAGTATTATTTTAAAATTTCAATTGTTTTAATTAAATAAAACTATAAATATATCAATTAATATATTTTAATTCACACTGCTTAAATTTGTATTTGAATATTAATGAATGCATATAAGGAATATTCAGTAGCGAGCTACTGGTTGGGGTCAACCGAGTGGAATTGGGCGGAGTTGACAATGCTGCCTGATGACGTACTCGCGAGGTGAGGAGACTTGTGAGATCATGGGGTTGGAAGACACAAGTATATTTATCGTCGAGCCAGATGCTAGTGCTCAATGGCATCTCTTGGAAAACATAGCAATTTGAAACTATCATACCACTGGTTGGGGTCAACCGAGTGGAATTGGGTGGAGTTGACAATGGGAGATACTCTATGAGCAAATTGCAAAAGGGAACACGGAGCCGAGTAGAGGGGATACATGGGCTTCGTAGCGCCTTTGGTAATTGAAGATACCATATCGTCGAAAGTTATTTCTTTGGCTGGCTCGTCAGAATAAACTTTTCACAAATGAAGCTTTAGTTAATCGAAGAATTGCATCGAGTGGCGTGTGCCCGATTTGTAACGGAACTAATGAGACCACACTTCATGTACTCCATAATTGTCCAAGAGAGCGACATCTTTGGCTTTGTCTGGTGGCCTCTCGGCACCACACGGTTTTCTTTTCCATGCACAACTCGCGTGGCTTGATTGGAATCTCAAGGCAACAACCAACACTTATGTATGGTCTAAAGTTTGGGATGTTACTTTTTCTGAAACAATTAATTTTCTTTGGCAGGTGCGCAGTGATCTGGTGTGTGGGAAGGAGCTTAGCAGTCCAGCTGATGATCTTGAGCTGATTCGCCTATGGACGAAAGAGGCCTCACGACTTCAGAAGTTCGACGGCGAGGAACATATTATGTCGATTCATGTAGGGTGGACAACCCCGCACATGGGAAATTGAAAATAAATGTGGATGCGGCTGTCCGCCAGGGAGAAGAACTCCAAGCCAATGTGGCGAGTATCGGAGGAGTTATACGTGACCATAATGGTCACTGGATTCAAGGATTTAGCGGATGCATGGGCGAGTACACGACCCTAGGCACTGAGCTAACAGCGATTTCTCATGGATTGGAATTGGCATGGAGCCATTATTTGAAGGAGGTGATTCTTGAATCAGATAGCAAAGAGGCTATCTGCATCATTCAAGAAGGCACAACTTTGCATAGTAATTATGATCTTATTGATCAAATTAGATGCAAAATGGCATTAGATTGGAAAGTTCAAATTGTCAACATATGGAGAGAAGCCAATAAAGTGGCAGATCACTAGGCTAAAATGGGTTTTGAGCAAATCTTGATTTACATGCAATCCTCGAATCCCGATCTGAATAATCTATTGAAGCAAGATCGGAATGACCTCACTTGGCTAAGACAAATGACTATCACCCTGGATCTGTCGGGCTAGTTCGTTAGGGTCCCCCGCTTCTCTTGTATTCAAAAGCAAAAAAGACAAGATTTATCAAATTATATAAAAGTATACTCGTCAATCGTGATCTCTAATTTAGCGAATAATAGCTCTTTGGCACGGTATGCGCCATTTTCCAATAACACAAACGCCATTCTTAAGAACCGAGGTAAATAAATGCCATTAATTCTTTTTCTTTGACCAAAATCTGGGAATGTGAAGAAAAATAAATGCCTTTCCTGTCACAACAACTCTCTCAATCGGTTAAACTATTTTATTGTATTGGAGAAACAAAATACATTCATCAAACCTTTCATCTTTTGTATTGGAGAAATTAATACAAGACTAGCTTTATTCATGAAATCTTTCATCTTCGTCCTTTTTCCCCTTAAAGTATCAAGCCTTTCATCTTCATCCTCCATGCACATATATGTCGACTCAACTTCAGATCCACCACGTCCTACTTTGATGCAAGCACTAGGCAGTCTCATTCATCTTTATTGTCAGGGACGGATTTAGGGGGGGGCCCCCCGAGAAATCATAGTCGGGTATATACATCTTTATTGTATGGCTCCTCGATATATAGATTTTAAGGTGTAAATATAGGCAAAGATGTTCTGTAGCTGAGTTGGTGGGCGCTTCTACATGGTAGCCGTAGGTCTCGAGCTCAAATCCCATTGGTTTCAGTAATGCCATATTTCTTTTGTCAGCTTCCCACTTATTCTTTTCCTTTTTATTTAAACCTACACATGCTTCAGGGAAAAAAGGAAAAGGGGAAAAAGCAATTAACAAAAAAGAAATGTTAAATTGTGATTAGCTCCAACCTTTTTTTTTAATTAAAATTAATAAGAAGTTTTTCTAAAATTTAGGAAAAGATATTGTCAGAAAGGAAATTATATAAAAATAAAATTAATAAGCACTTTTTTTAAAACCTATGAAAAGCATTATTGATAAGGGAAAAATACAAGAAATCAATATTTAAAGACAATAAAAAGTCTGTCACCATAAATTATTTAGAGTTTATTATCCAACATATATGCATAAAATAATGATACTAGTGTTAATAGTTATTACGTTATATTTTTTCAAAAAATTATCATTATAGTATAGTTGACATTTGCGGTTGATTTATCTTTTGTTATTCTCTTGCTTCCAATTAATTCTACATTGATCTATCATGACAATGCATTATTATTATTTTAACTAAATTCTTGCATATAATAAGAAAATAGACAAAATCATTAACTCCAAATAAAGCGAAACTAAAAATCAAATACGATTGAATAATATTTGGAAAAAAAATCATTTACTAATAAAACAAATATTATTCCATCTTAAAATCTCTTGATAATCTCATAATAGTATAATATTATAAAAAGTAGATTCAAAATCATAGTTTAAATCCTATTTCTATGCGTAAGCATAAGAAAATAGGTAGTTAAAAAACATCGAGTAAGTTCGATAATTTTCTAAAATTTTGTTTATGACATTTAAAAAATTATTATAATCTTGATTGAAAACCAGTTTTTCTTTTACACATGATAATTTTATTTTACTGTCTACTAAAATTAAAATAAAATTTTACATACAAGTATTGTAAAAAAGTTTAATGGTAACTCGCCCCCCCAACAAGTGAATCCTGGATCCGTCCCTGTATATTGTATGATCTTATAGTTGATAGTTTTATGTTGTGCAACAAATTACAGTAGCGTGAGCTCTTAGTCCAACCTCGGATTCAACTTCGTCTTACCCCACTAGGTATTCCTCTTTCTTCGCTCTCTCTCTCTATGTATATATATGGTTTATGATATTGAAATGGTTGAGATGGGTTTTGTTATTTGAAAATTGGTCAAAAATTCCTAATCCCTTTTTGAAATTAAAAATGAGTCCTCACTCATAATATTACACTCTCCACTCCCTAGTTGCTAATATAAGTTTGGATTCACTCTCTACCCACTTGAAAAGACAAAAATGCCCCTCATTTTTTTTATTTTTTTATTCACCTTCTTCTCCACCTCTCTCTTCTCTTTCCTCTTTTTTTTTCTTTTTCCTTTCACCACAAATCCGATCACATAGATTTTTCTGGCGATTGAAATTGTTCAAAAGTGGCACCATTTTATTCTCTATGATGAAAGAAACAAATCGAGATCCATATTGACTTTGTTTCGAGTATAATTTTTATTTTTGAATTTCATGCGAACAGCAACTGAAGTACGCATAAGCCATGTTTGACGTATATTTCGTGCACAATCGATGTATTCTCAATTGATATTTAACAGTTTTGCGTAATCTTACGAGAAATTCTAGAAAGCGTTGTAACGTGCTTAATCATAAACCGTTTTTTTCTTTTAAAAGTAGACACATAGGACTTTCTAAATAAGTATGTCACATTATCAAGAAACGTCAGATATGAAACAATTTTTGATTCAAACATAAGCTAAAATTTAATGACAATTTTGCACGACTTCACGAGAAAGTCTATAGCGCATTGTAGAATGTTCAGAATCATAAACCGTTTTTTTTATTTCAAAGTAGACATATAGGAATTTTATAAAATGTATGACATATTGTTAAGAACAATCTAGTATGAGACAGTCTTTTATTCAAACGTAAGCTAAAATGTTTCTATAGTTTTGCATAATCTTACGAGAAATTCTATAACGCGTTGTAGGATGCTCGAAATCATAAATCGTTATTTTATTTTGAAAATAGACATATAGAGAGTTTTTAATATGTATGACACATTATCAAAATACATTTAGGATGAAGCAGTTTTGTCTACAAACGTAAGCTAAAATTTGTCAGCAGTTTTGCGCAACTTCACGAGAAAGTCCATAACGCACTGTACGATGCTCAAAATTATAAACTACTTTTTTCTTTCAAAATTAGACGTATAGGGCTATCTGAAATAGCATGACACATTATCAAGAAATGTCTAGAGTTAAACAGTTTTTCCTTCAAGCATAAGCTAAAATTAATATGCATTCATATGTTGATATTATGTACTAATACGTCCTATACCTATACGTCGATTAATAGACAATAATACGTCAATTGACTAGCATTCATACGTCAATTTAAATGTACTAATATATCATATTAAATATATTATTACGCAATTGATAGACAATCATACGTCGTTTTCAGAAAATAATACGTCAATTGACTTGCAACCATACGTCAGTATTATGTATTAATACGTCATATTAAGTTTACCTATACGTCGATAAATATACATTAATACATCAATTGACTTGCATTCATAAGTCAATTAGAATGTATTAATACGTATGGTTGCAAGACAATTGACTAGCATTCATACGTCAATTGAAATGTATTAATGCGTCATATTAAATGTATTATTACGTCAATTGATAGACAACCATACGTCGATTTTCAAAAAATATACATCAATTGACTTGCAACCATACTTTAATATTATGTATTAATATGTCATAGTAAGTGTACCTATATGTCGACTAATAGACAATAATATGTCAATTGACTAGCATTCACATGTCAATTGAAATGTAGTAATATGTCAATTAATAGACAACCATAAGTTGATTTTCAAAAAATAATACGTCAATTGACTTGCAGCCATACGTCAATATTATGTATTAATACGTCATATTAAGTGTACCTATACATCAATTGATAGACAATAATACGTCAATTGACTAGCATTCATACGTCAATTGATAGACAATCATACGTCGATTTTCAAAAAATAATACGTCAATTGACTTGCATTCATACATCAATATTATGTATTAATACATCATATTAAGTGTACCTATACGTCGATTGATAGACAATAATACATCAATTGACAAGCATTCATACGTCAATTGAAATATACTAATACGTCATATAAAATTTATTATTACGTCAATTGATAGACAACCATATGCCGTTTTCAAAAAATAATGCGTCAATTGACTTGCAACCATACGTCAATATTATGTATTAATATGTCATATTAAGTGTACCTATACGTCAATAGATATACAATAATACATCAATTGACTTGCATTCATACGTCAATTTGAATGTACTAATACGTATGGTTGCAAGTCAATTGACTAGCATTCATACGTCAATTGAAATGTACTAATACGTCATATTAAATGCATTATTACATCACTTAATAGACAATCATACATCGATTGCCAAAAAATACTACGCCAATTAACTTGCATTCTTACGTCAATATTATGTATTAATACGTCATATTAAGTGTACCTAGTAGTAGTGTCTACACACATTACATTTGTGAAATATGTATAATCATGTCTATAAATATCTCAAGACTATAAACATTTACACAGAGTAAAGTGAAAACTAGTAGTAATGTGGATACACATAGTCTTTGACACACACGTTACTAAATTAAGTGATTACTAGTAGTGGTGTCTACACACAGTACGTTTGTGAAAGAAATGTAACATTGTCGATTCAACTCCTATGATCACAACATAAAACATTACAAATTAATACATTCGTTCATAAAATAGTTGTTCAAATATATTCACGTGTGTTAATGGATTTAGGGATTAGGGGTTAGGGGTTTCGGGTTGTTTTCGTGTAATTTAGGTCACAATTGACCTAAAATGATGTATTACATATGAAATGATGTATTGTTACAACTAAAAGGATGTATAATTAAATATAAAGGCCGTATGTCAACATTTAAGATGACTTATTATTTTAATAAAAACAACGTACGTGTGTAGTATAACCACGTATGTATATATTCTAATGACGTACGTGGTCAAATAAATTGACGTATTAGTCTATATAAATTATACATTTTAAACGACGTATTTCAACAGTAAACGAAGTAGTACTACGTATGAAATGATATATTGTTACAACTAAAAGGATGTATTAATAAATATAAAGGCCGTATGTCAACATTTAAGATGACGTATTATTTTAATTAAAATGACGTACATGTGTAGTTTAACGACGTATGGGTATAGTCTAATGATGTATTATTACATATCAATTGACGTATGATTGCATATAAAATTGATGTATGACATCAATTGAAGTATGGTTACATATAAATGGTCGCATTATTACATATGAGTTGACGTATTATACATATCAAATGACGTATGGTTACATATAAATTGACGTATTACTACATATCAATTGACGTATGACTACATATAAAATGCCGTATTATTACATATGAATGGACATATTATTACACATCAATTGACGTATTAATACATATCAATTAGCATATGGTTGCATATAAAATGCCGTATTATTACATATGAATGGACGTATTATTACATATCGAATGATAACGTATTCTTACATATCAATTGACGTATGATTACATATAAATTGACGTATGACTACATATCAAATGACGTATGGTTACATATCAAATGACGTATTATTATATATGAATGAACGTATTATTACATATCAAATGACGTATGGTTACATGTAAATTGACGTATTATTACATATTAATTGACGTATGATTGCACATAAATTGACATATGACTACATATCAATTCACGTATGGTTACATATAAAGTGACGTGTTGCTACATATCAAATGATGTACGGTTATATATAAATTGACGTATAGTTATATATAAATTGACAGTTTTGCGCGGCTTCACGATAAAGTCCATAATGTATTGTACAATGCTTGAAATCATAAACCATTTTTTTTATTTCATAGTAGACACATAGAAATTTCTAGAAATGTATGACACACTATCAAAAAAGATCTAGTATAGAACAGATTTGGCTTCAAACGTAACCTTAAATTTATTGACAGTTTTACACGACTTTACGCTAAAGTCCATAACGTATTGTACAATACTCAAAATCATAAACCATTTTTTTATTTCATATTAGACACGTATTTTTTTCTAGAAATATATCACATATTATCAAAAATGTTCTAGTATAAAACAGATTTGGCTTCTAATGTAACCTTAAATTTATTGCCAGTTTTGCGCGACTTCACAATAAAGTCCATAACGTATTGTACAATGCTCGAAATCATAAACTTTTTTTTTTATTTCATATTAGATTTCTTTCCAAAAATGTATCACGCATTATCAAAAACGTTCTAGTGTAAAACATATTTGGCTTCAAACATAATCTTAAATTTATTGCCAGTTTTGCGCGACTTCACAATAAAGTCCATAACGTATTGTACAATGCTCGAAATTATAAACTATTTTTTTATTTCATAGTAGACACATAGATCTTTTCAGAAATGTATCACATATTATCAAAAAAGTTCTTGTATAAAATAGATTTGGCTTCAAACATAAGCTTAAATTTATTAACAATTTTGCGCGACTTCACGAGAAAGTCCATAACGTATTGTACAATACTCGGAATCATAAGCCATTTTTTGCTTTCATAGTAGAAACATAGAGCTTTCCAAAAATGCGTCACACATTATCAAAAAAAGTCTAGTGTAAAACAGGTTTGGCTTCAAACTGAAGCTTAAATTTGTCAATAGTTTACTACAATCATACTTCATGTTCTCTTTATCTATACTTCATCTTTAGTGTATACATACGTCAAGCGTACTTTAACCATACTTCATCGTAGATGTAACCATACTTCTTGTTAGCTTTAATCATACTTGATGTTGAGGATAGAAAGTGTTGCCGACAACAGTGGTGGTGGTCGCGGAGGTGTCGCAGGCGACGGTGGTGGTCGTCGGACGTGTTGCCGGCAACGGTGGTGGTCGTTGGAGGTGTCACCGACGACGTGGGTGGTAGTCGCCAGAGGTGTCTCGGTGACAGTGGTGGTTGCTGGAGGTGTCGCCGGCAACTGTGGTGGTTGCCGGTCGCCGGTGGTGGGGGATGAGAGGAAATACAAAATAGAAAAGGAAAATAGAAAAAGGAAAAAAGAAAAAAAAATAGAAAAGGAAAATATAAAAGAAAAGGAAATGGTATTATGTAATTTTTCTAAGTTGAAGGGATGTTGTTGTCTTTTTACATTGATTAGGGACTTCAAACAAAGAAATTAGACAAAGTAGGGAGTGCACAGTGTAAAGACATGGCTAGGGACTGATTTTTAAGTTTGAATATTGATTGTGGATTTAACTCCAATTTCCTGTTTTGTTATTTGAAGGTTGTATGTGAATTATGACTACCCTTTTCTTTCTTTTTTCGGGATGCAGAAGGAGAACTTTCCGGGGTCACCTGTTCTCGTACTACTCTCGCCTAAACACGCATAACTTCGAAGTTATGATGAGATTTGATGCATTAATGCTGGTTGACACGAAAAATCCTTACGTGTTTGCACAGCAAGTGGACTGGTCGTGTGTAGTAATAAAGTGAATTTTTAAGTCCGGGATGTCGAACCCACAGAGACTCATATTTTAACTTAACAAGTTAAAAGCAATTAAAATTAAATCAAAAGTGGATGATTAATTGACAATGAAAAAGTGAAAACGATACTTGACAAATTGATTAAGATTCTTATGTGAGAAAGCAACTAAGGCACATGCTTCAACCGTTATTACTCGTTAATATATATGAGTGATTATTCGAATTATTCGACTACTATTGCTTTGGTGGAAAAAACCTTAATTAATTACTACCCGATCTCTCGGCCGTAATAATCCTATGATTACGTGACGGTTCTCTAAATAATTCTATCTGAGAATCAAATCATTAACCATGCATTCACGTTTTAGAATTTCCCCGGATTAATCCAGCTAACAGCACCCAGAAATCTATACCTATCTCTAGGAGCAATTCCTCATGTTTTTTGGATGATGTGTTAATTCCTTTAAACCCTAATTTATATTCTCTCGAATCATAAACTAGGCTAATTAGCAAGCATATGTTGATCAGGCATACGATTGGAATAAAAGCATAAAATTAACACACAAAGCAATAATAGAATTAAGACGAACAATCAATTCATATATATAAACTCATAAAATTGGCATTCACATGGCCTTAGTTAAAGTAAATTAGTTCATACTCATAATTGGAAAAACAACTAAAATCGTAGAATTATTCATAGACAAATAATTTAGAAAATAAAATTCTCCCTATTACGAATTGATGAATTCGTGTAGAATCGTCGTTCTCTTCGTCTTGCTCGTTTCTTGGCTCCAAACACTCTTCCAAAGCTGAAAATTTCGAACCCTAATGATGTTGGAAGATGATGAATTTATAGATGATGATCTCCAGGTCTCCTAGTTGAATTAGGAATGAAAACTTTCCAAAACTCGTCCAGCCGCCTCTCACGTCTGGACTGCATTTTTCCCACGTACGTACGTTGTCCAGTCAACGTCCGGACTGTGAAGGCAGTGTAGAAAATTTGTGTTTTTTTGCTCCATTCGCTCGTTTGTTAGGTTTTTACCCCTGTACTCATTTAACAAACATATCAAAGCCACAAGTGGTAAAAATCACTCATAATCGACTCTAAATCAAGCAATTATCGGGCCCTAAAACACGTAAAACTCAAGCTTATCACTGGTATGATTGCACCATTATTCTCATATACTATCATTTATAAGACTTTTCAAAATTTTAGTTAAATGTGTTTGTGTGTGCGGAAAATTGTAAAATTAGTTCCATAACTATAGGGTGGTGGCAAAATTAGTTCTGTATATTGATGCATTGACAATTTAGGGATAGTAACTATTGAAAACTCGCAAATTTAGCCCAAAAATTCTAATTTGGCTGGAAAATGCTGACATGGAGTGTTTATTTGGGGATTATTAATTTTTTGGTCAATTTTGCTTGTGTCGACTTTAATGAGTATGCCACATGGACATTGGTTTGGGGGGAAGTGTGGCTAAGTGGATTTTTTTTAATATTCCAATAAATTTTAAAATATCCACATGGAAAAATGTTTCTTAAAATATTAAAAATCTTATAAAATATATTAAAACATTAAAAAATTTCCAAAAATAATTTTAAAATTGTATATTTTTAAAATTAATTTTAAATTTGAAAAAAATATTTATTATAAATAAAGTAGATTAATTTTCAATTTAAATTATCACAATAAATTCAAATAAATGCTTAAATTATTAATTCATAGACACAAATGTAGAAATATGCCAAGTGAAAAATTGCATAAAATAATAAATTTCTTATATTTATTGTTATTATAATCATTAATGTTTTAAACTATATATCAATTATAATTTCTTAGATAAGAATTTCAATTGATCTTTAAATTTTTTTTAAAAAAAGTACTTTTTATTGGTAAAAACTAGAATAAATTAATATCAAAATAAACTCAATAAATGTGAAAAAATCTATATGTAAAAACAAGGAAGACTAAATAAAATAGAAAAATATTTAATTAATATATTATGTAATTTCCCTCTAATTAGAACTTTTTTATTTACAAAAAAAGAAAAGAAAAAAAAAGATGAAGAAGATAGAGACCCGTCTGTACGTCGTCTTTCCCTAGTCCCCCCACCCCAACCTCCTCCCCCCATAACCCTTGCCCACCCCATCCCACCATCCTGCAAGTCCTGCCATCGACGCATCGCACACCGCCACCATAAGATGCTCCCTGCCCCCCCACGGCCCCACATCTAGTTGATATGTAGATGAACGAGAAGGAACACTCAAATTGAAACAATGAGAGCTAGAAAAGCAAAAAAAGGAAGCTTGACTGTTAGGGCTATGGTGATACATATTTTGGGATTGGTGTTGGTCCCAAGTGGCATACAAAAGGGTCTAGAAGGGGGGGGGGGGTGTTGAATAGACCGTGAAGTCTCTTTTGACTTAAAAAAGATTCGTATTAAAAAGTTTTGGACGCTTGAGATGTAGACGCTCGACTAAGCGTTTACTTTAAATATAGACGCTTAGGCTAAGCGTCTGATGAAGACTGTTTTAGAAAGTTAACTTAGACTTTAAGATTTGAATACTTTAACCAAATAGGTTTAAGCGTTCAATTCTTTAATCAGTTTTAGCACAGCAGAATAATTTTAGAGTCTTCTCTTTTGAAAGCTTTTGCGTCACAAGAAAGTGTTTTAGTTGCTTACCGTTCACTTGAGTTTTACTTAACAGATTTATACAAAGATATAATAATATGAGGAATGACTGTAAAGTAAAGAGCACGATATTTGTAAAGTTCGTTGGGTAGTGTAATCTCAACTACGTCCTTCTTCTCCTTGAACACTTGAAGGTAATCCACTAAGATGGTTCTCAAAGAATCACACAGAAACTTCTACAAATTAGGGAGAGATGGATGTTGATGACTTGAGCTCCTTGATCACACAGATTTCTGCTCCAAAATCACTTCTATCCCCTTGCTTCTTTCACCCAGAAATAATGCAAGTATCCAACTTCGACTTCACACAGATCACGAGGCTTGGATGGAGTTTTTCTAAACGGTTTGTTTAATTTTGATGAAGTTCAAACAACTTAGGAATATCTCAATAGTAATGTGGGTTTCTTAAAAAAAAAATGTTTGAGATATTGGTTGACTGTCTCAGGAATTGAAGAAAAGCAAGGAGAATGTTTGCTTGAATCATCTAGTTTTTCTGAGAATTTAAGGAATGAGACTTCAATACAACAACAATTTGGCTTGGAATTGATCGTTGTTTTTGGCTTGTTGTTGAAGTCCTATTTATAGGCATTCTTGGAAAAAGTGTCTGTTTGACACATGCACAGGTGCGTGTCTCTCACTTTCGCGAGTGAACTACTTTTGTCCTTTTTTCTGAAAATTTGCTGCACAAAAGTTGGTGCTGCAGTCTGTGAAAAGTTGACAGTCCAATAGGCTGGCTTCTCCATACGTCTGAAAGTGCTTATCACATTTAATGCTCTTATCAGCATTTAACGCATTTGAATTAAATACCCGTTGGTATTTAATGCTCTGAGAATAATTACATTAAACTCCTTCTGGACTTGGAAATAAATTCAGGTGAAATCCATCATTGATAGACGCTTATCCATCCTTGAATTGCTTCAGCCCTATAAGGTAACGCTTGATATAGCTGGATATTTAGACTCTTGGAAACTTTATCTTCATTCAGACTTCAGGCGCTTGAGTCTTCAAACTTAACTACTGATAAGCTCACTCAGAATTCATCAGACGCTTAGCCTAAGACTACTTAGCCTAACAATCTAGAATAAAACAAAATGAAGCCTATAAAGCCTATTACAAATCTAACGCTTCAAAGCTTATACATGATTTCTACTAAAATCATACTTACATATTTTGGGGTCTAACATAAATTCCTAATTGTCATCATCAAAACATCTAACATGAAATTCCTAACAGTTGGGTTGGGTGAAGAAGATGATGGGGTTTTCATTATTTTTTAAAATATTAAAAAAGATTTTAAAATATTTAATATGGATTTTTTTTTTATATTTCTTTACATTTATTGTGTAGTTGGAATTTACGTGACATAAATGGTGTCATTCTTAATCCTATTCAGCAATTTTTAAAGTCCATGCAAGCAAAGTTGATGTGAAAATTTTAAAAAACCCAAGTTAAAAGTTTCATGTCAGCATTTTCCAGTCAAAGGAGAATATTCCGGCTAAATTGGATTAAATTTACGAAGTTTTAATAGTTTCTATTCCTAAATTGCCAATGTAACAATATATGGGACCAATTTTACCATCACCCTATAGTTATGGGACTAATTTTACAATTCTCTCTTTGTGTGTGTGTATATATATATATATATATGTATATATATATGTATATATATATATATATGTATATATTTTGAAAGAAAAGAATATATGTTATTTCACATACATATAAATATGTAAACATCATTGCCCAAGTTAGGTCATGCACCATTGCATTCTATATATTTTCCATACTTTGCTCCGAGTTTATTTGTGATATTTTGCTTGATTATTTTGTAATCTTATTTGGGAAATTTTAGGGTGGATTGGGTCCACTGGAGCCGGTCCATCAAATTCCACTAGATGCAAGTGATTTTAGTGTATTTTACTGTTTTACATCTAACGGTGTTAGATGGACCACCTCCAATGGACCGGAGTTGTCCTAAAATCACTCATTCAGAATTTATTTATTTTTTACCCAAAAGGGGGAAGTTCCTAGCTCGAAAAACCTGAGCTAATAGTTACCAACCGTGGCCATGTGTGACCCTGAGCATCCAAAGCAAGAAAATAAGAACTACGCATATTCGGACTATTTATTACATGCATATGAGTATTTAACCCGTTTCGTGCTAGATTATCAGCTAAATGGTTTGCTACTTACTAGTCTCGAGCAAACATTCTTTGGATATTTGCAATCACGTTAAAGTGATGATGCTCAATGGAAAGCGTCCCCAATACTCGAGATGGCTGTTACATTATCAGATTCCAGCATCACTTTTTTAACACCAGCCTCCCATGCTAATTCTAAACTAAGTAGAATAACTTGTATCTCGGCTTCCAACACTGAGCATGGATCAATACTCCCACCGAAGCCTTTGATCCACTTGTCTTGATCGTTTCGGAGAACTCCCCGGACCCCCCATTTGCTTTAATAGGCACCGCATCATCAACATTGAGCTTAGTGTACCCCTCGGGTGGTTTAGTCCACCCTGTCTGAGTATAAACACGTAATTCATCTGGGTCAAATTTATTATCAAATCGAACACTGTCAATTCGTTTTATTAGCATATCTAGACTAAATCCGGTCTCGGGAGCTCTGCACGCTTTCCATGCACAACTTCATTTTGAATCTACCACAAAAAGGAAATAGTTTCAGTAAAAACCATTGTCCAATCCCCATAATTTACATACCTGTTCGCGGCGTGGGTTAAATTCCAGTCAATCCAGCTCTTATAAGTTCCTGCAAAGAAAATAGAATGCCATTTAGGATGCACATTATGGTTCCAAATGTCACGGGCCCATGGACAATCTCGCAGAGCATGCATGATCGAACCCACGTCTTCTCCACATTGAGTGCACATGTCCGACTCCACAAGCCCCCGCAAGTGTAGATTAGATCTTGTGAGAATGCGGCCATGTCTGACAAGCCAAATGAACACTTTCCGACGGTGTATTCTAGGACACTTCCAAATCCGCTTCCACTGTTTAGCTTCTCGGTCGGTCGCTGTCTCCCGCGAGAGATGTGAGTAGACGCTTTTACAGATGTATTGACCATTTGGAATAAGCTTCCATCTCGGCGTGTCTGATCGGTGGCCATTAATATCCAGATTTATGTCACTAAGTTCCATCAGAATCTCCGACGGTAAGTTCTCGAGTTCAGCCCAGTTCCAGCCAATGTATGGGTACCAGTAACTAGCCACAGTCTTCTGTAACAAAGCTGAATCAATCCCTTGCTCTAGATGCCATGCGAGGGGTCTTTCGTCAAGACATTTATTGGTCCAGAATCGTATGGAAGTACCATTGGCCACCACCCATTGGATCTCCTGTCGTAAAAATGGTAGGGTAGCCAAAATACTTTTCCATGTGTATGACATGGCTTTCTGAGCACGTGCCTGTTGCCGACGGATATATTTATGAGTCATCACTTGGACCCAAAGCTATGATGCACGGATACGGATACGAGGGAATGAGTATGATATGATACGGATACGAAATACAACAAACTTCAAAATTATAGGATATGATATGTTGGGGATACGAATATATATATATATATATATAATATTTAAAAATAAATTTGAATTAACATAAATAAAAGTGCAATACTGACACATGTTCATTGTTTATAGGTCCAAGAAATTTCAAAGGTAACCATAATATTTAATCATTTGTGGTGGTGTAAGAATATCAGTTTATTGATACCAACATTTATCTTTTTATCCAAAATCTTTGGTAATAAAGTGTAAATGATAGATTTCACGTGGAGCAAGAGAAGAAAAAATATATTAAGAAGTGAAACCAAAACAGTTTTTTGCTTCTTTAAATTTTCTTTTTGTTTGTTTAACCTTTTAATGTACGGTCAAAGTCATTATTATTTTTCTATTTTAACTTATAAAGTAATATATAATATTAAAAAATACTAGTCTGATATTCAAGGCGTGTCAGATACTTCAAATTTTGTATGGGATACGGCATCCGGAAGTATCGGATACGGTATCCAGAGCTTTTTTTTATTTAATTACTGGAAATGTAAAAAGTGTATCCGATACGTATTCGGGTGGTATCCATAGAGTATCGTATCCGATACGAGTACGATACTGCGCGGGTCCAATTTTAAGAGTATCCGTGTATCATAGAGTCTACTTCACACAGTAAGCTTGTTTTCATCCATTAAAAAGGGGTCTTAAATCGGAAATAGGGAAGAGGAAATAGATTTGATTTTAGAACTTAGTAAATTATCACCGAAACCGAAAAATACGAGAGTGTTAAGAATATATATGTTAATATATTAGGTATGGAAAATGCGTTTATTAGTAGCGTTTTATCTTTCTTTCTTTTAGCCCAAATAGCCGATGGAGTTAGTAGAGTTAGTTTTTTTATTTTTTTATTTTCATATAGCCAGGGAGATCATTCTTCTTTCTTCAAATTGTGATTCTTTTTCCTTTTCCAATTCATCAATAGAGATGTTCTTCTTCTTTCATATGGTTTTTCACATTCTTTACATGGCACCAGAGCTTTAGGTTTTTCTTCAAATGAAGAAGTTCTTTGATCTCAATTAAGTATCATCTTCATCAGTTTTGATTAATCGGATTCTTCTCTTTGATCAAAACTTTCTTTTGATCTCTTTTTCATTGGTGTTTTTTATCCAGTTTTTGGGGATTTCTTCCACGCGTACTCTATCTCTGTGATTATGGCTCAAACAACTGAATCTACCTCCAAAAATACTAAAGGATCCTCATTCGTGCCGTCTTCTGCTGATTTTCAAGATCCGATGCACATACATCCATCGGACATGCCAAATTTGGAATTAGTTACTGAAATCATGAAAGGATCCAAAAATTATAAGTTCTGGAGTCATGAAATGTTGGTAGCCTTGGAATCGAAGAACAAATTAAGTTTTAAACTGAATCTTGCAAACAGTCTGAGGAAGGATCACCTCTCTTGCTCCAATGGAAAATATGGAATGCTTTAGTCAAATCTTAGATCCATATATCCATTTCAAGAGATTTAATCAATGGAGTTGTTTACACAGATTATGCTGCGGTGACATGGAATGATTTGAAGGAGCAATTGGATTGTTTTAATGGTGCAAGGTTATATTCACAATACCGCCAAATCAACACCATAACACAAGGTACTAGTATTGTGACTGAATATTATTCTAAACTTCGTTCTCTATGGGATGAATACGAGTCACTGATACCATCTCCATCCGTAGTAGTTTTCAAGGAATATGTTGATTTCTGCACTCAATTGAAAATGATGCGGTTTCTTATGGGGTTGAATGCAAGGACGGAGCAGGGGGGCTGAAGGGTGCGCCCCCCCCCCCCCCTCAATTTTGAAAAATTATTTTTTTAACCCCACAAAATTTTTGATATTTGAATTTCGCCCTCCCTCAAAATCGAAAAATATCACGCTTTCTCCCTTTTCTTTTAGTTCGCCCCCCAAACCTAAAATCTTGGCCATAACAAAAGAGATATAAGAGTATAAAGTATGTCAAAAGTTGTAATTGAACCTAATTCCTTATTATATTTCCCCCCATAAATATAGCGTACCGTACCGCGGGGGGCTTGCACCCCCCTTGAATTCTTCATCTATTTGACAAGAAAAAGTATGTAGCTATATCACAACAATTTTGCACCTCCATAGTAAAATTCCTGGCTCCATCCCTGGTTGAATGAGGGTTACAATAATATAAAATCACAAATCCTAATGATGTCACTTCTTCCCTCTCATGATCAAGTATATTCTATGGTGAGTAATGAGGAAGCACAGAGGGGAATAAATGCAACAAATGTAATTATGGATCATACCATAGCCTTTATGAGTAGTTCACAGTCTAACAATTCTACACAAACTATTGTAAGTTGTGAACATTATGGCCTCCCTAGACATATTAAGGAAAAATGCTTTAAATTGAGGGGGGAAACACGTTTATTAGTAGTGTTTTATTTTTCTTTCTAGTCCAAATAGCCGATGGAGTTAGTAGAGTTAGTTTTATTACTTTTTTATTTTCATATAGCCAGAGAGCTCGTTCTTCTCTCTTCAGAATGTAATTTTTTTTCCCTTGTCCAATTCATCAATAGAGATGTTCTTCTTCTTTCATCTAGTTTTTCACATTCTTTATAGTAGGCTTGTTTTCATCCATTAAAAAGGGATCTTAAATCGAAAATAGGGAAGAGGAAAAAGATTTGATTTTAGAACTTAGTAAGTTATAGCCAAATCGAAAAGGGAGAGAGAGAGATATAGAACGTATACAAATGTTCCAATTGCTCAAAACAATGACAAATACATTTAAACGGGTTTTGGATCTCTGGTGAACAACAGAAAGATAGATTAACCATGCCATTAATACTAAAATTAGTTGTGAAAATGGTGGCTGCCGGGCTGAGTTTCAGGTCCATTGGTGTTGAAGAACTATTATTGTATTGAAACTTAATTTGAGAATAAAAGTAAAATATTGAGATGAGTGTTTGATGTGATGAATCGGGGGTTATTTGCTTACCGGGCAAGTGGAGGGAGGAGAGGGCTCAGATAACAGGAATTTGTGTAACTCGTGACTTACACAAACAATGAAAGGGCATTATTGTATATTGAAATTATATGCTCTGGCATTATAGTCATTGCTCTGGCATTATCACTTTTACTAAAACATAGATTCAAAAGACCCTTCATTTGCTTTCTTAGCTCAAGGAATTGGTAAAATTCAATTTCAAACGTTTTTCTCAAAGTATCACCATTATTATTAGTTGTTACCAACATTTATTGATAGTCTATCTTGAAACTCATAAATCATATAATTAATGGGAGTTGTTAAAGGCACTCTAACTTTGTTATTGGCAGTCCACATTCTATTTCATGTTTTTTTATTCGAACAAATAAGCGCATTTCATTATATCACTCAACTGTACAAATTACCCAGGCATACCTAGGGGTTTACATTTCTTCAAACTTGTATTGTACTGCCTTCCATATAATCTCAACTATATTACTAACACTTCTATTTTCTTTAGTAAACAAACGTCTCTTTCTTTCTAACCAAACAAAGTAAATAATAGAAGCAAAAAGTGCTCGTTTTTTGCAACTCAAAACAATCTTCCCCCTACTGATTTTTGCATTCCACTCGACCACTTCATTCCAGGTCACTTTTCTGCACTCTATGCCCAATTTAGCCCAGCACTGTTTCAAAACTTGGTGGATATATTCACAATCAAAGTAGAGATAACCCCTACATTCCTCTTTCTGTTTACACAACATGCATTCTGCATCTGAAATGTTCATCCAACAGCTGAGTCTGTCTCTTATTGTTAGCCTATCCCTCAATGCCATCCAAAGAATAATTCTATGTCTTGCTATGAGACCCTTACACCAAACCACTTTACTCCAACTCACCTCGTCATAGTGTTCCTCTCAATAATGCACGGATACGGATATGGGGATACTGGTACGGTACGATACGGATACGAGATACGACAAATTTCAAAATTATACGGTACGATACGTTTGGGGATACACACACACACACACACACACATATATATATATATTACTTAAAAATAAATTTGAGTCAATATATTTACTAACATAAATAAAACTGCAATACTGACACCATTTTATTGTTTATAATTTGAAAAATCTTTGAAGATAACCAAAAAACTTCATCATTTCCAGTGTACGAATGTTATTCCATCAGTACCAACAACTACATTCTTATCCAAAATCTTCAATGATAAAGTATCAATGATAGATATCACGTGAGGTAAGAGAAGAAAAAACATATATTTAAAAAGTGAAACCAAAGTGGTTTTTCTGTTTTAAGTTTATTTTATTTGTTTAACTCTTTAACATACGATAAAAGTCATTATTATATTTCTATTTTAACATAAAAAATATTATATAATATTAAAAAATACTCTGCCAGATACCCAATGTGTATCAGATACTTCAAAATCTCTATGAGATACGGCATTCAGAAGTTTCGGATACGGTGTCCAATCTTTTTTATTTATTTTAAATATTGGATACGTCAAATAAGTATCCAATATGTATCGAACAAGTATTCGACGAGTATCGTATACGATATGGATACGATACGGCACGGTTTCAATTTTAGAAGTATCCGTGCATCATAGACCCAAAGTCGTGACACATCCGTGAGTATCTGCCAACCGAGTTTACCCAGGAGAGCAAGGTTGATGTCTCGAAGTCGCCTGAGTCCCAAACCCCCATTTTCCTTAGATTTGCACACTGTGTCCCATTTAACCAGATGCATCTTCCTTTCTATATTCGAGCCGCCCCAAAGGAATTTCCTGTTCATCTTATCAATAGTGTCACAAATTCCCAACGGTAGTCGAGTTGTTTGCATATGATATTGGGGAATTGTCTCGGTGACTGCTTTAATTAACGTAGCCCATCCCCGCAAGGGAAATGTGCTTACACTTCCAGCCATTGAGCCTCCCCTTAACCTTTTCGACTAGGAACACTTAATCTCGTTTCAGCACCCGACCGTGATGAAGAGGCATTCGTAGGTACCGACCAAGATTTTTTGTGATCTTAAGACTCGTGACTTGATCGATGTGTCGCTTAAGTTCGAGTTTAGTGTTCTTGGAAAAGTACATTCGTGACTTCTGAGTATAAACCTTCTGCCCCGACATTTCGCAATAAATCCCTAAAATCCGCATTGTTGACTGAACATGTCGAACTGAGGCCTCTCCAAAGAGCAAAACATCATTAGCAAACATTAGGTGAGCTATTCGAGGTCCATTCCGAGAAGTCTGTACTGGTTTCCATACCTTCTCCTTCACTGCATTATCAATCATAGACCCTAGCTTCTGCACACAGAAAATGAACAAGTAAGGCGAGAGGGGGTCCCCTTATCTTAGACTGCGCTTTGGCACGAACTCCTCTGTAGTTGTCCCATTCCATAATAGAGATAACTTGGCTTGAGTAGTACATGCCATAATCAACTTGGTCCAATTCTCGGGGAAACCCATTTCACCCAACACATTCTTCAGAAAGCCCAATTAATCCGATCATAAGCTTTTTCAAAATCGATTTTTGCGATGAAAAATTCTTTTTTCCCTTTTAAATTTTGCAAGTCATGAACTATTTCTTACGTTATCAAAACATTATCGACAGTTTGTCGGCCTTTTATAAAACTGCTTTGGGTTTGGGGGATAAGATCATTCATAAATTCTCGAATATGATTTGTCAACGTTTTTGTTATGATCTTCAGAACAACATTAGTAAGACTAATAGGGCGGAACTGGGAGAGATGCATTGGGTGTTTTTCCTTAGGAATAAGCACATTAAGAGATTTATTCAAGCTAGCATCTAGTGTACCTGACTGTATGGACTCGCGAACAAGCTTGAAGATGTCATCGCCGACAATGTCCCAACACCTCTGGTAGAAGATTGGTTGGATACCATCTGGACCTGGAGCCTTCATAGGGCTCATTTCCCACAGAGCTCGCTTGACCTCATTCTTTGTAACCAGGAGTTCCAGAGTAGCTGAGTGATGACCTTGTAGCTTCGAGAAATCTGGTGTAGACATATAGGGTTGAACAGTTCCGTCATCTCCGTATAAACTCTTGTACAACTCTACTTCCATTTGTCGGAGCTCAATCGAATTAGTCACTATGGATCCGTCATCTCGTTGAAGCATAAGGATAGGCTGTTTATTCTGACGTGTGACTGCTAAAAGGTGAAAAATTTTGTATTAAGATCCCCAGCTCGTAACCATTGGACTCAAGATTTCTGTTTCCAAAAAATCTCTTCTTGTCGCAGAGTATCATTATATTCTACAAGAAGCTTCGTTTCCAGTTTTCGAAGAGACTGTTTAAAAAATATCCCTTGCGCCCTTTGTATTCCTTCAATTCGAGCCACCAGACATTTTTTTCGTTGGAAGATATGACCGAACACTTGCCGATTCCAAGACAAGGCTTGAAGACGGGTATGTTGGATCTGAGCTGAAATCCCATGATCTCGATCTACTCCCCAATTTCGAGCTACCATATCTCTAGAGTCCAGATGAGTGAACCAAGCTGACTGAAACCTAAAATTATCTTCTGACCGAGTTCGGTTTGAGCTTCCCATGAGGGAAAGCATAATAGGCACATGGTCGGAACCGATTCTTGGTAGATGAGTGACGATGGCTGATAGGTGTGAGATTTACATATTTTAGAGCCTCATATTTATGTTATTTACATTGTTTATGCATGGTTTATGCCACATATGCTTGTAATTTGTGTGCTTATTGAGTAAAGGTGGAAAATCAGTGCAATTGAGGAAAACTGGAGGGAAATGCAGAATTTCAGAATACTTAAATGCTGAATTTGACAAATGTTTCTTCTACAAAGTTGTAGATCTATCTCTTAGATTCACGTTCCAACTTGAATCACCCTAATCGGAGATCTGTACAAAAGGTTATGAAGAAAAGAAAATCTCTGCGCAGAATGAAAGTGCTACTGCCTTCACAGTCCGGACGTGGCCAAAATGCAGTCCGGACGTTGATTGGTCAACGTACGTACGTGGTAAAATGCAGTCCGGACGTGAGAGGCGGCTGGACCATTTTTGGAAAGTTTTCATTCCTAATTCAACTAGGAGACTTGGGGGATCCTCTTCTATAAATACCCCCTCTTCCAACATCATTAGGGTTCGAAATTTTCAGTTTTGGAGGAGAGTTTGGAGCCAAGAAACGAGCAAGACGAAGAGAACAACGATTCTACACGAATTCATCAATTCGTAATAGGGAGAATTTTATTTTCTAAATTATTTGTCTATGAATAATTCTACAATTTTAGTTGTTTTTCCAATTATGAGTATGAACTAATTTCCTTTAACTAGGGCCATGTGAATGCCAATTTTATGAGTTTATATATATGAATTGATAGTTCGTCTTAATTCTAGTATTGCTTTGTGTATTGATTTTGTGTGTTTATTCCAATCGTATGCCTGATCAACATATGCTTGCTAATTAGCCTAGTTTATGATTCGAGAGAATATAAATTAGGGTTCAAAGAAATCATCACATCATCCGAAAAACATGAGGAATTGCTCCTAGAGATAGGTATAGATTTTCGGGTGCAGTTAGCCGGATTAATCCGGGGAAATTCTAAAACGTGAATGCATGGTTAATGATTTGATTCTCGAATAGAATTATTTAGAGAGCCGTCACGTAATCATAGGATTATTACGGCCGAGAGATCGGGTAGTAATTAATTAAGGTTTTTTCCACCAAAGCAATAGTAGTCTAATAATTCGAATAATCACTCATATATATTAACGAGTAATAACGGTTGAAGCATGTGCCTTAGTTATTTTATCTCATAAGAATCTCAATCTCATTTTCTAGCCTTGTTTCCGAATTTTATTTACTTTTAATACAATCGTAGTAAATTAATTTAATTTTAATTGCTTTAAATTTTGTCAATCTAAAATACGAGTCTCTGTGGGTTCGACATCCCGGACTTAAAATCCAATTTTATTACTACACACGACTAGTCCACTTGCTGTGCAAACACGTAAGGATTTTTCGTGTCAATGGCTTCAGGGAATTATAGACACCATGATTCATTGCAGAGAGCACGATCAAGGCGTTGTTGAAGATTTGAGGTTCCCCATTTGGCCCAGGTAAACGGCGACCCCACATATTTCAGATCAATTAGGCTACACGCATTAATACACTCCACAAAATTTTGGCATTTATTATAATCCCCCCCCCCCAACTTTTCAGATTGACTGATAACCATATTCATGTTCCCGACAATGACCCACGTACCTCTGATATGTGGCTCCATATGGCGGATGTACTCCCAAATGTGATTTCGATTATCAGGCTGAGGACTCGCATACACAGCCGTGAGAACCCAGCTGCAACTCCCTATTTCTTTAATGACCGCAGTTATACTTTGATCATTCGCTGCTTTCAAAATCAATTCCACTTCTGTCGTGTTCCAAAACATCCATATACCTCCCGAAAAACCCTTAGCTTCAACTTTTTCAACTCTATCAAAACGACTATTGCGCAAAATCTCATCAGCATGTGTACCACGAACTCATGGTTCCATTAACACAAGTATCATCGGTTTGTTACGACGAAGCACCTCCTTTAATGAATTCAAGAAATTAGGGTCCGCCGCCCCTCTACAATTCCAAAAAATTATCATTATTAAACTATGAATAAGAGGGAAAAACAACTGGACTAAAAGATTCATTCCTTGGGGGGGGGGGGGGTGTTCATTACCCCCTGTTCAACAGCCAGGACAAATTCCGTATCCATGTAGCAGTTCGGTACGAGATTTTTTTCTCGGTGCACCTCATCGCGGTCTTCAACCGACTCAACTGACAGATTCTGACAATCTGAATCATCAGTTGATGGTTCCTGTCTATCTCCTCCAAGGATCGGCTCTGAGCTTACGCGTGGATATTTAGCTCTAAAAGTGAACGGTTGGCTAAAGGAAATTTCTCCACTTGCTGCCCTAGACGATTGGCCCTATTCAAAAATTGGGTTGATTCGACTGTGTGAAATAGAGTAGTTATTAGCATGTCAGAGTGGTGGCACTAGATCAATGTTAACTAACTGATCATGTGGTGTTGTTTTGGGTTTTGGAATTAAACGACGTCGGACCGTGTGAGCCTCCAACTTAGTCTCCGAATGCACTACTTGTTCTCCCTCTTGATCCATAACCGTATCCAAGTCTTTAAGAATGTCGAATCTATTTCCAGCCGACTTTGGCTGATTTATTGCCATTTTTGTGGTTTTGCTTGTCTCCCCCGTAGTTCAAGTATCCTTCCGAACATAATGTTTTTTAGGTTTCCCATCGTGGGAAACTCTTTTTCCTTTGCCCTCCTTAGTTGTTGCCCCTATATTCCTATTCTCCTCATACCGTTCCGCACTAAAAGTTTTGGCGATGACGCTGAGTAGCCTGTCCCGTTTGTTTTCTCTATATTTCCTTGGTTGGACTAAGTTCCACGGACCATAAGTTGTAGGGGTCGGATTTTCCTTTGAGGTATTGTCATGTTCTTGCTGTCCATGCGGGCTCGTATCCGACGTGCAAGACTTTCCCATTGAACCACATGTTTCTTGTCTATGACCATACGCACCACACGTAAAGCAAAAAAGGTTGAGACCCTTGTATTCAACCACCCTAATCTTCTTGTTCACCCGTAGAAATGGACGTAAAGGTTTCTTGAGGTCAATCTCTACACACACTCTAGCATATCGGCCTCTTTTCGCTTCCTCGGTATTTCTATCCAATCGAATCACCTTGCCGATCTTTCCTCCCATGCCACAAATAACGTTTTCATTGAGATAATGAATTGGCAAATCCGGGAATCATATCCACACTGCCGTGGAAGAGATTTTTTCCGTTTTCGGTTCGAACGTGGGATCCCATTTTCTAATAGTTACATAGTGTCCTAGGATCATCCACGGTCCATCCTCCAACACTTGATCATATTCATCTTTGTACCGAAATCGGACTAAGTAGAAACCAATGCCGAGATCGACCGGATTAATATCATATGAGAGTTGCCAAAGAGATTTCAAGTCCTGTTTCAACATGGTAAACCCTACTTTTCGTCCAAGAATTTTCACAACTAACGCCTTGCGATAGGGTGCAATCAATTCTTTAAGTTCCTCGGCTGGAATAGTGTAGTCATCTTCCCCATCATCATCCCCTAATTCTGCTCCTAACAACGAGTCCGAGTCCGAGTTGTCCTCTTCCCCTTCGCCGTTGTATAGTAATGGTTTTGCTGGTCGTCGGTTCCATGTATCGCGTAGAGTGTGCGAAGCCCATGCATTCTGCATATGAATATCTTCCCCTTTGTCTTGCACTTCGTGTGGATTATGTTTCTCCGTAGGGTTTGCAAAATTCTCCGTTCATGGTGGAGTAGTGGCTCCAACCAAGCGCCTCTTCAGATTTTTTGTGTTGTGGTTTGGGGTTACAGTGACCGGTGGTGGCTGGTCCGTTTTCGGCTCATCCATCTGGCCGGCAAGCCGGTAACGGCGAGAAACCCTAGCAGGTTAGGACCATCCTAGCGAGGTTAGGGTTTTTTTGCAAGAGAGAGAGACTTTTTGTAAAAATTTTCATTCCATTCAGAATTTATTTGAAAATTTAGTGACGGTGAATAATGCAACAATTTGCTTGAGCACTCACCTTTCACCAAGAGCCTCCTATTTCGTACTACTTGTATTGAAATTCCTGGTAGCTTCTTTCAAACCATGAGATGATAAATTCTTTCTTGTATTGTCAGTTCACAGGATAAAAAAATGGAAAGCCTAGGAAAGGAAACAAAAAAGAGGGCTGTAAATTGTAATGAAAACAATTCAGAAGAAACATCTTTGGGAAGAATGATTTTCCATGGGATCAAAGAATTGATGCATTGTGATGAGACTGCACTGCATGAGAGGAAGTTGACAACATTGAAAGGAAATCAGGAGGAAAATGAATTATTTAAACACATGCATGAAGTAGTTTTTATACCCAATTGTTGCTGATATTTGAAATGAAAATCTTTGTTTGGAATGATACTCGTTCAACACACAAGATAACAGAAAATCCAAGTTATGCTACACAAAAATAATTAGTCAAAGTAAAAAGTAGGAATAGATTATAATAGGTGGCTTGAGCGGACAGTCAAGATGAAAATGAATAGAAAGAAAAAATATCCCTCTAGAAAATGGATTGTCCGATGAATCCATAATGGTAGCATGCCAATGGCCCATCATGGTCTCGCTGACTCTCGCATGGAAACATGACAACCTATTTTCTAGGGGCTATTTCTTTTGTCTATGATCATATTCCTCTTGACTATCATTTCAAGCCATCAAAAGTCATTTGTTCTTAGCTTTTCCTTTCATTAATTGATTTTGTGTTACATAACTAGAATTCTTTTGTTATCTTGTGTTGTAAATATTTTCAATTTTCATGCAATTAAGAGAATGTCAATTTTCATATTATCATATAATAAAGATGATGCATATATATATATATATATATAATATAATTTAAAAGCAATTTTCATGTAATCAAGATGATGCATATATATATATATATATAATATAATTTAAAAGCAATTTTCATGTAATCAAGAGAATGTCAATTTTCATATTATCATATAATAAAAATGATGCATATATATATAATATAATTTAAAAGCATATGAAAGAAAGAAACGGCTGGCCTGTAGGAGTCACGCCACTTGACGCTGTCCTAAGATCGTGATGGCCTCCCCTCGTGCAGGTACTGTCGGCTCATCACCACCCCAAGATAAAACCCAAGAAGGCCACGCCGGTGTTCTCTTTGTGAGCACGTTCACAAGAGAACTTTGTGAACAAGACTTTATCATAGTTGCCTAATAGTATAGAAAATATAAAATGCAAGATGATGTATGCTTATGTTGTTGTGTATTCTAACTAAGACCTAGAACCTATTTATAGTGTAGGATGCAAGATGTAACTTCTAAATTAAAAGCACAATTCAATGTGGGGTTTATGGTCAAAGAATGTTACAAAGTTTTAAAGAAAATAAAGATGATTTTGATGTTTTAAAACTTCAAATTGTAACAATCCCCCACAAGGTTTAAAACTTCAAAATGATATATAAAATATATATAAAAGGGCAACTAAATACCATGCAATGGGTGCAGGTGCCTTCCGGGCTTGAACCTACACTTAGTGTTGATGATTTCCATTTGAGGGAGCCATAATGGACTATGCCTGGAATTAGGTCCCTTGGCCAAACTTCAACACATCACACACACAGTATCGACATCGGTCTCAGTTCGCGGGTTAGCGCATTAAAGGCCCTGCGCTCTAATCTTGATTCTCGTGAGGTCTCTAGGGTTAGCCCAACCCATAGCCACGGCCTATGTATGGCAACTCTCACTTAGGTGAAACCTCCAAGGGTACGTGTGAACTCTACCCTGCGGATTATTTCCCGCTTTAGTCTCATTAAGGATCAAAGCCAACCTTAACATCACACTATAAAAGCACTATCACCATAGGGACGGGAAAGAGACACTCTCCTCATAAATTAGTGCTAAATGAGTCACGCATTACAGGTTGTTCCTACCCATTGAACCTTCTTCATGGGGTCTCCAATCACAAAGGTTGGGTTACTCCCGGAGGTGACTCCCTTGTGGGCTTATGCCCATCCCCCTCGATGATTACGGATCTAGCCTTTATGCTAGTCCATATATGCTCGCAGCATATATATTATATAATGATTCTCTTTTCTTTTCTCTTTGCACATGCACGTGTTATAATATATATTTTCACAAATAACCAATAAAGGTTAATTAGCAATTCCAATGTTTAGTAGTGTAAAATTATATATTTTCATCACAATCATTTTATTTATTTTCCCAAATAACATTTTATAAAACTTCACCTTGAATTTTATAAGTCAGTCTTTTCAGTAAAATTCACACATTTACTAACTCGTAGTACTTGGGCAAATTTCATATTTTTTATCATAGAGACCAAAGCAATTTAAACCCCAATAATAAAACGGGTTAAGTAAAAGACACATTAAGTGATATAAGACCAAAATAAATCGCTAAAATACTTGATATACTCATTCATCAAGCTAACCCCCACATTTCACTAGATAGATCCAATGTTCTAGGACTTAACCAATTGTATAATGTAGTGTTTACACTTCTAATAATTAATTATTTCTTTGATAACAACTTTAATTTGTAGTTCTTGTTTAAAATAAAATATCATTTTTTTTAAAATAAAATTTGTATTATTAAGTTTGGAAATAACTTTATGTCGCATAATGGAATTTCATAAGATAATAAAGAAGTTCCAGCTTTTTATATTTATTTATTTTCCTTTAAATAAAGATACTCACACTAAATTCAAAATCGCTATATCATGTGTTAGGAACAAGTTTTGGAAACACATTTAAACTTATCAACGATCATTTGAAAATGAAATAATGAAACAAATCAATAATTCATGTAAATATAGCTCAAAAAGTAGGATTTAGTATAAAACCATTTTTCAACATATTCACAAAATATAAAAGTTTGTATGGTATATATGGTACTCTAGGACAACATCCAAAATATATCTTAATACCATAATTGTTTTTTTTTTTTTAAATGAAAAATAAATTGAATTTAATAATCAAATATTCAGATTTCTAAATCATTTTATCTAACCACAAAACATTTAAAAGTATAAATATTGGGAGCTTGCTTTGATCCAACCATAATAAGGACATTATTAATGTAAAATTATTTGAAGTTACTATCACAGAATTTTATTTTCATTTGCAAATTAATTAATATCATTATTACTATATAAGTCTCAAGGTAAAGATACTTAACAAATTGTACTCATATGACGTATTTGCAATTTTTAAAATACTACATTTTCTCAATGTATCATATCTCAATAATCACGACTTTCATTTATTTCTAACTCAATCTTTCCGAAGAAAATAAATGTTGTTTGATCACACAGTTTCGTATTAAAACTTCACAAAATATTTAACATGAAAGTGATGTAGTGAACATACCTGAAATTTTTAAATATGTCTTACGTTGCATAACATTGCCAAAGTTTCGAGCTTTAGAGTAACATAAAATTTGTCACGCTTTCCAAGTCAACTCATTAGATTTTATGTCATGGAACAAAATATGTTAAAAAGAAATTTAATATGTTCAATATGGAAATCAAAATGATGATCATAAGTCTCATGAACATATATTTTATTCTAAACAATTATTCATGCATTTTTTTTTTAATTTAAAGCACCATTGTCATTCCACCCGTTGCCACATAAAATCTTTATAGCAACAATTTTATATTTAAAACTTTCTTCGAAGTGAGATTCTATAAAGTGGGAACAACAAATTTGAGTATTTTGAAAATTGCATGCTTAGAGAAAATTTAAACTTATGTACTAAAGACAATGTAATTTTTATTTTATTTTTAAATAAAAGTTATGCTTAAAATAAACTTTTAAGTACCACTCTACTCATGCTGAGGTCATTAGATTGGCCATATCACCATATATAAAAAATCCAAGAAGTTTAAAATATTGAGAGATGCACCTCCCATATGATTAGGAGTCTATTCGACTATATCATGACTTTCCCAAAGTTTTCAACTATATCTTTTTTTTTTTTTTTTTTTTTTGGAATAAAGTAATTATAACACATAACAAAATAGTTAAAAAAAATCTTTCTATGAGAGTAATTTTAAGATAAATCTTTCATCATACATGAAATAATCATTATAGACTTATTATACTATAATTTGGATAGAAGAGCCATAGTTTCATTAAAATATATTTTTCAAACTCTTGAAAGTATATCAAAAATTTAACTTACCATAATTGTCCATTGAGATGCTTGTCAAACTCCTCACAAAGGAATACAATGTTTTACGAATGCATATGACATGGGCCAATGATATACTATTCTAGTTATCAATATCCTTAGGCATTGTTTTTGGACAAATCCAAATATACTTAATTAGATTAAAAAGTTATATATAAATGATTTTGTACTTGAAAATCATATGTTAGTCATCGAATTTTTTTTTTTTTTAAACACAATTGGGTGTCAATAATCATGCAATGTGAATATATAAAATTTTCACTTGGATATACTATATTAAATATAGTTACCCCAAAATCATAAAAGAAGATGAGTAAGCACATATGCACGTAGAAGAAAATATTACTTAATCGACATGCGGGTTCTAAGGATATAAGATACTATGACGTGATAACAAGGAAATATATTAATTCCCTTCTAAAACTGTTATGAATGTGACTAACATTTGTAGAAAATTAAAATTTGTCAAAAATTAATATATATCACCATTTAAAGAGAATATCAAATGATTTCTTAATTTCCTCTCTTTATATCTCTGTCTCTACCTCTTCTTCTTATTTTCTAGAATTAGAAACAAGTGAATAATTTAATGACATCTTTATATTATGGAAATGTAACTTCCAAAGAATTCATTATTATTAATAGCTAGCATTTTAATTTCATTTATTATTATCAAAATCAACTAGCCGTTGGAATATTATATACTAGTATTCACAAAATAAATGTTTGCTCATATAATAGATTTAAAATGTATTTCGTCTGATATAAAACTAAAAGAACATTCAAATTATTAAAATTTCCTTCACTCATATTCATTGGAATCAACCACCATTGATCTTCAAGTTTCACACAACAAAATAAGCAGCATGAAATTCATTTTTTAAATAAATTAATTACCTTGAAATTAAGTTTGTACTAAAAGAATTTACTTTAATATGAACTAATATGTCTCTGAAAATCTTAATGCAATACTCGAAGCTTCCGGTTCAATTTTCAAATAGTAATATATATTAAAGTTCTACCTCCATGTAAAATTAAAATATGAGTTTTGTTATACACCAAAATATTAAATTTAAAATAATTTTAGTAATATCAAAAATTCAAAATCAAGCAATTATATTATGATCGTCAAATGAGACTATTTTCTGTCAATCAATAATTTATTAGCATTACCAACTAGAAGCAGCAAGTATACTCTTCGGTTTCTATTCAAAACACATAGCACTAAAAACCGTTTCACCAATCAAGTTATAATTTGTATCTAACTATTTTATAATCAAGTTAATAATGTCGGTTTCACGCCATCATAATCATACTTCACCTCTGACAGTATCTTATATTCCTTCTAAATTCAAGAATCAAACAAAATGACTTTCTTTCTTCTACAAGAGTTGTAATAGCTTAAACAAATTTTAAAAAACTTGAGTTAGAGAGAGCTTTAATTTAATGAAAATCTATTGTGGAGCTACAAAATCAGTATTTTTTTTTAATAGTTAATGAAATTAATTAAAAAAAATCAGAAACTTTTCCTTTTGAATGGAAAAAAGATTTCTTGTAAATCTTTGGCTCTCTGTTATGATGCGGAAAATTCAACCAAATTTAATAGGATGTACACTGTTATTTGCGTACATAATGAAGATGGAATATCAAAACTTCTTGAGTTATAGTCCACTGTAAACTCACATATATAGACACTATTTGATAATCAAATAATGACTCATTCATAACGTGTTTTTCAGCAAGCAATTTAAACACGTAGGTTGCACAAGAAACACTGAACACATTCACATGCAGATTAGGCTAAAAATTTAACATAAAGCAATCATCACGATCTTAGATTGTTGTAAATATTTTCAATTTTCATGCAATTAAGAGAATGTCAATTTTCATATTATCATATAATAAAGATGATGCATATATATATATATATAATATAATTTAAAAGCAATTTTCATGTAATCAAGAGAATGCCAATTTTCATATTATCATATAATAAAAACGATGCATATATATATAATATAATTTAAAAGCATATGAAAGAAAGAAACGGCTGGCCTGTAGGAGTCACGCCACTTGACGCTGTCCTAAGATCGTGATGGCCTCCCCTCGTGCAGGTACTGTCGGCTCATCACCACCCCAAGATAAAACCCAAGAAGGCCACACCGGTGTTCTCTTTGTGAGCACGTTCACAAGAGAACTTTGTGAACAAGACTTTATCATAGTTGCCTAATAGTATAGAAAATATAAAATGCAAGATGATGTATGCTTATGTTGTTGTGTATTCTAACTAAGACCTAGAACCTATTTATAGTGTAGGATGCAAGATGTAACTTCTAAATTAAAAGCACAATTCAATGTGGGGTTTATGGTCAAAAAATGTTACAAAGTTTTAAAGAAAATAAAGATGATTTTGATGTTTTAAAACTTCAAATTGTAACATCTTGTGCACTCAACAAAGTATCATTCTAATAAAAGGGTTTTCATCCAAATATCAGCGACAAATGGGACATAAAAAGTACCTCATGCATGTGTTTAACTACTTTAAACTTTAATTTTAGATAGCCAATATATTTCATATGTACGATAAAATTACTTTTACTTTGTATTAATATAGTTCACAGCCAGTGACTAATATATAATTTATTTCATGTAACGTTGTCGCATTGTCATGATTCACTTAATTTACTTCGTGTACACAGAGAGAATATTTTAAATGCGAATTGTTATTATACCACTAAGGTGGGCAAGTACATTAGTCTATGCCATTTATTCTATAACTTGGATGTTATTTAGAAATTACAGTCGTAGAAATTTGTCTTATAATATCCATTCTGTAGCCAGGTGTGAGTTCTAGGGAGTTCACTGTACAGTTATTAATGAAATAAAAGTAAGATGAAGAAATATCTTTAATTAAGATAATGTAAAACGAAATTGTTTATTACAAGAATAATAAAAGAAAGCCTATCTAGGATTGGCTTGCAGGGCACTATTCTAACAATGACATGTGTCACTAATTGTCAATAGTGACAATTTTAAAGAAACTCTTGTCACTAAAAATCTTTATTGTGACAAACGAAAAATTATTATCACTCATTATATATATTTAGTGACAATTTAACACAGTCACTTCAAATTTGTGACAATATATATCTTCTTGGTAGCTTTAGAGCAAACTCAAGGCTAGCAACAGCAGGTGGTGTGCTCCGGGATGACTCGGGAAATTGGGAATGGGGCTTTAGCCGGAGCTTGGGGAGCCTTACCATTAATGAAGCAGAGCTTTTGGCGCTTCGTGAAGGGTTGAGAATTGCTTGGGATAGACGACTGCCCCGAATTGTAGCGGAAGTGGACTCGGAAGTCGTGTGCAACCTTATTAAAAATGGGGATGTGGAGGTTCACCTGCTTGGAAATATTATTCAAGATATTCGAATATTGCTTAGGAATCCATGGAGGAGTGCACTTCAACATACAAAACGTGAAGGTAACAAAGTGGTGGACTTTCTTGCAAAAATGGGACACGACTTGCACGGGGGCTTTCAAGTTTGGGAAGAACCCCCCTGATGATTGTTTAGATTTGGTTTTGGCAGAGACTTAGTCTTGTTTTACTTCTCCAACATCCAAATTGTGTACTAGCGTGGATCTATGGAATGAGATATCACCCTAACCCATCTTTCAATGAGGCAAGATTGGGGTCCAACCTCTCTTTTACTTGGTGGAGTATTCAGTCGGAACCGGAACTTGATTTTGGGGGTTGTCGTTGCCGGTTTGGTTGGAGGCAGACATGCAAGTGTGGGGTGATCCATTGCTGACCCGGGCAAACAAGCTTAAACTTCATATGCCTCCATGTATACTTGGTTCAGATGCCCAGGTTAGGGACCTTGACATGGGAGTTAATTGACGGTGGAATAAGGGTTTAGTGATAGAATACTTAGCTGAAGAGGATGCTTATTATCTATTTCGCTCGGAGCTCGACGAACAAACACTACAACAAAAAGTAATACTAGTGACAAAATTTGAAGTGATTATGTTAAAGCTAAGCTATTTACAATCTGGTTGGAATGGGTTGAGAGAATCTTGATTATCAATCGCTTGACCCTCATTTGTCTCTTGCGCAGTCGCTACATCATTCACAGTTCCAATTTGCTCTTGAGGATCATTCTCTTTATTGTCACTAGATATAAAGAATGAGTGACAAGAATGTTTGTTTTGCCACTATAAGAATGTTCAGTGACAAGAGTTTCTCTAAAATTGTCACTATTGACAATTAGTGACACGTGTATAGTGACAACACAAATAGAGTGGCAACTATAACTGTTGTCATTAAATTATCACTAAAGGTGTGTCAATAATTGTCAATAGTGACAACAATTTCCTTGTCACTAACTATCAAGAGTGACAACTTCTATACAAATCTTGTCACTTTTAAAAATGTAAAACCTATTCTTGTGACAAAAACAAAAATTCTTGTCACTAAAAATTTATAATTAGTGACAACTTTGACATTGCCACTTGATATTTTGTCATTAATGTATTATTTTTTTGTAGTGAAGGATTGCATGATTTGACACTTTACAAAATTGGCAACTTCACCATGCAACGCATATCACTTAGCACACGATTTGCAGAATGATCTAGACCTACGTCGAGCGTTCAACCCGACGCTTTCCCAAATTGGAATTTCGTATCGAAAGAACAAGTCCCTAAAAAATCTCTCTCTCCTTCCTTGGAGGGCTTGTCACAAGCATGGTCTTAAATATCCTCCGAAACCTCGAAATTTTGGATTTCCACGAGTCTCGAAGAGAAATCTCACATTCGATCCAATTTTGCAGAATATCTATCAAAATTTCCCGATATTTTCGATATTTCCCGATATTTTCGATATTTCCCGAAATCTTGAATTCTTAATAAAATTACTTTGTTAAATATCTACTGAAATATCCCGAAATTCCCGAAATATACCAAAATTTCCCGAAATATCCCAAAATTTTGGCCAAACTCAAAATATTTCAAAATTTAAAATAATGTGGTTTTAAATGATGATTTATATTAAAATTGTGATATTGTTTTAATGGAGTTTCTAGGAGATTTGGTTATTACTTTACTCTCAAATCATATTTAGTTTATATTTTTCGCCACAAATTTTAATCATACTACTTGACAAAATTCACTACATATACATTATATATATAATATTATTTATGTAAATAATGCATAATTATGATATTTAAAGTTACACAAAGTTTCGTTGTAAATTTCCAAATATTTCTGTAAATATCCATGATTTCTTTAAAATCGAAATAGAAATTTTGAATATCCCCGAAATTTCCATCGAAATTTCCGTAAATTTACTACTCGATATCGATACCGATACCGAAATTTGATACCTTGGTCGCAAGGCACTTACATCAGGAAAAAGTTTGCTCGGGATGCCAAAGTAGCGGGGAGTTCTCCACTATGTTCCAAGAAGGATAAGAAAATTGTTATCACTACTGATAATTTGTGACAACTTAGTGACAAAAATTATTGTTGTCACTATACATGTGTCATGTCAATAGTGACAACTTTAAAAATCACTTTTGTCACTAAAAAATTTTATTGTGACAAAACAAAATTTTTTATCACTCATTATATATAATGATATCTAGTGATAATTTTAACATTGTCAACTAAAATTTTATTACTAATATGTATTACTTTTTATTGTAGTGCCTCCAGAAAAGGTTGGGTTAATTAACAATATTCTTTTCTTTTGTTATGCTTAGCGGCAACCTTATTGCACATGAGTTTGTTCCTGAAGTCTCATTTTTGGTAGCCAACACTTTATCTGGACATTTTGCATGATAATGTTCTTATTATTGTAAGAATATTTTAAAAACCAGATTCATACATTATGGATATTAGAACACCTATATTAACGAATAAGATTACATACCTATTTGAGGCATTGTATCGATTATGAATATGACTAAAGCGATTACTTGAATCGACTTTTGGCTAGTTCTTCCTCTCCTTCTCTAGTTGACAGCGTTAATGGGAACAACAAATCTCAAAAGTGTAGAGTGGAGAGGGGACCTAGCCAAATATATAAAGTATCTTAGTTACCCTCCCATCAAGAGTTTCTAAGATTTGGCCTACACCAACTGTCAATCATGTCTGTTTAGGAAAGGCCTTAAATAGTGGGTCAATAAAAATAGGCCCTCCAGGTTATGTCTCATTACCGTATTTATTTAGCCCATTTTTATAAAATCAAAATTCAATTAATAGAAGTCCACAAATATGAATAAAATTCCAACAATTATTTCTCCCAAAAATAAAAATCTATCAACAAAAGAGAAACAAAGAGCTCATCATGACTTCATAAGAATATGATGGTAACAAACTAGGATTTTTAAATTGTAAATATATAGACCAAGATAAAAAGTAAGTTAAGAAAATAAGTCTCAACTGAAAAACAAAAGAATTTCATTCGAATTTGCAAATTTTGCATGAATCCATGCTTCAAGACCACAACCCGAAATGAACATGACCTATATACAGCTGGTAACTCTCATTTCTTCTACATGATTCTTCTTTTTAAATAACACTCAAACTAACCTATATATCATTACAACCACCATATAATAAAGCAAAATTAGAATGAAGATCATTATTGTTACCAAAAGCTATGAATTTTCTATTGATGTCGGTACCCAAGAACCCATTAAAGAAATCAAGAAGAAAATCCAACACTTCCTTGGTGTCTCCATAGATTCACAAATCCTCAAAGTATGCGATTGGGAATTAATCGACGGCCTCGATTTAGACGATTATCCACTCATCTCCGACGGCACAAAAATGTATCTCTCAACCAAATATACCCCACCACTTTTACCACAACCAAGCAAAATGAAAATCACAGTAAAATTCTCAGCACGAAAAATCGACATAGAAGTTGATAAAACCGATACCCTCAAAAGCCTAAAAGAAAAAATCCATATAGTCGATGGCACACCAATAAGGAGAATGCCATTATTCTTTAATGGGACAGAAATGGAAGACGAATTTCGCAGTTTGAGTGATTATGGGATAAATGAAAGCTCGGAGATTATCGTGTATTTGAAGAACATGGGTCGGGTCGTAGGCGATCTACCAACGAGAAGGGTTGGCGTGGTGGTTCAGACATCTTCAAGTTTGATGAATTCAGCTAAAATAGCAGTGGAGATGAATGATACAAGTAGGGTTGATGAGCTGAGGCAGATGTTGTTAGAGAGAAGAATGCTTCCTTTGGATGATTATATATTTATTCATAAACAAAGAATTATGAGAGATGATTGTAGTTTGCGTTGGCATGGTGTTGAGAATGGAGATTATCTCTATGTTTTTAAGGGGAGTGTTAGCCGGGGAGGGTAATTGTGAATTAGGGTTTATGGTATTAATTAATCAATAATTTATTTGTATTATCATTATCATTATTATTATTAATTATTATAATACGTACATGGGAGATAACATATTTACACTTAAGTGAGATTGATGCACAAACAATATATTGTTGGAATTAAATTGAAATTTTTATATTTATAAGGTGTTGAAGTACTAGTCTACACGGCTTGGACAAAACCTCATTCGCACAAAGTTTCCTCGATTTGGATTATATTTTAGGGATAGTATATAAGTGGAGAAACGAGTCGATTTAATCTTGCAATCCAACTATTTAAAAATAAAATCGTGTAATGAAGACATTATAATTAAAAATTAAATGGATATTATTCGGATTTTGTTATTAGTATCGAGTTGGTTGTTACAACTTTTCACAAATGTTTTAATTAATTCATAAACGGATTCTATTACAAAATGTTGAATCAGTGACGATTGAACGTACTCCCTCTAATTTATTAACACAAGTTTATTCTGAGTTCCATTTATACCCTTATAAAATCAACAAGACGACGAAAAAATATACTCTATAAAAATTCGATGATAAGAATACTATTTAATTTCTTCTTGGAAGAGTACTCACTGCAACAATCTGATCAGTCCATCATCTTCTTGAATGTAATGGTTATTAGTGAATCAAAATTAGTAATTGCTCAACGCCCGTTCGAGATTACTTTGTTCACGACTTCTTCCATGGTTTGAGTATAGAAAGCACTAATATGATTGCAATAACAAGAATCAAACTTATGCCAATCATAATGCATTTTCTTGACTTTTTCTGCAAGCTTTTTGCAGTTTGAAGAGCATCCGTACCCATGTTTACATGATCCACAGCATTTCTCACCTATAATCATTCCCCCCAAAATTTAAAGTATTAGAAGATATAATATATATATATATATATATCTATTTAAATATTATATATGTAGAGGGACAGGGAGAACAATTCAATGAATATAAAGTAAATTGGGTAATATGAGAATGCCGGAGCGGATCTCAGTAGATGCTAGCCAAGTCAGATTTTGGATTATTCGTTATATATAGTCGTCTTTTAACTCAACATCTTACTATTTTGATAATATCCCAATCCAAGTAGTAATTGTAATGAGTTTATTCTAACCAATATAAGTAGTCTTTCACGAGTCATACTTTAAAGGGCACTGGGACCTTAAGACCCTTCGTATCTCCGGTCTTAACATCTCCACCGTTAATTGTGTGGGGCCCCCATAACACTCAAGAGTGTAGATCTTGAGATTTCCTAATATAAGGATGTAGCAAATATCATCCGTCTTTGGCGTACGCCTATTATAAAATTGAACTGTTGCATTCCAAAAACTTATGTGAGCCAAGGTGGTAGAAAAACTATTTGCAATGTTATTCTGTTCTAAGAGTTGGAAAAAAGAAAAATAATTTCAGAAAGAAATCAGAATCAAAATTTAAATAGTTGAGACCTGTGGAGTAAGATCTTTTTTTTATCCCCATATCTTTAGCTAGTAATAATACTTAACCTATGTAGTAATAAATATAATATTATAATTACCACATTGGCCATCAAATGAAAATTAAATCTTAAATCATTTTCTGCTTATGATAAATTATTCATTGTTATCATTATTATTATATTATTTTTGTAAAATGTCCCAAAATAAGGATTCATTTCTTATGGAGGAACTTTTCTCCCAAAAATATGATGGAACATTTGAAAATAGAGTTGAAAATAATTATGTATTATAAGAAACTAAACTAAAAATTAATGTCAAACAAACATTTTATATTTTATTGATTGAAAATGGATTACTTCAGAACTGGCCTTGAGAATTGTTTTAAGAAATTAAACAAAAAATGAAATTGATATTTCTTACCCGCAGAGCCCGAATCATCTTCAACTATAAACTGAAGATCTTTTCAACAAAAAAGAAGGATGTTTCAATAAGAATTTCATGACTTCAAGTAGTTCGGGTTAAAAGACAAGTTCACATTTGTAAAACTCATACAAATAGCAACTCTTAAAATCTTGCACTTCAAAATAAGATTTGAAAATGATTTGTTCACAATATCTATATTTAACTATTTCTTTAGTTACACTAACTCACCTAAAAGACAAATACTTTGTATAATACAAAATTACAACAGTTTAATTTATTGTGGATCCTAACGAAATACATGATGCAAATAGGTCGGAGTTACATGAGTCGTAATTTTGGTTCGAGTACAATATGTGCAAATATAAAAATAACATATAAATAGGAAAACCTCAATTTAACTTGTTTGTGCCAAAAAAAAAAACACTCACTTTTCTCCAGAACTCGATATACAGATTGTAGGTATATTGAGAATACGAGAGCAATATATTTTTATGTGGAAAATATCAAAATACAAGAACCTCCTTTTCCATTTCAAATAATAACCTTATTCAAGTACTATTAATCCTATACCATATTCCCTGAAAGAGAACAAAAATTCAAACCAATCAAACCCCAAGCTATTCACAAAACCAAAAACAAGCAACCCACAAGTAAAACCTCCATGAAATCCATGAAAAACACATCATCTAGGACCATGATGCAATGACTAAGTGCAAATACTTCCTACTCAACTACCCATATATACACAATTCACAATGGTCGATCAACGGAAAATTCCAGCACAGACCTGGCATAGCTGAACCTCAAACATGACAAGTGATTTACATTAGTCATGTGATTAGTGCAAAATACTCCAACGAGAGTATCAATCGCTAGACATGTTTTATAACACGTGTCATGTGATTAGTGGCTAAACCCCACAAGGGCAAGAAATTTTCCATGATCAAGGAAAAAAAAAGGCTAAGCACCATTCCCGTTTCTCCAAGGACGGAGAACCCCGACAACTACAATAGCTATGACTATTAAGAGTATAATAATGGCAATGCACGTCCATTTTCTCTTATTCTTCTGAAGTTTCTTTGCATTCTGAAGTGCAGTTGTCCCTGATTGGACATGATCGACTGCGTTTGTCACCTGAACAATATCCTCATTAACACAACACGCAGAATCCGTCCATGGCCATGTGCTATTTATTATTTATAAAAGAGCATCTAATATTACTATAAAGTTGATAGACAAACCTGGCTCTCAATGTTATCTAAGATATCTCCTTGAGCTTCAACTAAAACAGCCATATCGAGGTAAATCTAGCGAAAGAAAACTGTTATCATAAATAGATGAAGCTTTTTGGGATGTGATTAAGCTGTAGAAGTTAAGAAACAAAATACCTGATGCAAGTCGAGAAGCTTTTTCTCAATTTCTCGTACTGCATCATGCCTCTCTTGAATCTCTTCCAAAGTATTCAGTACCTGCAACCAAGAGGTATAAGATACTAGTGAATGATTTCGAGCTTCCACACAAGTATGAGAAGTTAGAAGTATTACTTGCGTGGTATTTTCTATGATATACTCCCTTCGTCCTAATATTATCTATTCAATTTAACCTGGTATGTTTTAAATGAGAGCTGAAACTGTGAAAAGAAAATGAGCATCTTTACAATGTTGCACTCTATAGAAGGGGTTATGTGTCACATCGTGACTTTAATGAAGGGTATTTTTGGACAAAAAGGTTTTTGTTTTAGGAATAGAATTTTATCTTGGGTCGTCCCAAAGGAAAATAGGAGCCATAAATCAGGGATAGGGGAAGTAATACATATGCATTCTAAATATTTCTAATCATAGACACTATAATAATAGCAATACGACAACCAAATTGCCTATAATTGTATCAAAAAGCACAAATGACTTCAAAATTATATAACAATAAAAGATTAATTGTTATATCACATAAAATGAATAATAAACATTACCTGCCCGTGTCCAGCTTCTTGGATAGCCTTTTGGAATATTTGTTCACTGTTTCCAGTTTCAATCAGATTGTTGATAGTCTGTTAGTCAATGAGTATCAGAATAACTATCTTCCTCATCGTATAGAACCCAAAATATTATGTAAGAAGAAAGGCTTTTACCTCTTCATCCGGTCTAGCTCCAGTGACTGCAATCATAAAATTTATGTCACAGTTACTCAAATAAATTATATCAAAATCACACTTAACCCAAAAAAAAAGAGTGAACACTGACGGGTATGCGCAAAATTTTTATGAATTTCAGGTTAGTTCTAACCTGTCATTACTCTTCTCTCGACAACCTCACGATATTCTTCATCTATCCTCTGCCTCAACGTCTGATGAAAGAAACAAATTATATCTAATATTTCAAACAGCAGAAACGGGTAAGGAAATAATTACCAATTGAAGATAAGACCTGAAATTCTATCATGAGGTCTTTAAATTTTTTGGTCAAGGCACTGCAATGCAGGAAATATGATTAATTGAATACAAAAATAAAAATGAAGAAACCATCAGATATGTTTATGCTTATATATTCGAGAAAGACGCACTTTGTCATGTTCATCCTTGACCTGTCCACAGCAGTTCCTTTTCCACACTCGGGCTTTTGTCGATTGGCTAAGTTCTGAAGAATTAAAGGAATCAGTTTATACTACTTAAATCATAAATATGTACCTAAAAGCACAGATGCAAATGATTTGATCAATACATCTTTATTTATTGCTTCAATTTTCCCTTTTACATTGCGTGCTATCTTTCCCACTTCATCTACATCTTTCTCCATCCGCTTTCTGATAGCTGGAAAGTAGTCCATGTTATAAACGTCAAAAGAAAGATAATATTTATGTTATTGATGCAATAATCCAAAGTTCTCCAACATTTTGCCAAGTGCACAAAACCACTGAATGTTGTCATTGTTCGTTAAAATGTTTTCTGAGTGAAGCGAAGCTTTAGCATGCATGAAGTCAGCTTTACACAAAATCTTCTAAAATCAGCTTCTGTGTTTGGAATAAGTCAAGGAAAGGATTTACAGAAATCGTAAAATAAAGTTACTTTTGCATAAACATCATTCCTGTTGATAGGATCATATTGTATAGATTTTGACACTAATTACGTTGACTATCATGAACTGTCATGAAAGCGCACAATGTAGAATAGCAAAGCCAAGTGTGCAAATGGACAAGACTTTCAAAGTGAAGGCTGCAATGGGCTGAATTTTTCTCATAGATTATAAGCAGGAGTTGAATATCAACTTGAAGAGACCTCTTAGATTGCATTTTGACAGAAGGAATTGGATGTGAGGGATGGATTTGAAGAAAGGATTTCAAAAGACTCCACATTCAGTGGATTTGAAATCCACCGCAATAATGAAAAATAGCAAGAAATGGGCGTCAAAAGATCTGCAATTCATTGTAACTTAAAATCACCGGAATAAACTTAATCTATTTATATTATGGATTTGAAAATCCTTAGCTCTCAAATCATTCAATTCAAAGACAACTTTACAACTTCTGAACGAGAAATTTTCAAGCATTCTTTGAGAAAGAAGTACAGACATCCAAGTGCAAAACAGCCCAATCTCACTTAACATAAAGAAGATATTGAGCTGTAGAGTTAGCTGAGCGATAAAAGCATTCATACTTCTCAATTTTGTGAGGCTTGTGTACACTAGCTAAATTCAGTTCTGAATGCCTCGATTGAGTCATCCGTAGGACGATTCAGAGGAAAGGGATTGAGTTGTAGTTTCTGTAGCTAAATTCATTTGTAACCAGAAGTAGGACCTTGTAAAAGTCATGATATATATGTAGTTGAATAAGCCATCTAAGCAATCTACAGAGTTGTTAACATCTGAACTTTTCTTAAGGAACAACTGACTAAGGTCAAACAAGTTGAGGTTTTACTTAAGGTTTTTTGAAAGGCCTATTTAACACACACCCCTCCCCCCTTCACCATTCTCATACCATTCCTGACCTACAATTGCTCAAACATGCACTTTCCCAAGCAAAAAGCAGTTCTAACATGTGCATTCATCAGATATTGACATTTCAAGCAATAATCACTAATGAAATAAGCCTGTAAGCAATCGAGCGGAATATTCTTTTTTGCGTTTTTATTAAAGACAAGCTGAGCAGCGAGGGTACTGTTCAGCATTTATTCTGAAAGATGAGGGAAAATCCATATGCAGTAATGATACAAAATTGTACCTTTCATAGAAGAAGCTTTTGTAACTGATTTTGACTCCTCATTGGCATCCTGACGAAAAAGTATTCACATAAATTACCCAATCAAAGAAAAACCACTCTAGCACGAATATCCAATTTTATTTTCATTCGGAACACAAAAGGAAATAGATCCCTAACATCAAATGGCAACAAGCACAAAAACACATCATAAAAAATAGATACTAGTATTCCACAGGGTAAAGATGGTAAATTAATCCCTATTTAAAATATTTAAAGGTTACAAATTTTTTTGAAGCATGATCAATTTTGACATCATTTTGATGATTTAAATGCAGCTTGATTTAATTAGTAGGATGCTCAATTTATTAGGTGAGTCAATCAGGCTACACAAAATTGCGCTCTCTACCGTACCACTCCATAAATAGTGCACATCAAAAAAGTCTCCTACACATCTTTAGCCACCAAAGCCTACTCTTACATTAATGTATCTAACGAGTTCCATCAATATGCTCAAGTCATCTAAATTGGTTCTCCTACAACTTATTTTGAGTAAATGCCCATATAACATTGTAACTCCTCAATAGAATTAACCTAGCAACCATAATGAAATTCGTCAGCCACACAACACGAGGGAATCAGTGCTTCAAGTATTCCAAACTTTGTGATCAAAATCTTATATATAGTAATTTATGATCACAAACTTTCAAACATACATCGGCACAAATTTATATTCAAACTTTAAACAAAAATATATATTTATATACCCCTAAAAATTTGAACATATAGTCTATTACATATTATAATATATATATATATATATATTTGAGGTTGGGTTGTATTTACTGTTGGAAATTATCCCCAATTTGCCCCTTTTTTACTAAGTTTGACTAGGTTGACCAAATTAAATTGACCAGAAACCCTAATTTTGACCAAAAATCGATTTTAGAGAGACATTTCACTATGCCACACATGGCGCATGCCTTATTGAACCTCTGCGCCACGCCATGAACCATGGCGCAGAGGGTGCGCCATGCGCCATGGCGCGCCATTGGCAACTATGATATAGTCGAACAGGGCATACAATAAAATAGATTCTATTGCATGTATGTCCAAATTTGATGCTTAACGGAATCGGGAAAGATGATTATGCTTCTTTAAGACCTATTGCATACAAGGCATTTACAATAGCTTTTTCCATCAAGATCTTCCATGTACCATGGCATAGCGCTGAACACTTGACTCTACACATCCTAATTCAAATGAAAATAATGGTCCAAATGAGCAGTATTCATACCTTAAGTTTCAAAAGTAAACCAGAGAGTTTGTCCACCTGCTTGTCGACCTCTTCTATCTACATAAAGAGTAAAGGTAAAAACTTATATCCAAAAAGCCAAGGTGTACATTATGAGATTTAGAGAACAACAAATAATTGCACACTAGGAGAGGACATAAAAAAATGTATTGAAACTATTAATACAATGTCAACAGGACATACCTGCTTGTTAAAGGATTCCAAACCTATGGACGAGTTACTCCTGGGAACTCGAGTGCCCATCTCGATATCAGGCTCTCTGGAAGATCTGACTTCAGCATCAGTAACAAAGGAATCCTGAAATACACTCAAAAATCAATAAAAAGATGAACAGAAAGAACCATAATATATATATATATATATATATATATACATATAAAAATCATTTAATACCACAGAGGACTCTGAATTATCTACAAGGAAAACACATGATTTGTTTCTGTTTATTCATCCGAGATATATTTTCCCATAAGAACATGTCATCTAAAAGCAAAATGATTTGAAATTCCTAAAGTAAAAGTTGATCACTAAAAACATGGACATAACTTGGGATTGATAAATATGAAGAAGAAACAGAGCGTGAACTAAAGTATCAGAAATTAAACATAACAATAAATTGAAAATGAACTGACTTTTCAATTCAAACAGAGAAACAGATCGTACAAATCAATCAAACTAAAGTCGAACGCAACCTGATGAAATATCCAATCTATATCCAGCCAAAACGATTATGATCAGTAGGAATATAAGCATAAAACAGAACATTTACGTAAAAAAAAAAATTGCGTTATTCTACTAAAGAATATGATGTGCTAACCGTGAGAGAGCGAAGTAAAGTACGATATCATGAAGATGGAAACAGAGAGTGAACTAAAGTATCAGAAATGGAACAAACAATAAATTGAAAATGAACCAACTGTTCAATTCCAACAGAGAACAGATCACACAAAACAATCAAACTAAAATCGAACAGAAGGCAACCTAATTAAAACATACAATCTAATTCCAACCAAAACGATCATGATCAGTGGGAATAAGCACAAAACAGAACATTTACGTAAAAAATGACTGAAGAATACGATATACTAACCGTGAGAAGATCATTCATCTTGGAAGAAACCCTTTTTTTTCCCGCAAAAGGGAAGCTGAAAAACAAGTGTGTTTGAGTGTTGCAAACTATTTATGTTGGTTGGAATTTATTTGAGAAGGGTAGACGCCGGCGACAGTGGGGAGACGAGAAGGGCGAGAAAACAGAGGTGGGGGAATTTCGCAGTTTTGTTGGCTTCTTGATTCTTGCTGTATAATAATCATTAATGTAATATAAAACCGTAAAGGCAGGGCGTTACCTACAATATATACATATATAAGAAACATATAAATGTAAATCAAATTGAGCTTATTACCAAAAAAAGAAGAATAAATCGAATCGAGCAAAGTCTAATGGTTAAAAATAGGGTGAATTACATGCACACCCCTCATTTTAGTATTAATTACCCAAATTCCTCCTGACTTTTGGTAAATTACATTGAGAGCTCTTAAAGGTCTATTTATAAAGTTTACAGGGACGAAATTTTAAAAAATTTTAAATACATATTGGATATAATTATAAGAATATCTTAACATGATGAAAATTTTATATAATTTTGAAAAAAGTCAAGGGGTTTCAGTAATTTGGACCTAAAGTGAGGGGTGTACGTTAAATTTCTCTAAAATTTAGAGTGAATTACTTAAGATCATCGAGTGATCAAGAAGGCGTGTGGCTTAGGTTGGCGAACCTGCACTGCACTCTCTAGATGAGTGCTTGTCTAAGGTCAGCTCAAGGTAGTCGAATAGTCGAATAAGATACAGAGAATAAAGTGAAATTATATCCAAACTTAGATATAAATCCAATTAAAATTAAGGTCGTTCTAGCTTAAATAAATATAGATACAAACTAGATAGCTTCAATATGTTCGAGATGTAGCTCGGCCTATTATCTCGATGAATCATCTCAACTCAGCTTGGGCCAACAAGGGTTGTAAAGCCCATATGCCCATACTTGATTTAGCCCAACAAGACATTCATATTTAAGAAAAGGGTCATAGGTCGCTAATGAGAATTTTTGTTTTTTTGATAAGAAGTCGCTAATGAGAATTGACTCTGCCAAAATAGTAAAATTAGAGGTAGTAGATTTTTGTAGGTGAAAACTCTTGTAACTTCCTCCCGGTAACTCCACATCTAAAATATAGTTTATACAAATTATTTTACTCTCCAAGTTAAAAATTTCGCAACATTTTTTGTGGTAAAAAATCAAGACACAAGAAAAGGCATTTTCATGTATTTCAATCAAGAAAAATTACAAATTTGACTATTTGGATTGTGAAAAACAACTCTCTCTCTCCCAGTTACTGAGTGCGAAGACGTTTTCGGGCATCAAAATGGTATGAAAAAGGTTGTGAAACAACCAATGAGTAGGATCCAACTTAGTAAGTTTTCTCCACTTGAAATGCATGTAATTTGGTGGCATAATTACTTTTTTGGTTATGTAATTATAGGGTGTTGGCACTTTTTGTCCTGTATATATTTTATAATTACACTTTTAGTCCTAAAATTAACACCCCTTATTTCAATTTTACTCCCTTTTTTCCCCCCCTTTTTAGTCTTGAGTCACACATTTAGTCTCATTTAACTAATTGTTTTTATATATTTAGTCCTGCTATCGTCAAAATGAAAAATTGAAAAGGTTTTAGCCAAATTAATGCCTGGAATTTCGCAAGTGCGACGCATACGTGAGTTAGCTATTTTTGGTTGAGCTAATTCCATCTTCTTCGCTGAAATTGAACTGGTAGAGGTTAAATTTTACTTTGTAGGTTGAGTTTGAACTTGATAATGAAGGGAATCGAAGAGTAACTGCTTTAACTTTGGATGAATGAATTTGGGAAAGAATTTAGGGTTTTATAAACCTATATATCTGTTATAGCCGTTGGGAAAGGATATGTTTATAATTTCATTTTTATCACAAAATTAGCTCTGAACACATGTGCACCGCGCGTGCGAAGTTGCGGCTATTAATTTGGCCGAATTTTTTTTAATTTTTCAATTTGACAGTAGCTGCACTAAATATGCGAAAACAATTAGCTAGGGAAAATTGCATTTTTCGTCCCATAATTGGCATCTTCTACACTTTTAGTCTCGCGCTTGTTGACTTTCTCACTTTTGGTCTCATAAGTGATCAAAATTCTCGCTTTTGGTCCCCTGACCAAATTCCGTTAGGGATTTAACGGATCTGGCCATTAAATTAATAATAATAAAACAAACATTAAAAAAAAAAGGGGGGTGGGGAACAGTAGTTGTCTTCCCCACCCCACCCTCACATAGTCACACACACACACATTCACACGCACACGCAATTACACTTGCACACACGCACCATCTCACACACAATCACACATACACATTCACACAGTCAGACACACACACACAGTCACACGCACACATTCACATGCACACACGCAGTCACACACAATCAATCACACACATATATGTATATACATATATATAATTACTTTTCTTTTAAATTTAAATTTTTATTTTAAAATTGATATTAGAAGTAAATCTAAAAATGTGAAGGGGTGATATGGTAATTCAGCTTTTTTTTTAAAATATTTTTTCTTTTATTTTTTATTAATTTAACGGCCATAACCATTAAATCACTAACGGAATTTGGTCATGGGACCAAAAGTGAGAATTTTGACCACTTAGGGGACCAAAAGTGAGAAAACTAACTCATGACCAAAAAGGTGAAAAAAGGACTAAAATTGAAATGAGGGGTGTCAATTTTAGGCTTAAAAGTGTAATTATAAAATATACAAGACGAAAAGTGTCAACACCCTATACTTACAGGACCAAAAAAAGTAATTTTTCCTAATTCGGTTATATTTCTGTCATTGGTAGCACAATGAGTTTGACTGTATTCTTATCACATTGATACTTGATATATTGATTTTTTTTGTGTTTTACATCACTTATCGTTTCATTTATAGTGGATTCGTAAAAAGAAATCATTTGTGCCTTCAAATTTTAAGTGTACCATGCTTACACCATACATAGACACTGTGTAAAGTTTCGTATATTCATCACTACCACAAAAAAGTCCTATTACAGCGCACCTATGGCAGCGGTTTTGAAAACTGCTGTAATAGGGGGTACTCGGTTCGGACCTATGACAGCGGTTCGAGCCGAACCGCTGTCATAGGGGTGCCAAAAAAAAAAAAATAAATAAAAATTGGACTTTTGGCAGCGGTTCGGGCCGAACCGCTGCCACAAAGTTCACTTTTGGCAGCGGTTCGGGCGGAACCGCTGCCACAAGTGCACTTTTGGCAGCGGTTCGGGCAGAACCGCTGCCACAAAGTTCACTTTGTGGCAGCGGTTCGGCGGAACCGCTGCCAAAAGTTCACTTTTTGGCAGCGGTTCTGTCCGAACCGCTGCCAAAAGTGAACTTTTTGGCAGCGGTTCTGCCCGAACCGCTGCCAAAAGTTGTCAAAAAAAAAAAAAAAAATTTTTTTGAACTTTGTGGCAGCGGTTCTGCCCGAACCGCTGCCAAAAGTTCAAAATTTGGGCGGGTTTATTTCAAACCGGCCCCCCCTCTCTCTCACTCTCACTCTCACTCTCTCACTCTCTCTCTCTCTCTCTCTCAACTCTCTCACCACCACCACCACCGCCGACGCCCACCTCTGCCTCTGCCGCCGACGCCGACGCCGCCCACCTCCGCCGCCGCCGCCGCCGACGCGGACGCCGCCCTCCTCCGCCGCCGCCGCCGCCGCCGCCGCCCATTTAGTTTTGGTATTTTTTTTTAGATAAATATATACACACACACACACACATAGAGTATATATAGATGTATGTATATGTGGGTGTATGCATATATATGTGGGTGTATATATGTATATTTGTGTATGTGTGGGTGTATGTATATTTGTGTATATGTGGGTGTATGTGTATGTATATTTGTGTATGAATATTTGTGTATGTATATATGTGGATGGGTGTATGTATATTTGTGTATATGTGGGTGTATGTGTATGTATATTTGTGTATGAATATTTGTGTATGTATATATGTGGATGGGTGTATGTATATTTGTGTATATATATGTTCATGGGTGTATGCATATATGTGTATATGTTAATGGGTGTATTTGTGTATGTGTGGGTGTGTGTATATTTGTGTATGTATATATGTGGATGGGTGTATGTATATTTGTGTATATGTTGATGGGTGTATGTATATTTGTGTATGTGTGGGTGTACGTATATTTGTGTATTTATGAAAATATTTCTCGGTTGAAATTTTGCGGTGTTGGAATGACACGAAATTCACAAGGTCATAGAGAAACGGCATTCTGAACAAAACGCAAGACTTTGTCTTGCGCTCTCGTGATTTTAGCTATCCAAGATCGTTTAAGGCCTCAAATACGTGTTTTATTACAAAAATACGTATTTATGTAATAAAACGCGTATTTGAGGCCTTAAACGATCTCGGATGGCTAAAATCACGAGAGCGCAAGCGTTTTGTTCAGAATGCCGTTTCGCTATGACCGTGTGAATTTCGTGTTATTCCGACATGGTAACATTATAAACGATAAAATAAAATTAAAACAAAATAAATATACCACCCTATGGCAGCGGTTCAGCCGGAACCGCTGCCATAGGGTCCAATTTTTTTTTTTTTTTTAAATAAATGACCCTATGACAGCGGTTCTGCCGAAACCGCTGCCATAGGGTCACCCTATTGCAGCGGTTTCTATAGAACCGCTGTCATAGGGTGACCTATGGCAGCGGTTCCGGAACCGCTGCCATAGGGTTTTGACCTATGGTAGCGGTACCTATGGCAGCGGTTCAAAACCGCTGTAATAGGCCCAAAAAAACCGCTGCTATAGGTCATTTCTGTAGTAGTGCATACTTCACATATTATGAGATATTAGATGACTTTAGCCGACATTTTCAAACTTTTGTCGTTTTTATAGGTAAAATGTATGCGGTTAGAATCCCTGTGAAATGGCTTTCCAACCACATATTACATGATGAAAACAACTAAGAGATCAAGAAGACATGGTCCTTCAAATATTGAATCAAAATTTATACTTTCTGAAAATTCTGAAAAACTAAGAAGGACGTTTTCCGACGTGATAATCTAGAGATAGGAGGCTCGGAGCTTACTGTTCAAAATAGCAATTGGAGCAACTTGTACATGCTACAAAGGTTGTAGACTCTTTTCGTTTGATTCTTGTTATGAATGTTTAGATTCGAAATAAGCCATTACCCATTGATTATGTTGCGTGTTTTAATTTATTCTGCTGCTTTGTTGTTTTTGAAATGCCTGTATCCCAACAACCTCATTGATACTCTTATGGCTTTCAACTATTTCTTCAAAGTTTATTTTAGTGTTGCTATTAATATATTACCAATAGTCATGAATGATTGGTGATATGGTAATGTGTTAGCAAGTAGCTTCAATAGAGTTTAGAGATTCTAGTGGAAAATGAAGTATTGTCACAGGCCAGCTAATTAGGTTAAACTTTACATTTCGAACATAATGGTGAATGCATAAAATTATCTTAGACGTCAAGTATGCTCTTACAAATATTGTTTTAAGGATAAGGAATACGTTCACTTGTGTAGTAAAAAACAACTTTGGGTAAAGCAAGATATTGCCCCCATACTATCTGATATGAGTTGTGTAACTCTAAGTTCATTATATTAGGCCCGTTGGTCATATAATACACGTGTTTGTATGAAAATGTAAATAGGTTTTTATGCTTACACTAGATGCATGCTAGCCCTCATGTACGAGTGGGAGATGCATAATGGGCCATGGGTCGCCCATAAGGGTTGGCCCTACTCATATTATCCAAAAGAGACTACATTGGAGAGAGTAGTTTTTGCAGGAAAAAACTATCGTAACTTCCTCACGCTATCTCCATATGTAATATATGGTTTACACACAAAAAAATTCTCTCTATATAAGTAAGCCCACAAAGTTTGTGGTGAAAAAGCATGATTCAAGAAAAGACATTTTGGTGTATTTCAATTAACAAAGAAAAAGTAATAAACTAAATCACTTGGACTCTAGAAAGCAACCCTCTCTACTTGATTGAGTGTGCATACATTTTCGGGCATCAAAACAGTATGGAAAACTTTGTAAAACAACCATGGAGTAAGATCAATTTTAATAAGTTTTCCATACTTGAAATGAATGTAATGTGATTATCTTTCCATCATTCTTAAATACATAATTGATCATGTTAAGCGCATTACTAACCAAAATGTACTCTCCGTCTAATGTATAAAATTCACTTGCATCACATTCCAAAAGTATGTAAGATTATTTTTAGGTTAATGTCCTCAAATGCCACTAGAGGATTACTAAATGATAGGATATTATCAATTGTAATTGTTTATTAAATCAATCAATAAAAGACATTTTAGTTGTTTACATTCATATTGTCATTTATTTATTGTAATCATCTATAAGTCCATGAACACAAGAGTTAACTCTCTAAGGCACTAGAGGAGTCTGATACTTATGTACTGAAATAGTCTGCAAGTCAAAGATTTTCAATTGGGCATTGAAAATCAAGAAGACTTGTATGATATGCGTTTTGACGAGAAAGGTGCCCATCAATCACTAGGAAGTAGTGAAAAACTCATATCATAGGTGCACTGCTGGAGATAGTGGCACTCAGACATGACTCGCATCGATTCTGTCACATCGGTTTTCACTCTTTGACAGTCAATAACAGAATTGATTAAATTGTAATAGCTGTGTCTGAACTTTAGATTTGAGGAATCGAGTTGAAGATATACTTGTGACGTTAGGTTTGTCATTAGAGTAGTTAGGTCCAATTCACCCGTTGGTGGGGTCAACCTCGAACTGCAACCTAATGGGCAAGTAGTATTCTTAACTGATATTCAAGAAAGGATTCGTTCTCTCGTAAGTGAACGAGAAATTATCCTATGCATTTATAAGTAAGTTAGATCTTAAAGTCTTTGGCCAAAGCATTCATCGATCTGAGCTTATTATAAATATAGCATAGTGTTAAGTTAGTGAGTTTGACCAAAACCATGACTCTCACTTAACCGGGATAAGAAAACGAAGAGTTTGTATTCACACGGTATTTACAAATGAAAAGGTATAAATGATCTAATCATTTCATTTAATTGGGTTAATATATAGACCACTTGACTGGCTAGGTGGGACCCATATTCAATGGAATCCTTCCATTGCCAAATATAGATGAACTTAAAGAGTTACGCTTAAAAAGGAAAAATTAATGAAAAAGTGAAATATTTCTTGTGATAATATTTTAAGTATTGGATACTTAAAATTAAATAAATATAATTAATTACTTGGAAAAATAAGTTAATTTATTTTTGATTTAATTAATATAATATTTCTTGAAGAAATATAATTAATTAAATGAATTATCTATTATTTAATTGAATTAAGTTAATTAATTAAATATTAGATATAACTAAGCACAAAATTAATACACCATGTGGCATACTAAACTAAGAAGGGCGGCCACGAGGAGTCTTAATGGGCTTAGTTTGAGTCCAAGGCAATAACTTAAGTGATATAAATATCATCTTAATTATTAGCCTAGAGAAGAAGTTCATAAGTTGAATTATACAACACACAAGAAAAAGATTCCCTCTCCCTCACTCTACCTAGCCGTCGGTCACCATACCAAAAGAGGAAGAATATTTTTCATCAAGTTTTTCTAGCGAGACGATTTAGAGGCAGAACACTTGGACTACTCAGATCAAGAATCAATCAGCCGGGAATTTATCGCGAAGAATTGAAGAATTCAAATTCGTGGAAATAATCAACCACTTCGCTACAATGGGTAATGTAATTTTACCCTATCATACATACGTGTGATTAAACCCCGAGATTGACCTTGCGAAGGGAAAATCCAAAAATTTTAAATTCCATTTCCGTTGCATTTGGTTAATTTTCCCCAACAATTATAATGCCACATCATAAAAATATTAAGAACTTTGTATCTAAAACATTCCAGAGACCTTTAAGAAGGTGAAAAGTTTTTTACTAGCATCTCAAACTCTAGATTAGAGTAATTATTACCTTTCATTTGGCAAAATATACCTATAAATAAGAATAACTTCATATCCATAAGGAAATTGTAAGATCCATTATTATAAGAGTTCTTGGATTTAGAGTTTTTCTCTCGGCGCACATTAGCATACTAACGTGCTCCAAAATCCTCCAATGGCAAAACGTAAGGGAAAACGCGGCAAAACGTAAGGGAAAACGCACAACGACTGTAACCACAAGCCCAACAACATCACAACTTGAGATTCTTAATACACAATCATTGATTCATGCTGATAGACCAACTAGTTTAGCAAAAGTAATTATAATGAGTAAAAGTGAGATAGATGAGGAAATGTTAGGGTTCAAAACTAAAGAGAATTTGGGGCTTTTGGGATCTGAGACCCAAAAACCCACGGAGAAGAAAAATCCGGTACCTGAGGAACCCAAGGCGACATAGGAAGCAAATAAGTCAAAAACATGGAGGGAATTGTACGCTGGAAACAAAGAAGGCAATAATGTCTTGACACTACAAAACTTAAATTGCGAGGGCAATGAAATCTGTCTTACCAAGGAGGATGTGGAACTAGAACTTGCATACTGGCAATACTCGTTAGTAGCATACATTCTGGGCTAGGAGATCCTTATGAATATGATGATCAATATTCTGAAGTCCAGATGGAGAGGAATTGACATGCCACGGGTAGCAAAACATGGTAAACAATTCATACTCAGATTTGAAATGGAGGAGGCGATGTCTAAAGCTCTTGATAAAGGTATGCAGTTCTTTTACTTAAAATCTTATACTTAAAACCTTTGATTTTTAAACGTTGGAAAGAGGGGATGGAATAGGATGAGGACATAACTTCCATTCCAAGTTGCATTCAATTACCCAATTTACCTCTAGGCTTGTGGGGGAGAGGGTGTCTAGACTTAGTAAAATTGCTAGCAAAGAAGGGGAGCCAATGTATACAGATGAGCTGATTGCCAAGAAACTCAAATTAGAATTTGTTAGAATTTTAGTTAATGTTGAAGTGAACAAAGACTTGCCTAAGAGATAATCATCAGAAATGATGTAGATGGGAAGGTCTTTAGGTAAGGCATTAAGTAGGAATGAGACCCTCTACACTGCCGGAGATGTTCCAAATGGGAACATAGAGAGTCTAAATGTACTAAGCCATACAATCAGCAATGGCAGGTGAAAAAAATAGGGAGAGAACAAAGGAAATGGTAGGACTCAGGAAGAAGAGAAGGAGTCTTATAAGGCTGGCAGCAATCATCCTATATGGAAAATACCAGAGGATGTAACTGGCACATCCAAAATGGTGGTTACTACAACACAACATAAACAATAAAAGAGAAAGGGTATTGATCCAGATTGGCAAGAAGTAAAGGGATCAAGAATGAAGAATGGAAGTTTATGGGCAGATAAGGCATCAAACTGACGTTCAACATGCCTTGTCAAACTTGTTTCAGGTGCTCAGTTAAGTGGGAAGTGGTGTGGAGGGAGGTCTAGGGCAAGTCACTAACCCCCCGACATATGAATATTGGTGCTTACAATGTAAGGGGTTGAACACAACAGAAAAATAGAATTGTATAGAAAGCTATTGTCAACTAATAAGAGAAAATGTCATTTTTGGTACCATAGGACACGCCGAATCCAATTTTGGTACCACGCTTTTGAAAAGTAACACTTTTGGTACCAAATCAAATTTTTTGTCTCAATTTTGGTACTGCTGTTAGTTGACTAACGGTCAACACTAACATATCCATTAGTTTTCTAATTTGGGGGGAAAAAAAAGTATTTGGGGCGAAAATGGAGGGGAAAAAACTGATATAATTGGAGGAAAATCGATTTTGGGGGTGTTTTTAAAGCAATTTTTGTGGGTTTTTGCTCATTTGAGCTCTTCTTCTTCTTTTTCTTCTTCAACTTTCACTTTCTCTAATTTCTTCTTCCAAATGGCTTCTTCTTCTTCTTCTTCCTTGAGTAGAGCTAGTAGTAGTAGAAGAAGCCATTTGGAAGAAGAAATTAGAGAAAGTGAAAGCTGAAGAAGAAGAAGAGGAAGAGCTCAAATGAGCAAAAAACCACAGAAATTGCTTTCAAAACACCCCCAAAATCGATTTCCCTCCAATTAAATCGGTTTTTTTCCTTCCATTTTTGCCCCAAATTCTGTCCCCTCCCCCACCTCCCCCTGCCCCAAATTCTGTCCCCTCCCCCACCTCCCCCCCCAAAAAAAAAATTAGAAAACTAACGAACTTTTAGTGTTTGACCGTTAGTCAACTAATGGCAGTACCAAATTGGAGACAAAAAACTTGATTTGGTACCAAAAGTGTTACTTTTCAAAAGCGTGGTACCAAAATTGAATTCGGCATATCCTATGGTACTAAAAATAATATTTTCTCCAACTAATAAGTTAGATGTATGTGGTCTTATTAAGACAAGAGTCAGACCTAATAAGTGTCAGAAAGTAAGGAGGGGTTTTGGTGTGAGTGGAAAGTAATAAATAACTACATTGAAGCTAGTATTGATAGAATTGGGGCATGTGGAGCAAAAATACAACCACCTGTAGTGTGATTGATGTCATAGGTTAGATGATCACTTGCAAGGTAACTATAGGGAGATTTTCTTTCTATATGTTACTGGTGTATAGAGGGGGCAAAATGGTTTTGGACCTATGGTTCCAACGCAACCCAACTAGTTTTGGGTTGGGTTGGTTTCTAGTTTTTTTGTCTTGGATTGGGTTGGATTTGGTTCCTATTGGGTTGGGTTTAAATTAGTTCCATCTTGGTTTTAGGTTGGATCCAACTTGGTTTCAAGTTAGTTCCAATTTGGTTTCAACTTGGATCCTACACAATATTTAATGATATGCATATTTGCTTCATAACATGTGTATTGTGTGTAATTACATGGTTGGGAGTTGGGACTTGGGAACCTGTTGATGGAAATGGCTTGAAAACTTGGTTTAATTTCATCTTGGGTCTATTATGAGTTCATCTTGGGTCTTTTTATAAGAACCATTTGGAACCGACCCAACCTAACCCGAACCGGATCCATATTAGAACCAAACTTTTGGATCCATCTTAAACCCAACCCACCTTGGACCCAATCCAATTAGACCCAACCTAAAACCAACCCCAATCAACCTATTTGACACCTCTACTAGTGTATGTACACAACGTTGAAGCAAGGAGGGAAAATCTGTGGAAAAAGATACAAAGTTTGAATATTCACGAACCATAGATATTACTTGGAGATTAGAACTCAACACTTAATCAGAATGAAAAATTATTTGCGATGGGAACTGTACAGAAGGGAATGAGGCAATGAAGAGGTGCTTTGATGTAGTGGGAATTGAATATGTTCCATACACAGGACCTCTCTATACATGGAGTAACCATCAGAGTGCAGCAACAATGACCTATTGCAAACTAGACAAGATTGCTGCTAATGGAGAGTGGTTCATGACAATGGGAGGTAGATTAGTTGCTTTCAAGGGGCCAGATTTATCTGATCACAACCCCATGGTCTTAAGCATTCATGACTTGAAATTGGGTAAAGCTCCATTCAAATTTTTGAATGGATGGATACATCATCCAACATTCTTTAATATCATTAGAGAAGATTGGGGGAAGGATATAAGAGGATTTGGAATGCATAGAGTGGTTCAAAATGCAAAGGAGTTAAAAGTAGACTCAAAATACTGCACATTAACCGGTATGCAAACATTTCAGAACTATGGAATAATCTCATAACAAAGCTGGCAGAAGTAAAAGCTTGCAAGGGTACCCCATGTCCCCTTATCTCTTTGTGTTGGTAATGGATTGTCTCTCTAGGAGTTTTAAAAGCTTGCATAGGGATTCAGTTTTAGATTTCATCTTAAGTGTAAGAGAGTTGGCATGATCAATTTATATTTTGCTGATGACTTAATATTCTGTAAAGGCGATTTGCACTCCATCACCAAAGTCCAGGCCAGTTTTACACAGTTTTCAGAAGTTTCAAGGTTGCATGCAAATCTGGATATAAGTCAGGTTATCTTTGGAGGGGTGAATAAGGATGTTAAGACTCAGATTTTTATGCATACTCCATTTGTGGAAAGGGCAATACCAATGAGGTATCTGGGGGTTTTCGTAATATCAACAAGACTTACTGTCCAAAATTGCAGACCTTTGATTGAAAACATTTTGAGGAGAATAACAACTTGGACAGCTAAGTTCTTGTCTTTTGTAATGAGACTTTTACTAATTAAAGCAGTTCTATTTGGAGTCCAGATGTACTGAAGCCAAACATTCCCCTATGTTAATCACTGTTATCCAAGAGATAGAGAAATTGTGCAAAGCTTTCCTATGGAATGCAAAGGCCACATGCAAATACCCGAGATTAGTTAAATGGAAAAATATCTTCAGAAGGAGGGCTTGGGATTATCAAGGGGTGTGGAACATGACATCACTATAATAAAACAGATTCCTTATGGATTAAATGGATATATCCCAATTACATAAAGAGTTGAAGTATTTGGTGATATGATTATCCCCTCAATGCCAATGAGGATATAGACTGTAATAGGGCTATAAGTTGTATTATGCATATTTAATATCAATGAAAGGCATTTTGTTTGTTCTTATAAATCTAATGGCATCTATAATGTATTGAATGAACAAATAGTCTAAATGTACTAATGTAAGTCTTCAACTTCTTATAGGATAAGGAGAGGGGCATTGGAAGGACCTAGTACTTAGTCACTAAATACTGGTTTGCAAGTCAGAAGATCTTGATTGGGCATCAAGATCTATATAGACTTGTATAACACATACTTTGACAAGTAGTTCCAGTCGAACACCATGGGTGGGAGTTTGTGTTATGGATATATTGATGGAATCAATATATTTGAACATGACTCGTAATAATCCAATCACATGGGTTTTATTCATTGACTGTCAATGATTGGATTATTGGTTATATTGGTACATGTGGACCTTTAACCTGAGGAGTCGATGACACAATGTGCTTGTGACGTTGGGTCTGTTATGAAGTTATGAAGTGATTGCCAAGATGGGGTTCACTGTCTCGGTAGTAAACGAGCAAATATCCTATGTGATCATAGGTGACTGAAATGAAAATCTTTGGCCAAAGCATATAAACTAACTCGTGTGAGACATGGAGGGTAGTTTCGTTATTTTGAGTCACTATGATGCATTGCATAGCATCGAGTAATGTTAGTTTGACAACTTCCATGACTATCACTCGATCGGGATACTTCAGTGAAGGGTCTATACGTGTACAGAGGCTATAACCGAGAGTTTCGTATGCTTTATTCATTTCATACTTGATTGGGTGGTGATGTGGGGCCACAGGGCTGGCTAGGGGTCACCCAGCTAGAGAGTCACGCTATAAGAAGAAACAAGAAAATCACTTCATGTATGGAGCTTTGTCATTTGATGACAAAGGGCTCCACCCCTAAATGTGACTTAGAGCCACATTCGGACGTGGGAACATTCGAACGTTAGCTTATGGCACATTCGAACGTGAGTGTTGGGTAGCTGAGTTTTAATTAAAACTGGGTCAAGTAGACTTAACCTACTCGGACGGGTTTTAGAGACCAGATGACTACGGTTTGATGGAGAGTTATAAATACCCTCCAACATCAATATCTAGGTCATCAGATAAAAACTTAAGTTCAGGAGTCAAGTGAATACGTGAAAAAGATTCGAGAAAACTTTCCTACTTCCCTTCAACGTATAAAGAGAAGAAGAACTCTCCACCACCACCTAGCCGCCTATTGGAGGTGGAAAAATGGATTTTTGGCTGCTTCGCGTGTCAATCTAGAGACGAGGAATCAAGGATTCGTCACTTGGATTACAAAACAACCACAATGAAGAAGGTTAGCATATCTTTCGTTGTATCACTAATTGGATTACTCATATGTTTATTGAAACATCAGTAACATCATAAATGATGTCTAAAGTAGCATTCGGGTTTTGTTTTATTTCGCCGCACATGTTTTAGCGGACGCCAACAATGGTATCAGAGCTGTTTTTTGATGTTTTGATATTTTATATGCGCTTGTTTTCATGTTAACAATGATGATTTTGGTTAAATTTTCATTATAATGTTTTAATTGAATGTATATATATTTTCTGGTGTTGAGAGGGCTGAATTGGGGCTCGGGGAGTCACCAAAATTGGTGGAATGCGATTTAGAATCGCTGCGCAGTCTATTCACAGACCCAACGTTCGAACATGCACAAGGCCGACGTTCGAACATGCGATGCATACAGTTTTAAGATTGAATGCAGCGCAACATTCTAACGTTGCATGGGTGCACATTCGGATGTGGCCATGTTCGAATGTTGCCAAGGGCACGTTCGGATGTGGAGTGCAAAATGCGACAATTTTTAAATCCTTCACCACATGTTCGAACATGCACTTGGTGATGTTCAGACGTGACAAGCAGTGTGTTGGACACACAACATACTTAACATATGTTAGATAGATCATATGACCACCAATGGGTCTACCACTTTTTTGAAAAATGGTATAGGAAAATTAAAATTGGATTTTTAATTTGATTGCCTTTTCTCAACAAAAGATAAATTATAATTGGATTTTAGGTTTGTTTTTAAAATGTCAACATGAAAATGAGTAGTTTATTTACATGCTTTGATGTATGTTATGGTTGACGTAGTCCATGGATATAGGGTTTGTTTTATTTGGGTTGTATTAGGTCAGAATTTGAGCCCCCCAGTGTTGTATGTTTATCTTATTGCAATTAGAATCTTGGATAGGCTTTCTTTTGTATTATTAGTAGAGATAAGGCCTTTTGGAGCTTGGCGGAGTATCTCGAGCTTAGAGCAGGAGAAAGTGGGAGCTCTAGTATAGTATAGGACCCCTACCCTGATTGACTCTTTGGCTAAGGTCAATCTAGAATATCCATGGACTATGTGTTGGTAGATTTAACTAGGTTATATCTGCTTTATTTTTTGCTCATAATTGTGATGAATGTTTTAATGAGATTGAAACATGATAATGTGCAAAGTGAGACCATAAAGGACATACATTGTCTAAATTCTCCCAACTTAAAATACTAAGTAGGTAAGGGGTATTGGATATCCCGGTTCTCCATCAACCTTAGATGATGAGATCACATCTAATGTATGGCATCTTCCCAGCAAAATGGGGTCATACATTGCATGAAATGCCATTAATCGAAGCAAATTTCACCCCAGATACCGTTAAAAGGTTGTAAGGTGGGATTAAATTGTTAGATCAAAAGGGGTCGATGGGTTTATACTTAGATAGCTCACCACTTAGATATCGTTAAAAGGTTACGGTGTTGATGACCCATGAACCAAAGGGATTGAAATGTTAGTTAGACTAATTGGCTTAGAGTCAGCTCATTGGATTCATTGAAGAACTCAATCATCCACTATGAAGTCCATCTAATGGGATTTTCGATTATTGCAGTGGGAGTGCAATTATTCAATAAATATAGTGGGAGACAACTTAAAACTAAAAGTCCTTAAAATTTTAACTTGAGCATTAATACAACTATCCAATCGAATCTGGCTTTTATTTTCTACAACAATCTTTTTATCTCTCAAAATGGTTAATAAGCCTTTATCTGTAGTGCTCAAAAAGAATGTCCTCACTGGACCAATTAGATTGATTGGCTAAGAAACATGAGGATAGTCCTCAGCTCAGAGTCACTCGGTTATGTTTTAGAGGTTAACATTCCTCCTACTCTGGGGGCAGAATCATCTGAGGATGAGCGTGTTGCCTAGAACACGTGGATCAAGGTGATACAGGGCTAAGAGGTTACATGCTAGGCTCAATGAACAGTGACCTCCAGTGTTCTCATGAGAAGATGGACAATGCAATGGACATATTGTTGCATCTCGGCGAGCTATATGGAGAGCACAGTAGGACTGTCCGATATGAGCTATCAAGGGAGCTCTTCAGGGCATGAATGGAAGTGAGTGAGAAAGTGGGAGACCACGTCATTAAGATGATATCCATGTTTGAGAGATTGGAGGCTCTTGACTTCACTATGGATTTCCACCTTCAGACTGACCTCATTCTGCAATCACTTCCCAATTCATTTTCACAATTTATTATGAACTTCAACATGAACGAGACTGAGTGTACATTGGCTGGGCTAATGAACAAAATCATGAACACTTAAGTGCAAATGAAGCCCAAGGGGAAGGAAACTGCCTTGGCCATTTCTATTGTTGGGCTATCAAAGCCCTTTAAGAAGAAGAAATGCAAGAAGACATTGGGAGTGAAAAAAGCCTCTGATGACACAGCAAAAGATAAAGCCTCTAAGCATAAGGGCCAAAGGCGACAGACAAGTGTATCCAATGTGGTGAGCTGGGTCACTGGAAATGAGATTGTCCTCAGTTGAAAAACGACGGTGCCTTAGGTATAGAACTTAATTTTTTAGAAAGTAATTGTTTTTTTACCGACTTTTTTAATCCTCCTGGATTCTAGACTCTGGAGCTAGTGCTCACATATGTGTTATGAATCAGGACCTGAAAAGAAGTAAGAGGCTCTGAGAGAAAGAGGTGATGATCAATGTAGGAAGCAGACAAAGTGTTGCGGCTAGCCACATTGGATCTACTAGCATTTATTTACCTCCAGGACATGTTTTATTGTTAGACGATTGTCTTGTTTTGCCTAAAGGGCTAAAGAATATTGTTTCTATTTCTGTATTTGTTAGGAAAGGATATTCTTTTTCTTTTATGAATGGTTCATGCGATATTTATTTTAGAAATAAATGTGTTGGCAATGTGTCTTTAATAAATGGATTGTATTTTCTGAATGTCCAAAGTATATACACTGTGAACACTATCACTAGAAAATGTGGTATGAAAAGTTCAAACCTTACACTTATTTGGCACCTAAGATTAGGTCATGCTGGAGACCAAAGATTGCATGAGTTCGAGAAAAATGGGATTATAGGCCCATGGGGATCGGATCCCTATTTGACATGAGAATCTTGTCTAGAAGGCAATATGACCAAATCTTTCTTCACAGGGCATTTTGAAAGGGGCTGCTAAAGTCTTATGTTTGATTCACACCGACGTCTGTGGGCCATTTAGAGAAATGGCACGCAGTGGTTTACACTATTTCATAACCTTTACCGATGATCATTCTAGGTTCGGTTATGTATACTTGATGAAGTACAAGTCTGAATCTCTTTCAAGGTTCATGGAATTCAAGGCTTTATTGGAAAACCAAACTGCGCCTTGTATCAAAACATTGCGATCAGATCATAGTGGAGAGTATATGAGTACCGAATTCCATCAGTTCTTAAGAGAACATGATATAGTGTTAGAGCTCACCCCTCTGGCCACTCTACAGCTAAATGGGATAGCAGAGCGAAGGAATAGAATGCTGTTGGACATGGTTCGTTCCATGCTCAGCTACATTGAACATATTAAACATATGTCTCTTCAAGTCAGTTCCTAAGACACCATATGAGATATAGTGTCGAAGGAAGCTTAATCTAAATTACACAAGAGTGTAGGGTTGCTCTACATATGTAAAGAAGACCAAGGTTGAAAAATTGGAGACTAGGTCCCTTAAAGGATGTTTCGTTGGTTATCCCGAGGATTCTATGAGATATCTCTTTTACCTGCATGATGATCATAGGATCATTGTGGCATTACATGAAACCTTCCTAGAGGATGAATTCATTCGAGAAGGAGGAGCAGATAGAAAGATTGTTCTGGAAGAACAAAACGAAATCTCTAGAGAGACAACTGTTCAAGAATGCCAAGTTGAACCCATAACGGCACAACCTTCTGTGCGTCGATCTGATAGAGTATCTCAACCGCCAGAGAGATATGATTATCTACTGCAAGATCAAGATGATTTGCAAAATTGTAGCAGACCATGGATATGATCCCTTTACCTATGATCAAGTAACGAAGGACGTGGACTCTGCGAAATGGCAAGAAGCTATGAAAACAAAAATGGATTCAATGTATTCTAATCAAGTCTGGACTCTAATAGATAAACCCAAGGGTATAGTACCCATCGGGTGCAAATGGATCTACAAGAGAAAGATTGATCCAAATGGCAAGGTAGACATCTATAAAGCCAGGATAGTGGTGAAAGGGTATAGTCAAAAGGAGGGCATTGATTATGAGAAAACTTTTTCACCTGTAGCTATGATCAAATCCATTCGAATTCTGCTTGCAGTAGCTGTGCATATAGATTATGAAATCCGGCAGATGGATATGAAGACCACATTATTAAATGGATTTCTCGAGAAGGATATCTATATGGAACAACCCAAAGGTTTCACATGCCAAGAGGATTTTCATAAAGTGTGCAAAGTGAATAGATCCATATATGGACTTAAACAGGAATCTCGTAGTTGGAATCTTCGATTCGATGAAGAATCTAGGAGCTATGTCTTCATCAAAAATGAAGATGAACCCTGTGTCTATAAAAAGGTTAGTGGGAGCAAGGTATCGTTCTTAGTCTTACATGTAGAAGACATTCTACTAATAGGGAACGATGCTGGCTTGTTGACTATGGTCAAGACATGGCTTTCGAGCACGTTCTCCATGAAAGACTTGGGAGAAGCAATTTATATCCTTAGAATTCGAATCTATAGGGATAGATCAAATAGGACTATAGGGCTTTCCTAAGCCCTCTACTTAGGGAAGGTCCTGAAAAGATTTAGCTTGGAAAACTCTAATAAGGGGTTTTTGCCAATAAGGCATGGAATTCATTTGTCCAAGAAGAAGAGTCCTCAAAGTGAGGAAGATCAAAACGAAATGAGTAACATACCATATGCCTCTGCAGTGGGTAGTCTTATGTATGCAATGTTGTGAACAAGACCTGATGTTGCGTGTGTTGTGAGCGTAGTAAGTAGGTTTCAAGCGAACCCTAGCAAAGAACATTGGGTAGCCGTGAAAAATATCCTGAAATACTTGAGAAAGACTAAGGACCATGGTCCTCATGTATGGGAATGGAGAATTAAGAATAGATGGTTTTATGGATTCAGACTTTCAGTCTGATGTAGATGACCATAAATCTACTTCTGGGTTTGTGCTCATCCTCAATCGTGGAGCTGTGACTTGGGAAAGTTCCATTCAGAGCACAACAGCTGATTCCACCACAGAGGTTGAATATGTGGCTGCCTCGGAGGCTGCCAAGGAAGCTGTTTAGATAAAGAAGTTCGTAGGTGCCTAGCGTGAATCTCCCATTACCATTATACTGTGATAACAATGGAGGGATTGCACAAGCTAATGAGCCAAGGTCTTACAAAAAATCCAAACACATTGAGAGATGATATCATATTATCAGAGAGATTGTTGGAAGAGGAGATGTAGCCGTGCAGAGAATAGCCTCAGCAGATAACGTGGCTGACCCACTCACTAAGCCGTTACCACAGGCGGTGCTGGAACAACATCTTGAGAAGATGGGCATTAGATACCACACCAATTGGCATTGAGTGCAAGTGGGAGATTGATATGGTTATGCCCTCGAAGCCAATGCAGATATAGACTGTAATATGGCTATAAGTTGTATTATGCATATTTAATGTCAATAAAAGGTATTTGGTTTGTTCTTATAAATCTAATGGCATCTATAATGTATTGAACGAACAAATAGTCCAAGTGTATTAATGTAAGTCTTCCACTTCTTATGGGATAAGAAGAGGGGCACTGGAAGGACATAGTACTTAGTCACTAAATACAGGTTCGCAAGTCGAAAGATCTTGATTGGGCATCAAGATCTATATAAACTTATATAACACATACTTTGACAAGGAGTGTCAGTCGAACGCCATGGGATGGTGGGAGTTTGTATTATGGATATATTGATGGAATCAATATATTTAAACATGACTCGTAATAATCTAATCACATGGGTTTTACTCATTGACTGTCAATGATTGGATTATTGATTATAATGATTGACAAGCGAAATCCTAGCAAGTATACTAGGTCGTGCAAAGTAATAAAGTGGACTATTTAGCCCGGGGTGTATCGTCTCCACAGGGACAATTGGATTCAATGCTCATAATTGCTATATTACCTATTTCTAAGCTAAATCAATTTATGAGATGATAGGTGTTTATACTATGAAAATAACTAAAGATAAATATATGATTATCAAGGTAATAAATCAAATGGGAAGAGGTGATTGGGTTATGATCCTACTATGTTCTATTCTATGTTCATGAACTTTCAATTATCCGGATTTTTAGAACGCTCTTGTTATGGCGAAACCCCCTAATGTATTTATTATTCAACCTCTTGAAATAACAAGCCTATACTAGTTAACAACTTCCTATATCTCTATAGTGAAGATTGAATTAACTAACATGCATTTAGGTTCAAAGGAATTTCTTATTTACGAAGATCCTACATTCAATCGGGTCATCTTATCACAAAAAGCCACACAACGCAATCGATTCTATCTCTAGTCAATTGTTACGTTATGATGATTGATTTTTCGATCTCCCTTTATCTATCTCCTCTCGGTCTCATGACAAAGCATTTTATCAAACACATGGTGATCAAGCATATGCAAGCATTAAGCACAAAATAAAACATGTAACAAGAATGTAATAAATCCGAAAATTAATGATTCATTAAACACAAAACATCACAAAGTATTCACATAACCCAATCACAAAAATACTTAGCTCATACTTACAACAACAAGTGATTCAACAACTCTACAAGACATAATTGAAATACTAATCAAAAGAAAGAGTTGAATTACTCCCTATTATAAAGTGTGAATCCAAGTTTTGATGATGATGAGGATGATGATGGCTCTTCAAGCTTCCTTAGGACTTCCCATGGCTCCCCCTTGGTGTTTTTGAGCATGTCTCCCTGTTTTCCAAGAGAAAAGTCTGTTATAAAGGAAGAAAACGGCGGACTTAAAATTAGGGCATCGGGGGAATCGAACCGCTGCACACATTATTAGCTGACCGCAGTCCGGATGGCAAGTAGTGCCGCGGCACAGCGCCGCGGTCCAGTTGGCAAGTATTGCCGCGGTTTGAGCCGAGGTCCACACAGGGCGCCGAAGAGTCATTAAGGGGCCGCGACATTGTGCCGCGGTTTTCTGTGCGCCGAAGACCGCGGTTCCGTGTCGCGGTCCTATTCTGAGCTTGGCATTGCACCGCGACCGCGGTCTTGCACCGGGTCCTGTGCCGCGGTCCAGAGTGGCAGATTCATATTTTTCTTCGCTTTTCCGTCTCTTGTTCGGCCTTCTTACTCGATAATCAATCTATTTGACTTAAATCCCTACACACATGAAATTGAAACAAATCAAAGCACTATGCGGGATATTCATTGCTAAATTATGACAAAAATACCTAAATCAAAGGGGTAAAAACTCGTAAAATGTGAACTTATCAATGATACATGTGGACTTTTGACCTGAGGATTCGATGACACAATGTGCTTTTGAGGTTGGGTCCGTTACAAGAGTAATGAGCTCCATTTCACCCTTTGGTGGGGCCCACCTTGAAGTGCGACTTTAATGGGCAAGTAGCAGTTGTGAAGTGATTGTCAAGATGGGATTCACTATCTCAGTAGTAAACAAGCAGATATCCTATGCGATCATAGGTGACTGAAATGAAAGTCTTTAGCCAAAGCATATAAACTATCTCATGTGGGACATGGAGGGTAATTTCATCATTTCGAGTCAGTATGATGCATTGCATAACATCGAATAATGTTAGTTTGACAACTTCCATAACTATCACTCGATCGAGATAATTCAGTGAAGGGTCTATACGTGTATGGAGACTATAATCGAGAGGTTCGTATGATTTATTCACTTAGTACTTGATTGGGAATTGATGTGGGGCCATAGGGCTGGTTAGGTATCACCCACATCATTTGGTATCCTCCTATGCCAATCGGGAAGAACCTAGAGAGTCACACTTTAAGAAGCAACAAAGAAATCACTTCATGTATGGAGCTTTGTCATTTGATGACAAAGGGTTCCACGCCCGAACGTGACTTAGAGCCACGTTTGGATGTGGGAACGTTTGAACATTGGCTTATGGCATGTTCGAATGTGAGTGTCGGGTAACAGAGTTTTAATTAAAACGGGTCAAGTTAGCTAGGCTAGACTTAATCCACTCGGAGGGTCTCAGAGAACAGATGACTAGGGTTTGCTGGAGAGTTATTCCAACATCAATACCTAGGTCATCAGATAAAAACTTAACTCTAGCAGTCAAGTGAATACGTGAAGAAGATCCAAGAAATCTTTTTTGCCTCTCTTCAACGTACAAAGAGAAGAAGAACTCTCCACCACCACCTAGCTGCCTATTGGAGGAGGAAAAGTGGATTTCTAGTTGTTTAACGTGTCGATCTAGAAGTGAGGGATCAAGGATTCATCGCTTGGATTACAAAACAACAACAACAAAGAAGGTTAGCATTGTTGGGTTGGGTGATCCTCGGGTTGACTAACTCAGTACAAGATTAAATTTTTTACAATAAACGAAAGCATAAACATAAAACACCCCAACACGGATCTAATCGGCTCGATTGGTTCATATAAAATAAATAACAAAACAAAAATTACCAACAACAAATTTTTTATTTTGGTTGGATCTTTATCAACCCAATACAAGCTTCACAAAAATTGCCCCTTTTAATTTGTATCTCCGGGCAAAGCGCTTCAATCACCGTGCCTCTAAGAATAGTCCACACATCTTTGAATTTCCAATCGTCCTATTTCTGGTGCTAGCCAATAGAACAAATCTAGAACTAACTATCTAGGCTTCTGTGAAAAGGTGAGGAATATTTATTGTAAGTAATTAAGCTCAACAGATGAGCAAAATCACACCTTTGATAAAAGGGCTAGGGTGGCTATGTATGGAATTTAGGAACTATTTTTTTTCCTCTTTTCTTTTGTGATGGACGAAATTTTTGAGAGAAAATTAACTAAAGATTAAGTCTTTTTTTTCTCTTGCTTGATCACCTATATATAGAGGTAGAATCCAAACCCTAATAGAGTTTGTAATAAGGAAATAACTTAATCTCCAAGATATAGTATTTTCCTTATCTTGGATTCTTCTATAACTTATATATATACGTACATATATATATATCACACGCCTAGAGTATATATATTATATATATATTACTATTTTATATGTATATCCAATATACATATAATCCTCCAAGAAATAGAATTAGTTACCAAGTTACCCATCTTTCCTTGATTGCATAAGTCAACCAATGACTTACCATTTGACCATGAAGTTGAGGAAGGAAAGAATTCCTCTTCTCTTCAACTCACATCACGCGCCCCTTAGCTTGTCTTGGAGTCCAAGTTTTAATATATGGATTTAATCCTTGACTCTAATTAATTAATTACAAAGAATCCAATTATTTTAATTAATTTTCAATTATTCATATCATTTATTTAACCTGATTTCAACTCAATTAAATAAACTACTTGGACTATACCAAGCCCATTAATTAATTAATTCAATAAGATTAATTAAATAGTCTTAATTAATTAGTTTCCACTAATTAATTTATATTTCAAATTAGGAAAGTACTATACTTTCTTAATTTCCTCAATTTCCTCAATTTTCTCAAATTGATTAATTCACACTTAAAGTTGAAACTCTACAGAGTTTGTGTGTGACCCCTTAGGCTCGATTATGAACTACTAGTAGGTACACTTTCCCAAAGTCTAGTGTACTTTCCAAAAATGAAAATACAAGATTAAATACAATTAAGTTATAATCAAGTCTTAAATTAGCCACCATACTAATTCAAGACACCTACAAATCGTGGTTACTGTCTCACAACGGGCCACGAAGACCTAGACATAATCGATTAAGATACGTCTTTTACAATCATGATCCTTGCATAAGTAATATCCTTCCATCATGATCTCCCGATTGAGTCTCGGATTTAGATTTAGTCGAAACCCTAATAACTCAATAGATATGTTTCCCATTTACAGTAGAGTTGACTTTGACCTCCCTGTGCCTCTTTCTACTTCAGCCAAAGATTTATTTAGTCAACTTACTTATTGTAAACACAGCCTTAGAGACGTATTTCATCATCGCCATTCTCGATGCGCGATGACGTCCCATAGCTATGTGTGATCCTAAAGGATTTTATTCTAACATATGCAAGATATAAAAACAAGAATAAAGAATGCCATAAGAAACGACTTTATATATAAGGAAAAGATTGTCTATAGAGTCTATTTATTACAAGATTGGCACCCAAATAAATTAGCACACAGGGCATCTACTCTATCAAGCGTATCTTTCGTTGTATCATTGATTGGATTAATGATATGTTTATTGAAACATCAATAACATCGTAAATGATGTCTAAAGTGGAGTTCGGGTTTTGTTTTATTCCACTGCGCATGTTTTACTGGACGCCAACATTTCGACCATCCAGCCCACTAGTTCTGCTTCCTAGTTTTTGAGTTGATTATTAATAGGAACATGTTTTTTTGATGTTGTGGATGTGGTGCAAAACAAGTGGAGACATGGAAAATTCACAATTCATCTTGCATATGATAATGCTATGGAACATGTTGATGAGGTTGTGTGGAAGAAGACTGTTTGGGGCAAGGGGCCTATTGCAAGGCATAAGTTCATTTTGTGGCTTGCCATGCTCAATAGACTGAAACAAAAGATAGAATCATTCGATGGAAGGATGTAGATGATGATTTGTGCTTACTTTGTGCCAGCAATCCAGAAAGTAGAAACCACCTCTTTTTTAAATGCAAATTCACAAAAGAGCTAATGCAACAGTGTTGGGATAAGCTTAATATTAGATGCAAACATGAAGACTGGGAGCTCACAATGCAATGGATGAACAAAATCAGTAAAGGTAAGTCTAGCCTCAGCTGTAAAAGAGAGTTGTTTTTGCAGCAATTGTTTATAATGTATGGATGGAGAGAAATAGTCAATGACACTCTATAGGTAGGACCGATGTTAGAAGTATAGGTGAGAGTACATGGAGTATTATAAATTGCAAATTTGAGAATGTTTGAAGCCCAAGAATGCCTGGAGTATTTGTAATAGTTTAGAGTTTATAATACAAGCCTATCGTTCCCAAGAAAAAAAAGTTCATATCCATAACCAAAGATCTTTCTTGGAAAAAATATGGACCCTAAGGTTCTGTTTGTTTGTGTTTTCATCCCACTTTTTCCATTTTCATTTTAATTTGAAAATAGAAATACACACTTTACACTGTTTTTAACTGAAAATATTCTCATTTTCATTCTTGTTTTTACGTTCCCGAGAAATTTCAATCATTTATTTAAAATTATATTTCACATCACTTATCTCACATTTTCTCTCACATCCACCCATCATCATCCTCTCTCTCACTCTCTTCCACCCATCACCATCATCTCTCTCTCTCTCTCTCTCTCCTCTCTCTTCACCCATTACCATCATCTAATCATTACTTTTCAATCATTTCACACATCACACTCACAAATTTCAACCATTTTCAAAAACACAACCAAACACACCTTCTTTTTTCACTTTTCTCACACAAAAATAAAAAAACACGTTCTCCCATACATTTTAAAAAATGACGGTTGAAAATGAAATGAAAACACATCCAAACAGAGCCTAACTTTTTAAAATTCTAATTTTGAAATAATGGAAAATAATTATTTTTCTGTTTTAGAAAGCTAGTTCATTTGTCTTTAGATAATGTATATGCATAAGATAGTTCAAGTTTTACTTTTAAAGCATATAAAATCCGTTGAATCTGGAAGGTAAATGTGACTCAAGACAATTTGACTTACTTTTTCAGTTAATATTGTTTCACTACAACAAATGTGGACCTTTTTTTTTTTTTTACTCAAAATGAAGGGTACCCTATTCTATCTAACCCGACAAACCCGGGTTAATAGCACCTTTTATTGAAGCACATGTTAAACGAAATGAAAAAAGTTTGAAGGTCAATTAGTCCTAAATTATCTCTGTATAGTTTGGCCCAACATTTGCATGCACTTTGTTAAAGACTCAACACGAACAACCTGGAAAGATATTTGAAGCCCACAAAAATACAAACAATTAGAGTCTACTTTCAGTAAGCTCCAAGTTGAAAACCCAATTTGACAGCCCCAAATAGTCGATTACACCCAAATCTAGGACGAACACTCAAATTGAGCTCACGACCTCTAAACTCCATTGTTGCCACTCGATAATATTAAGTATCAAAATCAGGAATTATATGATAGAAAGATAAGTCTTTACAGTTAAGTAATAAAAAATTTAATTCTTTATCTTTAGGTCGAGAAGTTAGATCAAACAAGCAGTAGATTCATCAAAGAAGACTTGAAGTAGTTAGCTTGGGGGGAGGGGAAGATATGGCTAAAAGGCTTAAAGGATTTGTTTTGAATGGAGTCAAATTCCATACAAAATTTTATGAGCTAAATAGAAGAACTCAAACTAGTGGGGTCATGGTTAACACTAAAACTTTAAGTTATTCATCTTTTAAGGACTAGATCCGTATTGCAGAAGTAGTTAAATACTATGGTGTCTTCAAAAACATAATGGAGTTGGATTATAATGAAAGTTACAAAATTGCATTGTTCAAGTGTGATTGGGTAGATATTGATAAAGGGAAGAAGGAATATGAACTTAGCTCCCAGTATTCCGACTGACAAGCGGCTCTAATACCATCTGTCACGTCCCGGACTAGTGAGCCTGTTGGACATTATAATTTCCCATTGTGTGCTCCCTAAATTAGGCTCTAAAGCACTTGCCTAAAATGGTAATTCAATCGATACACTCGAGTTCTTCGGCCAATGCTTATAAGGAGTTCAATTTCTTCCATTTACTCATTGCATATTTTACACTTTATATTATTATCAAGGGAAACTTACGTCTACCCCTGACGAATGGCCTGATTATAAATATACCCTGCATCTTTCGATAATTACTCACACGCCTGTAGTTTACAAAATCTTACACGACAGAACTTGTCCTAACGGATTTGTCGAAAAGTCATAAATGCCTTTGACTAAACCGCAAAAAGTAAAAAATAGAAATCAGAAAATTTAAAAAAGGAAAGTGGAAAAAAGAGAAAAGAAAAAGGCAAATAGAAAATGAAAATTAGAAAGAAAGAAAAATAAAGGAAAAAGGAAAAAAATACCTAGTCGTCTTCTTCGCGTCACACAGCTCACCCCCGCTTCCCACCACCACCACCTCATACCACCGTCGCTTCTCACCACTAGGAGGAACATGTACACCTTCTTCGTCAGGTCATCTTCTTCACCGTGATGAACCGAGATGTTTGATGAAGAACAAATTCCAATCGATTTTGATCGAATCGATTCAATTCGAATCAACCTCGAGCTTTGGGGCTGGGAGTTGGTGGGGTCACTAGTGCGATTCCGGGGAGGTGGCCGGTGGTGGTGAAGGGGATGCACATCTTCGTCGTCGCTGCTTATCATTTTTGGGAAATTAAATTAAAAATATTTTAGATTTTCCAGATATTTTTTAATTTGCTTATTAATAATTTCTATTTTCAGGTATCTCTAATATTTACTAAATATTTTTTATACTTTTAAAATATTTTTATGATAATTTCTAATATTTACTAAATATTTTGTATATGTTCCAAATATTTTCTAATATTTACAAAGCATTTTTATATTTTTAAGATATTTACTAATATTTTCATAATAATTTGAAATATCTACTAAATATTTTTTAATACTCTTCAGATATTTTTCAACATTTATAAAAAGCATTAATAAAAATATTTTCTAATATTTATTATGATTTTTATATTTAAGGAAATTTTCTAATATTTTTCTATTAATTTATAATATATACTAAATATTTTTTCTATTTTTCAGATTCTTTCTAACATTTTCTAAATACTTTTTATATTTTTCAGATATTTTTATACTTTTACGATATTTATATAATAATTTTTGATATTTACCAAATATTTTTTTATATTTTTTTTTTGATATTTTCTAATATTTATCTAATCATTTCTGTTATATTGAACATTTATTTAATATTTTTTGTTTTTTTCCTTTTCTTTGTTCAAAATCTTAATTTCTGATTAAAAAGAAATTCAATAATATTGATTATACGTGCATTCTAGTCAGATCACTTATCTTTTTAATGAAACCCTAGTGTAAACCTTAATGGACCTTAATACAAATTACAAGGGGGTGCAAGTAATTATCAAATTAGAGATGGAGGGTAATCTTTGTAATTAGGCCATTCATCAGGGGTGTAAATGTAATTTTTCCTATTATCAGTGAAATAATTCTACCTATATTTTCTATTTGGTTTTATTTTCATGTAAGAGTTTCTTTTGAGTTTTGATCATCAATGTTTAGTGCCCGGGCTAAGGACTAAATTAGCTTCATTTACAGTTTTCTCATAATTAAAGAAAGTGAAAATTTATATGGGCAAATAAACCTTTCAACCAGATTCTAGGCCCAGTTTTTTACACAACCAGATCCATTATCTTCTTCTCTCAGCCCAACAAATTTCCTTTGGTTGCACAGAGATTGGCAACGTATGATATGAATAGGCAGTTGATTCTATTTGCTTCTAGGATTTGGTGAGTGAAAGGAAATATTAGCTTCTGTTTAGATTGATGGATATGAGATTAAGAAATGAAAAGAATTTCAAATGATTCTAAATTTGAGTCATTTAAAATTTAGCATAGTTATTGAAAAATAGCTCTAAACGAATTTGAAGGGATTTGAAACTTATTGTAACTTGAAATTATTCAAACAAATTCATTGAATTTGTTGATAAATTTGAAATCCTTCAATTTATGCACATTTTTCAACTGCGAAAGAGAATTGAGAAAATCTCTATCGACTTTCGGTTAGAGTGGATGGGGTGAGGGTTTGGATGTTTAATTTATGATATAATGATCAGCAACAAAACAGAGAAAATAAGATTATGTTTTGAAAAGTGTTCAAGAGATATAAAGAAAAAATTGTTACTAATAAATAATAATGTTAAACATAATTTTTTTAAAAAAACGACTTGCTGACTTGGGTTGGACTCGAGAGGGTCCAATATGAAGTCATATTAGGCTCAAAACCGATCTAAAATCACAACAAAGAAAATACTTAGAAGTTAGAACTCAAACGTACACGTAAACAAAACACTTCAAAACTCAGTACATTGTCATTCATTTAATTAATACTCTACTGTAATGATATATTTATATATTGCAGTTTACTCCTTGAAAAAATTAACCTTAAAAGCATGCCGCTATTTCCCTTTTTCTAGCTTGATAAACATTAAATAAAATAATATATGTACACACACACACAAACACACATTATGCCTACTTATAGAATCTTAGTATGATTTGTGAACATAATTTTAAGAATGTAAATATTAAATAATAAGTTTTTTTGTTAACAAATACTAGTGTCTAAGTACATAGCCTGATCTTTTCCCTACAATATTTTTGCCGGCGGAGGAATAATTATATAATAGCCAATGTCTTGTTCATTCATTCTTTTCTTTAAATATATGAAACCAGATATACGAGACATAGTCCAAAGATTTTGTTCTCCTTTATGTCCATTATTTATATATAATCTAATTTAATTGGGTAGTTGGTTTAGTATTTACGTAAAGTATTATCACAGGACTAATAGCGGTATAAAGCATAAGCTGCTGATAATATTCTAAACAAGATTATGAATATTATTCATCCATATTGATAACAAAATATTCCTTGCATTTATCACGGGTATAGAATATTTAGCTAAGTATACCCTATCACAAATCAGGGATTTCAGTTCGTTTATGTTCAAATGATATTCTATCTCGAATTGTAATTCACCTATGCTATGTGTATAAAGAAATGTTGAGCTTAATAAGAGTTATATTAATTTAATTATTGTGCTTATGAAGTGGAAAATACAGGATCATACGTTATCTTATAATAGAAAATTTGAGAGGGTAAAAATCAATATACCCCTTTAAACAATATCCTATACATCACTTACCCACTTAAATTATTGAAATTTGAAACATCAATTACCCCATTCGTTTTTAAGACGGTGATGGTGTTTAACAACATTAGATGAGTGGATTTATTTCATTGTAAACTCAAAAATACTTTTTCTTTTCCCTCATTTTTCTTAAAATTCTTATAGAAAGTCACAAGATATTTGCAATAAATTGATCATTACTATCGATTGAGTGAATATCTAAAAGGCTTGATTCAGAGTGGTGGTGGGTGGAGGTAAAATTGATAACTTATAAGTAACTAAAATGTCCGAATATAAAATTCTTCGAAATTGATCATTATTTTATGATAATTGATAAGTAACTAAATTGATAATGTCGGAATTGAAAAATCTTCAAAATTTCATATAACCTTTTTTCTTCTTCTTTGTATAGCATGTGACTTTAATCTTTTACGTTATGAAATTCATTTTCTTCAAGGCCAAAAAAAATAATCAAGCATTATATATATAATAATTACGTCCAACTTCTGTTGCATATTTAAACATGTACAGTACCACTTTCAGGATTCTTTTAAAAGTTATTTTTGATTTTACAATCTTTTGATGTATAGTATATGTTAATTATCTTTATTTGTTTTTATAAAAAGGTACATAATATATTTAATGAAAAATATGCAAAAAAGAAAATATAACTTTATAATCTAGTAAATATATTAGATTCCTAAATTAAATAACACATTGTACGCAGATAATTTCTCCACAAGAAATGATTGATGAATAAAAGAAGTGAACGTTTATAGTTGTGAAATTCGTTAATTTGAATTAATAAATCAAATAGTAACATCGATGATGATGTTAAAAAAACGAAAATGATTTACGATTTTTGGCAAGAAATGGATCACGAAAATTGAGGAAAATGAAAAAGGATTTTTGGGTTTACAAAAGAAATAAATCTACTAGTAAAAAATATTGCCAACTCACCAAATGATGTTAGAAATGAAGGGGGTAATTGATGTGTCAACAATTTAGGGGGTGAGTGAAGTATCAATAATATATATCGTTTTTTTTTTTTTTTGTTGCTATAATATATATCTATATTATATATAAAGTGAGAAAACCCCATAGTAACTACTTGTGTTTGTAAAATTTTTGATATGACCTCTTTCACCAACTAAAACTTAGACAAGTATCAAATTAAAGGTAGTTTCTTCCACTCGCTTCTCTCTTTTTCACGAGTTTTTTTCTTCTCTTTCTTATCATTATGCCTTCAGATGCCATAGAGGATAAATTGTATAGGACGTGCTAATTTGTAATTGAATTTCTATTTATTAATAAAAAGCAATTTAGCTGTTTCACTTTAATTTTATTGGCATTTGTAAGTAGTGTACAATGTTCAGGCCAAGTAATTAAGACAAAACTTCTACTCCCTATGGGTTAAGGAGATTGGCACTAGAAGAGTTTGATACTTCATTAATAAACCCGTTCGCAAGTCACACAGAGTTTTGATTGAACATTGAAATTGGATAAGACTTGTCTGACATAAGCTTTGACATAGGAGTACCAGTCGAACACTATGAGTTAGTGGGATCTTGTGACATAGACAATAAGTGGAAATGATGAGTTCGAACACGACTCACATCAGTTCTGTCACATAGATTTCACTCTATGATAGTTAATGACAGAACTGATTAGTTGTGATAAGTATGCGTGAACCTTAGAGTTGAGGGATCACGTTGAAGATGTACTTCTAACATCGAGTTTGCATTAGAATAGTTAGATCCAATTCACCTGTCTACGGGGTCGACCTTGAAGTGCGACTATGATGGTCAAGTAGTAGTCTACTAGTCTTAACTGATCACCAAGATGAAATTTGTTCTCTCATAAATGAATGAGTAAGTGTCCTATGTCATCATAAGTAAATCAGGTCAAAAGTGTTTGATCAAAGCATTGGAGTTGCTCATGTTGGACACGAGAAGAAGCTCAATGATCTCATCTTATTATGACGCGTGCATATAGTCAAATCTTGTAAGTTTGACAAGTTCATGACTTTCACTTGAATAGGACAATAAAATAAAAAGGTTTATACTCATACGATATTCACAATGGAAAATGTTTAAAATGATTTAATCATTCGTTCTCTTTTGGGTTGCAGTGTGGGACCATGTGACTGGCTAGGTGTCACCCACATTCTTTGATTTTCTCCCATTGCCAATTGAGACGAACCTAAAGAATTGCGTTTGAAAGAATTGTAAAGAAAAACAAGTATGATCTTAATGGGCATTTTGGGTATTTGATACCACTGATTTAGTGAATTAATTAGTAGGGATGGAATAACTAATTAATTATTAGATGAAATAATTAATTAAATGGTAATGTTAATTTATTAATTAATTTCCTTGGTAAATATAATAATAAATTAAATATTATATTATTTAATTATTCATTGGATAAATAACTAAATTGAATAAAACAATAGTAAACTACAAGCCTAACTGGTGCACTCCCCCGGGATGAGTGCACGGTCATATGGGGCGTCCAAGTGAACTGGTTTTGGATTTTGGTTATTTACTTATGTTGGATAATTGGATATGAAAAGTGTGTTGGACATGACTTTTGCATAAGAAATTCAAATAATGTAAGTATCTGGGAAACGAAACATTATTGGATAAAATTAATTTATGTTTCGAGTAGATGAGTTTAGCATTTCACATTTCTCAAATCGGATTTGAAATGAATGAGAATTTAGGGATAAATGCAAAAAAAATCCTATGTTAATGCGAAATTGGAAAAAAACATCTATGTTAACGAAATAAGCTAAACACCACCATGTGTTATTCAATAGTCTGTAAAAAGTCACTTTTTGGAAAAAAAAACGAGCGTGTTTTTCATGTTTTTCACCTTTAATAACATGCTTCTTTGTCATTTATGCACTCTCCATACAAAATAAAAGGTAAAATAGTGTTATTTCACTTGAAGAATACATATTTCTTTCTATCTTTTCAACAAAAAATAACGTTTTGCAGACTTTTGAATAATACAGGGTGGTGTTTAGCCTATTTCGTTAACATAGGTGTTTTTTTGCAATTTCGCATAAACACAGGGGGATTTTTTGCAATTATCCCAAGAAATTAAGTGCTAAAGTGAGGTGTTTGAAGTGGGTTATCCCACGTAGGAAATGAATCAAAGGTTTAAAAGGTTTATAAACTATTGCCTTGAGAGAAAGGGTTGGCCCTTTGGTTCATAACATCTTTGTGGGTTTTGTGAGGAGAAAGGACCTAGCCATGATCCGGTTCACCACACGCGCACGTGCGCTGCCGCCAGCCCACCCGCACAGACCGAGCTGGGGCTCGGGTCGTGGGCCTTAGGCTTGCAAGATAATTAATTTTTTGGACAAAATTAATTACACAAAGATTGACCCATTAAGAATTTATCCAATTGCTGAAAATCTGGTCCTTTAAATTGAGATTGAACAAACGCTTGCCACGTGTGTTCATTTTAGAAGATCTAACGTTCGAACGTTAAGGTATTAACGTTCGAACGTTGACGCTTATAGAAGAAATATCTGAAACTCCTAAAATGTTTCAGTTGCATTAACAGCCAAAGACGTGTCGGCCTTATGTTCAAACGTTGAGGTGCTCACGTTCAAACGTGGGCGGCAGTTTCAGACTACTAATTTAATTCTCGCATTTAAGTTGTCGGATTTCCAAGCCTAAAAATAGGCCCCTTCAGCTGAATGGAAAAACACACCAAATGTATTTCAGCTTTTTCCCTCTTGCTCTCATTCTCATATTCTCTCAAGAGTTCAAAGTAGCAAAAAGTTCGTTAGGTTTTGAATTTGAAGTGGTTTTGAATCTAGAACATATATCGTTGTATCTTGGGACACCTGTTGCAGTAACTCGTACCATCTAGGCGGGGCAATTTAGCGTTAAGGATAGAAACTTCTCTCTCACCTTAATATAATCATTCTTCGTTGTTAGCATTTTGATACGTTAGTGAAGTTTTGTACAACAAACTTAACGCTAAATTTTTTGTTGTTCAAAAGCTGTCACTTTTTTCAAATGGCTAATGTGGGAGATGTAGCTACTCCTGAAATCTTTATAGGATGGGTCGGGGAGTCGCCGAAGATGGTGAAAAGTGATTTGGAATCGATGATCAGTTTGTTCACAGACCCGGCGTTCGAACGTGCACAAGGGTAACATTCGGACGTGCGGAATAGACGAGTTCAAAATTAAAATCGGGCCGACATCCGAACGTTGCCTAGTCGCACGTTCGGAAGTGAGACGTGCGATGTTTGAACATTGCCAAGATGAACATTTGGATGTGCGACATGAGATGTCCAAACGTTGCCATGATGCACGTTCGGACGTGATGGGCAAATTATATTAGTACTGTTCTTGAGGGAGGGTGCTCCTTATGTCCCAGAGGATTCTACTGACAACCAATTGAGGGTGGCATATGATGCCTGACACAATTGTGGTTTCCTTTGCAGTAATTACAACCTCAGTGGGTTAGATGATTCTCTTTATAGCATTTATCTGTCGGTGAAAACCTTTAAAGATCTCTGAGAGGCACTAGATAAGAAGTATAGAGCTGAGGACGCCGAACTGGAGAAGTTCGTGGTCACAAAGTTCTTAGACTTCAAAATGATGGACTTTAAGTCCATGACGAGTTAAGTAATAGAACTTCAGATAATTATTCATGAAGTTCATGCTGAGGACATGGCTTTGAATGAAACTTTCCAAGTCGCTTCTATGATTGAGAAGTTACCGCCATCTTGGAAGAATTTCTTGAAATACAAGAGAAAGGAGATAAGTATGGAAAACTTGCTGTCTGACCCAGAGTCGAGGAAGACAATCGAGTTTCTGACAAGGCAAGTTGAAACAGGGGGACGACTGTTACAACTGTGGCCACTGGGCTTGGCCCAGGCGAGCTGCTGGCTAATTAAAGCTATTCGATGGCCTTGGACCAGGAAAAATGTTATGATGGGTTGGGCACAGTTAAGTAAGACATAGACCCAATACCCATGTTAAATTAAATTGGGTTGGAACTAGCATATTTAAGTTCAAAATGAGAGTGAGTTTGGGCCATCGGATTTTAATTGAATTAAATTGGGTTGGACCCAATTGATTTAAATTAAATGGAATTTAATTTATAATAAGTTAAATTGGATTTAATCTATTATTAATTAAATTGGAATTAGATTTAATCTTGTCACGAAAATTAAATTGGATTTAATTTTTGTTATCAAATCGGGTTTTAACTCGGATATTGAGAAACACAGGGGAGACTGCACGACCACTGTTGTAACAACAATCTCACGACAGTAACGATGGCACTTGGAGCGCCAACATTCGTTGGAGACATAAGTGTTAGACTTCACAGCAAGTTTCGTCGGAAATGGCTAAAATTGCTATTCGAAGTGTGAAAGATCGGACATTGTCTAATCGAGATCTATCCGAAGTGATAGAGGTGGAGAATACGAAGCATTTTTTGATGAATTCTGTACCAACTCTGGAATTATTCATCAAACGACGGCACCATATTCATGTTGGGTTGGGTTCTATTCCCCGGGTGGCTCGTGGCAGCGAAATTTAAAATTTAATCATACAACCACCCGAAACAGGAATAATGGTGTTCTCGATTACGCTATAAAGAAGGTTACGAGATTTTTTTTTACCTTTTGATTAAATTCTCCCAGCAACCAATTTGATCTTTTCAACCTTGTGGTGCAAGTCCACGCGATTTCTTGGAGAAAATCGCCCGTCAATTTTATCCCCGGTTTTAATGCTCCAAACGTCGCACCTCTAAGATGTATCCACACCTCGTTCAAGTCACCACCGATTTCTTTCTTGGTGTTAGCCAACGAAATAGTTCTAAGTCTAAAATCTACGTTTGATTATATGAAGGGATGGAATATTTGTGAATCGTTGAGTTCAACATATGAACAAAACGATGTCGTATTAGAATAAGGTAGGGGCGAATTTTTGCTCAAGGATGACAAGAAAAATTCTCTTCTTTTTCTGCTTTGGGGTTCGAATTTTTGGTCTTGGAGCCTTGGGATTTCTGTCTTGCATTCTCATATATATATAATAGGAGACCTAAAGTCCTCATTCAACTGCAAGACTTGGTGAAGAAGAAAACCCATTTCTTCTTCACCAAGATTTTGAATCCCAGTTGCTAAGGCCCCAAAATTTGGCCATCACCCTTAATTGGAGTCCAAGATTTAATTCTTGACTCCATATTTAATTATGGGCTAAACCCATCAATTAAATATTCTCAAATAATTAAAACCCGTTTAATTATATTTACTTAATCCAATTGACTTATTTATTTAACTTCGACCAAGCCTAAATAAATAAAATGCTTAGACTCTACTAGGTTTACTAATTTAATTAATTTTACAAGATTAATTAAAATAGTCGAATTAATTGAATCGCCTCAATTAATTCATATTCCATATTAGGAAAGGACTAGACTTTTCTAATTTTCTCAATTTCCTCAAATTGATTAATCACATCATTTAAGCAGTGACTCTCACGAGTTAAGTGTGTGACCCCTTAGGCTCGTCTACTATCGAGTAGTAAGTACACTTTCCCAAAGTGCTAGGGTGCTTTCCTAAAATAGAATGTACTAGATTAAATCATTCCTTTGATTTAATCAAGCCTCGAGTCAGTCACCACATTAATTCTTGGCACTTACAAATCGTGCTTACTATCTAGCAACGGGCCACGAAGACCTAGATAAAGACGAATATAAAGATACGCCTTTCGTGATCTTGGTCCTTGTATAAGTAAGGGCCCTCCATCTAATCTCCTGATTGAATCTAGACCAGTGGCTAAGGTCGAAGCTCTATTAATTCAATAACTATGTTTCCCAAATACGGTGAGATCAACTTTCAACTATCTAAACGAGGAAACCCTATACCTTTTTAGATATCATATTTTGGCCGAAGATTCCCAAAGTCGATTCACAATGTAAACATAGGAGATTCACTGACAAGTTTAATGTCAGAGATAGATCCCATCTTGATTCTCACGTGCCTTCATACACAATTAGCCCATGTCTGATTTTGCCCATTTGTGATCATATGAGTAATCATGTAACAAATCAAGACATGTTCAACTGTGTATGAGACATCCAATGGAACCTCAGGTTCTAAGGATTACTCTTATACTACAAGAACACTGGAAGTCCTAGATTCGACTGGGATTCCATTTAATGGAACTTCCATGGGGTTGTTCAATATATCTATTCCCACAATAGGAACCCTCATGTCACGCCCCAAAATTTGGTCATAAACGACCCAACTTGAATACATAAGTCTATCGTAGCTGTAGTTCTAATTCAAAACATGGACCCAATTTTCTTTTTTTTTATCATACATATCTTAGGGTCCTAGTCCTGAAACTACCAACCGCATCATGAAGTAACTTAATATCCTTGACTAAAACTATCAATTTTTTTTTTACCTTTGGATCGTCTATGTCTATTCCTGTTATCCTCCAAGCTAGTCTCATTGCTCAACTTACCTACAGCTGGAAGGAAGGAATGAAATAAAATACGTAAGCAAAGGCTTAGTGAGTGCCAGTGTTTGTGTGCAAGTTGCTTAAAATAGTTTTTAGACCCAAATGATAAATTAGTGAGGGAAAAACAATAATAGTTTTTGTTTTGTTGATACATTGAAATCCTAAATAAGAAAAGCAATTGGTGATCATAGTAACAATTAAGCAATAACTAGTAAGAGACAAAGGTCATAGTATATGCACATGAGGTTTTGTCAAATATCATTGAAAACATGCTTGGAAAAAATTACGTTCATAATAAAGCTGGAACAATTGGTGGCATGATATTTAAGTTTCAAAACATGCATTTTAAAAAGGCATGTAGTTCAATGCAAGTATCACGTACAAGACATGTTTAAGTAACATGTACACGTCACGCTTAAGCAGTAGGGGGCCATGTTAGAAATACCATCGCGTACGATGATTTACCCATAGCACTTTGGGTCCCGCTGCTTCTTCCTTATCACCCCTGAACACGCGGCTTAAAAGCCATCACCTTATACCTCCCCACGCAGGCTCGCGATGCCCGATTTGGTCATATCTAGAGTATGCCACACGATAAATGACCCATGCACCCTCAGAGCACTCCGTCCTAGGTGCATGGATCTGGACGTGGATAGCGGGAACTGTTTAAGACCGCAAGCCCATGCTTGACCGGCCGAACCCTGCCCTATCCATCGCCCGACCTTGGGCCCAACACAACCACGTCAGATGCAACACGTCACAAGAACACCATCACGACAAATGATCACTATACAAGACCAATGATGGAGTAGTCTCACGAAAATCATAAAATCGATGTTTAGTTGAAATCATTCTTGTAAAACTTATGCATCCGAAATAAGTATGCAATCACGTATGTCACGAATGATGCAATGAAGCATTTTAGCTCACGATGAAATATTCAATCGAGCGAATAGTTTTTCAGAATTTCCTTAAAAGAATGTTTTCCTAGAATCCATTTTCACAAAACATGCCTGAAAAATTACATTTGCAAGATACGTGTTTGAAACATCCATGCAGGTAATAGTTGGTGCCAAGAATTGGTGAATATAAAATGAGTCCTTGATTTGATTTGAAAGTGTTGAAACTCATTTTTAGGTCAAGTATTCAAAGCATGACGAAAGTATATATATATATATATATATATATATACACGACGTGTTCCTTCCAGTTTTGAAAGACATATAACTATAATTTTGAGAGGCAACTCACATTACTCTTCCGAGCTAATCATGATCGTCCCAATCTCCAACACTACCAACTTGTCCAGCCAAGTTTCCTCACAATGTCTCATAAAGCAAGCCTCTATTCCAAAAAAAAGGATGTAATCAATAGTATGATCGGAATACAAGTCTCTAGGAAATACCGATTCAATATGATTCGATTGCTCACATGAATTACCAAAGGTTAAGCTAAGCCATCTTACCCAAAGTTTACCCAGTAGTCAAGATGCAAACTAAAGTCGGGTCCAGAATATCGAAACTCCATTGTTGATCGGGAACAACATTACTTCAATTAGATCCACCATGCACCCCCACCGACATCGCGCGTCTCTGCTCTTACCACTTTTTCATCCCTTTAATGTCACATCCAACACTAAAACTTATTACTCATAGATTCTCCATGAACTTATCTTAACCTGTGTAAAAACCTCATCTCCAAGAGTGGCCAAATATTTGGTGAATCATGTCTTTGAAGTCAACAACCAAGACTGTCAATTTCTGATTACTTCCTGGCAGCCTGCAAACATTCCACTTTCCGGTCACATTAGCCCATGGATTTGAGTGATTCCAACCGTAATTAACATCTAATCTTATAGGGCCATCTAATGGGGGTATTGCATGTACAATAAAAATAGGGTAATGATGTTTTATGGGCAACAATTCAAATGAACATTTCTGAAATTGGAGACTAGGCAGTGGCAATGATAATTCCCTGGCAATTTATGGACATTTAACCAAGCGTTATTCAACGAAATACTCAGGTAAACGAATCTACACTCAAAAAGGATTCTATAGGTGGTCTTGGATAAGGAATTGGACCATCATAAGTAGCATTTCAGGGGAAACGAAATGAGAGGCAGATTCTGGGTTAAAAACCCGGGTAGTGGCAATGATTCTTTGACTAACAATTATGAACTATCCACATAACCGAAACCATTAAAACTTACCAGTAACATCATCTACACGAACATAGGTTTCCAATGGTGGGATTGCATGCATGATCAAATCACTAGAAGCATGGTTTCTGGCAAACAAAAGTGGAGACATGTTGCTGCAGTTGAAAACCGGGCACCTGATGTAGAGTTTGCATGTCTGATTCTGGAAATATATGGACTCAATTGACAAAATCGGACTCCACATACTTGTTCCTTATCCTCTTGTGAAGATTTTGAGATAAGGAGCTCCCAATTTGGACATCATTTCGTCCCTCAAAACGTGAGAATACCAGCACTGCCAGTGCTGGAAATTTCTGTGCTAAAATTGCTTTGGGGAAATGGTTTCTATGTTGTGGTTAAGCCTTTCTCTTTCAATGGTTTCTTGAACGGTTTTTGGTAGATAAAATGAGATGAAAATGGGGATAAAATCTGATTTTGTGGAGCATGTAATACTTGAGTGAATGAGAGAAGAAATGAGAGCAAGATGGGGTGTATATATAGGAGTAGTGAGGGCTCCAATGCAATTGTTTTTATTTTATTTTATTTTACTCATAGCCCTTACAATATTTTATCTTCTATCATAATCCCAATATAAATATTAATTAAGATTCAGCCCCTTCCTAGTTATAATTTAATAATTATGCCTTTTTACTCATTATAATTAAACTCTTGGCATGTTAGAACTTTGGTAGGAAAAAAAATTACACTTCACATTTAATCAAATATTTTCAATTCCTAAAGAACGATAATAGTGAAACCAATCCTAGGTTTCATAATAAATCACGATTGGAATAAATTCTCCCATGTATTAATCTCTTCTTGATCGTTCGAATAAATATGAAAGGGTCCACAAGGCTCGAAAATAGGGGTATCACACCTCATATATGCATAGGCTTTCACCGTGCCAATATCTATGAAACTAGAACACTCTATTTAGAGTATGCATCATATAATCAAGTCTTTTGGGTTTCATCGATATCCCTTCATCTCGACGAGCCCATTCCCGACTTGGAACATATGTTTTGAGGATCACAGCCTTCCCGATGCGCAATGATGTCCCATAGCTATGTGTGATCCCTCGAGACTTTATTCTAAGTTAAGACCAAGCTATATGCACGAATAAAGAATGCCAAATGATTAACTTTAGTTATATAAAAAAGATCGTTCAACTAGAGTTATTATTACATAGAATGGCGCCCAAAATTGATGCGCCGGGCATAAACTCTAACAATCTCCCACTTGCTCTAGTGCCAATTGCCCATGTACTTGAGACCCATTCTCCCTAGATGTCCTTCAAATACTTTTTGGCATAATGGTCTAGTGAGCGGGTCCGCCACATTGTCTGCCAAGTCCACACGTTCCACTCGATCGTCGCCTCTCCCAATGATCTCTCTGAGCAAGTGCTATTGCCTATGTATGTGCTTGGATTTTTGATGAGACCTTGGCTCCTTTTCTTGCGCAATAGCCCCATTGTTATCATAGTACAAAGGTACTGCGTCTACAATGGATGGAACTACTCCCAATTCTTGGATGAAGTTCCTTATCCAAACACCTTCCTTCGTAGCCTCTGAAGCTGCAATATATTCTGCTTCAGTGGTGGAGTCCGCCACAGTTGCTTGCATAGAACTTTTCCAGATGACGGCTCCTCCATTAAGCAGACAGACAAATCTTGAGACTGACTTCGATTCATCCACATCTGTTTGGAAACTCGAATCGGTGCATCCCTCTAACTCCAATTTTCCACGTCCGTATATATCAAAAACATGTCCTTAGTCCTGTTAAGGTACTTAAGGATCGCTTTTGCTGCATTCCAGTGCTTCTCACCCCGATCATCCTGATAACGGCTACACACATTCAATGCGTACGCTATATCGGGTCTTGTTCATATCATCGCGTACATTGTACTACCTATAGCCGATGCATAAAGTATGTGGGACATTCTTACTCTTTCTTCTCGAGTCTTAGCAGACATCGATTTGGAAAGTGTAATCCCACGTCCCATTGGCAAGAATCCTCTTTTGGATTCTTCCATCTTAAGTCTCTTAAGTACGTGATCGATGTACGCAGATTGGGAGAGTCCCAGCAGCCTACTCGATCTCTCTTGATATATCTTCATACCGAGTACGTAGGATGCCTCTCCGATATCCTTCATGGAAAATTGTTTAGAGAGCCATACTTTGGTCGACTGAATCATTCCAATATCGTTTCCGATCAAAAGAATATCATCAACGTGAAGTATGATAAACGTAACCGCGCTCCCACGAACCTTCTTGTACACACAAGCTTTTTCAACATTTTGCAAATATCCATACTCTTGTATGACAGTGTCAAACTGTTTATTCTAGCCTCAGAAAGCCTAATTTAATCCATAAATGGACCTTTGGAGATTACACACTTTGTGTTCGCTCGTCTCGGATGTATAGCCCTCTGGCTGTTGCATGTATATTTCTTCCTTAATCTCTCCATTGAGGAATGCAGTCTTTACATCCATCTACCAGATCTCGAAATCGAGATATGTAGATATAGCAAGCAGAATCCCAATGGATTTCAGCATCGCTACTGGCGAGAAGGTTTCCTCATAGTCAATGCCTTGTCTCTGAGTGAATCCTTTTGCCACGAGGCGTACTTTATAGGTTGCTACCTTCCCATAGACTCCAAGCTTCCGCTTATAGACCCACTTACAGCCAATGGGCTTCATGCTCTCTGGTGGGTCCACCAAGGTCCATACCTTGTTGGAGTCCATGGAGTCCATTTCAGACTTCATGGCTTCTATCCATTTTTTCGAATCAATGTCAGACATTGCTTCCTTATAACTCTTTGGATCAGAGTTTAAGGGAGGATTTTCAGAGTTTTTTTCTTCCAATAGGCCAAGCCATCTTTCAAGCGCCTTTGGAACTCTTTCAGATCTCCTCAAGGATTGTGTGTTCTCAGTAGGTATATCGGAATTAGCTTCATTGGTGTTGAGTGAGTTATTTTGTACTCCTTGATTCAAATCACTTTGATTCATCTCATCAAGTTCTACAGCCTCGCGTTTCCTATCCAAAAGGAATCCTTTTTCTAGGAAATTGACATTTCTCAAACCAATCACCTTTTGTTCCACAGGGTTGTAGAAGGAGTATCCAATAGTTTCCTTTGGATATCCTATAAAATAATACAAAGAGGATTTGAGGTCCAATTTGTCTCCCACTAAATGATTTATATAACCATGGCATCCCTATATTCTCAAGTGAGCATACGAGGATGACTTTCCACACCAAGTTTCATATGGGGTCTTAGGCATAGCCTTAGACGACGCCCTGTTCAATAGATAGGTTGCCGTTTCAAGCGCATAGCCCCACATAGATTTAGGAACTTCAGTGAAACTAATCATCGATCGAACCATATCCAACAATGTTCGATTCCTACGCTCGGCTACCCTGTTATGTTAAGGTGTGCCTGGCGGAGTCCATTGTGAGAGAATCCCATTGTCCTTAAGATAATCAATGAACTCGGAAGACAAGTATTCTCCTCCCCGATCAGATCGAAGAGCTTTAATACTTTTTCCAAGTTGCTTCTCTACCTCATATCTACACTCCTTAAATTTCTTAAAGGATTCAGATTTATATCCCATCAGATATACGTAACCATACCGAGAGTGATCGTTGGCGAAGGTTATGAAGTAGCTAAACCCTCCTTGAGCATTTACGCTCATAGGATCGCACACATCCGTATGGATAAAATCCAATGGACTTGTGGCTCATTCCGCTTTACCTGAAAATGGCAACTTGGTCATTTTCCCTTTGAGACATGATTCACACGTTGTCAATTCATCTAAGTCTTGGAGACCTAAATGAGTTGCCAACCTTCAAATTCTTTCTTTGGAGATATGACCTAGTCTCTCGTGCCACACTAGTGCGTTTGCTTGATTATCTTGTTTACGCTTATTTCTTTATTGAATATTGAGATTAGAAATTGTTGGGAAAACAGTATAAACTCCATTTTGTGATTTTGATTCCATAATAAGAGACAATTCATAAGACAAAAACAAAGTTTTACTACGAGTCTCAAAACAATAACCCTCTCGATCCAAAACTGAAATCGAGATAATGTTTCTTATTATTTCAGGAACAAAATAAATAGAATTTAATACTAAATTTCTATCTCCTGTCCCTAAGTAGAATGTCCCCACGGCCTTGGTAGCAACCCGTGCTCCATTTCCCATCCGCAGGGTCATGTCTCTTCTACTTGGCTCCTTGATTCTTGTCATCTCCTGCAAGTTATTGCAGATATGAACTCCACATCCTGTGTCTAGAATCCAAGAAGAATCGTTAACCAAAAAGTTAACTTCAACAAAGAACGTACCTTGAGCCTGTGGCTCTTTGCAGCTTCTTTGCCAGTGCCCAGTCTTCCCACATTTGAAGCACTTATCCGATTTGGCCTTTTTCACCTTTATGAAACCATCAGTACATTTTAGCTTTTTAGTTTTATTCTTTTTCTTGTTGCCCTTCTTAGGTTTAGAAGATGAATTCATAAGAAGCACCATCTTGTCCTTCTTGATGGTGCTTTCAGCACTTGTCAACATGTTCAACAACTCATTTAATGAGGCATTCAAGTTGTTCATGTTGAAGTTGATGACGAATTGGTCATAAGACCTTGGGAGAGACTGAAGGACGAGGTCGAGGCAAAGGTCTCCATCAAGAACCATGCCCAAATCGTTCATCTTATGATTCAATTGAATCATCTTAAGGACGAGCTCACTGACAGACGCATCTTCATTCATCCTTACTCCAAACAGTTGCTTCGAGATAGCATACCTCTCTCTCCTCGTTTTAGTACCATACAGCTCTTCAAGGTGGTTGACAATATCCTTTGCCAATATCGTATTCTCATGTTGCTTTTGCAACTCATTTGACATTGTACTCATGATAAGGCATCTCGCTTGGATATTGTCATCCGACCAAAGCTTAACATACTCTCTATCCTCATAAGTGCTTTTAGGAGTTATTCACGGCTATTCAGCCGTCAGAATGTAGTCCTTCTTTTCATATTGTAGAACAATCTTAAGGTTTCTTAGCTAATCGGGAAAGTTGGGATCGGCCAGTTTGTTTGTTTCGAGAATTGTATAAAGTGGATTTTTAGCCATTTTGTGTTATCTACAAAATGTACGAGGCAGACGATAAAGAGCGTATTTTCAAATGAAGTTCTTATACAATTTGGTTTGTAATTGTACAAGTTTCCCACTATTTTTCCAGATCCCACCACCCTCTTGGTGTGATTCGAAGAATAGTTTATTCTTTAGTGGGCTTGAGATCTATCCAAACTTCATCATATGCTCCATTTTCTGAGCTAACATATGACTAGTTCGAATAGTAGCCTTACCAGGCCTTCTATCTTCCTTGATAGTTCTCAAGATCTTTGTCCTATTTTCTGAGCTAAATAATGAAATCAATGATGCCATAGGGCATCATATGCTTAGTAATGCTCACAGCATTTCTTAGGTTCAATCCACCCCATTTTCTGAGCAAATGGATTTGAACTTCAGTGGCATATCACATGGCAATTACTTATGATGGAAGGAATGGAAATAGAATTCCAATTCTATTCCCACATCAGCCTAATATGTTTCATGGAGGGGATTACATTGCATACAATTATGTCTCATCACTTTTACAATTATCTTGTTTAGTTATCTGTCCTATGCATGCATCTCACAACACATCACATATCGTATCGAAAAGATAAATAAGCATCCCATAAAGTGGTAAATCGAGGATGAACCATCTCGAGCCCTAACCTACTAACCCACTGAGCCAAAGTGGGCTAGGACATTCTAGAAAATAAAAATAACTAGAGTATTACAATGGGCTCCACCACAGCATACAAGTCTTCGAGTCTTGGCTTCGTCTTCTCGCTCCGTCTTCGATTAGATAGTCTATCAACTACTACTAATCTACTTGACAGAAAAGTAAAAGCCAAAACGGCTATTTTTATAACTATAGAATATTACATACAAGGAAAACCAAACTACATAGACTAGGTTCGTGGTTCATCCCTATCACATAAGCATGCCAAGCAACAAATATATATATATATATATATATATATGCGATATCCAAAATTTACCCATCCGTCGTCTAAACAAAATTGCAGATTTCATCGGGATAATATTGATTTTCAATTTCCAAAACCCTTATTAGAAATTACAGGTTTTTAAACAATCAACTGGGGTCTGGTTCTTGGGTTACCCGACCTTTTGGTCATAAAAAATGAGATATTTTTTTTGACCCGATTCTGCTAACCATGCCCGGGCGCCGGCAGACCCATGCCCATGTGCCGACATGGCCACGCCCGGCGCCAATCACCACGTGCCTGGGCGCAGGCGACAACACCTGTTGCTGTACGGGATTTCTCCCCTTTTCATCCATGAGTGATTCGTTCAGTCAATGATAGACGAATTCGATCCCACCTCGGGCCAGGTATAATCACTCGACAATTGAACCTTCAGCCCGATCATCTCGTGACGTCCTACCACATCCTTCATCATCAAAATAAATCCACCCATACCCAATGTTAATTCTTTTCAATTGAATTTTTCAAAACCAATATATTCTTCAAAACAAAACAAACTATCAATCATATCCCAATCGAAAAATCAATTATTCTAAACGACGAATATATTTTTAACATGCACCAATTTGCATACACGTAAATAAAACATGCTAACACATAATATAGCATAAGCGAGCCAACCTTGGCTCTGATACCACTGTTGGGCTGGGTTCTATTCTCCGAGTGGCTCATGGCAGCGGAATTTAAAATTTAAACGTACAATCACCTGAAACAGGAATAATGGTGTGCTTGATTACGCTATAAAGAAGGTTACGAGAATTTTTTTTTACCTTTCGATTAAATTCTCACAGCAACCAATTTGATCTTTTCACCCCTGTGGTGCAAGTCCACGCGATTTCTTGGAGAAAATCCCTCGTCAATTGTATCCCCAATTTTAGTGCTCCAAACGTCGCACCTCTAAGATGTATCCACACCTCTTTCAAGTCATCACCTATTTTTTTCTTGGTTCTAGCAAACGAAATAGATCTAAGTCCAAAACCTAGGCTTGATTATATGAAGGGATGGAATATTTGTGAATCGTTGAGTTCAACACATGAACAAAATGATGTCGTATTGGAATAGGGTAGGGGCGAATTTTTGCTCTTGGAGGCTTGGGTTTTTTTTCTTGCATTCTCATATATATATATAATAGAAGACCTAGAGTCCTCATTTAACTGGAAGACTTGGAGAAGAAGAAAACCCTTTTCTTCTTCACCAAGATTTCGAATCCCAGCTGCCAAGGTCCAAAAATTCAGCCATCACCCTTAATTGGAGTCCAAGAATTAATTCTTGACTCCATATTTAATTATGGGCTAAACCCATTAATTAAATATTCCTATATAATTGGCCTATTTATTTCACTCGGACCAAGCCCAGCTAAATAATATACTTGGACTCTACTATGTCCATTAATTTAATTAATTCTACAAGATTAATTAAAATAGTCGAATTAATTGAATCGCCTCAATTAATTCATATTTCATATTAGGAAAGGACTAACCTTTCCTAGTTTCCTCAATTTCCTCAAATTGATTAATCACATCATTTAAGCAGTGACTCTCACGAGTTAAGTGTGTGACCCCTTAGGCTCGTCTACTATCTAGTGGTAAGTAAACTTTCCCAAAGTCCTAGTGTGCTTTCCTAAAATATAAAGTACTAGATTAAATCATTCCTTTGATTTAATCATGTCTCAAATTAATCACCACAATAATTCTTGTCACTTACAAATCGTTGTTACTGTCTAGCAATGGGCCACGAAGACCTAGATAAAGACGAATATAAAGATATGCCTTTCGTGATCTTGGTCCTTGTATAAGTGAGATCCCTCCATCTAATCTCCTGATTGAATCTAGAGCAGTGGCTAAGGTCGAAGCTCTATTAATTCAATAACTATGTTTTCCAAATACGGTGAGATCGATTTTCGACTATCTAAACGAGAAAACCCTACGCCTCTTTAGATATCATACGATACGATGGCCGAAGATTCCTAAAGTCGATTCACTATGTAAACATAGGAGATTCACTGACAAGTCAATGTTAGAGATATATCCCATCTTGATTCTCATGTGCCTTCATACACAATTAGCCCATGTCTGATTTTTCCCATTTGTGACCATTTGAGTAATCATGTAACAAATCACGACATGTTCAACTGTGTATAAGACATCCAATGGAACCTCAGGTTCTAAGGATTACTCTTATACTACAAAACCATTGGAAGTTCCAGATTCGACTGAGATTGCATTTAATGTCACTTCCATGGGGTTGTTCAGTATACCTATTCCCATAATAGGAACCCTCATATATACATAGGCATTCACCGTGCCAATATCTATGGAACGAGATATACTCTATTTAGAGTATGCATCATATAAGCAAGTCTTTTGGGTCTCATCGATATCCTTTCATCTCGACGAGCCCATTCACGACTTGGAACATACGTTTTATGGATCACAGCCTTGGAGACATATTCCATCATTGCCATTCCCGATGCGCAACGATGTCCCATAGCTATGTGTGATCCCTCGGGACTTTATTCTATGTTAAGACCAAGCCATATACACGAATAAAGAATTCCAAATGATTAACTTTATTTATATGAAAAAGATTGTTCAACTAGAGTTATTATTACATAGAATTGCACCCAAAATTGGTGTGCCGGACATAAACTCTAACAATTCACCTCAGTCGAATGGCGTTGCTGAACTCAAGAATCGCACTCTCAAGGAAATGATGAATGTGATGTTGTTAAATTCTGGATTGTCGCAAAAAATTTTTTGGGGGGGGGGGAGGAAGGCGATCCTCTCCCCCAATTATATCCTTAACAAGATTCCCCACAAAAATAGGAGTGAGATTCCATACGAACTTTGAAAAGGTCAAAAGCCTTTTTATAATTACCTCAAAGTATGGGGGTGTTTGGCTAAGGTAGAAGTATCCAAACCCAAACAAGTTAAGATAAGGCCTAAAACTATTAACTGTATATTCATAGGTTATGCACTTAATAGTAGCGCCTATCGATTTCTAGTACATAAATCAGAAATATCGGAGATTCATGAACGTACTATCATGGAATCTTGAAATACTTCATTTTTTGAGGATATCTTTCCATCTAAGGAAAGAAATGAACAAGTTCCTCTTAAAAGAACACATCATGAGTCTACGAGGAGCTCTAATTCCCAGGATGAAGAACCACGTCGTAGGAAAAGGGAAAGAGTTCCAAAATCATTTGGTGCCAATTTTGTATCATATACATTAGAAGGGGAGCCAAGAACGATTAAGGAAGCTATGTCCGGTCCAGATGCTCAACTACGATTAAGGAAGCTATGTCCGGTCAAGTTGCTCAACTCTGGAAAGAGGCTATCAATAGTGAAATTGAGTCTATTTTGCACAAGCACACCTGGGAGTTGGTTGATCTTCCAAAGGAAAGTAAGCCTTTAGGCTGTAAATGGATTCTGAAAAGAAATAATAAAACTGATGGAACTATTAATAAGTATAAGGCCTGTTTGGTATTCAAATGATACCGACAAATGGAGGGTCTTGATTTCTTCGATACTTATTCTCCGGCTACGAGAATAACATCCATAAGATTATTCATCGCTATTGCCGCATTGCATAACCTTGTGATATATCAAATGGATGTTAAGACAGCATTTCTGAACGGAGAATTAGATGAAGAAATATACATGGAACAACACAAGGGGTATGTTGCTCCTGGAAAAGAGAATAAAGTATGTAAACTTGTGAAGTCATTATATGGACATAAACAATCGCTAAAGCAGTGGCATGAAAAATTTGATAGCATTTCTTATCAAATGGTTTCAAGATCAACGAGTGTGATAAATGCGTGTATGTTAGACAAACACATAACGCATATGTCACAGTGGTGCCTATATGTCGATGATATGTTGATAATGGGTAGTAATTATTAAACTATCATGAATACTAAAAGAATGTTAAAGAAGAACTTTGACATGAAGGATATGGAACTTATAGATGTCATATTAAGGATTAAAATCCTAAGGACTTCTGAAGGACTAGTCTTATCGCAATCTCATTGCATTGAAACGATTTTGGAAAAGTTCTTTCCAAGCGATAGTGCACCAGTCAAGACGCTAGTAGACTTGAGCGTTCATCTACACAAGAATCATGGTGAACCATATTGCAGTTAGAGTATGCTAGGTCATTAGGAGTCTGATGTATATCATGAACTGTACTCGCCTTGATCTAGCTTATTCTATGAGCAAGTTGAGTAGGTTTACAAGTAATCCTAGTGTAGAGCATTGGAATGGTTTAACTAGAGTTTTTAAGTATTTAAAGTATACTAAAGATTATGGATTACAGTACTCAATATATCCAGCTGTAATAGAGGGATATAGCGATGCTAATTGGATATCAGACATAAACGATTCTAAGTCCACACGTGGGTATGTATTTATCGTTGGTGGAGGAGCGGTGTCGTGGAAATCTTCCAAGCAAACTTGCATAGCCCGTTGCACAATGAAATCAGAGTCCATAGATTTTGATAAAGCTGGTGAAGAAGCTGAGTGGCTAAGAAATTTCTTAGAAGATATCCCTTGTTGGCAAAAACCTGTGCCTCCAATTTTAATTCACTGCGATGTATTTCGACAATTAGGAGAGCACAGAGTAGTATGTGTAATGGTAAGTCTAGACATATTCATCTTAGGCATTATACCATTAAGAAGTTGATCTCTAACAGGATTATTTTCATTGATTATGTGAAATCAAAGGAGAATATTGCAGATCCTTTGACGAAAGGATTGCCTAGAGATCAAATATACTGACTATCAAGAGGATTGTGATTAAAGTCTACAAATTAATAATGGACATAGCGAAAACCAAACCATGTTGACTGGAGATCCTAAGATCTTGATTCAATGGGACAACTAAGTTGTAAAAATTCAGTATGACACTTAGGAGTTTAACTCCAAACCCATTGCATAGGATAAAAAAGTGCATCCTACAAGTGTAGCAAAGGTTAAGTCAGAACTTTTAATGATTCCTATACTGTCATGTAAATGAAGTGTAGTATGGTAGGATATTCTTAAATAGGAGATCATCTATGTAAGTGTGAGGTGTAGGAACTGGATAATATCAATCTACATTCCAAGTAGATGAGTTTAACATTTCGAATTTCTCAAATCGGATCTGAAAAGAATGAGAAATTAAATGCTAAAGTGGGGTGTTTGAAGTGGGTTATCCCATATAGGAAATTGATCAAAGGTTTAAATGGTTTATAAATAATTGCCTTGAGACAAAGGGTTGGCCCTTTGGGTTTTAACATCTTTGTGGATTTTGTGAGGGGGAAGGACCTACCCATGGTCTGCTTCACCACACACGCGCGCGCGCCGCTGCAGTCCGTCCGTCCACCTAGACCGAACTGGGCTCGAGTCGTGGGTTGTGGTCCTTGGGCTGGGCTGGGCTTGGGCTTGCAAGATAATTAATTTTTTGGATAAAATTAATTCCACAAAGATTGATCCATTAAGAATTTATCCAACAACTGAAAATCTAATCCTTTAAATTGAGATTGAACAAACTCTGACCACGTGTGTTCATTTTTTGAATTAGCCTTCTAGAAGGTCTAACTTTTGAACGATAAGGTATTGACGCTCGAACGTTGAATGTTGAACGTCTGAACGTGGTGTTTTGGACGTTCAAACATTGATGCTTCTAGAAGAAATATCTAAAATGCTTGAAACATTTCAGCTACATTAATAGCCGAAGACGTTTCAGCCTCACGTTCGAACGTTGTGGTGCTCACGTTCGAACGTGGACGACAACATCAGAATGCTAATTTAATTCTTGTATTTAACTGGTCGGATTTCCAAGCCTATAAATATGCCCCTCCAACTGAATGGGAAAACACACCCAAAGCATATAAGCCTTTTCTCTCTTGCTCTCATTCTCATATTATCTCAAGAGTTCAAAGAAGCAAAAAGTTCGTTAGGTTTTGAATTTGAAGTGGTTTCGAATTTAGAACGTATATCGTTATATCTTGGGATGCTTGTTGCAGTAACCCGTACAACCTAGGCAGGGCAATTTAGTGTTAAGGATAGAGAGTTCTCTCTCGTCTCGATATAATCATCTTTCGTTGTTAGCATTTTGATACGTTAGTGAAGTTTTGTACAACAACTTAAGTGATAACCTAGCAAGCTAATCACATAATCTCATAAGCCTCCAAAGCAGAAAACACTCCACGCTCTCTCTCTTTGGCCGTCTTCAAGGGGAAAGAAGAGGAGTTCTCCATCTACAATTCTGGCTTGGTCATTTGGAGGCAGTGACAAATTTACTGCTCAAATTAGAAAATCAAAGAAGCTTGAAGTTGCAGCACAAACGACAATTTCTAACCACTTCGCTACAAGAGGTGTGAAATCTTTACTTATGGTTTGAATATTCTGAAATTGAGATGACGACTTTGGATTTTAATTTATGTTGTGCATATACTATTTTATATCGTTTCCCAACACTCTGTTTCCCCTCTTTTCGTCATTCATTTTTTCTTCTTATTTCTCTCCAAGTATTTTTTTCTTTTTTTTTTTAACTTGCATAACTACTTATAAAAATTGATATAATACCAAAGGTAAAATTTATGCTTGCATAATTTCAAGCAACACATATGAAATTTGACACGAGAAATTCGATAGTGTTTGCATAGCGTGTGAACTGATCATGTGTAGTAATAAAGTGGATTTTTAAGTCCGAGTTATCGTTCCCACAGAGACTTGAATTTTAGATTTTTTGAATTTAAAGTAAGCAACAATTAAACTAAAACTAACTGTTTGGAAATTTCATGTTAGATGTTTTGATGATGACAAGATAGGTTTTATGTTAGACCCCAAAGATTATGTGAGTTTACCTTTATTAGAATATGTCTAAGCAAAATTTATCGAGTTGTAATTTTCTTTAAGGCTTTTTTTCTTTATAGTTTTAGACTAGTATCTAGCGCTTGAGCTATGATAGAATTCTAGATGAGTCTATCAAAGTGAAATCGAAGATCAGCGTCTGAAAACTATGAAGATAATAGATTCTTTAAGCAGCTGCTATGCGCTTGAGAATTATTCATGGTGAAGAAACCACCAGCATCTATCTCCACCTGAATTAAATCTGAAATCAATAAGGACTTAAATGCAACATTTAACGAACATTTAATTCCAACGGGAATTAAATTCAAATACATTAAATGCTTGATATGAGCATTAAATGAGATAAGGACTATTTATGTACGGATAAGCCCTTTCTATTGGCTGTCATTTCATAGTAAGCCTGCTACCAACTCTGTGCAGCAGAATTTTCAGAGATGTCAGAAAAAGGATCAGTTCACGCGTTACGTGCTGAACATGCTCCCGCTTGTGTCCAACGAACAAATCTCAAGAAAGTCTATAAGTAGATCCTCACAGCTCAACCTTAAACATCGAAAATATTATCATAAGCTTGATATACACTTATGATGTTGAAATCTATCCTCATCCTGAAAGCTCAAATCCTCCATAACCAAAAATTATCTTTGAGCTTATACATATCTACAGTCAAACTAATATCTCTTATCTCTTCCTAGAAGAACTATCATTTCTAAAGAGATATTCCAAACGTGTTTGAAATTCTCATATCAAACAACCCTTTGATAAAACCCATCAACCTCTTCAATCTGTGTAACGAAGTTGTTGAAGACAAAGCAGTATTTCTGAGTGAGAGAAGCTTATCAGAAGAAGATCTTAGCCGAGTTGAAATCTTTGTGATCGGGGAACTTAAGATCAAGTCTTCACCATTTGCTATTTTGTTGAAGCTATCTTTGTGAAGCTTTGTGATTCATTATAGTGAATTCCTCCAGTGTGGAAAGGAGTAGAAGGATGTAGTTGGGATTACATAAACCCAGAGAACCTTTCAATCCTTGTGTCTTTTATTATTTACTATTTTATTATTTTATCCATTATTAACTCTTTATATTATCATAAAGCATACTTTCATAAAACTAAAAATCAAAGCAACTAAATACTTTCTAAGCGCCTGCTTAATCACTTCAAAAGACTTATATAAATCTTCTGTTGTGCTAACCTTGATATAAGTGTTGTGATAGTGCTAGGTGCACGGCGAGCCATTTGCTTTGGGCTCTGCCATCTTAAATGTAAAACACTATGACAATTTTGTTTGAAATATATTGAATATTTCTTTATGGTATGCTTCTTTATTGTTATAACTAGTGTTAGTATAGATAAAGCTCTCGTGGATTGTATATGGTTAGGGTAGCGGTCCGGATACATATGGAATTCTCTAAAAGACCGTAATCCTAAATACTGTTCCAAGTCATAGAGACTGTGAGATGTGGGATATCATTGGCCTCGTCAAGACTTGTTCATGCATGTAACTCTCCCAAGAGGTCGACGCGTTCCATTATTGATGGCTTGTATGGCAATACATGTATGAAGATTCATACTTTGATTATGGAATTGAATGGCCCCGCTGAAGGACTCCTATTTGGTGCTGTCGAACATGGAGTCCTTGGGTTTCGTAGTGTGAGATTAATCCTTAGACCTAAGATGTCATTTGGAAAGGGTACTATCAACTATGCTTTGATATGCACGTGCACTATAGGAGAGCCATACGGTGTGTATGTTGGGTATAGTCTGATAGTGCAGTGGAATGAATGGAAGTTGGAGAGGGATTCATCCAGGGTCACGAGTACCCGGTATTTCCTATGCTGTTGCGAGAATCTAAATGATCCTTAAAAGCCTTTGATCAAAGAGATTGTCTTCTGAGAGGGATTGGTGGACCCGGATTAAAAGACTGGATCATTAGATATCACAACACAATCATAGTTTCTAAGGTTATCAGGGTTCGACCGTTGCCATATCCTAGACCATAGATGGAAAATTGATGAAGGGATTCTGCTCACATAACGATCGTAACTCGGATTAGTTTACTTTTCATCGTCGGCATCTAGGAAGTCATGGCGACATTGCTAGACATCGAACCACGACCAATAGGTGCCTTGGATTAATTTTGTGAAATTAATCCAAGGTCTAGTTAATTATTTAGAATAATTAATTTAGCCTGAGAGGACTTATTGCTAGCTTGTCAACGAGCCTGAGGGGTCACACATATAACTTAGTGTAGTACCTATTGGCTAGTTAATTAATTGTGAATTAATGGAGGGATTAATTGATTGGATTTAATTAATCAAGAAAAGAAATTAATTTAATGGGATTAATTAATGGTCCTATAATTTAATAGTAAAATATTAAACTGAGAAGGACTAATTAATTAATAAAGAGAAATAAAATAAAGTAATATATATATATATATATATATCTACACACACACACATATATATAGACATACACATGTGGGCGTGTGGCTTGTAAATGTGTATGTGTGAATTTGGTGAAAAGATTTATCTTGCTCACCAAGTTTGTAAATATATATATATATATATTAATTAATATCCTTAAATATAATTAGTCGAACCTTTAATTGGTTAAGGTAACTAATTAATAACGAAGGATCGAATTGATAGATGTTAGGATATTAAGAGATATGGTAATATCTAGTTAGTTGGAAAGAGTCCAACTATTTAAGGAGAGAGAATAAAAGAAAATAGGAATATATATATATATATATATATATAGACACACACACATAATACACACCTCTCCCTATTTTTTAGGGGAGAGAGGCGTGTATGTGAGTGTAGGGTTTTACCCTACGTGGACTCTCTCTCTCTCTCTCTCTCTCTATATATATATATGTGTGTGTGTTCCACCTCTTTTAAAAGTAATGAAGGATTTTGATATAAATAATACAAGACTTTTTTCTCTTATTCTCTCCCAATTTTTCTTTCACATTATTTCTTCAAACTCATGTGTTGAGTGCGAAGAACGCTAAAATATTTCCAAACTCTTTTTCCTCAAAAAGACAAGATTTGATATTCTCCTTGCTAGCACTGGTGGAGATAATTGAGGGTACGAGCTAGGGTGTGAATACATCTTAGAGGCGCAACGCTTGGGGGGCTAGGGCAAATCCAAATTAAAAAAATTGTAGCAGGGAGTAACTTAAAAAGACGTTGCTGCTTTAAGGTCTACAAGAGGTAAACGCGAGTAAACTTTCTCCAAGGATAGTTTTGAGTCCGATGGTACCATGTCGACCTACCCTAATTCTGGGGATGCCACTTTAATTTTTAAATTATATGTTTTCCGTTGCACCGGTGTCCTCAAGGGTTGTACCGATCCCAACAGTGGTATCAGAGCCAAAGTTTAGACATGGCTTAGATTCTTTTAGTGTTTATATGCTTTACAATTAGTTTTATTGCATATTGGAATTGGTTGGATTTTCTGTTTAATTTTTGGATCCGTTGATTTGAAGTTTATTTGAAAATCAAAGGGCTGCGTTTTTATGTTTTGTTTTTTTTTAAAAAAAAATGGGTGGTCGTTGTTGCATGGGTAGCGCTGCCGGAATAGCACCGCTGCTGCAAGAAGACAATGGGCAGTCGCCACGAACAACAATGCGCTGTTCGCCAGCAGCGTGCACAATAGCTCTGCTGGCGGCTGCGCGCACGGGCCACCAGCAGCGCATCGCTGCTCAGCCACGTGCTGCCGTCGAACGATGGCGCACGGCAACGACTTTTAGGCTGCCCGTGTTTTGACTTAGGGGTCGCAATGTAATTTCCTCAATTTCCAAATGTTTTTCGTTATAATTACATTTTAGCCTTGGGTCATTTTTGCAATTGAATTAAAAACAAAACCTTAATTTGTGATTTTATAAAACTGGGTTTTTGAATCTCAAATTCAAATTATTTTAAGTTTGTTCTAAAATTGGAAATTTCAAAATTAGATAAAATTAGGTTTTTGGAAATCTTTTTAGATTAATTGGAAAAGTATGACTTTTTCATGAGAAGTTTCCAAAATTGGTTGTTTTAGAAATTAGAGTTTTTGGATCCATTAATTTATTTGATTATCCTTAATTTAAAGACGGTGAATATTAATTTATATTTGCATGATGGCATGTTTATGTGATTATGTGGTGATCCAAGTCGAATCATAGACTAGTCATTATTTTGATTTGAGGCCTACGTGTCATGTTTTTGTTTTATTGTATATGAGAGGGAAAGGTTTCTTTAGAAGATGAAGATGGAGACGTTCAAGCTCATGGAGTTTTGAAGACCATAGTGTAGGGTCCGGGTCCTTAGATTAGATTGGTCAACATTGACACGCTAAAAGCTAACGTGCTATAATAGCAAGTGCACTAGTCGTGTGTAGTAATAAAAGTGGACGAGAAGTCCGGATTGTCGAACCACAAGGACTTCTCGTCGAACCAAAACTTGAATTCTAGTTTAAGATTTTATAACAACAAAGATCAATACAATAAAGGTAAAATGAGTGTGAAACGCGTAAGATAAGAACAAGGTTGCACAAGTGATTTAAAACAAAATATAAAAGGAGACTAAGGCACATGCTAGGTTCAAATTGATCAAATATACTTATAAAGGTTCTTGTTGAAGGATTACACTTATATTGTTATGGGGAGAGCTCCGAGGGTAGAGAATAACCGATGTCTCGCGTATAAACTCCTATGCTTAGATCGTGATTTCCCAAATATTCCTATCCGGAAATCTAACGACTAAACATGCATTAACGTACTAGAGTTCACTCGATTAGAATCGAACAACTTCACCCGGGAATCTTTACCTATGTCTAGGGCAATTCCTCATTAGTTGCAGGTCATGATGTGAATTTCTTGCACCCTAAGTTAATTTTCTCCCTAAATATCAACCTAGGCATAAGATTCTAACATATAGTGATCAAGTATATGCAAGATAGGTAAAAACACAAATTCACATCACATAACCATATAAGTATAACCTCAAAAATCATCTATTATAAGCATATATCACAATTTGACCTTACATGGCCTTAGTCTTATGAATTTAGTTCATGATAGATATTATGAAAAACAATAATGAATAAATACACATGTTCATAGACATGAACGAAATGAAAAGGCTATAAAAACTCCCTCTAATGTGATAGATGATGGCCCCTTGATTGGAGCTTCAATTCCTAGCTTTCTCCTCTTAGAATGATGAAGAATGGTGATGAATGAAGCTTGAGGACCGGTTCCTCCTCCTCCTCTCCTCCAAGAATCTGAAATTGATAGTGAATCATGAAGAGTATGGGTTTCCCTTCCTTTTATAGCCAAAATTCCACTAAAGTATGGATTAAGAATTCACATTAAAGTTCCCCAATGAGAATTCCACCTAAGGTTGTTAGGAAATTTCATGTTAGATGTTTTGATGATGACAAGATAGGATTCAATGTGAGACCCCAAATAAAATGTAAGTTTATGCTTTCATAGATCATTGTATAAAGCGTTTAAAAGAGTTTGTAATTTTGTTTAGGCTTGTAATTTTTATCCTCATAGATTTTAGACTAAGTCATAGCGACTGAATCAATAATAGAATTCTAGGTGAGTATATTTGAGAAGAAGTTGAAGACCAGCGTCTGAAGTCAACCGAAGATGAAGATTCCTTCTTAGCGCCTGTCAAACGCTAAGAGACCGCAGTTCAGGATTCATGAATCAAGCGTTCAACTACTCAAGCGACTTATAGAAGATTCACCTGAAATAAATCCTCAAGTCATAAAGAACTTAAATGCAATCATTCAACGGGCATTTATTTCCAACGGGAAATAAATTCAAATTGCATTAAATGCCTGATAAAAGCATTAAATGTGATAAGCTACTGTGACTTTTGGACAAGCCTCCCTTTGACCAGACTGTCAGAACTTTCAAAGTTTTAGCTGCTCCCGTCCAATCGGTTCCAGTGAATTTTCAGGAATGTCAGATTTTAGGTACAAACACGCGCTACGTGAAAGGCACGCTCCTACATGTGTCCAACGGACATATCCCAAGAAATTGCCTATAAATACCTTACTCCAGAAAATCAAAAACAGAGAACAATGATAGGAGTCATTTTTACGTGTTTTTAAGCCCCTTTGCGTTTATGTTTTAGGTTCATTTATCACTTGATTTTGTCACTTGTGCGTTTAATTCGTGCATTAAGTGATTTCGGGCCTTAAGTGGATACAATTGAAGAAAGGGTGGAAAAATGATGTATAAAACAAGTTTACGCCAAGATGTTTCACACCTCCACGACCAAACAAGCAAGAAATAAGTTGGAGTTAGCCAAAATCATGTTTTAGTACCATTTCCGCACACCTGGGCGCCAAATCAGAAACAACCTACACGTTGGAACGCCATTTTGATATTTTTAGAGACAGAATTGGATGAAGTGTCCTTCTACAAAGTTTTAGATCTATGTCTTATCTTTACATGGGTACTTGAATCATCCAATTCGGAGATCTGTGGAGACGTTTATGAATAAAACACTATCCCTGCGCTGGAAAACACGAAAGTGGCAGCTCATGTTCTTGTTAGGTGGAAAACAAGAGAATGGTAGGTGCAAATTCTTGGTAGGTGGAAATTCTTGTTAGGTGGAAAACAAGAGAATGGTAGGTGCAAATTCTTGGTAGGTAGAAATTCTTGGTAGGAGGAAAGAAAGAGAAGGGTAGCTCAAATTCTTGGTAGGTGGATTTTTGGGTATTTAAAGGGGAGTGGGGAGCTCACTTGAGAAAAAAAAAATCATCCTTTGAGAGTGTGAGGGCGAAAATTCAGGGGTTTGGGGGAGCATTCTCTTGGTTTTGAGTCATCCTATCATCATACTAGAAGAGCTAAGAAGAGGAAAATGAGGGATTCAAGCTTCCAATCAAGAATCGATCATCAATCCAAAATAGGGAGTTTCTTAGTTTGATATTCATCTTTATCTATGAGTAATTCTATGTTTTTATTGTTTTCCCAATTTCAATTATGAACTAATTTTCCCTTAACTAGGGCCATGTGAAGGCCAAAGTTATGAGTATATATATATGATATTATTCTTCGTATTAATTCTACAATTGCTTTGTGTTTTGATTTCGTGCGTAATTACTTGCATATGTTTGATCGCCATATGTTTGTCATATTGCCTAACTTAATAGTTTGAAAGAATATAAGTTAGGGTTCAAAGAAAGCATCACATCATCCGTAAAAAATAGGGAATTGCCCCTAGAGATACGTAGAGATTCCCGGGTGCAGTTAGCCGGATTTATTCGGGGAAATTCTAGAACTTGAATGCATGATTATTGATTAAATTCTCGGATAGACATATTTAGAGAACTGTCAATTTATCATAGGATTATTACAGCCGAGACATCGGGTAGTAATTAATTAAGGAATTTTCACCAAAGCAATAGTAGTCTAATAATACGAAGAATAGTTCATATTTATATTAACAAGTAAATTTGGTTGAAGCATGTGCCTTAGTTGTTTTATCTCATAAGAATCTAAATCTATTTGCTAAGTCTTGTTTTTACATTTTTATTGTAAATTAATCACAATCTTTTAATTCAATTTTAATTGCTTTTAAATTCCTAGCTTTAAATAATCTTGTCTCTGTGGGATCGATAACTCGGACTTAAAGTCCACTTTATTACTACACACGACCAGTCCACTTGCTGTTTAATACACGTAAGGATTTTTCGTGTCAAACAACATCAAGAATATACGAGAAATTATTGCCAAAAATCCTAAGTACATTCTTTCTGAAAAAGTTTAGAAATTTCATAGCCAAAACTTTTCAAGCTTTCCATCTACATTCCAAACAGTCACAAATATCTCAAACATCTTCCAAAGAAGAAATCCAAACTCCAACTGAGATATTCCAAGTTGTTTGATCTTCTTTAAAACAAACAAAACCCTAGTGATAAACCTCAACATTTCATCTGAGTGAGAAAAGTTGTTGAAAACTTTCAGGCAGCATTTCTGAGTGAGAGAAGCTTGAAGAAGACGATCTTCATTGGTGCTGAAGTCTGTGTGATCAAGGAGCCCAAGATCATTTTCATCCATTACTATTTTGTAGAAGTTTCTGTGTGATCCTTTGATAATCATCATAGTAATTTCCTCCAAGTGAAAAAGGAGAAGAAGGACGTAGCTGGGATTACATCACCCAGTGAACCTTACAAATTATTGTGTCATTTATTTTATTGTCTTATATTATTCACTTCATATTATTCTGAAAAAGACAAGTAAAATTGCAAAGCGATTAATTCAACTAAAAGAACGCTAAACATTTTTTCCGCTGTGCTAACCCTGATTAAGCGATCTAAGCGTTGCCCTACTTTGGTAAACTGCTGAAATCACTAAGTCTAAGTTAACTATTCTGAAGCGTCTGACCCAAGCGCTCAGTTTTTCCAAGCGTTCAAATTTCTAAAGTGATATGAAAATTTTGTGAAGTCGAAAAAGACTTCAGGGTCTATTCAACCCCCCCCCTTTCTAGACCCTTTCGTATGCCATTTGGGACCACCAAGTGGTATCAGAGCGGTTAAAGTAGAAACCTAAGCGTTTCCGAGCGTAACTGCTTGTTTAGATCCACCTTTCTAAACTTAATCGCTTTAAATCTTTTTATCAAAACATATCATTATGGCTTTTAACAAAATGCCTAAGTTGGTAGAATCAAATTATGATTCGTGGAAACTTAGAGCTTTCGCATACTTATGCTCATGTGATAATGAAATGTGTGATGTTATTACAGATGGCCCCATCAAAATCATGCAAGTGAGAACTCGAGCACCTGGAGCCGATGAAGCCACTCCAGATGGATATGTCGAGAAAAATAAACTAGATTGGATGCCAGATGATCGAAAAAGAGCGAATCTAGATAATGTTGGACGAAGTGCACTTTACTCAGCGTTAGGAGATAACGATGCATTGTTCAACAAGATAAAGCAATGTAAGACATCCAAAGAAATATGGGATAAATTGGCTATTGTGTGTGAAGGTTCAGCACAAATGAAGGAAAACAAGCTCTCCATAGCCATGGAAAGATTCGAGCATTTCAAAATGCAGCCCAATGAGACGCTAGAACAACTAGACGCAAGGTTTACTTTGCTCGTTACCGAGTTAGCGTCATTAGACAAGGAATTGACCAACAAGGAAATGGTCAACAAGATTTTCAGAAGTCTTCCAAGCAAGTATTTAATTAAGACTGTTGCTATGAGAGAATCACAAACATTGGAGACACTTACCTCAGAGCATGTCTTTTCAGAGTTAAAGGCATTTGAGTTCGAATTAGGTGAAGTCAGCGACACATCGACTTCAGCGATTGAATCAGGAGCTTTAATCGCTACCACCAAAAATAAGGGAAAAGCGGTTATCGAGGTCAAACCGGTTGAGTCAAATGAAGAAAAGGAAATGGCCTTATTGGTAAAGAAGTTCAAGAAATTTCTACGATACGAGAAGAGAACTCCTATTGGACAAAATTCATTTCAAACTCCCCCTCCAGCACCAGCGCCTCAGTATCAAGCACCAGTGTACTCTGCACCTCAACCAGTAGTGCCAGTTCCATACCAAGCGCCTCCATCCCCTACTCAGAATCTCTCAATACCAGTAGTCTCAAAGCGATTGACTGCTGAACAAAAGATGAAAACTAATTTGTGTTATAATTGCAGGAAACCAGGGCACTACCAGGTAAATTGCCCTTATCCAAATGTGTCAAAGCCCTCAAGGCAAGACTATGCGGATAGAAACCAATTCAGGAACAACCTTCGCCAACAAGGTCTGCTAGCGGAATCTGAACCACTCTCCGCACCTGAAGAGGATTTGGAATCATCAGACGAAAGTAGTTATGATGAGCCTACAAGCGACTCAGCACTGATTTGTCTCATGGCAAGAGATGATGAAGCGTCTGACGACTCGCTACCAGAGGTAACCAATGAATTATATCATCCTCTCTCTTATGATGAATTACTTGACAAAGTTAAAGAATATTATAAAGATTGTCAAGAGGCCGCCAAAATATATCAAAACGATCTCGCTATTATTTTGTCGCTCAAAAGTGATAAAGTAATACTCAAAGCCGAGTTGCAAGTTCAGAAACGGTGCATTGAGAAGAACAAATCACTTGAGAGTGAAGTTATTCAGTTAAAAAGCGATCTTGATATAATAATCAAAAGAGAGCAGCTTATCTCATCATTATCAAAAGCTTCTAGAAAGTTGGATAATGTGTCTAAGGTAACTAGATTATTTGGTGAAAAGTCCGGTTTAGGATTCAATAAATTCGGTAAACAACCAAATAAATCCAATGGTATGGCAAACAACAAAGGAAAGGGTGTTATCTTTGTTGAGAAAAGTTCACAGAGTCAAACGCTAAGTGAACCTAGCAACGATGGTACGAGGCCAAATGAGACAGCCAAAGCTGACTCAGGCAAGGGTAAGGCTAAGGCAAATGATTCACAAAGACAAACTCATACAAACGCTCAAAAAGTCAAGGACAAGTCTAATCACTGTGAATCAAGCGCTAAGCGTCAAGCACCAAAAGTAAAACCCAAGCCAGCGCCAAGGACTTACCAGCGTCAATATCCAAGACAGTCAAAATCATATCATCAATACTATGATGATTATGACTATGACTATGATTATGACTATTATTATAATCGAGGATATTATTACACACCCAAAAAGCACACACAGCACAAGATGAACAAAAAGCACACTCAACACAATGTGAAACCCAAGAAGGCCAGTATTCCTACAATGAAGACCAGGCAAATATGGGTTCCTAAAGTTCTAATTCAAACCAAGGTTACTAACACTGAAGGACCCAAAACAACATGGGTACCTAAGAAGAATTAGAATTGTCCTTTAAATGCAGGTACCTAGAGCCAGCACCGATACTTCAGTTTGGTACTTCGATAGTGGATCGTCAAGACACATGACTGGTTTCAAGAATCTTCTAGTCTACTATCAAGCTACCAACGGTCCTCAAGTTATATTCGGTGATAACTCAAAAGGTAAAACAAAAGGTATAGGTATCATCCATAGGGGGAACATCATGATTAGTGATGTTTATTATGTTGAGGGTCTTAAGCATAACCTGTTAAGCATTAGTCAATTTCGTGATAAAGGCTTTGAAGTAAAATTTTCAAGCGACTTCTGCTATGTTAACGACGCTAAGACTAAGTCTACTAAATTAAGAGGAAAAAGAACAAACAATGTGTATTTAGTAGATTGGGATTCTACAGTTGATAACAACCCCACATGCTTTGTTGCTAAAAGTCAAAATGAATTAGGTTGGTTATGGCATAGAAAAATGAATCACCTCAATTTCAAGGCAATCTCTCAGTTAATATCGCTAAATCTTGTAGAGGGATTACCTAAAGGTTCCTTTCAAAAGAATCGCTTATGTGATGCATGTCAAATGGGTAAACAAGTTAAGTCATCTTTCAAAAAGAAACCATGTCTATCTACTTCTAGAGTTCTTGAACTATTGCATTTAGATTTGTTTGGACCTATTCAAATCATGAGTGTTAGTGGCAAAAAGTACTCGCTAGTAATAGTTGATGATTTCTCTCGCTATACATGGGTAGAATTTCTAGCAACCAAAGATGAAACCAGTGTCAAGCTCACAGCACTAATTCGTCAATTGCAAAATTCAAAAGATCTAAAAGTGACAAGAATTAGAAGCGATAGAGGAACTGAATTTACTAACCAAGTTGTTGAGAAGTTTTGTATAGATTTAGGAATACTTCATGAGTATTCTGTTCCTAGAACACCTCAACGGAATGGAGTTGCTGAGCGACGGAACAGAACGCTTAAAGAAGCCGCAAGGACGATGTTAGCAGAGTCCAAGCTGCCTCAAAGGTTTTGGGCAGAAGCCATCAACACCTCTTGCTACACTCAGAACCGGTGTATGATTAACAAGCAACATGAGAAGACCCCATATGAGTTGTGGAAGGGACGTAAGCCTAACGTTTCATACTTTCATGTATTTGGTTCAAAATGTTTCATTCATAACAATGGATCTCACAGCCTAAAGACATTTGATCCTAAAGCAGATGAGGGAATCTTTCTAGGCTATGCCAAGAATGGAAAGAGTTTTCGCATCTTAAATAAGATCAAATGGAAGGTTGAAGAATCCATTCATGTTGTGTTTGATGATGTTAACCAAGAACCGAGTAAGGTTAATCCTGATGATGTAGGAATTAAAGATCTCTCCCAACAAGCGTCGCAAATCAACCTTAGTGATGATAGTGATGACGAGGATGATGGGATTCATGTACTTCCTCCTAAGGATGCTCGTGAGGTTAACAAAAATGATAATGTCAGAATCGCTGATGATCATGAAGAGAATGATCATCAAGAGCAGATTAGAACTATGAATCATGCAGCGTCTACGCAAGAGACAAATGAGAATCAAGCGATTAACAACCAAGAGTCTCTTAATCCGTTCCAACCAGACCGTAAATGGCTTAGAGATCATCCACCAGAGCTAGTAATTGGAGATATTGAAGCACCTGTTAGAACTAGGTCCGCTACATTTAATGAGGCCATGTTCGCAAGTTTCCTATCTCAAATAGAACCAAAGAAAGTGGATGAAGCGCTTAATGATTCAAGTTGGGTAGAAGCAATGCAAGAAGAGCTCAACCAATTTGAAAGAAGTAAGGTTTGGACGCTAGTACAAAGACCAACTCACCAAGGAATTATTGGAACGAGATGGGTTTTTAGGAACAAAATGGATGAAGATGGCATTGTTATAAGAAACAAAGCTAGATTAGTCGCTCAGGGTTATTGTCAAGAAGAGGGTATTGACTTTGATGAAACGTATGCCCCAGTAGCCCGTCTTGAAGCAATTAGGATGTTCCTAGCGTTTGCCGCATTCAACAAGTTCACAGTATACCAAATGGACATGAAGAGTGCATTCTTGAATGGTAAACTCCAAGAAGAAGTCTATGTGGAGCAACCACCAGGATTCATCAACAACCATGGCAAAAGTATGGTCTACAAACTGGATAAGGCACTCTATGGCCTTAAACAAGCACCAAGAGCATGGTATGACACTCTCTCTATCTTCCTTATAGGTAAAGGCTTTTCAAAAGACAGCGTTGACACAACGTTATTTAAAATTACCCATAATAAAGATATTCTCTTAGTCCAAATCTATGTTGATGATATTATATTTGGTTCTACTAATAAGCGACTGTGTGAGAAATTTTCGAAAATGATGCAAGATCAATTTGAAATGAGCATGATGGGTGAATTAACTTTCTTCTTAGGATTACAAGTTAAGCAACTCCCTAATGGAATATTTATAAACCAAGCTAAATATACTAGAGATATGATTAAGAAATTTGGTATGGAAAATGCATCATCTTCAAAAATTCCAATGAGCCAGACGCTTAAGTTAGATAAAGATGAAAGTGGGAAGAAAATTGATATCACTAACTATAGGGGTATTATTGGATCACTTCTTTATCTTACCGCTAGTAGACTTGATATTATGTTTTCAGTATGCATGTGTGCACGTTTTCAATCCGATCCTAGAGAATCACACTTAATTGCTACCAAGAAGATCCTTAAGTACCTAAAAGGCACACAAAATGTGGGCTTATGGTATTCACAGGATTCTTCTTTTGAACTAATTGGTTATTCAGATGCAGATTTTGCAGGATGCAAAATAGATAGAAAAAGTACTAGTGGTACATGTCAATTTCTAGGTGATCGACTAGTTTCATGGCATAGTAAGAAACAACAATCCATAGCGACTTCTACCGCTGAGGCAGAATATGTAGCCGCTGGAAGCTGTTGTGCACAAATCCTTTGGATGAGGCAACAACTTAGAGATTATGGAATAATCCTAGGTCCTACCCCAATCCATTGTGATAACCAAAGTGCTTTAGCTATGACCCAAAATCCTGTTCTTCATTCTCGAACCAAACACATTGACATTAGATACCATTTCTTGCGTGACCATGTTCAAAAGAAAGATATCTCCATGCACTTCATTGGAACTGACAAACAACTGGCAGATATCTTCACAAAAGCGCTCAACGAACAACGCTTTCTCACTTTGAGAAATGAATTAGGTATGATCGATTTAAACGCTTAAATCATAAAGCATCATATTTAATAGGCATATAATTTAAGGGGAATCCACTTTTTGTTTATGTCTAAAGCGTTTATCAAAATTTGAAATAAGTCATCAACTTTAGGGGGAACTCTAAAATTGTACTTACTTCAATGTATCAAGCGACTGTGATCAAAAATGACTTTCAAAATCTTAAAGCATTGATCACTAGCTCTTATCTATTATGCATGACAAAATCAGTCTCTAATAATGTTGTCTCTCATAAATCCAAGCGATTGATTCACTTATTGAAATATTTTATGAAAAGACTTCAGCGTTGAAAGGATTCCCACTTTAACGCTAAGTAACTCAATTTCAAAAATTCATGCATAGTTTTCATTGCTAAAGATAACGTGTGGATAAGACCAAAAGATCAGATTTGACAACTACCCACACGTGCCTATCAAATCGAACTGACGTTTATGATTCCTATCTAAACCGAGGCGGTTCAGTGATTGCATGAGTCTGAGTAAGTGTCAGTACACTATCAGGCGCGTGCACATCACGCTGAAAATTTCAAATTTTTTCAAACCATTTCAAATTAACTGCGGATCCGAAAAATGTTATAGTACCCTACTTTACCACACTTTTTGACATCCGAAATTAAATGTACACGGTTCAGATTCCTTTTGTCATTAACCTCTGAACACGTGTCATTCATCTGTCAATTGAGGAGTTACTTTCACCTTCTATTTAAACTCCCCAAGACTTTTACAGAAAACCTTTATCACTTCCAATCTTTCCTACTATTAAAGCTTTTTCTCTCCAAAGGCAAAAATCCCTCAATTTTCTCCAAAAGCTTCAACTTTCAGCAATGGCACCCAAAGTTTCAAAATCTTCCAAGACAGCAACAAAACCAGTTACAGTTAACGCCGGATTTTTGGTTAACTGGGACTATCTTTTTGATAACCAGAACTTCCCTCTTCGAACAATTCTTCCACTCGTTCAAGCATCTGGTTTGAAAGACATGCTTACTACTACTTTCAACTATTTTGAAGAAGAATCTCTCCACTTTTTCTGCAATGGTCAAATTTCTGTAGACAGAAACTCCATATCCTACGTCTTTCCTTCTGCAAAAGAGACCTTTGTCCTCACTCCTTCTCTAATTTCTTCATTACTTGTTCTGCCTAATACTGGCATTGAGGTAGAACGTGGAATAAGATACACTTTCCAAAAGTGTGCATTGTACGTGCAAGTCTTTATGAGTCATTGATATCCCTATCTCAATTATTCTATGACTTGGAACATCTTTAAGACCACGACCTTAGAGATATATTCCACGATTGGCATCCCCGATACCAAACACATCTCATAGCTTAAGAGTGATCTAGGGGAATTTATCTAATTACATAGAATGATAAGATAAAGAAGAATATGCCTTTTATTAAATAACTTGACAAGATACAATATAAGACTGTTGAAAGAGTCGGCTACTACGCCCTACAAATGGCGCACCAGGCACCTAACTCTTTCAATCTTTGACTTGCCCTAGAGCCAATTGCCCATGTATTTCAGGACCATCCTCTCAAGATTCCCCTCCAATACTCTTTAGCCCAAGGGTTTAGTAAAGGGTTCTGCTATGCTGTTTGCCGAGTCCACACATTCTACTTGAACGTCGCCTCTATGAATGATCTCTCTAATCAGATGGTATCGCCTGACTATGTGCTTGGACCTCTGACGAGACCTTGGTTCTTTTGACTATGTAATAGCCCCATTGTTATCACAGTACAATTGTACGGGATCAACAATAGATGGAACAATACCCAACTCTTGGATGGAGTTCCTCATCCAAACAGATTCTTTTGCAGCCGCCCAGGCTGCAATGTACTCAGCCTCTGTGGTGGAGTCAACAATAGTTTGGAACACTTCGAGCTGACCGCTCCACCCTTGAGTACAAAGACAAATCCCGAGATAGATTTGATATCATCCACATCAGATTGGAAGCTAGAATTTGTATAGCTTCCAATTTTAATTCTCCTCCACCGTAGACTAGCAAGGGATCATTAGGTCTTCTCAAGTACTTAAGGACTACCTTTACGGCTTTCCGGTGCTCTTAGCGTGGATTGGCTCAATATCATCTTGTTGCACTAAGTGCATAAGCCACATTAGGCCGTGTACATAGCATAGCATACATAATACTCCATATAGCGGAGGCATATGGTATGTGAGACATCTTTTCTTTTCCTCCGATGTCTGAAGGGACATAGACTTGGAAAGACAAATACCATGTCTCATGGGCACCAATTATCTCTTGGACTGATCCATTTTAAATCTCTTCAAAACTCTATCTATGTACGCAGATTTGGGAGAGTCCCAACATTCTACTCGATCTATCTCGATGAATCTTCATCCCGAGAACATAGGATGCCTCTCCCATATCCTTCCTTGAGGATTGTGCAGACAACCACGCTTTCATTTTTTGCAACATTCCTATGTTGTTTCCAAACAATAGAATGTCATCAATGGAAAGCACCAAAAACGTTATCGTGCTCCCACTAGCCTTTTTATACACACAAGCTTCATCAGCATTTTGAACAAAGCCATATGTTTGTATAGTATCATCAAAACACTTGTTCCAGCTTCGGAAAGCCTGTTTGAGTCCATAAATGGATCTCTGAAGTTTGCACACCTTGTGCTCACTTTCTATGAATGCGAAGCCCTCGGACTACTCCATGTAAAGCTCTTCCTCGATTTCACCATTGAGGAAAGCAGTCTTCTCATCCATCTGCCATATCTCATGGTCTAAATATGCAGCTATGGCTAGAAGTATCCGGATGGATTTAACCATTGCCACTGGTCAATAGGTTTCATCATTGTCACTTCCTTATCTCTGAGCGTAACCTTTCGCCATGAGACGTGTCTTATAGGTGACTACCTATCCATTAGCTCCAAGATTTCGCTTATAGATCCACTTGCAGCCTATGAGTTTAGACCCGCCTGGTGGATCCACCAAGGTCTACACTGTGTTGGAGTGCATGGAGTCCATCTCGGATTTCATGACTTTCTAACCATTTTCCCGAATCGACGTCCAACATTGCTTCCCCATATGTCCTTCGATCATGGGAACTACCATCCTCGTTGCTGTCAAGTAAGAAACCATACCTCTCAGGTTATTTCGGGATCCTTTCGGATCTTCGAGGACGTTGTGTACTTGATACTACTTATGGTTGTGCCTCTGCGGTATCAGGTAAACCCTTTTGTGGTTCTTGAGTTTCCTCAAGTTCTGCACCCTCGCCATTTCTCTCTAATAGAAATTTCCTCTCTAAGAAGGTAACATTCCTTGAAACAAACACTTTATGTTCCGAAGGGTTGTGGAAATAATATCCATAGGATTCCTTAGCATATCCCACAAACTTACATAAGGAGGATCTTCCATCTAGCTTATCTCCCACAGGTTGCTTGACATAAGCCGAGCAACCCCATACCCTTAGGTATTTGTAAGTGGGTAGTTTACCAAACCACATTTCATATGGCACTTTGGAGACACTCTTCGACGACACTCTATTTAATAGATGCGTTGTAGATTCTAGGGCATAGTCCTTGAAAGAAAGATGAAGTCTAGTGAAACTCATTATGGACCGGACTATGTCCTTTAAAGTCCAATTCCTTCGCTCGCTTACCCCATTTAGTTGGGGAGTACTGGGTGGAATCCACTGAGAGACAATCCTATTGTCTTTTAGATAATCAAGGAATTCACGCGACTAGTATTCTCCCCCTCGATCCAATTGAAGAGCTTTGATACTTTGTCTCATTTGATTCTCTACTTCATGTCTATACTCCTTGAACCACTCAAAGGTTTCAGACTTGTGTCTCATATGATACACGTAACCATACCTCGAAAGGTCATCGGTGAAGCTTATGAAGTAAGAATGACTCCCTTTAGCGCTTACATTAAGCGGACCACATACATCCATATGGACCAAGTCCAAAAGATTAGTAGCTCGCTCCATTTGCATGGCAAATGGTGACTTGGTCATCTTACCCTTTAGACAAGATTCACAAGTTGGCATATCTAGCATTTTCCGAAGGTCAAGCTTATCTGCCATCTTATGAATCCTATCCTTAGAGATAAGGCCTAGTCTAGCATGCCACAAGTATGTATCATTTTGATTATTCAACTTTCTCTTACTAGTATGTTCCTCATGTTGAGATAATAAGATTGGAGTATCGGGGAGAATCATGTATAATCCATGAGATAACTTTGATTCCAATACTAAAGAAGAACCAAAAAACATGGAACAAGCTCCATTTTTTATAACAAAACTATAACCTTCCTTGTCCAACAAGGGTACGGAAATGATGTTCTTGATTAATTGCGGAATGTAAAATACATTGTTCAAAATAACATAATTTTTGTTGGGAAACGATAAGTACATAGTTCCTACGGCCGTGGCAGCAACCCGTGCTCCATTCCCCAACCACATGGTCATTTTCCCTTTACTTATCTTCTTGTTTCTTGCCATCACCTACAAATCATTGCCAACGTGAACTCCACATCCAGTGTCCAACACCCAAGAAGCATCATTAACTGATAAGTTAACTTGAACATAAAATATACCATTCACTGCTTCAGTGCAGTTACGCTTTTAGTGTCCTTTTTTACCACAATTGAAGCATGCACCCTGATCGCTACCCTTAGCCTTTTTCACACCACATTTGCCTTTCAATTGCTTTTTCTTGTTGTTCTTCTTCTTCCCCTTGTCCTTATTGGCCTTATTGCCCTTAGAACGGCATGAGGAACCAACAAGCAGTACCGGTTTATCTTTCTTGATGGTGGCATCTGCACTCTTCAACATGTTCAACAACTCGGGTAATGAAGCCTCAAGTTGATTCATGTTGTAGTTGATGACAAACTGATCAAACAACTCTGGAGGGGACTGAAGCACGAGGTCAACAGAAAGCTTGATCTCAAGTTTTACACCAAGATTGAAAATCTTATTAATAAGACTGATAATGCGTAAAACGTGATCATCGACCGACGATCCCTCATGAAAGCGAGCGTGGAATAGCTCTTTAGAGATTGCGAATCTCTCCCTCCTAGTTTGAGTACCATAGAGCTCCGTGAGACTATTGATAATATCCTTAGAGATGGTCACATGTTCAAATTGCTTTTGAAGCTCATTAGTCATTGAAGCCATCATGATGCATCTCACTTTGATATTATCATCAGTCCAGTTATCTAAAGCGGCACGTTCAGCATCAGTGCTAGTGCGAGTGACGTGAGGCATAGGCGCATCCAATATGCTATCCTTGCGCTCACTTTGAAGCACAATCTTAAGGTTTCGGTACCAATCGGCGTAGTTAGGACCAACAATTCTATTAGAATCTAGGATTCTTGAAAGTGGATTTTTGACCATTTTTTGAACTACAAAATAAATAGCAAGGCAAAACAATTAGCATTGAATATGTAATCTTGTCCACATATAATTTGGTCTTTAATCATACGTGTCTCCCACCATTTTATCGAATTCCATAACCCTCTTATATGGATATTCAAGGAGAGATGCGGGTCTCTCTAGTGGGCTCGAGATCCATAAGCGACTCTTCATATGCCCCGAGAACACGAGCCCATATGATAAATCCGTATGGTAGGCTTACCGGCCTTCTATATCAACATATAGTTCTCAAGATATTTTGCCTCGTCTTTCCCATATACCCTAAGAACACGAGCTTATATGGTAGTAAACGTTAAGTCAAGCCCATCAAATATTCATAGTCGATTGACTGGACTAGTGTGCCCCACAACTCATGGATGACACCTAGAAAAATCGATCCCACGAGCGTCTCTATGCTTAGCGGTGGTCACAACCTAATCCACTCGACGCCACCTCATAAATCGTGGATGGCGGGCCAAGCTTCATGGCATTTCACATGCCACCACTTATGATGGAAGGTGTGGACAATAGAACGTTGTTCAATTTCCACATAAACTTAAAATTTCTTGGATTTACTTGAATCAAATCAAGCGAGGGGTTTAACATGCAGGGTTTCATCAAAGATTAGGATTATTTTTAATCATGTTATCATGCAATCCAAGAAGCATATAACGACAACATAATATAAGACTTCCACAAAGCGGTAAACAAATATGGATGATTGTGGGTCCCTAAGTGATCCACCCGAGCCACTGGTGAATCTAAGGCAATCTAGGGTATTAAATTAAATAGGCCCTATTTATTACATAAGCTTCCAACATATACATTATCTTCAATAATGGTCCATCATCTTCGTCTCCATCTTCAATTACAATATAATGAAAAAGAAAGTGCGAAAATAAAATATATACAACCAAATTGAAATAGAGGCCAATAATAATTACAACCCAATTGAATAATCTAAGGCTCAACCCACAATCCATCCATTATGCAAATCAATCATCAAGCGTATGAAGATGACGTGCAAAGCATTAATTAATCATAAGCCCATCATGTAGTTGAAACAATCATAACTTTGGGATTTATACGTTTTGAGAAAAAACCGAGTTTTTCTAATTTCAAAAATTTCAAACTTTTAAAGAACTTAAAAATGCGTGGAAGTTGATTCCAAAATCAAGAAATGGTTCCAAGGTGGGAGTCCTTGAAGAACCGAGTCGTGTGTACCACACCATGTCGACATGGTCCAATCATCAAACATGTGGCACTACCACAAAAAAGCCCTATTACAGCGGTTTTAAAAAACTGCTGTAATAGGGGTAGTCGGTTCGGACCTATGACAGCGGTTCGACCCAAACCGCTGTCATTTGATGTCAGAATTTTTTTTAAAAAAAAAATTGGATACGACAGCGGCTCGACTGAACCGCTGTCATAGACCACAACTATGACAGCGGTTCAATCAAATTGCTGTCATAAACCGGTGTATGACAGCGGTTTGACTGAACCACAGTCACAAAAAAAAATATTTACATGTGACAGCGGTTCAGGCCGAACCGCTGTCATAGGGGGCCGGGTTTCCTTAACCTGGCCTCGCTTCTTCTCTCACAGTCACTCTCTCTCTCCCTCTCTCTCTCAACTCTCTCACTATTACACCCACCACCACCACCTCTCTCTCTCTCGCGCTCTCTCTCGCTCTCTCTCTCTCTCTCTCTCTTGGTTTCTCCCTCTCTCTCTCTCGATCTATTTCTCTCTCTCTCCGTCGACATCCACCGTCGTCCGCTCCTCCCCTCGTTTGGTATCTCTCTCTCTCTCTCTCTCTCTCCCTCTTTCTCTTTCTAGATATATATATATGTGCATATATATGTATATATTCTATATATATATATATATTTAACTCTTTATATATATATATACATAAGGATTGCCGCCGCCGCCGCCGACCACCACCATTTAGTGGGTACATTTTTTTAGATAAATATATATATATATATACACACACACATAGAGTATAGAGTTAAATATTTGTGTATGTGTGGGTGTATGTATATTTGTGTATATGTGGGTGTATGTATATATATTTGTGTATGTGTGAGTGTATGTGTATATATATTTGTGTATGTGTGGGTGTATGTATATTTGTGTATATGTGCGTGTATGTATATATATTTGTGTATGTGTGCGTGTATGTATGGGTGTATGTATATATTTGTGTATATATGGGTGTATGTATATATTTGTGTATGTGTGGGTGTATGTATATTTGTGTATATGTGCGTGTATGTATATATATTTGTGTATGTGTGGGTGTATGTATATTTGTGTATATTCTTGACATTTGCCTATTTATTGAAAATTAAGAGAAATAGGGATTTGACTGAATTTAGTATTAATTTGGGTTAGTCGGGTGTTAATTACATTTGATTTGGGATTAAATTGTGGTTATTTTGTGGTTTAGGGTAAATTCATCCAACAGGTGATCTATATTTATATTTAGTTGTTAAAAATATGATGTTTTATTTGTAGTTTTATGTGATTTATGTGATCCGACTGGTGATCAATATTTGTAGTTGTTAGAAATTTGATGCTTTATGTGATCCAACTGGTGATCAATATATATTTATAAAATGATGCTTTATTTTTAGTTTTATGTGATTTATGTGATCCAACTGGTGATCAATATTTGTAGTTGATTGAAATATGATGTTTTATGTGATCCAACTGGTGATCAATATTTTCGTATAGTAAGATCGACATTTTGGGTTTGTTGTGAGTGAAAGATTAGACTATTGGGTTTGTTGTGGTTGAATGATACGAATTTTGTTGGTTGCAAGTTTGAGGGAAGATTAAGTCGAGAACTTGGTAGAAATTTTTGCGTCGATACTCTGCCGAATTTTTTCTAGGATAACGAGAAATAAATTATAATTAAAACAATTTAATTAATTTAACTCAACTGATGTTAAAATTATTTAATTTAATTAATTAAGATCGAAATTGGATTTTAGCGGATCGTAAGATCCGAATTTTGTTTGTTGCAACCTACCCGGGTGAAGATTAAGTCGAGAACTTGGTAGAAATTTTTGCGTTGTTACTCTGCCGAATTTTTTCTAGAATAATGGGAATTAAATTAAAATAAAAATTATTTAATTAATTCAACTATCAACTGATGATAAAATTGTTTAATTTAATTAATTCAGAATCAAAATGGATCGAAGTTGGATTTTAGCGAATCGTATGTCGGAACAGTATGAGAAAGGGGTGAAAGAGTTCATAAAGTTTGCGGTTGAGCATGCACCAGATCCAACTAGGATCACTTGCCCGTGTTTACGTTGTTGTTTTGGAAAGAGAATTAGTCCACGTGAGTTGGAAGATCATTTGGTGTGTAATGGAATTGATAAAAGCTACACACGTTGGACAAGACACGGTGAAAGCAGTGTCACGTCGGATGATTTGGGTGGTACATCATATCCATCACATGATTTCAACAGGAATGATTATGAGTCTGATTGTTTGGAGGAGATGACAAATGTGATTGAGGAGGATTTGCGAAATTGTCCTAAAATGTTTGACAATTTGACAAGTGATTCAAAGACACCGCTGTATAGTGGTAGTAAATTCGCAAGATTGAAAGTTGTTCTGAACCTATACTAGTTAAAAGCCAACAATGGGTGGAGTGATAAGAGTTTCACAGACTTACTTGGTTTATTAAAAAGCATGCTACTTGAGGATAATGTGTTACCTAATCGTACTTATGAGGATAAACGGATGTTAACCTCAATTGGCATGGGATATGAGAGGATACATGCCTGTCTCAATGATAGCGTATTATTTAGAATTGACTATGCATCATTGAAGGCTTGTCTGAAATGTGGCGCCTCACGGTACAAGAAGAATGGATCTGCGCCTGTCAAAACCATGAGGTATTTGCCTATAATACCACGATTTAAGCGCATGTACAGTAGTAAAGAGTTAGCCAAGGACTTGACATGACATGCTGATAGAAGACTTGAAGAAAGGATTCAAGATGACAAGATTCGACACCCCTCAGATTCTCCTCAATGGAAAAAGATTGATGATGATTTCCCTGAATTTGGTGAAGAATCAAGAAACCTGCGCCTTGTATTGGCTACAGATGGCATGAACCCTCATGGCTTGCAAAGTAGCTCACATAGTACATGGCGGGTGATTTTGATGATCTACAACCTTCCCCCCTCGCGATGCATGAAGCGAGAGCATATAATGATGCCTATACTCATTTCTGGGCCGAAACAACCTGGAAATGATATAGATGTCTACTTGGCTCCTTTAATTGAGGATTTGAAGGTGTTGTGGGACACCGGTGTTCAAGTATATGACGGGTTCAGAGAAGAAAATTTTAATCTCAGAGTCATGTTATTTGGAACAATCAATGATTTTTCGGCAAGAGCAAACCTCGAGGGATATGGTGTACATGGCCAATGTGGATGCCCCATATGTGTCAAGAGTACAGATCAATATCGATTGACACACTCTCAGAAATATGCATTCCAAGGGCATCGGAGATGGCTAAATCGGAACCATCGATATCGTCGGTGGAAGAAAGCTTTCAATGGGAATATAGAAGTAGGCCGAGCTCCTAAGTGCTTAACTTCTGTATTTATTACTTCTATTTTAAAGTTATTTTTGCCAACTGAATCTGCCAAATTTATATGAATCTAACTTCTGTATTTATTACTTCTATTTTAAAATTATTATTGCCAAATGAATCTGCCAAATTTATATGAATCTAACTTCTGTATTTTTTGGCTTTTGTAGGTCGATGGCTTCAGATCCTGCTGGTAGTTTTCCCGAGGATGATGTATATGGATCAGATAGCCGTCATGAGGCAGAGATACGGAGAGGTGTCACGGCTATGAAAAAAGTTATCACATTTGGGATGAGATAAAGTTAACTAAGTAGGGACAATAAGGAAAGAGCAAAGGAACCTAAATATCCTTACCGGAAAGCGAGTCTTGGACATGCTCTTGTGGAGCAAATGGAGGTATGTAGTTCATTTAGCAGTGAATCCTTACAATTTTTTTAATAAAAATTCTATGTCAATGCATATATATATTTTTTAATGAAAATATAGATAAATAGAAGAAGGGATGCGGGATCCGATTACACAGCGGTGACACGAGCATTCGTGTAGAGGATTGCACGTTCTGATAAAACAAATCAAATTGATAACGACAATGTTAGAAGAGTAGTGAATGAAATGGTGAGTTATTTGCGATTTTAGCTCTATAATGTGTTGTATGTTTGTTTTGAAATACTATTGAATGAACAAAGTTCACTAATTTTTTTTATTTTTTAAAATGTATTATTACAGGACAGTATTTCGCAAGAGAGTACTAGCCATAGTGGAAATGAGAAGAGTCGAGATGACCTATTCACTAAAGCTCTTAAAAAGAAGGAGCATCCGGGTCGCGTTAGGGGCGTTGGCTTTGGGGTCTCACAAAGAGACTATTTTAAGGATCCAAAGCCTGCTACAGAAATGGAGATGGAAAGCTTGAGACACATGGTGAAAAACCTCTCCCAAACTATGGTTGCCATGCAACAACGAATTGATGTTTTGGAAGCCCCTAACTCGCGTCAGCCACATGAAGATGACGTGATTTCTTTGAAAGATAGCAGCTCAGAACCAGGTTATAAGATGCTTCCTGAGGTAAAAATTTGAACTTGTTTATTAATCATATAGCAACTCTCTATTTCTGTAAATCATACAAAACTTTCTAATATAATGTTGTATATATATGTGTGTAGGTTATCGCTCCATGTCAATTAGCACTTTCATCACCATCATATCGTGTGGTGGCTAAAGGACCGCTGTACAATCGACCGGTGACTGATAGAACACTTCACAACTGTCCATTAGCCACCAACAATGTGGAAGTGCGCATTGACACTACAGTTGAGGCGAAGAAACTCCTACCCATCCCTCTAAATGATGAAATGCTCACCATTTCTAGTGGTCTGGGTACCTTTGTTGCTTGGCCAGCGAGTCTTGTCATTGTCACTGATGCACCGGTATGTAATTAATAGCTAGTCATTAATAAATTATTACAATTTGTTTGAGGTTACTAAATATACTTTGGTGTGTAACAGTCATATTTTATTTTCTTGCTTAAACAGTCTCTTGGACCATCTAAATCATTTGGAAACTATTAGTCAGGGACGTCGAAGCAGTCAGCTGTCAAAGGAAAATTTCCAGTGGTCAAGCCTGCACGTGAAGGAGACAGAGGTGCATACCTTCAACTAGATGGACTCCCTAACGACCTTGTATTTCTGGGAAAGTACAGGAACATGATGTCTATTAATGCCCAGATCACTATAGTCATGGAGGAATCCATTATGAATTTGACATTCCCAGAGTATATTGGAAAGGAGGAGATCTGTCACCTTCTGCGTCAAAAAGAGATAGGAGCCTCTATCATTACAGCCTACATAAAGTAAGCTTTTTAATTATTTTATTGTATCTGAACTACGATTATTTTCGTTACTTGAAATTCATTTTTTATGCTCAATTTAGGTGTTGGTTTAAGTACGTGATCCCCGAAGGGAAAGAAGCAAGTTTCGGGTTCCTTAGCCCACATTCCATATCTGTGGGAACAAGCCCGCAAATTCAACAAGTGCAGTACATAGCACGTGCTATGATACATCGTGCATAACCGAATAAGTTATTTCTTGCCCCTTACAACACCGGGTGAGCTACTAAAGACTCAACTTTAATTTGTAAAACTAGCTACGCAAAAATTTTTTTGAACTTATCTTTTGAATGCTTTGTAGGGGACATTGGTTGTTGCTTGCAATTGATCCATTTCAAGAGATCGTTTACTATCTGGATTCTGTGCATGGTGAGCCGGAATACCGAGATGATATGATACAAAAAATCAATCAGTAAGTTTTTCATTCAATCAATGTATCTATTATATTTAATATTTTTTTAAACTGTATTTATTTCACATAATTGCTTGTTTTTAACATATTTCCTTGTTTTTTATATTTTTTTATAGGGCTGTGCACATATTTCGTGCAAATTGCAACAACCAATCCAAGAAATCCAAAAACTCGGCCTGTCAATGGTTTAACATAAAGGTTAGCATTTTCTACTTTCATAAGATTATATATTCGTATAGAAGTTAGTGTTCTAATACAACGTAACTTTGATTGCTTTTGTAGTGCCCCCGGCAGACCAACAATGTGGATTGTGGCTACTTCGTTATGAGATTCATGAAAGAGATTATTAGCCACAGACAATCTATAATCCCAACAACGGTATACATAATTCTAATATATACTTAATTCTATTCCTTTTGAAATTATTAAACCTTTGTTAGGTAATTGAAACGTCATTTTAGTTTGCAATTAATCTCTCTATATATATATCTTGCAGTACTTTCATGATTCTCAATTCCTCTATACTCAAGAGCAAATTGATGAAGTACGCTGCGAAGTGGCACGTTACATTTTCTTAGCAGCTCCTTAGAAATTAGGTAATGTAGTTTTTGTACATTGTGACTTGTTGTAAATTGTGATTTCATTAATTGTATTTAAATTGTCATTAGTAATTTAATTAGATGATTATAACATTTTATTGTTGGAGGAAAGAGATGGTAATATTGAAGTTTGGGGTGGTGGTTGTTCATGTTGAATATGTTTTGCTGTTAGTTGAAATTTGTTGGTTGGTTTATTGAATATTACTGTACAGGAATATTATCATAATAGTGTGATCAATACAAAAAGAAAATGAAAAAAAAAAATTGACATTATGACAGCGGTTCGGAAGAACCGCTGTCATAGTAATTAATTTTTTTTTTTAAACCTACCAATGACAGCGGTTTTTAGGGAAACACTGTCATTGTGTGAACCTATGACAGTGGTTCCCCAGAAACCACTGTCATAGGGTGCCACCCTATGACAGCGGTCTCAGCCAGAACCGATGTCATAGGGTTCGAATTATTATATATTTTTTTTAAACCTATGACAGCGGTTTTGAGGGAACCGTTGTCACAGGATGACCTATTATAGTGGTTGAAAACCATTGTAATAGGTCCACACCATATAACAGCGGTTAAAACCGCTGTAATAGGCTTAAAAAAATCATTGTCATAGGTCATTTATGTAGTAGTGTGGTGTGCGTACGCACATCCGTGTACGCTGCCCGACAACCCACCGTGCACCGCCGGCCAGCTGCTGGACAGTTTCTCGACCATGGTCGAGACCACCAAGGGGTGGAATCGGACATGGTCAGCCCAGTCTTGACCCTGCCATGTTTCCTTCGACTGTTGACAACGATTCGCGATATTGAGCCCTACTAAAGGAGCCCGCTCTTATCTGCACAAAGCCTTCAGCCCGGTGTGCACAAAGTCTTGTAACATGAGTTCAATATCAACAGTCCTCGCCCGGGGTTCGTCCTTCCCTTTTAGAGTCTCTTAATTTTCAATTGTTTCAAAAAAAAATAAAATCTCCAAGATTTTAAGAAGAACGATGAAAAATCCCAAGCTATTATTAAATTAAAAAACATAACATATAGATTCAACCAACCGGTTAAAATACTACAAGAAATCGAAAGCAAAAAACATGCAAAGTTTTTTTTTGGTGCATAACCCGGGCTTTGATACCAGTCTAAGGATTGATATGCCCCCACAAGCGATGTCAGCGCAACAGAAGAAACAAAGTAAGTAAAAATACATATATAATGGCATCCCAAGCTAGGGGGTCGAAGTAATGCACAACAAAAACTAAAATACGAATAAACGGGTTTTAAACCGATTACAAGATTGGGGTTTTATTAAAGTGAAGGTGTATAATCACAACACAAGGAAAACCACACCAAAAACTTTGGCTTTTATTTTCGAACCTCACCTCAACATGGAGGGATTCGAATCAAACCACCGTAAGCTCCTAAAGAAAGAAGCCTCTACAAGGACACACCTCAAGCAAGTTCATACCTTTGAGCAAAAGATTAGCTAGATATATGCTTTAAGGAAATGGAGTCTGTGCAGTGAAAGGTGGAAGATAAGAAGAGCTACTAGAAGAAATATCTATGGAAGATAATCTTCTATAACTAATCTTCAAGAAGAAATTTTATGAAAAAAAGTCTTCAAGAAGCACAAGAGAAGCTAGAAGAAAACTTTAGAGATGAAGTACTAAGCTCAAAGCTTTCTTTCCTTTAAGTATTCATCAATAATGAAAGAAGAGCAAGAGACCCACTTATAATGGCCCCAAAATTCGGCCATATAGTGTTAAAGAGAGAAGAAGACACACATCTCCTCATTTTGGCAACTCCCATCTACAACACCATGTGTAAGAAAAGTAGTTTCCATTTTCTTCTTCTTTCCAAAAACATCACTATCAAATTTGACTAGCTTTGAATTTGAATCTTGTGACTTCATTTAATTAAGTCCAACTTAATTAAACTGGCTCCCAAGTCTTCCAAGACTTGTTAATTAAATAATCCTCATGATTAATTAATAGTGCAATTAGTATCTTGAATAAATTCTTGGATAATAATAATTTTCGTTAATGATTAATCTCCATGATTAATTAATAGAACAATTATTTTCCCAAGCCTACTAATTAAAATGTCTTCTACTTAATCAATTAATCTCATTAATCAATTTCACTTTAATCCTAAACCGGATTAATATTCACATAGCAATTGAACTTTCTTGAGTAAGTGTGTAACCCTATTGTAGGTTCGTTCATGTACTAGTAGTAGGAACACAACCCCGTTCCGCCTTTGCAATTTTCAGTGTTATATTTAATTAATCCAAGTATTTTAATCTGACCAAGAATTAATGACTGATTAATTCATGGCTTCTACAAATCAAGGTTAGTACTAGGCACGCGCCAAGAAGACCTAGCCATGAACGATTATTAGGTGACCTTTCCGCATTATGATTTTCACATAATTAAAATCCTTCCATCAAATATCCCGATCGAATCTAGGATTAGATGTCAGTTGAAATCCCAGTAACTCAATTCTATTTATATCAATCTAAGTGACATTGACCAATTTATCCATCAAGCAAGGAAACACTATGTTTCTTTATTGATACGACTCCGGTCGAAGGTTCTCATGGTCAATACACTGTGAAGTACATAGGATATGCGCTGATGCTAATGATCAGTGACAGATTCTTTCTTGGTACTCACATGCCTCCATACATAACCAAACTGGACCCAATATGCTGCACTTTATGACTCGCCTGGAATCGTGTGATAAATCTAAGTACAGTGGCCTTGAATCGTGTGACTCACATGGAATTGTGTGAAAGATATGGGAGAAACATCCTACGTTATTGGTATGAAGATACATCGAGAAAGTGAAAGTAGATTGCTAGGACTTTTCCAATCTAAGTACAAATCTTGAATAAATTTAGTATGGGAGATTCTAAAAAAGAATTTCTTCCAGCTAGGCATGGAATCCCTCTCTCTAAATCGATGTCCCCAAGGACACCTCAAGAAAGAGAGAGAAGTCAAAGATTCCCTATACTTTGGCAATAGGTAGCATTATGTATGCTATGCTATGTACTAGATCGGATGTGGCTTATGCACTCAGTGTAGTAAGCCAGTTCCAGTCAAATCTAGGGGAAGATTGTACTGTCATGAAAACGATACTAAAGTACTTAAGATCTCTTTCTGGTATACAACGGAGGAAAATTGGAACTAGAGTGTTACAGGGATTCTAGTTTCCAGTCAGACGTAGACGATCTTAAATCGATATCCGAATGTGTTTTTACTCAATGTAGGAACTATAAGATCGAAGTGCTCCAAGCAGGAGACGACGGATGATTCCACCACAGAAGCTGAGTATGTAGCTGCTGCTGAAGCGGCAAAAGAAGCTGTTTGGATGAGGAACTTTATCCATGAATTGCAGGTAGTTCCCTCCATTGTTAATCCGGTGCTCCTATACTATGATATCAATGGATCTATAGATCTATCAAAAGAGCCTAGGTCTCACCAAAGATCCAAACATATTCTTAGATGATATCATCTCATCAGAGAGATAGTGGAAAGAGGTGATGTTCAAGTATAAAGAGCCGACTCAGTGGAAAACGTAATAGACCCCTTCACCAAAGCTCTGAGTCAAAGTGTATTTGAAAAACATCTGGAAATGATGGGACTAAAGTACAAGAGCAACTGACTCTAGGGCAAGTAGGAGATTGATAGTGTTAGGTGCCCGGCGAGCCATTTATTTTGGGCTCTGCCATCTTAAATTTAAAACACTATGACAGTCTTGTTTTAAATATATTGAATATTTCTTTATGGTATGCTTCTTTATTGTTATAACTAGTGTTAGTATAGATAAAGATCCCATGGATTACATATGGTTAGGAGAGCATTCGGGATACATATGAAATGCTCTCAAAGACCGTAATCCTAAATACTGTTCCAAGTCATAGAGGCTGTGAGATGTGGGATATCACTGTCCTCGTCAAGAATTTTTCATGCATGTAACTCTCCCAAGAGGTCGACGAGTTCCTTTGTAGATAGCTTCTATGGCAATACAGTATGACTTTGATTATGGAATTGAATGGCCCTGCTGAAGGACTCCTATTTGGTGCTGTCGAACATGGAGTCCTTGGGTTTCGTAGTGTGAGATTAATCCTTAGACCTAAGATGTAATATGGAAAGGATACTATCCACTATGCTTTGATATGCATGTGCACTCCAGGAGAGTCATACAATGTGTATGTTGGGTATAGTCTGATAGTGCAGCGGATCAAATGGCAGTCAGAGAGAGATTCCTCTAGGGTCACGGGTACCCAGTATTTCCTATGTTGTTGCGAGAATCTAAATGATTGATAAAAGCTTTTGATCAAAGCGATTGTCTTTTGAGAGGGATTGGTGGTCCCGGATTAGAAGACTGGATCATTAGATGTCACAACACAGTCATAGTTTCTAAGGTTATTAGGGTTCAACTGTCGCCATACCCTAGACCACAGACAGAAAACTGATGAAGGGATTCTACTCACAGAACGATCATAACTCGGATATGTTTGTTTTTCATCGTCGACATCTAGGAAGTTGTGGCGATGTTGCTAGATATTAAACCACGATCAATAGGTGGCTTAGACTAATTGGGTGAAATTAATACATGGTCTAGTTTATTATTTAGAATAATTAATCTAGCATGAGGGGACTTATTGCTAGTTAGTCAACACACATAACTTAGTGTAATATCTATTGGCTAGTTAATTCATTATGAATTAATGGAGGACTTAATTAATTGGATTTAATTAATCAAGAAAAGGAATTAATTTAATGGGATTATTTAATTGTCCTATAATTTAATTGTAAAATATTAAATTGGGAAGGACTAATTAATTAATAAAGAGAAAAAAAATAAAATAAAATAATATACACACACACACACACATGTGCATGTGTGGGGTGTATATGTGTATGTGTGAATTTGGTGGAAAGATTTATCTTGCTCACCATGTTTGTAAATATATATATTAATGAATATCCTATAAATATATTTAGTAGGATCTTTAATGGGTTAAGGTAACTAATGAACAAGCAGGAATGATCCTATTTGATATATGTTAGGATATTAAGAGATAGGGTAATATCTAGTTAGTTGGAAAGAGTCCAACTATTTAAGGAGAGAGAATAATATATATATATATATATATATATATATATATATATATATATATACAAAATACATTCCTCTCCCTACTTTTTAGGGGAGAGAGGCGTGTATGTGATTTTAGGGTTTTACCCTAGGTGGACTATAAATATATATGTGTTCCACCTCTTTTAAAAGTAATGAAGGATTTTGATAGAAATAATACAAGTCATTTTTCTCTTATTCTCTCCCAATTTTTCTTTCACATTATTTCTTCAAATTCATAATTCCAAACTCTTTTTCCTCAAATAACCAAGATTCGATATCTCCTCAGTAGCACTGCTAGAGATAATTGAGGGTACGAGATAGGGCGTGGATACATCTCAGAGACGCAACGCTTGGGGCGTTAGGGCAAATCCAAATTCGAAGATTGTAGCAAGGAGTAGCTTAAAAAAACGTTGCTTCTTTAAGGTCTACAAGAGGTAAACGTGAGTAAACTTGCTCCTAGAATAGTTTTGAATTTGATGGGACCATGTCCAACTAGCCCTAATTTCGGGGATGCCGCTTTAATTTTTAAGTTATATGTTTTCCGCTGTGCCGGTGTCCCCGGGTTTTGTACCGATCCCAACATGTTGAGCACCTCATTCATCCAGATCAAGTACTCAAAGCTATTATCTAAGTTATCTTTATGAAAACAAGTCTAAGAATTCAAGAAAAATTTCAGGGTCTATTCAACAACCCCCCCCCCCCCCTCTAGACCCTTACTTATGCCACTTGGGACCAAGACTAATGGATTAAAAATAACTAAAGAAGGAGGATTGAAAACATAAATAAACTAAAAGTAATGCGTAGATAAAATATTGAAAACAAGATAAGAATGGAAAGATAGCGAAAAAAAGATAGCGATAGAAGAGAGCAACTAAGACACATGTATTGGCATAAATTAATCAATTTTCATTATAAACATGTTCTCATATTATTAGACTAATGTTGTTGAGGTGGGATTTTTCTTAAGGTTGTGTTTGGATGGGTGGATTTGGATTTGGCAAGGGATTTGAAATGAATGGATTTCAAACTCCTTGGATTTGAAATCCACACCATTAGAAATCCTTTATTTGGCTATGTATATAGATTTATTAAAGCATTTCCAAATAAGTAGATTCAATTTCATTGATTGGCTATAAATCCTAGATCATTTGAAATCCTTCAATATTTTATTTGATTTTTTATATAATTAATTGTTAAAGAAATATTACACTATGCACATTTACACATACTACACACATTTTACACACACTACACACTTTTTACACACTCTGCACATTTTTTACACACATTCTATAAATGCATACTAACAATAATAAAGTACAAGTATATTTGAGCAAATAAGAAATCATATAGTACCATTTGTGAAATATGGGTTATTACATAAGGGTGATTAATTAAATTAACATTATATATAAGCATATATATATAAGGGTGATTAATTAAATTAACACTATATATAAGCATATATATATATGTATATATATATATTGTGGTTGGGTGCAATTTTAGCAGTCCATAAAAGGTTAAGATCAAACCCAATTGCAAAAATACAATTTTTTTAAAACTCATCCCGAGACCAACTCATCAAATTGCCAACCCGCTATTTACAGTGCAATTTGGGTTGGAGCAGTTTAACGGTTTGGTTGAACACCCCTATATGCAAGGTTGTTTGTCTATTTTTTTTAAGAACGTTCTTATTCCCTTTAATTTAAAGTTATTGATGGTATTTTATTAGTCTTTCGCGTACATTGATATAATGAATAGTATAAAGGAAAAATTTCACACAGACCCTCTCACTTGTTGTGTAATTACCAAAACTCCCTCTCACTTATTAGAAATTACCAACATACCCCCTTAAGGAGTCTATTTGTAAGATTTATAGGGGTAAATTTATAAGAATTGTTAAACACAGAGGGGGTGTAATTGTAAAAAATTCTTTACATGAGGAGATGTGTTGGTAATGTTCAATAAGTGAAGGGGGAGTTTTGATAATTACATAACAAGTGAGGGGATCTGTGTGTAATTTTCCCTAATATAATTGATCGTTTCCATAAAAGAAAACTAAATTTTGAGCCAAATTGAGTCCCCAATATTATGAGATATTGCTTTGATATCCCAAAAATAGTGTGGTTATTTATCTATTTTTATAATAGATGATATATTGGTACAATGAAATTGATCAATTTTCATTTTTCACTCATCCATAAATATCATCAAGTATATAATGAATTACATGCTATTCCAACAGACTTATCAACCACAAAAGTAATACTTCTAATCAAATATCCTTTGATAGTCTTGTATCTTATTGCCACAAAAGTAAAATCTAGAATTTTAGCAGATAAATTTCCTCACTATAAGTTGCTATCAGGCAAACAATCAAGCAATTGCGTATGATCTGACAAACATATACAAATTAAAAGATATGGAGAAGAACAAATAAATCAAGGTATAACACAAATAAACAAATACAATAATAGGTTCGTGCCGCAGGAAAAATAAATTGAAAAATCAGAAAAAGGACCAAAGTGAGACATAAAATCGAAAAAAGGGATCAAAATCAAATATAAAAACTTAATCTTACCCTTTTACCCTTAGGTGACCGGCTTGTGTAGTACATACGATGGGTTCCCGTTTAAACTATATCGAAAAGGACTAAAATGAGATGAAATTAAACTTTAAGAATGATAGCGTAACAAATTTAAGTTTATAGACGTCAATGAGACAAAAGTAATAGTTTAGGAATTATAAATAACATTTCCCTGTATAAACTCCATGCATATTATTTACATTTGATGTGCATTTATAATAGACTACAGACATAAAATATTAAAATATAAGAAAATGATAGACCTTAATTTCAAGGATTAACTAGGAAAAATGTTCACGTGAACATGTAATGAAATACTAATCACACCAAACGTCTTTTCAATACTTTAATTAGTGGAGGATGGTATAACTAATTAAGCAAACCATGTTCCATGTTAAATCATTAAAACTTATCCGTTAACCATTGACTCATGATCATCTAATTGCCGTCATTATCAAGATTAAGTATTGGTTAATTGACACGACATGTATTGCTATGGCGTATATCCTATTTTACACTTAGTATTGTTCAATTGAAAGTTTTGATGTATGACACGAGTTAATCGTATTGTTTTACATCCTTGTAATTTCCTATTTTTTAATTTGGAAACTCAAAACGTATATATGAAAGATGCTATCGGTTGAGTTACAACGTTTTTCATCAACTACAGTCTTTAATGGACCACCAGATAATTCAGCTGATTTACCAATGGAATAATAGTCCAATAGTAGGAGCTAATGTTCCCGCTACACAAAGTTAGGTGTGAAAGTGGCCATAACACAAACCCACTTAAGAAAGTCTGACATGATCTTGGATGGTGAACATGTTCATCGAATCACTATATACTCTATTCATGTTGAATTGATGGGCTTGCCCAACGTATAATAGTTATGGTTCAATTCAGATATTCACTAACATCAGAGGATTCTAATAATTATGTCCAGAGAGAATTACTATACAAGTCGACCATTCCTAATTTTTATTTAGTCGAAGGAGAAAAAGGTCATACACTTTGCCCCCTTTGAACTATATAGTATGTAACAAATACCTCTTAACTAATTTGATGGACAATTTGCCCCTTGTATAGAATATGCATTCCCATTAATACTGTTTACTATCTTGAGTTTCTTTTCTTTTCTCTTCTTCAATATGTTGCCCAAAAAGTACTAGTAGAACTCAAACACGCCATCAGCACAGCCACCCTCCTCTAGCTAAAGTAACGTCCACTCAAATCATCCTAGTTCTATATTGATCAACTTTGAATCAATTCAATACTTCGTGTATTGATCTAGTTCCAGGTACGAATTCTCATACAGATTGAGCTGGTGTTCAGTATACTGGGGACAAGCTAAGATTGATTAAAAAAAACCCTATACCTCACAAAGTTGCTTGATGACATGCCTATCGACCACCAAGAACGAACTACAGCTCGATTTCAGTATCATCTCTTGATTATACATCAATCTCAAATACAAGTTGTATCTCGTTCTTACTTCATTCAAAAATAGGAGTTAATTTAACCATAATCACTAATTAATTATATATACCTATTTTATTTCCTTTTGATAACTCTTGAATTTGACACGTTTGACCATTTTAAATTTGGTCCAGAGGTGACCGGATGTGGGTATAGATGAAAACAAGAAAAAAAACACGCGAAATATTTAGAAAGAGGGGGAAAAGAAAGAAAAATACATACAAAAATAAATAAATCAGTGAGCACATAAACGAAAATTGATTTTTACTGATAGGTTTTAGGGGAGTAAATGTTATTTAGAAAGTACTTAAATACACTCGATGTACAAAATCCAGTCGATGAAGCTAAATCACCAGCAGAAGATAGTGGATAATGACATTGCTTCACTTACACCTTTTAGTGTCTGTATAACCGGTTCATTTAAGTATTTTTGGTGTTGCCTTGTATGATTTAGAGGATATTTGTTTTATGTTTGATATAAACAAACACGAAATAAATGTTTAAAAGATTAAATGAAATAGTAATTTATGCGGTTCCATAATTGCCAACATGCACGGGAGAGGGGGAGAAAATTCCACTATTAATTAAAGAGGTACATAGTACAAAGAATGTCAAAAGTACTAACTAATTTAGACCCTAAATGGCTAAATTTTCTCCATATATATGGTGTACGATATTGTGGGACTTTATGCAAAACAGACTTTTTAATCTTGCATTTTCTGTTTAATTTGTGCCTAGAATCTTAAGACATCATAATTTAATTTTTTTTTATTATTACTATAATTGTAGTGAATCTCATAAGACATATCACAATTATGTTCTAATGTTTGGGGGAGGGAAAAAGTATTTTTTTTTCTAAAGGAGAAAGCTATGGGCAAAGTGTACTTTACCGAAAAGAGAAAAACAAAAGTTCTGTTGGTCTAACTTTATGTCGCTCCGGGACTAACTAGTCGATTCGATTAGTTACCATTTATTACGACTTTGAATAATCATGTTTGAATTGGTGATAAGTTTAATTTCGAGGGTAGTTGAAAAATCTTAAAGGTAGTTACTTTGAGTTAATATGGGATTAGTGTATTAATTATGCTATTATTTTATGTGCTCCGGACAAGGAAATTAGTCTTTTAGAAATGAGACATTGTTTATGCATGTTCAATAAAATTCAGAAAAAGAAAAAAAATACAGAAATTTAATTGTGAACAAATAACATGTTTCACTGGTGAAAATTTGATATTGCCATGTTTTTCTTTTTAAATTCCATACGAAGTGGATATCCTAAATATCTAATTCGACAATCCCGAATTGATAGTCATAATTTTGAGCCATAAAGACTCTATCTAGCTCCATAAAAGAGGGGAGAGCCACAACTTGTGGCAGCTTGTATTCGAACACAGGACCTCTCATATAAAGTGAGAGGTGGATACCACTAGACCAAAAGATCTTGGTTGATATTGCCATGTTAAGCGATAATGTTTTAGTTGTTGTTAACTCTCTCTCTCTCTCTCTCTCTATATATATATATATATATTCATTCATGAAAGCGAGGGGGGTTACCCAAGAAGTTTCTAGCCTGACATACCCAGGCTAATAGTCAAAATATGTGGTCAAGTTCGACCAATATTATCATCATCAAGAATATGAAGGATACGCTCATCAAGCGTAGTAAAATAAACTAACGGGGTGTATAACCCTAAGTTGGCTAACATGTCTGCCGCTCGGTTGGCTTCCCGCCAAATGCAGTTGATAGAGACCTCTCAGTCTCTATTCAAGACATCACGCATTTGTTGGATTAGCTCATAGTAATGGTGAGCTGTGGAGGCGTCCACAATGCTTCGGATAGCAGTCCGACAGTCAGATTCGAGAATAAGTTTTTTAACTCCGGTGCTCCATGCCATCTCTAGTCCCTCTACTATGGCTTGCATTTCAGCCTCTACAGAACAGCATGAGTCGATTCGTCCAGCAAAGCCATTCATCCCGTACCCATGCTCGCTCCTCAGGGTACCCCCAATTCCCACTAAACGGTCAGAATGATCTTCAGTGTGTGTCACCACCGCATCCACGTTTACTTTACAGTACCCGGGATTAAGCTTATTCCAACCAATATGCAATTGGAGTAACATTACATCCGGGTAAAAAAAAGTCCATTGTACAGTCCCGTCAATTCGTGAACGTAAAATATGTAGGACCATTGTAGGTGCCTCATTCCTTCCACCATGAATTAACTTGTTCCGAACCTGCCAAATGAAAAAAATAATCTCAGTAGACGCTAGAAACCAGTTGTCACACCAATCATACCTATTTTCTGCGTGAGAGAGATTCCAATCCACCTAGCTTTTACTTGTGCCCGAGAAAACTGCGAGTGGTAATTCGGGTGGATTGTTGTCTACTATACTTTCCGCGCCCATAAACAATCACGTAAGGCATGCGGGTTGGTGTCCGCCGACTTGCAACAAATATCACAAGTGTCAATTTGCTTTATTTTTTGACTTTTCAATGTGGATTTTGCAAGAACACGCTCATGTCTAATTAGCCAAAGGAAAAAAACAATGACGATAAACTCCTTTAATTTTCCATATTCGGGAGCATTTTTTACTTTTGTCACTAGTGTGTGTTCCGGATAAAGCTTCATATGCACTTTTAACACTATATTGCCCATTCGTAGCAAACTATCAACATAGGGTATCTAAGTGTCCTTCTCATGCATCCAAATTTATCCCCTTAAGCAATGCACGCACATCATTGGGAAGTCAACATAAAGATATCCAATCCCACCCAACGCCCGGTGTCCAGTAACATTATTCCGAACACACCGTTATTTCGTGGTCTAGGTGGTGATCAATACGAGAGATGAGGGTCCCGCCCGCTAACCATTCATCTAACCAGAATTGAACTTTGTTCCCATTTCCAAGTATCCATTTGGTACTTGATCGGACAAGAGGGACTAAGTCCGATATACTCTTCTAGCTTTGAGACGTGGTATTACGTGAATGAGCTCATCGGTGAAGAATATATTCATGTCTAAGAACCTAGACTCACAACTTCGGTTCGTTAGTAAGTATCTGCTAACCTAGTTGACCCAAAAATCCAATATTTGTAAGCATTATTTTCTGGAGCCCCAGCTCGCCTGCCATTTTGGTTTTTACACACCGTATCCTAGTTAACAAGGTGAACTTTTTGCTCGGCATCCGAGCCGCCCCACAAAAATTTTCAGTTAGTTCTATCAATTGCCTCACATAATCCCAGCGGAAGTCGCATAGTCTGCATATGGTACGCCAGAATAGACTACGTGACCAATTTTATCAAGGTAGCACTGCCGGCAAGTGCTAGATGTTTCCATTTCCATCTTTGAAATTTCTTCCTTACACGGTCTAGAATAAATTCGAAATCTTTCCGCAAGAGACATACATGATTGAGGGGAACTCCAAGGTATCAACCTAAATTGTCTGTTTGCCCAAGTGAGGTTAGACGACCAATTCTCTGGTTTTCTTCAATTGTTACATTCTTGGAGAATAGAATACGAGATTTATGTCGGTTGACGTCTGCCACGAAAGGTCACAATAATAGCTTAGCATATTCATGTCCATAATAATCTGGTGTGTGGTGGCTTCTCCAAACAGCAGCAAATCATCCGCAAACATGAGATGGGAGATGCGCGGACCCGAGTGAGATGTGGGGACAAATTTCCAAGTCTTTTCCCCCACTGTCTTGTCAATAAGTGCCCTGAGTTTCCGGACACAAAAAACAAAAAGATAAGACGAGAGGAGACCCCCAGTCTTAGGTCTCGCCTCGGCATGAACCACTCCGTGACTTCTCCATTCCATAACAGAGAAAGCTGAGCTGTCGTAGTTAACACGACAGAATCTTATGTGTATACACAGCAAGTGTACTGGTCGTGTGTAGTAATAAAATGGATGTTAAGTCCGAGTTATTGTCTCCACAGGGACAACTACTATCTAAGTACTAAGACTATAGTATTACTCTTTTCTAAGTTAGATCGGTTGATAAGAGGTTTGATTTAACTATTTAGCTATGTTAATTAGTACAATTGTTGGTAATCAAATGAATGGAAGAGATGATCGGGTTATGATTCCACTCTGCTCTACTTTGGTGTTCATAAACTCTTAATTCCTCGGATTATTAGAAAGTTCTTGTTATGGCGAAACCCCCTAAGGTATTCGTTATTCAATCTCTTGTAATAACGAGCCTATACTAGTTAACAACTTCCTATATCTCTATAGCGAAGATTAAATTAACTAACATGCGTTAACGTTCTAGGGTTTCCTTGCTTACGAAGAGCCTACTTTCAAATCGGGTCGTCTTATCACAAAAAGCCACACAAAGCAATCAAATTCTATCTCTAGTCAATTGTACATTATGATGTTTGATTTTACGATCTTCCTTTATCTATCTCCTCTCGGTTTCAAGACAAAGCATTTCATCGAACACATGGTGATCGGGCAAGTGCACGAATTAAGTACAAAGATCAAACACGCAACAAGAATATAATTAATCTGGAAACGAAGAGTTCATTAAACACAAAACATCGCAAAGTGTTCACATAACCCAATCAAATAAGTATTTAGCTCAGAATCACGTTAGAAATACAAATCGTAATCATACAAGTTATACTAAAGAGTTGGAGAAGTGTAAGAAATAATGATATAACAACTCCCGAATAACCATAATGAAATCGACTCCTCGATGAATTCTCCATCGTCTTGCGAATCCAGATGTTCAACGAGGCGTTATGACCTTCAATCTCCTCTCGCAAGCCTTTTCTCCCCTTTTTGGAGTGTGTCTGTCACTCTAAGGCATGTTAGGGTAGAAATGACCTGAATGGTCTATTTATAGACAAGTCCGCTACCTCGAACGCCATGGCATTGGGTTTTGAACGCCGCGGCGTTCACTTTCTGCTTCCAAACGCCATGGCGTTGGTGGACGAACGCTGCGGCGTTCATCCCTTGCTGCTCCGGCCAATTTTGGTAAAATATGCATAAATTTCTCTAGCAATGTCGGAATATGATGATTCAAGTTTCTGTAGAATCCTAAGACAAAGATATACAACGTTCAAGAAGACACCAAATCCAAAATCAAACGTTAAAGATGATAAAATGATCTCACAAGTCACTGAATGAGAAAACTCCATCGTAAGATGTCTCTTCCGATGGCTTTTTCACCTCCTTCCGTACATATCCGATATTTGTCTTCAATATAAGAAATGTACCTTTGCTACTTATGTTTCCATTGGTGTACCAAGTGTGTAATTTGGAAGTGGGTAGAGAAATCTATTCCATAAACGCTAGCACTGTGCAGATAGTTTTTATCTTTATGCATGATTTACCTTCGATCCTTGTTCTTTTCCTCCAGATGTTATGTTATTCTATAAAATATGAGAAAACAATGGTCAAAGCATCATATGTGTTCAAATTATCAAAGAAACCATCAAAATCAATTTGCTAAACGGGGCGAATCGTGTATAACATTGGCATATATCAGTAGTGCATGCCATAATAAGCTTGACCCAAGTTTCGGGGAATCCAAGTTCACATAAGACATTTTCCAAAAACGTCCCATTAACTTTATCGTACGCTTTTCAAAATAAATTTTTGCCACAAAGAAACCTTTTTTGCCTTTACGATTACGCATATCATGAAGAACCTCTTAAGGTATAATAATGTTATCAATAGTTTGACAACCCTTGATAAAGCTACTTTGAGTTTGAGGGAAAAGTTCATTCATAAAGGTTTGAATCCGATTTGTTATGGTTTTAGTGATAATCTTTAAGCTTACGTTAGTAAGACTAATTGCATGGAATTGAGAAAGATGGTTAGGGTGCTTCTCCTTGGGGATTAAAACAATGCAAGATTTATTAAGAGAGGTATCGATGTTACTTGAGTGAAAATTTTCCCGGACCATGTGAAAAATGTCGTCACCGACAATGCCCCAACATCTTTGATAAAAAAGTGGTTGGATCCCGTCTGGTCCCGGTGACTTCAACGGGCTCATTTCCCAAAGAGCATGCTTGACTTCCTCTTTTATTACCGTCTTAGTAAGTTTCTATTAGGTGTATGCCCTCAATGCCTATGAAGAATTAGATTGAGTAGGGCTGTGATAAGTTATTTGTACAAACATTTATATGTTTCTATTTATAGAATAAAGTTTTTGATTTTGTTCATGTAAATCTAATGGCATTTAAGTGTGTTGAACAAATAAGCTCTTGAGATTTGAAGATGGACTTTCTACCTCTTATGGTTGAGAGGAGGCACTAGAAGAGTCAAGTTAAAAGATAGTTCGCGAGTTAAGGAATTTTAATTGGGCATTAAAATTCAACTCGTATGACACCTGCTTTAACAAGAAAGTGCCAGTCGAATATTGATTAGATAGTGGGAGCTGGTGTCATGAGTATAGTTAATAGAATTAACATATTTGAACTCGACTCACATTAATCCAATCACATGGGTATTTACTCTTTAACAGTCAATGATTGGCATTAAGATTGTGATAGTATGTGTGAACTTTAGACTTGCGGAGTTATTTACAATGTGCTTGTAGTATATTGGATATGTTATCAGAGTAGCTAGACCCATATCACTTGATAGGTAGTACGATTCAAATGGTGCATTCGACATTGTAAGATAACTGTCAATATGAGATTCACCGTCTAGATAGTAAACGAGTATGTGACCTGTACGATCATAAGTAATTGAGATTACAAAGTCTTTTTGCCAAAGCATGTAAATTAACTAGTGATGGTCACTGAGGGTAGTTTGGTAATTTCATGCTATTATGATTATTGAGTACAGCATCAAGTTCTATGAGTTTGACGTACCATGGGTCTTACTTGATTTGGACATGTCGGTGAAGAGTTTATACGTATATGGTAATCATAATCAACGTTCGTGATGACATGTTCATCTCGTATTCAATTGGGCTACGATTTAGTTCCACGGTGCTGGCTAGATGATAACCTTATCCTTTGGAATCCTTCCATTGCCAATTGAATCGAGCCTAGAGAGTCACGCTATGTGACGAAAATGAATGTTTTTCCATGCTAAGGGTATTTTGGTAAAATCAAATTAGATGTGATTGACTAACAAAATGGATGTCATGATTTAATTAAAGATATTTAATTAGATTAAATAATTTAATTAAATCATTTAATTCATAAATTAAATTAATTGGAAAATAATTAAAAAGTTGAATTAAATTAATTGAATACATTTTAATTGGATTAAAGTAATTAATTAAAAGTCAATTGGATTGGATTTGGATTTAATTAATTACACATGGGCTAAGATGGAACAAAGTCCGGAAACCCATTCTAATAAGGCCTAGCGGACGCTCCTCTTATTGAACCCAAGGATTTTTGTTTACTTGGTATAAGTTGTTAGTCAGTGTCAGAACTCTACACAAGTCACAATTCTGAATCTGACTTAGAGCCAAAGAAAACCTAGAGCAAAAGAAAGACAAAAAATTCCCTCTTTCTCTCTCCACCTAGACGCCGCCACCATTGTTTCCAGGGAGGAGATTGGAGCTTTCTTGGAGATTTTTCTTCTGCGTGATAATCTAGAGGTAGGAGTCCGGGGCTGCTGCTGATTGTTAAATTTTTGCCATCAAGAGGTAATTTGATTATCCACTTTCGTACATTTCTTTTTGCAAATTAATATCTGAAACATCGTGTTGGATTTCTGGAGTGATTCAAATTAAAAATTTTATCCGCTAAACCGAATCACAACAGTTTCGTTATTTGTTGATTCTGTAACTTCGTAAATCCCTCAATGTAAGAGTATTGTCTCGGCTCCAGGCCCGCGCTATAAAGATCTTGGTAGAAAGCAACCGCCATCAATTTCAGAGCCGAGGAGTCCGTCTCCAATTATCCCGTGTCCCTCTGAAGAGTTCTGATTGGGGCTTTATTCTGCTTCGTTCTGCGGAAAGATGGGAGAATTTTGTATTCAAATCCTCTGCCTACAGTCACTTTATTCTCGCTTTTTGTTTCCAGAGGAGTTCTTCTTTTCGTAATGTATCGTGATATTGAGCTTGCAATTTGACCTCCAATTTTCGAAGGGAGCTACGAAAATAGGTGCTTTGAGCTCTCTGAATACCCACAATACGTGCCACTAATTGCTTTTTCCACCTAAACATGTTGCCTAAGTAGTTTAATTCCAAGTAAAAGCCTCGTCCCGTGTATGCCTGATCTGAGCGGGCAACCCAAGCCATCTGTTTTGACCCAATGGCGCGAAATCAGTTCCTTGAAAGTCGAGTGCGTGAACTACGCTATCTGAAACCTAAAGTACTCATTGTTCCTCTTTGCTGTTACAGTGGTATCGAGAGCTAGCAAAAGAAGTGAGTGATCCAAGACAATTCTCGGTAGGTGAGAGACCGTAGTTGTGGGGAACTCAAGACGCCATGTCTCGTTGCAAAGGTCACGACGAAGTCTTTCTTGTAGTTGAGAATTCCTTCCTTTAGCCTAAGTGTAAGAGGTACCCACAAATTTCAGATCAATCAGGCTACATTTGTCCACACAATCTACAAAGGCATTGCATTAATTGTAATCTACGAGGCCGCTCTTTGTTTTCTCCTCTTGATCAATGATGACACTCAATACGCTAGCAATAACCCAAGATACCAAAACATGCGGTTCCATATGAGTGATGTGGTCCTACAGGTGATTTCGTGTTTCCACTTGCGGACTGGTATGCACAACTGTCAATACCCAATGCGCATCACTAGGGCGACGAACAATGGATGTTATGCTCTGATCATTTGCTTCAAGAATTTCCAAAGCTACTTCCGCGGTATTCCAAAAGATCCAAATCCCCCCGGCAAAACCCGAGCTTCAACTTTCTCCACTTTATCAAAATGGTTTTGTCGTAGGATATCATCTGCTTTACTACCGTGAACCTGTGGTTCAACTGTTAGGAATCCTATGAACGAAAAACCCAGCGGAAATAAAAAGGATTCCTAGAGTCGAATCACTTTAACGTAGGTTTGATGATTTTCAATAATTTACGAAAATGTAAACATAATCAAATACCATATTGATTGGTTTATTTGCAATTCGCGTAACACGAACTCTGATGAATTCCTGTCTCTAAAGACTCATGTGAAAACAAGCCTTCGAAAGCTCCTTGGGACTCTCCTTTGATGATGGTGGACGGCTAGCAAGAGTAGAGGGGAGAGGATTTTTCTTTTCTTTTTGTGTATTGTGTACTAGGGTTAGGTTTAGCTTGATTGTTTGAGGATTAAATAATCTTCAAACCCTAAGCCTAAGTGGGGAGTCTCCCAGGCCCCTAGTGGATGTCCATGATGGGCTAAGTTAGCCCAGTCAACTTAGTCCATCTTTTAATATATATATTTAATTCAAATCCAATCTAAATAAATATATATGCATAAAATTAATTCCAATAATTAATTAAATTCAAATTATTTAATCTAATTAAATATTTGAATTATTTATTTACCAATTAAATCAATCCGTCCTATTTAATTTGTCTTTCCAAAAGATAAATTATTTACATAAAAAGATATCATGCTTATTTCTTATAGCTCGACTCTTCAGCTTCGTCTCGATTGGCAATGGGAGGATACCAAAGGACATGAGTGTCACCTAGCCAGTCCCGTGGAATCACATCGTAACCCATCGAGTACGAAATGATTGCATCATTTACGAACCTCTCGATCATAAATACATTATGAGTACAAGACCTTCAGTGATGTATCCCGATCAAGTGAGAGTCATGGTTTATGTCAAACTCACAATACTTGATACTGTGTATCAGATCATAGCATAATGAAATTACCAAACTACTCTCCGTGTCTTACACGAGTTAGTTTCATTGCTTTGGCCTAAGACTTATAATTTCATTTGCCTATGATCGCACAGGATACTTTCTCGTTTACTATCGAGATAGTGAATCCCATCTTGGCGATCACATCACAAGTGCTACTTGGCTCATTGAGATCGCACTTCGAGGTTGGCCCCACCAAAGAGTGATATGGGCTTAACTACTCTAGTAACAGATTCAACAACATAAGTACATTGATCGTGACCCCTCAGGTCCGAGGCTCACGCATGCTATTATGATCAGTAATCCGATCATTGATAGTCATTGAGTAAATACCCATGTGATCGGATTACTACGAGCAGTGTTCGAATATGTCAATTCCATTGGTATATTTATGACATGTACTCTCTGTTAGGAATCCTAGATCGAAACACAGCAGAAATTAAAACATGCCGAATTCCTAAAGTTGAATCACTTTATGGTTGTTGATGATTTATCATATTTCAAGAATATTAATTAGAAAATCGAATTACCTTGCTTCAAGTGTGATTCGATTCTTGATCTACAATCTACACCAGCAATCCCCGGGACTCCTGTCTCTAGAGCTTCACGCGAAGTAAGCTTGAATTCTCCGGATTCCTCTCTCCTTGAAAGATGGCTAGGCAGAGAAGAGGAGTAGGGGTTTTCTTTTTTGTACGTGTTAGGCGGATAAATGAATTCTACTTTTACCTAGGAGTTTGAGGATTAAATAAATCCTCAAATCCTAAGGCCCATAGTGGGCGCCTCATAGGGCCCTAGTGGACGACCCAAATGGGCTAAGTTGGTCCAGTCAATTTAATCCATCTTTTAATTAATTAATCTAGTTTAAATTCAATTAAACACATTATTAATTAATTCTTTTAAATTCAAATAATTAATTAATCTAATTAATTTAATACTTGAATTATAGATTTAATTAATTATCATTTAATCTGATTAAATAATTAATTAAATCAATTCGTCCTTTTATTTAATTCGTCCATCCAATGACAAATTACCAAAATGCCCTTACAACGAATACATAAAGATATCCCGCTTACTTCTTATAGCGCAACTCTTTAGGTTCGTCAGGACTGGCAATGGGAGGATACCAAGGGATGTGGTTGTCACCTAGCCAGTTCCGTGGACCCACATCGTAGCCTAATCGAGTACAAAAATGATTGTGTCATTACAAACCTCTAGATCATAAATACCATATGAGTATAAACCTTTCACTGACGTATCCCAATTGAGTGCGAGTCATGGAATATGTCAAACTCACAAGACTCAATACTGTGCAATAGATCATAGTAAGATGAAATTACCAAACTACCTTTCGTGTTCCACACGAGTTAGTTTATTTGCTTTGGCCAAAGACTTGTCATTTCATTTACCTATGATCGCACAGGATACATTCTCGTTTACTATCGAGACAGTGAATCCCATCTTGGCAATCACCTCACAACTACTACTTGTCTCATTGAGATCGCACTTCGAGGTCGATCCCACCAACGGGTGAATCGGGTCTAACTACTCTAGTAACAGACCCAATGCTACAAGCACATTGATCGTGATTCCTCAGGTCTAAGACTCACGCATGCTATTATGATCAGTAATCCAATCATTGACAGTCACCGAGTAAATACCCATGTGGTCGGATTACTACGAGTCGTGTTCGAATATATCAATTCCATTGAAATATCTATGACACAAGCTCTCACTATCTAATAGTGTTCGACTGACACTCCTTGTCAGAGCATGTGTCATACAAGTCGAATCTTAATGTCCAATTAAGAATCCTCGATTTGCGAACCCCTTTAAGTGATCAATTACTAGACTCTTCCAGTGCCATATCCTTATTCTATAAGGAGTGGAAAGTCCTCCTTGATACACATGGACTGTTTGTTCAATACTTGTTAATGCTATACGGATTTATATGAACAAAGAGATAATTGCCTTTCTATAAATAAAATAAAATTATTTATACAACATAATGAAGTGCCCTATATAATCTATTTCCTCGTTGGCATCGAGGGCACACACCTAACAATATCCCACTTGCACTCAATGCCAATCACTATAGTATCTAATACCCATCTTGTCAAGATGTCGATCTAGCACCACCTGCGATAACAGCCTGGTGAGTGGGTCAGCCACGTTGTCCGCTGAGGTTATTTTCTGCACGGCAATGTCGCCTCTTCCAACGATCTCTCGAATGATGTGATATCTTCTCTCTATGTGTTTGGATTTATTGTGAGACCTTGGTTCTCTAGCTTGCGCGATGGCTCCATTGTTGTCACACCATAGTGGCAACTGTGGATCCACACTAGGAATCACTTGAAGTTCTGCCATGAACTTCTTGATCCAAACAGCTTCCTTGGCAGCCTCTAAGGCAGCCGCGTATTCAGCCTCAGTAGTGGAATCGGCAGTTGTGCTTTGCTTGGAACTTTTCCAAGACACTGCTCCACCGTTGAGAGTGAATATAAACCCAGGAGTGGACTTTTGGTCATCGATATCAGATTAAAAATCTGAAATGGTGTAACCGTCCACTTTCATTTCTCCATTCCCATATATAAGAATCATATCCTTAGTCCTTCTCAAGTATTTCAGGATACATTTCACTTTAATCCAATGCTCTTTACCTGGGTTAGCTTGAAACCTACTTACTACGCTTACTACGTAAACAAGCTCCGGTCTCGTGCATAACATCGCATACATGAGACTTCCTACCACTGAGGCATAGGGTACAATGCTCATCTCTTTTCGATCCTCCTTACTTTGAGGACTCATGGACTTAGAGAGATGAATTTCATGTCTCATGGGCGAATGACCTCTCTTACAGTTTTCCATCCCAAATCGCTTTAAGAATTTCTCTAGGTAGAGGGCTTGGGAAAGTCCTATCGTCCTATTCGCTCTATCCCCGTAGATGCGAATTCCAAGGATGTAGGTAGCTTCTCCCAAGTCTTTCATGGAGAATGTGCTAGAAAGCCATGTCTTGACCTCAGTCAACGAGCCTGTATCATTCCCTATAAGAAGAATGTCATCCACGTATAGTACCACGAATGATATCTTTCTCCCACTGACCTTTTTATAGACACACGGTTCATCTTCATTTTTTATGAAGCTATAGCTTCTAACTTCTTCATCAAATTGAAGATTCCAACTGCGAGAGGCCTATTTAAGTCCATAAATGGACCTATTTAGTTTGCAAACCTTATGAGAATCTGGATCTGGTGGTCCCAAGTGGCATACGAAAGGGTCTAGAAGGGGGGGGGGGGGTTGAATAGACCCTGAAGTCTTTTTCGACTTCACAAATTTTCGTATCATTTTAGAAATTTGAACGCTTGGAAAAACTGAGCGCTTGGGTCAGACGCTTCAGAATAGTTAACTTAGACTTAGTGATTTCAGCAGTTTACCAAAGTAGGGTAACACTTAGATCGCTTAATCAGGGTTAGCACAGCGGAAATAATGTTTAGCGTTCTTTTAGTTGAATTAATCGCTTTGCAATTTTACTTGTCTTTTTCAGAATAATATGAAGTGAATAATATAAGACAATAAAATAAATGACACAATAATTTGTAAGGTTCACTGGGTGATGTAATCCCAGCTACGTCCTTCTTGTCCTTTTTCACTTGGATGAAATTACTATGATGATTATCAAAGGATCACACAGAAACTTCTACAAAATAGTAATGGATGAAAATGATCTTGGGCTCCTTGATCACACAGACTTCAGCACCAATGAAGATCGTCTTCTTCAAGCTTCTCTCAATCAGAAATACTGCCTGAAAGGTTTCAACAACTTTTCTCACTCAGATGAAAGGTTGAGGTTTATCACTAGGGTTTTGTTTGTTTTAAAGAAGATCAAACAACTTGGAATATCTCAGTTGGAGTTTGGATTTCTTCTTGGGAAGATATTTGAGATATTTGTGACTGTCTGGAATGTAGATAGAAAGCTTGAAAGGTTTTGGCTATGAAGTTTCTAAGCTTTTTCCAGAAAGAATGTACGTAGGATTTTTGGCAATAATTTCTCGTATATTCTTGATGTTGTTATCTATATTTTGATTTTCTGGAGTAAGGTATTTATAGGCAATTTCTTGGGATCTGTCCGTTGGACACATGTAGGAGCGTGCCTTTCACGTAGCGCGTGATTGTACCTAAAATCTGACATTCCTGAAAATTCGTTGGAACCGATTGGACGGGAGCAGCTAAAACTCTGAAAGTTCTGACAGTCTGGTCAAAAGGAGGCTTGTCCACAAGTCACAGTAGCTTATCACATTTAATGCTCTTATCAGGCATTTAATGCAATTTGAATTTATTTCCCATTGGAAATAAATGTCCGTTGAATGATTGCATTTAAGTCCTTTATGACTTGAGGATTTATTTCAGGTGAATCTTCTATAAGTCGCTTGAGTATTTGAACGCTTGATTCATGAATCCTGAACTGCGGTCTCTTATCGTTTGACAGGCGCTAAGAAGGAATCTTCATCTTCGGTTGACTTCAGACGCTGGTCTTCAACTTCTTCTCAAATAGACTCACCTAGAATTCTATTATTGATTCAGTCGCTAAGACTTAGTCTAAAATCTATGAGGATAAAAATTACAAGCCTAAACAAAATTACAAACTCTTTAAACGCTTTATACAATGATCTATGAAAGCATAAACTTACACTTTATTTGGGGTCTAACATTGAATCCTATCTTGTCATCATCAAAACATCTAACATGAAATTTCCTAACAATTTCCCCCTTTTTGATGATGTCAAGACTTGTAACTCTTTTATAATTTTTAAGAGTTAAAAAAAGAAAAGGCCCAAAGGAATATAAGTCAGCGTTTGAAAGGTTAGTAATGTTAGTTAAAGTTAGGTTGGCTTCAACAAGTTGTTTCAGCAATAAATCATTCATATATATTGAAATGAAGCATACATGATTTGTACTGAAAAGAATAAGAAAGAAATAAAATACGCAAAAACATTTATTTCTTCTGTCGCTTTGCTCTTTCTTCGCCTTGAAGAACTTCTAACGCTAGTTCTTTTAAGATTCGATCAATGTCGATCATAGTTGTATGCTGGACTTCATCATAGTCATGCCTGCGGAGTCTGGCGCTTTCATTTAGCTCTAACAACCTTTCCTTCCAATCCCTTGGTGGAATGCCAAGTTCTCGAATCAGATCATAATATATATCTCTTTGATGGTCATTTGACGGTCTCCAATTTACAGGTCGTTGTAGCGGTCCGGCATAAGCATGAAATCCCATACTCTCTAAGAAGTCGGGGTCCAACTGGGGAAGAGCGTATTTTCCGAGATAATACCTTGGTTTTCGTTTCTTGGATAGCATTCTCTTAATGCTTACCAGTTCATCGAACATCGAATGCCAATGTTTATTATCCGTCTTGGAAATCGCTTTGGTCTTTTCTTTACTTTCCCCCTTCTTGACTTCATCAAGGGACAATTTTAGATCAGCGACATCGCGGCGCAAAAGTCTAACTTCTTCGACTAGAAGAGCAATCTGTTGGGCGACACTCTGAGCGACGGCATCGGATGAAGCGTGTCTGTCCGCATCGGCCGAAGCGCTCTGAGCAAGGTGACGATTGAATTCAGAGGAGAGCTCAGCGATAAGAGGGGACATGCTTTCCATGATAGCAATGGTGCTGTAATTTGAAGCGTTGGCAATGTCACGGCTTCGCGTATCAGACATTAAGCGAGTCTGTCTGTCAGCGGCTTCAGAAAGCTTGGAGCAGGAACCTTCGATGTGGTGAAGCGAGTTCCGTACAGCCTTTCTGAAATCTCGGGCCTCTAAATCACTGTCTGAATCTGAATCCGAAGAAGGACGCTCTGGGGACGGGAGAAGTCCGTAAGAACTTGAAACTGCAGCCTTGCCTTTGTTTTTATCTCTTAGGAGAGGTTCTACAGGCGCTTGAGCAATTTCAGCGTGCACTTCTTCAATTTCGTGATCCAAGGTAGAATCAGCAATCGCTGGGGGCTCGACTACTGGGGCGCTAGAAGAATCTGGCAAGGAAGCCTCAGGAAGTTGAGCGACTTCCGCAGTAGGAGCAGAATCTTCTTCCAGAATTTGGATTGAGGGAGGAGAAGGTTCTCTAAGGCCAATAGCCCAGAGGGGGCCAAGGGCTTCCATCACATGTCGGGGACTGATCAGGCTAGATTGCGGGATAAAGAATATAGCGTCTTCACGCTCGTCAGTACTTAGTGCAAGTTGCACACCTTCTGGTAAAGCAATCCCTGATGTATATTTGTTGAAAAAGTCCAAAATCAACGGCATGAACGCTTGAGCTGCTTCTTGGTCCACTGGCCTAATCAGCGAGCTCATCTTGGCCACTTGAATATTCTGTTCACTGAAGAGCACAGGGTGGAGAGTATATCCTCGGAAATCGTTTAACCCTGAATAGTGATTGAAACTTGTATCCAACGCCTGGACATTTTCTATCACTGCTCTCATATCTCGGTGGAACTCAGCAAACTCAGCGTGTTCTGTTGAAGTGTCAACACGAATCTGACTCTGGCCTTGAAGAACTGGTTGTTTACTTGACGAAGCGTCTTCGTTGAGGTCAGGGAAGATTCGTTGAACAAAGTCTGCACGAGGATGCAAAACGTAGTGTCCGCCCTGGCTGAATAAGGCGAGCTGCTGGCGAATGTAGCTTTCGATTGGCTGTCTGTATCGTGGCAAAGTGCTAACATTCCCGGCAATTATCTGACGCTGTTGAAGCAAAAAGGTGGCAAATCCTCGGCGTCTGTATTCTATTCCAAAATTAAACAGGAATGGATATTTGACGAGTTCATCAAGGGTGTAGAAGTGAAGAACGAACTCTTCAGCCCATTTGGCTGCATCCATCATCCATCGTTTTCCAAGTTTGTTCGCTTTGTTTTGCTCTTTTCTAGCTGCTAGGAATTTCTCGAAGCGTTCTGTTTCATCATCATAGTCTTCAGCCCATAATCTGGCAAGATATTCACGAGCCTCATCTTCAATCCACGAGTTGACCGGATTTGGGCGCTCCGCAACAAGCGAGCCTTTGCCTTTCCAGAGTTTGAGTGGATTAGGAGAGAGAGCGTTCTGGGGAGACTTGACAACGGAGGGGAGAGCAGAATATCCTATCTTATTGAGATCTTCCTCATCAGGATTTTTGTTCCAATCACCCATGTGTGGGTTCTTGAAAACAATCTTGCTTGGGCGCAGAGGATAAAAGGACTCGTCCGAGCGACCGGTTAGAGTGAATCGCTGTTGATCAAGGTCAGCTCTATTGAACACTGGACGACGAATGTACTCAAAGCGAGATTGAAGTCTCTCTAAGTCATATAGTCCTAGATCTGCAATACGCTCGAAAAACTCAAATTTCTTGGTGTTGGACATATCGGGCCGATGGAGAGTGGTTTGAAAGTTTATTTCCAACTCGGCAAGCGTTCGAGCGTCACGTTCTCTGGCGGCATAATAAAATTCAACGTCTGGATGATATCCGTGCGGGAAGAAATCAATGACACGAGGAGGAGGTCCGGTTGGCGTAGGAACAAGGGCAATAGCTTCTGTTGGAATGGGGGCCACTTCTATCGACCGCTCAGCGTTTAAAGTTGCTTCACTCGCTGATGAGCTTTCAGCGTCAGGAAGAACTTGGGATGCTTCTTTAGCAATATTCACAACAGTTGCCATGTCCACGTCTAGTTCAACTGGAATCTCCGAGAGAGGAGGGGCTTCAGCGATTGGTTCATCATGAGCTCCGTCATGAGCTGAAACATGTAAGCGATTGAGAAAAGCAAGCAGAAATTCCTACTGAGTAGAAATTTGCAAGGAAAATACTACATCGCTTACCCTGAGGACTATCATCGACTGTCTTAGTCGCTTGATCTGTTTCTTGGACAAGTTCCTCAGGCTCCTGAACTTCTTCTTCGGGTTCCTGAACATTGGGAAGCCTTTCAGATGGAGAAACGGCTTGAGGATCTGAGCTGATTTCGGGAACAGCGTCAGAGACGGAAGCACTCACTGACTCTCTAAGCGCTGGATTTGTGGGAGCGCTAGAAGATACTGCGGGAGTGGGAGTAGGAGTACGCCTTCGTGCAAGCGGTACTTCTTCTTCCACTGCTGTCTCTTCTTCCTCAGGAACGGAAAAGAAAAACGCTGGAGGAGGAGAAGGAGACTTAGGCGAGGGAGAAGGAGAAGGGATCTTTTGTTTCTTTTTGGGTTCCAGCTTCTTCTTCTTCAGTTCAGGCTTTTGCTTCTTTGCGGGCTTGGATGGCTAAGCGACTTTGAGAATGATCTTTCTCTTAGGTCGCTTGACCACCACTTCTTCTGATGATGATGATGAAGAAGACGCTTGATCTTCATCATCACTACGAACAACACGCTAATCTTTTGGAACCGCTGCTCCGCCAGGTTTCCGCGGGTTAAGAAGCTCGCTTATCATTTTCTTGCCATAAAACTTGGTCGCTGGGATCTTTTTCCCAGAAACTTGCGTATATCCGCTAGAGCAGAGAATACGACTTAGCAAAATCCCGTAAGGCTTGGGATTAACAGACTTAGCCATCGCTGCTTTGAAGCGATTGAACACGTAAAGAGACCAGTTAACTTTTAACTTGGTCAGGATGGCAACCATCATCTTGTATTGAATGTTAGTGATTTTATCGAACGTCCCTTTTCTGCATTCAATAATCTTTGAACATATGTCGGCGAGGATGACATATTCGCCTTTCATATCGTTCTTCTTGAGGTTGGGCTCGTAGGCGTTGTGAACATCTTCTTTCTTTATCACGTCCTAAACTTTGGTAGCATCGCCGAGATTTACACGTTCTACCTCAATGCCAGTATTAGGCAGAACAAGTAATGAAGAAACCAGAGAAGGAGTGAGAACAAAGGTCTCTTTTGCAGAGGGGAAGACGCAGGATATGGAATTTTCGTCTTCAGAAATTTGACCATTGTAGAAAAAGTGGAAAGATTCTTCTTCAAAGTAGTTGAAAGTAGTAGTAAGCATGCCTTTCAAACCAGATTCTTGAACGAGTGGAAGAATCGTTCGAAGAGGGAAGTTCTGGTTATTAAAAAGATAGTCCCAGTTAACCAAAAATCCGGCGTTAACTGTAACTGGTTTAGTTGCTGTCTTGGAAGATTTTGAAACTTTGGGTGCCATTGCTGAAAGTTGAAGCTTTTGAAGAAAATAGAGGAGTTTTTGCCTTTGGAGAGAAAAAGCTTTTACAGTAGGAAAGATTGGAAGGGATAAAGGTTTTCTGTAAAAGTCTTGGTGAGTTTAAATAGAAGGTGAAAGTAACTCCTCAATTGACAGATGAATGACACGTGTACAGAGGTTAATGACAAAAGGAATCTGAACCGTGTACATTTAATTTCGGATGTCAAAAAGTGCGGTAAAGTAGGGTACTATAACATTTTTCAGATCCGCAGTTAATTTGAAAAAGTTTGAAATTTTTTTTGAAATTTTCAGCGTGAAGTGCATGCGCCTGATAGTGTACTGACACGTACTCAGACTCATGCAATCACTGAACCGCCTAGGTTTAGATAGGAATCATAACCGTCAGTTCGATTTGATAGGCACGTGTGGGTAGTTGTCAAATCTGATCTTTTGGACTTATCCACAAGTTATCTTTAGCGATGAAAACTATGCATGAATTTTTGAAATCGAGTTACTTAGCGTTAAAGTGGGAATCCTTTCAACGCCGAAGTCTTTTCATAAAATATTTCAATAAATGAATCAATCGTTTGGATTTATCAGGGACAACATTATTAGAGATTGATTTATCAATGCTTAAGATTTTGAAAGTCATTTTTGATCACAGTTGCTTGATACATTGAAGTAAGTACAATTTTAGAGTTCCCCCTAAAGTTGATGACTCATTTCAAATTTTGATAAACGCTTTAGACATAAACATAAAGTGGATTCCCTCTAAATTATATGTCTATTAAATATGATGCTTTATGATTTAAGCGTTTAAATCGATCATACCTAATTCACTTCTCAAAGTGAGAAAGCGTTGTTCGTTGAGCGCTTTTGTGAAGATATCTGCCAGTTGTTTGTCAGTTCCAATGAAGTGCATGGAGATATCTTTCTTTTGAACATGGTCACGCAAGAAATGGTATCTAATGTCAATGTGTTTGGTTCTAGAATGAAGAACAGGATTTTGGGTCATAGCTAAAGCGCTTTGGTTATCACAATGGATTGGGGTAGGACCTAGGATTGTTCCATAATCTCTAAGTTGTTGCCTCATCCAAAGGATTTGTGCACAACAGCTTCCAGCGGCTACATATTATGCCTCAGCGGTAGAAGTCGCTATGGATTGTTGTTTCTTACTATGCCACGAAACTAGTCTATCACCTAGAAATTGACATGTACCACTAGTACTTTTTCTATCTATTTTGCATCCTGCAAAATCTGCATCTGAATAACCAATTAGTTCAAAAGGAGAATCCGGTGGATACCATAAGCCCACATTTTGTGTGCCTTTTAGGTACTTAAGGATCTTCTTGGTAGCAATTAAGTGTGATTCTCTAGGATCAGATTGAAAACGTGCACACATGTATACCGAAAACATAATATCAGGTCTACTAGCGGTAAGATAAAGAAGTGATCCAATAATACCCCTATAGTTAGTGATATCAATTTTCTTCCCACTTTCATCTTTATCTAACTTAAGCGTCTGGCTCATTGGAATTTTTGAAGATGATGCATTTTCCATACCAAATTTCTTAATCATATCTCTAGTATATTTAGCTTGGTTTATAAATATTCCATTAGGGAGTTGCTTAACTTGTAATCCTAAGAAGAAAGTTAATTCACCCATCATGCTCATTTCAAATTGATCTTGCATCATTTTCGAAAATTTCTCACATAGTCGCTTATTAGTAGAACCAAATATAATATCATCAACATAGATTTGGACTAAGAGGATATGTTCATTTTGGGTAATTTTAAATAACGTTGTGTCAACGCTGCGTTTTGAAAAGCCTTTACCTATAAGGAAGATAGAGAGAGTGTCATACCATGCTCTTGGTGCTTGTTTAAGGCCATAGAGTGCCTTATCCAGTTTGTAGACCATACTTTTGCCATGGTTGTTAATGAATCCTGGTGGTTGCTCCACATAGACTTCTTCTTGGAGTTTACCATTCAAGAATGCACTCTTCACGTCCATTTGGTATACTGTGAACTTGTTGAATGCGGCAAACGCTAGGAACATCCTAATTGCTTCAAGACGGGCTACTGGGGCATACGTTTCATCAAAGTCAATACCCTCTTCTTGACAATAACCCTGAGCGACTAATCTAGCTTTGTTTCTTATAACAATGCCATCTTCATCCATTTTGTTCCTAAAAACCCATCTCGTTCCAATAACTCCTTGGTGAGTTGGTCTTGGTACTAGCATCCAAACCTTGCTTCTTTCAAATTGATTAAGCTCTTCTTGCATTGCTTCTACCCAACTTGAATCATTAAGCGCTTCATCCACTTTCTTTGGTTCCATTTGAGATAGGAAACTTGTGAACATGGCCTCATTAAATGTAGCGGACCTAGTTCTAACAGGTGCTTTAATATCTCCAATTACTAGCTCTGGTGGATGATCTCTAAGCCATTTATGGTCTGGTTGGAATGGGTTAAGAGACTCTTGGTTGTTAATCGCTTGATTCTCATTTGTCTCTTGCGTAGACGCTGCATTATTCACAGTTCCAATCTGCTCTTGATGATCATTCTCTTCATGATCATCAGCGATTCTGACATTATCATTTTTGTTAACCTCACGAGTATCCTTAGGAGGAAGTACATGAATCCTATCATCCTCGTCATCACTATCATCACTAAGGTTGATTTGCGGCGCTTGTTGGGAGAGATCTTCAATTCCTACATCATCAGAATTAACCTTACTCGGTTCTTGGTTAGCATCATCAAACACAACATGAATGGATTCTTCAACCTTCGATTTGATCTTATTTAAGATGCGAAAACTCTTTCCATTCTTGGCATAGCCTAGAAAGATTCCCTCATCTGCTTTAGGATCAAATGTCTTTAGGTTGTGAGATCCATTGTTATGAATGAAACATTTTGAACCAAATACATGAAAGTATGAAACGTTAGGCTTACGTCCCTTCCACAACTCATATGGAGTCTTCTCATGTTGCTTGTTAATCATACACCGGTTCTGAGTGTAGCAAGCGGTGTTGATGGCTTCGGCCCAAAACCTTTGAGGCAGCTTGGACTCTGCTAACATCGTCCTTGCGGCTTCTTTAAGCGTTCTGTTCCGTCGCTCAACAACTCCATTCTGTTGAGGTGTTCTAGGAGCAGAATACTCATGAAGTATTCCTAAATCTATACAAAACTTCTCAACAACTTGGTTAGTAAATTCAGTTCCTCTATCGCTTCTAATTCTTGTGACTTTTAGATCTTTTGAATTTTGCAATTGACGAATTAGCGCTGTGAGCTTGACACTGGTTTCATCTTTGGTCGCTAGAAATTCTACCCATGTATAGCGAGAGAAATCATCAACTATTACTAGCGAGTACTTTTTGCCACTAACACTCATGATTTGAATAGGTCCAAACAAATCTAAATGCAATAGTTCAAGAACTTTAGAAGTAGATAGACATGGTTTCTTTTTGAAAGATGACTTAACTTGTTTACCCATTTGAAATGCATCACATAAGCGATTCTTTTGAAAGGAACCTTTAGGTAATCCCTCTACAAGATTTAGCGATATTAACTCAGAGATTGCCTTGAAATTGAGGTGATTCATTTTTCTATGCCATAACCAACCCAATTCATTTTGACTTTTAGCAACAAAGCACGTGGGGTTGTTATCAACTGTAGAATCCCAATCTACTAAATACACATTGTTTGTTCTTTTTCCTCTTAATTTAGTAGACTTAGTCTTAGCGTCGTTAACATAGCAGAAGTCGCTTGAAAATTTTACTTCAAGGCCTTTATCACAAAATTGACTAATGCTTAACAGGTTATGCTTAAGACCCTCAACATAATAAACATCACTAATCATAATGTTCCCCCTATGCATGATACCTATACCTTTGGTTTTACCTTTTGAGTTATCACCGAATATAACTTGAGGACCGTTGGTAACTTGATAGTTGACTAGAAGATTCTTGGAACCAGTCATGTGTCTTGACGATCCACTATCAAAGTACCAAACTGAAGTATCGGTGCTGGCTCTAGGTACCTGCATTTAAAGGACAATTCTAATTCTTCTTAGGTACCCATGTTGTTTTGGGTCCTTCAGCGTTAGTAACCTTGGTTTGAATTAGAACTTTAGGAACCCATATTTGCCTGGTCTTCATTGTAGGAATACTGGCCTTCTTCGGTTCCACATTGTGTTGTGTGTGCTTTTTGGGTGTGTAATAATATCCTCGATTATAATAATAGTCATAATCATAGTCGTAGTCATAATCATCATAGTATTGATGATATGATTTTGACTGTCTTGGATATTGACGCTAGTAAGTCCTTAGCGCTGGCTTGGGTTGCACTTTTGGTGCTTGACGCTTAGCGCTTGATTCACAGTGATTAGACTTGTCCTTGACTTTTTGAGCGTTTGGATGAGTTTGTCTTTGTGAATCATTTGCCTTAGCCTTACCCTTGCCTGAGTCAGCTTTGGCTTTCTCATTTGGCCTCGTACCATTGTCGCTAGGTTCACTTAGCGTTTGACTCTGTGAACTTTTCTCAACAAAGATAACACCCTTTCCTTTGTTGTTTGCTATAACATTGGATTTATTTGGTTGTTTACCGAATTTATTGCATCCTAAACCGGACTTTTCACCAAATAATCTAGTTACCTCAGTCACATTATCCAACTTTCTAGAAGCTTTTGATAACGATGAGATAAGCTGCTCTGATTTAGCAAGTTTAGCGATCAAATCAGCTTCTCTTTTGACTATTATATCAAGATCGCTTTTTAACTGAATAACTTCACTCTCAAGTGATTTGTTCTTCTCAATGCACTGTTTCTGAACTTGCAACTCGGCTTTGAGTGTTACTTTATCACTTTTGAGCGACGAAATAATAGCGAGATCGTTTTGATATATTTTGGCGGCCTCTTGACAATCTTTATAATATTATTTAACTTTGTCAAGTAATTCATCATAAGAGAGAGGATGGTATAATTCATTGGTTACCTCTGGTAGCGAGTCGTCAGACGCTTCATCATCTCTTGCCATGAGACAAATCAATGCTGAGTCGCTTGTAGGCTCATCATCACTACTTTCGTCTGATGATTCCAAATCCTGTTCAGGTGCGGAGAATGGTTCATATTCCGCTAGCAGACCTTGTTGGCGAAGGTTGCTCCTGAATTGGTTTCTATCCGCATAGTCTTTCCTTGAGGGCTTTGACACATTTGGATAAGGGCAATTTACCTGGTAGTGCCCTGGTTTCCTGCAATTATAACACAAATTAGTTTTCATTTTTTGTTCAGTAGTTAATCGCTTTGAGACTACTGGTGCTGAGAGATTCTGAGTGGGGGATGGATGCGCTTGGTATGGAACTGGCGCTACTGGTTGAGGTGCAGAGTACACTGGCGCTTGATACTGAGGCGCTGGTGCTGGAGGAGGAGTTTGAAATGAATTCTGTCCAATAGGAGTTCTCTTCTCGTATCGTATAAATTTCTTGAACTTCTTTACCAATAAGGCCATTTCCTTTTCTTCATTTGACTCAACCGGTTTGACCTCAATAACCGCTTTTCCCTTATTTTTGGTGGTAGCGATTAAAGCTCCTAATCCAATCACTGAAGTCGATGTGTCGCTGACTTCACCTAATTCGAACTCAAATGCCTTTAACCTTGAAAAGACATGCTCTGGGGTAAGTGTCTCCAATGTTTGTGATTCTCTCATAGCAACAGTCCTAATTAAATACTTGCTTGGAAGACTTCTGAAAATCTTGTTGACCATTTCGTTGTTGGTCAATTCCTTGTCTAATGACGCTAACTCGGTAATGAGCAAAGTAAACCTTGCGTCTAGTTGTTCTAGCATCTCATTGGGCTGCATTTTGAAATGCTCGAATCTTTGCATGGGTATGGAGAGCTTGTTCTCCTTCATTTGTGCTGAACCTTCACACACAATAGCCAATTTATCCCATATTTCTTTGGATGTCTTACATTGCTTTATCTTGTTGAACAATGCATCGTTATCTCCTAACGCTGAGTAAAGTGCACTTCGCCCAACATTATCCAGATTCGCTCTTTTTCGATCATCTGGCGTCCAGTCTAGTTTATTTTTCTCGACATATCCATCTGGAGTGGCTTCATCGGCTCCAGGTGCTCGAGTTCTCACTTGCATGATTTTGATGGGGCCATCTGTAATAACATCACACATTTCATTATCACATGAGCATAAGTATGCGAATGCTCTAAGTTTCCACGAATCATAATTTGATTCTACCAACTTAGGCATTTTGTTAAAAGCCATAATGATATGTTTTGATAAAAAGATTTAAAGCGATTAAGTTTAGAAAGGTGGATCTAAACAAGCAGTTACGCTCGGAAACGCTTAGGTTTCTATTTCAACCGCTCTGATACCACTTGGTGGTCCCAAGTGGCATACGAAAGGGTCTAGAAGGGGGGGGGGGGTTGAATAGACCTTGAAGTCTTTTTCGACTTCACAAATTTTCGTATCACTTTAGAAATTTGAACGCTTGGAAAAACTGAGCGCTTGGGTCAGACGCTTCAGAATAGTTAACTTAGACTTAGTGATTTCAGCAGTTTACCAAAGTAGGGCAATGCTTAGATCGCTTAATCAGGGTTAGCACAGCGGAAATAATGTTTAGCGTTCTTTTAGTTGAATTAATCGCTTTGCAATTTTACTTGTCTTTTTCAGAATAATATGAAGTGAATAATATAAGACAATAAAATAAATGACACAATAATTTGTAAGGTTCACTGGGTGATGTAATCCCAGCTACGTCCTTCTTGTCCTTTTTCACTTGGAGGAAATTACTATGATGATTATCAAAGGATCACACAGAAACTTCTACAAAATAGTAATGGATGAAAATGATCTTGGGCTCCTTGATCACACAGACTTCAGCACCAATGAAGATCGTCTTCTTCAAGCTTCTCTCACTCAGAAATACTGCCTGAAAGGTTTCAACAACTTTTCTCACTCAGATGAAAGGTTGAGGTTTATCACTAGGGTTTTGTTTGTTTTAAAGAAGATCAAACAACTTGGAATATCTCAGTTGGAGTTTGGATTTCTTCTTTGGAAGATATTTGAGATATTTGTGACTGTCTGGAATGTAGATAGAAAGCTTGAAAGGTTTTGGCTATGAAGCTTCTAAGCTTTTTCCAGAAAGAATGTACGTAGGATTTTTGGCAATAATTTCTCGTATATTCTTGATGTTGTTATCTATATTTTGATTTTCTGGAGTAAAGTATTTATAGGCAATTTCTTGGGATCTGTCCGTTGGACACATGTAGGAACGTGCCTTTCACGTAGCGCGTGATTGTACCTAAAATCTGACATTCCTGAAAATTCGCTGGAACCGATTGGACGGGAGCAGCTAAAACTCTGAAAGTTCTGACAGTCTGGTCAAAAGGAGGCTTGTCCACAAGTCACAGTAGCTTATCACATTTAATGCTCTTATCAGGCATTTAATGCAATTTGAATTTATTTCCCGTTGGAAATAAATGTCCGTTGAATGATTGCATTTAAGTCCTTTATGACTTGAGGATTTATTTCAGGTGAATCTTCTATAAGTCGCTTGAGTATTTGAACGCTTGATTCATGAATCCTGAACTGCGGTCTCTTAGCGTTTGACAGGCGCTAAGAAGGAATCTTCATCTTCGGTTGACTTCAGACGCTGGTCTTCAACTTCTTCTCAAATAGACTCACCTAGAATTCTATTATTGATTCAGTCGCTAAGACTTAGTCTAAAATCTATGAGGATAAAAATTACAAGCCTAAACAAAATTACAAACTCTTTAAACGCTTTATACAATGATCTATGAAAGCATAAACTTACATTTTATTTGGGGTCTAACATTGAATCCTATCTTGTCATCATCAAAACATCTAATATGAAATTTCCTAACAGTATCGGATATGAAACCCTTGGGCTATTCCATGTAGATATCCTCCTCGAGGAATCCATTTAAGAACGCGGTCTTCACATCCATCTGCCAAATTTCATAATCTAGGTGTGTAGCTATGGCAAGCAGAATCCTGATGGATTTGATCATAGCAACAGGCGAAAAGGCTTCCTTATAGTCAATGCCCTCCTTTTGACTATACCCTTTCTCTACTAGCCTAGCCTTATAGGTATCAACCTTGCCGTCCGGACCAATCTTTCTCTTATAGATCCATTTGCAACCAATGGGTACAATACCCTTGGGGCGATCTGTTAGAGTCCAGACTTGGTTCGAATACATTGAATCCATCTCTGCTTTCATAGCTTCATGCCATTTTGCAGAATCCATATCCGTCATTGCTTGGTCATAGTTAGAGGGATCATCTCCATGGTTTCCTTCTGCTACAGCATACAGATTATGTTCTCCTTGTAGCAGATAACCATATCTCTCAGGTGGCTGAGATACTCTAGCAAACCAACGCGTTGACGGTTGTGTTATGGTTGGTTTAGTTTGGGTCTCTTGAACCGTGTTCTTCGAAGGAGCTTCATTTTGTTCTTCAAGAACAATCTTTCTACCCGCTCCTCCCTCTCGAATAAATTCTTCTTTAAGAAAGAATACCTATAAGGCTACGATGATTCTCTGATCATCATACAGGTAAAAGAGGCATCCTATGGAATCCTCAGGATAACCAACATATTCAGCTTTAGTAGTGGAATCAGCAGTTGTGCTTTGCTTGGAACTTTTCTAAGACACCGTTCCACCATTTAGAGTGAATATGAACCCAGAAGTGGACTTTCAGTCATCGATGTTAGATTGAAAATCTAAATCAGTGAAACCGTTCACTTTCATTTCTCCATTGCCATATATGAGAATCATATCTTTTGTTCTTCTAAAGTACTTCAAGATAGACTTCACAACAATATAATGCTCTTTGCCCGGGTTAGCTTTAAACCTACTTACCACGCTCACAGGATAAGCATGATCTGATCTCGTTCATAACATTGCATACATGAGACTTCCCACTGCTGAGGCATAGGGAATTATGCTCATCACTTTTCGATCTTCCTCACTTTGAGGACTCATCTTTTTAGAGAGATGAATTCTATATCTCATGGGCAAAAGACCTCTTTTAGAGTTCTCCATCCCAAATCGTTTTAGGACTTTATCTAAGTGGAGGGCTTGGGAAAGACCTATCATCTTATTTGATCTATCCCTATATATGCGAATTCCTAGGTTGTAGGTAGCTTCTCCCAAGTCTTTCGTGGAGAATGTGCTTGAAAGCTATGTCTTAATCGAAGTTAGTAGACCTACATCATTCCCTATAAGTAGAATATCATCTACGTATAGCACCAAGAATGAGATCTTGATCCCACTGACCTTTTTGTAGACACATAGTTCATCCTCGTTTTTGATGAAGCCATAGCTTCATACTTCTTCATCTAAAAGAACGTTCCAACTATGAGAGGCCTGCTTAAGTCCATAAATGGACCTATTCAGTTTGTAGACCTTATAAGAATCCGCATCTGATATGAAACCCTTGGGCTGTTCCATTTAGATTTCCTCCTAGAGGAACCCATTTAAGAACGCAGTTTTCACATCCATTTGCCAGATTTCATAATCTAGGTATGCAGCTATGGAAAGTAGAATTCTAATGGATTTGATCATAGCTACAGGCGAAAAGGTTTCCTCATAGTCAATGCACTCCTTTTGACTATACACTTTCGCCACTAGCCTGGCCTCATAAGTATCTACCTCGCCATCCGAACCAATCTTTTTCTTATAAATCCATTTGCATCCAATGGGTACAATGCGTTTGGGTCGATCTGTAAGAGTCCAGGCTTGATTTCAATACATCGAGTCCATTTCTACTTTAATAGCTTCATGCCACTTTGCAGAATCCATGTCCGTCATTGCTAGTTCGGGTTGGGTCTCTTGAACAGTGTCTTCCATAGGAGGTTCATTTTGTTCTTCTAAAACAATTTTCCTACCAGCTCCACCTTCTTAAATAAATTCTTCTTCGAGAAAGATTGCATGTAGGGCCACGATGATCCTTTGATCATCATGAAGGTAGAATAGGTATCCCATGGAATTTTTGGGATGACTAACGAATCGTCTTTTCAAGAACCTAGCCTCCAATTTCTCTGCCTTCGTCTTTTTCACATAAGCTGGGCAACCCCATATTTTTATGTGTTTCGGATTAGGCTTCCTTCCACGCCATATCTAATACGGTGTTTTAGGAACAGATTTGGAGGGACAGTTTTTCAACATGTGAGCAGCGCATGCCCCCACAATGAAATGGGCAAATCCGTAAAGCTGAGCATGGATTGAACCATGTCCAATAGCGTTCGATTCCTTCGCTCTGCTATGCCACTTAATTGTGGAGTGGTTGGAGGAGTAAGTTGTAACAATATGCCATGTTCTTGTAAGAACTGATCAAATTTGGCACTCATATATTCACCACCACGGTCAGACCGAAGTGTTTTGATACGATGCCCGACTTGGTTTTGGACTAAAGTCTTGAATTCAATGAATTTTTTAAGTGATTCAGACTTGTACTTCATCAAATACACATAGCCATACCTAGAATGGTCATCGGTAAATGTTATGAAGTACTTGAAACCACCGCGGGCAACATTTCCAAAAGGGCCGCACACCTCAGTATGAATTAATCCTAAGAACTCAGAGGCTCTTTCAAAACTCCCGGTGAAGGGGGATTTGGTCATCTTGCCTTGAATGCAAGACTCACAAGTGGGATAGGGATCCAATCCCAATTAGTCTATGACTCCATCCTTTCCTAACTCGTGTAGTCTATGTTCCCCAACATGACCTAATCTTAAGTGCCATAGTTGTCTAAGGTTCGCATCATACAAATTGGGCTTTCTTGTTACATCATTAATATTACAATTATTTTGGACATTAACGCAATATAAACCATTTATCAAATATGCACTACCAACACATTTATTTCTAAAATAAATGTCACAAGAATTGTTCATAAAGGAAAATAAATTACTTTTCCTGACCAAAACAGGAATTGAAACAATATTCTTAAGCCCATTAGGAAAAACAAGGCAATCATCTAAATGTAAACAATGTCCAGACAATAATTTAACATAAGTGGTCCCAATGTGTGTAGCTGATACACTATGCCCGCTACCAACATTGATCATCACTTCTTTGTCCTCCAGCTTCTTACTTCTTTCCAGCTCCGGATTCAAAACACATATGTGAACACTAGCTCGAGAGTCTAGAATCCAGGAAGTAGAAAAATAGTAATTGAATAATTTGTTTCTAAAACATTAAGTTCTATACCTGAAGCAATCTCCGCTTTCAGCTTGGGACAGTCAAGCTTCCAATGTCCCGTCTCACGGCAGTGAAGACATATGTCTGTCTTCTTTGCACCTTTCTCTTTGAACCCTTTTCCCTTGCCTTTTCCTATGTCACCCGATGCCTTTGTGATAGGAGTCATTTTTGAACATGTTCTTAACCCCTTTTATTGACAATATAGGTCTATTTATAGTTTAAATTGTGCCACTTGTACCTTTAATATGTGTATTAAGTGAATCAGGCACTAAGCGACGTTGCACAAAGAAAAGGGCAAAAGACGGTGTATCGAACGAGTTTCTAAGGGATGCTTCGCAGACCAGCGCCCAAGCGCCAGTTCAGCCACGCCCAGGCACCAGCCGAAGACATGAAGACAGAATGCTACACAGTATCGCGCCTAGGCGTGATACCATCACACACGCGCCTGGGCGCCGCCCGACTTTTCCTCCAAGAAACACCTGCCACGTAAGCCGTTCCTGGGCGCCGATCCACCCGTGTCTGGGCGCCGTTGTAACCGTTTTTGGAAGCTATAAAAGGAACTTTTCAGCTGATTTGAAGGGTTCGAATTTTGGGTTTGGGAATTCATTTTCTAAGATTTGAGCCACACTTTTCTCCTATCTTGAAGAGCAAGAAGAGGATAAGAGCTAAGGATTGAAGCTCTACTCAAGGATTCCTCACCAATCGACCTTTTAGGGAGTTTGTTCATTGTTTTATTGCATTTGGTGGTTACACTTATGTATATGAATATGTTGAATTCTTCTATGTTGATGGTTATGGGCTAAATTCATATGGCTAGGGCCTTGTAAGAATTGATTAGTGATTTATTCGGATTATTGATAATCGTTGAATTAATTCCTATGTTGCTGTGTGTTATGAATTTGTGCTTATGTTTCTTACATGTGATTGATCACCATATGTATTATTAATTACCTAGTTTAGCGTCTTGAGAAAGATTTAAGCTAGGGTGCAAGGGATTTATAACATCACCGAACCAAATAGGAGTTGCCCTAGACATAGGTAAAGACTCCCGGGTGAAGTCGTTCGATTCTAATCGAGTAAGCTCTAGTTCTTCAATGCATGCTTAGAGGTTAGATTTCCGGGTAGACATACTTAGGAAACTGCCATTTAAGTGTAGGAGTCTATCACGAGACATTGGTTATTCTTGACTTTAGGAGTTTTCACCATAGCAACTAAGTCTGATAATTCAACGAGAGTCTTTAGGCGAATGGGGATCAAGTCAAGTCTTGCATGTGCCTTAGTCTATTTTCGCACTTGAGTTTCAATCTATTGCTTGTTCTTATTTTTGTTCTTTGTTTACTGACTTGTTTTACTCTTACTTTCAGTTAAATTGTCTTTACGTTTTTTTGCAAATCATAAGCTAAAATCAAAGTCTCCGTGGTTCGACAACCCGGACTTATTTTATCCATTCTTATTACTACACGGCTAGTATACTTGCTATAAAAGCATGTTAGGTATTAGCGTGTCAAGTTTTTGGCGCCGTTGCCGGGGACTTGTTTAGTTTTAGTTTTTGATTTTCGTTTATGTTTTCATAATTCTTAGCTTTTCATTTAATTCTTGTTTTTCCTTTATTTTCGTTTTAGTCTAATTTTGTTCTTGTGCTTAACTAATAGGTTTGGTTGTGGTGCATGACCCGCTCATCCAACGAGCCCCTCTATGATTTCTAGCCCGAGATTGAGCGTGTTCTTCGGGATAGTAGAATAGGTCGAGAAATGGCACACAATCTCAATCCAAATCCGAATGGGAACTTTCCCGATATGAATCTTCCGGAAAATAGGGAGTGGTTGCAAAATCTGTTACAAGCTATGCAACCGGCACCTCCACAGCCTCCTCCATCGGTTCATGGTAATCAACCACCCCGGGTACACACTACACTGGGACCCATAATCTTCCCGGATTTTGCTACCCCGGCTCAAAAACTTGACACGCTAAAAGCTAACGTGCTATAATAGCAAGTGCACTAGTCGTGTGTAGTAATAAAAGTGGACGAGAAGTCCGGATTGTCGAACCACAAGGACTTGAATTCTAGTTTAAGATTTTATAACAACAAAGATCAAAACAATAAAGGTAAAATGAGTGTGAAATGCGTAAGATAAGAACAAGGTTGAACAAATGATTTAAAACAAAATAGAAAGGGAGACTAAGGCACATGCTAGGTTCAAATTGATCAATTATACTTATAAAGATTCTCGTTGAAGGATTACGCTTATATTGTTATGGTGAGAGCTCCGAGGGTAGAGAATAACCGATGTCTCGCGTATAAACTCCTATGCTTAGATCGTGATTTCCCAAATATTCCTATCCGGAAATCTAACCACTAAACATGCATTAACGTACTAGAGTTCACTCGATTTGAATCGAACAACTTCACCCGGGAATCTTTACCTATGTCTAGGGCAATTCCTCATTAGTTACGGGTCATGATGTGAATTTCTTGCACCCTAAGTCAATTTTCTCCCGAAATATTAACCTAGGCATAAGATTCTAACATATAGTGATCAAGTATATGCAAGATAGACAAAAACACAATTCACATCACATAACAATATAAGTATAACCTCAACAATCATCTATTATAAGCATATATCACAATTTGACCTTACATGGCCTTAGTCTTATGAATTTAGTTCATGATAGATATTATGAAAAACAATAATGAATAAATACACATGTTCATAGACATGAATGAAATGAAAAGGCTATAAAAACTCCCTCTAATGTGATAGATGATGGCCCCTTGATTGGAGCTTCAATTCCTAGCTTTCTCCTCTTAGAATGATGAAGAATGGTGATGAATGAAGCTTGAGGACTGATTCCTCCTCCTCCTCTCCTCCAAGAATCTGAAATTGATAGTGAATCATGAAGAGTATGGGTTCCCCCTCCTTTTATAGCCAAAAATTCCACTAAAGTATGCATTAAGAATTCCCATTAAAGTTCCCCAATGAGAATTCCACCTAAGGTGATGCTTAAAGTTTGGCTTTTAAGATTCCAACCAGCTAAAAAATGTTGAACTTTCGGCCATTAAGAATTCCACCAAGCCTAACCATGTGAAAACTTCAACAAAACACATGCATGCTGCCATTTTCTTGCTTTCCAGCGCAGTCTTAGTATTTTCCTCATAAACTTCTCCACAGATCTCCAAATTGGATGATTCAAGTCCCCATGTTCAGATAAAACGTAGATCTACAACTTTACAGAAGGACAGTTTATCCAATTCGGTCTCTAAGTATACCTACATTACGTTTCAACATAGAGGTTGTTTCTGATTTGGCGCCCATAAAGTAAATCTACCAAGAAACACACTTATGACAACCCCTCAACACATGTGATGAATTATGGCCAAAAGTGATTCTTACTCATCATATAATGCTGGAATTTAGGCTGAAAAAGGAGTAACATTCGGACTATCCATGCCTAGGCATGACTAGGAGGGCGTTGGGGCGTATCCTGGCACATGTACTTCTCTGTTCGGCGCAGCAATCGTATTTCCTTCACAATTATCTCTATAGACCTCCGATTTGGATGTTTCAAGTTCCCATTTGAAGCTAAGACATTCATCTAAAACTTTGTAGAAGGAAACTTTGTCTAAGTCGGTCTCGAAATGTACGGAATTATCGCTCGAATGTGGTAGGAGATGCATAAACCGCCTAGGTGTTGAAAAACATGCTTGAACTTGTTTTGTACATCGTTTTTCTTCCCTTTTCTTCATGTATTCTCATTTATTACCTGTATTCACTTAACACACCTATTAAATGCAAATGTGACATGATTTAAGCAATAAGTGAATCCAAATCATAAGAATTACGGTCTTAAGAACACGTAAAAACACCTCTTATCAACACCCCCAAACTTATCAATTGCTCGACCTCGAGCAATAAGAGCTATAAGGCAAGACCAACATCATTCAATGGGAGAAAACAAAACAACTAACTAACTCACTTTCGTGGAGTAAACGATTGCACTTAGCGAGTGCAACAAGCCTTTAAACCTTTGAGTTACCTCAAAGGACGAGTTATAGTCTCGTGAGGGTTTGCATAAGATATACCCACAAAATCTAGCAAATTTTCAATCCCAACCGAATCAACACATCTCAATATGATCAACAAGAATGAATTGCATAAAATCAACCTTTTAAAGTTCACAAATATATATATACATATCAACTACTTTTGCTCATGTGACACCAATACTTGAAACGACTCCCTAGGGTATAGTGAAAAATAAATCTAGGGTATTATAGTCAAGAGGCATCCTTACCAAATTTTGGACATTAATCCCATATCTATCAACTTTTGATCAAACACAAGGCACAAGAATTATAGAAAATCTCATAGCCATTTAAATTTCATTATCTCAAATATTCAACATTCAATTCATATGGAATTTCCATTAAACTTCATTAAGGCTAGATCATGTGCAATGTTTTATTCCATTAGGCTTTCTATGACACCCATGTAACAAGTTTTAGACCAATGACTCCCAAACTAGATAGTTTTAGGGCATTAAGTGTAGAGACACTCCTAAGGATTTAATCACTTGAGTATCAAAGGCCACGAAATAAAACTAGATCTTTTAAACAATTCATTTCTTTTGGCTTGAGCATAGCTCAAATTAGCATAATAGTACAGTATATAGGCATGAAACTTTTCACCTCCGGTACGTATTAGCCTGACCACTTTTGGTCATACCAAAATTCAACCTTTTCAATTCATTGTTAGCATATAAAATTACTACTCAACTTATAACCTTATGAGAAATCTAAGTTAATATTTCTGGGAATAATTCCTTAAGTGTCTCAAGATGGTTATCCTCTCAACTCCTCTACCTTCGATTTAAGTGCATTGTGAATCATCTAAGGAATCAATTCTAGTCTAAGGTCTCCACGAGCAATTTCAAAGATATATATATTCCATTAAATTCAGATTATTTCAAGAATTCATGCCATTTTTCCAAGTCAATCAATTTCAATGCATCAATTGGAAGGACTAAAAATTTTTCATGCTTGATTTTCTCAACAAAGAAGCATATAAACATGATATCAAACAAACTTTCCCCGAATTCAAGTTAAAAATTAGGATTGCATTTTCAATATTCAAAATAGATACTCTTCTACCCCCAAACTTAAATCCAACATTGTCCCCAATGTTGTTACAACATGCATACACAAAGGTAAAAGAACACTTACAACCAAGGATAATGAAGAACATCCTTAAGCTTCCAATGCATCCTTACAAAGTTTCTCCTCTTATCGAGTAAAATAAGAATCTCTAAAGGTGGGGTCCAAATGTGCATCATATCTAACACTTCAACTTTTTAAACCATCAAGCATAAGAAAAACATACATGCCCAAAGTGCATGCTTGAACACAATAAAAAGAAACAAACTAAACAAAACAAAAACGAAAGCAAAAAGAAAAGAAAACTTACAAACTTGGGTTGCCTCCCAAGAAGCGCTAGTTTAGAGTCGGTAGCTCGACTTAAGATAAAGAATCGCTAAAGATCCTGGAGGGGAATGGTCACTTTATCCCTCGACCCGTCAATCCCAATGTAATGCTTTAACCTTTGGGCGTTTGTCATGAAGGTTCGTCCATTATCCGTTATAAGTTCAATGGCACCAGAAGCATACACACGAGATACAACAAATGGTCCCGACCATTTTGACTTGAGCTTCCCGGGAAAAAGTCGAAGGCGAGAATTGTATAGTAAAACCTTGTCTCCTTCATGAAATTCTCGGGGAATAATACGCTTATCATGCCATGTTTTCGTTCTCTCTTTGTAAAGCTTGGCGTTCTCATACGCTTGATGGCGCCATTCCTCAAGTTCGTGTAATTGGAGTAATCGCTTGGTACCTACGAGTTGAGAATCAAAATTTAGAAATTTAATAGCCCAAAAAGCGCGATGTTCGAGCTCAACCGGTAAAGGACATGCTTTTCCAAACACAAGGCGATATGGGGACATGCCAATCGGAGTTTTAGACGCGGTTCTATATGCCCACAAGGCGTCATCTAGTTTAAGGGACCAATCTTTTCTAGATGCGTTAACCGTTTTTTCAAGAATGCGTTTAATCTCCCGATTCGACACCTCCACTTGACCACTTGTTTGAGGATGATATGGGGTTGAGATTTTATGTCGTACCCCGTACTTGTTCAGTACGTGCTCGAATTGTTTGTTACAAAAATGGGTGCCCCCGTCACTAACGATTGCTCTAGGAGTTCCAAAACGAGTGAAAATCCTTTTTTTTTAAAATCGAGTAACCACCCGAGCATCATTAGTTGGTAAAGCCTCTGCTTCGACCCATTTGGAGACATAGTCGACCGCAACAAGAATATACTTATTGGAACAAGAACTAGGGAAGGGTCCCATAAAATCAATACCCCATACATCAAATAGTTCACATTCAAGCATGTTATTCAATGGCATTTCGTGTCTTTTAGAGATGTTACCTGTTCGTTGACACCTATCACAAGATTGAACATACAAGAATGCATCTTTAGAAAGAGTAGGCCAAAAGAAACCTGATTGAAGCACTTTAGCCACTGTTTTAGAGGGTCCAAAGTGACCACCTACCGACATATCATGACAATGGGCGAGAATTGATGCTATTTCCTCCTCTGGGATACATCGTCGAATGAGTCCATCTGCACAAATCTTAAATAGATATGGTTCGTCCCACAAATATCGCTTCACATCAAATAAGAATTTCTTCTTTTGATGATAAGTGATATCCGGAGGAAGAACTCCCGTGACAAGATAATTTGCATAATTGGCATACCAAGGAGTATCATTATGAAGTATAGCATACAATTGCTCATCGGGAAACTCCTCACAAATAGGTTTATCAAACACGCACTCAGGCTTAGGAATCTCTATCCTAGACAAGTGGTCGGCAACAACATTTTCTACTCCTTTCTTATCCTTAATTTCTATGTCAAATTCTTGAAGAAGTAAAATCCACCTAATGAGTCTAGGTTTGGCATCCTTTTTGGCAAGCAAGTATTTTAATGCGGAGTGATCAGTGTACACAATTACTTTATTCAAAATGAGATAAGCATGGAATTTGTCAAATGCAAGTACTATGGCTAGTAATTCTTTTTCCGTGGTTGCGTAATTCATTTGTGCATCATTTAAAGTCTTACTAGCATAGTAGATGGTTCGAAATACCTTATCCTTCCTTTGGCCAAGGACCGCACCCACCGCGGTGTCACTAGCATCACACATCAATTCGAAGGGCAAACTCCAATCGGGAGGTGCCATGATGGGAGCAGATATCAATAGCTCCTTAAGAGTGATGAAGGCCTGTAAACAAAGGGAATCAAAATTGAATGGTGCATCTTTGACAAGCAAGTTAGATAATGGCTTTGCAATTTTGGAAATTTTTTTGATAAATCGCCTATAGAAGCCGGCATGACCAAGAAAGCTCCTCACGGCTTTCACCGATGTAGGTGGAGGAAGCTTTTCTATTACCTCAATCTTGGCTTGGTCCACTTCAATCCCTTTTCTGGAGATTTTGTGACCTAGCACAATCCCTTCCCGGACCATAAAATGACATTTTTCCCAATTCAAAACAAGATTTGTTTCCTCACAGCGTTTTAGAACACGGTCCAAATGATCAAGACATGTGTTAAATGAGGTTCCAAAAACAGAAAAATCATCCATAAAAATCTCAAGGAATTCTTCAACCATGTCATGAAAGATCGCCATCATACATCGTTGAAATGTGGCCGGGGCATTGCATAATCCAAACGGCATCCGCCTATAAGCAAACGTGCCATAGGGACAAGTGAAAGTTGTTTTCTCTTGGTCCTCGGGGGCTATGGCAATTTGGTTATAGCCGGAATACCCATCTAGAAAACAATAAAAATCATGTCCAGCTAACCTTTCAAGCATTTGGTCAATGAATGGGAGGGGGAAATGGTCCTTACGAGTGGCATCATTTAACTTGCGATAATCTATACACACACGCCACCCGGTAAGCATTCGAGTAGGGATTAATTCATTGTTCGCATTTTCTATCACAGTTATTCCGCCCTTCTTGGGTACTACTTGAGTCGGGCTTACCCATGCACTATCAGAGATAGGATAGATTATACCTGGATCGAGTAGTTTTATAACCTCTTTCTTTACCACCTCTTGTATTTGTGGATTTGACCGTCTTTGTGGTTGGCGTGTAGGTTTTGCGGACTCCTCCATGAGTATTTTGTGCATGCACACCGCTGGACTTATGCCTTTTATATCCGCAATTTTCCACCCGAAGGCCTTTTTGTTGGCCTTCAATACTCTCATGAGTCGCTCCTCCTGTTCTCCTGTCAAAGAAGATGAGATAATTAAAGGTAGAGTCTCATTATCATTTAAAAATATGTATTTCAAATGTAATGGTAATGGTTTAAGCTCAAGGATAGGGGCCTCTTCGATAGAAGGGCGAGGAGGAGCCAAGAGTGATCTTTCTAATTTTTTAGCTCCAATGACGTGGTAAAGAGGTGGCTTCTCTACGCTAAACATGGTTTCCAATTGTTCTTCACTCGCTGAATCGACATCCATAGATTTGGAAAGACATGTCTCCAATGGGTCGTCTACCATTTGTGCCTGAAAAGTCTCATCAATCAACATATCAAATACATCGATGCGTAAACATGAGTCAGGATCACATGGGTGTTTAAGCACTTTAAAAACATCAAAGGTGACCTTTTCATCTCCCACATTTAAGGTTAGCTTACCATTGGAAATATCGATTACCGCCTTACCAGTGGCTAGGAATGGTCTTCCTAGGATCAGGGGTACCTCAACATCTTCCTCCATATCAAGAACCACAAAGTCAACCGGGAAATAGAATTTGTCGACTTGAACGATTACATCTTCGATTATTCCCCGTGGTCTCTTGATTGATCTATCGGCAAGTTGGAGGCTCATTGAAGTCGGCTTTGGGTTACCAAGGCCCAACTTTTTGAAAAGAGAGTACGGGAGGAGGTTAATGCTAGCTCCCGAGTCACACAAAACTTTTTCGAAGGAAAATGGCCCAATCGTGCAAGGAATAGTTAGACTCCCAGGGTCTTCAAGTTTCATTGGTAATTTATTAAGCAATACGGCGGAGCATTCCTCGGTTAGGCACACCGTTTCGTTTTCCTCCCACTTTTGTTTGTTGGATAAAATATCCTTGAAAAATTTCACGTAATTTGGCATTTGTAAAATTGCGTCTATAAAAGAAATATTAATTCTAACCTCACGAAGAATTGCTAAGATTCGAAGGAAACTTGGATCCATCTCCTTTTTTTTCTTTCTATGTGCATTAGGAAATGGCAGACGGACCTCGATGGGAGGATGCGTTGGAGTTGAAAAGCCCGCTGTGGAGGGTTCAGGAGGTGGCGCCTGGGCGCGACAATCGGCGCCAAGGCGCTGGGTCTCGGGCGCCTGAGCGTGATCATCGGGACGCTCGGGCTCACAATTGCGAAGCATTCGTTCACTGTGGATTGATTCCGGTGCCTGGGCGTTCTCATCGAGGCGCTCGGGCGCGGAAATGCGAACAACATCATTGACTACCTGTTTGCCATTCTTAAGGTGATGGCGTGGCATTGCTCCTTCGGGTTTTTTTCTGTGTCACTTGGTAAAGTTCCCGGGGCTCTCTCACTGATCGCCTTTGCCATTTGACCCATTTGTGTCTTTAAATCCTTCATGTCCATCATTATATCCTTCATCATAGTACGGAGTTCGTTGATTGCTGAATCTGATTTCTTTATTTGTTCATCGAGACGCTCTTCGGTTGTAAGAGGTCTTATTTGCCTTTGTATATGAGGATTACCTTGCCTTTGAGCTTGGTTATTGTTGAATGGGGGCCTTGGTGCTTGATAGACGCCGGGATGGGCATTTTGTGCCGGATTGGGCCTCCTTGGAAAATTTTCGGGCACATGGAAGTTCAATTGAGGTCGATTGGCATTTCCAACATAGTTTACATTGCCAACCATTGTTTCCAAAGCAACTTCTTCGCCCAACTCTTGAACACAAGCAATCTTTTTAGTGGGTGTGATTTCTTCATCATCGGGATAGAGTTCATCTTCTCGGGCTAATTGCTCAATCTTGTCCCACACACTTTGGCAATCGAGCCCAAGGAGATCACCACCGGCGCCGGCATTGAGCCTATTTCGGATGCGCGAACGGACTCCATTATGGAATCGTAATACTTGCTCGCTCAATCTTAGGTTGTGATCTGGACATTTTCGGAGCATGTTTTTATATCTAGCCCATGCCTCGGCTAAGGACTCATGATTCCCCTGCTTAAACTCTTTAATGTTGCTCCTTAGCTCATTGATTTTGGAGGGTGGAAAGAATTTGCTCAAAAAGGCATCGACCAATTGTCCCCATGTTGTGATGGATTGGGGTGGTAGAGATTTGTACCACATGGTCGCCCTTTCCTTTAATGAGAAGTGGAAGACTCTTAGACGAATTGCATCGAGATCCCGTGGATGAAATTGGGTAGTCATGAGAGTATCGTCTAAAGTCTCCAAATGCTCATGAGGTGATTCATGGGGCTCCCCATAGAAGGGTTCGCTTTGCACCATGCTAAAGATGTGTGACGGAATGTGATAATTTGGTGCAAAGAAATTTGGAAAGACTACGGGCCCCGGTATAGTGTGGACCCTTGGAGGTAGACTTTCCCGGACCGATGGAAGTCTTTGAGGAGGTGCCGGTTGCATAGCTTGGAATAGATTTTGCAACCATTCCCTGTTTTTCGAGAGATTTATGTCGGGAAAATTCCCATTTGGATTTAGATTGTCGGCCATTTCTCGAGTGCGTCTACTAGATCGAAGAACACGCTCTATCTCCGGCTCAAAATTGTATAGAGGCTCGTTAGAAGAACGGGTCATGCACCACAAATTACACCTAACAATTAAACACAAAAAACAAAATTAGAATAATAAAATAAAAGAAAGGTTAGAAATAAACGAAGAACTAAGAATTATGAAAATTTAAACGAAAAATCAAAAACTAAAATGAACAAGTCCCCGGCAACGGCGCCAAAAACTTGACACGCTAAAAGCTAACGTGCTATAATAGCAAGTGCACTAGTCGTGTGTAGTAATAAAAGTGGACGAGAAGTCCGGATTGTCGAACCACAAGGACTTGAATTCTAGTTTAAGATTTTATAACAACAAAGATCAAAACAATAAAGGTAAAATGAGTGTGAAATGCGTAAGATAAGAACAAGGTTGAACAAATGATTTAAAACAAAATAGAAAGGGAGACTAAGGCACATGCTAGGTTCAAATTGATCAATTATACTTATAAAAATTCTCGTTGAAGGATTACGCTTATATTGTTATGGTGAGAGCTCCGAGGGTAGAGAATAACCGATGTCTCGCGTATAAACTCCTATGCTTAGATCGTGATTTCCCAAATATTCCTATCCGGAAATCTAACCACTAAACATGCATTAACGTACTAGAGTTCACTCGATTTGAATCGAACAACTTCACCCTGGAATCTTTACCTATGTCTAGGGCAATTCCTCATTAGTTACGGGTCATGATGTGAATTTCTTGCACCCTAAGTCAATTTTCTCCCGAAATATTAACCTAGGCATAAGATTCTAACATATAGTGATCAAGTATATGCAAGATAGACAAAAACACAATTCACATCACATAACAATATAAGTATAACCTCAACAATCATCTATTATAAGCATATATCACAATTTTACCTTACATGGCCTTAGTCTTATGAATTTAGTTCATGATAGATATTATGAAAAACAATAATGAATAAATACACATGTTCATAGACATGAATGAAATGAAAAGGCTATAAAAACTCCCTCTAATGTGATAGATGATGGCCCCTTGATTGGAGCTTCAATTCCTAGCTTTCTCCTCTTAGAATGATGAAGAATGGTGATGAATGAAGCTTGAGGACTGATTCCTCCTCCTCCTCTCCTCCAAGAATCTGAAATTGATAGTGAATCATGAAGAGTATGGGTTCCCCCTCCTTTTATAGTCAAAAATTCCACTAAAGTATGCATTAAGAATTCCCATTAAAGTTCCCCAATGAGAATTCCACCTAAGGTGATGCTTAAAGTTTGGCTTTTAAGATTCCAACCAGCTACAAAATGTTGAACTTTCGGCCATTAAGAATTCCACCAAGCCTAACCATGTGAAAACTTCAACAAAACACATGCATGCTGCCATTTTCTTGCTTTCCAGCGCAGTCTTAGTATTGTCCTCATAAACTTCTCCACAGATCTCCAAATTGGATGATTCAAGTCCCCATGTTCAGATAAAACGTAGATCTACAACTTTACAGAAGGACATTTTGTCCAATTCGGTCTCTAAGTATACCTAAATTACGTTTCAAAATGGAGGTTGTTTCTGATTTGGCGCCCAATGAATGCAAGAGATGATTAGCTTTATAGGTGTAGATTCTTCTTCCTCCCATGTGTTGTTCCTCTCTTGTGTCCTCCATTACTCTAAAGTGTGTAGTATAAAATTCCATAAAGTAAATCTACCAAGAAACACACTTATGACAACCCCTCAACACATGTGATGAATTATGGCCAAAAGTGATTCTTACTCATCATATAATGCTGGAATTTAGGCTGAAAAAGGAGTAACATTCGGACTATCCATGCCTAGGCATGACTAGGAGGGCGTTGGGGCGTATCCTGGCACATGTACTTCTCTGTTCGGCGCAGCAATCGTATATCCTTCACAATTATCTCTATAGACCTCCGATTTGGATGTTTCAAGTTCCCATTTGAAGCTAAGACATTCATCTAAAACTTTGTAGAAGGAAACTTTGTCTAAGTTGGTCTCGAAATGTACGGAATTATCGCTCGAATGTGATAGGAGATGCATAAACCGCCTAGGTGTTGAAAAACATGCTTGAACTTGTTTTGTACATCGTTTTTCTTCCCTTTTCTTCATGTATTCTCATTTATTACCTGTATTCACTTAACACACCTATTAAATGCAAATGTGACATGATTTAAGCAATAAGTGAATCCAAATCATAAGAATTACGGTCTTAAAAACACGTAAAAACACCTCTTATCACAGTACAGCGCCTGAGCGCGACGTTACTCACCCCCAGGCGTCGTCTTCATTGCGCCCAGGCGTGACATCCGGAGACCAGGTGCCGCCTCCTATTTTTTCTAATCTTGGTGCATCGACTCCAACGCCTCCTCCTCCCATTGAGATCCGTCTTCCTTTTCCAAATGAACAGAAGAAGAAAAAGAAGGAGATGGATCTGAGTTTTCTTCGTATATTGGCACTTCTTCGAGAGGTTCGAATAAACATTCCATTCATTGATGCCATCCTCCAAATGCCAAACTATGTCAAGTTCTTCAAGGATATTTTATCCAACAAGCAAGAGTAGGAGGAAAACGAAACGGTTTGTCTCATCGAAGAGTGCTCCGCCATTTTATCAACAAATTGCCTCGGAAGCTCAAGGACCGGGGAAGTCTCACTTACGTTGCACTATCGGGCCCTTATCTTTTGAAAAGGTTCTATGTGATTCGGGAGCTAGTATCAATCTCCTCCCATATTCCCTCTTCAAAAAGCTAGGCCTTGGCAATCCCAAACCAACATCTATGAGCCTCCAACTTGCTAATAGATCAGTCAAGAGGCCAAAGGGGATAATTGAAGACTTTATTGTCCAAGTCGACAAATTCTATTTCCCGATTGACTTCGTGGTACTTGACATGGAGGAAGATGTTGAGGTTCCCTTGATTCTAGGAAGACCATTCCTAGCCACCGGTAAGGCGGTAATTGACATTGCAAATGGTAACCTAACTTTAAATGTGGGGGACGAAAAGATCACATTCCACGTTTATAAAGTTCTCAAGCATCTTCACGATTATGATTCTTGCTTTCGTATTGATGCTTTTGACTCCTTAATTGTTGAGCATTTTCAGGGGAACATAATTGAAACTCCACTAGAACAATCCCTTAAGGAATTCATCCAAGTGGAATCGAAAGGTGAAGAACAAGTGGAACACGTCTTTGGCTTGGAAAGCAAATTGTCCTATCACTCAAAAGGCTTCATAAAAATTGATAGACCATTGTCGGGAGCCACCCGAACCTCCATTGAAGAACCTCCCACTCTTGAACTCAAACCTTTACCTTCACATCTTAAGTATGTTTATTTGAACGATAACGAAACGCTTCCATTAATTATTTCTTCTTCTCTTTCAGGACAACAAGAGGCACAGTTAATGAAGGTGTTGAAATCTCACAAACGTGCTTTTGGGTGGAAGATAGCGGATATAAAAGGGATTAGTCCAGCCATTTGCAAGCACAAAATATCGATGGAAGAAGATGCTAAACCGACCATTCAACCACAAAGGAGGTCCAATCCTCAAATCCAAGAAGTGGTGAAGAAAGAAGTGATCAAACTTCTAGATGCGGGCATCATATTTCCTATCTCCGATAGCCCATGGGTAAGTCCCACCCAAGTGGTGCCAAAGAAGGGAGGTACGATGGTAATTCTTAATGATAACAATGAATTGATTCCGTCTAGAGTAGCTACCGGCTTTCGAGTTTGCATTGATTATCGTAAATTAAATGAGTATACTCAAAAAGACCATTTCCCCCTCCCCTTCATCGATCAAATGTTAGAAATAATAGCCGGGCATGAGTTCTATTACTTTTTAGATGGGTACTCCGGATATAATCAAATTGCCATTGCACCTGAGGATCAAGAAAAAATTACTTGTACTTGTCCTTATGGCACTTTTACTTATAGACGAATGCCTTTTGGATTATGTTATGCCCCCGCTAAGTTTCAAAGATGTATGGTTGCTATCTTTCATGACATGGTGGAAACCTTTCTTGAAATATTCATGGATGATATTTCAGTTTTTGGCTCTAGGTATGATGCTTGTTTGCACCCTTGTTTTACAGAGATGTGAGGACACCGACTTGGTCCTCAATTGGGAAAAGTGCCATTTCATGGTACGAAAGGGGATAGTGTTAGGGCATAAGATCTCCCAAAAGGAAATTGAAGTGGATAGAGCAAAAATCGAAGTGATAGCCAATCTTCCACCACCTACCACGGTCAAGGCTGTGAGAAGCTTCTTAGGACATGCGGGATTCTATCGGCGTTTCATTCCAAATTTTTCAAAAATTTCTAAACCACTTTCTACTTTACTTATGAAAGATGCCGTTTTTGACTTTGATGATGCTTGTGTGCAGGCATTCCTCACTTTGAAGGAACGGTTGATATCCGCCCCCATCATTGCACCTCCGGATTGGAACTTGCCCTTCGAGTTGATGTGTGATGCAAGTGACACCGCAGTTGGTACGGTACTTGGCCAACGAAAGGAAAAGGTCTTTCGAACCATCTATTATGCTAGTAAGACTCTAAATAATGCACAAATGAATTATGCAACCACGGAAAAAGAGTTACTAGCTATAGTATTTGCGGTTGACAAATTCCATGCCTATCTCATTTTGAACAAAGTGATTGTGTACACCGATCACTCTGCACTAAAGTACTTGCTTGCCAAAAAAGATGCTAAACCTAGACTCCTTAGGTGGATTATACTACTTCAAGAATTTGACCTTGAAATCAAAGATAAGAAAGGAGTAGAGAATGTAGTCGCTGATCATTTGTCCAGGATAGAGGACCCTAGTCACGAACACTTGCATGATACACCAATTAGAGAAGAGTTTCCCGATGAACACTTATTTGCTATATGTGATGACCCAACTCCTTATTATGCAAATTTTACAAATTATCTTGTCAAAGGAGTTCTTCCTCCGGATATTACTTACCATCAAAAGAAGAAATTCTTATTTGATGTGAAGCAATATTTGTGGGACAAACCATATCTATTTAAGATTTGTCTAGATGGCCTCATCCGAAGATGTGTTCCCGAGGAGGAAATAGCATCGGTTCTAGCTCATTGCCATGACATGTCGGTAGGTGGCCATTTTGGACCTTCTAAAACAGTGGCTAAAGTGCTTCAATCAGGTTTCTTTTGGCCCACGCTCTCTAAAGATGCATTTTTGTATATCCAATCTTGTGATAGGTGCCGACGAATGGGTAATATCTCTAAAAGACATGAAATGCCCTTGAATAGCATGCTAGAGTGTGAATTATTTGATGTTTGGGGTATTGATTTCATGGGACCTTTCCCTAGTTCTTGTTCCAATAAGTATATTTTTGTTGCGGTCGACTACGTCTCTAGAGCAATCGGGTGGTTACTCAATTTTTAAGGAAAAAGATTTTCACTCGTTTTGGAACCCCTAGAGCAATCGTTAGTGACGGGGGCACCCATTTTTGCAACAAGCAATTCGAACACTTATTGAATAAGTATGGGATAAGGCATAAAATTTCAACGCCATACCACCCTCAAACGAGTGGGCAAGTGGAGGTGTCTAATAGGGAGATTAAACGCATTCTTGAAAAAATTGTCAATGCATCTAGAAAGGATTGGTCTCTTAAGCTAGATGACGCCTTATGGGCTTATAGGACAGCGTTTAAAACCCCTATTGGCATGTTCCCGTATCGCCTCGTTTTTGGAAAAGCATGTCACCTACCGGTTGAGCTTGAACATCGTGCCTTTTGGGCTATTAAATTTCTAAATTTTGACTCTACACTTATAGGTACAAATCGATTGCTCCAATTGCACGAGCTTGAGGAATGGCGCCACCAAGCTTGTGAGAATGCCAAACTCTACAAGGAATGAACAAAAGCATGGCATGACAAGCACATTCTTCCTCGGGAGTTTCACGAGGGCGAGATGTTCTCCTATACAACTCCCGCCTTCGAATTTTTCCCGGGAAGCTCAAATCAAGATGGTCGGGGCCGTTTATGGTATCTCATGTATATCTTTCGGGTGTTATCGAACTCAAGACGGACAAGGGACAAACTTTCATGACCAACGCTCAATGGGGGAAGCATTATATTGGGATTGACGGGCCAGAGGACAAAGTGTCCATTCCTCTTGGGGATCCTCCACGATTTCATATCTCAAGTCTAGCTACAGACTATAAAATAGCGCTTCTTGGGAGGAAACCCAAGCTTTCTTTCCTTTCTCATCGTTTAATTTTTCTAATTTAGTTTGCTTTGTTTTCTTGCTTAGTCTTTGTTAGTTTGTGTTAATCGTTGTGTTGTTTGTTTTCTTTCTTTATTTTTGCAGGAAACAAACTTAAATTTTCACGCATCAAAACTCACGCCTGGGCACCGAGTTCTACCGCGCCTAGGCGCCAATCAACCTCAGTGGGCATTTCGGTTCGCAGATCCATGCCCAGGCGCCGTCTCCCTCACGCCTGGGCGCTGCTTCTGAACACGCCCCGGCGCCAGACTCCCACGCTTAGGCACTGCAGGAGTCCAAAAGTCCCATTTGCTTCGCATCATGGCGCCTGAGCACCACCACTTCCATGCCTGGGCGCCGCGTGAACCACGCCCAAACGTCAAGTGGTCCACGCCTGGGCGTTGACTGAACACCAAAGGCCAACTTTTGCTTCGCAAAACGGCGCCTAGGCCCCCATTATTCGCGTGCCTAGGCGCTGAACAGGTATTTATATTAATTTTTAGTCAAAGTTAGGTCAAAACACTCATCATCTCTCTCTCTACACCCGATCCCACCACCTCTCCACTGATTTCCGCCGATTTTCTCCGTCGATTCGCCGTCGGAACAGCCCCCGTCTCTCTCCTTGCATTTTGGATCACGGGATGCCATCGGATCTATGTTCTTTCGACCACAAGGTGAGTGAATAGCTCGGTCCCTTGTTTTCATCTCCTTTTAGAATATTGAAGCGGTGTGGGGGCTCTTTTTGGTTCTCGCATTCGTAATTTGTGGCCTGAGTTGTTGCTATTTGTTGGTGGAGTGGGGTTTGTAGGTGAAATTTGGATGTGTAGATAGTTGTGGGTTAGCCGATTAATTTTTTCTTTGAGGTTGTTAGGCTGCTATTACTGTTTCTATCCAGTTGAGCCATTGATGGGTTCGGTTGATTGTGATTGTGGGCTGTTTGTGTGCCCTCGGGACGTAGTTAAGAACTTGGCAACCAATTTAACATCGTTACGCCGCTGAAATTTCTCTAACAATGCCTAAGCAAACCGCAAAACAATCAAAGGGTAAAAAGAAGGTTGGGAAAGGGTCCTCCACCACTCCCGAGCCCTTGATTGACCCACTTCATCCCCTCGCACTTCCCCGATCCTCCAACCCAAAAAAGGAGCTAGTTTTTAACGGGTTATACAATCGGTTGTTATCAAAGAAAGGTCTTTTGCTCCCAGTGCTAAAACTGCAGTGAAAGCCCGTATTGTGTTCCATCATCTGGACTATTTTTGTGGCCCATTAGAGGCTATCCGACTCCCATGGGTTCACGAATTCTATAGTACAGGGGCTTACATTTCCATCACAGACAAACCAAGTTGGAGGGCACACACAATTGAGGTTCTGGGCCGCCGGATTAATTTTGACGACATTGCTCTTAGTGAGTGCCTCGGGATGGAAATTCCCCAGACTTGTGGGTATCGTGATCTCTACAAGCTAGATGGGACATACATTGTTTCACTTGACGAGGTCCTTGGGGTCATTGCTATTGAGGGTTCAACTTGGCCCGATGGGGAGTCTCACTTACCTCGTCGTATCGTGCTTCCTGAGGCTGCGTTTTGGCTCAACTTCATCCGCTTTAACCTTCTCCCGAGCTCCAATAGATCGGAGTTGAACAAGGATTGGGCATTGCTCATATTCGCTATCATGACAGAGCGACTGATTAACTTTGTGGGGCTGCTTCATCGGACTTTATTAGGGCATATCAAGAGGACAGGCATCGCGTTCATTCCAGTGGTTAACCCAACCCAGGCTAAGAGGAAACGAGGGGAGTCAGCTAATCCTAAGAAGAACCAGTTTATTTTCATAAATGTCCAACAACAATACCCACAATGTCCAACAACAATATCCACAAATTTCACACAAAATAGTATGCACCAATTGGCAAAATCAGAGCCCCAAATCCTCAAAACGATAATGGCTTCCCACAACACAAAATCCACCCACTTATTCGGCTAAAGACGGAAATGGAGGAAGAAGATAGCCAAACTCACCTTTGTGTATTCAATGAATGGGTGCACCGATTCGGATGTGTACAAGGAGCCCACTGCGTGACGGCGGAGATTGGCGGTGGAAATGGCCGGAATCAGGGGAGAGATTCGCCGGAAATCGCGTGTGGAGAGGAGTTGATAGGAGGTATGAGCAATTTTGACCGTTTTGACCGAGAATAGAAATAAATTCAGTAAGAGGCGCCTAGGCGTGCGTATTGGGGCGCCTAGGCGCCTGAGTGCGTACCTCAAGTGGCGTTTGAGTTCCTTTGGCGCCTAAGCGCCTGATGTTTGACGCCTGGGCACCTAATGTTTGGCGCCTGGGCGCGAGGGAATGCGCGCCGGGGCGCGCCTCTGGTGGCGCTCGGGCGCCATGATGCGAAGTGAGGTGTGCACTGGAGTCCTTGGGCGCCCGGGCGCGTGATAATCGGCGCCTAGGCGCGGATAACCTGTTGTGTAAGATTTCCATTTCCTGTTTCAGAAGAAGAAGAAAAACACTTAAACACGAACTAACACGGACTTAAAGCGAGAAAATAAAGCAACGAACGGGGAAAAGCATGAGAAAAAGAAAAGAGACGGAAAGAAAGCTTAGGTTGCCTCCCAAGAAGCGCTAGTTTAGAGTCGTTAGCTCGACTTAAGGCGAGAAATCATGGGGGGTCCTCAAGGATGATGGACACCTTGTCTCTCGGTCCATCCAACCCGGTATATGGTTTCAAACGTTGAGCGTTGGCCAAGAAAGTCTGTCCTTTATCCGTTGTAAGCTCGACGGTGCCCGAAGGATAGACATGGGAAATCAAGAATGGGCCCGAACATCGAGACTTAAGCTTCCCGGGAAAGAGTCAGAGTCGAGAGTTGTATAGTAACACCCTTTCTCCCTTGTGGAACTCCCCGGGGAGGGTATGCTTGTCATGCCACATTTTGGTACGCTCCTTGTAGAGTTTTGCGTTCGCATATGCATGGTGACGCCATTCTTCGAGCTCGTTGAGTTGTAGAAAATGTTGTGTACCTACACGTTGAGAATCAAAGTTCAGAAACTTAATGGCCCAATAAGCACGATGCTCAACCTCAACGGGTAAGTGACATGTTTTGCCAAAAACAAGACGATACGGAGACATGCCCATTGGGGTTTTATAGGCGGTCCGATAAGCCCAAAGAGCATCGTCCAACTTAAGGGACCAATCCTTTCTTGATGCATTGACCATTTTTTCTAAGATACGCTTAATCTCCCTATTTGAAACCTCCACTTGGCCACTAGTTTGCGGGTGATATGGGGTCGAAATTTTATGCCTCACCCCGTACTTGGTCAATAAAAACTCAAATTGCTTGTTGCAAAAGTGGGTGCCCCCATCACTAATGATGGCTCGAGGAGTTCCAAATCGAGTAAAAATATGTTTCTTAAGAAAACGGGTGACGACCCGAGCATCATTAGTGGGCGAGGCCACTGCTTCCACCCATTTGGAGACATAGTCTACCGCAACAAGGATGTATTTGTTTGAACAAGAACTGGGGAAAGGGCCTATAAAGTCCACACCCCATACATCGAACAACTCACACTCTAACATGCTATTTAAAGGTGTTTCATGACGTTTAGAGATGTTCCCCATTCGTTGACAGCGATCACATGATTTGACATAATGATATGCATCTTTAATAAGAGTAGGCCAGAAGAAACCTGATTGGAGGATCTTAGCTACCGTTTTGGAGGGCCCAAAGTGGCCACCCACCGCCATATCATGACAATGAGAAAGGATAGCATGCACTTCCGTTTCGGGTATGCAACGTCGAATTAAGCCATCTGCACAAACTTTGAATAGAAAGGGTTCGTCCCAAAGATATTGCTTCACATCAAATAGGAATTTCTTCTTTTGATGAAAAGTGATATCCGGGGGAAGGAGGCCCGTAACAATGTAATTGGCAAAGTTAGCATACCAAGGTGAAATATTGTCAGAAATAGCAAGGAGGTGTTCATCCGGGAATTCCTCACGAATGGGTATCTCATCTAACGGATCATTCACTAGCTCTAATCGTGAGAGGTGGTCGGCTAGTACATTTTCGGTGCCTTTCTTATCTTTTATCTCTAAATCAAATTCTTGGAGTAACAAAATCCACCTAAGGAGCCTCGGTTTAGCATCTTTCTTGGCAAGCAAATATTTTAAAGCCGAATGATCGGTGTAGACTATCACTTTGTTTAGCACGAGGTAAGAGTGGAATTTGTCGAATGCAAAGACTATGGCTAGTAACTCCTTTTCCGTGGTGGCATAATTCAATTGTGCGTCGTTAAGAGTTTTACTAGCATAGTAAATGGTTCTAAATACCTTCTCCTTTCTTTGGCCAAGGACCGCTCAAACTGCGGTGTCACTTGCATCACACATCAACTCAAATGGTAAGCTCCAATCGGGGGGTGACATGATAGGGACGGAAACTCAGTGTTCCTTCAAATCGAGAAAGGCCTGCATACAAGAAGAATTGAAATCAAAAAGTGCATCCTTGACAAGCAAATTAGATAACGGTTTCGCAATTTTAGAGAAGTTCAAGATAAATCGCCTATAGAACCCGGCATGCCCAAGAAAATTCCTAACGGCTTTGACCGAAGTGGGAGGTGGGAGTTTTTCTATGACCTCAATCTTAGCTTGGTCCACTTCGATCCCTTTTTGAGAGATCTTGTGGCCAAGCACAATTCCCTCCCGGACCATTAGATGACATTTTTCCCAATTCAAAACAAGGTTGGTTTCCTCACAACGTTTTAACACATTATTCAAATGAGCAAGACATGTATCAAACGTTGTTCCGAACACAGAAAAGTCGTCCATAAAAATTTCGAGGAAACCTTCAACCATATCATGAAAAATCGCCATCATGCATCTTTGAAAGGTGACCGGGGCATTACACAAGCCAAATGGCATCCTTCTATAAGCAAATGTGCCATAATGACAAGTGAAAGGGGTTTTCTCTTGGTCCTCGGGATCTATGGCAATTTGATTATAGCCGGAGTAACCATCGAGAAAACAATAGAAATCATGCCCCGCTAACCTCTCAAGCATTTGATCAATAAAAGGAAGGGGAATATGATCCTTACGGGTGGCATCATTCAATTTACGGTAGTCTATACACACTCGCCACCCGCTAAGCATACGAGTTGGGATTAATTCATTATTCGCATTCTCAATTACCGTTATCCCCCCTTTCTTAGGCACCACTTGGGTAGGGCTCACCCACGCGCTATCAGAGATAGGATAGATTATACCTGAATCGAGCAATTTTATCACTTCCTTCTTTACTACCTCTTGAATTTGTGGGTTGGACCTCCGTTGTGGTTGGCGTGTAGGCTTGGCAGAGTCCTCCATAAGTATTTTGTGCATACATATCGCTGGACTAATGCCTTTGATGTTCGCAATTTTCCACCCGAAAGCTCGTTTGTGAGACCTCAACACTGTCATTAGTTGCTCTTCTTGTGGTCCTGAAAGAGACGAAGAAACGATCAATGGTAGTGTCTCATCAACGTTTAAGTACACATATTTAAGGTGGGGGGGAGGGGTTTGAGTTCGAGAGAAGGGGGTTCTTCAATAGATGGGCGAGTGACGCCCGACAATGATCTATCAACTTTGATGAAGCCTTTCGAATGATAGGAAGATTTGCATTCCAAGCTTAGAACGCTTTCCACCTGATCATCACTCTCCGAGTCCACTTGTATGGATTCCATAAGATCCCGTTCGAATGAATTGTCAATCGTATTGTCCTGCAAATACTCAACAATCAACGGGTCAAATGTATCAATTCGGTAACACGAGTCATGATCAATAGGGTGTTTAAGGACTTTGTAAACATCAAAGGTAACCTTGTCATCGCCCACATTCAAAGTTAGCTTACCATTAGCAATGTCAATCACCGCCTTACCCGTGGCTAGGAATGGTCTCCCTAGGATTAATGGTACCTCCACATCTTCCTCCATATCGAGTACAACAAAATCCACCGGGAAATAAAACTTGTCGACTTGGACAATGACATCTTCGATTATCCCCTTAGGCCTCTTGATTGATCGATCGGCGAGTTGAAGGCTCATTGAGGTCGGCTTGGGATTGCCAAGGCCTAACTTCTTAAATAGCGAATACGGGAGGAGATTGATGCTAGCTCCCGAGTCACATAACACTTTCTCGAATGACAAAGACCCAATCGTGCACGGGATTGTGAGGCTCCCGGGATCCGTGAGTTTAGTCGGCAATTTATTGAGCAAAACGGCGGAACATTCCTCAGTGAGACACATCGTCTCATTTTCCTCCCACTTCTATTTGTTGGAGAGTATGTCTTTGAAGAACTTCACATAATTCGGCATTTGGAGAATGGCATCAATAAACGGGATGTTAATCCTCATCTCACGAAGGATTGCCAAAATCCGAAGAAAGCTCGGATCCATCTCTTTCTTCTTCTTCTTGTGTGCATTTGGGAAGGGAAGACGAATCTCGATAGGAGGAGAAGGAATTGGAGTGGAAGAATCAAAACCTGTTGAAACAGGAGTCGGCGCCTGGGCGTGCATATCGGCGTCTAGGCGCGGATCTGGTGGCGCCTGGGCGTGCATCATAGGGCGCTCGAGCGCGGAAATGCGAAGTGATTCATCCTGCAGAGGTGAGGGCGGTGCCTGGGCGCCATTTGATGGGCGCCTAGGCGTGGAAGTGCGAAGCTCCTGTTCAGGGCAGGGGAGATCTGGCGCCTGGGCATGCATATCGGGGCGCTCGGGCGCGTGACTACTGGCAGTTTCACTCTCTAACTGTTTTCCACTTCTCAAGGCTATGGCATTACATTGAGCCTTCGGGTTTTTCTCCGTGTCACTTGGTAGAGTCCCTGGGGCTCTACCATTCACCGTGTTGGAAATTTAACCCACTTGGGTTCGCAAGTCCTTCATTTCCATAAACATGTCCTTCATCATACCCCGAAGTTCATTGAACGACATATCGGACTTCTTCATGTGAGCATCGAGTCTCTCATCGGTTGTGGGAGGTCACATTTGCACTTGACCTTGACCTTGTCCATTGAAGTTGCCTTGCCTCGGGGGTGGGTTATTGAAAGGTGGTCGTGGAGCTTGATAGATCCCCGGTTGTGTGTTTTGTGCGGGGTTGGGCCTTTTTGGAAGATTCTCGGGTACATGAAAGTTCACCTGAGGTTGATTGTGATTCCCCACATAATTGACGTTGCCAACCTCCGGTTCCAAATTCACTACTCCCTCAACCACTTCCTCAACACAAGCAACCTTTTTAGAAGATGAGGTCTCTTCATCGTCGGGGTAAAGCTCGTCTTCTCGGGCCAACTGTTCTACTTTGTCCCATACACTTTGACAGTCTAACCCAAGGAGATCTCCTCCCGCACCCGCGTTGAGTCTATGCCGAATACGTGACCGAACCCCATCATAGAAATGGAGTACTTGTTCATTCAACCCAAAATTATGATCGGGGCATTTACGGAGCATGCCCTTATATCTAGCCCAAGTCTCGGCTAAAGACTCATTGCTCCTTTGCCTAAACCCTTTTATATTACTCCGAAGCTCATTGATTTTGGAGGGTGGAAAGAATTTATTTAAAAAGGCATCGACCAACTCACCCCATGTCGTAATAGATTGCGGGGGTAAGGATTTGTACCATGTTGTCGCCCGATCCTTTAATGAGAAATGGAAGAATCTTAGACAAATTGCATCAAGATCCCGTGGGTGATATTGAATGGTCACAAGAGCATCGTCTATAGTCTCTAAATGAGCGTGAGGTGATTCGTTCGGTTCTCCATAGAAAGGTTTTCCTTGCACCATACTAAAGATGTGAGCCGGAATGTGGTAGTTTGGTGCGAAGAAATTAGGCAAGACCACGGGCCCCAGAATACTATGGACCCTAGGTGGTAAGCTACCCCGAACCGATGGTAATTGTTGAGGAGGTGCCGCTTGCATGGCTTGTAGAACCCCTTGGAACCACTCCCTGTTTTCCGGTAAATTCATATCGGGAAAATTTCCATTCGGGTTTTGGTTGAGATTATTGGCCATTTCCCTTGTTCGCCTACTAGCCCGAAGAACTCGTTCAATTTTGGGCTCCAACTCGTATAGAGGCTCGTTCGAGGAACGGGTCATGCACCACACAAGAACCTAACAATTAAACACAAGAACGAATTAAACTTAACACTAAAATAAAAGAAAAACAAGAAGTAAAGAAAAGACTAATAATAATGAAAACGTAAAAGAAAACAAAAACAAAAAAAAAGAAAATCAAAAACTCAAAATAAACAAGTCCCCGGCAACAGCGCCAAAAACTTGACACGCTAAAAGCTAACGTGCTTGGTAGCAAGTATACTAGTCGTGTAGTAATAATAATGGACAAAATAAGTCCGGGTTGTCGAACCACAGAGACTTGGATTTTTAGCTTATGATTTTCGAATAAGCGTAAAGACAAATTAACGGAATTAAGAGTAAAACAAGTAAGCAAACAAAGAACAAAAGAGATAAGAACAAGCAACGGATCGAAACTCAAATGTGAGAAATAGACTAAGGCACATGCAAGACTTGATTTGATCCTTATTCGCTCAAAGACACTTGTTGAATTATTAGACCTAGTTACTATGGTGAAAACTCCTAAGGTAAAGAATACTCGATGTCTCGCAATATACTCCTACACTTCGGCGGTGGTTTCCTAAGTATGTCTACCCGGAAATCTAACCTCTAAGCATGCATTAAGGAACTAGAGTTTACTCGATTAGAATCGAACGACTTCACCCGGGAGTCTTTACCTATGTCTAGGGCAACTCCTATTTGATCGGTGATGCTATGAATTTCTTGCACCCTAACTTAACTCTTTCTCAAGATACTAAGCTAGGCAATTGATAAAACATATGGTGATCAATCACATGTAAGGAGTATAAGCACAAATTCATAACACATAGCAACAAAGGAATTAATTCAACAATTATCAATAATTCGAATAAATCACAAATCAATTCTTACAAGGCCCTAGCCATATGAATTTAGCCCATAACTATCAACATAGAAGAATTCAACATGTTCTTATACATAAATGTAAACATCAAATGCAATGAACAATGAAAAAAACTCCCTATAAGGTTGAATGGCAATAGATCTTTTGATGTAGCTTCAATCCTTGGCTCTTATCCTCTTCTTGCTCTTCAAGATCAGTGATAATGGCCCAAAACCCCAGAAAATGCTCCCAATTCCGAAGATTCAGCCCCCCCCCCCAAAATGAATTGAAAAATCCTATTTATAATTCCAAAATTCTGTTATCGCGGCGCCTGGGCGCGCGTTGATCGGCACCTAGGCGCCGCTTATGTGGCGTGTCTTTCTTGGGGCAAAAGTTCCGGGGCGCCCAGGCGCGCGATGTGTGGCACCTAGGCGCGGAGGTTCAGGCGCCTAGGCGCGGAAGTGCGAAGCTTTGATTGTTGTTGCTGGGTCGCGCCTGGGCGCGAGAAAAATGGCGCCTAGGCGCCTCAGTGCGAAGCCTTGAGCAAAGTTGGGTAAATGAGTCGTCTTTTTGCCCTTTTCTTCGTCCATCGTCGCCTACTACCTGGAATCACTTCACACACATATTAAATGCACGAGTGGCACGAAATAAACCGTATACGAGCCTAAATTGTCATTAAAAGGGCCTAAAAACTTATGCAAAAACGACTCCTATCACCCGTCTCTCATTAAGGCCTTGTGCTCGATCGGCGGTGTCAGGACTTTTCAGAGCGAGACTACAGACCCCGCCAGCACACCTCTTCCTTTTTCGGACGCCCCAACTTCAGCCCGTCCACCTATTCCCCTGAGAGCTCGTCCGGCTCGTGGCACTGGCTCCAGCCACACTACATCGTCTGATGTGGAGACCCTTCGGACTGATCTACAGCAGTTGAGGACGGATGTGCATTCGATGATGAGTGAGGGGTGTGCCTATGTCCGTCAGTTGTTTCTAGAGCAGGATGCCTTCTTGGGCCGTGGGCCATTTGACTATTCAGCACCATCACATTTCCCGCACTCTTCCACTCCTCCTCAGGATGATCTGATCGGTGCCGGTGCTATAAGCATTGGGGGTGATTCAGCTGCGCCCGAGGGAGGCACAGATGATATGCTCGACATGGATGATATTATGGGTGGACATTAGGATGAGGGTGGCCCTGAGCCGAGAGATGATGATTTTGTGGACCGTTTTATCCAAGAGGATGATTAGCTTTGTTGTTTAGTCTATTTCTTGTTTTCTTTTGTCGGATTTATTTCTGTTTCGTTGTTTAGATTTTGGTATTATGGGATTTATGGATATTTCATTTGTTTTTGTTTGTCATCCTTGTTTTATCGTCATTGCTTGCTTGTTCCGTTTAGCCTTCGTTTATGTTTGTTTGTTTGTTTTCGTTTCTCGCTTCTATCCATTAGTTTACGTTTCGTCTGGCTAGCATATGTTTGATGTGTAGTGTTGATATCTTGGCTACCACCGTGGTTGCCACTCTCTTGGACTCAATTGCCTTCGTGGACTCGGGTTTGCTTTTCAGCAACCCTATGGTGATGTGTACTTTACCCTTTTCTTTTTCGAACATTGGGGACAATGTTCATGTTAATTTTTTTTTGGGGGGGGGGGGGGTACTAGATCCATTGTAGTCGTGTTTATCCATGTTTTATATATTTCGGTCCAAGTTTTGGGGGGGGGGGCTGGTACCTCTACATGTTAAACTTGTGCAATTTTGAAAATTTTTGGATAGAATTTCAATCCTTCACTCGATGCATTAAGAATGGTTATTTTGAATACACGGCATGTTATCTCTATCAATGTGGATTTTAATGACTATAAAAATCGTTCCTTGCTTGTGGGACCCTAAACTAAACTAGATTGACCTTAAGATGATTCACATATACACATAAGTCGAGGGTAGAGGAGTTGAGTGGACAACCATTTTGAAACACTTAAAGGCTTGATCCCGGAATATCAATCTAGAATTTTCACATGTGTTATGAGTTGACAATGTTAGCTTTGTATGCTTAACAAGAATGAAAAGAGGTTGAACTTTGGTATGACTATAAAAGTCAGGCTTAATAGATACTGGCGGCGAAAAGCACCATGCCGAGAATACTGTACTATTAAGCTAATTTGAGCTAAGCTCAAGCTAATGAAAGGGTAAAGGGAATAAGGACCTAGTTTGGTTTTGTGGCCTTTGACACTCGGGCGATTAAGCCCTTAGGAGTGTCTCTACATTTAATACCCTAAAGTCATCCGGTTTGGGAGTTATTGGCCTAAAGCTCGTTACAAGGGTGTCACAGAAAACCTAAGAAAACCGAACATTGCACATGGTCTAGCCTCTAATGTTTTAAGTTGAAAGTTGCATAAGTTAAAGCCAAAAGTGGATTAAGTGAAGAATTTTTAGTGGCAATGAAGTTTTCTTCAATTCTCGTACCATGTGACCAATCGAAAATTGATAGATATGGGATTAATGCTTGAAAAGTGGTAAGAATGTCACTCGACTATAATGCTTGAGATTTATTACACTACACCCCTAGGATGATCTTTTTGATGTCAAGGCGTCACATGAGCAAGTGTGTGACGTGTATATATATGTAAATTTGAGCTTAAATAGATGAATTCATGCCATTGTGTTTTTATTAATCATATTGATTTGCGTTGATGGATATGGGTTGAAAATCTTTCGATTTTGTGGGTATATCGTAGGCAAGCTCTCACGAGACTATAACTCGTCCTTTGAGCTAACTCAAGGGTTCAAAGGCTTGTTGCATTCGCTAAATGCAACCGTGTACTCCACGAAAGCGAGTTAGGTAGTTTTTTTCTTTCTTTCTGTTTCTCCCGAGTGTGATGATGTTTTTTTCTTTTCCTATCCTATAGCTCTTATTGCTTGAGGACGTGCAATTGATAAGTTTGGGGGGGTTGATAGGAGTCATTTTTGCACATGTTCTTAACCCCTTTTATTGACAATTTAGGTCTATTTATAGCTTAAATTGTGCCACTTGTACCTTTAATATGTGTATTAAGTGAATTTAGGCACTAAGCGACGTTGCACGAAAGGATGCTTCACAGACCGGCGCCCAAGCGCCAGCTCAGCCACGCCCAGGCGCAAGACGAAGACATGAAGACAAAATGCTACGCAGTATCGCACCTAGGCGTGATACCATCGGCGCCCGAGCGCCATCACACGCGCGCCTTGGCGCCGCCCGACTTTTCCTCCAAGAAACACCTGCCACGTAAGCCGCGCCTGGGCGCCGTTGTAACCGTTTTTGGAAGCTATAAAAGGAAATTTTTAACTGATTTGAAGGGTTCGAATTTTGGGTTTGGGAATTCATTTTCTCAGATTTAAGCCACACTTTTCACCTATCTTGAAGAGCAAGAAGAGGATAAGAGCTAAGGATTGAAGCTCTACTCAAGGATTCATCACCAATCGACCTTTTAGGGAGTTTGTTCATTGTTTTATTGCATTTGGTGTTTACACTTATGTATATGAATATGTTGAATTCTTCTATGTTGATGGTTATGGGCTGAATTCATATGGCTAGCGCTTTGTAAGAATTGATTAGTGATTTATTTGTATTATTGATAATTGTTGAATTAATTCCAATGTTGCTATGTGTTATGAATTTGTGCTTATGTTTCTTACATGTGATTGATTACCATATGTATTATTAATTGCCTAGTTTAGCATCTTGAGAAAGATTTAAGCTAGGGTGCAAGGGATTTATAACATCACCGAACCAAATAGGAGTTACCCTAGACATAGGTAAAGACTCCCGGGTGAAGTCATTCGATTCTAATCGAGTAAGCTCTAGTTCTTCAATGCATGCTTAGAGGTTAGATTTCCGGGTAGACATACTTAGGAAACTGCCATTTAAGTGTAGGAGTCTATCACGAGACATCGGTTATTCTTTACCTTAGGAGTTTTCACCATAGCAACTAGGTCTAATAATTCAACGAGAGTCTTTAGGCGAATGAGGATCAAGTCAAGTCTTGTATGTGCCTTAGTCTATTTTCACACTTGAGTTTCAATGTATTACTTGTTCTTATTTTTGTTCTTTGTTTACTTACTTGTTTTACTCTTACTTTCTCTTAAATTGTCTTTACGTTTTTTTGCAAATCATAAGCTAAAATCCAAGTCTCCGTGGTTCTACAACTCGTACTTATTTTGTCCATTCTTATTACTACACGGCTAGTATACTTGCTATAAAAGCACGTTAGGTATTAGATTTTTCCCTTTACCTTTCCTTTATCTAAAGGGCTTGGATCCCCCAGTGGCAATAGCTAAAGCAAATCCCTTCCCCTTGGGCTTCATCTGTCCTTGAGCAATTGAGAGCTTGTTCATCAACCCAGCCAATGTGCTCTCAATGTCATTCATATTGAAGTTCACAATAAATTGCAAAAAGGATTTGGGGAGTGACTGAAAAATGAGGTCCGTCTGAACGTGGAAATTCATGGTGAAGTCGAGAGCTTCTAATCTCTCGATCATGGAAATTATTTTTAAGACGTGGGTTCCCACATCTTCTCTTTCGCCCACTCTTACTCCAAAGAGCCCTCTTGATATGTCATATCGAGCAGTCCTACTGTGCTCTCTATACAGCTCCTTGAGATGCAGCAATATTAACCTGGCATCATCCTTGTTTTCATAGGATCGCTGCAAATCATTGTTCATGGATTCGAGCATCTAACCTTTAACACGGGTGTCATCCTTGATCCATGTGTTATAGTTATCATGCGCGTCCTCATCGTCATTATCGCCAGGGACAGGAGGATGGTCAGTATCGAGTAGATAGCCCAGTGACTCTAAACTAAGAACAATCCTTAAGTTTCTGAGCCAGTCAGCAAAGTTTGGTCCTGTGAGGACATTCTTTTCAAGCAGAACTGATAGTGGGTTATTAACCGTTTTAAGAAAGATATATTTAACTGCCAAAAATAAATAAAGATTTTATCAGATGATTATATTGTACCCATGTAGAATCAGGACTTGAATTCGACTTGGCTCCCACTACACTTTTTGAACCATTGCACTCCCACTACAATGAATGGAAATCTCGTTGGATAGATTTTGTAGTGAATGATTGAGTTCTTCAAGAATTTCAATGAGTTGCAATCTGTTTCGATATATGGCTCATTGGAATCTTTGAAGTAGCGTTCCACGCCAATTAGTCGAACTGATAGTTCAATCTTACTTTTGGCTCATGGATCACTTAACCTCAGCCTGTAACGGAATATCGATGGTGATCCATCTAAGTACTTTCCCATCAACTCCTATCGATCTAATAATTGAATCTCATCTTGCAAACTATAATGGTATATCGGATGAGATTTGTTTCGACCAATTGCATCAAATGCACTTAGAGAGATTTGAACTATGAAATTAGTGTATGGCCCCCATTAGTTGGGATGATGGCATGCATAATTCATAATTCCATCTCTCAAAGTTTAATGGAGAACCAAGATATCCAATATCCCTTTCTTACTTAGTATCTTAAATTTGGGAGAATTCATTAATTTCATAAGGCCTCACTTTGCATACTAATTTATTACGCACATATGTGGAATAGAGCGAATTGAACCATACAATAGTAGAATAACCTATTAATTCTATCATCATGCATTCCATGGACATTCTACATTGGTCTAAGCCAATAGGCCAATCAGGGGATAAGGGCTTATATAAAATCTAATCTTCTTGATTAGCTCCGGGCTCCAAGCTCTAGAAGGTCCTACTCTTAATTACATATTTAGAACCACCCTATACATGATTCTACCGAAAATAAAATACAAACTGGGGGGCATAAACCGGCCCATTGCAACCCAGATAAAACAAAGCGGTAAAACCCTAAGTCCATGGGATGCATCCACCATAACATACATCAACGCATGTAAATAAACTATTCAAAATTATGTTGGCATTGATTTAAAAATCGAAAAAGAATTCATAATTAATTAAATCTAATTCAATTACAAAAAGATGAATTTAATTTCAATTTAAAAATAAATAAATCTAATTTAATTTATTATTAAGAACTAAGTCTAACTTATTCTTAACTATTGTGAAAACCCAATTTCGACCATGAAATAAAATAAATCTAATTTATTGTACCGCCTTTTGGAACCACAAACTAACTCTAATTAATTTATGATTTAATTAAATAAAATTTAATTATTAAATTAAATCCAATTTAATTTTAGAATAACAAATTGAATTTTAATAGGGGAAAAGATTAATTAACAAATTGTGCCAAATTTATCAATTGGGTTAAACCCAATATTTATATATATATATATATAAATATATTAAATATATATATGGCGGTTACCCTATTCGGGTTGCGTGCAGGGCCCGACCCAAAGCGTGAATATTGAAGCTACACCGAATATAGTGTGTTGGGCCAAGCCCAGCACCTGTTCTTTAGGGGGCGGTGACCGCCAAGCGGCGGTCAACAGCGCCACCCCCTTTTCCTTTTTTTTTCCTTTACTGTCTGCACATTCCAAATGTACAGCGGCATCGCTGCTGCTGGCGGTGCCGCTCGCCCAGTGGCGCTGCTGCGGTTCTCCGGCGGTTGTACGACGGCGATTTCGAGGCGAAGATGGATTTCAAAAGTTGAGATTCATTATCATATATAAATCATGCGAAATTTCAGATTTTAATTCCAGATTAAAATAGCCAACATAATTTCAAATCGCCAGACGTGTTAAAGTCGGCTGTGATGCCACTATTAGGTATTCTATGAATGAAAATCGCAGTGGAAATAAAAAAAATTCCTAGAGCCAAATCACTTTAATGTGGGTTTGATGATTTTCAATAATTTACGTAAATATAAACATAATCGAATACCTTATTGATTTGTTGATTTGCAATTCGCGTAACAACAACTCTGATGAATTCCTGTCTCTAAAGTCTCACGCGAAAACAAGCCTTTAAAAACTCCCCGGGACTCTCCTTTGATGATGGTGGACGGCTAGCAAGAGTAGAGGGGAGGTGATTTTCCTTTTCTTTTTGTGTATTGTGTACTAGGGTTAGGTATAGCTTGATAGTTTGTGGATTAAATAATCCTTGAACTTTAAGCCTAAGTGGGGCATCTCCCAGGCCCCTATTGGACGTCCATGATGGGCTAAGTTGGCCCAGTCAACTTAGTCCATCTTTTAATAAATATATATTTAATTCAAATCCAATCCAAATAAATATATATACATAAAATTAATTAATTAAATTCAAATAATTTAATCTAATTAAATATTTGAATTATTGATTTACCAATTAAATCAATCCGTCCTATTTAATTTGTCTTTTTCCTATGAACGAAAACGCAGCGGAAATAAAAAGGATTCCTAGAGTCAAATCACTTTAATGTAGGTTTGATTATTTTCATTAAATAATCCTCAAACTCTAAGCCTAAGTGGAGAGTCTACTAGGCCCCTAATGGACATCCATGATAGGCTAAGTTCGCCCAGTCAACTTAGTCCATCTTTTAATGTATGTGTATATATATATATATATATATATATATATATATTTAAGTCAAATCCAATCCAAATAAATTTATATATACATAAAATTAATTAATTCCAATTAATTAATTAAATTCAAATAACTTAATCTATTTAAATATTTGAATTATTGATTTACCAATTAAATCAATCCGTCCTATTTAATTTGTCTTTCCAAAAGATAAATGATTTACACAAAAAGATATCCTGCTTATTTCTTATAGCGTGACTCTTTAGATTTGTCTCTATTGGCAATGGCAGGATACCAAAGGATGTGAGCGCCACCTAGCCAGTCCCGTGGACTCACATCGTAACCCAATCGAGTACAAAATGATTGAATCATTTACGAACCTTTGGATCATAAATACCGTATGAGTATAAGTCCTTCACTGACGTATCCGATCATGTGAGAGTCATGGTTTATGTAAAACTCACAATACTTGACACTATGCATCAGATTATAGCATAATGAAATTACCAAACTACCCTCCGTGTCTTACACGAGTTAGTTTCATTGCTTTGGCCAAGACTTATAATTTTAATTGCCTATGATCGCATAGGGTACTTTCTCGTTTACAATCGAGACAGTGAATCCCATCTTGGCAATCACTTCACAAGTGCTACTTAACTCATTGAGATCGCACTTCGAGGTTGGCCCCACCAAATGGTGATATGGGCCTAACTACTCAAGAAATAGATTCAACTGTACAAGTACATTGATCGTGACCCCTCATGTCTAAGGCTCAAGCATACTATTATGATCAGTAATCTGATCATTGACAGTCACTGAGTAAATAACTATGTGATAGGATTACTACAAGCCGTTTTCGAATATATCAATTCCATTGGTATATCTTTGACATGTGCTCTCACCATCCAATAGTGTTCGACTGGCACTCTTTGTCAGAGCGTGTGTCATACAAGCCGAATCTTAATGCTCAATTAAGATTCCTTGACTTGCGAATCCCTTTTAAGTGATCAAGTGTCAGACTCTCTCCATGCCACTTCTTTATTCCATTAAGAGCCAAGAGTCAACCTTAACTCACATGGACTGCTTGTTCAATACTAGTTAATGCCATGAACACTACTACAAAAATGGTCTATTACAGCGCACCTATTACAGCGGTTTTTTGAAAACCGCTGAACGGAGGAACCTTTTACAGCGGTTCTTATGTGAACCGCTGTAATAGTAAAAAAAAATTTAAAAAAAATTCCCGCCAAATTTTCCCGCCCAAAATTTTTCGGAGTAAAAAAAAAACCTTTTTAGCCCAGTTATAGTGGTTCGGTTCCGAACCGCTATAAAAAGTTTTTTTTTTTACTCCGAAAAATTTTGGGCGGGAATATTGGGGGGGAATTTTGTTTTAAATTTTTTGACCTGTTACAGCGGTTCGGTAGCGAACCGCTGTAATAGGGAACCCGTTACAGCGGTTCAATAGCGAACCGCTGTAACCGGTTCCCTGTTACAGCGGTTCTCTACCGAACCGCTGTAACAGGTCAAAAAATTTAAAAAAAAATTCCCCCCCAATTTTCCCGCCCAAAATTTTTCGGACCTAAAAAAATAAAATCAAAGACCTATTACAGCGGTTCTTTGAAGAACCGCTGTAATAGGTCAAAATATTTAAAAAAAATTCCCCCCCATTTTTCCCGCCCAAAACTTTCCGGACCTATTACAGCGGTTATTCAAAGAACCGCTATAATAGGCTTTGACCGAAAATAAAAATCCTCTTTATATCTCTCACTCCTCTTTCTCTTCTTCATTTAAAACTTCAAATTTCATCTTCTTCATTTCCTCTTTATTTCTCACTCCTCTCTCTCTCTCTCTCCTCTCTCCCTCCTCTCTCTTTCTCTCTCACTAACGTCGTCGACACTACCACCTCCATCAACGCCGCCGACACCACCTATATATATGGGTGTATGTATATTTGTGTATGTGTGAGTATATTTATTTTGTGTATATGTGGGTGTATATGTATATTTGTGTATGTGTATGTATATTTGTGTATTTACGAAAATATTTTTCGTTTATAATTTGACCGTGTCGGAATGACACGAAATTCGCACGGTCATAGCGAAACGGCATTCCGAACGAAACGCAAGAGATGGCTAAAATCAAGAGATCGTGCGAATTTTTATACAAAAATACGTATTTTTATAATAAAATGCATATTTGAGGCCTTAAACGATCTCGGATGGCTAAAATCAAGAGATCGCAAGACGTTGTCTTGCGTTTTGTTCGGAATGCCGTTTCGCTATGACCGTTCGAATTTCGTGTCATTCCGACACGGTCAAAAATTTTTTTTTTTTTAATTTCAGGGCTTTATTACAGCGGTTTTGGAAACAACCGCTGTAATAGGCTACACTATTACAGCGGTTTTTTCCTAAACCGCTGTAATAGGCCCCTTAAATTTTTTTTTTTTTATAGCGGTTATTTGTATAACCGCTGTAATAGGGTATACCTATTACAGCGGTTATAAAAATAACCGCTGTAATAGGTATCTATTACAGCGGTTTTTAACCGCTGTAATTGGCCTGAACCAATTACAGCGGTACCTATTACAGCGGTTAAAAACCGCTGTAATTGGCCAAAAAAAAACCGCTGTAACAGGCCTTTTCTGTACTAGTGGAAGCTTTATAAGAACAAAAGAATAAATGCCTTTATTAATGATAAGTTCGTACAACAAAATTAGATACCCTATACAATCTATTTTTCCTCATTGGAGTCTAGGGAATATGCCTAACATCAACTAGTACTAAAATCATTGGTTTGTGTACACGGAGAACTTCCTTGAGAGAGTTCAAAAACTCCTGTTTGGCTGCTACCCTACAATTCCAAAAAATGCTCGTCATTAAAAAAAAACTATGTTACAAAGTTTCCACAGAAACTTAAAGATCACATTTGGGGAGAGATCGAAGTCCCCCTTTTGATTTGCATGTCGACGTCGGTTGTCATGTGCTCGTTAGGGTTCAAATCATCCCTAGCCAGCATATGGTGATCGGTGCGCTCTTCCATCTCCAAGGAAATAATATTGTCCTCATACGATGTCTCATCTGGATCATCATCGAGTTCGTCTTTGGAATTACCCTGTCGTTGCATAGTGTCGCTAAACTTAGGCGAATGGGTGGTACCGAAGTGTGATGTCGGTGTCGAAAAATCCCCTCCTTTGATGTTTGCCCCGATTCAAAGAGTGAATTGATAGAGTTATTTATAATCGGGTATGTGTGACCTTGGGGAATCGGAGGTATTTTTTCTTGTGCAACAATGGTGCTCACCGGCTGCTGTTTGCCAACCGCCAATTTTCGTCGTACTGGCGGTTGAGTACCTTTATCCACCTTTGTCTGGGGAGGGTTGATCTCTTCCAACTCTGTCAGGTCTATGACCTCATTCACATTGTTTAGAATATCAAATCGAGAGCCAGAAGTCTTTTTGTTATTATTCTTGACCTACTGATTTCCTCTTGACCGAATTTGTGCATTGTGGTGTTCCTGAGTATCCAAAGTACGTATCTCCGGTTGATCAGGAGTAGGTGTAGGGATAGTTTCCTTTCTCCTCCATGTTTGCGTTGGCACATGTTTAACCTTTTCATTCGCTGCTTGCTCTCTTCCAAACACAGAGACATGGTTTTCTTTACCATACCCTGCAGTGTAACCATCTTTTTTTGGTACTGGGCGACACTTACATGGCTGAACTATGTTCCATGGCCCATAGGAAGTTGCTGTAGAAGTTTTTGTAGTGGCCGGATTATGAGTGCTTTCCGCTGTCGGGTCCTCTTTATCGTAATCACGTGTTCCACATGTCTTTTTGCGATGTCCATAAGCCCCACACGTGAAACAAACCAAACTAAGACCTTCGTATTCAACAATGTAGATCTTTTTGGCCACTTTGATGCACGGAATCAAGTACTTCTTACGATCAAGTTCCACACAAACCCGTGCATATCTCCCCCGAAGAGATTCCTCCGCATGTTTGTCAATGCCTATCACTCTCCCAATCTTTTCTCCCATGGAACGTAGAATACGGTCATAAAATTAATGAATCGGTAATTTGGGAAAACGGACCCCAAGCCATGGTATTTGTGATCGTCTCAGAATTTGGGTCGAAATATAGAGTCTATTGTTGAACAGTTAGATAATGTCCAAGAATAATCCAAGGGCCCTCATTGAGTACTCTATCATACACCTCTTTTGCCCGAAAGCGTACAAGGTAGAATTCGTTACCAAGATCAACCAGAGTAGGTTCATAGGGTAGATTACAGAGAGATTTAACTCGTTGCTTCAGGGTCACGTACTCTATTTTCCTTCTTTGCACCTTCATAACAAGAGCTCGCCTGTAAGGAGCTAACCCTTGATGTAACATGGTTTGAGGTATAGTGTAAATTGAAATATGGTTGCCTTCACTTTCGGAGTCCTCATCATCGAGTTCTTAGTAGGACTCCATGTCGTCTGGCTCTCCTTTTCTGGTCCCTTTGCTTTCCGGTTCCATGAGTCTCGGATATTGTTATTGTGCCATATGTTCGGATTAGCCCTCGTCTGATTGTGTGTTTTCGGATTAGCAGTCGTTTCCTCTTGATGCAGGTTAGGGTTTGCATGAGTTTCATCTTGTGCAGGGATTTGATCTGCTCCAATTGAGGAGCGTTTGAGTTTCTTTGTGTTTCAATTTGGTGCCACCGTGAGTGGGGGTGGCCGGCCGGAGTCCGGCTCCTCCATGGCTATGGCTGGAAAACTGTAGTAAGGAAAGTAGCCTTCAAGAGGGCTAGGGTTTCGCTCCGCAAAATTCGGAGTGTTTTTTGAATTGCTCCGGATTGCACTCTTTTTTACATTAATCAAGACCAATCAAATATATATGACCAATGGTTTACATTAAATTATACTTTTAAGGAGAAGTAGTTTCTATTTATCATGTGAGGTTCGAGCTCGATGCCTCTCAAACATAGAATCTTGAGGCATTAGACAGTGTTTGCCAAATTTATTTTCCAGGGCTTAGACATTTTAAAAATTTATAAGCTCTTAGACCTTAATCGAAAAATAAACTATTGATTAATTGTTTATATAAAACTGCTCCAATATAGCTAGTAATATTGTGCAATGTTTGATAAAATAATGTCACTAAGCTCTTTTTCTGGAAAAATGACTAAGAAGGATATGCTACCAGTAATATCGCATGAATAACAGTTTCATACTATATTTTTATATTCAATTAAAAAAAAAAAGAATATTTTTATATGTTAATTTGCCTGATTATACTTGTTTTACTTAAACTGGTATACTTCACTATCGGATATTTATTTATACGGAGAGAGAAATACGAATTGATATATTCATATATTAATGAATACAATCAATTACATATTATAATATACTTTAGCTTTTATTATTCTATATCTATATGTGCATGTGTTGTATGTTGGTCTGAGTGAGTTAAGCTATGGAAATTCTTACGTGGTCTATATATACTGAAATATGCAGAATTTTTTAGTGTGTATTTATAGACTTATATTTTTGTATGAAAACGTAACACATAAAATAATAATAATAGTTTAACAAATACCAATATATTAAATACTTTCTTTTTAAATTTTTATCCTAAATTAGTGCTATACATTACTATACGTATGATGTACACATGCATTCGTAATATTATTAGCACGGAATATAATTATTAATCTGTACTCTGTAGTTTATTATGTAAAATAAATTACATTACCGTTTCATGTAGTATCTATTAATATTTTACCCTATGTACATTAGATTAAGTGTAAATATACGGTGCAAGATGCGAATGTGCACAAATAATATAGGTATTTTCGTCATATATAGAGAAATAAACATTTAATTATCTTTAAAACAAGTTAGTTCTTTTTTTAAAAAAATATTTGGAACAACTTATAAGCTCTCATATATATATATATATATATATATATATATACATATATATATATATTAAATTAAGAGAGTGTTAGGATTGAATTTTATGGGATAAATGCAAAAAAAAACCCAGTGATATAACTTTTTTGCTAAAAACCCCATGTGATCACGAAATAGCCTAAAAAGCCTCTGTGTTCTTAAGAAGTCTGCAAAAAGTCACTTTTTGTAAAAAAACGAGCGGGTTTTTCATGTTTTTCACCTTAATTAACATGCTTATTTGTCATTTATACACACTTCAAACAATATAAAAAGTAAAATTGTATTATTTCACCCAAAAAACACATATTTCTTTATTACTTTTTAACAAAAAGTGAGTTTTTGCAGACTTCTTTAAAAACACGAGGGGTTTTTAGGCTATTTCGTGATCACAAGGAGTTTTTAGCAAAAACGTTATCTCACGGGATTTTTTTTGCATTTCTCCCGAATTTTATAAGCTCACGATTATCATATGAAATGTTTAATTTAAAGAGTTTATGAGCTCAGTAACCACCATTTTATTGTTACTATTTGCTCATGGCCGGTAACAATATACTAATTGGTAACATACTCGATGCGTGTGCATAATTTCTTTTTTTTGAAAATATAATTTCTTTTCAATTAAAATTAATTAAGTTTAAATAAGTTGAGACAAAAGAGAAGAGATTAAAAAGAGAAGAGATTAAAAAGAAAAAAAATTAGAAAACTTCCATGTCTCAAGTTTTATGGATCATATGATTATCAATATCATTAAGCCATATCACCAAAACTATTGAGGTGACACAATGTCAATGACATGGTGCATTATTGATTTATAAAATTAAATTGCACTTGGCTTCACCAAAATTGTTAATGGTCCAAAAATAATTTTTCTAAGTCTCTCTTCAATTAGATATATATAATATAGATACTAACTTTAATGTTTTATTCCAGTAATGACTTCAACATATCAGTAATTTTCACAGACAATAACCTAATGTTATTGACAATCTAGTAGTTGAGTTGTCGCTGTATTTAAAACAAAAAAGTTCATAGTATAATAATATTGTTACGACAATTCATGAAATAAGAATATAAAGATTAAATACATAAGAATTTACGTGGTTCGACAATTGCTTACGTCTACGAGAGAGGAGAGGGAATTTTTACTATTGAAGAAAGATATTCAAATTACAATGAATGTCAAAAGTATTGAACTAAAACTTAACACCTGATTTTTTCTTATAATACACGTGTACCATACAGCGTGGGCAAGCCCTCGCATCCCTTGGCGATCCTTCGTTGAAACGGGCTCAACGCGTGTAGCTGTAAGCTAGTTCTAAGGGCTTCATCACCTTCTTCAGAACTGACTCTTTTGATAATGAATCTTTCGCATAATTTTGGCCCTTGGGTTTTAAGACATATCACAACAAATATAATTAGCGACAAATTTAACATCATATTTTAATGTATTTTCACAAAAATTTGTTTTGTTTCGTAACCAATATTTCTACATATAAACATGTTCAAAAGATGTGAGAAATGTGAAAATTTATTTACTTATATTAGTTAGCTACTAACTACTTTACACGTCTTAATTACCTTGTAGAATTGTCGCGGTAATTGATGCGACATGTTTCATGTTTTAATGAATTCTATGCTAAATAAACAAACAATGCATGTTCCACTTAAATAATGAATGGTTGTCTATTTACTGTCTCATCATATAATCGCCATCATAATCAAGATAAAACCGTTTATTTACTGTCTCATCATATAATCGCCATCATAATCAAGATAAATCCGTTTATATTAGAGTCATGAAAAAACAATATACAAATTATTTCAACTTGCAATCAATTCTCGTTTTGTCGTGACCAATGGCGCTTTAGTCCTTTTCATATATCCAATAATTAATGAATAGTTTAGTTGGTCGGTTTGATCAACTTGATCGATTATTTCATTAAATCTCACTCCATATTTGGATTGTGATTTTAGGAGTGTACATAAATACGCTCTGTTGGACTCACCTGTTCATATCAAGTCGATCGACCTGTATGCTATCGAGTTTTAATTTTTTTTTATTAATTGTTATAGTTTATATTTTCAAAAGCCGACCCTTACGAATTGGTTGGCGGGTTCAATAATTATATATATATATATATATAAACCCTAACAATCTCCCACTTGTATTCAATGTCAATCTCTAGGGATTAATGTAAAAAAAAACTCCTGTGTTAATGTGAAATTGCAAAAAAACCCCGTGGTAACGAAATAGGCTAAAAACCACCATATGTTCTTAAAAAGTCTGCAAACAGTGGATTTTTGAAAAAAAAAGAGCGCGTTTTTCATGTTTTTCACCTTTAATGACATGCTTCTTTGTTTGGAGAGTGTATAAATGACAAAAAAACATAAACATGAAAAACACGCTCTTTTTTTTTTCAAAAACCCACTGTTTGCAGACTTTTTAAGAACACATGGTGATTTTTAGCATATTTCGTTAACACAGGGGTTTCTTTGAAATTTCACATTAACACAGGGTTTTCTTTTTGCATTAATCCCCAATCTCTATGATATCTGATGGTGTGGGTTTCACATCAATAAGAATATGCGATATAATATTTGAAAGTATAGTATAAAGCACGAATTAATGTAAAATGAACACAAGATGTACGTGGTTCGGTCCAAAATCAGACCTATGTCCACGGGGTGAAGAGTTCGATCCTTTATTCATTGTAGGAGTTGATATTTATACAAGAATTTGATGGGGAGTTGAAAAGGTGCAAGTTAACCATACTAATTTTACATTTGGTAATAGGAATTAATCATAATTCATCTATATTGGGCTATAATCAATTGGGTATAAATGGTAAAGATATAAAATCGCAGGCTTGATCTCCGCAGGTCTATATATGGCAAGGTTGGTGATTGATTAGATTTTGTTTCCAGGCTGTCCATAATTAGCGCTGCCCTTCCTGTACAGGTCAAGTCGTCGGGGCCTTCAGCTAATCATGTCCGAATATATTATCTTCTAGAAGGATCCAAGTCCGTAAAACCATTGGGCTTGGGCCCATAAGGTATTGGACTACCCAACTTGGCCCAAAGACGGATTTCCACCCACATCAATAGTCCCCGCCAACTCTAAAGTTTAACGTAGTCAAGCTGTAAGAGTTGAAAAGAAATAAGTGATATGGACCGAGCTGATAACACTCCATGAATGTGGATAAAAAAGATGATGCGGAACAAATGCTGAAAGAATCTCCAATTTGCCCATGTGTAGCAACCTAATCTACAGAGCTCTTGGAAGCCTTCCTTTGCAGGTCTGGAAGAAACCCTAATCTTTTGTTGACTGGTCGATTGGACTTCTCCAGACTTCTGCAGTTATTGCCTTGGAATCCGAGAAAGCCGCACCACCATCATGACCTCGTCAGTTGGTGTCGCCATAACTGCGCCTAAATGTGTGTTAGGAATTTCATGCTAGATGTTTTGATGATGACAATTAGGAGTTTTTGTTAGACCCCAATATATGTAAGTTTGATTTCAATAGAAATCATTTATAGGCTTTGAAGCATTAGATTTGTAATAGGCTTTATAGGCTTCGTCCTGTTTTATTCTAGATTGTTAGGTTAAGTAGTCTTAGGCTAAGCGTCTGATGAATTCTGAGTGAGCTTATTAGTATTTATGTTTGAAGACTCAAGCGCCTGAAGTCTGAATGAAGATGAAGTTTCCAAGCGTCTAAATATCCAGCTATATCAAGCGTTACCTTTTTAGGCATAAGCAAATTCAAGAATGGATAAGCGTCTATCAATGATGGATTTCACATGAATTTATTTCCAAGTCCAAAAGTTGTTTAATGCAAATATTCTCTGTGCATTACATGATGATAAGAGCATTAAATGTGATAAGCACTTTCAGACATATAGAGAAACCACACTATTGGACTGTCAACTTTTCACAGACTGCAGCACCAACTTTTGTGCAACAGATTTTCAGGAAAAAGGACAAAAGTTGTTCACTCGCGGAAGTAAGAGACATGCGCCTGTGCATGTGTGAAACAGACACTTTTTCCAAGAAAGTCTATAAATAGGACTTCAACAACAAGCCAAAAACATCGATCAATTCCAAGCCAAATTGCTGTTGCATTGAAGTTTCATTAAACTCTCAGAAAAGTCAAAATATTCAAGCAAACATTCTCCTTGCTTTTCTTCAATTCCTGAGACAGTCAACCAATATCTCAAACATTCTTTTCGAAGAAATCCACACTACTATAGAGATATTCACAAGTTGTTTGAACTTCATCAAAATCAAACAAATCGTTTAGAAAAACCCCATCCAAGCCTCGCAATCTGTGTGAAGTCGAAGTTGGATACTTGCATTGTTTCTGGGTGAAAGAAACAAGGGGATAGAAGTGATTTGGAGCATAAATCTGTGTGATTAAGGAGCTCATATCATCAACATCCATCTCTCCCTAATTTGTAGAAGTCTCTGTGTGATTCTTTGAGAACCATCTTAGTGGATTGCCTCCAAGTGTTCGAGGAGAAGAAGGACGTAGTTGGGATTACACCACCCAACGAACCTTACAAATATCTTGCTCTTTACTTTACAATCATTCTTCATTTTATTATATCTTTATATAAAACTGTTAAGTAAAACTCAAGAGAACACTAAGCAACTAAAACATTTTTCTTGTGACGCTAAAGCTTTCAAAAAGGAGGACTCTAAAATTATTCCGCTGTGCTAACGCTGAATAAAGAACTGAACGCTTAAACCTATTTGGTTAAAGTATTCTAATTTTAAAGTCTAAGTTAACTTTCTAAAACAGTCTTCATCAGACACTTGGCCTAAGCGTCTATATTTGAAGTAAACACTTAGTGAAGCGTCTACATTTCAAGCGTCCAAAATATTTTAATACGAATTAATTTGAAGTCAAAAAAGACTTCAGGGTCTATTCAATCCCCCCCACCCCCTTCTAGACCCTTTCGTATGCCACTTGGGACCAACAATGTGCGTTGATGATTGCTACGTGCACTGCTGGGAAGAGAGCCCGTCTCTTTCTTTGTAAGTTATTTCTTTTTTAAATTTTGATTAATTTTTTTGAAAAAGGTAACTTGCAAAAACTTACAATCTTATTGCCTTATTTCAGTTTTATTTTTGTTATTAAAATCATAAAAGCCCTTTTCTTCTTCTTCCTTGTGTCTTGTTGTCTCCTGTAGCGGTTACTCCACGTTCGTCGCCCCACTTCTAGGTATTGCGCGGTTTTCTTCTCTTCTTCTTTTATGCGTTTGTTCGCTTGTTTGTTGTTGTATTTTGCGTGTGGTGTATTTTGAAAAAAATCGCAAAATTTTCTGCGTTTCTGTCGTTGTGGTTGTTTTTGTTTTCTCTTTCGCCTATCAAAATGTCGAATAGTCTCGGCTTCGATTCTCAAAATCGTGAGTAGCACCATAACCTGCTGGAGCCCCTTCCCGATTTTGAGGAGAAGACCACCTCTTTTGTTCGTGACTTGTATAGTTCCACCTATGTTTCTGAGTGCGAGAAAATCATCTATATCGAGTCCTTGATACGGAGTCAGATAGGCACAATACCACCATCCTTTCTTTCCCTTCGCAAGGTGATAATCCAGGGAGTAGTCGAGTTGGAGCCCTAGATATTGTAGGAGCCCTTCAATCCCGCTTTACTTTACAACAGGAACGAAAAATACGCCAATTGTATGACATATCTGAGAAGTACTAAATCGTGGTCCCAACTGTACAGGATAGGCCTCGTCGTCCTCCCTTGGGTTACACCTGCTTCTACGTTGCCCAACTTTGGCCAGGTTTGCGTTTCTCCATTCCTCGTCTGTTCATCAAAATAGCTAATAGTTATCGCATCCCTTTGAACCAGTTTGCTCCTAATACCATTCGTATGATGGCTGGCTTTGTTGTTCTTCTTTGCCACCACCGCCATCCAGCCACGACCGATCTTTTTTACTCTTTGTTTCTACCTCGCTCTATCTCTACAGATAGTGGTGTCTTTTACCTGCTATCTTCTTGGCTACCCATCCTACCGAGAAGAAATTTTCATTGCCCCGCCTCCAGGTGAGGTTTGGGATTTTCGTCATGAGTTTTTGGAGAAGGTAGATCGCAGCAATCCCTACCCTCCCTGAAATTTGTCTTCATACCACCAGCAGCTTGTGCATTATTTGAATTTTACCCCTCATCATATGGGTAAGCTTGTTGATGATCGTTTGTTGTACAACATCAGACGGATCTGCAGGGTGAAACTCTAGGTAGTACTTGTGTGTATTTTTGTATATGCTTATGCTGTGGCCTCTAGGTTGATATTCTTATATCTGAATGTTTTTTGTTTGTTTTGTAGAAGAGTTAATGGATGTCTCCCGAGCTAAGGATGCTTCAAGCACAGGAAGAAGCCTCCTCCAACTTCGGAGCCCCCTTTGTCACCACCTTCTCCAGGCGTGCCACCACAAGTGGCACAGTCTCCAGCTACGCCTCTTGCAGCTATGTCCTCACCTACTCTAGGTCAGGAGGATCAGTCCCGTCCTCGCGGAGATCCAGCCTTGGCTTTGGAGATAGCCTCCGAAAAAAGGCCTGCAGCTTCGGCGACTCCTTTGCACACTCTCCTAGCTAAGCGTAGCAACTCAAGCATAGATATCAAGGAGCTTATGCCTGACTTGCAGATCAAGACCACAGATTCGCGGGCCTCCAGGACCCTATCTAGAGCTCAAGATCCGACTCCTCTTTCTGCTTTGAAGAGTAACGATATTGCTGTGATGTTGGATTTTCTTTAGAGGATGCCTAACTCTCTCGACCGTCATTACCTAGAGACTCTACTGGATCCCTAGCTCCTCGCACCATCTCTTAAACTTGACTCCGCTGAACTGCCTTCCATTATCAGCTACGACATTTCTATGTATGCTGAATCGGCAAACGATGTTCTTCCAAAGGAACTTGATGACTTCTGCCTCCGTGATTCTAGCTAGAGCTTCAACCTCTACCCACTTGCTGAAGTAGTCCACAAATACCAGCAGAAATTTCTTTTGAGCCTTCGCTATGGGAAAACATCCTACAATGTCCATACCCCACCTGGAGAAAGAGGCATGGATCACTCACGGAACACATCGCCTCTGCGGGTTGATGGATAAGGCTGGCGTATAGCTAACATTGCTCGCACTTCTTTACCAGGTAGCCACATCCTCCTTCAGGGATGGCCAGAAATACCCAGCCCTCAAAGTCTTTCCAGCTAATGCTGATCCTCCTATATCACTACCGCAATCTCCTTTATGAATTTCTCTTAGCACGTAGTCTCCTTCTTCCGATGATACACATCTAATATGTGGCTATATAAATGATTTTTTGTATAACACACCATCAACTATGATGAATCTACAAGCTCTAGTTTGTGAACATAGCTGAGCATTCTTCTCCCCGGGAAGTATGCCTTGGGAGAGATATTGAGTGATCTCGGTTCTCCCATCCTCGCCTTCGTCTACACGCAATACCTCCTGCTCTGTACCTGATCCAGATACGGACTGGATGGTGATGTGCCTTGTTTTGCAGTCAATGACTGATCTGCCCAGCTTTTATAGATAATCAGCTTTGACATTTTCGAATTGCGGTATCTGATGCACCTCCAGCTTTTGAAAGTTCTTTCCCAATATCTCTATGGTTTCTAGGTATTTCATCATTGTTTCTTCCTTAGTATCGTAGACTTCTTCGATTTATTTTGTCACAAGCTGGGAATCTGAATAAGCTATCAGATTCCTAGCCACTCCTTTGAGTGTCATTTTGAGTCCTATGATGAATGTTTCATATTCGGCTTCGTTGTTGATTACCTTGAACTCAAACTTGATTGCATACTGTAGCTGATCTCCCTCAGGTGTGGTGAGTACCACACCTGCGCCACTCCCATTCTACGTAGCTGATCCGTCAACATGTAGGAGCCAAACTTAGTCATTTTTTTCTCTACTTGCTCAGGTTTTGTCATTTCATTGATAAAATTTGCCAGGACTTGCACTTTGATTGCAGCTCGAGATGCATACTCTATCTAAAACTCTCCTATCCCCACTGCTCATTTGACAAGTCTGTCAGATGTTTCTGCCTTTCCAAGTGGAGTTTTGAGTGGTTGATTGGTTTTCACAATTATCTTGTACGTCAGAAAATAAGGTATTAACCTTCGTGCCGTGATGACTAACGCGAAAGCCATCTTTTCAATCTCGGGGTATCTTGATTCTGTATCTGAGAGTACTTTGCTGATGTAGTACTTGTGCTTGTCCATTTTTCTTTTCTCCAGTACTAGGATGGTGCTGACAGCTCTATCGGCCACAGCTATGTAAAACATCAATGGCTCATCCTGCACAGGTTTGGTCACCATGGGGATTTGGTTCATGTATTCTTCTAGCTCCGCGAGGGCCTATTGACATTCTTTGCTCCAGTTGAAGTTGTTCACCTTTCGCAATATTTTGAAGAATGGCAAGCTTCTCTCCGCCGATTTGGAGATGAATTGACTTAAGGTTGTGATCCTTCCATCTAGTCTATGTACCTCATTCACATCTCTAGGTGGTTGCATGTCTTGAAGAGCTGTGATCTTCTCATGGTTGGCCTCTTTGCCTTTCTCCATGACCATATAGCCTTAGAACTTCCCACCTTTCATTCTGAATGCGCACTTAGCTGGGTTCAACTTCATCTTGTACTTTCAAAGAGTCTCAAAAGTTTGCTGCAGGTCTTGCACATGGATGCTAGAGGTCCAACTTTTGACTACCATGTCGTCTACGTATACTTCAATATTTTTTTCGATCTGATCACGAAACATCATATCGACCAGTCTTTGATATGTAGCTCCGGCATTTTTAAGATCGAAGGGCATCACTATGTAGTAGTGTGTGCCAAAGAAAGTTATGAAGCTCACCTTCCTCTGGTCTTCGACATCTAGAGGTATCTGATGATACCCACTCTGCGCATCCATGGTGCTCAATAGCTCAAATCCAGCTGTGGAGTCCACTAGCTGATCGATCCTAGGTAAGGGGTAATAATCCTTAGGGCAGGCGTTGTTCAGGTCACGAAAGTCGATACACATTCTCCACTTTTCCCCTCCTTTAGGTACTAGGACTACATTAGATACCCACTCTGTGAATTGAATTGTTGCTATATGCTTGACTTTGAGTAACTTGTCAATCTCTGCCTTGATTATAGTGTCCTTCTTCGGGACGAAGTGTCTTTTCTTTTGAATGAACGACTTTGCATCTGAAAACACGTTGAGATGATGTTGTATGACTATTGGGTCGATACCTACAAAGTCATTAGCTGACCATGAGAACACATCTGCATACTCCCTTAGCGTGGTTATCAATTCCTCCCTCAGGCCGGCGTTCAAATAAGAACCAATCCTGTCGGTCTTTTTTTTGTCTCTAGGTATGAGCTCTATGCTCATGAGCTCCCTTACAAGTTCGACGTGCGATGAAACTAGCTTTTTAGCCACTTCGCTTCCTTCCAATGTTGTTGGTTCAGGTTTGCGCTTTTTATCTTCAACTAGCTTTTCTCCTTGCCTCAGCGAGACTAAATAACATTTGTTGGATTGACATTGATCTCCAGATACCTCCCTTATTCCATCGAGTGTTGCAAATTTGATCTTCATGTGTGGTATAAATACCACTGCTTCGAACAAGACAAGTGTAGGTCGGCCGAGTATTACGTTCTAGGCTGAAGGGATATCCACGACTAAGAATCTAGTCAACTTTGTTATTTTGTTGGGTCCTCCCCCAAGGGAGAGGGGTAATACCACATGTCCCACAGGTCGCGTTGCCTCATGATAAGAGTCACTTTTACGTAGTTTAAGCTCGTTATGTCTATATTTTAAATTCATTTATCGCCTAAATCTTACCACATTTGCATTTAATCCGTGTGTTAATTGGTTCTAGGTCTTAAATGGATGCAAACGAAGAAAAGAGCAAAAGATAGCAAATCAAACGAATTAAAGATGGATGCTTTGCATGCCCACGCCCAGGCGACACTTAACCCACCCCCAGGTGCCGTAGTGTTGAATAAAAGAAGCCTTGTTCGAATACTCGTGCTTAGGCGCCACATTTACTGCGCCTAGGCCTTGTACCGTCCGCGCCCCAGCGCCAGTTTTTCCGCATCTGGGTGTCGCTCGACTTCTCCCCCTAAGATATCTTTGCCACGTAGGCTGCGCCTAGGTGCCATTCTCCCCTTACCTGGGCGCCGCCGTAACCGTTTTTGGAAATTATAAAGTGAATTTTGGAGCACATGTGATGGGTTCGGATTTTGGAGTTTGGAGATCATTTTCTGAGATTTGAGCCGGCTTTTCATCACTCTTTGAAGGAGAAGAAGGGGAATTGAGCTAGAGATTGAAGTTCCAAGCAAGGATTCATCATCAACCAAACTTTAGGGAGTTTTTACTTACATTCATTGCATTTTATGTTCATAACTATGTCTATGATTCTTTTAGATCTTCTTAAGCTATTGAAGATGAGCTAATTTTGTAAAACTAAGGCCACGTGAAGACCGAATTTATGAGTCAATATATATGAAGTGATTTTTTGTATTAATTCTCCTAGCTTTGTGTGTTAATTTTATGATTTTATTCCAATCCTATGCTTGGTCATCATATGTTTGTTATCTTGCCTAGCCTATTCATTCGAGAGAATATAGGTTAGGGTTTAAAGGAATTAACACATCATCCGCAACAAATGAGGATTTGCCCCTAGAGATAGATAGAGATTCCCGGGTGCTGTTAACCGAGTTTATCCGAGGAAATTCTTGAACGTAAATGTGTGGTTATTCGTTAGATTCTCGAATAGACATATTTAGAGAACCATCAACTAATCATAAGATTATTATGAGCGGAGACATCTGGTAATAAATAATTAAGAAATTTCCACCAAAGAAATAGGAGTCTAATAATTCGAGGAGTAACTCATATATATATATATATTGACGAGTAGATTCTGTTGTAGCATGTGCCTTAGTCATTTTATCATACGTGAGTTTTAATCCATAGTTCGTTTTCTCTTTTGTTCTTTGTTTGTTCAATCAATTCTCGCATTTTACTTTAATTACTCTTTCTTTTATCGAAAATCATAAACTAGGATTCAAGTCCTTATGGTTCGACAACCTGTACTTTTGTCCATCTATCACTATATACGACTAGTATACTTGCTACCAAGTACGTTAGGTATTAGCGTGTCAAGTTTTTGGCGCCGTTTCCGGGGACTTGTTAGTTTTAGTTTTTGATTTTATTTTACAGTTTCATAATTCTTAGTTTTTATCTATTTCTTGCTTTTCTCTTATTTTCTTGTTAGCCTAATTTTGTTTCTTTTGTTCTCTTTATAGGTTTGTTATTGGTGCATGACCCGCTTCTCTAATGAGCCTTTGCTTGATTTGAGCCAAAAACTGAACGTGTTCTCCGGGCTAGTAGAAAAGTTCGTGAAATGGCAGATAATATCTATCAACCGAATCAAAATGCTCGTTTTTTGGACATGTACTTACCATAGAATTGAGAGTGGTTGCAAGGCATTCTCCAAGCCATGGAACAACCTCCTACTCAACAACTTCCATCGGTTCGGGGTAGTTACCACCGAGGGTCCACACCATACCGGGGCCTGTGGTCTTGCCTAATTTTTATGCACTGAATTATCAAATTACGTCACACATCTTTAATATGGTGCAAGGCGAACCCTTCTATGGTGAGCCTCATGAATCGCCTCATGCACATTTGGAGACTTTAGACGATGCTCTCATGACTATCCAATTTCATCCACGGGGTCTTGATGCAAATCATCTAAGAGTCTTCCATTTCTCATTAAAGGGCAAGGCAATCATGTGGTACAAATCTTTACCATCCCAATCCATCACAACATGGGGTGAGTTAGTTGACACCTTTTTGAATAAATTTTTCCCACCCTCCAAAATCAATGAGCTTCGGAGCAATATAAAAGGGTTTAGGCAAAGGAATAACGAGTCCTTAGCCGAGACATGGGCTAGGTATAAGGGCATGCTCTAGAAATGCCTGGATCATAACTTCCGATTGAATGAGCAAGTATTACACTTCTTTGAAGGCATCCGGTCGCGTATCCAAAATAGGCTCAATGCGGGTGCAGGTGGTGATCTCCTTGGGTTAGATTGCCAAAGTGTATGGAATAAGATCGAACAATTGGCCCTGGAAGACAAGCTCTATCCCGATGATGAAGAGATCACTCCTTCTAAAAAAGTTACTTGTGTCCAAGAAGTAGTGGAAGAAGAGGTAGCTCTAGAGTAGGTGGTCGGTGATGTGAATTATGTTGGCCATCTTAACCAACCTTGGGTGCACTTTCACGTGCCCGACAATTTCCCAAAGAGACCCAATCCGGCACAAAATGCCCATCCCGGTATTTGTCAAGCTCCAAGGCCTCCCTTCAACAATAATCAAGCTCAAAGGCAAGCAAATTTTCAAGGTCAAGGCAAGTGAGACCTCCTACAACCGATGAGCGTCTAGATGATCACATTAAAAAGTCGGATGCATCGTTCAATGACCTCTGCAATATGATGAAGGATATGTTCATGGAAATGAAGGGTATGAAGATGCATATGGGCCAATTATCAACAACGGTAAGTGGGAGGGCCCCGAGGACTCTACCAAGTGACACGGAAAAGAACCCAAAAGAACAAAGACATGCCATTGCTTTGAGAAGTGGGAAATAAGTGGAAAGTGATCCTGTTCGCATAGCGGCGCCCAAGCGCCCCTAAGACGGCGCTCAGGCTCCAGTGACCTCCAATGATGAACAGGATCAAGTACCCGAAGGGCATCATTGAAGATGTAATTGTGCAAGTGGACAAATTCTACTTCCTGGTCGATTTCGTAGTGCTTGACATGGAAGAGGATGTGCAGGTACCTTTGATCCTAGGAAGGCCCTTCCTTGCCATGGGTAAGGCAATCATAGATGTCGCCGATGGTAAGGTTACTCTTCATGTGGGGGACGAGAAGGTTATTTTTGATGTATTTAAAGTGCTTAAACATCCATGTGACCCCGACTTATGTTTACGCATTGATGCACTTGACACTTTGATTGATGAGACTTTTCAGGCACACATGATAGATGACCCACTCGAGACATGTCATTTGCAATCCACGATGTCGATTCGGCGAGTGAGAAGCAATTCGAAGCCTTGTTTCTCTTAGAAAAGCAACCTGCTTACTATGTCATGGGATTCAAAAGTTAGGAAGATCACTCTCGGCTCCACCTCGCCCTTCCATTGAAGAGGCCCCCACCCATGAGTTTAAACTATTGCCTTTACATTTGAAATATGTGTTCTTAAACGATAATGAGACATTACCCTTAATTGTCTCATCTTCTTTGACAGGGGAACAAGAGGAACAACTCATGAGAGTTTTGAGGGCCAACAGGAAAGCTTTCGGGTGGAAAATTGTGGACATTAAAGGCATTAGCCTGGCTATATGTATGCACAAGATACTGATGGAGGACTCCGCCAAGCCTACACGTCAACCACAAAGGAGGTCTAACCCATAAATACAAGCGGTAGTCAAGAAAGAGGTCATAAAGTTACTCGACACAAGTATAATCTACCCTATCTTCGATAGTGCATGGGTAAGTCCTACTCAAGTAGTTCCAAAGAAAGGTGGCATCACCGTGATTGAAAATGCAAATAATGAATTGATCCCTACACATATGCTTATCGGGTGGCGAGTATGCATAGATTATCGTAAGTTAAATGACGCCACCCGTAAGGAACATTTCCTCCTCCCCTTCATTGACCAAATGCATAAAAGGCTAGCCGGGCATGATTTTTATTGATTTCTAGATAGATACTCTGGCTATAACCAAATTGCCAAAGCCCCCGAGGACCAAGAGAAAACTACTTTCACTTGTACCTTGATAGGGTGTGAATTTATATGTTTTAAAGCCTCATATTTATGTGATTTATATTGGTTTATGCATGATTTATACCACATATGCATTTAATTTGTGTGCTTTGTTAGGAATTTCATGTTAGAAGTTTTAATGATGACAATTAGGACTTTTTGTTAGACCCCAAAAATATGTAAGTTTTATTTTGGTAGAAAATTTGTATAAGCTTTGAAGCGTTAGATTTGTAATAGGTTTATTAGGCTTTGTTTTATTTTATTTTAGATTGTTAGGCTAAGTAGTCTTAGGCTGAGCGTCTGATAATTTCTGAGTGAGTTTATCAGTGGTAAAGTTCGAAGACTCAAGCGCCTGATCTCTGAAAAGAAGTTAAAGTCTCCAAGCGTTCAATTGACCAGCTATATCAAGCGTTACCTTATGGGAAAAAAGTGATTTCACCTGAATTTATTTCTAAGTCCAGAAGGAGTTTAATGCAAATATTCTCAAAGCATTAAGTACCAACGGGTATTTAATTCAAATGCATTAAATGCTGATAAGAGCATTAAATGTGATAAGCACTTTCAGACGTACGGAGAAGCCACCCTATTGGACTGTCAACTATCTCAGACTGCAGCACCAACTTTTGTGCAACAGATTTTCAGGAAAAAAGACAAAAGTTGTTCACTTGCGAAAGTGAGAGACACGCGCCAGTGCATGTGTCAAACGGATACTTTCTCCAAGAATGCCTATAAATAGAACTTCAACAACAAGCCAAACAAGAGAACAATTATCAAGCCAAATTGCTGTTGCATTGAAGTCTCATTCCTTAAATTCTCAGAAAAGCCAGAATATTCAAGAAAACATTCCACTTGTTTTTCTTCAAATCCTGAGACAGTCAACAAATATCTCAAACATTCTTTTCGAAGAAACCATTTTCCTACTGAGATATTCCCAAGTTGTTTGAACTTCATCAAAATCAAACAAACCATTTTAGAAAACCCCATCCAAGCCTCGCGATCTGTGTAAAGTCGAAGTTGGATACTTGCATTATTTCCGGGTGAAAGAAGCAAGGGGATTGAAGTGATTTGGAGCAGAAATCTGTGTGATCAAGGAGCTCAAGTCATCAACATCCATCTCTCCCTAATTTGTAGAAGATTTTGTGTGATTCTTTGAGAATCATTTTAGTGGATTGCCTCCGAGTGCAAAGGAGAAGAAGGACGTAGTTGGGATTACACCACCCAACGAACCTTACAAACATTGTGTCATTTACTTTTCAGTCAATTCCTTCATCTATCATATCACTGCATAAGTAAAACACAATCAAAAGCTAAGCAACTAAGAAACCTCTTGTGACGCTAAAACTTTCAAAGAGAAGACTCAAAAATTCATTCCGCTGTTCTAACACTGATTAAAAGAACTGAACGCTTAACCTACTTGGTTAAAGTATTCAATTCTTGAAGTCTGAGTTAACTTTATAAAAATAGTCTTCATCAGACGCTTCGCCAAAGCGTCAACATTTTAAGTAAACGCTTAAGTCAAGCGTTAGACACTTCAAGCGTCTACCTTTTCAAGCGTCCAAAAACCTTTTAATATGATATCTTTTGAAGTCGAAAAAGACTTCAGGGTCTATTCAACCCTCCCTCCTTCTAGACCCTTTCGTATGCCACTTGGGACCAACAAGTGGTATCAAAGCGGTTAAAATTGAAATTTTAAAATTTCCAAGCGTAATTGCTTGTTTAGATCCTTTTCTTTCAAAATCTAGTTGATTTTAAAATTTTCGATATGACATTCGCTAAAGTTCCCAAACTGACTGAATCAAATTTTGACACATGGAAAGTCAAAGCATTTACATATCTCTGTTCATGTGATGATGACATGTGTGATATTATTTCAGATGGGCCAATTAAAATATACAAGGTTATCACAAGAGCGCCTGGAGCCACGGAAGAAACTCCCGATGGTTACGTTGAGAAACCAAGACAAGAATGGACTCCAGATGAGCGTCGAAGAACCAATTTGGACAATATTGGTCGTAACGCTCTATATACGGCTATTGGTGATAATGACAACTTATTTAACAAGATCAAATCTTGCAAAACTACTAAAGAAATATGGGATAAGTTGGCTACGATTTGTGGTGGTTTAGCCCAAATCAAAGAAAACAAACATTCCATTGCCAAGTAAAAGTTTAACGGATTTAAGATGCTACCCAATGAAACGTTAGAGCAATTGGATATAAGATTTACAGCTCTAGTTACAGAACTTACATCGTTGGGAATGGACCTACAGAACCGAGAAATGGTGGTTAAAATCTTTAGAAGCTTACCAAGTAAATTCTTGATGAAGACAATCACTATGAGAGAATCAAATTTGCTGGATCTCCTAACTCCAGAAGACGCCTTTTCAGAGCTAAAAGCATTTGAGTTCAAGTTGAACTCTGCTAGTGATATTGTGAGTAATCCAGTGATTGAATGTGGAGCGCTCATTGCATCAATCAAAGGTAAATCGGGTAACAAAGGAAATAATTCAGATATCAATGAGGAAGAAGAGTTGGCTTTGCTGAATAGATTCAGGAAGTTCTTGAGATATAAAGAAAGGAAAAGGTTTCAATAATCAAGGACAAAGTTCATATTGACACGCTAGAAGCTAACGTGCTTGAATAGCAAGTGCACTAGTCGCGTGTAGTAATAAATGGACAAAAAGTCCGGGTTGTCGAACCTTAAGGACTTGAATTTTTAGCTTCAGATTTGCAATTAAGGTAGAGACAATTAAAGTAAAATAAGAGAAAACAATTAAGTAAACGAAAGATCAAAGGAGGGAACAAGCTATGAATTAAACCTCACGAATTGGTTAAAAAGACTAAGGCACATGCTATAACCGAATCCACTCGTCGATACATATGAGTTACTCTTCGAATTATTAGACTCCTATTGCTTTGGTGAAAACTCCTTAATTAATCATTACCCGATGTCTCGGCACATAACAATCCTATGATTGATTGACGGTTCTCTAAATATGTCTATCCGAGAATCTAATCAACAACCATGCATTAACGTTCTCGAGTTTCCCCGGATAAATCCGGCTAACCGCACCCGAAAATCTTTACCTATTTCTAGGGGCAATTCCACATTAGTTTCGGGTGATGTGTTGATTCATTTGAACCCTAACCTATCTTCTCTCGAATGACTAGATTAGGCACAATAGCAAGCATATGGAGATCAAGCATATGATTGTGATAAAAGCACAAAATCAACACACAAAGCAATTAGGAGAATTAATACGAAAATTCACTTCACATATATTGATTCATGAATTCGACTTTCACATGGCCTTAGTTCTACAAGATTAGCTCATATTCAATGGCTCAAGAAGGTCTAAAACAATCATATACATAGTTATTAACATAAACATGTAAATGAAATACAAAAGAAAACTCCCTAAGTCTTGAATGATGATGAATCCTTGGTTGTAGCTTCAATCTCTAGCTCAATCCCCCTTCTTCACCTTCCATTGTTGATGAAATTATGGCTCAAAAACCCAGAAAATGCTCTCCAATTCCCCAGATTTCGAACCCCTCTTCCCATCTGAAATTTGACTTTTAAACAATTGAAAAACGGTTACGCCGGCGCCTAGGCGCGGGCTACGTGGCGTACTTTTCTTGGGGGAGAAGTCCGGCGGCGCCCAGGCGTGGATAGTATGGCGCTCGGGCGCGGGAATAACGGCGCCTAGGCGCGGGTAGTGCTCCGCGCCTAGGCGCGGTCAACAGGGATCAACTTTGTTGTTCTTGATTGGCGCCCGAGCGTGGTCAGCTCGGCGCCTGGGCGTGGTTGACAGGCTTCAAAAAGTGTCGTGCACCATTTTTCGCCTTTTTCTTCGTGTGCTCTCGTTTATCACCTGAAATCACTTAACACCCCAATTGAACGCAACTGTGGCATGATTTAGGCAATAAATAACTCCAACAATATCAGATCATAGGCTTAAAAACACGTAAAAACGCCTCTTATCAACCCCCCAAACTTATCAATTGCTCGTCCTCGAGCGATAAGCTATAGGTTAGGAAAAACATCATCAAACACGGCAGAAATAAAAAGAAAAAGAGAAAAAACGAAAAACTACCTAACTCACTTTCGTGGAGGACACGGTTGCATTTAGCGAATGCAACAAGCCTTTGAACCCTTGAGTTACCTCAAAGGACGAGTTATAGTCTTGTGAGGGTTTGCATATGATATACCCACAAAATCGAAGGATTTTCGACCACACTCAATCAACCCAAATCAATGTGATTAATAACAAAGCAATGGCATGAATTCGTCTGTTTACGCTCAAGGTTATATATATATACACGTCACATACTTGCTCATGTTACGCCTCAATTTTGAAAAGACCATCCTAAGGGTGTAGAGTGAGAAGTCTAAGGTATTATAATCGAGTGGCATTCTTACCACTTTTCAAGCATTAATCCCATATTTTATCGACTTTCGAGTAATCACACGGCATGAGAATTGAGGAAAACTTCATAATCACTTAAAATTTCATCAATTTATCCACTTTGGGCTTTAACTTATGCAAATTTCAACTCACAACATTAGAGGCTAGACCATGTGCAATGTTCGGTTCTCTTAGGCTTTCTATGACACCCTTGTAACGAGCTTTGAGCCAATAACTCCTAAACCGGACGGTTTTAGGGTATTAAGTGTAGAGACACCCCTAAGGGCTTAATCGCTCGAGTGTCAAAGGCCACAAAACCAAACTAGGTCCTTATTCACTTAACACGTGCATTGGCTTGAGCTTAGCTCAAATTAGCATAATAGTACAGTATTCTAGGCATGGTACTCTTCGCCCCCAGTATCTATTAAGCCTGAATTTTGCAGTCATACCAATGTTCAACCTCTTAATTCTTTTTAAGCATACAAAAGCATTCTCAACTCAAAACACATGTGAAACATCTAAGTTAATATTTCCGGGATCAAGCCTTTAAGTGTTTCAAAATGGGTATCCACTCAACGCCTCTACCCTCGACTTATGTGCACATGTGACTCATCTTAAGGACAATCTAACCTTGTTTAGGGTCCCTTGAGCAAGGAAACAATGTGTATAATTCTTTTAAGTTCAAATTGATAGAGAAAAGATGCCATTGATTTAACTTAATCAATCTCAATGCATTAATTGAGGGTTTGCAATCCTACCAAATTTTTTTTTTTGTTTTAAGGAGATGCTTAAAAAGGGTGCACATTATCACATGTAGAGGTACAAACGTCTCCCCCCCAAACTTGGACAAAATATAGAACATAAATAATCATGACAATAATCGATCGATTATAAACCCCCCCAAACTTGGAACAAACATTGTCCCCAATGTTCGAAAATAAGAGAGGAGAGTACACGTCACCATAATGGGATGCTGAAAAGCAAACCTGAGTTGTCCATTCAGAGTCTGTCCAAGGTTTGGTGACAGCGACGCTGGCGAAAGAAAACCTCACATGCGGGCATCCACTACAAGGTGAAAATGTGCTAACCATACGAAACGGGAAAGCATCACATATATCGAAAAGAGAAAGCAACAAAACCAAGCATGCAACACAATATAGAGGAACAAATGATCAAGCATGCATCGAAAATATAAAGGGAAACAACTAAAATAAGATCCAAAAAACAACAACACCAAAACAAACATCTATCGACAAAAAGGACAGAAAATAGATACAAAATAGGTCTAATCGCTAAACAAGGCGTCCAACTCATCATCTCCATCATCTCCACCTCCTTGTAAAGACTCATCCTCGGCCCGCCCCACTAAATCATCCACATCAAGCATATCATCCGGAGGAGGGTCGGAGTAGGGAGGGAAGTCTGGAGGGTCGGGGTACACAAATGGGCCACGTCCCACAAAAGCATCCTAAGCCATCGCGACCTAACGGGTGTACGCACAGCTAGCCCGGATCATGTCCTCAAAGCGGCTCATCCGCTGATCAAAATGGACGCGCATTTGAGCCATCGCGTCCATCAAAGAGTCCATATCCATCGTTCTGGTCGTCCGAGTAGATGTCGACTGCGGGCGAGGCCTAGTAGAGGAAGTCGGGGGAGCAGAGGTGACGGTCTCGGAAAAAGAGAAAGGCGTGCCAGCCAATTCTGTGCCCTCGGTCGGGAAGACCTCAACCCTTGCGGTCGAGCAGAGAGCTGTAATCAGCGAGGGGAACATCATATGGCTTTTCTTCGATAGATTAGGATCCCCACGCTTCCTTTTCTGCTCGGTCGGGTGGATCAAATATGTCAACTCAAGGCCTAACTTCCTCATGTGCCCGAGTAGCGTCCGGTGAATCACCCACGCGAAGTTAATCGTCTTCCGGGTCATAATGCAGAAGATGAGTAAACACCTCTCCTTGTTCGCCTCGGAATGGTTGCCACTCGGGATAAGATTGAAGCGTATGAATTCGAGCCAGAAGCCAGCTTCGGGAAGGAGAAAACGACGGGCCAAGTGTGCATCCCGCTCCGGCCATGTCGTGCCGGGTATAGCAATCACCCCCAAAATCGCTTCCAATGGCACAGTAAAATTGGGGCGAGCATGCTGATACTCACATTGCTCAGGGATGGGTAACCCGAGGCATGCACTGATATCCGGAACATCAAAGCGGACTGACACATTTCGAAAAGAGACCGAATCCGTGTAGTTGCTAAAACTGCTCGCCGTCTGCCCAATACTAGAAAATGGCCCGACACTGAAAAATTCTAGAACCCACGGAACTCGAATGGGTTCAAGTGGTCCCCGGAAGCACGTGAGATGATGGAACTCCATGAGGTCGTTTAGGGAAGCCCGTCCTCGGATATCATAGGGCTTTTCTTTCATAAACATCCGCCCTTGAATGGCATGGTAGATTTTTACCACGCCCAGGTGCGAGAACCGGCTGGCCAGAGGAGTGAGCTCGATGGTGGGCTCGGGAACATTAGAAGAGCCCTCCCCGACTGTCTTTTTACGCTTGGTTTGTTTCGAGGATGTTTTAGGCATTTTTCGAAATCTCAGCGGCGCAACGGTACACAACAACAACCCCAACCACCAACAATCGTAACAACCCGAATCCAACAACGCCTCTACTGAATCAGGACAAATAATCTCAACCCACAATTGCTAAACAAAAGGACGGCTCTTTATGCAGCAAACGGAAAATCAACTATCTGAATCAAGCAATGGACAAAATGCACTAGACCCAACTGAAATTACCCCTAAATTTCTGATTTAAACTCCAATACTCAATGCCAACCACAATTAATCACTGAAATCCGGCCATAACGAGATAAAAATAGCCAATGACAACCACAATAAGGCCCCACACGGCCGAAATATGTAGAAATTTAGATGAGGGCAAGCCAATCACTAACCTTGTGGTCCAAAATTACACACATCAGCGATTACCCGTGACCCACAAAGCCAGGAGAGAGAAGGTAGTTGTTCCGGCGGTGAAACGGCGGCGAAATTGGCAGGAATCGGCGGAGAGATGGTGGTCGGCGGCGGAAATTGAGAGAGAGAGGGAGATGATGATGTGAAGTTGACCTAATTGTGACAAAAGAGGGTCTTTATACCTGAGCGGCGCCTAGGCGCGCGTATGACGCCGTAAGCTTCAAGTCCAATTGAAATGCTACTGCTGTCCACGCCTGGGCGTGGGATATTCGGCGCTCGGGCGCGGTTAGATCGGCGCCTAGGCGTGGACTTGGCCGCGCTGGGGCGCGGTTAACAGGGGAGATGTTGTGAACTGGGCTGAACGGCGCCTAGGCGTGGCTGATACGGCGCCTAGCGTGGCCAGACCGTTTTGAAATCCATTTCCTGGGAAAAATAAGAAAAAGAAAAGGCTCAACACAAACAAACACAAACGAGACAAAAGAAGGAAAAAAGAAGAAACGAAACTAAAAAAAAAAAATTCAACAAAAAACAAACACAAAGCTTGGGTTGCCTCCCAAGAAGCGCTAATTTATAGTCGTTAGCTCGACTCGGGACAAAGAATTATGGAGGATCTCGGAGAAGGAGGAACACTTTGTCCCTCGGTTCATCAGTTCCGATATACGGTTTTAATCGTTGAGCATTGGTCAAGAACGTTTGCCCTTTGTCCGTTGTGAGCTTGACGGCACCCGATGGATAGACATGGGAAATCAAGAATGGACCCGACCACCGTGACTTAAGCTTCCCGGGAAAAAGTCGGAGTCGAGAATTGTAGAGGAGAACTCTCTCGCCTTCATGAAACTCGCGGGGAATGATGTGCTTGTCGTGCCACGTTTTTGTTCGTTCCTTGTAAAGTTTTGCATTCTCATAAGCTTGGTGGCGCCATTCCTCGAGCTCATGCAATTGGAGCAACCGATTTGTACCTACAAGTGTGGAGTCAAAATTTAGAAATTTAGTAGCCCAATAAGCACGATGCTCAAGCTCAACCGGTAGGTGACATGCTTTACCAAAAACGAGGCGATACGGGGACATGCCAATCGGGGTTTTAAACGCGGTCCTATAAGCCCATAAGGCGTCATCTAATTTTAGAGACCAATCTTTTCGAGATGCATTGACCGTTTTTTCAAGAATGCGTTTAATCTCCCTATTAGACACCTCCACTTGTCCACTCGTTTGAGGGTGGTAGGGAGTTGAAATCTTATGCCTTACCCCATACTTGTTCAATAAGTGTTCGAATTGCTTGTTGCAAAAATGGGTGCCCCCGTCACTAACGATAGCTCTAGGTGTTCCAAAACGAGTGAAAATTCTTTTTCGTAAAAATCGAGTAACCACCCGAGCATCGTTAGTGGGCAAAGCCTCGGCTTCAACCCATTTAGAGACGTAGTCTACTGCAACAAGAATATACTTATTGGAACAAGAACTCGGGAAGGGTCCCATGAAATCAATACCCCAAACATCAAATAACTCACACTCAAGCATGCTATTCAAAGGCATTTCATGTCTTTTAGAGATATTACCCGTGCGTTGGCACCTATCACAAGATTGGACATGCAAAAATGCATCTTTAGAGAGTGTGGGCCAAAAGAAACCTGATTGGAGTACCTTAGCCACTGTTTTAGAAGGCCCAAAATGGCCACCTACCGACATGTCATGGCAATGAGCTAGAACCGATGCGATTTCTTCCTCGGGAATACATCTTCGAATGATGCCATCTGCACAAATCTTAAATAGATATGGTTCATCCCACAAATATTGCTTCACATCAAATAAGAATTTCTTCTTTTGATGAAAAGTGATATCCGGAGGAAGAACTCCCGTGACAAGATAATTTGCAAAATTGGCATACCAAGGAGTATCGTTATGAAGTATAGCATACAATTGCTCATCGGGAAACTCCTCACAAATTGGTTTATCATGCATGCACTCGGGGGTAGGGGTCTCTATTCTAGATAAATGGTCTGCAACCACATTTTCCACTCCTTTCTTATCCTTGATTTCTATGTCAAATTCTTGAAGAAGCAAAATCCACTGAATAAGTCTAGGTTTGGCATCCTTTTTAGCAAGTAAATACTTAAGGGCGGAGTGATCGGTGTACACAATCACCTTGTTCAAAACGAGATAGGAGTGGAATTTATCAAATGCAAATACTATAGCTAGTAACTCTTTTTCGGTGGTTGCGTAATTCATTTGCACCTCATTAAGAGTTTTACTAGCATAGTAAATTGTTTGAAATACCTTTCCCTTTCGTTGGCCCAATACCGGCCCCACGGCGGTGTCACTAGCATCACACATCAATTCGAATGGTAAGCTCCAATCGGGCGGTGCCATGATGCGGGCGGATATCAATCGCTCCTTCAAAATTAGGAATGCCTGCATACAAGTAGAGTCGAAATCAAACGGTGCATCTTTAATGAGCAAGTTAGACAATGGTTTTGCAATTTTGGAAAAATTCAAAATAAACCGCCTATAAAAACCGGCATGCCCAAGGAAACTCCTCACGGCCTTAACGAGATAGGAGGGGGAAGTTTCTCAATGACCTCAATCTTGGCTCGGTCTACTTCAATCCCTCTATGAGAGACCTTGTGACCTAGCACAATCCCTTCCCGTACCATGAAATGGCACTTCTCCCAATTTAAAACAAGATTGGTTTCCTCACAACGTTTTAAAACACGAGTCAAATGATCTAGACATGTATCAAAGGATGTTCCAAAAACAGAAAAATCGTCCATAAAAATCTCAAGGAACTCCTCAACCATGTCATGGAAAATGGCCATCATGCACCTTTGAAAGGTGGCCGGGGCATTGCACAATCCAAATGGCATCCGTCTATAAGCAAACGTACCATAGGGACAAGTGAAAGTGGTTTTCTCTTGGTCCTCGGGATCTATGGCAATTTGATTATAGCCGGAGTATCCATCTAGAAAACAATAAAAATCGTGCCCGGCTAACCTTTCAAGCATTTGGTCGATGAAAGGGAGGGGAAAAGGGTCTTTACGGGTGACGTCATATTCACTTACGATATCTATTCATACTCGCCCACCCACGGTGGAGCATAACGTGTGGAATCAATACGATGATTTGCATGTTTAATCATAGTTATGCTCCTTTCTTAGACCACATGATTAGGACTTATCCATGCACTATCAGAGATATGCTAGATTTACCTGCTTCGAGTAAACTTAATGACCTCTTTCGTACTCTACCTCTTGGCTTGTGGGTTAGACCTCCTTTGCGGTCGAGCAGAGAGCTGTATCAGCGAGGGGAACATCATATGGCTTTTCTTCGATAGATTAGGATCCCCACCTTCCATTTCTGCTCGGTCGGGTGGATCAAAATAGTCACTCAAGGCCTAACTCCTCATGTGCCCATAGCGTCCGGTGAATCACCCACGCGAAGTTAATCGTCTTCCGGGTCCTAGATGCAGAAGATGATTAAACACCTCTCCTTGTTTCGCCTCGGAATGGTTGCCACTCGGGATAAGATTGAAGCGTATGAATCGAGCCAGAAGCCAGCTTCGGGAAGAAAACGACGCCCAAGTGTGCATCCCGCTCCGGCCATGTCGTGCCGGGTATAGCAATCACCCCCAAAATCGCTTCCAATGGGCACAGTAAAATTGGGGCGAGCATGCTGATACTCCACATTGGCTCAGGGATGGTAACCCGAGGCATGCACTGATATCCGGAACATCAAAGCGGACTGACACATTTCGAAAAGAGACCGAATCCGTGTAGTTGCTAAAACTGCTCGCCGTCTGCCCAATACTAGAAAATGGCCCGACACTGAAAAATTCTAGAACCCACGGAACTCGAATGGGTTCAAGTGGTCCCCGGAAGCACGTGAGATGATGGAACTCCATGAGGTCGTTTAGGGAAGCCCGTCCTCGGATATCATAGGGCTTTTTTCTTTCATAAACATCCGCCCTTGAATGGCATGGTAGATTTTCCCACGCCAGTGCGAGAACCGGCTGGCCAGAATGAGCTCGATGTGGGCTCGGAACATTAGAAGCGCCTCCCCGACTGTCTTTTTACGCTTGGTTTGTTTCGAGGATGTTTTAGGCATTTTTCGAAATCTCAGCGGCGCAACGGTACACAACAACAACCCCAACCACCAACAATCGTAACAACCCGAATCCAACAACGCCTCTACTGAATCAGGACAAATAATCTCAACCCACAATTGCTAAACAAAAGCAATGGACAAAATGCACTAGACCCAACTGAAATTACCCCTAAATTTCTGATTTAAACTCCAATACTCAATGCCAACCACAATTAATCACTGAAATCCGGCCATAACGAGATAAAAATAGCCAATGACAACCACAATAAGGCCCCACACGGCCGAAATATGTAGAAATTTAGATGAGGGCAAGCCAATCACTAACCTTGTGGTCCAAAATTACACACATCAGCGATTACCCGTGACCCACAAAGCCAGGAGAGAGAAGTAGTTGTTCCGGCGGTGAAACGGCGGCGAAATTGGCAGGAATCGGCGGAGAGATGGTGGTCGGCGGCGGAAATTGAGAGAGAGAGGGAGATGATGATGTGAAGTTGACCTAATTGTGACAAAAGAGGGTCTTTATACCTGAGCGGCGCCTAGACGCCGTAAGCTTCAGGTCCAATTGAAATGCTACTACTGTCCACGCCTGGGCGTGGGATATTCGGCGCTCGGGCGAGGTTAGATTGGCGCCTAGGCGTGGACTTGGCCGCGCTGGGGCGCGGTTAACAGGGGAGATGTTGTGAACTGGGCTGAACGGCGCCTAGACGTGGCCAGCAGACCGTTTTGAAATCCATTTCTTGGGAAAAATAAGAAAAAGAAAAGGCTCAACACAAACAAACACAAACGAGACAAAAGAAGGAAAAAAGAAGAAACGAAACTAAAAAAAAAAAATTCAACAAAAAATAAACATAAAGCTTGGGTTGCCTCCCAAGACGTGCTAATTTATAGTCGTTAGCTCGACTCGGGACAAAGAATTATGGAGGATCTCGGAGAAGGAGGAACACTTTGTCCCTCGGTTCATCAGTTCCGATATACGGTTTTAATCGTTGAGCATTGGTCAAGAACATTTACCCTTTGTCCGTTGTGAGCTTGACGGCACCCGATGGATAGACATGGGAAATCAAGAATGGACCCGACCACCGTGACTTAAGCTTCCCGGGAAAAAGTCAGAGTCGAGAATTGTAGAGGAGAACTCTCTCGCCTTCATGAAACTCGCGGGGAATGATGTGCTTGTCGTGCCACGTTTTTGTTCGTTCCTTGTAAAGTTTTGCATTCTCATAAGCTTGGTGGCGCCATTCCTCGAGCTCATGCAGTTGGAGCAACCGATTTGTACCTACAAGTGTGGAGTCAAAATTTAGAAATTTAGTAGCCCAATAAGCACGATGCTCAAGCTCAACCGGTAGGTGACATGCTTTACCAAAAACGAGGCAATACGGGGACATGTCAATCGGGGTTTTAAACGCGGTCCTATAAGCCCATAAGGCGTCATCTAATTTTAGAGACCAATCTTTTCGAGATGCATTGACCGTTTTTTCAAGAATGCGTTTAATCTCCCTATTAGACACCTCCACTTGTCCACTCGTTTGAGGGTGGTAGGGAGTTGAAATCTTATGCCTTACCCCATACTTGTTCAATAAGTGTTCGAATTGCTTGTTGCAAAAATGGGTGCCCCCGTCACTAACGATAGCTCTAGGTGTTCCAAAACGAGTGAAAATTCTTTTTCGTAAAAATCGAGTAACCACCCGAGCATTGTTAGTGGGCAAAGCCTCGGTTTCAACCCATTTAGAGACGTAATCTACTGCAACAAGAATATACTTATTGGAACAAGAACTCTGGAAGGGTCCCATGAAATCAATACCCCAAACATCAAATAACTCACACTCAAGCAAGCTATTCAAAGGCATTTCATGTCTTTTAGAGATATTACCCGTGCGTTGGCACCTATCACAAGATTGGACATGCAAAAATGCATCTTTAGAGAGTGTGGGCCAAAAGAAACCTGATTGGAGTACCTTAGCCACTGTTTTAGAACGCCCAAAATGGCCACCTACCGACATGTCATGGCAATGAGCTAGAACCGATGCGATTTCTTCCTCGGGAATACATCTTCGAATGATGCCATCTGCACAAATCTTAAATAGATATGGTTCATCCCACAAATATTGCTTCACATCAATTAAGAATTTCTTCTTTTGATGAAAAGTGATATCCGGAGGAAAAACTCCCGTGACAAGATAATTTGCAAAATTGGCATACCAAGGAGTATCGTTATGAAGTATAGCATACAATTGCTCATCGGGAAACTCCTCACAAATTGGTTTATCATGCATGCACTCGGGGGTAGGGGTCTCTATTCTAGATAAATGGTCGGCAACCACATTTTCCACTCCTTTCTTATCCTTGATTTCTATGTCAAATTCTTGAAGAAGCAAAATCCACTGAATAAGTCTAGGTTTGGCATCCTTTTTACCAAGTAAATACTTAAGGGCGGAGTGATCGGTGTACACAATCACCTTGTTCAAAACGAGATAGGAGTGGAATTTATCAAATGCAAATACTATAGCTAGTAACTCTTTTTCGGTGGTTGCGTAATTCATTTGCGCCTCATTAAGAGTTTTACTAGCATAGTAAATTCTTTGAAATACCTTTCCCTTTCGTTGGCCCAATACCGCCCCCACGGCGGTGTCACTAGCATCACACATCAATTCGAATGGCAAGCTCCAATCGGGCGGTGCCATGATGGGGGCGGATATCAATCGCTCCTTCAAAATTAGGAATGCCTGCATACAAGTAGAGTCGAAATCAAACGGTGCATCTTTAATGAGCAAGTTAGACAATGGTTTTGCAATTTTGGAAAAATTCAAAATAAACCGCCTATAAAAACCGGCATGCCCAAGGAAACTCCTCACGGCCTTAAACGAGATAGGAGGGGGAAGTTTCTCAATGACCTCAATCTTGGCTCGGTCTACTTCAATCCCTCTATGAGAGACCTTGTGACATAGCACAATCCCTTCCCGTACCATGAAATGGCACTTCTCCCAATTTAAAACAAGATTGGTTTCCTCACAACGTTTTAAAACACGAGTCAAATGATCTAGACATGTATCAAAGGATGTTCCAAAAACAGAAAAATCGTCCATAAAAATCTCAAGAAACTCCTCAACCATGTCATGGAAAATGGCCATCATGCACCTTTGAAAGGTGGCCGGGGCATTGCACAATCCAAATGGCATCCGCCTATAAGCAAACGTACCATAGGGACAAGTGAAAGTGGTTTTCTCTTGGTCCTCGGGATCTATGGAAATTTGATTATAGCCGGAGTATCCATCTACAAAACAATAAAAATCGTGCCCGGCTAACCTTTCAAGCATTTGGTCGATGAAAGGGAGGGGAAAATGGTCTTTACGGGTGACGTCATTCAACTTACGATAATCTATGCATACTCGCCACCCGGTGAGCATACGTGTGGGAATCAATACATTGTTTGCATTTTTAATCATAGTTATGCCTCCTTTCTTAGGAACCACATGAGTAGGACTTATCCATGCACTATCAGAGATAGGCTAGATTATACCTGCGTCGAGTAACTTAATGACCTCTTTCTTTACTACCTCTTGGATTTGTGGGTTAGACCTCCTTTGTGGTTGACGTGTAGGCTTGGTGGAGTCCTCCATTAGGATCTTATGCATGCATATAGCCGGGCTAATGCCTTTAATGTCCGCAATTGCCCACTTGAAAGCTTTCTTGTTGGCCTTCAACACTCCCACGAGTTGGTCCTCTTGTGCCCCTGTCAAAGAAGATGAGACAATTAAGGGCAATGTCTTATTATCATTTAAAAACACATATTTCAAATGTACAGGTAACGGTTTAAGCTCAAGGGTAGGGGCCTCTTCAATGGAAGGGCGAGGAGGAGCCGAGAGCGATCGCTCTAACTTTTCAACCCCCATAACGAGGTAAGGAGGTTGCTTTTCTAATTCACACACGATTTCCGACTTCTCCTCACTTGCCGAATCGACATCCATGGATTGCAAAAGGCATACCTCTAGCGGGTCATCTACCATGTGTTCCTGAAATGTCTCACCAATCAAAGTGTCAAATGCATCAATGCGTAAACATGAATCATTATCATATGGATGTTTAAGCACTTTGAATACGTCAAATATAACCTTCTCATCACCCACATGAAGAGTTAGCTTACTATTGGCGACGTCTATGATTGCCTTACCCGTAGCAAGGAAGGGTCTCCCTAGAATCAACGGTACTTCTACATCCTCTTCCATGTCAAGCACCACAAAATCTACCGGGAAGTAGAATTTGTCCACTTGCACAATTACATCTTCAATGATGACCTTCGGGTGCTTAATTGAACGGTCCGTGATATATGTTATTTTTACACTAGTTTTCCCCCGTTTATTGACTTGGTTTTGATTGTTTTCATGATAATTTGATGACATATGATGCTTGGACCCTTGTTTTCTCATATTTTCTAGAATAACATATCATTTGGAGAAAAGAACAAGAATTGAAGATAAATCATGCATAAAGATACAAACTGTCTGCGCAGTGCTAGAGTTTATGGAATAGATTTCTCTACCCATGTCCAAATTACACACTTCTTATACCAATGGAAAGATAAGAGGCAAAGGTACATTTCTTATGTTGAAGACAAAGATCAGATATGTAGGGAAGGAGGTGAAAACGTCATCGGAAGAGACGTCTTACGATGGAGTTTTCTCATTCAGTGACTTGTGAGACCATTTTGTCATCTTTAACATTTGATTTCGGCCCTAGTGTCTTCTGGAGAGTTGTAGATCTTTGTTTTAGGATTCTACAGCAACTTGAATCAGTGAATTCTGACATCGGTAGAGAACGTTATGCGAAGTTTACCAAAACTAGCTGGAGCAGCAGGGGACAAGCGAACGCCGCGGCGTTCACATGCAGTAGCCAACGCCGAGGCGTTCAACAAGCGAACGCCGCGGCGTTCGAGGCAGCGGGTTGGTCTATAAATACCCCTTTTAGCCATTTTTTACCCTAACTCACCTTGGATATCAGCAACCACACGAAAATAGAGAGAGATGGAGCTTAGAAGAGAAGATTGAAGGTCAAAACATGGAGAATTCAACAAGGAATCCACATCTCTACAAGAATTAGGGAGTTTTTACATAATTGTTTCTTGAATTTGTTCAAATCTCCTATGACTTGTATGATTTATATTTGCACTTTTGACATGAATATGAGCTAAACTTGTTTGATTGAGGCATGGATAGGCCATTTATGTTATTTTGATTGTTGATTTGTTGGTGTTTATTGGATTAATTTTGGTTTTAGCTATGTATTCAATATTTGATCTCAATGCTACATTTGCTTGATCACCAAGTGTTTGATAAAATGCCTAGGTTAGAGATCGAGAGATAATAACCTACGGAAGATATAAACATTGAATACCCTATAGTTAAACCGACTAGAGATAGACTCGGTTTCTTTAGGTGACTTTCCATTCACGTGGGGAATTCCTAGACCTTAAATGCATCCTCGTTAATCGGGTTTTCATATAGAGATATATAGGAAATCGTTACCAAGGGTAGGGTTGCTATGCCAAGAGATTGGGTAGTACGTACGTTAGGGAATTTCGCCTTAGCTAAATCAATCTAATAATCCAATAGAACCTAAATCACAATCTAAATGCATAATCGGTTGAACCATGTGCCTTGATCGCTTCTCTCTATTGTTTCCTCCCTTTATTTGGTGTGACGTTGCCTTAGTTTATTTTCTAGTATTTATTAATTAGTTAATCAACCTTTCTATCGACCGATTTAACTTAGAATTGAGTAATATAGTAGTCTTGGTACTTAGATTATAGTTGTCCCTGCGGATACGATAACCCCGGACTTAGAAATCCACTTTACTACTTACGCGACCTAGTTCTCTTGCTAGGATTTTGTCGTGTCAGTCCGCCAATTGCAATGATATCGATGTAGGCTTGGGCGTCCCAAGACCGAGCTTCTTGAAGATAGAATAGGGAAGAAGATTGATACTTGCCCCCGAATCGCATAGCACCTTGTCAAAAGTGAGATGACCAATAGTGCATGGTATGGTAAGGCTCCCGGGGTCCTTGAGCTTGCGAGGCAATTTGTTGAGTAAGACGGCGGAGCACTCCTCGGTTAGACAAACTATTTCGTTTTCCTCCCATTTTTGCTTGTTGGAGAGAATATCTTTGAAAAACTTAACATAGTTCGGCATTTGCAAAATAGCATCCACCAAAGGAATATTTATTCTCACCTCATGAAGAATGGATAAAATACGGATGAAACTCGGATCCATCTCCTTCTTTTTCTTCTTCTGTGCGTTTGGGAAGGGAAGACGGATCTCAATGGGGGAAGGAGGCGTTGGAGTCGACGAACTAGCCCTGAAGGAAACAGGAGGCGGCGCCTGGGCGCTGTCATTGACGCCTGGGCGCGGTTGGTTCGGCGCCTGGCGTGGGTATTGCGGCGCTCGGGCGCCGCTGACAGTGGCAGTTGGTCCTGACTGGGTGTAGACGGCGCCTGAGCGTGGTCTTCCTGGCGCCTAGGCGTGGACGGCAGTGTTGAATCTTTTTCCAACTGCTTCCCACTTCTCAAAGTGATGGCATGGCATTGATCTTTCGGGTTGTTCTCCGTATCACTTGGTAGAGTTCCCGGGGCTCTACCATTTACCGCGGAGGAGATTTGCCCCATTTGTGTCCTCATATCTTTCATTTCCATGAACATATCCTTCATCATATTACGGAGTTCATTGATCGACGTGTCCGATTTCCTTATATGATCATGAAGTCGCTCGTCGATTGTAGGGGGTCGTGCTTGTCCTTGCCCTTGGACATTTGGAATGCCTTGCCTCGGAGGCGGGTTGTTGAAAGGAGTTCGAGGAGCTTGATAAATCCTTGGTTGTGCTTTTTGTGTGGGGTTGGAACTTTTTGGAAAATTCTCGGGTATGTGAAAGTCCAACTGTTGTCGATTATAATTCCCAACATAATTGACGTCTTCAACCTCCGGTTCCAAAGCCACTACTCCCTCAACCACTTCCTCAACACAAGCAACCTTTTTAGAGGATGAGGCCTCTTCATCGTCGGGATAAAGCTCATCTTCCCGGGCCAATTGTTCTATTTTGTCCCATACACGTTGACAATCTAACCCAAGGAGATCTCCACCCGCACCCGCATTGAGTCTATTCCGAATATGCGACCGAACCCCATCATAAAAATGTAGTACTTGTTCATTCAAACCAAAATTATGATCGGGGCATTTTCGGAGCATGCCCTTATGTCTAGCCCAAGTCTCGGCTAAAGACTCATTACTTCTTTGCCTAAACCCTTTGATGTTACTCCGGAGCTCATTAATTTTGGTGGGTGGGAAGAATTTGTTTAGAAAGGCATCGACCAACTCAACCCAAGTTGTAATGATTGCAGAGGTAAGGATTTATACCATGTTGTCGCCCTATCCTTCAATGAGAAATGGAAGACTCTTAGACGAATTGCATCAAGATCCCGTGGGTGATATTGAATGGTCACAAGAGCTTCGTCTATGGTTTCCAAATGAGCGTGAGGTGATTCTTGCGGTTCTCCATAGAAAGTATCTCCTTGCACCATATTAAAGATATGAGCCGGAATGTGGTAGTTGGGTGCAAAGAAGTTAGGCACGACCATGGGCCCTGGAATGGTATGGACCCTAGGTGGTAAGCTACCCCAAACCGACAGAAGTTGTGGAGGAGGTGCCCCTTGCATGGCTTGTAGAACACCTTGTAACCACTCCCTATTTTCCGGTAAGTTCATGTCCAAATTATTGGCCATTTCTCTTGCTCGCCTATTAGTCCGAAACACTCGTTCAATTTCGGGCTCCAACTCGTATAGAGGCTCGTTTGAGGAACGGGTCATGCACCATACAAGAATCTAGCAATTAAACACAAGAACCAAATTAGACTAGTACAAAAAATAAAAGGAAACAAGAAAATAAACAACAAACTAGAAATTATGAAAACGTAAAACGAAAATCAAAAACTAAAAAAAAACAAACAAGTCCCCGGCAACGGTGCCAAAAACTTGACACGCTAGAAGCTAACGTGCTTGAATAGCAAGTGCACTAGTCGCGTGTAGTAATAAATGGACAAAAAGTCCGGGTTGTCGAACCTCAAGGACATGGATTTTTAGCTTCAGATTTGCAATTAAGGTAGAGACAATTAAAGTAAAATAAGAGAAAAACAATTAAGTAAACGAAAGATCAAAGGAGGGAACAAGCTATGAATTAAACCTCACGAATTGGTTAAAAAGACTAAGGCACATGCTATAACCGAATCCACTCGTCGATATATATGAGTTACTCTTCGAATTATTATACTCCTATTGCTTTGGTGAAAACTCCTTAATTAATCATTACCCGATGTCTCGGCACATAACAATCCTATGATTGATTGACGGTTCTCTAAATATGTCTATCCGAGAATCTAATCAACAACCATGCATTAACGTTCTAGAGTTTCCCCGGATAAATCCGGCTAACCGCACCCGGAAATCTTTACCTATTTCTAGGGGCAATTCCACATTAGTTTCGGGTGATGTGTTGATTCATTTGAACCCTAACCTATCTTCTCTCGAATGACTAGATTAGGCACAATAGCAAGCATATGGAGATCAAGCATATGATTGTGATAAAAGCACAAAAGCAACACACAAAGCAATTAGGAGAATTAATACGAAAATTAACTTCACATATATTGATTCATGAATTCGGCCTTCACATGGCCTTAGTTCTACAAGATTAGCTCATATTAAATGGCTCAAGAAGGTCTAAAACAATCATATACATAGTTATTAACATAAACATGTAAATGAAATACAAAAGAAAACTCCCTAAGTCTTGAATGATGATGAATCCTTGGTTGTAGCTTCAATCTCTAGCTCAATCCCCCTTCTTCACCTTCAATTGTTGATGAAATTATGGCTCAAAAACCCAGAAAATGCTCTCCAATTCCCCAGATTTCGAACCCCTCTTCCCATCTGAAATTTGGCCTTTAAACAATTGAAAAACGGTTACGCCGGCGCCTAGGCGCGGGCAAGACGGCGCCTAGGCGCGGCCTACGTGGCGTACTTTTCTTAGGGGAAAAGTCCGGCGGCGCCCAGGCGTGGATAGTACGGCGCTCGGGCGCGGGAATAACGGCGCCTAGGCGCGGGTAGTGTGGCGCCTAGGCGCGGTCAACAGGGATCAACTTTGTTGTTCTTGATCGGCGCCCGAGCGTGGTCAGCTCGGCGCCTGGGCGTGGTCGACAGGCTTCAAAAAGTGTCGTGCACCGTTTTTCGCCTTTTCCTTCGTGTGCTCTCGTTTATCACCTGAAATCACTTAACACCCCAATTAAACGCAACTATGGCATGATTTAGGCAATAAATAACTCCAACAATATCAGATCATAGGCTTAAAAACACGTAAAAATGCCTCTTATCACATATCAAGCGTCTTCTCCTGTGCAACGACAGTTTCAAGCGCCTCAGTATTCTGTTCCTTCACCCCAAGCACCTGCTCAATACCAAGCGTCTACTCAAAGTCTCCCAGCTCCACTGGTCTCAAAACCACACATTGCATGGTTAACAAATGAACAAAAGATGAAAACTAATCTTTGTTATAATTGCAGAAAACCAGGGCACTACCAGGTAAATTGCCCTTATCCAAACGTATCCAAGCCCTCAAGGCAGGATTACTTGGATCGAAACCAATTCAGGAGCAACCTTCGTCAACAAGGTTTGCTAGCAGAATCAGAACTAGCATCCACACCTGAAGATTTAGAACCATCAGAAGAAAGTAGTGATGATGACGAGCCGTCAGATGACTCAGCGCTCATATGTCTCATGGCCAGAGATGATGAAGCGTCTCCTGTGGTAATCAATGAATTATCAATTCCTCTTTCATGATGAATTACTTGAAAAAGTCAAAGAATACTACAATGAATGTCAAGAAGCTGCCAAAATATATCAAAATGATCTCGCTATTATCTCATCACTCACAAGAGATAAAGTAACGCTCAGAGCAGAGTTGCGAGTTCAGCAACAGTGCATTGAGAAAAATCAATCGCTTGAGAGTGAAGTTATTCAATTAAAAGGTGATCTTGATATAATAGTCAAGAAAGAAGCTTATTTGATCGCTAGACTTGCTAAATCAGAGCAGCTCGTCTCATCATTATCAAAAGCTTCTAGACAGGTGGATAATGTGACTGAAGTAACCAGATTATTTGGTGAGAAGACCGGTTTAGGTTGCGACAAACTCAGTAAACAACCAAATAAATTTGATGTTACGGTAAACAACAAAGGAAAGGGTGTTATCTTTGTTGAAAAAGGTTCACACGGTCAAACTCAAAATGAACCTAGTGACAATGGTAAGAGGCCAAATGAGAAAGTCAAAACTAACTCAGGCAAGGGTAAGGCTAAGGCAAATGATTCACAAAGACGGGTTTATCCAAACGCTCAAAAGGCTAAAGATAAGACTGACAATTGTGAATCAAGCGCTAAGCGTCCAGCACCAAAAGTGCAACCCAAGCCAGTGCCAAGGAAATATCAGCGTCAATATCCAAGACAGTCAAGATCATATTATCGATACTATGATGATTATGATTATGACTATGATTATGAATATTATTATAATCGAGGATATTTTTATACATCCAAAAAGCACACACAGCACAATGTGAAACACAAAAAGGCCAGAATTCCTACAATGAAGACGAGGCAAATATGGGTTCCTAAAGTTCTAATTCAAACTAACAAGGTTACTAATGTTGAAGGACCCAAGCAACAATGGGTACCTAAACAGAAATAGAACTTCCCTTTTTGATTGCAGGTACCTAGAGCTAGAGCCGATACATCTGTATGGTACTTTGATAGTGGATCGTCAAGGCACATGACAAGTTCTAAAGATCTTCTGATCAACTATCAAGCTGCCAATGGTCCTCAGGTTGTATTTGGTGACAACTCCAAAGGTAAAACCAAAGGTATAGGTACTGTGCATAGGGGGAACATCATGATAAGTTATGTTTATTTTGTTGAGGGTATGAAGCACAATTTATTCAGCATAAGTCAATTCTGTGATAAAGGCTTTGAAGTCATACTCTCAAGTGACTATTGCTATATAAACAACGCTAAGACTAATTCTACTAAATTGAAAGGAAAAAGAACTAACAACGTATATTTGGTAAATTGGGGTTCAACACTTGATAACAACCCAACATGTTTTGTTGCTAAAAATGAATCTAAAATGGGTTGGTTATGGCATAGAAAAATGTATCACCTCAACTTTAAGACAATCTCTCAGCTTATAAGTCAAAATCTTGTAGAGGGATTACCAAATGGACCATTTCACAAGGATCGCCTTTGTGACGCTTGTCAAATGGGTAAACAAGTTAAGTCATCGTTCAAGAGAAAACCTTATCTATCTACTTCTAGAATACTTGAACTACTTCACATAGATTGGTTTGGACCTGTTCAAACGATCAGTGTAAGCGGTAAAAAGTATACTTTGGTGATAGTAGACGATTTCTCTAGATTTACTTGGGTGGAATTTCTTTCATCCAAAGATGAAACATGTGACAAGTTAACAACGCTTATTCGGCAACTTCAAACATTGAAAAATCTTAAGGTTGCAAGAATAAGAAGCGATCACGGTACTGAGTTTACTAACAAGGATGTTGAGAAGTTTTGTGCAGAAAATGGAATACACAATGAGTATTCAGCTCTCAGAACTCCCCAACAAAATGGTGTTGCTGAGCGCCAGAACCGAACGCTTAAGGAAGCCGCTAGGACTATGTTAGCAGAATCCAAGCTTGCTCCTAGATTTTGGGCCGAAGTGATCAACACTGCCTGTTACACTCAAAACCGCTGCATGATCAACAAATAGCATGGAAAAACTCCATATGAACTATGGAAGGGACGTAAGCCAAATGTTTCATACTTTCACGTCTTTGGTTCTAAATGTTTTATCCACAATAATGGATCCCAAAGCCTAAAGACTTTTGACCCTAAAGAGGATGAGGGAATCTTTCTAGGCTACGCCAAAAATGGAAAGAATTTTTGCATTCTCAATAAGATCAAATCGAAGGTTGAGGAATCTATTCATGTTGTTTTTGATGATGCTAACCAAGAGCCGAGTAAGGTTAATTTAAATGATGTAGGAGTTGAAGATCTATGTCATCAAGCGTCTAAGATTACTATTGATGAAGATACTGACGACGATTATGAGATCTCAGTGCCACCTCCCAAGAATACTCGTGAGATTACTCCAGATAATCATGTAAGAAATGCTGATGATCATGAAGAGAGTGATCATCAAGAGCAAATAAGGAATTGTGAACTTGAAGCGCCTACGCAAGAGGGTGGTCAAGCGTATAATTCTCAAGCGCCTGTTCAACCTCTTAATCATTTCCAACCAGATAGACTATAGCTGCGTGACCATCCACCTGAGCAAATTATTGGAGATATTGGAGCACCAGTTAGAACTAGAGCCGCTACATTCAATGAGGCTATGTTCGCAAGCTTTCTATCTCAAATGGAACCCAAGAAAGTGGATGAAGCGTTAAGTGATCCAAGTTGGATTGACGTCATGCAAGAGGAACTTAATCAGTTTGAGCGTAGTAAGGTTTGGACACTAGTACCAAGACCAACTCACCAAGGAGTTATTGGAACTAGATGGGTATATAGAAACAAGATGGATGAGAACGACATTGTTGTAAGAAACAAGGCCAGACTCGTAGCTCAAGGATATTGCCAAGAAGAGGGCATTGACTTTGATTAGACATACACTCCTGTCGCCCGTCTTGAAGCAATCCGCATGTTTCTAGCGTATGCAGCATTTAACAAGTTTACAGTATATCAAATGGACGTAAAGAGTGCCTTCCTGAATGGTAAACTCCAAGAAGAAGTATATGTAGAGCAACCACTAGGATTCATCAACAATCATGGTAAGGGTATGGTTTACAAGCTAGAAAAAGCACTTTACGGGCTTAAGCAAGCACCCCGAGCATGGTATGACACTCTCTCTATCTTTCTTATTGGTAAAGGCTTTTCAAAAGGCAGCGTTGACACAACGTTATTTAAAATTACCAATAACGAAGATATTCTCTTAGTTCAAATTTATGTTGATGATATTATATTTGGTTCTACTAACAAGCGTCTGTGTGAGAAATTTTCGAAAATGATGCAAGAACAATTTGAAATGAGCATGATGGGTGAATTAACTTTCTTCTTAGGATTACAAGTTAAACAACTCTCTAATGGAATATTTATTAACCAAGCTAAGTATACAAGAGATACGATTAAGAAATTTGGTATGGAAAATGCATCATATTCGAAAATTTCAATGAGCCAAACGCTTAAGTTAGATAAAGATGAAAGTGGAAAGAAAGTTGATATCACTAATTATAGAGGTATCATTGGATCACTTCTTTATCTCACTGCTACTAGACCTGATATTATGTTTTCGGTATGCATGTGTGCACGATTTCAAGCTAATCCTAAAGAGTCACACTTAATTGCTGCCAAGAAGATCCTTAAATACCTAAAAGGCACACAAAATGTGGGCTTATGGTATCCTAGGGATTCTCCTTTTGAACTAATCGGTTACTCAGATGCAGATTTTGCAGGTTGCAAAATAGATCGTAAAAGTACTAGTGGTACTTGTCAATTCCTAGGTGATAGGTTAGTTTCATAGTATAGCAAGAAACAACAATCCATAGCTACCTCTACAGCCGAAGCTGAGTATGTAGCTGTAGGAAGTGGTTGTGCACAAGTTCTATGGATGAGGCAACAACTCAGAGATTACGAAATAATCTTAGGTCCAACCCCCATTCATTGTGATAACCAAAGCGCTCTAGCCATGACTCAAAACCTTGTTCTTCATTCCAGAACCAAACACATTGACATTAGATACCATTTTCTTCGTGACCATGTTCAAAAGAAAGATATCTCCATGCACTTAATTGGAACTGACAAACAATTGGCAGATATCTTCACCAAAGCACTCAATGAACAACGTTTTCTCACTTTGAGAAGTGAACTAGGTATGATTGATTTAAACGCTTAATCATCAAGCATCATACTTTTCTTACCAAAAAAAAAGCATCATACTTCATTAGACATATAATTTAGGGGAAATCCACTTGATTTATGTCTAACAGCCTTCTTTGAAAAACAAAAATTGGTACAAGTTATCAAATTTAAGGAGAACCTTAAAATTGTACTTGAACATAACTGTAAGCGTCAATTATCAAAATTTTCAGATGCATGATCATCAACGCTCAGTATTATCTTTGCATAAAATATTGGACGCTCACACATAAAAAGGACTTTGACTTTAAGCGTCTATATTACAACAGTTATAGTGAATACCAACCAATGATATCAGTTAAGCGTTGAATCAAGTCCAATCAACTCTTAATATATAAAAATATCATTTTCTTTACAAGCCATGCATAATGTTTCCAAACTTCTTTCGAAGTAGTGGGTAGACTCAAAAGTCTATTTCGTACTCTACTCGCACGCTTCTATCACATCAAACTGGCAGGTAATCAAAAGTTTCTTTTCAAAATGACGGTTCAGAGATAGCACGTGTTTGTGTACGTGTCAGTGTACAAACGGGCGCGTACTTTACACTCTGAAAATGCCAAACGTTTTAAAATTTTAACTCGGATGTCAAATCTTTATATCTGAGAATTACAAAATGTAACTTCTCTCTATTACACAAAATTCGCGTCCGCAGTTAATGAATTTATGGCTGAGATTCAACAATCGTTACACGTGTCTAAATCTTACAGAGACTAGAAAACAAAAGTTTCAAAAACTCTTTACTGTATCATTTAAAACACAAATTCTGCAGAATGACAATTCACTTTTACTCAAAACATATCTGTAAAACTTAGTCTCTCTCTCTCTCAAAGCAAAAGAAAAATCTCAGGTCATCTCTTTCACAAAAATGGCACCAAAGAAATCATCGTCTACCTCTGCTGAACTTACCATCAAGGTGACTGAAGGCCTTGTTGTCGACTGGAAATTTCTCTATGAACAACCTCAGATCAACCTGACGGACATGATGGACATGGTCGTCAAAGCTGGGCTCAAACCATTCTTGACCCAATACTCTTATATGTTTCCAACTGAAGTTGATACCTTCTGGAAGACTGCTAAACTTTCAGAGGACAAGAAGTCTATCTCTTGTCTAATCTCTTTATCCAAGAAGGAGTCTCCAAAGGAATTTCTCTTATCTGCTTCCACCATTGCCAAGAACTTCAATCTTCCAAATGAGGGTGAGGCATTGGATTGCGTTACATTGAAACAGATTAAGGAAGCATGGACAACCATGAGTGCGTACGACGATGTGCCCTACACTCAATACTTCGAAAAGAAAGACCTGTTGTCCAAATACCGGCTATTAGCTGATTTCTGCAGCAAGATCATAGAATGCCGAGTGGGAACCTTTGATAAGGTGAACCCTGTAGAATTTCAGATGATGACTGCTATACTCCTCAACATCAAAATCAACTGGAGTGAGTAAATCTTTGAAAGGTTTCGGGATAGTCTAAGCGCCTCGAATAAGCCTTATAGACTCATTCTAAGCGACCTATTGTACAAATCAAAAGGTGTATACTCGTCTGGACTTCCGTTGAATAAGTCTAAGTTGTTGGGAAAAAGGATTCTGAATAATCTATTCAATCCTCCAAAAATTGGTGGTGCGGCTAAACCACTATCTGAGCGTCTGGAAGTACGTCAAGCATCCGATAAAGAAGCGGAGCGTCCAGTGCCAAAAGAAGCTGTGAAGCGTCCGGCTGCAACAAAGAAGAGGGCTCCCAGAAAGCCCAAAGTTCAATTTTCCGCCTCCTCTCATAAGGTTGATGAGGAAACAGATGAGGATGCAGAGGACAAGCTACCTCTCAAAAGAAGGAAGCTGGAAGGGATAATCAAACAAATAAACTTTGAAGAACCAGCTGCTGATCCTCCCGCTCCACCGTCTAAGCTCGTTGAAAGAGTCAACGTAAAGAAAATCTTCAAGCGTTCCAGGACTAGCAAGCGTCAAGTTGCTCCTGAAGAGCCAAGCGCTCAAGTCGTTGTTAAGCCAAGCGCTCAAAGAATTGCTGTTGAGACTAGCTCTCGGGGTAAGTTTATTTCTTCCCACAGCATTTCTATTCCTACATCTGTAGAAGATCCTGCTCTTATAGAGGATAGCTCTCGTATTTCAGCTATAGTTCCAGCTGCTGCTGAAGCATCCACAGATATCTTCCTGGATGTTGATTTGACCAAAATCGTTACTATCGCTAAAGATGTTGCCACAGAAGTTGCTGCAATTGAAGCTGAGGAACCTGCTGCTATAACAGAGGCACGCTCAGAAGGTCAGAGCGATGCTGAAGACGTTCTAGCTCCTCGACACTTCTTCCAACTCGATCCGCTGAAGACAATTGATCATTCAATTAACTTCTTGCCCCCAGCGCTCGAAGAAGATTTCATTCCTGCAGGATACAATGAAGAGAGATATATTGCTGTAGAGAATGACGTTGCCAGACTGATTGATTTTGACAGTCGAATCAAAGCCACCATATTCAATGTTGCTCTAATAGAGATAGAGCGGAAATACTATTTGGCAGTTCAACTGGGAAAGACTCCTCGCCAAATACCGTCTTCTCTTATTCTTCAACAAGACAGACAAAGAGGCAGAACTCCTAGATGTGACGTGGACTTGGCATACTATCTGGATTATGGGCACAGCAAGCCAACTGGGTTCGCTCTAAGGGATTACAACATTCGTGTGTATGAGCCTCTGCGTCCTAGTTTTCTCAATCCTTCAGAGTCAGTCTTGAACAGAGAAGGCTACACACATTTCCCTCAGACTGCTCATAGCCCTGAAAATCTTGCGTCAGTCCATCCACTTCGTCTGTGGAAGAATATAGCTGTTCATGCCGGTGAGCATCTTGAATCGTTGACAGACTTACTTCAGACTGAAGCTGATGCATACTTTGACAGCGTCTGGAATGCCAACTATCAGCCTGATAGATATCGCTTTGAAGCTATCAGAGACATTCATCTTGAAAGCATTCGCGCTATGGTGACTGCTGGCACAGACTACTGCATAAATGAAGTCAACTTGGTTGAAGCGTATATGGGACATAAATATACTTTCTCAGAGTTAGTCCAAGCTCCCCATCTTTTTGGCATAGGCATGCATGACAAGAAGCGTCAGTTCGCCAAGTATAGCCTCAAGCATCGTCAACAGAGAGTCGGATCTGTTCTCAAGCTCCCAATTGTTAGACATCAAATTGATTAATGTCTGCGTCAAGAGCTTCACAGATTATCCTCTACTCCTCTTCTGTTCAACGTTTAAGCCTCTTCCAGTGGTACATCTGGTGTATCGTGCTTGAATTTTGCTCCAAGCCACTGTGAAGAAAATTTCAATCTGATGGTGAAGATTTGAACTCCTGTCTCTCTTTTCGATAAATCTTCACTGCCAATCTCAGACCTTGGAACGGCTCAGTAATCAGTCCATTCAAAGGATATCCACTGCTCCCTTCAATCCGCAGCGAGGTACTCGATCACTATGAGTTTGTCCTCTCCCTGCTTGAAAGGAATCAAGCGATGGCTCAAGCAATTTATCCATATCTTGAAGAGTACTATGCTGACTGTGTACCTGAACATCGGCGTCCTACGTCTCTTCCCTCAGACTGCTTGATTGGATTTTCCAGACATTACTGTCCAGATTCACTCTTTTCAATTGCTCAAGCGCCGTCCAAAGTCTTCCCAAATCATGTGCTTGATATCATTGGTCCAATGCACATCAGGGCCATTGATAGTCCTCTTCGCACATTCATCTCCGGTACTTGTATTTCCAGAACCAGACTCACTGAACTCTTGGACTCTGCATCCATGTCTTATTCCGAGTTAGCAAACTGGAACTTCCAATTCGATGACTTTCGTCAACCTGCGTCAACACTTGAGGAAGCGCCTGCTAAGTCAGCTGAAGCGTTCACGTCTGCAGTTACAAGTATTCCAGCGCCTACTGAAGACCCCGTTCAAGCGTCTCCACCAGAGGATATTCCTGACGCTCCTGAACATGTTACTGATGATAGTGCTGAGGATCTTTCTTTTAACATTCGAGGTACTGTTTTTGATCCAGCTTATCAAGTTTCCTTTGACTCTCTCAAACACTCATCAAGGTTCAAGCGACCGGCTCCTCAAGCGGTTCAATCAGATGAGAGTCAATCCTTTGGTCCTTTGCTCAAATCTGTCTTGGAGACTATTAGCGCCCACGCTACTCAGAATGCAGAATCTCTCCATTGGATTAAAGACGATCTGGCAAAGATTGAAACTCATGTAATGAGCGCTCAAATTGCTCATATGCGTAGTTCAGCTCAAGCAGTTGTTGGTGAGTGCAAACAAGATTTTCAAGAAATGCATGATGCCACTCACGCAACCCAACTTGCCATGAAAGAAGAGCTTGAAAAGTGCCTTGAAACCCTTGAGACCTCTGTGAATGATGCTACCAGCGCCAAGCTTCTCGCTCTGTAGGAACGCTTCGACAAGCGTCTGGATGACATCACAGCTTCTATGTCTCAGGTTGCTCATCAGGTCAGTGTACTCACAGACCATTTCTTAAAATCTGATAATGGCAATAAGGGGGAAAAGAAGAAGAATGGAGAAAAGAGGAAAGCGTCTAGTTCAAGAGCTGAAGAGCCTCCGTCTCCTAAGCGTCAAGTTCTTCCTTCTCCTTCTGCGCTTAGTCTTCCATCTTGGATAACTGCTCTGAAACAAAGTACATCTGGAGCGCCTAGTAGTACACTAAGGGAACCTCCAAGAGCGTTATATCCAAATCTACCAATTCCTACAAGAGCACTGCTTGAACAGTTTGACATCCCTCTTCAAAGAACGTCCATTCCAGAACCTACAGATCCAAAAATCTTAGCTGAAGAGAGGAAGATGACTGACTTTATCCAAGCTTTTCGAATCTGCCTAAGGTATATTGGTATTGACCCAACTGACTGGGACAATCATTTTACTGCCTTCAAGAAGAGACAACAAGAAGAAAATAAGCTCATAATCAACAAAGATCATGAAGCAATGATGACCTTGGAAGACAATCTGACTGAAGCTATACGAGTTGAAATGTCCAAGCGATACAAAGTCAGACCAAGACGTTAAAGCTTTCTGATTTTACATTATCTATATTCTTGTCTTTTATATCTTTACTTGTTCAGTTGCAAAAATGCTTGTAATTCTCGATATATATAAAATGCATTTTTTTTCTAGCTGAAACATCTCGTTGAAGCATAACTAACGTTATCTAATCAAAGCTAACTTTTACTTTTGGCTGTCTAACTCTTGAACTATAAAAGAGTAAGTATTGCCATCATCAAAAAGGGGGAAATTGTTAGGAATTTCATGTTAGAAGTTTTGATGATGACAATTAGGACTTTTTGTTAGACCCCAAAAATATGTAAGTTTTATTTTGGTAGAAAATTTGTATAAGCTTTGAAGCGTTAGATTTGTAATAGGCTTATTAGGCTTTGTTTTATTTTATTTTAGATTGTTAGGCTAAGTAGTCTTAGGCTGAGCGTCTGATAATTTCTGAGTGAGTTTATCAGTGGTAAAATTCGAAGACTGAAGCGCTTGATCTCTGAAAAGAAGTTAAAGTCTCCAAGCGTTCAATTGACCAGCTATATCAAGTGTTACCTTATGGGACAGAAATGATTTCACCTGAATTTATTTCTAAGTCCAGAAGGAGTTTAATGCAAATATTCTCAAAGCATTAAGTACCAACGGGTATTTAATTCAAATGCATTAAATGCTGATAAGAGCATTAAATGTGATAAGCACTTTCAGACGTACGGAGAAGCCATCCTATTGGACTGTTAACTATCTCAAACTGCAACACCAACTTTTGTGCAACAGATTTTCAGGAAAAAGGACAAAAGTTGTTCACTCGCGAAAGTGAGAGACACGCGCCAGTGCATGTGTCAAACGAACACTTTCTCCAAGAATGCCTATAAATAGAACTTCAACAACAAGCCAAACAAGAGAACAATTATCAAGCCAAATTGCTGTTGCATTGAAGTCTCATTCCTTAAATTCTCAGAAAAGCCAGAATATTCAAGAAAACATTCCACTTGTTTTTCTTCAAATCCTGAGACAGTCAACAAATATCTCAAACATTCTTTTCGAAGAAACCACTTTCCTACTGAGATATTCCCAAGTCGTTTGAACTTCATCAAAATCAAACAAACCATTTTAGAAAACCCCATCCAAGCCTCGCGATCTGTGTAAAGTCGAAGTTGGATACTTGCATTATTTCTGGGTGAAAGAAGCAAGGGGATTGAAGTGATTTGGAGCAGAAATCTGTGTGATCAAGGAGCTCAAGTCATCGACATTCATCTCTCCCTAATTTGTAGAAGATTCTGTGTGATTCTTTGAGAATCATTTTAGTGGATTGCCTCCGAGTGCAAGGGAGAAGAAGGACGTAGTTGGGATTACACCACCCAACGAACCTTACAAACATTGTGTCATTTACTTTTCAGTCAATTCCTTCATCTATCATATCACTGCATAAGTAAAATACAATCAAAAGCTAAGCAACTAAGAAACCTCTTGTGACGCTAACACTTTCAAAGAGAAGACTCAAAAATTCTTTCCGCTGTGCTAACACTGATGAAAAGAACTGAACGCTTAACCTACTTGGTCAAAGTATTCAATTCTTGAAGTCTGAGTTAACTTTATAAAAATAGTCTTCATCAGACGCTTCGCCAAAGCGTCAACATTTTAAGTAAACGCTTAAGTCAAGCGTTAGACACTTCCAGCGTCCAAAAACCTTTTAATACGAAATCTTTTAAAGTCGAAAAAGACTTCAGGATCTATTCAACCCCCCCCCCTCCCCCCTTCTAGACCCTTTCGTATGCCACTTGGGACCAACATGCTTATTGAGTAAAGGTGGAAAATCACTACAATCGAGGAATAACGCACGAAAACACAGAATTTATGTATATTTAGAGGCCTAATTTGAGGAAGGTTCCTTCAACAAATTTGTAGATATCTGTGTTAGTTTTACTTGGAAACTTGAATCATCCAAATCAGAGTCCGTGGAGAACGTTATGAAAGAAACAATATTGTTGCGCTGAAAAGCAAGAAAGAGTCAATGGTTCTGCGGATCACACCCCGGTGTGATCATAGTCACGTCTGTGCGCCACCACTACCATGCCTGTGCGTGGATTGCTGCACGTCTGGGAGCCGATGTTCTGTTTTTGAAGCCCTATAAATACAACATCAAGAAGAGCAGCTAGGGTAAGCTTTGGGGTTCGGTTTTTAGGCCCTTTTAGGACTAAAACTAGCCACATACATCATATTTTGGAGGACAAGAAGAAGGAAAGACAAGAAATTGAAGCTTCCAACTTGATTTCATCATCAGCCAAGTGTATTAGGGAGTTTTCCATTGCTTTCATTATATATTTGTTTATGAATATGTACATGTTTGCTTTAGATTTTTTTGTACCATTAATTATGAACTAGATCTATAAGACTAAGGCCATGTGAAGGCCTATTTGTGAAGTGTCTATATAATATTTGTTTGTTTGAATCAATTCATGTGTTGCTATGTGTTGTAAATTTGTATTTTTTCTACGTACATGTGCTTGATCACCATGTGTTTGATAAATTGCCCAGGTGAATATTTCGAGAGAAAATTGATCTAGGGTGCATGAGATTCAGAACATAATCCGCAAACAATGAAGAATTGCCCGTTAAGTGACAAACGGTAGAGATTCCCGGATGAAGTTAGCCGGATTAATCCGGGGAAATTCTAGAGCTTGAATGCATGATTGTTGGTTAGATTCTCGGATAGAGATATTTTGGGGACCATCAATTAATCATAGGATTATTATTGCCGAAACATCGGGTAGTAATTATTTAAGGAACTTCTCACCATCGCATCATAGGTCTAATGATTCGACAACTCACGTTATAAAGATATTGTATCAAATTGAGCCCTAACATGCGCCTTAGTCATCTTTAACACTTGAAGTTTCAATCTATTGCTCCTCCTTGCTTTTGTTATCTACACTTTTATTCCAATTCATCCTTTACTTTAAGCTTTTATTTACAAAGTCTAAAACAAAAATACAAGTCTCTGTGGTTCAACATTCGGACTTAATTGTCCACTTTATTACTACACACGACCAGTCCACTTGTTATACAAACACGTGAGGTTCTAGCGTGTCATCCCTATGGCACGTTTGCTTATAGGCGGATGCCATTCGGATTGTGCAACGCCCCGGCCACCTTTCAATGGTGCATGATGGCAATTTTCCATGACATTGTTGAGGAATTCCTCAAGATTTTTATGGACGATTTTTCAATTTTTGGAACCTCTTTTGATACATATCTTGATCATTTGGCTTGTGTTTTAAAACGTTGTGAGGAAAAAAATCTTGTTTTAAATTGGGAAAAGTGTTATTTTATGGTCCGGGAAGGGATTGTGCTAGGCTACAAAATCTCTTAAAAAGGGATTGAATTGGGCCAAGCCAAGATAGAGGTTATCGAGAAGCTACCCCCTTCCACATGGGTAAAAGCCGTGAGGAGCTTCCTTGGCCATGCTGGTTTCTATAGGCGATTTATCTTGAATTTTTCCAAAATTGCTAAACCGTTGTCTAACTAACTTGTCAAAGATGCACCTTTTGATTTTGATTCTACTTGTGTACAGGCTTTCATGACCCTTAAAGAACGGTTGATCTCCGCCCCCAGCATGGCACCTCCCGATTGGAGCTTGCCATTTGAACTTATGTGCAATGCTAGCAACTCGGAGGTGGGTGCGGTGCTCGGACAACGGAAGGAAAAGGTATTTCGAACCATTTATTAATGCTAGTAAGACTCTAAACGATGCACAATTGAATTATGCAACAACGGAAAAAGAACTACTAGCCATAGTATTTGCGTTTGATAAATTGCATGCCTATCTTGTATTGAACAAAGTGATTGTGTACACTGATCATTCCGCATTAAAGTACCTACTTGCTAAAAACGATGCCAAACCTAGACTCATTAGGTGGATTCTACTACTTCAAAAATTTGACACTGAAATCAAAGATAAAAAAGGAGTAAAAAATGTAGTCGCCAACCATTTGTCTAGGATAGAAGCCCTTATATATCCCCGAGTGCGTGCATGATAAACCCATTTGTGAGGAGTTTCCCGATGAGCAATTGTATGCTATACTTCATGATGATTCTCCTTGGTATGCAAATTTTGCCAATTATGTCGTCAAAGGAGTTCTACCCCCGGATATTACTTTCCATCAAAAGAAGAAAATCTTATTTGATGTGAAGCAATATTTGTGGGATGAACCATATCTATTTAAGATTTGTGCAGATGGTCTCATTCGAAGGTGTGTCCCCGAGGAGGAAATGGCATCGATTCTAGCTCATTGCCATGACATGTCGGTAGGTGGCCATTTTGGGCTCTCTAAAACGGTAGCTAAGGTGCTTCAATCAGGTTTCTTTTGGCCCACACTCTCTAAAGATACATTTTTGTATGTCTAATCGTGTGATAGGTTCCAACGAACGGGTAATTCCTCTAAACGTCATTAAATGCCCTTAAATAACATGCTTGAGTGTGAATTATTTGATGTTTGGGGTATTGATTCCATAAGATCTTTCCCTAGCTCTTGTTCAAATGAGTATATTCTTGTTGCGGTTGACTACGTCTCTAAATGGGTTGAAGTCGAGGCTTTACCCACTAACGATGCTTGGGCGGTTACTAGATTTTTAAGAAAAAGAATTGTCACTCCTTTTGGAACCCCGTGAGCAATCGTTAGTGACGGAGGCACCCATTTTTGAGACAAGCAATTCGAACACTTATTGAACAAGTACGGGTTAAGGCATAAAATTCCAACTCCATATCATCCTCAAGTGAGCGGTCAAGTGGAGGTGTCTAATCTGGAGATTAAACGCATTCTTGAAAAATTGGCCAATGCATCTAGGAAGGATTGGTCCCTAAAGCTAGATGACACCTTATAGGCCTATAGGATTGCGTTTAAAACCTCGTTTGGCATGTCCCCATATCGCCTCATTTTTGGAAAAGCATGTCACCTACCGGTTAAGCTTGAGCATTGTGCCTTTTGGACTATTAAGTTTCTAAATTTTGATGCAACACTTGTAGGTACAAATCGATTGCTTGCATGAGCTCAAGAAATGGCGCCACCAAGCTTATGAGAATGCCAAACTTTACAAGGAAGGAACAAAAAAGTGGCATGACAAGCACATTCTTCTCTGGGAGTTTCATGAGGGCGAGAGGGTTCTACTATACAATTCTCACCTTCGACTCTTTCCCGGGAAGCTCAAGTCAAAATGGTCAGGGCCGTTTCTTGTGTCTCGTGTATACCGCTTAGGTGCCATCGAACTCACAGCGGACAAGGGACAAATTTTTATGACAAAAGCCCAACAGTTAAAGCATTATATTGGGATTGACGGTCCACAGAACAAAGTGTCCATCTTTCTACGTGATCCTCCGTGATTTAGTTTTTCAAGTCCAGCTACCGACTATAACTTAGCGCTTCTTGGGAGGCAACCCAAGCTCTTTATTTTTGGTTTTTCGTGTTTTTAGTTTTGTGTTTTTCGTTGTTGGTTTATGTGTTGATTGGTGTTTAAGTTTTTTCTTTCTTTATTTTTGCAGGAAACGGACGTCAATTCAACACATGCACCCTCGCCCAGGCGCCGAGTCTACCGCGCCTAGGCTCTGATCGCCCCACATCTGACATTCTGTTCACAGATCCACACCCAGGCGCCATAAACTCACGCTTGGGCGCCGAACAAACCATGCCTGGGCGCTAGAATTTCACGCCTGGGCGTCGAAGGAAGCCCAGCAGTCCAATTCTTTCGCAGCATGGCGCTTCAGCGCCACAAATTCCACACCTAGGCGTCGCTACATCCGCGCCTAAGCGACACAAACCGCAATCCCAGGCACCGCATACATCCCAAAGGCCAAATTTTGATTCGATTTACGGCGCTTAGGTGCCATCCTCCGTGCGCCTATGCACCGCTCAGGTATTTATATTTTTCTCAGTCAACAATAGGTCAAAAATCATCTTCTCTCTCCACCTCAACCCCATCTCCACCATGCCTCCTCTTCTCTCCACCGCCAATCCGTCACTTCCCACTACCAAAACAGTCAATTTAGACTAGCTCCACTGCGCCGCTCATAGTCTCCGCTGTTCTCTTTGCCGTCTATAGTTCCGTTGCTCCTCTCCACCGATTTTGCTCATCTTTCTTTAACAAAGGTGAGTGATTGGCTCGCTTAACTGTTCATCCTCGTACGTTTGAGTGATTTTGTGCACCGCATTAGCCGTTGTGCTGTGGAGTTGTGAAATTTCTGTCGACTAGTTGCAATTTCCGAGTCAATATTTGGGTATACAGTGAGTTTTTGAGAATTCTTTGCATATTTGGTCTCCAACTGTGTGAGTTGGGCTACTGAAGTTCGGCTAGGGGCTATTTTGTGCCAATTTGTTATCCAATTTTGTGCGCAAATTGTTGTTTAGTTGATTGGTGTTGCTTGATTGAGTGAGTTGATTGTTGGTTGGGTTGTTGCGGCATTATTGATGTTTGGTCGAGAACTCGGTACGAAATCTACGTCGTTACGCCGTCAAAATTTTTCTAAACACGCCTAAGAGAGCGTTGACCGTATCCAAGGGTAAAAAGGTTGGGGAAGGCTCATCCACCCACCCCGAGCCTCCACATGACCCAATTACACCAACTACACTTTCCCGGTCGCTAACCCCGAAAGAGGAACTAATTTTTCACGAGTCCTGCTGATATTCTCCATCATAACTCAGAGATAAGTTAACTTCGTGGGGTTGATACACCGGTCTTTGTTGGGTCATATTAAGAAGATGGGCATCGAGTTCGCTCCAGTTGTTGACCTGACGAAGGTTAAGAAGAAATAGGGCCCGAAGAAGAACCCGTTCATTTTCCCATATCTCATTCGGCTTTGTGTTTGGCAGCCGACGTACGGGCTTACCCGACAGAGGGTACGGTGTCTTCCAGATCATCTCTCACTTTCACTGATATTCCACCCCCGACTGACGCTCCATCTCCGTCACATCCTTCCAAGAGGTCTCGCCGTCCTTCTTCTAGTGGCACCCGATTCATCCGCACCACATCATCTGATGTGGATGTCCTTAGGGATGACTTGCATCAATTGTGGACTGACATGCAGGCAATGATGAGTGAGGGGTGTGCTTACTTCCGTCGGCTTATTCGAGAGCAAGACGCATTTTTGGGACAATATTTGTTCTAAGTTTTGGGGGGTATCATTGATCCAAGATTGTCGTGTTTGTTTTCATGTTACATATATTTTTGTCTAAGTTTGTGGGAGGTCGGCCTCTACTAGTGAAAATGTGCCACATTTTAAGCATAATAAAAATTTACTTTTTTTCGGATTTGAACCGTCAATTGATGCATTGAGATTGGGTAGTTTAAATCAATGGCATGTGTTCTCTATCAACGTGGACTTTAATGAATTATACACGTCTTCACCTTGCCCGTGGGATCCTAGATGAGAATAGATCGTCCTTAGATGACTCACAATCATTTCGAAACACTTAAAGACTTTCTCCCAGAAATATTAACCTAGACTTGTCACATGTGTTATAAGTTGAGAATGTTGACCTTGTATGCTTAATAATAATAAAAGAAGATAACATTGGTATGATTGAAAAAGTCAGGGTAATACGTATTGGGGGTAAAATGCTACATGCCTAGATACGATACTATTATGCTAATTTGAGCTAAGCTCAAGCTAATAAAGATATAATTGGAACAAGGACCTAGTTTGGTTTTGTGGCCTTTGACACTCGAGTGAGTAAGCCCTTAGGAGTGTTTCTACACTTAATAACCTAAAGCCATCCGGTTTGGGAGTTATTGGCTTAAAGCTTGTTACAAGGGTGTCATAGAAAGCCTAAGGAAACCGAACATTGTCCATGGTCTAGCTGTTAGGATTATGCCCTCAGATGCCATAGAGGATAGAATGTATAGGGCATATATATTGAACTTAAACTCTTCTTAAATAAAAGGCATTATTGAGTTTTCACTTAATTCTTATCTGCATCTATAAGTTGTGTAAAACGTTTTGTCCATGTTTTCAGTGCGATCCCTCTACTTCCTATGGGATAGGAAGATTGGAACTAGAAAGATCGATCTTGATTACTAAAATAAGTTCGCCAGTAATATGAAGTCTTTAGTGGACAAATAAAGACTTTAAATACTTGTACAATCTTAGTTCCGACATGGGAGTGCCTGTCTGGTATCATGGGATGATAGGAGATTAAGATTGTAGACACGTCAGTGGAACTGATATGTTCGAACACGACTCGCATCGGTTCTGTCACATGGGTTTTCTCTCTGTGACTGTCAATGACGGAACTGATTATGCGTAATAGGTATATGTGAACCTTTGACCTGGAGTATCAGGCTGAAGATGCACTTGTGACGTTAAGTCTTTCACTAGAGTAGTTAGACCCAATTCACCCTTTGGTGGGGTCAACCTCGAAATGCAGACTTGGTGGGCAAGTGGTAATCTTAGCAGATATCTAATAAGGGATTTGTTCTCTCATAAGTGAATGAGTATGTACCCTATGTAATTGTAGATAAATAGAGATCAAAAGTCTTTGCCCAAAGCAAACGAGACGATTGTGCTTGGCACTAAATCGACCTCAATGATCTCGTGTTTATTCTGATTTATACATATGGTCAAGTCCAGTGAGTTTGACATAACCATGACTCTCATTTGACCGGGGAACGTGAACAAAGGGTTTATACATATACGGTATTTACGATTGGAAGGTTTCAGAATGATCCTATCATTCGTTTTCATTTGGGTTACGAAGTGGGTCACGTGACTGGCTAGGTGTTACCCACTTCCTTTGGTTTCCTCTCATTGCCAAACGAAACGAACCTAAAGAGTCGCGCTCCTTACTGCTGCTCATGTTTTGAACCGATGTTCCTTCAAATCCATTCCTAAAACTCCGCATGAGATGTGGAATAATAGGAAATCGAGTCTTAATCATATTAAGATTTGGGGATGCCCCGCTTATGTTAAGAAGACTAAAGTGGAGAAATTGGAGGCAAGAGCCCTAATGGGACGTTTCATTAGTTATTCTGAAGATTCCATGGGATTCTTCTTTTACCAGCATGATGATCAAAAAATCATCGTGGCCCCACAAGCTCACTTCCTTAAGGATGAGTTCATCTTGGAAGGGGGCAAAGGTAGGAAAATTGTTCTAGATGAACAAAATGAAACTCACTCAAATACATCTGTTCAAGAACCGAGGCCTGAACCCATAGTAGCACAACCACCACGTAGGTCTGGTAGAATACCACATGAACCTGAGAGGTATGGGTATCTACTACAGGGGGAGCGAGAGCTTCACACTGTAGTACAAGAAGGTCATGAAGATGATCCTTGTACCTATGATCAAGCGATGGTGGATGTCGACGCTTCAAGATGGCGAGAAGCCACGGAAACAGAAATGGACTCTATGCAATCGAACCATGTCTGGACTTTGGTAGATTGCCCTGAAGGTATAAAACCTATAGGATGTAAGTGGATCTACAAAAGAAAGATAGGTAGAGATGGCAAGGTTGACACCTTTAAAGCCAAGCTCGTAGCGAAAGGGTATAATCAAAGAGAAGGAATTGACTATCAAGAAACCTTTTCGCCCGTGGCTATGATAAAGTCCATAAGAATTCTGTTATCCATAGCTGCATACTTAGATTATGAGATATGGCAAATGGATGTCAAAACAGCCTTTCTAAATGGAATCCTCGAGGAGGATATCTATATAGAACAACCAAAGGGTTTTGTGTCTGAGTCTGATATCCATAAAGTATGTAAACTTGAGAGGTGCATTTACGGTCTCAAGCAAGCATCTAGAAGCTGGAATCTCCATTTTGATGAAGAAGTTAAGTGATATGGCTTTATCAAAGAACGAAGATGAACTATGTGTCTACAAGAAGACTAGTGGGAGCAAACTCTCATTCTTAGTAATATATGTGGATGACATTCTACTTATAGGAAATGACGTAAGAATGCTCACCGCTGTCAAGAAATGGCTTTCGAGTACGTTTTACATGAAAGACTTGGGAGAAGCCACATACGTTCTAGGAATTCGTATGTACATGGATAGAACGAATAGAATGATAGGCCTCTCTCAAGCCCTTTACTTAGAAAAGGTTCTAAAGAGGTTTAGGATGGACAACTCTAAGAAAGGGTTTCTTCCCATGAGGCATGGAGTACACTTATCCAAGTCTATGTGTCCTCAAAGTGAGGAAGATAGACAAGAGATAAGTAATGTACCCTATGCTTTTGCAGTTGGTAGCCTGATGTATGCAATGTTGTGTACTAAACCCGACATTGACAATGCTGTGAGTGTGGTGAGTCGATTTCAGGCAAAACCAGGAAAGGAACATTGGATAGCTGTGAAGAATATCTTAAAGTATCTGAAAAGAACTAAGGATATGATTCTCATCTATGGAGGTGGAGACCTGAATATGGAAGGTTATTCTGATTCAGACTTTCAGTCTGATGTTGATGACCGAAAATCCACTTCAAGGTTTGTTTTTACTCTCAATAGTAGAGCGGTGTCTTGGAAGAGCTCCAAGCAAAGCACAACCGCTGATTCCACCACTAAAGCAGAGTATGTAGCAGCTTCCGAGGCAACGAAAGAATCTGTTTGGATGAGGAAGTTTCTTGGAGAACTTGGAACGGCCCCTAGTGCTCAGCTCCCGTTGCCACTTTATTGTGATAACAATGGAGCGATAGCGCAAGCCAAGGAAACGAGGTCTCATAACAAGTCCAAACATATTGAGAGAAGATTTCACATCATCAGGGAGATCGTTGGCAAAGGAGAGTTAGCAGTGCAGAAAATAGCCTAAGCTGACAATATGGCTGACCCGTTCACCAAACCACTACCTCAGGCTGTTTTAGACCGACACCTGGAAAGGATGGGTATTAGATACCACAATGAGTGGCATTGAGTGCAAGTGGGAGATTGTTAGGATTATGCCCTCAAATGCCATAGAGGATAGAATTTATAGGGCATATATCTTGTATTGAACTTAAACTCTTCTTAAATAAAAGGCATTATTAAGTTTTCACTTAATTCTTATCTGCATCAATAAGTTGTGTAAAACATTTTGTCCATGTTTTTAGTGTGATCCCTCTACTTCCTATGGGATAGGAAGATTGACACTAAAGAGATCGATCTTGATTACTAAAATAAGTTCGCAAGTAATATGAAGTCTTTAATGGACAAATAAAGACTTCGAATGCTTGTACAATCTTAGCTCCAACATGGGAGTGCCTGTCTGGTATCATGGGACGATAGGAGATTAAGATTGTAAACACATCAGTGGAACTGATATATTCGAACATGACTCGCATCGGTTCTGTCACATGGGCTTTCACTCTGTGACTGTCAATGACGAAACTGATTATGCATAATAGGTATATGTGAACCTTTGACCTGAAGTATGAGGCTGAAAATGCACTTGTGACGTTAAGTCTTTCATTAGAGTAGTTAGACCCAATTCACCCTTTGGTGGGGTCAACCTCGAAATGCAGACTTGATGGGCAAGTGGTAATCTTAGCAGATATCTAATATGTGATTTGTTCTCTCATAAGTGAATGAGTATGTACCCTATGTAATTATAGATATATAGAGATCAAAAGTCTTTGGCCAAAGCAAACGAGACGATTGTGCTTGGCACTAAATCGATCTCAATGATCTCGTATTTATTATGATTTATACATATGGTCAAGTCCAGTGAGTTTGACATAACCATGACTCTCACTTGACCGGGGAACGTGAACAAAGGGTTTATACATATACGGTATTTACGATTGGAAGGTTTCAGAATGATCCTATCATTCATTTTCATTTGGGTTACAAAGTGAGCCACGTGACTGGCTAGGTGTTACCCACTTCCTTTGGTTTCCTCTCATTGCCAAACGAAACGAACCTAAAGAGTCGCGTTAAAGGATTGACAAAGAAAAATGAAGAAAAAGGAATTTCTATTATTTCTTCTGGGAGTTTTAATTTATTGGATAAATTAAATAATTAATTATGCATTAGATGAAATAATTAATTATAATGATAAGATTAATTATTAATTAGTTTCCTTGTGAAATATATTAATGAATTAATTTATCTAATTAATTTGGTTATTTAATTAATTAATTTATTTATTGGATACAATAAATTATTAATTGAAATAAGAAATTAATTAAACAAAACAAATCCTGGGGCTAAATAAGGAGTCCAATTGGATGCCTACTAGGCGTCAATGTGGCGTCTTTGAGAGGCCATATATTAGGGCTCTTTTGTTTTGACTTGTTCAATAAGTCATGAGGTATATAATGACTCTTTGACTTAGAACAAAGAAGAAGAATAAACAACTCTCATAACTCTCAAAAGAAAAAAAAATATACCTCCCCTCCTCTTTACCTAGCCGTCGACCATAGAGAAAGAAGAAAGGGGATTTTTCGTTTGTTGATCCGTGCGTGATGATTTAGAGACGACGTATTTTCGTTGTTCGGATCAAGTTCAAGTTTGAAGAATCAAACCAAAGGATTGCAGATTTGGAAGATTCAATATTTCGAGTTTGGAGAAGAAGAAGTTTTTCTCCATCATCATATTCATATTAACGAGTAATTTTTATTCGTTATACGCTTTTAGATTCAATTATGCAAATTAGAGTACCAATTGCGTTTTCGTTTTAATTTTTGAAATCCCTTCCGCTGCGTTTATGCTTTTTCAACGAAACCCAACACTAGCCTCTAGTGTTTTAAGTTGAAGGTGTCATGAATTTGAATCCTAAAGTGGATGAATTAATGAATTTGAAATGGCTATGAGGTTTTCTTCGATTCTTGTACCTTGTGACTAATCAAAAGTTGATAGATATGGGATTAATGTCTTAAAAGTAGTAAGAATGCCACTCAGTTATAATACCTTAGACTTATTATCACTACACCTTTAGGATGGTTTTTTCGAGTTAAGGCGTAACATGAGCGAGTAGGTGATGTGTATATATGTAATCTTGAGCGTTAAAAGATGAATTAATGCCATTGCTTTACTATTAATCATGTTGATGTGTGTTGATTGGTTGAGGTTGAAGATCCTTTAATTTTGTGGGTATATCGCCTACAAACCCTCACGAGACTATAACTCGTCCTATGAGGTAACTCAAGGGCTCAAAGGCATGTTGCACCTTGCTAAGTGCAACCGTTTACTCCACAAAAGTGAGTTAGGTTGTTTTTCTTTTTGTTTCTTTCTTTGGTTGATGATGTTGATCGTGCTTTTTAGCTCTTATTGCTCGAGGTCGAGCAATTGATAAATTTGGGGGGGGGGTGATAGAAGTTGCTTTTACGTGTTTTTAAGCCCGTTATGTCTATATTTTAGATTCATTTATCGCCTAAATCTTACCACATTTGCGTTTACTTCGTGTGTTAAGTGGTTTCAGGTCTTAAATGGATGTAAACGAAGAAATGGGTAAAAGATAGCATATCAAACGAATTATAGATGGATGTTTCGCACGCCCGCACCCAGGCGACACTTAGCCCACACCCAGGCGCCGTAGTGCTAAATAGAAGAAGCCTTGTTCGAATACCCGCGCCTAGGCGCCACATTTACCGTGCCTAGGCACCGTACCTTCTGCGCCCGAGAGCCATTTTTTCCACGTCTGGGTGCCACTCGACTTCTCCCCCAAGATATCTCTGCCACATAGGCGACGCATAGGGGCCGTTCTACCCACGCTTGGGTGCCGCCGTAACCATTTTTGGAAACTATAAAGCGAATTGTTCAGCACATGAGAGGGGTTCGGATTTTGGAGATCATTTTCTAAGATTTGAGCCAGCTTTTCATCACTCTTTGAAGGAGAAGAAGGGGAATTGAGCTAGAGAATGAAGTTCCAAGCAAGGATTCATCATCAACAAAGCTTTAGTGAGTTTTTACTTGCTTTCATTGCATATTTATGTTCATAACTATGTATATGATTGTTTTAGATCTCCTTAATCTATTGAAGATGAACTAATTTTGTAGAACTAAGGCCATGTGAAGACCGAATTTATGAGTCAATATATATGAAGTGATTTTTCGTATTAATTCTACTATTGCTTTATGTGATGACCATAATTTGCAATCACAGCTACCACTGTCGATAAATATTCTTTGAACGTCATAATTTGCAATCACAGCTGTGATGACCAAGGCGTCACTGTGAGGTGTCAACACAGTTCGCGCATCCTCAGGCTCGAATCTTATTTCTTGCCTAGGCCGGGTTTGACTGACATTCATGAAGAATGTCGGTGCGGTCTCTACAGACCTTACCCGATTCTTAAGTTGCCTCTTAAGATTCGTCCTCAGCTAATCCTCATTAGATCATGTAAATAACCTCACGATCGATGCTATTGACTCCTTAGATGTTGCTTCCAGGGCGACCTGCTTGTTAATTGGCTGGGGAAAGTTTCCTCTCCCTACAGGTCCGGTTCTACCACCTCTTCAACCTTGCCATCTTCCTCCTCAACCTCTTCGGCTACCACCCCTACCAAATGGGGTTGACTTGTTCTCGTTATTGGTTCGTATCATGAATTCCTTCAAATAGCCCATCATAGCTAGACGTTGGATCTCCTCGATGAGCTCCGGGCAGTCATTGGTGTGATTTTCGAATTCTCTATGGTATCTGCAATAGATGTTACTAGGCGGATTCTTAGGTTTCTTGTCTGCTCCTTCTGGCTATGGCACCACATTCTTTTCCTCCACATCTATTAGATTTTCACTCTAGTTACCCCTTAAAGGTATACGCCTATGACGACCGTGCATACCTGGACCAGGTAAGGCTACCGGGGCTGGATTAGGTGTCCAACCACTCTTGCGAGTCTAATTACGGTTGTCCTCCACTGGTTTATCTTTATTTTGTTCAGATCGCCTCATGATTTGGGCGTCCTCCATGTTGATGTATTTCTCAGTCCGGCCAAGTAATTCGTCAAAGCCCAAAGCTGGCCTCTTGATGAGTGATTTGAAGAGATCTCCCTCTCTCAACCTTGCGTGAAAGCACTAACTTTCAGGTCAGATGTTGCAGATGGTACCTCCAGAGTAGCCGCATTAAAACGCTTGACGTATGCACGTAAGATTTCATCACCCCTTTGCTTGATCTTGAACAAACTCAAAGGAGTTTTTTCGTGTCTTTTGCTACTATCGAATTTGATGTAAGAACTTGGAGCTAAACTCCGAGAAGGATCCAATGGATCTGTCAGGGAGTTGGTTGAACCATTGTTGCGCAGATTTGGACAACGTGGTCAAGAAGACCCTGCATTTGATAGCATCCGAATACCTGTGCAGCAAAGCATAATTTTGAAAAGTATATAGATGATTCTCCAGATCCTTCGTTCCTTCATAGGCTATAATGGATTGAACCCTGAAGTCCCTTGGTAATTCTTTCCTCATGATGGATTCCGTAAATGGAATCCTCTGATCCATTTGGATCTTGCCTCTTGTCATTTTGCGTTCCATTTTTTCCATTCGTTTTGCCATGAGCTCCATCTGCTCTAGCTTTTCATTTGCTTTAGCCATCCTGCCGAGGTCTGCCTAACCAGATTGGGCAGACACAAAGTTGCTAGCATCATCTTCCAGATCTTTATCACATTTATCATGAGCCAGATACTGACGTTTCTGCAGGTCGTCTTTCCCAGGTATCGTCCTTTCGTGTACGATATGCCACACTTGCAAGTTTAAAATCTACTACCTTGGTTACAACCTTGTCGATGACACCTTCTAGCCTTTGGACGGTTAGATCCATGCTCAACACACTTTGAGGGGAAACATTATTTCTCTCCACCAGGCCTTCTGCCTAATTGTCTACCATCGGATCTTGCAACTCGTTTGTCAAACACCTCTCCAGGTGTGCCGACGTCTCAGGTGTGGAATGCTCGTCTCCAGTAGGGGATATCATCGCCTTCTTCCCTCTTGCAATATTTTCGTATCCATTCACCATTTCCATGATGTTTCCTTCTGCCATTAAAAATTGTTACGGTAAAAAGAAAATATTTTTACAAAAAAATAAGATTACCTCATGCCTTTTTTGCTCAGATTTCCCACAGACGGCGCCAATTTATGCGTGTGGGTTTCACATCAATAAGAATATACGATATAATATATGAAAATATAGTATAAAGCACGAATGTAATGTAAAATGAACATAAGATGTACGCGGTTCGGTCCAAAATCAGACCTACGCCCACGGGGGTGAAGAGTTCGATCCTTTATTCATTGTAGGAGCTGATATTTATACAAGAATTTGATGGGGGGTTGAAAAGGGTAAGTCAACTATACTAATTATATATTTGGTAATAGGAAGTATATCTATAATGGGCTATAATCAATCGGGTATAAATGGTAAAGATATAAAATCGCAGGCTTGATCTCCGTAGGTCTATATATGGCAAGGTTGGTGATTGATTAGACCTTGTCTTCAGACTGTCCATAATTAGCGTTGTCTTTCCTGTGCAAGTCGGGTCGTTGGGCCTTCAACTAAGCATGTCTAAATATATTATCTTCTAAAAGGTCCTTGAAACTATTGGGTTTGGTCCATAAGGTATTGGACTAACCAACTTGGCACAGAGACGGATTTCCACCCACATTAGTATCTAATACCCATCTTCTTAATATGATGTTCTAGAACCATTTGTGACAATTGTTTGGTCAGCGGGTGAGCAACATTGTCTGTTGAGACTATTTTCTGCACTGTTATTTCACATCTACCAACGATCTCTCTTATAATGTGATATCTCCTCTTTATGTGTTTGAACTTGTTGTAAGACCTTGGTTCTTTTCCCAGAGCAAATACTCACATACATAAAATTTAATGTTATTTATTAAGATAATGCAGTTTCTTTTTGAATTTGTTTCTTTGATCACAATTTTATTTAGTGAATACTCGAATTCAATCCTTAATTTAATTGTCTGCTTACCACAAAACATGTCATCCAATTGTCAAGCTGTCTTTAAAGTATGATGTGATTCTATGATTCATTGAAGTGGACGATCATAATTGTGGAAAAGATACAAAACACAGTAGGAGTCAAAATTAATTTTGGGATCTCATTTTCTGATCCGAAAATCAAACATATGATAGACTGCACAAATTTAAACTTCAAATTTGTACCACACATAGTGATGATCAATTTTTAGAAAATTAATTTTATATATTACATATTTCTTTTGATAGAAAATTTTATATATTACATATGAATAGATAAGTTCACACCAACTTTCTCTTTTTTGGTGACTAGAGAAAAAAAATATATATATGAGAGAAAAGTTATGCTAACTTGAATTTTTTATTTTCTCACTAAAAAATGATGAATAGGGATGATAATGAATTCGGATGGAAAGAGTACCCGTCTCGAACCCACTCCATTTCGGACGGGTCTAGGGCTGGCTAAACGCGGCCGGGGAAGGGTAATTAAATTCTGGACCCGACTGCATCAGCGGTGAGTAATGAGTACAGAAGAACCTCAGCCCTGATTCCGACTCGCCCCAGTTGTAATTCTTTTTTTAATTTTAATTCAAAAAGTTATTATCTAACATTTATTATTAACAAATTTTATATTAATAATAAAGTTAAAACTTAAAAGAGGAAAAAATACATTTTTTTTATTTACCTCTTGAGAACAGATTGCAGCAATTGGATTAGATACTCATAAATATATTTACCTATTAAATCTCAATTTTACTTATGGAAGCATTCAACATAATTGAAAAATAACTAATAAGAATGAACTTAAAGTTAATCAATATTGGTTGCTCATCGGGATAAAAATAGTGCAGGGACAAAAAAAATAGTAGGAAAATAAAATTTCAAGTTGGATCTTCCGGGTCAGAGTCGCCGAGTACGGGGAGGGGTGAGTGGTCTTGTGATGAGCCGGGCAGGGCGGGTCCGGGGTACAAAAAAAACTAACCGAAACGGGTCCTGAGCTCTATCCAATAGTATATATATTTTGGAGCAGAGATACTAGTTCTCTAAACTTTATCCTCTGTTTGTTAATAAAATTTTGCCTATAAAAGGAAAAAAAATTAAAATCTATGAAATACAAAATTCCTATAGTTGTTTGGTGGCTTAGCAAAATAATGAAGCGATTGTGATGGATGTTGGGGGCTTGATGGCGAGAAGTAAGGGAGGGAAGTATTTCTGCCTTTGGCATTGGATACATAAGCATAGAAGATGATACACTATTTATTATCTTAGCCCTTTTGCATTTTCTCACTATTTTGTGAGGAAAACTCATCATTTTGTCGAATTACACATGATTTTCTTTCCACTTCTTATTTCATCACGATTTTCCTTGCCTTGTGTTTTGTTCAAGAATTTTAATAAGAAGAGGGGAATGCTAGCTAGGGCAAATGAGAAAAATAAAATAAAGAAAAAGAAAAAATCTCAAACTTAGCTGGTTGTCAAGGGTAAATGATTCACGCATTCCTACAAATGATATTAAGACCAAGCTAGAGTGTCTGCATTAAAGGTCGAGGCTCGAGGTTGGACTAAGGCGGTAATGCATTTATGCTCCATTTTCACAGTCATAATTTAACGTATATGTTATGTGATAGTTGATTATATTACAGGATGTGCGGGCACACACACTTAAGTAAACAAACAATTAATTTCATGTCCCAATCAAGTCAACAGGTGTGACATGCGAGCGCGACTCTAATACAGTAAGCTTCCATATAGGAGTGAATGGTGCTTGTTGATGCAAATTTTAAATATAATTAAGTTGATTTGTAACTAACCAATCTCGGTATCTCCACTTCATTTCATAATCTTTCTAAGTAAATTTGTTTGGTACAAACTTTAGAATAGTCATACATTGCAAGAAAGCAAGAGAATAAAACAAATAAATACTATTAGAAGAATGTGACAGTCCATAGAAGAATCTTGCTAGGGTGACATATCTAACGAATGTTCCTTTGCATAAACAAGTCTAAATTCACCTCCCTTTATGAGACTATGCACATGGTTAATAGCCGTCTCTAATTATTTTATTTAATGGCCTGCAATAAAGTTTGCCAGGTTCTATTATTCAATCCACAATGTCCTTTGCCTATTAGTTATTGATTTTGTGCGACTTGTGACCACTAAGGAATGGGATATGCCCCTGTTAATCTTTGGACTATACTTTATATTCATTTAATATAATATAATTTTAAATAATAATATTTGTTTTACTATTTCTAGTACATATTGAATGAATTAAATTGTTAATTCTCACATTTAAAAATAATCAAGTTGATTGGATTAACAACTTCATGAAAACATTCAAACGTGACAAATTAAAGAGAATAATGTTAGAAACTTAGAGCTAGCATATGAAGAATACAAGGACAATTATATTTTTCATCCCACAACTTTGCTCTGTTTTAATTTTGTTTTTCATTCGTTACGAAATCTCATATTTAGTCACATAACTTTCAAAATATTTTGAATTTGGTCTCAACCAAATTTTTCGTCCAAAATTTTAACTGTCAAAGTTAAAAACTTTGTTAGTCAACATTTTTAACCAATTTCTTGGGGAAAATTCATGCGTGAGTGACACGTAATATTGAATATAAACACCGTGATATTAAATAGAATTTGTGTGTGATTGTTATTCACGAATGAACTCTAAAAAATTAGCCAAAAATATTAACTAACAAAATATATATGAATTTGACTATTAAAATTTTGGGCGGAAATATATTTATTTGGACTAAATGTGAGATATTTCTAAAGTTACGGGATTAGATGTGAGATTTTGTAATAAATGGAACCATAATTGAAATGAGGTAAAATTACGGGAAGGAAAATGCATATTTCCAAGAAGAATACATATACTTGAACCGAGTTCGTGATGTCGTGAGTAGCATGACCTAGATGTAAGGGAGAAATTCAGAATATTGGATAAATGATTTCTATTTCTCTGTATGAAATTCACTAAATTTTCAGGTGACTATTATCACACACATAACCGCTCTACTTCAAAATGATTACTCTAGTTTAAAAAATGTTGTGAATTTTTGACAATTTTGATTTAGTACCACTTACATTTATCGCCCATTTAAAATGTCGTTTGACAATATTAAAATATTTTCTTCAAAATAATCATACTATATTGATATTGTGTTTATAAAGATTGTAAAGTTCAATTATTAACAACGTAAGAAAAGCATACGGTTTTGAATGGTGGGAGTACAATAGAGCTTCATGTTATTTGATGATAGGAGATGTCCGTGCATTTAAAGAACACCGTATGCACGTCCTTGCCTATTTAGTACTTTTTCTTTAGTTTATTGATAAGTCTTTCATTCGACTAAAGAATTAAGTACTTCAAGAAGAATTGCAAGGAAATACGAGAGTAGTCATATATAATCGTCTTCATGCATGACTTATCATAATTGCATAATGAATACAGTTATATTGGGAGCTTTTATGTGGAGTCGCTATTGAGAACCAAACGAAATATTAGTTAAACAATATTTCGGTTCTCCAGAAAGCTAAACCAGAAAATTGATCAAAATTTCTTTGTTCGACTCGGTTAAAACTCGAATTAAATTTTGTTAATTTGATTTCGGCATTTGATTAACAACATTTTGCCCCAAATACACACACATTTTTGTTTGGTATACATGTGTGTATGTATATTTGGGGGGAAATTGTTGTTAATATACACATATATACCATACACTTCATCATTTATGGTTAAAAGAATTTAAAAAATATACTCACACATATATATACAAATCCAATTCTGTTTCGATTAAGCTCTGCCTAAAATCAAAATGGAATTTCTAGAGATTCGGGTCAGGTTTCTGTTGGATCGAATTTTCAATTCTCAATTCTATTCGATCGGGTAACCAAACTATGAATATACCTACCCATTATCTGTAAAAATAGAAATTAGGTTAGGGCAAAAAAATGCTCTCCCCTCTCTTTAACTTCCTCTCTCTAAAAATCTCATACTAATGTTCGCCATGGCTGATTCGTCTTCCTCGTGTGGGTCTTCTTCATCATGCATCCATGATAAATCCCCGACAATACAACGAGTTTCAGATTCACCAAACTTTGAAGCTATTCAAAAAGTATTCCATCTTTTGCTCAAGTGTTTAATTTAATGTTCCTGATTTCTTAGACTTGGTTATATTGGGTGAAAGGATCTGAAAATTCAAAAAAAACACAGCAATTGACGAATATGGAGGGCAAGGAATTAGATTTCAATTCGCTTCCTGTTAATACAAGGTTTGCAAATGTAGTTTCATCTCCAATTTTATATAAAAATCGTTCCAAAGGTGATATTGGCCCGATAGGATTAAAGTTGATGGTAAAGGCTCTTGTTGAACAAAGGTATCAGGTCAGAGGTACCAAGTTTGGCCAGAAAAGGGGCTGTTTTTGCTGGTGGAGATGCACAAGTTGCACAGACGATGCTCGAACGTCGGGATAATGACGTTCGAACGTTAATTGGTGATGCACAGAATAACCCTAATTTTCACGCAACATTTGAATGTCAAGAAGACAACGATCGAACGTTGCGTCCAAAATCAAAATCTCCAGAAATGGACTCAACGTTCGAAGGTTAGTGTTCCAACATTCAAAAGTCAAAACCAGTACCAAATGAGCAAGCTGACCAGGCGAAGTTTTGATTGGGAGTGTACGTGTGGGTCTGAGAGTGGTCAACGATTCTTCACAATTCATTGAATCTAAACGAACATCGCTTTGATATATTCCACTGGAAATAATTAATGGTAAATATTTTGTTGGTCCAACTCGGGGTCATATGAAAGCTGGATTGAATCGGTGGGAGAATACTCTGATGGGCTTCATTGGTAGAAAGCCACAGTTCCTTGGAGTCAAAAAGTATGTTCTCTCGGTGGAAAGGGCTAAAGGAGATAAAAGCAACTAGTAGCGTATTTTTCTTCTTCAAATTTGAATCAGAGACTGCTATGGCTGAAATTCTTGAGAGAGGACCTTAGTTCTATCAAGGCCAAGCGTTGTTCATTGAGAAATGGTGGATGGGAATGACACTTGAGAAGAAAGAGCATAAGAAAGTTCAGGTATGGATCAAATTTCGTAATTTACGCGTGGAATTTTGGACAATAGATGGGTTAAGTGTTTTTGCAAGTGCATTAGGACGCCCATTATATCCTGAAGCGTTTACTTTATCTATGGAGCGTATTGACTATGCTAGGGTGTGTATTCCTATGACAATAGGGACTAAATTTCAATAGGAAGTTAATATGTTGCTACCTTCGGAATCAGGAGAATACAATGGTTCGTGTAGGACAGGAGTTGAATATGAATGGAAACCCATAATTTGCAAGGTATGCAAGTCATTTAGACATAGTTGTCAACAGTGTCCTAAAGTTAGGAAGGAAGATAAACCACCGGTGAATATATATCTTCCTAATCAACAAGTCATCAATAAAATTCCAAAATCAAACCCTAAGATGGATGAGTGGATCAGTGCAAGTAAAAAGCCGGCAACAAGAAAAGAAAAAACAAAGAGTGATCCAACGGTCTTGGCGAGGAATGTGGGTGATGGAGATGATTCAGGTAAGGATACATTACTGGTCATGACTAAATTTGCAAGTTTAGTCGAAGATATATTGGATTATGATTCGAGCTTTTCACAAAGCTTCCGGGTTTAATCTAAATTGAAGGGAACGAAGACTAATTCATTGAGCAGGCTTATAAGCAAGGATACCCTTGTGAAGAGTTCTAATTGATAAATTTTGCTTTTAGGAGTGATGCTGCTATTATTAGCATTAGAGGAATTTGGATGATAGCGTGGTAGGTTATTCTTTGTGATCGTTTGAAAGTGCATTATAATCGTTCGAACATGGGTCTACTTGTTTCTAGTAGATGTTGGTCTATAAATTAGATTGATTAGACACTAGTTATTCTTATTTTTTTTCTAATGTAGGTGCTTGGTTGTGGCAAGGAATCCCCTTGTACACTTTTTTGTACTACCCCTTTTTATTTTTATGCAATTAATTTTCCGATAAAAAGAATATACCCTACCCAGTTGAGATAAATCGATTGAAAATAATCTTTTGTTACAACATACTAATGGATATGATTTTACATATAAAAATAAACATAATTAATTAGATGAAGAAACAATAATTAATTTATATATGAGAAGACAAGATATTATATTTTGAGATCGAGAACAGATCCTAGCACCAACCTCAAGCTTATTAGATTATGTCTCAATCCGTTTATGAGTGTCACAAGGGAATGAAATTTGACATTTCCAACAAGGATAATGTGATATTCCATTTTCCAATAGAAAAACTATGAAACACATTTTTCCAAAACGATTTCCTAATTAACAAAACCAAAGATAAGATAATAACACTTATTGGAAACTAACATCTCCGAAAGATCTCAATATAATCACATATTCTCAATTTCTCCACCAAAATGGAAATAGTACTGTTGGAAATCAGATGCAAATAAAGTACGAGTGACGTACTTACGGTAACAAATTCGAATAACACGTGTGCATTTCGAATTTCTCTAATAGGAGTTTGGACGAATGAGAAATTAAATGTTGAAGTTGTGGTTTGAAATCTGTGGGTTTACCGTGAATTTCTTCTGATCCAACCGTGTTAAACGAGGAGGAATTAAAGATACTACCCATTACGATCGATGGCCACGATCGTACGAGCTGTATTTTAACATTACATGTAAGTCATTAATGATTTATATGAGTCATTGATCACATCACATGTGAGTCATTGATCATATCACATGTGAGTCATTAAAGTGAGTTTAATGACTCTTATGCCCCTCTTTATCCCTATATAAACCCCCCTTGGGTATTCATTTTCTTAAGAGCGAATAACAATTCCTCTTCATTCATATTCATTCTTTGAGTTTTGTTATTTCGGGAATAATGAAATCAAGAGTTGAATTATGTTATTATTGAGAGTTCGAAACAGGGTTTCGTTCGTGGGTCTCGATTTTGAAGTGGTTCAATCCCGAGAAAAATCGTTGTATCTTGGGACACAAATTGCAGGAACCCGTACCACCAATAGCAGGGCTATAGCGGGGCAATATTGTGTTAAGGATAGAGAGTTCAACTCTCGCCTCGATTCAGATTTTGCATATCCATTTTATCACAATCAAATTATTCATTTTTAACCAACAAGTACTACTACTGAAACATAAGAAAATGGTGAAATTAGATATGAACATAAACATAAACAAACGGAGAAAAAACTTGAAAAGTAAATATAGGACATTATTAGTTATGCTATACCAAAGATGGTTATCCAAACTTATATATAAATCAAATTAGAATCAGGGTCGGTCTAGTATGGGGAGATTAAAAGTAATCGTTGTTTATTGAGTTTTACATATTGAAGGATTCCAACAAGAGCCTTTATTTAAGTTTTAGGTATATTAATCAAAGAAAATCTTTCCTATAATGGTACTAATTGTTAGAATTAATATTATTATTATTGTTCTTTATTTGTTTCCTTATTAGATTAGGTTTACCTTTATTGGTTTATGTATTAGTTTCCTTTTCTTTTCCAACTCTATTGTAAACTCTATATATACCTTGGTTTATTAATGCAATCCTCAAGGAGAATTTACATTAACATGGTATCATCCTAACTCTACAATCCTAGGCCTTTATTTATTTATTTTTTTTCTCTACTCGCTACAGTACTGTTCCGCTGCTACAATTCCGTCGCTACAGTGCTATTTCGCTGCTACAGTACTATTCATCGTCTCTCTCTCTATATTCTTCCTTCCCCTATAAGTCGTTGCTCCCCTCAACGCGACATCGTTCACTTCATATATCCTCCATTGCCGGCGTTCTTCAATTTGTGTTATTACGGTGATTTATCAAGGTATTTTTTCGTCTCTACTCTCTTCCGTGATTTACTTCTCTTGATTTTGATTAAATTATTTCGATTTTCTCCTTCCCTATGTCTCAAACCGATGAATCCGCTGCCACCGAAACCCAAAGTCATGGCCAAAATCCCCCCCCCCCTAAACCACCTTCTATACACTCGGCTCTAGCCGCCGGTAACGTTCATTCTTCTTTCGGTTTTAAATTACAAGAAAACAATTCAAATTATAAATTATGGCGCGACATGTTTATGGATCTCTGTCGTAGCTACTCCGTTTTTGATCACTTAACTGGCAAATCAAAACCGCTTTCTGATACTGATGAAACTTGGTTTTCCCTTGATTCCACGATTAAACGTTGGTTTTACTCCTCTGTCGATATCAAATTACTAAAACATCTTGATCTTGAATATGCTACCTCTCATGATATTTGGTTTTCAATTGAGTCTAATTTTCGAAATAATAAACCTTCATGATCCATGCAACTTAATGAGCGCTTTCATAATCTTCGCAAAGGCAACCTCTCAATTTCTCAATATTGTCATGAAATGAAGTTTTTGGCTGACAATCTCGCCGATCTTGACTCTCCCATTACGGATGATGCCTTAATTCTACAAATTTTACAAGGTCTTCCTGAGTCGTACCTTCCTCTCATTACTGTCATCACTGCTAAACCCCCTCTCCCCTCCTTCTCTGAATGTCGCAATTTACTCCTTATCCACGAAACACGAGAAACTCGATTTACTTCCCATACCCATCCCCCCGACTCCGCCACTGCTCTCTTTTCTCAAATCCCCAACACCAACCCCAATCGAAATAATAATCGAAATTTTGGAAATAATCGCGGTCGAGGTGGTCGTCAAAATAACTGTGGTGGTCGTTCGGGATACTACAATTCTGCTCCTCGTCCGAATTCCCTCAACCCAGCTAGCCCAACTCACAACTACTCTTATCAATTGCTTCAACACACTCCAAATGGGCCCCAACTTCTCGGCCCACTACACGCCACCTTCAACGGATCCAGCGCCCCAGTCCGTCCCACAAGCAACTCCGCCTATTGGGCCACCTCCCAGCAGCCCACTATGACGCCTTGGTTCCAGCAGCCATCCTATGGGCCTTCTTCTCACACAGGCCCATTGCCCTCCCCTTCCTTTACCAGCTCTGCCGGCCTGTTGGGCCCTCCACCGCACTCCAGCAATCCCGGCCCAGCTTAGTTCGCCACTGCTCCTGCTCACGCACATTACACACACGGCCCAGCTCAGTCCCCGCAGCCCACTCACGCCGCCACCGACCTCTCCGCCTTGTATCAAACAATGACTTTAAATCAACCTGATGCAAATTGGTATTTGGATATTGGAGCGAGCTCTCACATGTCCTCTCCTCAAGGTACTTTTTATAATATTGCACCAAGTACGAATTTTAATTCAATTATTGTTGGTAATGGTGCTGCACTTCCTGTTACGTCTATTGGTCATTCGTCTCTTTCCACTCCTTCTTGTTCTCTTTCCCTCCATAATATTCTTATTTCTCCTTCGTTAATTAAAAATCTTATTTCGGTACGTACTTTTACTCGTGATAATAATTGCTCCATCGAATTTCACCCGTTTAGTTTCTCTGTCAAGGATCTTAACTCTGGCTCGATTATTCTTCGGCAAAACAGCGATGGCGATCTCTATCCCTTCCTTCCGTCCTCTACGGCTCTCTTCTCGTCTCCGGCTCCATCCCCCTCAACTTGGCATCGTCGTCTCGGTCACCCCGGTGCTGCTATTTTAGATTTCCTTTCTAGTCGTAAATTTATTTCTTGTAATAAGGCGTATGCTCGTTCTCTTTGTCATGCTTGCCAGTTAGGAAAGCATAAACGCCTCCCATTTTTTAGTTCTTCTTCTTCTAGCACAAATCTATTCGATATTATTCATTCTGATATTTGGACATCTCCTGTTGCAAGTTTGGGTGGTTTTCGTTATTATTTAATCTTTCTTGATGATTTTTCGCATTTTTTATGGATTTTCCCTTTACGTCACAAATCGGACACTTATAAAACTTTTGTTAATTTTTTTAATTATGTCCACACTCAATTTAAATACAAAATTAAATTTTTTCAATGTGACCATGGTGGTGAATTTGACAATCACTCTTTCAAATCATTTTTTGCCGCCAATGGTGTCCAATTTCGTTTTTCTTGTCCACATACTTCGCAACAAAATGGTAAAGCCGAACGAACCATCCAAATCGTTAACAATATTGTCCGCTCCTCTTTTTCAAGCTTCTCTTCCTCCATCGTTTTGGGCGGAAGCCATTCACATGGCCGCTCATCTTCTCAACATTTTACCCACCACTACTCTCTCTTTTCGCACTCCCTTCAAAGTCTTATTTAATATCTCTCCTTCCTATGATCATCTCCGTGTATTCGGCTGTCTTTGTTATCCCAATCTCTCTGCCACTGCTCCGCATAAGTTAGCTCCTCGCTCCTCTGCTTGCATTTTTCTCGGCTTCCCCTCTAATCACAAAGGATATCGATGTCTCGAGCTCGACACGAATAAAATCCTTATCTTTCGTCACGTTATTTTCGATGAATCTGTTTTCCCATTCTCCTCTCAATCTTCATCTCCTCGTTCCCCTTCTTATGATTTTTTGGCGCCGCCCTCTGATGACGACACGTCTTCCATCCTCAGCCATCTCCATGTTGCCCCGCTGCCACGTGCTTCTCCTGGTCCCCCACCTGGTTTTCCTTCCCGCCCGAACCCTCCCACGCCGCTGCCCTCCCCTCCTCCATCTTCTTCTGTTTCGGTCCCTCCCCTCCCTCCATCTTCTTCTGTTTCGGTCCCTCCCCTCCCTCCATCTTTCCCTATTTCTACCCATCCTATGGTCACTCGATCTAAAGCGGTGTTACTAAACCGCGCCACCTCCTCAATCTCAATGCCTCCTCCTCTTCTATGTCCCCTATTCCCCGGTCTTATACTCAGGCTCTCCGCGATCCCCATTGGACCTCTGCTATGAATGATGAACTTCATGCTCTTCACTCCAATCACACGTGGGATCTTGTCCCTTGTCCTCCTCATGTCAACGTTGTCGGTTCCAAATGGATCTTTCGTAAAAAATTTCGTTCCAATGGCTCTCTTGAACGCTATAAAGCTCGCCTCATTGCTCAAGGTTTCACTCAACAACCTGGCATCGACTATGAAGATACTTTCAATCCCGTCGTCAAGCCCGCTACTATTCGCACCGTTCTTAGTCTAGCTCTCTCCTTCTCTTGGCCTCTGCATCAGCTCGATGTTAAGAATGCCTTTCTCCATGGTCGTCTGCACGAAACTATCTATATGAAACAACCCCCTGGTTTTTCTGATCCTCACTTTCCTGATCACGTCTGTCTTCTTACAAAGGCCTTGTATGGCCTCAAACAAGCTCCTCGTGCTTGACATCATTGCTTGGCCTCTTATCTCTCTTCTCTCGGCTTTGTCAGTAGTCGTGCGGATCCCTCTCTGTTCATTTTTCATCAAGGCTCCTCCACTGCCTATCTTCTTCTTTATGTTGATGACATTGTCCTCACTGCTTCTTTGTCTACCCTTCTCACTCATCTCACCTCTCTTCTCTCTCGGGAGTTTACCATGACTGATCTAGGTCCTCTTCATTACTTTCTCGGTGTCTCCGTTACTCACACTCCTTCTGGTCTTTTCCTCTCCCAAGAGAAATTTGCTCGTGAAATTCTTGATCGTGCCAATATGTCCTCCTGCAATCCTGTCTCCACTCCCACCGACTCTCAAGCCAAACTCTCCGCTTCTGGTCCCTCTTTTTCTGATCCTACTCTTTATCGCAGTCTTGCTGGTGCTCTACAATATCTCACTTTTACTCGTCCCGATCTCTCCTTCGCTGTTCAACAACTCTGTCTGTTTATGCATGATCCTAGGGATAGTCATATGTTGGCCCTCAAACGTGTTCTTCGTTATCTTTGTGGAACTCTTGCTTACGGTCTTAGTCTTACTCGATCATCTCCCTCTCAGCTCATTTCTTACTCAGATGCCGATTGGGCTGGCTGCCCTGACACTCGTCGTTCGACTTCTGGGTACTGTGTTTTCCTTGGTGACAATCTTATTTCTTGGTCTTCCAAACGTCAACTCGTTGTTTCTCGTTCTAGTGCCGAGGCTGAGTATCGTGGTGTTGCCAATGCCGTTGCTGAAACTGCTTGGCTTCGTAATCTTCTCCTTGAGCTTCATTGTCCTCTCTCTAAGGCTTCTATTGTTTATTGTGATAATATCAGCTCTGTGTATCTTTCTTCCAATCCTGTGCAGCATCAACGTACTAAACATGTTGAATTCGATTTACACTTTGTGCGTGAAAAGGTTACCTTAGGTGAGGTTCGTGTGCTTCACGTTCCTTCATCCCATCAGTATGCCGACATTTTTACGAAGGGCTTGCCCTCGTCCCTGTTTACTGATTTTCGTTCCAGTCTCACTGTCCGAGCCTCTCCCGTTTCGACTTCGGGGGAGTGTTAGAATTAGTATTATTATTATTGTTCTTTATTTGTTTCCTTATTAGATTAGGTTTACCTTTATTGGTTTATGTATTAGTTTCCTTTTCTTTTCCAACTCTATTGTAAACTCTATATATACCTTGGTTTATTAATGCAATCCTCAAGGGGAATTTACATTAACACTAATGAATATGGTCATGATTAGTGACGTTATAATTAACATCAGTGAAAGGATGAATTTGATAACTAGTGTATCTAAAATCAAGACAAGATATAATCATCTAAATAATGGAAATATGAGAAGAATTATTCGGTCCATAACAAAGTATAGTTATTTGAGGCATGAAATTTTGCACTTTCAATGAACTCTTGATATTAGAGTATTTGACTTCATCATTTGTCTTTATTAACTATTAAAGTTTTCTGAAAAGATTGGGGTGCCTTTTGCCTAAGATGAAACACTCTTTCAAGAATTCAATGAACCTTAAGTGTTTGTTTTGTATTGTTTTGCCTTCTTTTTTCAACTATTATTATAACAATATTGAGCCAGGAAAAATGGTAACGACGTATTTAGCTCGAAAATTCTAGTCTAGATTTGACTTGGTCGGGTCCCACTAATCACATGACAAATGTAATATATTTGATTTGTGAGTGTTCACTCTTTGTAGAGTTTACACTAATCAAATGTGTAATGTACTTATTTCCAAAAAAATATCTTGGGTGCAAAAAATCCATGTCTGTGCTAGAATTTTCAGTATTCTTCAAGCATTTAACTCCTCGTGACAATGATAATAACTATAGCTTATGAAGGAGCTTATCACTTAATTTTTTTTATTTTTTGATAATTCCTATCACTTGACTTGATCTTATCAAGATACCAACCGGACGATCTTCATCATAAAGACGATTGATTTATGAAGGGTAAAGTAAGCAAGTTCAAACTCATACAAATATTCTTGTGGAAACAAGTTCGAACTCATACGGATATTCTTGTAGAAACTTATAGGCTATATAAAGCAAATTGAATCTTCTGTTTCAATACATTATCACTATGTATTATATATTACATATGCACAATTAAATGTCAACATATCTTTTTTGAATATATAGTTGACATGACTTTCATAAAGTTAAACTGAACATGAGATGAAATATCTTTAAATAGACAAGCCGAATTGCACCATATCATAGGTTATATAAGTCCTTGCAATTGTCCAAAAACAATTGTTCATGCTAAAATAGTATCAAGTATTTCTTTGTAAAACATTTTCTACTACCAACTATAGCACATACACAAAAGTCCACTTTAGATGACAAAAAAACTACTAGTAGTATCATCGCACACTAAATTGACATCAAAGGAAATTTTTTGTTTACAATTCCTTCTGAGTTATGCTACATTGTATCAACAGGTGGATGAAGGCATAGGAGCCAGGTATACGGCGGAGAAGATACTCTATATACAATATTTTATCTCTATCATTTTCACAACACGCGTCAATGCATGAGATCAGATGGACACAAAGTCCATTAAACCAATGTTCAACCAAGGTAGTTCCCCAACGCGGACATAGGCATCAAACATAATCCTCTCTTCTTCAAGTCGACATACTCCTTATTATTTCTATTATCAATATCATTCTTGCCATTCTTCTCATCAGCCCTACGTTCTTCGAAATCACTCGGGCCGCCTTGTTTTCCCTACAAAAAATAAAGAACTTAGACGAAATATAATGATTTTCTTTACAAGAAAAAGAATTATTATCATAGTAAAAAGGGTAATAATCAATGACGGAGCCATAATCATAGTATTTCCGAGGTGATATAGATATTTCAGCCCAACTAGGGAAATTTAGGCATTCATTCGTTCAGGGCAAAAACTTGTATTTTGTTTGATTTACATTGTTTAAAACTTGAGATTAGGGATAGATGACTGAAAAACTACGGCCAGGTTCAACCGCCTACTTGGTGATTCACACCTGGCCCGTTCGGAGTGATCCTAACCGTTCATCACACATGGTCCCCACATGATGAACGGCTAGATCGCGCCAAGAATCATTTCCTATTTGCTTCTTCTCTCTCCATCAAAAAATTATTTTGCTTCATTTCTGGCATGATGACCAAAACAAATTATTGCTTGTATGTTATTGGTGAAAATAAAATAATAATAACAATAACAATAAGTACTATACACCAAACCATAAAATTGCCAACAGCAAAATCATCAAATCTTTTATGGTTGACCTCCATCTGCTTCATACAGCTAACCTAATATTCAATCAACAAAAAAATATTTTTCAGAAAATAAACATCAGTATCATAAAACCCTTTTACATGGATCTATCATATGTCCTCAAACCTTGGGGCTGTTAACAGGAGAGCTAGCAGTATCTTCCAAATCTTCGTCGTCGCACGAATATTTCCTATATTTATTCTTCTTCGAATTCTTGAAGTTCAATCTTTTGATCTGATTAAGATTACTGTCTGAACCATTCCAAGCAGCGTCAGAAACCAGAGAAGGGCTGCTGATAAAACTACCTTTGGAGCATGAAAAATCCTCAAAGTAAGCAGTCCAACCACTCTCCTCTGAGGGTTCTTCCGAAATATTAATGTTCTTGTTCATGGATGAACTCATGGGGAAGAAGAAAATATGGTTTGAAAAAGGATGAAAGAAAGGTGGTTGGTGTGAGTAGAGTTTTTTTCCTTTTTCTCAAAGCATTGAAGAAGATTGTTGTAAAGAGGGATTTATAGTGTTTTTCTTTCTTTCTCTTTTGGGTGTAAAAGTGTGAAAATGGAGAAATAGGGTGTCCACAATGTGGAATATTGATGTGGGCCATTAGGAGTTGAGGCAGTTAAGATGGTTGGGAAATAAGAATATATAGAAATTTCTAGGAAATGAATAAATAAATAAACAGATTAGAGAAATTTAAGGGTACTATTGGTTGACCAATTTAATGGAATAAAAGTTGGGTAATAACTAATATCGTTATATTTTCATATTTACAAGGTGTAGTTTTAAATGATGCAAGTGAGAACTTGCCTTTGCTGTAACCAATTTTACATACATTAACCCCTTTTCACAAAATTTTGTGTGAGCTTTTAACATATTTTCAAATTTGACCAAATACTCCACTACCAAAGAGAGAAAAAAAAGCCATCAACTACGGAAAATATTGTTACTTATAAGTTTCATAGCTATTGCGAATTTGAGATAGATTAACGACGGATGTGGCGTTTTGTAACTCATTCACTACTACAAAAATGGCCTATTACAGCGCACCTATTACAACGATTCTCCCACGAACCGCTGTAATACGTTGTACCCTATTACAGCGGTTCGCTTACGAACCGCTGTAATAGGGGTAACGAAAAAAAACAAACTAAAATAATTAAAAATCGGCCTATTACAGCGGTTCTGACAGAATCGCTGTAATAGGCAGCAGATATTTTCAAAAAAAATAATAATAAAAAAAAAGAAAATACCTATTACAACGGTTCACATAAGAGCCGTTGAAATTGGCTGAAACCAAAAATTTAAAATCACCTTCCCGCTTCTCTTTTTACTCTCTATTACAGCGGTTCACATAAGAACCGCTGTAATAGGCCGAAACCAAAATTTTAAAATCATCTTCCCGCTTCTCTTTCTCTCTCTACTCTCTCGATCTCTCTCTCTCTATCGCACCACCGCCACCATTAGCGCCGCCGCCGCCGCCACTACCACCATTAGCACCACCGTCGCTGCCGCCACCACCATTAGCATCTCCGCCGCCGTTGCCACCACCACCATTAGCACCTCCGCCGCCGCCACCACCACCATTAGCACCACCGCCGCCTCCACCACCACCACCACAACCGTATGTGTGGGTGTATGGATATTTGTGTATGTGTGGGTGGGTGTACGTATATTTGTGTATATGTTGGTGTATGTATACTTGTGTATGTGTGGGTCATGTAGGTGTATTTGTGTATGTGTGGGTGGGCGTATGTATATTTGTGTATATGTGGGTGTATGTATATTTATGTATGTGTGGGTGGGTGTATGTATATTTGTGTATATGTTGGCGTATGTATACTTGTGTATGTGTGGTTCATGTAGGTATATTTGTGTATGTGTGGGTGGGTGTATGTTTATTTGTGTATATGTGGGTGTATGTATATTTGTGTATGTATAGGTGGGTGTATGTATATTTGCGTATGTGTGGGTGTATGTATATTTGTGTATGTGTGGGTGTATGTATATTTGTGTATATGTTGGTGTATGTGTATTTGTGTATGTGTGGGTCATGTATGTATATTTGTGTATGTGTGGATGGGTGTATATTCGTGTATATATATGTGGGTGTATGTATATTTGTGTATGTGTGGGTGTTTATTAGTGTATTTGTGAAAATACGGGTTGTAATTTTATTGTGTCGGAATGAGATGAAATTCGTACGATTATAGAGAAACACCGTTCTGAACAAGAAGCATTGCATCGCAATGCGGTCTTGTGATTTTAGCTATCTGAGATCATTAAGGCCTCAAATTTGTGTTTTATTAAGAAAATACCTATTTTCGTAATGACAGTAGGAGCTGCAACTGATCATTTGTAGAAAATCAATTATATTCAACAAAATATCCCTAAAGATCTCTGTGATATTGGTTGTCCGTATCCCCGTGTCTATCTCCGTATCTGTATTTGTGCATCATAGGCTACTACATTCATTAGGAATTTGAAGCTCATACTTTATCTATCGATAGATATTGCAACAAAATGCACTTCTATTGATTCTTCTTTTTGGTGCAAGAGAATAACTACAGATTTTGCATTTGGAAATTGAATGCAAACTTGTGGACATGGCTACGAGAATTGTCACGAGATCTTTAGGGATATTTTGTTGAATATAATTAATTTTCTACTAATGATCAGTTGCAGCTCCTACCGTCATCGTTACTTTTGAAATTGCTACAAAATATTTTTGATGAATTGCTATAGAATTTTCGTAACTACGATGATGAAATTGCTATTGAAGCTTTGTAACCGTGATAATGAGAATGTTACTAATCTTTGTTGGAAAATTTGATATTATGAAAAGTGTATTTCTTGACTTTTGCATAATAAATTCGAACACTGTAAGTATCAGGGATGCTAAATATTATTGGATAATATTAATCTACACTTTGAGTAGATGAATTTAGCATTTCGAATTTCTCAAATCGGACTTGAAACAAATGAGAAATTAAGTGTTAAAGTGGGGTGTTTGAATGGGATTATCCCACATTGGATATAAACCACAATTGGATTGGGTTTATAAGTCCATGCTTTAAGGTAAAGAGTTGCCCCTTTGGGTCATCTCACCTTTGTGGCTTTTGTGAGAGGGGAGGACCTAGCCATGGTCCATTTCACCACACCCGTGTGGCACCGCCACCAGCCAGTCCGCTAAGTCCGGGCTCAGGTCGTGGGTCATGGGCTTTTCGTACAAAGTTTAATTGGGTCTCTTAAGAAAATTAAACAATTTAGAGACGAACTTGAATTCAAACGTTGGTCATGTTTCGTTTTGTTTTTTGAACTGGCCTTCTAGAACGTCTCAAGTACGTACTTGGAGTCCTCAAGTACGTACTTGGACCCCTTCTAGAAGAAAATCTGAAACTGTTCAGGGGCTTTTTGTTGCCTTTACACATGAAAACATTTTGACCTCAACTACATGCTTGAATGTACCCAAGTACGTACTTGAGCGACAGTTTCAGCTGACCAATTTATTTTTCGCATTTAATTCACTTGATTTTGCAGCCTATAAAAGGTCTCCTCCAGCAGCTTGGCAAATCACACCAACACAAATCTTCACTTGTGTTCATATCATATTCTCCTCCTCTCGAGAGTTCAAGTAGTTTTTTCGGTTTGTTGTTTCTAAGAGTTGAAGTTGTTAAATCTTAGAAAGTATTCGTTGTATCTTGGGACATGTTTTGTCAAAGTCGGTAGCACCTATAGCTGGGGGCAATTTCGTGTTAAAGATAGAGTTCATTCTCACCTCGAATAAAATACTCTGTCTCAATTTTTCGATTTATTTTTCAGTTTGTTCGAAGTTTGATCCAACAAACTTAACACAAAAATTTTATCTCGTTGTTTCTTCGAAATTCTGAAAAAATGTCGAATGTTGGAGATATTGTTACTCATGAGAATGCTACCACCCTTGATTTTGGACTGGGTCCAGATGCTGGTCTCGGTCTTGGCATTGGTTCGGGTTCCAATGTTGGTGTTAACTTTGGCATTGGTTCTGGTGGGTCGCCACGTTTTGTTCCATTTCAGGGCTGGGTGCTAGTTTTGGTTCTAGCTTTGGTCCGATCCCTTCATTTGTTCCAATGGCTAATCCGGTTATACCGGCACAGGCTGAAAGACCGTCAAAATTCAGCGGGGCTGACTTCAAAAGGTGACAGCAAAAGATGTTGTTCTACCTAACGACATTGAACCTGGCGAGGTTCTTGAGGGAGGATGCTCTCTATGTCCGGGAACAGTCTACCGATAACAACTGAGGGTGGTATCTGATGCCTGACATAACAGTGATTTCCTTTCCAGGAATTACATACTCAGTGGATTAGACGATTCACTCTATAACGTATATCTGTTAGTAAAGACAGGCAAAACCTCTGGGAGGCACTGGACAGGAAGTACAGAACTGAGGACGCCGGACTGAAGAAGTTCGTGGTCGCGAAGTTCTTAGACTTCAAAATGGTAGACTCTAAGTCTGTAACGAGCCAAGTCCAAGAGCTTCAAATTATCATACATGAAGTTCATGCGGAGAACATAGCTCTAAGTGAAACCTTCCAGGTGCCTTTAATTATAGAGAAGTTACCCCCTTCGTGGAAGGACTTCAAGAATTACTTGAAGCATTAGCGGAAGGAGATGAGTCTAGAAGACTTGGTATTCTGACTCAGAATTGAGGAAGACAATTAGGGCTCTGACAAGAAGCTCCCTGTGCAGGTAATGGCAAATATTGCTGAGGTTCCGAAAACTTCTAACTGGAAGAGGAAGTTACCGAGGAAATCCAAAGGGAATTAATAGAAATAGTCCAAACAGGGAGAAGGTTGTTTCATTGTCGTCATCCTGGTCATTGGGATAGAGACTGCAAAGAGCCCAAGAAAAATAAGTCTCAAGGGAGAGGTTCTGGTCAAAACCAGAACAAAGGCAAGCAAGTTCAGAACCTGGCTCTGAACCACGTTCACTTGGCTGTTGATGACGTCTAGGGCATCAACGAAATGATCGATGACCTGCCTGATAATTGGGTTCCTCTTGGTTTGTCTGAACTCAATCTCACAACTGTTGCGTTCAAGACAAATTTGGTGGACAACCCAGTGGAGTGGTTCGTCGACACTGGTGCTACCCGCCACATCTGTTCTGACAAGGAGGCGTTCTCATCCTACGCTCCTTCTGATGAGCAAAATTTGTTTATGGGAAACTCGGCCATTTCTCCTGTTTTTGGAATTCGAAAGGTGGTACTGAAGGTGACTTCTGGGAAAGAGCTAACTCTTACCGAGGTGCTGCATGTTTTGAAAATTCGCAAGAATCTGGTGTCGATATCTGGCCTGGTGAAGAATGGGTTTAAACTGGTGTTTGAGGCAGATAGATTTTATTTTACTAATCATGGGATCAGTGTTGGAAAAGGTTACCTCGAGCAGGGCCTTTTTAAAATGAATGTGATTTGCACTGTTGTAACAGAAAAATATGATAATAAAAGTACATTTTCTGCTTACTTTCTTGAGTATTCTAATTTATGGCATGTTAGACTAGGATATGTAAATTATAATATTATTTGAAGGTTAATAAACTTGAACTTGCTACCAGCTTTTAAAGTTGATACTCAACACAACTTGTGAGATTTGTGTTGAAGCAAAGCTAGTCAAACAACCACTACTACAGAAATGGCCTATTACAGCAGTTTTTTTTTGGCCAATTACAGCGGTTTTAACCGCTGTAATAGGCACCTATTACAGCGGTTATTTTTATAACCGCGGTAAAAGAATTTTTTATTTTTTTTCGGAGCCTATTACAGCGGTTATGGAAATAACCGCTGTAATAGGCTATACTATTACAGCGGTTATTTACATAACCACTGTAATAGGTAGTTATTTTTTTTCGTTTATAATTTTACTGTGTTGGAATGACCCGAAATTCACACAGTCATAGCGAAACGGCATTCTAAACAAAACGCAAGACTTAGTCTTGCGATCTCCTGATTTTAGCCATCCGAGATCGTTTAAGGCCTCAAATACGCGTTTTATTACAAAAATACGTATTTTTGTAATAAAATGCGTATTTGAGGCCTTAAACGATCTCGGATGGCTAAAATCATGAGAGCGCAAAGCGTTTTGTTCGGAATGCCATTTCTCTATGACCGTGCGAATTTCGTGTCATTTCGACAAGGTAAAATTATAAACGAAAAATATTTTCGTAAATACACAAATTTATACATACACCCATCTACACATACACAAATATACATACAATCACATATACACAAATATACATACAACCACATATACATAAATATACATACACCCATCAACATATACAAAAATATACATACACCCATCAATATATACACAAATATACATATACCCACATATACACAAATGCAAATACACCCATACATACACCCACATATACACAAATATACATACACCCACATATACACAAATATACATACACCCACATATACACAAATATACATACACCCACATATACACAAATATAAATACACCCACACATACACAAATATACATACACCCACGCATATACAAATATACATATATATATAGAGAGAGAGAGAGAGAGAGAGAGAGAAACAAAAAGAGAAGAAGCTCACGGTCGTGGTGGTGGTGCCGGCGGTGCCGGTATGTGGTGGTGGCGGCGGCGGCGGTGGTGCTGAGCTTTTTGCGGTGGATCGAGAGAGAGAGAGACCGAGAGTAGAGAGAGAGAGAGAGGCTGAAATGGGTTTTAAATTTTGAGAGTGAGAGAGAGAAGCGGGAAGATAAAAGAGTTTCAAATTTTTTCGTCGGGACCTATTACAGCGGTTCTTATGTGAACCGCTGTAATAGGCCGTTTTTTTTTATTTTTTTATTTTTTTTGAAAATATACCTATTACAACGGTTCTTTTCAGAACCGCTGTAATAACTTCCGACCTATTACAGCGGTTCTGAGAAGAACTGCTATAATAGGCTATTACAGCGGTTCTTTTCAGAACCGCTGTAATAGGTCCCCCGGTCAACCCTATTACAGCGGTTCACCCATGAACCGCTGTAAAAGCTCCCTCCGTTCAGCGGTTTTCAAAAAACCGCTGTAATAGGTGCGCTGTAATAGACCATTTTTGTAGTAGTGAACCATTTCCTTCCGTGGAAAGAAACTCCACACCTCTAGAACTTATTCACAGTGATATCTGTGATTCAAAGTTTGTGCAAACTAGAGGTGCGAAAGAGTATTTCATTGCATTCATAGATGATTGCACAAAGTATTGTTATGTGTATTTACTAAGAAGTAAAGACGAAGCTTTTGGAGCGTTTACACATTACAAAATCGAAGTTGAAAATCAACTTGGGAAAAGGATAAAAGCTATCCGAAGTGATAGAGGTGGAGAATACGGAGTACCGTTTGATGAATTATGTACCAACTCTGGGATTATTCATCAAACGAAGGCACCATATTCATCCCAATCGAATGGCATTGCTGAATTCAAGAATCGCACTCTCAAGGAAATGATGAATGCGATGTTAAATTCTGGATTACCATAGAATTTATGGGGGGAGGCGATCCTCTCCACCAATTATATTCTAAATAAAATACCCCACAAAAGTAGGAGTGAGACTCCGTATGAACTTTAAAAAGGTCAAAAACCTTCATACAAGTACCTCAAAGTATGGGGGTGTTTGACTAAGGTAGAAGTACTCAAACCCAAACAAGTGAAGATAGGGCCGAAAATTGTTGATTGCATATTCATTGGTTATGCACTTAATAGTAGCACCAATCGATTTCTAGTTCACAAGTCAGAAATTTATGAGATTCATGAAGGTACAATCATGGAATTTAGAAATGCTTCATTTATTAAGGAAAGAAATGAACATGGTCCTCTTAAAAGAACACTTGACGCTTCCACGAGTGGTTCTATTCCAGGTAATGAAGAAGCTCGTTGCAGCAAAAGAGCAAAAGTTCCAAAATCATTTTGTCCCAATTTTGTATCATATACATTAGAAGGGGAACCAAGGACGATGAATAAAGCTATGTCCGGTCTAGATACTCAACTCTAGAATTAGGCTATCAATAGTGAAATCGAATCTATTTTGCACAACCATACTTGCGAGTTAGTTGATCTTCCAAGGGTAAGCAAGCGTTTAGGTTGTAAATGGATTCTGAAAAGAAAGTATAAGACTGATGGAACTATTGACAATGACAAGTATAAGGCCCGTTTGGTAGTCAAAGGATACCAAAAAATGGAGGGTCTTGATTTTTTCGATACTTATTCTCCGGTAATAAGAATAACATCCATAAGATTATTCATCGCTATTGCTGCATTGCATAACCTTGAGATACATCAAATGAATGTTAAGACTGCATTTTTGAATGGAGAATTTGAAGAAGAAATATACATAGAACAATCCGAGGGGTATATTGCTCCTTGAAAGAAGAAAGTATGTAAACTTGTGAAGTCATTATACAGACTTAAACAAGTGCCAAAGCAGTGGCATGAAAAATTTGATTGTACGATGTTGGAAAATGGTTTCAAGATCAACGAGTATGACAACTGTGTGTATGTTATAAAAACACATAACACATATGTCATAGTGTGTCTATATGTCAATGATATGTTGGTAATGGGTAATAATCATGAAATTATCATGAATACAAGATAAATGTTAAAGAAGAACTTTGACATAAAGGAATGGGACTTGCAGATGTTATATTAGGGATTAAAATCCTGAGAACTTCTGAAGGACTAGTCTTACCGCAGTCTCATTATGTTGAGATAGTTTTGGAAAAGTTCTTTTCAAGCGATAGTGCACTAGCCAAGATGCCAGTGGACATGAGCGTTCATTTACACAAGAACCATGGCGAACCCATATCACAGTTAGAGTATGCTAGGGTCATTGGAAGTTTAATGAATATCATGAATTATACCAGCCCTGATCTAGCTTACTCTATGAGCAAGTTGAGTAGGTTCACGAGTAATCCTTGTTTAGACTACTGGAAAGCCTTAACTAGAGCTCTTAAGTACTTAAAACATACAAAGGACTTTGGATTACACTACTCAAGATATCCAACCATACTAGAAGGATACAATGATGCTAATTGGATATCAGACACAAATGACTCCAAGTCCACAAGTGGGTATATATTTACCATCGGTGGTGGAGCAGTGTCATAGAAATCATCTAAGCAAACTTACATAGCCCGATCCACTATGGACTCAGAATTCATAACTTTAGACAAAGCTGGTGAATAAGCTGAGTGGCTGCAAAATTTCTTAAAAGATGTTCCTTGTTGGGAAAAACCCGTGCCCCTATCTTGATTCCTTATGATTGTCAGTCGGCAATTGGTAGGGCACAAAATAGTATGTATAATGATAAGTCTAGACATATTCGTCGTAGACACAATACCATTAAGCAATTGATCTCTAACATTATTTACATAGATTATGTGAAATCAAAGGGGAATATCGCAGATCCTTTAACGAAAGGATTGCCTCGAGATCAAATAAACTGCTTATCAACAGGAATGGGATTAAAGTCTAGAAAATAAGAATGAACACAACGGTAACCCAACTATGTTGACTGGAGATCCCAAGATCTTAGTTCAATGGGACAACTAAGTTATGAAAATTCAGTAAGGCACTTAGGAGTCTAACTCCAAACCCATTGCCTAGGATAAAGAAGTGCAACCTGCAAGTTGTAGCAAAGCTTAAGCTGGGCTTTTAGTGATTCCTATATTGTCTAGATGAAGTGGAGTATGGCAGGATACTCTTAATTAAGAAGTCACCTATGTAAGTGTGAGGTGTAGGGCCTCAACATTGAGTAAAATGTAAACATTTATGAATCCAAGAGGGGGTACCACAGCCAAAATGGACCTAATAGTGAGAACTGAAAACTACTAAGAGTTTATCATGTGAGTATCATTGTCTGTATTTACACAAACGGTTCACCAATTCAAGACTACTAAGAATATGAAGCCCTCATCTTGGGGTTAGAAATATTACTCGATATGGGTGTGGGAAATATCGAGATAAAGGGAGATTCCCAATTGATCATAAATCAAGTAAAGGAAGTCTTTAAATGCACTAGCCCAGTATCAATAGCCTCGTATGCTCGAGTACATCAATTGTTAAGATATTTCGAGTCAGTAGAGATTACATATGTGCCAAGGGAAAAATTTTGAATGATTTGGCACAAATGGCGTCGGGTTATAGGATCAATCCTGACTTACTTGAGTCAACAATTCAACTCGAGATAAGAATTTTGCTACCCTTCGAACAAAAGGTGTTGCAAATTAACAAAATTGATATATTCAAAGAAAAGGAAGATTGACGTCTCGAGATTATAGAACACTTGAAGAATCCAACTAAATGAGGATTTATGAATAGGTTAAAACTAGTGGCCCACCATTATTTTTATGATGGGTAGAAATTATATCGAAAAGATCCTCAAGGGGTTTTATTAAAGTGTCTCGATCTAAAGGACGTTTTGGTTATCATGGCTGAAACCCACGAGGGGATTTGTGGTGCGCATCAAGCTGGACAAAAGATGAGATGGTTGATACATCAATATGGTTTCCACTGGCCCACTGTCCTCTGAGATTGCATAAATTATGCAAAAGGTTGCAAGCAGTGTCAAAAGTATGGCAAAGTGTTAAAGCAACCTATAGTTGAACTTAACTTGATAATAAAGCCGTGGTCATTTCGAGGGTGGGCTATGGATATCATAGGTGAGATAAAACCAGCTTCTTCAAAGAGGCACAATTATATTTTAGTAGCCACAGACTACTTTACAAAGTGGGTTGAAGCCAAGGCTTTCGAAAACATCGATTCGAAACAAGTGGTCAACTTTATTAAGGAATACATCATAACTCGGTTTGGAATACCTGAATCCATAAATTTTGACCAGGCTAGGGTTTTCAACAGCACAGAAATGCTCGAATTTCTGAGTCGATTTAAGATAAAGTTGTTGAATTGAACTCCTTACTATGCTCAAGCAAATGGACAGGCTGAATCTTCGAATAATTTGATTAAGGATGTATCTCGAAAGTGATACAAAACAATCCTAAAATTTGGCACGAGTTGCTAATTAATACTTTATGGGCATTAAGAACTATTAAAAATGATAGCTTAGGGGTTACACCTTTTCAATCAGTATACGGTCATGAAGCTGTTATCCCAATGGAAATAAACATTAAGTCCAAAGAGCAATCGAAACTCAAGCGAAAGGAGTATGTCAAGAATATGACCATCAAAAAACTAGATCACGAAATGATTCAAGTAATGGCATTACAGCAAATCGAACTACAAAATAAGAAAGTTGAGAAAAGCTATAATAAAAAAGTAAAGACAAGATCCTTCGAAGTGGGAGACCTAGCCTGGAAAACGATATTACCAGAAGGTTTGAAAATCATTTTTTTGGAAGGGCATTTTTAATTTCGAATAAATTATCAGGAAGTTCCTTTAAACTTTAATATTTAAATGGCAACGAATATGGAAGAGCTTTAAATGCGAAATATTTAAAGAAATATACACCAAGTATATGGAAAGAAAACGAGACAATTATATTAGAAAGACTACCCGAGACGGGCAAAAATTTCTTACAACTAGAATAAGAAATGAAATAAGTACATCACTCAAAGTTGTCTAAGACTTAATAAAATATATAGAGCTAGCTAATACATCTAGTGCGGAATCAAAAGTGTCGCTTTCGAGTAAAGCAGGTTTGACTACTTCTTCGAGCTCGTAGGTCAACATGGTAATTTGATCATTCAAAAATGACAAGTCCTCTTCGATCTGATCGACGACGTTGGCCAAATGATCCCTTTCGAGTTGAAGGTTGGCAATCTGGGCATCTAGTACTGTAATCCGAGCCAAGAAATCCTCTCGAGAATTCTCTAGAACAGTAACCTGGTTATAAAGTTGATCCATTTGTTGGGCATGGCCAGAAAACACCGCTCCTTCGAAAGGATTTATGCCTTGATTAACAAATGCATGAAGATTGGTGAGACTGTTCTCGAAAACTTTACGTGTCGTTTGAAACATAGGTAACCAGTGACCAGCCATCCTCGAGGCCGCCTCATCAAGAAGAAAATGGAGTTCTTCTAATAACCGAGAATCAGTAAGCCTATGCCTTATATCATGAAGGGCTTCGTGCAAAGCAACTTGAGAAAATGACACAGGGGCCACATCCCCTGCAGATGGAACCACAAAATTAGTCAAAGAAATTAAAGAAGTTAACAAAGTGCCATAAATATGATAAACCGATGCATACCTTCGGATGGGACGACGAGAGCCGCAGAACTTGATGGACCAGGTACAATTGGTCCAGGAAGATCTGTCAAAGGAGGAGTATCTTCTATTTGAACTGAAGAGGAAGTAAGGGAAGAGTCAAGAGTAGGCCGAACTTGGGATCCAAGGATGAGATTCGTGCCAATGTTGTGGAAGATAGATGAATCCACAACAACAGTAGACATTCCTGTCGCGGTGCCAAAAGAAAGCCTCACTGAGGATGGCAAGCTAGGAATGCCGAAGTATTAAAAAATAGAAGGCCATATACCTAATTTTTCAAGAAGGGAGGGCCTTGAAAGGAATTGGTCATGAATATAAATATTGAGGTGCTCTCGAAGATTTGGAACATACAAGAGCTATAAGAATTTACCTGATGAAGAAGCCCTCGAAGGGCCAGGAGTTGTACTGATGATAACCTCTGTGTCAGTATCTACTTGGGGTGAAACTTCTTGACTGGCTGCAACAAAAAGGCACCAACTTGTTTGTTGTGAGAAGGAACTGCAGAGTAACTTTGCAAAGGAATATAAAAACAAAACATGTACCTTCGGGGTTGCTCGTTTCAAGGTCTCTCTCAAGTGATGCCTGCTGAGTTTCAAATAAGATCTCGAGTAAAGACTCCGCAAGATTGGTCTCAGAGGTGCCTATAATGTCAGCCTCTTTGACTGATGTACTAGATTCGGAAACATTAGCTCCACTAGAAGAGCCTATATATAAATAAAATACCTAAGTATGAATAACTTTCAAATAAAAAGTAGATCAACGAGGTAAGAATTATCATAAAGTAAGAGCTTACCTGAGGCTCCGAGAGACCCTTGTAAGCGGGAACGTTTTCTATTTCTTGGCCGAAGAGCGTATGGGTCTATGACATCCTCTTCACCTTCACCAAGCATTTGAGGAGCCGCCTCTCAAGGAGTCAAGGCCGAGGGTTCCCGAATAGTGATTGCACTCCGTTTTTGAGTAACTGGAGCAGGGATATCGTGAAGCTTAGATGCGGTAGCTGATGCTCGAAGAGCTTGGGACAGTGCAATAGCTTCCTGGACTCGGGGATTATCGTGCTCAAATCTCCTACCCGAGGTCAAATCGTAAGGGATAATATAATCATTATCCTGCAGAAGGGAAATAAGAAGTTAATGTGAAGATTACTTGAATTAAAAGGAGTTTTGAAAAGCATACATTTACCTCATTCGATAATAGGTTCGAGAGTTGAGCCATGTTCACTGTACCAACATAGAGCCTGGTAATATCAGTGATTTGCTTCCGAATAATTTATCTCGAATAACTGCGTCTCACGACAGCATTCCAAAAATCCACAAAGCAATTATCTACTTCAAGCATTCTGCAGAAAACTGGGCCAAAACAGGGGAGAATTTGGCAGGAGGCTTGATTTCGAATAAGAGCTTCAGCTTTTTCAGGATGTGAAATTGCCTATCTGACGATGGACGATACACGGTACCCAGAAACGGCAAAGAGAAACACTAGGTTATGCTAAAGTTCCGTGAACAAAGCTGCCAGATAAAAGATGAAAATAAACCAGTGAAACATATATGTTCGAAATAGAACGTGCTCAGAATGAAGTATTTCGACACTATTATTACCTGTGGGTTGTAAACTTCAACTCCGGGGATATGGTCAGCGTAAAGAAGATCTCGGGAAGATAAAATAGACCTCCAATACGAGTGTTCATCAGTGGAGGAATCGCGCGAGTCAATTACTCGCATCCAGTTAGGTAAAGCGGTATGAGACTAATGAGTGAGCGCGTGGTCATGTCTTAATTCGAAAAAGGACACCAGGTAGATATATAACGGGGATTGTAAACAGCAGCCAAGACCACAAGGTATGAGGCCTTCTCGAGGGGAATCAATAAGTTTATACTAGCTTCCCCATAGTAAACCCAATTCGAGACAGGCTCAAATCGAAAGCCAGAGGACTTCTTCGAGGACCGTCGTGCCTCATCTCGAATCGAAGTTTTGAAAGTTTGAATAGACCTAATATTCAACAACTCGGGATAGTAGAGAAAAGACCAACATGTTAATAACCAAAGAGGAGCAACAAGTTTATAGGCATTCGAGGGGTCGCAGTGAAAATTGAACATCATACGATAAAAATGAGCTAACACTAGTGGAGCCAACTCGATGGGTCCCATGGTAACAACAGTGTTGGCAGAAAAATTAAGAAAAGTTTTGTTTGCCACACAACCGACATTCATAAACAACCAGGAAAAGACAAAGTTCAAAAACAATACCTCCTCGAAAGAGGTAACCATATCCTCACAATTTATGAAGTGCTTAACCAAAGCAGTATAAGCAATGTTAGCACCCTTACTTTTGCCATGACTTTTTAACTAAATATCAATGGACTGCGAGAGAGCACGAGCACTGGGTATCGATTGACTAGTAGGAAGAGTCATACCTGTCGGAGAGAAACCAGTGATCAAAGCCACATCCTCTAAAGTAATCATCTGAAAACCCCGAGGCAATACAAAACAATTGTAAAAAGGATGCCAAGAGTAAACAAGAGAGTCTGTCATTATCTGTTCGAAAGGGAGAACTGGGTAACAAACTAATCGAACTAGCCCTATAATCCGATTGCCCTCCATTTACTGTGAAATTGTTGCAGTCTCTGAACCAAGGAAAGGTGTCTATGGCTCCAATCCATCCATTGATTGGCTTAGTCTTGTTAGTCTAACTAAAATTTTCACCTACTTTGCATTAGAAAAGAGGGGCATCATTCTCCAAATCAGGCCAAATTCCTAACAAAGCAGGTTTGCCAGCATCAGAGGGCTCGAACAACTTAGTCTGAAATCGGGGCCCGAGACCGACAAGATTGATCGATTGACCACGGCGATCGAGAACCCATAGCGAAATTACGTGTGTAGATCCTAGAGGGGATATTTTCGTGTCCTGATAATGGGTTTCGAAATCTTTGATAACCTGGAATAAGTCTTGGGTGTCTTCGCAATCCAAGATATCCACTCGAGCAACGAGACGATAGAGATCATAAAGATTTGCCATTGAAGGAATTGAAGTGAAGGAGACAGTGGTCTCGAAGAGGAAAAATGACTCGAGTTAAACAAAGGATATGGTTCTTTTCGAGAAGAAGCTAGAAGTTCTTTTCGAAAAGGCTAGAGAAGAGAGAGAGGTTATAATAAAGCAAGTCGTCCAGAGGGATAATCGGGTATTTATATTGTTTAAGTGTCTGATCATGAAAAGACACACCTGCTACCTCGCAGAGAAGATGAAGGGCCTCATACGTTTTTTACCCGCTAAAATACGAAGAGTTTCTTATAAAGAGACATGACTTAGGGGACTCAAGTGCCCAATCACAAAAAGGCACACCTGTTAAATAGCGAGGAAGATAAAAGGTTCAGGCGACTTTAATGAAAGACACGATTTTCCATACCCGCCAGAATATGGATTCGGCTTTACCCAAAAGACGTGTATATTAATACACATGAACTCGAAACGTACATGTGTATTAGGGGGCATTTGTTTACACTACAAAATAATTTGGGCTTTTGAAATACAAGGCCAAAATAGAAAAGGGAGTTCGAAAATTAGGCCTACGAACAAATAGGGTAGGGCCTATGAAATCCAGATAATAACAAGGAATGGGCTGAGTCAATAAGAATCCGATAACTAAATCTAAGGAAGTAAAGAGAGCCCAAAAAATCAGTAAGTTGCATTCAAGGAAGGCACGCCAAGAAGAAGATTTTGAAAGAGACAGTTAGAGGCAGTTGAGGGCAATTCCCGAAAAAGAAGAACGTGAGTGCCCAAAGCCAAGATATATGCAGCCAAGGAAAAAGAAGAAGAGACAACAAGAAGAAGACTCTACACATCTTTTAATCTTTTTCTAGGAGTAGGCGTAATCTTAGCAGTAGCATAGTGTAATTAGTGCAGTAGTTTAAATCCAGGTGATTAAGGATTGCTACCAGCCATATCTCTTGCTGGAACAACTTTGTTGTATGCGATCGGAGATCAATATAGAGGTATAATATTTATCATTTTTATCAGATTTAAGTATTTGGTAGATAAAGTTATATCTAGACTTGTATCTTCCTTTCCTCTTTATTTGTGTTAATTACGGTCCGAACAACAGTTTTAACAACACATTGAAGTGTTAAAGTCTAAACCACTGTCTAGCGTATCGAATTTGAACGCGGGGGTTGCTAGATAATTCTAAGTGGAGAATTATCATGAGACTTGAGTTAATCAAATTAGCTCTTCCTTATTCGATTTGTTTTTATCCAGAAACAACTACCATCAGAGGCTATACTAAATTGTTCCAAATCATTTGGTGCTCTTATCCAAAGCGATAACTTGAAGGAATCCGGAACCAATCAGACTTCCAAACCATTAATGTGAGAGACACTTGCTTCCCTTATTGACGAGTTCTAGACTTTTTTAATCAATACGATGTTAGGAATGAAGCCTCTCAATGGTGAAATAACTTGAGGAAAAGAGATGAACACAATAAAATAAATCAATAAACAAAGACAACGATTTTCTTGGTGGAAATCTAATAAAGGGTAAAAATCACCTTCAATAATTCGATTTTTACAAGAGGGGGTTCTAATATTTATAAACTAAGTGAAGTCAAAACCCCAATCGAACTAGGAAAAACATTCCTAAAACATTAAGTAATAAATCCTATCACCAAGGAAACAATTCCAATCAAGCTAGGACTAAGAAACATGCCAAAATCCGCCAAGTCTTGAAAATCGCGTTGAAAAACCCATCTTCAGCACAGCGCAAGCAAAACTGCTAGCTCCAGTGCGAGTTTGCTAACTTCGACCAGCTGGCGCTAGGGCGCAGCGCGAGTCCAATTCGTGTTGTGGCTCCAAGTCCTTCTTTTCAACACCTTTTGAGATCCCGGACAACCCCAACCCATATTGGCTTTATCTTCGAACTATTTTCTGGACCCATTTTGATCCTAACTCCAAAAAAAAATCCATCATATGAGATAGGTCAAAAGGCGAAAAACTATTGCCATGAATTTGTATTGGCAAACGTGGTTGAGTTGCAAACACAAGCTTAACAAAACCTTCAAACCACATGGCCCAAACCCCACTTTCACCATCTCAATCTCACCATCGCCTCTCTCTAAACCATACAAATTTATACCATCTAGGATCTTCCAACCCCTTTTCCCCAGTTCATAAATACTAATCCCATGTACCAACGTGAATCTTATCCAAAGCCGCCCAGGAATAAGTTACCATTGTTGGGATTGGGTATCGAAAAATGTAGCAAAATAAATAAATTACATTCGATTACCAAGCCATGATTCAATTCGGGCTTACGTTGATTTTAAACATAAATGAAGAATGCAATAAATCTAATTTACCTATTGAATCGTGTAAGTTGATTCTACCCAAGAAGCAATTCCCAAAACTCCTACCTCTAGATTATCACGCCGGAGCAAGCTTTTGAAAATCCATCTTCTCCATCTCCAAAATGGCAGCTAGGTAGAGGGGAAATGACTTTTTTTCTTGTGTAATTTTGGAGGCTACTAATTGTATGTTGACCTAAGTTTTGTGTTGGAGGACTAAATATAAGGATGACAATGAATCTAGGTCTAATGAGTACCTGCTCCGAATCCAATCCGCTTGGGTCGGGTATGAGTCCAAAAAAATGGGTCTGGGGCCGAGTTCGTGTATCAAAATTCAAGACCTGGCCGGATCCGAGGCGGGTAACGAGTCCAATCGATACCCCGTCCCAGACATGGACCCGCCCCGATTAATAAAAATATATTAATTTTGAATTTTATATATGTAATTATTATTAAAACTTATTAGTATTTAACAATTGTATCCAAAAAGTGTTATTTGCAATAGCAACTTACCTTACAATCTTAACTAGATAAAAAAAGTCAATTAATTAGAATCAAAAGTCTAAATTCAAAACCCAATTCTCATTCTCAACTACTGGATGACTTGTAATGGATGTGTTTATGTTGAATTATTGATTCGATGTTATTTACTTATTTATTTATTTTCAATGTGTTTGTGAGAACAAGATAGGCAAAAAGAAGTAAAAAAATTGAAATCGACTGGGTTTAATGGGTAGGACCCGAACTCGCCGGGTACCTGCTGGGTCCGGTGCGGGGAGGGTAATGATCGGGTCTGGGGCAGGTCCAGTTATGAAATTTCTTAACGGGGTAGGTCCTGAGTCCTGCTATACCCAACTTATAATCGCCATGTTGCCATCCCTAACTAAATAAATCCTCCACCTTAAGACCTAGGTCACGCGCCCCTAGGGCATGTGAGGATGCCTAAGTGGGGTAAGTTGGCCGAATCAATATAGTCCACTTTAATTCAATTACATTACATACTTAATCCAATTAAATTTGTATGAGATAAAATTAATGTTCAATTTAATAATCAATTAATTCAATTGATTAACTAATCCAATTATTAATTTAATTTGTTATTATTTAATCTAATTAAATAATTAATTAAATTAATTTGTCCATCTAATGCCAAATTACCAAAATGCCCCTTTAAGTACACAAAGTGATATCTCGCTTAATCCTTGTAGCGTGACTGTTTAGATTTGTCTCGATTGATAATGGGAGGATGCCAAAGGATGTAAGCAACAACTAGTCAGCCTTGTGGCCCCACATCATAGCAGAATCGAGTATGAAATGACTGAGTCATTACGAACCTCTAGATTATAAATACCTTATGACTATAAGCCCTTCACTAACGTATTCCGATCGAGTAAGTGCCATGTAATGTGTCAAACTCACAGGACTCGATGATGTTCAAAAAATCATAGTAAGATGAAATGAACAAACTACCCTCCGTGTTCCTTACAAGTTAGTTTATCTACTTTGTCCAAAAACATGTCATTTCATTTATGTAAGATCGCACAGAATACATTCCCGTTAACTCTCGAGATAGTGAATCATTTCTTGGCGATCACCTCACAACTGCTACTTGCCTATTAAGATCTCATTTTGAGGTCAACCCCACCAACTACTCTTGTAACAAATCCAATGTCACAAGCATATTGATCGTGACCCCTCTAGTCAAAGGCTTACGCATACTATTATGATCAGTAATTTAATCATTGTCAGTCACTAGGTAAATACCCATGTAATCGGATTACTCAAAGTCGTGTACGAATGTATCGATTCCATTAATATATCTATTACACAAAATCCCACTATCTCATAGTGTTCGACTGACACTCCTTGTCAGAGCATGTGTCATACAAGTCGAATCTTAATGCCCAATTAAGATTCTTTGACTTGCAAATCATTTTGAGTGTTCAAGTACCAAAACCTTTCAGTGTCTGTCTCCTTATCCCATAAGGAGTGGAAGATGTGTCCTAATACACATGGACTATTTGTTCAATATTTATTAATGCCATAAAGGTTTATATGAACAAAATTTATAATGCCTTTTTATAAGTAAATAAAATGTTGTACAATATAAATCAGTGCCCTATATAATCTAACTACTCATTGGCAGCGACAGACCTAACAACTATATTTCGGTGGCACCAATCCCTTTGAGGGTTTTTTAATAAAATAACCAAAAATTCTGAATCATTTATCAAACTAACCGATTTGTGAAAAGATTCTTCAAAATAACCTAAAGGTGAATTGCTGATTCTAGTCCCTAAACTTTACCCCTAATCTCAAATAAGTCCCTCGGACTTTAAAATGTTTTACTTTAGTCCTCTTAAAGCTCCACAAAAAAGTTTTTCGCCAAAAATTATTCTTACGCTCAGAAATTTTAGTCAATTATCAATATTGGAGATCCTGTTCAAAAATGGGATCAGAGCCTAGGTTTTAGTGATGAAATATTTAAATTAGTTACATAAGAATCTATTCTACCCCTAAAGAGGAGAATACAACAAGAATGGAACCGAACAGTAGTTCGATCTATGAAGAAAACCAACAATATTTCCAGGTTCTGGAAAGACAGCGAGAAAAAAGGATTGATAAACTAATCCAAATGAATAGATGACTCTCTTATGAAATTAGACCAGTAATTACAAGAGTACAAAAGAAAACTCCCGTAAAAGAGCTACCGGCATCAATCCAGTACTATCAAAGGACCTTTTCCATGTGACACGACAAAATCCTAGCAAGAGAACTAGGTCGCGTAAGTAGTAAAGTGGATTTCTAAGTCCGGGGTTATCGTATCCGCAGGGACAACTATAATCTAAGTACCAAGACTACTATATTACTCAATTCTAAGTTAAATCGGTTGATAGAAAGGTTGATTAACTAATTAATAAATACTAGAAAATAAACTAAGGCAACGTCACACCAAATAAAGGGAGGAAACAAATAAAGGCACATGGTTCAACCAATTATGCATTTCGATTGTGATTTAGGTTCTATTGGATTATTAGATTGATTTAGCTAAGGCGAAATTCCCTAACGTACGTACTACCCAACCTCTTGGCATAGCAACCCTACCCTTGGTAACGATTTCCTATATATCTCTATATGAAAAACCGATTAACGAGGATGCATTTAAGGTCTAGGAATTCCCCACGTGAATGGAAAGCCACCTAAAGAAACCGAGTCTATCTCTAGTCGGTTTAACTATAGGGTATTCAATGTTTATATCTTCCCTAGGTTATTATCTCTCGATCTCTAACCTAGGCATTTTATCAAACACTTGGTGATCAAGCAAATGTAGCATTGAGATCAAATATTGAATACATAGCTAAAACCAAAATTAATCCAATAAACACCAACAAAACAACAATCAAAATAACATAACTGGCCTATCCATGGCCTCAATCAAACAAGTTTAGCTCATATTCATGTCAAAAGTGCAAATATAAATCATACAAGTCATAGGAGATTTGAACAAATTCAAGAAACAAATATGTAAAAACTCCCTAATTCTTGTAGAGATGTGGATTCCTTGTTGAATTCTCCATGTTTTGACCTTCAATCTTCTCTTCTAAGCTCCCTCTCTCTCTATTTTCGTGTGGCAGCTGCTATCCAAGGTGAGTTAGGGTAAAAAATGGCTAAAAGGGGTATATATAGACCAACCTGCTGCCTTGAACGCCGCGGCGTTCGCTTGTTGAACTCCACGGCGTTGGCTACTGCATGTGAATGCCGCGGCGTTCTGCTGCTCCAGCCAATTTTGGTAAACTTCACATAACTTTCTCTACCAATGTCGGAATAAGCCGATTCATGTTGCTATAGAATCCTCAAACAAAGATCTACAACTCTCAAGAAGACACCAAGGCCTAAATGAAACGTTATAGAGGATAAACGTGTCTCACAAGTTACTGAATGAGAAAACTCCGGCGTAAGACGTCTCTTCCGATGACGTTTTCACTTCCTTCCCTACATATCTGATCTTTGTCTTAAACATAAGAAATGTACCTTTCCCTCTTATATTTCCATTGGTATACCAAGTGTGTAATTTGGGCATGGGTAGAGAAATCTATTCCATAAACTCTAGCACTGCGCATACAGCATTTTACCTTGTGTTGTATTTTTATTCATGATTTACCTTCAATCCTTGTTCTTTTCCTCCAAATCATATGTTATTCTAGAATATATGAGAAAACAAGGATCAAAGCATCAAATGTGATCAAATTATCAAGGAAACAATCAAAACCAAGTCGATAAACGGGGGAAAACTAGTGTAAAAATAACATATATCAACTACCCCCAAACTTAGCTTTGATCGTCCTCGATCAAATACATTCAAGCACACACATGAAAGCTCAAAATGGTTTTTCTTTTGCAATCTCATACACACAAAAGCAAGCATTAAACCTTCGAAGAAGTTTCGGAAGAGTTACCCGATGCTTTGAACATTCAGCAATTTGAAAACCACACAAAATCTTAGTTTCCATCCCTAAATCATGAACTCCCACTCCCATATTCATGTCAAGAGCACACTTTAGATAAGATTATGCAAATCAATTTGAAAGTAAAGACATTGAAACAATTCAACATTCGTTAACCCATCGGTGTGTATAAAGTGCAATTGTCACAATCAAAAGGTCTTTACGGCTTGTAATGTAAAGCTAGGTGATGGCTAGGATTGGAAAATATGGATAAAGTGATTAAGTCAAGAAAGCCTATAACTCAAAATCATTGATCTAAATTCGCAAATAGACTACAAAAACTTTCACACCTTATCACTTATCCCTTTTTCACTCTCTTTTTCCTATCAACTTACAACCCCCAAACTTGTTTCTTTTCATATCGGGTTGTACATAGATTTCAAAGCCAAATGATCCAATTGAGTGCCAAGATCAAAGCCTAGTCGAGAGCACACTTTTTTTTTGTCTTTTTTTTTTCAAAAATATCTCTCTCTCGAATATTTAGCCCATTGCTCAAGTTTTCATTTCATCCCCTTTTTTTACATAATACTTCAAACCTCAAATATCCCAACATAGCCAAAACATCACTATCTAACTCATGTACATTCAAATCAAAACAAGGTGACTACCCATATTCAAGTCAAATGATATGAAGTTCTAAACTCTCTTGATTGGGTGCAAAACATTGTTTTTCTTTTAGGCTAGAAGGTGGTTGTCTTGGCATATGAAATAAAGACGAATGGTGGTTTCTAGTGTGCTTAGCACACTCCATTCTTATCAATACGGCTCAAATCAAGGTCTAGAGATTATGCAATATAGAGAAGGCCAAAATGTAAGGCTAACAACAATGAAAGATGGCCTAAATCATTTTATGACTTTACAACATTAATACACACTTCCTAGTCAACAAAATTGAAAGTCCAACGTTTTAAATCCTCAAAAATTCGTATAAGCATGACTAAAAAGGGCTTTCAAGTCACAACATATGACATGTTGACCACAAATAAGGGACTTTGACTTCGAGAGAGTAGAGATATTCAAACGCATTATGCTCTTATGCAAGGGTGCACCAATTCATGAATTCTAAATCATGAAGGTTGGACCCCCAAACTTAAATTAAACATTGTCCTCAATGTTCCTGAATTAAATGCAAAGTAAGAGGGATAAGTGTTACAACTCAGAAATGGAGAGATGCGGAGTGAGCACGGTGGTGGGCTAGTATCCTACGATCAAAACCTGAAGAAAAGAAATATCTAGAAAATCACATCAACAATAAGACGGGAGAGAAAGCAAGATAAATACAAAAAGGAAAAACAAGAAAGCGATAAAAAGCTTGGGTTGCCTCCCAAGAAGCGCTTGTTTTAAAGTCATTAGCTTGACTTTACCGAGTTATTTCAAGGGGGTTTTCGAATGAATGCCTTGTTCATTATCCAAGTAAGGATGAAATAGGGCCCGGTGTTACTAGAAAATATGATGAGTAGTGACCAAGCAATCATCCATTCAAATATTTTCTCATAGTCTATCACCACTTCCATCACTCTTTCTTCCCATTGTGCCGAGTGATGATTTGGACTATTCTCCAAGTTACAAGTAGATGACCGTTTTTCTTCACCCATCGAAGTGGAAAACTTGGAGTTCATGATGTAGGACTCGAGGAGACTATTGGTTCTTTTAACCTAAGAAAGCTCAACACTAAAAGGATCAAAAGCATCAATGCGTAAAGACAAATTCGAATCAATTGGATGCTTACAAACCTCATAGCTATCACAAATAACCATATTAACTCCTGTAGTTAAAAACAACTCATCTTCACTGGAATCAATTACCTCTTTACATGTGGAGAGGACAGAGGGTGGAGAATCTTTAGTGATAGGGGGGAGACATTGTAGTCCTAAATCAACCGCTTGTTCAACTTCTGTATTGAGGGAAGCCTCACTTTCTTTTGTGCGATTCTCTAGGGTGCATGACTCTCTCTCCTTCCATAAGTTGATTGCTTGATCGACTAGTATGACCACTTCCCTACTATGAGCTTCTGACTCCTTTCTACGAGCTTCCATCTCCTTTATGATAGCTTCCATCTCGTTTATTCTAGCTTGCGAGCTTGCACAATCTACATTCAACTGGTCCTCAAGAGTAGATGTCATCGTTGGCTCTTGTTGATAGGAACTATCATATTGTTGGGAGGGAAGGCTACAGACATGGTCAAATCCTGAGGCATTTTTGTAACTCCATGTTGAGCTTGCAAGGTTTATCCAACCAGGATGGTAAGTGTGCTCATAGGTTTCCATTTTCATTGGGGTTGATGAGGCGAATGATGGATCCCAATCATGTGCCAATCCTGGTGAAAACATCATTCCATCATTGTTGTAACTCCATGTTGATCTTGAATGATTTAGCCAGTCGGGATGGTAAGTGTGCTTATAGGATTCCATAGGTGGTAAAACAATTGGCCCAGCTGCTCCTTGAATGTTTGGCATCATGTAATCCCTCATAAGGATTTGTGGAGATAACTCCGGTTGCTTTAGAGGGATGCCAAGCTTTGCAATTTCCCGACGTACCGCTTCTGCTAGGACAGCGGGATCTATGTGTGTATAAGGAGTCTCCATCGTGACAGCGGGATCTATGTGTGTATAAGGAGTCTCCATCGTGGTTTGCTGTGGTTGAGTCTCCCTTTGTAGTCTTACCTCTCGAGTAAATGTGCATTCAATCTCAGGGTCCAACTGCGCTAGTCCAATCCCACTAGTACGTGTCATGCACTAATGAGATCAATCTCGCACAAAGAAAGACAAAACAATTAGTAGAAAAAAAATGATCTAAGCTCAGAAAGAATAAGAGAATCTCAATATTAGATACCATAGTTGTCCCCGGCAAAGGCGCCAAAAACTTGACACGACAAAATCCTAGCAGGAGAACTAGGTCGCATAAGTAGTAAAGTGAATTTCTAAGTCCGGGGTTATCGTATCCGCAGGGACAACTATAATCTAAGTACCAAGACTACTATATTACTCAATTCTAAGTTAAATCGGTCGATAGAAAGGTTGATTAACTAATTAATAAATACTAGAAAATAAACTAAGGCAACGTCACACCAAATAAAGGGAGGAAACAAATAAAGGCACATGGTTCAACCAATTATGCATTTCGATTGTGATTTAGGTTCTATTGGATTATTAGATTGATTTAGCTAAGGCGAAATTCCCTAACGTACGTACTACCCAATCTCTTGGCATAGCAACCCTACCCTTGGTAACGATTTCCTATATATCTCTATATGAAAAACCGATTAACGAGGATGCATTTAAGGTCTAGGAATTCCCCACGTGAATGGAAAGCCACCTAAAGAAACCGAGTCTATCTCTAGTCGGTTTAACTATAGGGTATTCAATGTTTATATCTTCCCTAGGTTATTATCTCTCGATCTCTAACCTAGGCATTTTATCAAACACTTGGTGATCAAGCAAATGTAGCATTGAGATCAAATATTGAATACATAGCTAAAACCAAAATTAATACAATAAACACCAACAAAACAACAATCAAAATAACAAAAATGGCCTATCCAGGGCCTCAATCAAACAAGTTTAGGTCATATTCATGTCAAAAGTGCAAATATAAATCATACAAGTCATAGGAGATTTGAACAAATTCAAGAAACAAATATGTAAAAACTCCCTAATTCTTGTAGAGATGTGGATTCCTTGTTGAATTCTCCATGTTTTGACCTTCAATCTTCTCTTCTAAGCTCCCTCTCTCTCTATTTTCGTGTGGCAGCTGCTATCCAAGGTGAGTTAGGGTAAAAAATGGCTAAAAGGGGTATTGATAGACCAACCCGCTGCCTCGAACGCCGTGGCATTCGCTTGTTGAACGCCATGGCGTTGGCTACTGCTTGTGAACGACGCGGCGTTCGTGGATGAACGCCTCGGCGTTCGTCCCCTACTACTCCAGCCAGTTTTGGTGAACTTCGCATAACTTTCTCTACCGATGTCGGAATACGCGGATTCATGTTGCTATAGAATCCTCAAAAAAAGATCTACAACTCTCAAGAAGACACCAAGGCCTAAATCAAACGTTATAGGGGATAAACGTGTCTCACAAGTTACTGAATGAGAAAACTCCGTCGTAAGACGTCTCTTCCGATGACGTTTTCACTTCCTTCCCTACATATCTGATCTTTGTCTTCAACATAAGAAATGTACCTTTCCCTCTTATATTTCCATTGGTATACCAAGTGTGTAATTTGGACATGGGTAGAGAAATCTATTCCATAAACTCTAGCACTGCGCATATAGCATTTTACCTTGTGTTGTATCTTTATTCATGATTTACCTTCAATCCTTGTTCTTTTCCTCCAAATCATATGTTATTCTAGAAAATATGAGAAAAAAAGGATCAAAGCATCAAATGTGATCAAATTATCAAGGAAACAATCAAAACCAAGTCGATAAATGGGGGAAAACTAGTGTAAAAATAACATATATCACCATGGATAAAAAATTTCAAGGCAATGTCGCGAGTGATGTACAACTTGCAGAGATCCAAGGCAAACGGCCCGGGAAGGAAAATAAAGGTAACTTTTTCAATTAATTTTAATGATTATGAATTGGAAAGAGATTGAGTTGGATACAGCTAAGATTTCTAAAGATCTTAGAGAAATCCAAAAAACAGTTCAAGACTACGGACATAGGCTAGAACATCTACCTATGAAAATCGAAAACTTGAACCGGAGAGTTGAGGAAATCCTCAATATTCTTCCAGATCTAAATAGATCTATAATAGATCTAAGGATGATAGTCCTAGATCTGAAAGAACGACAAGGCATTACTAGTACATCCAAATAAAAAAAGGATAGAATCGGCAATGTACTTGGATGAGTACCTCTTCTACATCAGAAGGGAAAGGCTCAAGAAATACCAAAGTCTAAGACGCATGATGAACTACTCATTGATATCGTTAGAAGTATTAACTAATATGGATATATCAAGAGTAGATCCGTCTGATCTTCAAGAATTTGCTGAGTCTTTTTCACAATTAAATGTTGTGGACCTAGCTAATATAAAAACTCATGAATTAGCACTGGGCTTTCCAGCGCCGGGTGAAAGCTTTGCATCAAATAATCCTTTACCGGATGAACCGATGAGAGAAAGTGGAGATTTGCATACAAACACAGAACCCACTCTTAGAGGGGTAACGTTTAGAGCAAATCTCGCAAGAAACCCAAACAGGATACAAAAAAATACTCCATAGGCAAGGATGATGTCACAATCCTTGAATCCCTATGGTACTATCCTAAATTTGAATATCATAGATTTCAGAAACATCGAGAAAATAATCGATGAATGGGTAGTCTCTATGAAAATAGCAGCTACTACATTGGAAATAGATAAAGAAAACTTCATAAGATTAATGGAGTTAAGTTTAGAAGGATCTGTGAAGGTAGGTTGGGAACGTACCCCAGCAGAATCTAAGCAAGAGGTTTTAGTCGAAGAATCTAAAAGCACTAGCAGATAGATTCAGAAGGATAACCAAATTAAATTTTATCGGAGATGGATACTTCGGTGAAAATAATGCAGAAAGAACCAGAGAGTACACACAAGCACTCTATGGTCTTAAATTAAGAAATATTTGCGCCATTGATGAATATATCTATTGGTTTCGAAAATATTTCTTTCATGCGAATGTTAGTGCGGAAATCGCTGCACCCATGTTCTTTGCAAAAATCTGTAGCCCTTGGAGAGAAATGTTAATACATTCTTACAAGGTCCCGGAAGGGCAAGTTGATACGGTCGCCAGACGAATGTCTTTCTTAAAAGACAAACTAAAAGACTGGTGTCAACAAGCCGCTCTTCAAAAGAACATGAAAAAACTAAGAGGAAAAAAGAAGAAAACTCCTCTTTGTTGTGAGAATAATGATTTCCAACAATAATTGGAGAATCAATTGAGCAGAGAAAGAAGAGAAAACACTTTGTTCGCTCTGATAACATCAGTAACAAAAGGCAATCTTCTTTCAGGCGCAAGTCTTGGTGGTTCAAATCAAAAGTCCGATCTTATAAACCAGGCCAAAGATCCAAACCAAATAGGGTATCTTCCCAAGGATCTCGAAAATCCGACGGAAAGAAACCTATAAGATGAACTTTCAGAAGGGCTCATACCCGAACAAATGAAAGTTTCAAAGATTGTAACTACTGGATCTGTGGAGTTCGTGGCCACATTTCACCAGATTGTCCGCAAAAGAATGGTGAATTAAAACAATTTGTAGCCACTGCAGACATACTGGATGCAGTTTTCTATGGAGATTTGGTACCAGTTTATCAATTCGAAAGTATTACCTCAGACAAAAGTGTCTATGAAGATGAAACAAAAAGTGATTCTGATGAAACATCAACCGAATTGGAATAATAATTTCAGGAAAAATAATATGCCTGGAATTCCTATATATACAGTTCCACAACTTAGAACTATTATCTCTGATTTTAGAGAAAAAATAGAAAGAAGTAGAACCATAATCCAACATTATGAATCTACTATTCAATTATTAGGCAAAACACCACTCCGCCTAAGAAAAATAATTGAGCATGAGACTAAGATTCAAATCTGGTCAGACAATATTCATACTCTAGAAGAACTCATCAAGAGTATGACTAAAAATAATCGTTCGATATTCTAAGAAAGAAACAATCCTTTCTAATGGAATACTCCAGCAAAGGATATAGGCTTCAAACAACAGACAACCTAGGTGGATTCTTTTCCAAGGCATCTATATCAGATAAAACCATGGAAAAAATCATGAGGCAAGACTTTAACATCGGTAAATACTATGGTTTTAGAGTCAGCAGTGTTAGCAGAATCCTAAATCAGATAGGATTAAATCAAAGGCGGCATAACATTAGATGCAAAGTAAGTTCTGCGGCATTGCAATTCCTATGGAATTAACTGGTAATGTGATGGATATGCAACTTATTCCAAAGGAAGAAATTTTGGACGAATTAAGTAAGCTTAAAGAGGAAGAAGTACTTACTATGAAATGGGTCCATATAGGAATCATTGAAGCAGTAATTAAAGCTACTTTGAAAGAAGGTGTTAATTCGCCATTACATTTGTCTATAATGGACAAAAGAATTAACAACTTATTAGATGGTTTCTTGGTAAAATGGTAGGAAATTTATACGCGGGCAAACTCAAGTTTGACATTCATCCAAGAATCGCATATAACCTAGCTGACCAAGATTTCAGCCGTGTCCTGACCCTTCATCAAGACTTCAAGAGAAATGATCTTATGAAAGAAGGGAATAGACCATATTCTATTACATATTGAATTGCGTATGCACTTTCCAACATACATCATTCTGATTTGTTTATTCGGAAAGAGTATGTCAAAATTCCAAGAATCTTCAAGGAATTCGCCAAGGTAATGACACCCGATCCCATTCAAATACCAACGATTGTTGGTGTTGATATCTTAATCCGTGACCATCCAGTCCTAGATCGATGAGTTCTAGAACAAATCTTAATAGCAGGATGTCCTTTTCAGAAGAAATGATTAGGAGTTTTAAAGAAAAGGAATTGATTGAAGATTTGACTCCTCAGGTTCTTCGGGTAGATAATGTAAAGATTAGATGCCCAGAAGGATGGAAAGAAGTATAAGTTATATTTGATATTACAAAGAAAGAAAATTACTTTCCTTGTGATGATTTATATCACTTTCAACAATCTACTACTGGCAAATACGAATGTATGCTAGAACTAGCAGGATATGAAGTATTTGTTACGGGAGTAGCAGGTCGTGACCAAGGAATTGTTATCTTGGGATTAAGTTTCCTTGAGGAACATAAACCTTGGGGAAGAAAAGGAAAAGGCATGAAATTTAGCTTGGATGGACATATTATTCAAGTTAAATAAATGACTAGCTCTTTTTCTATATACATATCTATTGGTATGTTAAATGAACAAAATAAGTCAGAATATTTTGCAGCTTATATTGATTCTAGATCAGGGATTTGTACATCAAAACCCGGAGTTTTCCCTCGCAATGCTATGGAATCCTTACCCATTATTGCAGGAAGAGATTTCTCTCAGAAAATCCTCATTCTCAATATGGGAATAAGAGAAGCGCATATCATGATTGGAGGAGCATTTGGTACCCCTTGGTTCCAGGTAAAAATGCCCCCTATCTATTTTCATGATACTGGAGCAGATATTTTGTTGGGTAACAATTTTATCCAAACCTTTGCAAAATATGTGCAGGATAACAACAAAAATTTGTGGATTTTTACTACTTCCTGTGGTAATGAGATACAAGTTTTGCGGCGAGCAAAAGCTCTTAATAGCATTATGCCTATTAATTTTCGTAGCAAACGTGGTGATTTTAATCCTGATTCCAAATTAACCTATCCTAAAATGAAGGATAAACGAAAATTTGGAAAAGCTCTTTTATCTTTTAGACTACATGGTCTAAATGAAAGAGAGGACATACACTGTTATGAAAATTCTAAAGAAGAAATACAACTTCTTAAGAATGAGTTACAAAACAAGTCCATGAATAACATTGACAAAGAAAGCTTGCTTTCTCTTGAAAATGTTAAGAGACTAATTCAAAGGAACTTTAATGAGAATCCTTTGGCCGCTTGGTGGGATAAGAACAAAATCGAAGCTACTCTGAAAGTAAAAGAACAATGCAAGTATGAGTATGTTCGATACAAGCCAATCCAGATGAATATGGAGGATAAGAAGGATATGCAAACAATCATAAAGGAGCATATCTATCTTAAACTCATAGAACCTGGAGTCTCTGCTTATAGTAGCCCTAGTTTTCTGGTAAGAAACCATGGTGAGGTAAAAAGAGGAAAAGCAAGATTAGTAATCAATTATCAGGGTATCAATAAGATACTAGAATTTGTTGGTTACTATATTCCTAGTAGAGAACACTTAATTGAGTGCATTAAAGATGCTAAAGTGTTTTCAAAATTTGATTGTAAATCTGGTTTCTATCAGATTAAGATGGAAAAAGAGTCTAGAAAATATACGGCATTTTCTACTCCACAAGGTCAATATATCTGGAATGTTCTTCCTATGGGATTAGCTAATGCACCCCAGCTATATCAAAGAAAGATGGATAATTTGCTTAAACATTATTTCGAGTTTATGTTTGTCTATATTGACGACGTATTAATTGCTTCTAGAAATATGAAAGATCATATTAAATATCTTGAAATATTTTCTAATGCATGTCTTAATGAAGGACTAGTGCTTTCAAAAAAGAAAGCAATTATCGATGTTAATAAGATTGAATTTCTTGGAATTCTTATTGACGAGACATGTATTGAACTCCAGGAACATATTGTGGAAAAGATACGCAATTTTCCTGATGTTCTAAAAGATAAAAACCAGTTTCAAAGCTTTTTGGGAGTTGTTAACTTTGCAGGGCTTTTCATTAAGGATCTGGCAAAATACAGAAAAGATTTCCGACCTCTCTTAAAAGAGACGGAAAACTCAAAATGGAAGTGGGAAGAAATTCACACCCAGAGGATTCGTGAGTTGAAACAATTTTGCAATAACTTTCCTAAACTCGCAATACCGCAAGACAATGACGATTTGGTAGTCTACACAGACGCCAATGATTATAGATGGGTAGCAATGCTCATGAAAATAACAACTACAGGGGAAGAATCTTGTGGATATGCAGGAGGATTGTTCAGTGAACAACAAGCCAGTCTTTGGCACATAAACGATAAAGAATTCTTTGCAGTTTGGAAGGCATTTATCTACTAGCAAAAGAATTTACTTTAAAGGTTGATAATACGAATGTCAAAGCCTTTTTGAAAAATAAACTTGAATAAAAAATAGAAAAGGCACGTATTCTCAGATGGCAAGCTGAATGTCAATATTATTGTTTTAACATTATTATTGGGAAATCTCATGAAAATGTTCTTGCAGATTTCCTGACGGGAGATGGAAGTATCTGAGGCTAATTCCATCATCAAGAGATATAAGCATCTCAGGGAAAACCTTGAGGAGCTTAATGTGCAATTTGGAAAGCTCTCAGCTAATGTTGAAGTAGCCGGACAAGTTCAACGAGTTGATCTGGACACTGTCCGGGAAACCATCAAGGGAGCCACGTATGCCATGACTATGTTATGGACTACATAACAAGGACCAATTCAAAAAGCATCATCTTTAGTGATGACTCGAGAATTGAAAGAGTAGGACTCTATACCTGCGTTTAGAGAACGGGTCTCTATACCCGTAGCGTTGGATTTTAATACCACTTGCACAAGTCCATTTTCAGACTCTGAAAAAATTGAACAATCGGAAGGGCAACCTCCTATTGCTTGAAGTCAACCCACCACCTCTGGGGTTAAAGAGGGAGAGATTAATCCTAGGCCACAGACAGACACTTCTAAGGTTAATACTAACCCAATTAATTTACATTGGCAGGGTTACTAGCGTTCTTGGGGCAAATTGATCTCAAGACTGGGAATAAATCCTAATCGATCCTTGGTAGAAATATCAGGAAAATATCCTAGGGTTTGGATGAAAGAAGGATCTAATCCAGAAGAGGTCCGAGAATGGTATGATTTTGGAGCCTTAGCTTCGGTACATACCATGTCACCCAGTTTTCTGGAGATATCTAAACTTCCAGATTGGATTACCAGTACCGTGTATGATGCATGGGAAAATAACCAACACCTCAAAAGGGATGATATTCTGGAGCTAAAGTTTATTTCGGCAGCACTAGAAATTGCAGGAAAAGGGTCTCATCTAGCTTTTCATTTTATTATGTTACAAAGACCAGATATAGTAGCCTACAGCAGGGTAAAGGTTGCAACAGGAGAAGCTCCGTTGGTCAGTTCTATCAACGAAGATGATATTTCCACTAGAAGAGCATGGGGAATGTGAGTCTGTCTTACAGAGATGGACAAAGTCAAGTTTCCATTCAAGATATTCACAAATTCGGCGAATGGATCATTCCTGATAAATTCTATGATAGGGAAAAGTACTGAATTCGCAGAGAAGCTCTTTGTACAAAAGAGGACGCCAATCAGGGAAAACAAGTTACCAGCAACTGAGGCAACCAAGATAAAGGCCTGCAACATGACGCATGTTGATAAATGGCACAACCATGAATGCTCAAGTTGTGAGTTTCAAGAAAAACCCCTATTCGGGACAAGGATACGGGCTACAAAAGCAAAACCCGTGTCGAAAAAGGACAAGGGAAAAAGGAAGACATTTTACCCAAAGGGTTTTCACAAACCCAGGTAAAATCATGTAAACGACAAAAGAGGCCTAAATAATTAGGTGCACCAACTAAAAGATCAGTCATGTGACTGATTAAAGGCAACAACTGTAAAACAAGACGGCCATGAATAAACAAGCGTGGCAAACACAGAGACCCACACGCATTAAAAAAGGAATCTTGACAGCAAAGCAATGATGTTAAGAAAAATTATGCAAGTTTGGAATCCGGATTTGGAATCCGAAATCAAGTCTATAAGAAGGAAGCCCGAAAGCAGATGGGGATCATCAGAAATCTTCTCCAACCCTTTCATAATACAAATATTCATAGAAAATTTGTAATCTTTCTTCTATTCAAGTTTTAATACACGAGTGTATGGGGATTTCCCCAATAGTAGTCCTCTCATGAGAGGCTAAGAGGTTTCTCCTCCAATAGCAAAGTAGAATAGTATTATGTAATAGTAATTTATATTTCATCAATAAAAGAAAAGGCTTTTGTTCAACCTCTGTCTTCCAAAACTTATTAAACTGTTATTCTGAAAAAACCTTTTACACCCTAAGGTAGAAAACGAATTAGGGTAGTGTTGATTATTGCTCAAGGAGCTGAGTACCGTCGAACCACCGACTGCGGGCATGTGGTTGGAAGAAGTCCGTAAAACCGAGGGCTTAGAATACCCGGTGATAAATTGGTCAAACAAAGGTAATACATTATGAACTTTTAATATTTTTCGGAAGCATGTTGGGCCTGTTTCAATCATTATTGCATAAGAAAACTAATATTGCAAAAGGGCTACATTAAAGAAAAATGAATAATTTTGCTACATGGAATAATTTAAAACAAAATAAAACCTATAGGGACCAATATGATATTAAGGTAAAAGGTGAAGGACCAAAAAGAAATGGGCTAAGTTGAAGGCGCCATTTGGAATGGCACCTTTAGGTTAGTTTGATAAAGCTTTTCAAGAATAGGTCAATTTCATAAAAAAATTTACAATTTTAGGATGTTTTGCTAATAAACCCTCCCTTGGATTGGTTATTCCAGGCAGTGAAGTATATTCAAAGTAAACGTCATTTCTCCCTCAAATTTCTAGAGTATAATCGTATACTCTAATTAAAGATAAATTTAATCGTATCAATATCCTTCTATCAGGACATTGCTTTTTCTATAGATTAATCAGTTCTTAACAAGATTAAGAATGTAATGTGAGATAGATGTTCTGATTACATCAACGTTCCAGTTTCTAGAATTCAAAAAAAAAAAACTCAAATGTACTTACTTACGGTATCTTATTGACAATTTATTTTTTTTATTTTTTTTGAATAAGGGTTGAATATATATATAACGTGACATATTGACGAGGAAAAAGGAAACTTAAATTAAATCTTATGATTTTATCAGTAAACTAACTATTATCTCCGCTAGGCATGAAGTTAGGGCAGTACAAGTTTAAGCGATGCTCATGAATGCACAACAAATGGAACATAGTTTGTTAAATTTTGTAATATTATCCTATTGATTTAAATAAATATCAAGCGTTGTTGAGTATACAAATATGTCACATGTCCATTTCCAGTAATCAAAGGAGGAAAAAATGCCCTTATTTTGAAAATGTAAACTATGAACAGCTTTCATAAATTAGTTTGAGCTATTAAATTGCTGAAATTTACAAAGATTGTACCAACCTGGTCCTATTAATACTATAGTCTATTACACACTGCGGAAGGAAGCCATGCAGTTTGTATGGAATAAGCTGGAACAGACGAAGTGACTGATTGGATGAGGATTGCTCTCCCGGAAGATTAAGCCACTTGGCTTTCCAAGAAGAGAGCTTTGCTAAGTACTAGTGGTAATTCACTATCATGTAAAATAGGCACTTCAAGATATCTTCCTAAATTTGAACAGTGGGAAACGGACCTCTTAAGTCTATTACCGACAAGCTTAGAAAAGAAAATCTTAGATTTTTGTTTATTAAGAAGAAGGCCCAAATTCGAACAAAAGCAATCAACAATGTTTTTCACAACTCTAGCATTACTAATCGAGGCCTTAGTAAAAATGATCAAATCATCCGAAAAAAAATAAATGGGAGAAACGTGGGCCCAGCCTACACGGTTGAACAGGCTACAATTTTCCCTCCACGTACGACTGCACCTTTGATAAGATGAGAAGGTCTCTCCATACAAAAAACAAAGAGATACGAGGAGAGTAGATTACCTTGCCTCAAACCGCAACTAGGAGTGATCTGGGGAAAGAATTCTTCGTACCAAAGAATTTTTGGCCAGAAGCCTTCAACACTAACAGACCAAGATCAATCAATTTTCAGGGTTTGTTCCAAAAAGGGCCAACTGACTTTAAGCTTTTTCCAAGTAAATTTTAATAATCATTTTACCTGTTCTACTCTTAGACAACTTTGAACTTGAAGGATTTCTTGGAGGTATAAAATATTGTCTTGAGTGCCCCTCCCCGAAGTAAAACTACTTTGCATGGGGATAATGAGATCACTTATGTACGGTTCGATTCTTTGGGCAATCATTTTGGTAACAATTTTCCGAGGACATTGCAAAACGAGATAGGCCTATGTTGGTTCTTAGAAATCAGTTTAGGAATCTTAGGAATTAGACACAACAAAGTTTTCCCAACACCACAATGAAAACTACCCTCTTTGAAGGTGTTTCAGTTAGGATTATGCACTCAAATACCATGGAGGATAGATTGTATACGACATTCAATTTGTAAATGACTTATTCTATTTATAATAAAACGCATTATATTTGTTTTCACATAAATCTTATAAGCATCTGTAAGTAGTGTAAAACATTTGTCCATGTATTCAGTGCAATGTCTCTCTACTTCTATGAGATAAAAAGATAGGCACTAGAGAGATTGATCTTAATTACTTAACTCATTCGCAAGTAATATGAAACCTTCAATGGGCAAATAAAGACACAAAACACTTGTACAATCTCAGTTTTGACATGGGAGTGTCAGTCAGAAACTATATGATAGTGGGAGCTTATGATTGTAAACACATCAGTGGAACTGATATGTTCGAACATGACTCGCATCGCTTCTGTCACATGAGTTTTCACTCGGTGACTGTCAATGACAGAACTGATTATTAGTAATAGGTACAAGTGAACGTTTGACCTGAAGTATCAGGCTGACGATGCACTTGTGACATCAACTTTGTCACTAGAGTAGTTAGATCCAATTCGCCCATTGGTGGAGTCGACCTCGAAATACGGCTTGATGGGCAAGTGGTAGTCTTAATTGATTACTAAGATGAAACTTGTTCTCTTATAAGTGAGTGGGAATGCGTCCTATGTGATTATAGATAATAGAAATCAAATTTTTTGACCAAAGCAATGGAGTTGCTTATGCTAGGCACAAGAGCAAACTCAATAATCTCATATTATTATAATTTATACATATGGTCAAGTTTAGTGAGTTTGATATAACCGTGACTCTCATTTGACTGAGACACGAGAACAAAAGGTTTATACAAATACGGTATTCACAATTGAAAGATTTTGGGATGATCCACTCATTTGACCTTCTTTGGAATACGAAGTTGGCCACGTGACTAGCTAGGTATAACCCACTTCCTTTGTATTCCTCTCATTGCCAAACAAGAAGAACCTAAAGAGTCGCGCTTTAAAGAATAGCAAAGAAAAATTAAATGGGAATATTTTGGGGAAGCTTTAGAGTATTTGTTAGGAATTTCATGTTAGATGTTTTGATGATGACAATTAGGACTTTTTGTTAGACCCCAAAAAAATGTAAGTTTGTTTTTTCAGCTTTGAAGCGTTAGATTTGTAATAGGCTTTGCTTTATTCTTATTTTAGATTGTTAGGTTAAGCTGTCTTAGACTAAGCGTCTGGTATGTTCTGAGGGAGTTTATCAGAAGTATAGTTCGAAGACTCAAGCCCCTGAAGTTTGAATAAAGATGAAGATTCCAAGCGTCACCCTATAGGATAGAAATGATTCAAGGTTGAATAAGCGTCTATCAATGACTGATTTCACCTGAATTTATTTCTAAGTCTAGAAGGAGTTTAATGCAAATATTCTCAAATGCATTAAATGGCAACGGGCATTTAATTTAAATGCATTAAATGCTGATAAGAGCATTAAATGTGATAAGCACTTTCAGACGTACGGAGAAGCCACCCTATTGGACTGTCAACTATTCAAAGACTGCAGTACCAACTTTTGTGCAGCATATTTGCAGGAAAAAGGACAAAAGTTGTTCACTCGCGGAAGTGAGAGACACGCGCCCTTGCATATGTCAAACGGACACTTTTTCCAAGAATGCCTATAAATAGGACTTCAACAACAAGCCAAATACAGAGAACAATTATCAGGTCGAATTGCTGTTGCATTGAAGTCTCATTCCTTACAATCTCAGAAAAGCCAAAACTTTCAAGAAAATATTCTCTTTGCTTTTCTTCAAATCCTGAGACAGTCAACCAATATCTCAAACATTCTTTTCGGAGAAACCCACATTACTACTGAGATATTCCTAGTTGTTTGAACTTTATCAAAATCAAACAAACCATTTAGAAAAACCCCTATCCAAGCCTCGCGATCTGTGTGAAGTCGAAGTTGGATACTTGCCATATTTCTGGGTGAAAGAAGCAAGGGGATTAAAGTGATTTGGAGCAGAAATCTGTGTGATCAAGGAGCTCAAGTCATCGACATCCATCTCTCCCTAATTTGTAGAAGATTCGGTTTGATTGTTTGAGAATCATTTTAGTGGATTGCCTCCAAGTGTTCAAGGAGAAGAAGGACGTAGTTGGGATTACACCACCCAACGAACTTTACAAATATTGTTCTTTACTTTACTTTCAGCATTCATATTATCATATCATAATCTAATAAAGTAAAACTTAATCAACTAAATACACTTTCTGTGACGCTAAAGCTTTCAAAGAGAAGACTCCAAAAATTATTCCGCTGTGCTAACACTGATCAAAGAAGTGAACGCTCAAACCTATTTGGTTGTAGTATTCAAGTCTTGAAATCTAAGTTAACTTTCTAAAAACAGTCTTCGTTAGACGCCTCGCCAAAGCGCCTATATTTTAAGTGAACGCTTAAGTCAAGCGTTAGACACTTCAAGCGTCTACTTTCCAAGCGTCCAAAATCTTTTTTTAATACGAATCTTTTGAAGTCGAAAAAGAGTTCAGGGTCTATTCAACCCCCCCCCCCTCTTTCTAGAGCCTTTCGTATGCCACTTGGGACCAACAAGTGGTATCAGAGCGATTAAAATTGAAATTTTAAAATTTCCAAGCATAACTGCTTGTTTAGATCTTTTTTTTAATCTTAGTTGCTTTAGATTTTAAACATGGCATTTGCTAAAGTTCCCAAACTAACTGAGTCAAATTTTGACACATGGAAAGTCAAAGCATTTACATATCTCTGTTCATGTGATGATGACATGTGTGATATTATTTCAGATGGGCCAATCAAAATATATAAAGTTATCACAAGAGTGCCTAGAGCCACGGAAGAAACTCCCGATGGTTACGTTGAGAAACCAAAACAAGAATGGTCTCCAGATGAGCGTCGAAGAGCTAATTTGGATAATGTTGGTCATAACGCTCTATATATGGCTATTGGTGATAATGACAACTTATTCAACAAGATCAAGTCTTGCAAAACCACTAAAGAAATATGGGATAAGGTGGCTACAATTTGTGGTGGTTCTGCTCAGATTAAAGAAAACAAACTTTCCATCGCCAAAGAAAAGTTTAACGGATTTAAGATGCAACCCAATGAAACTTTAGAGCAATTAGATATAAGATTTACAGCTCTAGTTACAGAACTTACATCGTTGGGAATGGATTTGCAAAATCGAGAAATGGTGGTTAAGATCTTTAGAAGTTTACCAAGTAAATTCCTGATGAAGACAATTGCTATGAGAGAATCAAATATGTTGGATCTCCTAACTCCAGGAGATGCCTTTTCAGAGCTCAAAGCATTTGATTTGAGTTGAATTCTACTAATGATGTTGTGAGTAGTCCGGTGATTGAATCTGAAGCGCTTATAGCATCAATCAAAGGCAAATCGGGCAATAAAAGAAAGAATTTAGATATCAATGAAGAAGAGGAATTGGCTTTGCTGAATAGATTCAGAAAGTTCTTGAGATATGAAAAGAAAGGAAAACGTTTCAATAATCAAGGACAGTTCATATCAAGCGCCTTCTCTGATGCAACAACAGCTTCAAGCGCCTCAATATTCTGTTCCTTCACCCCAAGCGCCTGTTCAATACCAAGCGTCTACTTAAAATCTCTCAACTTCAGTGGTCTCAAAACCACACATTGCAAGATTAACAAATGAACAAAAGATGAAAACTAATCTTTGTTATAATTGCAGGAAACCAGGGCATTACCAGATAAATTGCCCTTATCCAAACGTATCAAAGCCCTCAACGCAAGATTACTTGGATAGAAACCAATTCAGGAGCAACCTTCGTCAACAAGGTTTGCTAGAGGAATCCACTACTACAAAAATGACCTATGACAGCGGTTTTTTTGGGCCTATGACAGCGGTTTTAACCGCTGTCATAGGTACCGCTGTTATAGGGGTGGACCTATTAAAGCAGTTTTTAACCGCTGTAATAGATCAACCTATGACAGCGGTTCCCTGAAAACTGCTATCATAGGGTCCACCTATGACTGCGGTTTTCACGAAACCGCTGTCAAAAAACCAAAAAAAATAAAAATAAAGGACCTGTGACAGCGGTTTTCGGAAGAACCTCTGTCATAGGTCGAACCTGTGACAGCGGTTCTTCCGAAAACCGCTGTCACAGGATCAACTGTGATAGTGGTTCTTCCGTAACCGCTGTCACAGGTTGACACTGTGACAGCGGTTCCGGAAGAACCGCTGTCATAAGTATAATTTTCTTTTTAATTATTCATTGCCCTGTCATGATAGTACCTGTACAGTAATATGCAATAAACCAATTATCCAACAAATTTCAACTAACAACAAAACATATTCAACATAAACAAACATCACCCCAAAGTTCAATATTACCATCTCTTTCCTCCAACAATAAAATGTTAGAATCTCCAACAAAATGTACAATCAACTAATTAAATTACTAATGACCTTCCGAAATACAATAAATCAAATCTCAATTTACAACAAGTCACAATGTACAAAAACTACATTACCTAATTTCTAAGGAGCTGCTAAGAAAATGTAACGTGCAACTTCGCAGCGTACTTCATCAATTAGCTCATCAGTATAGAAGGATTGACAATCATCAAAGTACTGCAAGATATAGATATATATAGAGATTAATTGCAAAGTGAAATGACGTTTCAATTACCTACCAAAGGTTTAATAATTTCAAAAATAATAGAATTAAGTATATATTAGGAATATGTATACCGCTGTTGGGATTATAGATTGTCCGTGGCTAATAATCTCTTTCATGAATCTCATAACGAAATAGCCACAATCCACCTCGTTGGTCTGCCGAGGGCATTACAAAAGCAATCAAAGTTACGTTGTATTAGAAGACGAACTTCTATACGAATATATAATCTCATGAAACTAGAAAATGCTAACCTTTATAGTAAACCATTTACATACCGAGTTTTTGGATTTCTTGGATTGGTTGTTGCGGTTTGCACGAAATATGTGCACAGCTCTATAAAAAAATATAAAAAACAAGGAAATATGTTAAAAACAAGCAATTTTGTGAAATAAATACAATTTAAAAAAATATTAAATATAATGGATACATTGATTAAATGAAAAACTTACTGATTGAATTTTCGTATTATATCATCTCGGTATTGCGGCTCACCATGCACAGAATCCAGATAGTAAACAATCTCTTTAAATGGATCAATTGCAAGCAACAACCAATGACCCCTACAAACACTAGTACAGAAAAGACCTGTTACAACGCACATTTTACAGCGGCTTTTGGAAAACCGCTGAACGGAGAGACTTATTACAGCGGTTTATAAGTGAACCGTTATAATGGATATTAATCGGGTACCTATTACAGCGGTTTTTTATCGAACCGCTGTAATAGTTCGAACCTATTATAGCGGTTCGATAAAAAACCGCTATTATAGCGCGAACAGAAAAAAAAAAAAAAAAATTTATAGTGGTTCGGGAATGAACCGCTATAACCGGTTTATGCCAATTATAGCGGTTCGTTCCCGAACCGCTATAAAACGTAATTAAAAAAAAATAAAAAATTTCCCTCCCTTTTTTCCCCCCAAAAACCGAGCTCTCCCCCTCATTTCTCTCTACTATCTCTCACTCTCTACTCTACTCTCTCTCTCTACTCTACTATCTCTCTCACTCTCTACTCTACTCTCTCTCTCTACTCTACTATCTCTCTCACTCTCCACCACCGCCTCCGCCATCGTCTCCACCACCACCACAATCCGCCGCCGCCGCCCCATTTGATTTTTCTCTATCTCTCTACTCGATCTCTCTCCCTATACTCTACTCTCTCTCTATACTCTTTCTCTCACTCTCAAGCTAACCTAAACCGCCCCCGTCCCGTCGCCACCACCTCCACCACCACCCCAAACAGCAGCCGCCGCCGCCATGACCCACCACTCTCCTCCTCTCTCTCTTTATAGGTATATATATATATATATGTTTATATATGTTATGTTATATATATATATTATGTATATATTAAATTTAGGTTATGTGTTAATTTCTTGTTTATTATATATTAATGTTATGTTAATTCGGATTTTTTGATGTATATAATGTAGGTTATATGTTAATTTGTTAATTATTGTTATATATATCATGTTATGTTAATTGGGGTTTTATAAATTATATAGTGGATTTTTGTTATTATGTTGTAGTTGATTTTTTACTAACTTTGAATGCAAATCTGATTTGTTCTAGGCATCTCATGAGTATGTTCGATATATGTATGTATATCCCTATGTGTCTAGTTTCATATGAATAAAACGGTTCATGAATCGGAGCTTTCCACAATGAGTTATGAATTTTCTCGTGAAGACGCGCACAGCTGTTTTGAAAATTGACAGATTTTTCTCTAACTTTGAATACAAATCTGCTTTTTTCTAGACATCTACTGAGTATTTGAGATATATGTGTGGATAGCCCTATGTGTCTAGTTTCATAGGAAGAAAACGGTTCATGAATCCGAGCTTTCTACAATTATTTATGAATTTTCTCGTGAAGACGCGCATAGCTTTCTGCACAACCGAGAAGCTCCAAAAACTTTATATCGTGATGCTTTAATTTATTTGTAGTTTTATGTGCTTTTGGATCCAATTGGTGATCAATATTTATAATATGATGCTTTATTTGTAGTTTTATATGTGATCTATGTGATCCAACTGGTGATCAATATTTGTAGTTGTTCCCCTGGAAATATGATGTTTTATGTGATCCAACTGGTGATCAATATTTTTGTATCGTTTTGTGTTCATTGTGGGTGAAAGATTAGAGTGTTGGGTTTGTTGTGGTTGAAATTGGTAGTATTTTTTGCGTCGTTTCCCTGTTTAGATTTTAGCGGATCGTAAGATTCGACTTCTGTTGGTTACAACCCACTGAGAAGATTAAGTCGAGAACTTGGTAGAAATATTTGCGTCGTTACTCTGCCGAATTTTTTATAGAATAATGCGAAATAAATTAAAAATAAATTTATTTAATTAATTTAACTATCAACTGATGTTAAAATTATTTAATTTAATTAATTGAGAATTTAGATGGATCGAAGTTGGATTGTAGCGGATCGTATGTCGGAGCAATATGGGAAAGGGGTGAAAGAATTCATCGACTTTGCGGTTGAGCATGCATCGGATCCGACTAGGATTAGTTGTCCATGTTTACGTTGTTGTTTTGGAAAGAGAATTAGTCCACGTGACTTGGAAGATCATTTGGTGTGTAATGGAATTGATAAAAGCTACACACGATGGACAAGACACGGTGAAAACAGTGCCACCTCAGCTGATTTGGGTGATACATCATATCGACAGTAGATTTTGACATGGATGATTATGAGCCTGATCGTTTGGAGGAGATGACCAATGTGATCGAGGAGGATTTGCGAAATTGTCCCAAGATGTTCGACAATTTGACAAGTAATTCAAAGACACCCCTGTATAGTGGTAGTAATTTCACAAGATTGAAAGCAGTCCTAAACCTCTACAAGTTAAAAGCTAACAATGGGTGGAGTGATAAGAGTTTCACAGACTTACTTGGTCTATTAAAAAGTATGTTACCCGATGATAATGTGTTATCTAATCGTACTTATGAGGCTAAGAAGATGTTAACTGCAATTGGCATGGGATATGAGAGGATACATGCTTGTTTCAATGATTGCATCTTGTTTAGAAAGGACTATGCATCATTGACGGTGTGTCCCAAATGTGGCACCTCACGGTACAAGAAGAATGGATCTGCTCCTGTCAAAACAGCATGGTATTTGCCCATAATACCTAGATTTAGACGCATGTACAGTAGTGAAGCGTTTGCCAAGGACTTGACATGGTATGCTGATAGAAGGCTTGAACAAGGGATTGAAGATAACAAGATTAGACATCCTTCAGATTCTCCTCAATGGAAAAAGATCGATAATGATTTCCCTGAATTTAGGGAAGAACCAAGAAATTTACGCCTTGTATTGGCTACAGATGGAATGAACCCACATGGCTTGCAAAGTAGCTCACATAGTACATGGCCGGTGATTTTGATGATCTACAACCTACCCCCTTCGCGATGCATGAAGCGAGAGCATATTATGATGCCTATACTAATTTCCGGGCCGAAACAACCTGGAAATGATATAGATGTTTACTTGGCCCCTTTAATTGAGGATTTGAAAGAGTTGTGGGAGACCGGTATTAAAGTGTATGATGGGTTTAGAAAAGAGAGCTTCAATCTCAGAGTTATGTTGTTTGGTACAATCAATGATTTTCCAGCAAGAGCTAATCTCGAGGGATATGGTGTACATGGGCAATGTGCATGCCCCATATGTGTCAAAAGTACAGATCAATATAGACTCCCACACTCTCAGAAATATGCATTCCAAGGGCATCGAAGATGGTTGAATCGAGAACATCGATATCGTCGGTGGAAGAAAGCTTTCAATGGGAGCATAGAAGAATGTCGAGCTCCTAAGTGTTTGACCGGTGAAGAGGTGTTTGAGAATGTAAAAGACTTGGATATCAAGTTCGGAAAGACTTTTGCAGGCGGCCTTGCAAAAATTGGGTGGAAAAAAAGGTCAATTTTTTTTGATTTGCCGTATTGGAAATCTTTACATGTTAGACATTTTCTTGATATAATGCATATTGAGAAAAATGTATTTGATAGTGTCATTGGTACTCTTCTAAATGTGCCCGGCAAGACAAAAGATGGAGTAAAGGCAAGGTTGGACTTAGTTGAAATGAAGATAAGAGGTAAATTGGCACCAACAATGAAGGGAAAACGTACTTATTTACCTCCAGCAGCTCACACGCTATCTAGAAAAGAAAAAGTTGCATTATGTGAGTTTCTTTGTGGAGTGAAAGTTCCCGAAGGGTATTCTTCGAACATTAGCAGTCTTGTATCAATGAAGGACTTGAAGCTAAAGCATATGAAGACTCATGATTGTCATGTAATCATGGATCATTTGCTACCAATTGCTTTACGGGCCATTCTGCCAAAAAAGGTGAGAGAAACGATAACTAGATTGTGTTTCTTCTTCAAAGCAATGTGGAGCAAGGTGTTTGATCCTGAACAATTGCCTGCACTTCAGAAACAACTTGTCATCACTTTGTGTGAGCTTGAGATGTATTTCCCACTCGCATTTTTTGATATAATGACTCACCTACCTATTCACTTGGTTAGAGAGACACAACTTTGTGGACCAGCTTTTATGAGATCTATGTATCCGGCTGAGCGTTATATGAAGGTATTGAAAGGCTATGTGAAAAATCGTAGCCGGCCGAAAGGTTGCATTGTTGAACGGTACATAGTTGATGAAGCTATTACATTTTGCACAGAATATCTGAATGATTCTAACGTTGCAGAGCTTCAAAAGTCTCCTGTTGTGGGGGGGGGGGGGGACAGAAGGAGAAAGCGTAATTGGAAAGCAATTAGTGAGTGTTCCTAGCACACAAAAGGATCAGGCACACCTATATGTGCTCCACAACACCGATGAGGTTGAGCCATATGTTGAAGAGCACAAGGACCAACTTAGAAGAATAAATTCAAGTAAAAATGAAAGTTGGATTTCAAGAGAACATAACAAGAGTTTTATCGATTGGTTCCGAAAGTGTATTCAAGAGAAACAAAATGAGAATTCACTTTCAGTTTCAGATAAATTGGCACGGTTGTCGGTGGGCCCGGGCAGATTCGTATTTTGTCATTCGGGTTATCGTATAAATGGTGTCACATTTTATACAAAAGACCAAGATGAACGGAGTACAATGCAGAATAGTGGGGTGCGTCTTGTAGCTGAAGCAATGCATATCTCAAGTGTGAAAGATAATAGCCCTATCTATGCCACTTTACCATATTATGGGGTGATTGAACGTATATGGGAGCTGGATTACAGTTGGTTTCGGGTGCCTGTATTTGGTTGTAGGTGGGTTGACCATAAAAATGGTGTCGATGATAGTGAAATAGGTTTTACTCGAGTAGACCTTGAAAAGGTGGGATACAAAGATGAACCTTTCATTTTGGCATCTCAAGCTAAACAAGTGTTTTTTGTCACCGATCCTGTCGATAAGAGGTGGTCCATTGTTTTATCGGCAAACAAAAATACTTGTATTGAGGATGATGGCCTATATAATGAAGATGATGGAGGAAATCCTATCTTAGGTGGTTCACAATCCACAAATAGTGACGGTGACTTGGATATCAGTGATGATGAATTGTATATGCGAGAATATCACCAAGAAGGGATATGGATTAATCCTTCTGTTCGTCGGCGTACTAAACAAAATGGTCGTACTGAGGGATCACAAAAGATTAGTAAACCAGCGACAAAAAGAAAACGATGAAAGGTATTTGAACTTATTCGATAAATATATGAGTAACTTATTTGAACTCTTTTGTTAAGTATGCAGTTAAAGTGTAAATTATATTGAACCAGCTTGTAATATTATATTAGTGAATGAGTTACACTAACTTCTGTATTTTTTTGCTTTTGTAGGTCGATACCGTATACCACCACAGTCACCCTCTCCTCCGCCACTACCACGACGACCACTACCAATGTAAGCTTATCAATATTTGGTTTTGTACTTTTTGATGTGATTTATATGATCCAACTGATTAATGATGTGATTAATGCATATATATTTATTTTCGTTTGTTGTTGTTGAAATATTTGAATTTTCACTTATGAAATCTTGTAGATGGATTCTGGAGGTGCTGCAAACCCAAGTGTTGAAAGTGAGATACGGAGAGGTATTACAGCAATGAAGAAAGTAATAAAGGCCAAAAGTAAAGGCATAAAGCTACAAGTTGGTTGGAACGAGTATGGTCAACCAGTTGACCCAAATAAATCAACTTTTGTTGGTTACATTGGCGTGATAGCTCGTGACAGGGTCCCTATTACTATCAGTGATTGGCGCAGCGTCCCTGCAGCAATAAAATATGCCATTTGGAATGAAATAGCTATAAGTTAGTTATTATATATTATGTTTTTAATTGGTAAATGTAGTTTTTTTTTCTCTAAATTAACATTTTTTATATACTTTGTTCTTTGTTTTTTATAGTTGGCCTTTGATATTGACGAAAGTAGACAGAAGTTCGTCTTAGCCGAGGCTGGGAAGCTAGCTCGAAACTACAGGAGCTACTTGACCAGAATCTGGGTAGAGGATGATGATGGGAACATTAATTCAAGGCCATCCGAAAAATATCGTATATCTCAAGAAGATTGGACAAAATTTGTAGAAATACGCCAAAGTGAAGCTTTTCAGGTAATTATTTTAATTTATGGTTTCATTTTAATTTATTTGAAACTATATACATTGACTAATGCCTTGATTATATAATGAACAGCAACTACGTAAGGAAAATCGGGAAAGAGCAAAGGAACCTGAATATCCTTACAGGGCATCACGTCTTGGATATGCTCAAGTGGAGTATATTGAGGTACGTAGTTCGTTACAAGTTGTAATTCTAATCAAATTTCCTTACAAATTTTCTAATCAAATTTCCTTAATTACAAATTTTCTAATCAAATTTATTTCCTTACAAATTTTCTTATATAGAAGCATAAAAGAAAGGATGCTGGGTCAGATGTCACAGAGGTGACACGAGCACTAGTGTGGAGGGTTGCACATTCTGACAGCCAGAACAAGATTGATAATGTCAATGTTAAAAGAGTAGTGGAATCAATGGTGAGTTATTTGCAATTTTAGTTATATAGTGTGTTGTATGTTTTTTTAAAAATAATTTTAAAATAACAAATTTTTGTATTTTTTAAATGTATTATTACAGGAAAGCTTATCACAGGAGGGTAGCCACAGTGGACCCGAGAAGACCCAGAATGATATACTGGCTATAGCTCTTAAAAAGAAGGAGCATCCGGGTCGAGTTAGGGGTGTAGGCTTTGGGGTATCCCAAAAAGATTACTTTTCGGATTCAAAGCCTTCAAAAAATACGGTGATTGATAGCTTGCAAGACACGGTTCAAATGCTCACTCAATCACTACTCGAATTGCGACGCGAGTTTGAGCAGCATAGGGCGTCTGGGTCGCAGCATCCACATACAGAAGAGGCGGTTTCTTTGAAAGATAGCTGCCCAGAAGTGAAAGACCTTCCTCAGGTAATTAATGAAAAGCATATTGTTTAGTGATAATGTAACTTACAATCCTATATTTCTGTATGATATACAACATTTTCTAATATAACGGTATATATATATATATGTAGGATGTGGTGCAGTGTCAATTAGCACTTTCTACACCGTGTTATCGTTTGCTGGCAAGAGGAACAATGTACAATCAACCAAAGGATAGAACATTGCATACATGTCCATTAGCCTCCCACCTCGTGAAAGTGTCGATTGACATTGCAATTGAAGATATTGCACCCTTACCAGTCCCTCTCGATGATGAAGGAGTGTTCACAGTATCTGAGGCTGTGGGATACATGGTTGCTTGGCCTAAGAGTCTTGTGATTGTCGGTGATGCATCGGTACGTAATTATTAATAGCTAGTCATTATTAAATTATAACAATTGTTTAATGTTAATAAATATACTTTCATTGATAACGCCCACGTTTTGTTTTCTTTTGCTTATAGTCTCTCGGAAAATCCAAATCATCACTCGGAAAAAGCAAATCAGAGATGACGAAGCACTCACATGTCAAAAATACACCTCTAGTGGCCAACCCTCCTTCTCTAGTGGCCAACCCTCCTGCTCCACGCCCTAATTCACTTGCAATTCTTGAAAGGTTCTTTGGGATGATGGCTGCTGATAACACTATCCGGATAGACATACCCCAGGAAATCTTCAATATCCCCTTTCCAGAATATATTGGGCGGGAGGAGATCGGTGACTTTGTGCATAAAGAACAGATAGGAGCCTCTATCATTACTGCTTACATCAAGTAAGTTTTTAAATATTAATTAATAAAAAGTAAGCTTTTAATTAAATTATTTTACTGCATTAATTTGAACTATGTTTATTTTTGTTACTCAAATTTATTTTATGCTCAATTGTAGGTGTTTGTGGGTTAATCACGTGGTCCCCGAACAAAAACAAAATAAATTCGGGTTCCTTAGCCCATATTCTATATCTGCGGGAGCAGGAATTACTCCCACGCAGCTTGTTGACAAATCGCAATATATAGCAAATACTATGATAGCTAGTACACTGGAGGGGAAGTTGTTTCTTGCACCTTACAACTCCGGGTGAGCTACTAAAGGCACATTGTTATTTTGTAAAATTTGTTACGTAGGCATAACTAATTTAAAATTTTTCTTTTGAATATGCTGATTAGGGGCCATTGGTTGTTGCTCGTGATTGATCCAATTAAAGAGATCGTTTATTATTTGGATTCTTTGCACGGTAATCCAAATAACCGACATGATATGAAAGATATGATCAATCAGTAAGTTTTATCATTCAATTAAATGTATCCATTATATTATATTTAATATTAAGTTTAAAGTATATATATTATAACTAGACTTCATATATATATATTTGCTTGATATTGACATATTTCCTTGATTTTTGATGTTTTTAACAGCGCTGTGTTGATGTTTCGAGCAAATAAAAACAACCAAAAGATCAAATAAAAAAACAAGGCCTGTACATGGAGTTGTATACAGGTTAGTTTAATTATATTATTTTAATTATAGTTTCAAGAAATTATTCGTATAAAAGTTATTTGTTCTAATACAATTTTGATTTGAATTTAATTTGTAGTGCCCCATTCAAATAAATGCCATAGATTGTGGGTTCTTCATCATGAAATTCATGAAAGATATTATTAGACACGGAGAATCTATAATCCCACCCGCGGTATGCATAATTCTAATTAATATTAATCAAATTCTAATGTCCCTTTTAAGTTATTAAACATTTTTGTTGGATTTTAATATTTGTCTTGCAGTACTTTGCTGATTGTCAGTACGCCTCTTACACTATAGCGCAACTTGATGAAGCACGTTCTGAATTGGCAACCAACAAAATTCGTATATTTCAACCACAACAAACCCAATATTATAATCTTTCACCCACAACAAACCAAAAATGCCGATCTTACTATACGAAAATATTGATCACCAGTTGGATCACATAAAACATCATATTTCTACAAATATTGATCACCAGTTGGATCACATAAATCACATAAAACTAAAAATAAAGCACCATTTTATAAAAATATATTGATCACCAGTTGAATAACATAAAGCTTCATATTTCCAACAACAACAAATATTGATCACCAGTCGGATCACATAAATCACATAAAAATATAAATAAAACATCATATTTTCAGCGACTAAGTATAAATATAGATCACCAGTTGGATCAATGTACCCTAAAGCACCAAATAACCACAATTTAATCTCAAATCAAATGTAATTAATACCTGACTAACCAAAATTAATACTAAATTCATTCAAATTCCTAGTTCCCTTAAATTTTTTAATAAATAAGCAAATTTCAAGAATATACACAAATATATATACATACACCCACACATACACAAATATATATACATACACCCATATATACACAAATACACTCACACATACACAAATATATATACACCCACACATACACAAATATATATACATACACCCATATATACACAAATACACTCACACATACACAAATATATATACATACACTCATATATGCATACACCCACATATACATACATCTATATATACTCTATGTGTGTGTGTGTATATATATATATATTTATATTTATCTAAAAGAAAATACCTAAACTAAATGGACCACGGTGGCGGCAGCGGAGGTGGGCGGCGGCGGTGGAGGCGATGGCGGGTACTATGTATATATATATAGAGAGAGTTAATTTTATATATATATAGAATATTTACATATATATGCGCATATATATATATATATATCTAGAAAGAGAAAGTGAGAGAGAGAGAGAGAGAGAGATACCGGAGCGACGGCAGCAGACGGCGGACGGAGCGGCAACCGGCGGCATGAGAGAGAGAAGTAGATCGAGAGATAGAGAGAGAAACCGAGAAGAGGACGGCTGACGGCGGACGGTGGTGGTGGTGGTGGTGGTGAGAGAGTTGAGAGAGAGAGAGAGAGATAGTGAGTCAGTGAGTGAGTGAGAGTGAGAGTGAGAGAGAGGGGGGGGCCGGGTTGTAGAAAACCCGGCCCCTGTGGCAGCTGTTCGGCCGAACCGCTGGCACATGTACACTTTGTGGCAGCGGTTCCGACCGAACCGCTGTCGCGTTCAAATTTTTTTTTTTAATTTTGTTTTGACACCTATGACAGCGATTCGGCTCGAACCGCTGTCATAGGTCCGAACCGAGTACCCCTTAGTATAGCAATTTTCAAAACCGCTGTAATAGGTACGCTGTAATATGACTTTTTTGTGGTAGTGATCAGAACCAGCATTCGCACTTGAAGATTTAGAATCATCAGAAGAGAGAAGTGACGATGATGAGCCATTAGATGACTCAGCGCTCATATGTCTCATGGTTAGAGATGATGAAGCGTCTCCTGAGGTAATCAATGAATTATCTATTCCTCTCTCTTATGATGAATTACTTGACAAAGTCAAAGAATACTACAATAAATGTCAAGAAGCTACCAAAATATATCAAAATGATCTCGCAATTATCTCATCAATCACAAGAGATAAAGTAACGCTCAAAGCAGAGTTGCAAGTTCAGCAACAGTGCATTGAGAAGAACCAATCGCTTGAGAGTGAAATTATTCAATTATCTATCTTGATATAATAGTCAAGAGAGAAGCTGATTTGATCGCTAGACTTGCTAAATCAGAGCAACTCATCTTATCATTGTCAAAAGCTTCTAGAAAGTTAGAGAATGTGACTGAAGTAACTAGATTATTTGGTGAGAAGACCGGTTTAGGATGCGATAAACTCGGTAAACAACCCAATAAATATAATGTTACGGCAAACAACAAAGGAAAGGGTGTTATCTTTGTTGAAAAAGGTTCACAAGGTCAAACACAAAATGAACCTAGTGAGAATGGTAAGAGGCCAAATGAGAAAGTCAAAGCTAACTCAGGCAAGGGTAAGGCTAAGGCAAATGATTCACAAAGACGGGTCTATCCAAACGCTTAAAAGACTAAAGACTAAAGATAAATCTGACCACTATGAATCAAGCGCTAAGCGTCCAGCACCAAAAGTGCAACCCAAGCCAGCACCAAGGAAATACCAGCGTCAATATCCAAGACAGTCAAGATCATATTATCGATACTATGATGATTATGATTATGACTACCATTATAATCTAGGATATTATTATACACCCAAAAAGCACACACAACACGTTGCGAAACCCAAAAAGGCCAGTATTCCTACAATGAAGACTAGACAAATATGTGTTCCTAAAGTTCTAATTCAAACCAATAATGTTACTAATGTTAAAGGACCCAAGCAACAATGGGTACCTGAATAGAAATAGAGCTTCCCTTTTGATTGCAGGTACCTAGAGCTAGAGCCGATACATCTGTGTGGTACTTCGATAGTGGATCGTTAAAGCACATGACTGGTTCTAAAGATCTTCTGATCAACTATCAAGCTGCCAATGGTCCTCAGGTTGTATTTGGTGACAACTCCAAAGGTAAATCCAAAGGTATAGGTACTGTGCATAGGGGAAACATCATGATAAGTGATGTTTATTATGTTGAGGGTCTGAAGCACAATTTATTAAGCATAAGTCAATTTTGTGATAAAGGCTATGAAGTCATATTCTCAAGTGACTGTTGCTATATAAATGACGCTAAGACTAAGTCTACTAAATTGAAGGGTAAAAGAACTAAAAACGTATATTTGGTAGATTGGGGTTCAACACTTGATAACAACCCAACATGTTTTGTTGCTAAAAATGAATCTAAAATGGGTTGGTAATTGCATAGGAAAATGAATCACCTCAACTTCAAAACAATCTCTCAGCTTATAAGTCAAAATCTTGTAGAGGGATTACCAAATGGACCATTTCACAAGGATCCCCTTTGTGACGCTTGTTAAATGGGTAAACAAGTTAAATCATCGTTCAAGAGAAAACTTCATCTATCTACCTCTAGGATACTTGAACTACTTCACATAGATTTGTTTGGACCTGTTCAAACGATCAGTATAAGCGGTAAGAAGTATACTTTGGTAATAGTAGATGATTTCTCTCGATTTAATTTGGTGGAATTTCTTTCATCCAAAGATGAAACACGTGACAAGTTAACAACGCTTATTCGGCAACTTCAAATATTGAAAAATCTTAAGGTTGCAAGAATAAGAAGCGATCATGGTACTGAGTGTTGCTGAGCTCCCAGAACTCCCCAACAAAATTGTGTTGCTGAGCGCCGGAACCGAACGCTTAAGGAAGCTGCTAGGACAATGTTAGCAGAATCCAAGCTCGCTCCTAGGTTTTGGGCCGAAGTGATCAACACTGCCTGTTATACTCAAAACCGTTGCATGATCAACAAACAGCATGGAAAAACTCCATATGAACTGTGGAAGGGACGTAAGCCAAATGTTTCATACTTTCAGTCTTTGGTTCAAAATGATTTATCGATAATAATGGATCCCAAAGTCTAAAGACATTTGATCCTAAAGCGGATGAGGGAATTTTTCTAGGCTACGCCAAGAATGGAAAGAATTTTCGCATCCTCAATAAGATTAAATCGAAGGTTGAGGAATCTATTCATGTTGTTTTTGATGATGCTAACCAAGAACCGAGTAAGGTTGATGTGAATGATGTAGGAGTTGAAGATCTATGTCATCAAGCGTCTAAGATTACTATTGATGAAGATACTGACGACGATGATGAGATCTCAGTGCCACCTCCTAAGATTACTCGTGAGGTTAATATGGACAATATTGTAAAAAATGCTGATGATCATGAAAAGAGTGATCATCAAGAGCAAACAAGAATCTGTGAACTTGAAGCGCCTACGCAAGAGAATATTCAACGTCTGTTCGTCAAGCGTCTGTTCAACCTCTTAACCCTTTCCAACCAGATAGACTATGGCTGCGTGATCACCCACCTGAGCAAATTATTAGAGATATTGAAGCGCCTGTTAGGACTAGAGCCGCTACGTTCAATGAGGCTATGTTCGCAAGCTTTTTATCTCAAATGGAACCTAAGAAAGTGGATGAAGCGCTAAGCGACTTAAGTTGGATTGAAGCCATGCAAGGAGAGCTTAATCAATTTGAACGAAATAAGGTTTAGATGCTAGTACCAAGGCCAACTCACCAAGGAGTTATTGGAACTAGATGGGTTTATAGAAACAAGATGGATGAGAACGGCATTGTGATGAGAAACAAGGCCAGACTCGTAGCTCAAGGATATTGCCAAGAGGAGGGTATTGACTTTGATGAGACATACGCTTCTGTCGCTCATCTTGAAGCAATCCGCATGTTTCTAGCATATGCAGCGTTCAACAAGTTCATGGTGTATCAGATGGACGTGAAGAGTGCCTTCCTAAATGGTAAACTCCAAGAAGAACTATATGTGGAGCAACCACCAGGATTCATCAACAATCATGGTAAGGGTATGGTTTACAAGCTAGACAAAGCACTTTATGGGCTTAAGCAAACACCCCGAGCATGGTATGACACTCTCTCTATCTTCCTCATTGGTAAAGGCTTTTCAAAAGGCAGCGTTGATACAACGTTATTCAAAATTACCAATAACGAAGATATTCTCTTAGTCCAAATTTACGTTGATGATATTATATTTGGTTCTACTAACAAGCGTTTGTGTGAGAAATTTTCGAAAATGATGCAAGAACAATTTGAAATGAGCATGATGGGTGAATTAACTTTCTTCTTAGGATTACAAGTTAAACAACTTCATGATGACATATTTATAAACCAAGCCAAATACACAAGAGATATGATGAAGAAATTTGGTATGGAAAATGCATCATATTCAAAAATTCCAATGAGCCAAATGCTTAAGTTAGATAAAGATGAAAGAGGAAAGAAAGTTGATATCACTAATTATAGAGGTATCATTGGATCATTTCTTTATCTTACTGCTAGTAGACCTGATATTAAGTTTTCCGTATGCATGTGTGCACGATTTCAAGCCGATCCTAAAGAGTCACACTTAATCGCTGCCAAGAAGATCCTTATATACCTGAAAGGCACACAAAATGTGGGCTTATGGTATCCTAGGGATTCTCCTTTTGAACTAATTGGTTACTCAGATGCAGATTTTGCAGGTTGCAAAATAGATCGTAAAAGTACTAGTGGTACATGTCAATTTCTAGGTGACAGGTTAATTTCATGGCATAGTAAGAAACAACAATCCATAGCTACCTCCATAGCCGAAATTGAGTATGTAGCTGTAGGAAGTTGTTGTGCACAAGTGTTATGGATGAGGCAACAACTTAGAGATTATGGAATAATTCTAAGTCCAACCCCCATTCATTGTGATAACCAAAGCGCTCTAGCCATGACTCAAAACCCTGTTCTTCATTCCAGAACCAAACACATTGACATTAGATACCATTTTCTTCGTGACCACGTTCAAAAGAAAGATATCTCCATGCACTTCATTGGAACTGACAAACAATTGGCAGATATCTTCACCAAAGCACTCAACGAACAACGCTTTCTCACTTTGAGAAGTGAATTAGGTATGATTGATTTAAATGCTTAATCATTTTGCATCATATTTTATTAGACATATAATTTATGGGGAATCTACTTGATTCATATCTAAAAGATTTTCCTAACTGGTACAAGTTATCAAATTTAGGGGGAACCTTAAAGTTGCATTTGACCATAACTACAAGCGTCAATGATCAAAATTTTCAGATGCATGATCATCAACGCTCAGCATTACTTATACATAAAATATTGGAAGATCAAACATAAAAAGTCTGTTCAATCTTAAGCGTCTAATTTTCATATACTAACAAGTGGCATCAGTTAAGCGTTGAACCAATTCCATTCCACTCTTAATATAATTTTTTTTTTTTTTACAAGCCATGCATAAAGTTTACAATCTTCTTTCGAAGTAGTGGGTAGACTCAAAAATCTATTTTGTACTCTACTCGCACGCTTCTATCACATCAAACTGGCGGGTAAGCAAAACTTTTAAAATAACGGTTCAGAGATAACACGTGTTTGTGTACATGTCAGTGTGCCATCAGGCGCGTATGCTACACTTTGAAAATACCAAATGTTTTTCTTTTCATTTTTTTTAAACTCGGATGTCAAATCATGATATATGAGAATTACCAAATGTAACTTCTCTCTCTTACACAAAACTCGCGTCCGCACTTAATGAATTTATGGTTGAGATTCAAAAGTCCTTACACGTGTCTAAATCTTACAGAGACTAGAGAACACAAGTTTCAAAACTCTTTACTGTGTCATTTAAAATACAACTTCTGCAGAAAGACCATTCACTTTCACTCAAAGAATTCTGCAAATTTCTCTCTCTCTCTTAAACCAAAAGAAAATCACAGTTCACTCTACTTTCAAAAATGGCACCAAAGAAAGCTTCATCTACTTCTGCGGCACCTACATCAAGGTTACTGAAGGCCTTGTTGTTGATTGGAAATTCTTGTATGATCAACCCCAAATCAACCTGCATGATATGATGGATACTGTTACCATGGCTGGACTTAAAAAGTTCTTAACACAGTACTCATACTCATTTCTGATGGAAGTTGATACTTTCTGGAGGACTGCAAAACTCTCGAAGGGCAAGAAGTCTATCTCTTGCCTCCTCTCTATGTCCAAGAAAGGGCCAGCAAAAGAATTTGTGTTGACACAAATCAAGGAAGCATGGATAGTGTCACTTTGGCACAAATCAAGGAAGCATGGACGGTTATGAGGGCGTACGATGGTGTATCCTACACCCAGCACTTTGAAAAGAAAGATCTGGTATCTCAGTACAGACTGTTGGCTGATTTCTGCAGTAAAATTATTGAATGCAGAGTGGGCACATTCGATAAGGTCAACCCCATCCAATTTCAGATGATGACTGCTATACTTCTCTCCATCAAAATCAATTGGAGTGAGTACATCTTTGGAAAGTTTAGGGACTGTCTGAACACCCCTAATAAACCATATGGACTAATTTTAAGTGACCTTCTGTACAGATCGGACTGCGTTTACTCCTTTGGTCTCCTGCCGAATAAGACTAAGTTTTTTGGATGAAGGATTCTGACCAACCTTTTCAATCCTCCCAAAATTGGTGGTGCTGCTAAACCACTTTCTAAGCGTCAGACTGTATGTGAAGCGTCTGATGAAGAGGCTGAGCGTCCTGCTCAAGAGGAAGCCGTGAAGCGTACGACTGTTACCAAGAAAAGGGCTCCTAGAAAGCCCAAGGTACAGGCTGTCCCTGCTCCTCAGAAAGATGATGAGGAAACTGATGAGGATGCACAGGACAAGTTACCTCTCAAGCGGAGAAAGCTGGAAGGAATCATCAAACAAATCGAATTCGATCAACCAGCTGCTGCTCCTCCTGCTCAAGCGCTTAAACTCGTTGAAGGAGTGAACGTGAAGAAAATATTCAAGCGTTCCAGGACAAGCAAGCGTCAGGCTGCTCCTGTTCCTGAAGAGCCTGAGACTGTTGAGCCAAGCGCTGAAAATGTTGCTGTTGAGACAAGTTCTCAGGGTAAGTTTATTTCTTCCCATAACATTCCTATTCCTACATCTGTAGAAGATCCTTCTCTTATAGAGGATAGTTCTTTTGTTACAACTTTAGCTCCAGCTGCTGCTGAAGCGTCAACCGATGTCCATCTAGATGTTGAGATGACAGAAGTTGTGGCGATTGCCAAAGACATTGCCGCAGAAGCTGCTGCAATTGAATCAGAGGAAGCTGCTCTCAAAGAGGTTCAGTCATCAATCTCTGTTCCAGCTATAACAGAGGCACGCTCAGAAGGTTAGAGCATTGCTGAAGACGTTACAAAGCCAAGGCACTTCTTCCAACTGGACGCGCTGAAGACGATTGATCATTCAATCAACAACATGTCTCCAGCACTTGAAGAATATTTCATCCCTGCCGGATATAATGAAGACATATATATTGCTGCTGAGAATGAGATTGCCCCGCTGATTGATATCAACAATAAAATCAGGGATATCGTGTTTAACACTGAGATGACAGAAATTGAGAGAAAGTATTATCGAGCCATTGAACTAGGAACAACTCCTGGTCAAATACCGTCTTCTCTCATTCTTCAACAAGATAGACAAGGAGGTATAACTCCTAGATGTGATGTGGATCTGGCATATTACTTCGACTATGGCCACAGCAAGAGTACAGGTTTTGCTCTCAGAGACTATAATATTCGTGTGTATGAGCCTCTTCGCCCTAGCTTTTTCAATCCATCAGAGGCAGTATTGAACCGAGAAGGCTACACACACTTTCCTCATATTGCGAATAGTTCTAAAAATCTAACTCTGGTCAATCCACTTCGCTTATGGAAAAATAAAGCAGTTCATGCTGGTGAGCATCTAGAATCTCTCACAGATTTGATCCAGACCGAAGCTGATGCATATTTTGATAGCGTCTGGAATGCTAACTATCAAACCGATAGATATCGTTTTGAATCTATCAGAGACATTCACCATGAAGGCATTAGAGGTATTGTCAACGCTGGCACAGATTACTGCAAGAACGAAGTCAATTGGGTTAAAGCTTACATGGGAAACAAGTACACTTTCTCAGAATTAATTCAAGCTCCCCATTTGTTCGGCATAGGCATGCATGACAAGAAGCGTCATTTCGCCAAGTATTGCCTGAAGAAGCGTCAACAGAGAGTAGGACCTGTTCTCAAGCTCCCACTAATTAGACATCAAGTTGAACAATGTCTACGTAAAGCTTCATAGACTATTCATTACTCCTCTACATTTCAACGCTCAAGCGTCTAGCAGTGGTAGTACTCAAATTACTAGCCTGAATTTCGCTCCCAGCCACTGCGAAGAAAATTTTAACTTGATGATGAAGATTTTGACTCCATTATCTCTTTTCGACAAAATCTTCATTGCAAATCTCAGACAATGGAACGGCTCCATCATCACTTCATTTCGAGGATATCCACTGCTCCCTTCTATCCGCAAAGAGGTACTCAATCATTATGAGTTTGTCCTCTCACTGGTTGAAAGAAATCAGGGACTAGCTCAAGCGATCTATCCATATTTAGAAGAGTACTACGCAAATTACGTGCCTGAGGATCAGCGTCTCAAGTCTCTTTCCTCTGACTGCTTGATTGGATTCTCTCAAAATTACTCTCCAGACTCCATTTTCTCTATCTTTCGAGCGCCGTCCAAAGTCTTTCCGCATGATGTGCTTGACATCATTGGTCCCATGCACATCAGGGCCATTGATAGTCCTCTTCGCACATTTATTTCTGGTTCTTTCTGTTCTAGATCCAGACTCACTGAACTTTTGGTAGCTTCATCCACTTCTCTTGCCGATTTAGCAAATTAGAACTTCCAATTCGATGACTTTCGCCAAGCAGAGTCAGCGCTAGAGGAAGCCCCTGCTAAGACAATTGAAGCGTCCACTTCTATAGTTGCCAGTTTTCCAGCATCTGCTGAAGAACCTGTTCAAGCATCTCCACCAGAGAATATTCCTGACGCTCCTGAACCGGTTGCTGCTGATATTGCTGAGGATCTCTCTCTTGACATACGAGGTACTGTCTTTGATCCAGCATATCAAGCTCCCCTTGACTCTCTGAAACACTCATCCGGCCAGATTCAAGCGACCGACTCCTCAAGCGGTTCAATCAGATGAGAGTCAATCTTTTGGTCCTTCGCTCAAATCCGTTCTGGAGGATATAAGTGTTCATGCTACTCAGAATGAAGAATCCCTTCACTGGATTAAAGAAGATTTGGCAAAGATTGAGTCTCACGTTATGAGCGCTCAAATTGCTCATATGCGTAGCTCAGCTCAAGCGGCTGTTAGTGAGTGCAAACAAACTTTTCAAGAAATGCATGATGCTACTCACGCCCACCAACTTGCCATGAAAGAAGAGTTACAAAAGCACCTCGAAACCCTAGAGACATCTCTAAATGATGCTACCAACGCCAAGCTTCTCGCTCTGCAGGAACGCTTCGACAAGCGTCTGGACGACATCTCAGACTCTATCTCAGATTGCTCATCAGGTAAGTTTACTTACAGAACACTTTCTGAAGTCTGATGATGGCAATAAGGGGGAAGGGAAGAAGAAAGGAGAAAAGAGGAAAACGTCTAGCTCAAGAGCCTCCACCTCTTAAGCGTCAAGTCTTAACCTTTCCTTTTGCGCTAAGTCTCCCATCTTGGATAACTGCTTTTAAAGTAAGTGACTCTGGAGCGCCTAGTAGAACACTAAGGGAACCTCCAAGAGCACTATATCCAAATCTACCAATACCTATAAGAGCTATGTTAGAACAGTTTGACATCCCTCTTCAAAGAGCATCCATTCTAGAACCTTCTGATCCAAAAATTTTAGCTGAAGAGAGGCAGATGTCTGACTTCATCCGAACTTTCAGAATTTGTCTAAGTTATATTGGTATTGATCCACTTTACTGCCTTCAAGAAGAGACAACAAGAAGAAAATAAGCTCATAATCAACAAAGATCATGAAGCGATGATGACCTTGGAAGACAATCTGACTGAAGCTATCCAAGCTGAAATGCCCAAGCGATACAAAGTTAGATCAAGTCATTAAAGCCTTTTGATTTGCATTATCTATATATTCTTTTCTCTCATATTTTGTTTGTTTAGTTGTAAAAATGCTTGTAACTCTCGATATATATAAAATGCATTGTTTTTCAGCTGAAATATCTAGTTGAAGCATAACTAACTTTAACCAACTGTATCTAATCAAAGCTAACTTTTATTTTGGCTGTCTAACTTTTGAACTATAAAAGAGTAAGTATTGCCATCATCAAAAAGGGGGAAATTGTTAGGAATTTCATGTTAGATGTTTTGATGATGACAATTAGGACTTTTTGTTAGACCCCAAAAAAAATGTAAGTTTGTTTTTTCAGCTTTGAAGCGTTAGATTTGGAATAGGCTTTGCTTTATTCTTATTTTAGATTGTTAGGTTAAGCTGTCTTAGACTAAGCGTCTGGTATGTTCTGAGTGATTTTATCAGAAGTATAGTTCGAAGACTCAAGCGCCTGAAGTCTGAATAAAGATGAAGATTCCAAGCGTCACCCTATAGGATAGAAATGATTCAAGGTTGAATAAGTGTCTATCAATGACTGATTTCACCTGAATTTATTTCTAAGTCCAGAAGGAGTTTAATGCAAATACTCTCAAATGCATTAAATGCCAACGGGCATTCGTTGGCATTTAATTTAAATGCATTAAATGCGGATAAGAGCATTAAATGTGATAAGCACATTCAGACGTACGGAGAAGCCACCCTATTGGACTGTCAACTATTCAAAGACTGCAGCACCCACTTTTGTGCAGCAGATTTTCAGGAAAAAGGACAAAAGTTGTTCACTCGCGGAAGTGAGAGACACGAGCCCTTGCATGTGTCAAACAGACACTTTTTCCAAGAATGCCTATAAATAGGACTTCAACAACAAGCCAAATACAGAGAACAATTGTCAAGTCGAATTGCTGTTGCATTGAAGTCTCATTCCTTACAATCTCAGAAAAGCCAAAACTTTCAAGAAAATATTCTCTTTGCTTTTCTTCAAATCCTGAGACAGTCAACCAATATCTCAAACATTCTTTTTGGAGAAACCCACATTACTACTGAGATATTCCTAGTTGTTTGAACTTTATCAAAATCAAACAAACCATTTAGAAAAACCCCTATCCAAGCCTCGCGATCTGTGTGAAGTCGAAGTTGGATACTTTCCATATTTCTGGGTGAAAGAAGCAAAGGGATTGAAGTGATTTGGAGCAGAAATCTGTGTGATCAACGAGCTCAAGTCATCGACATCCATCTCTGCCTAATTTGTAGAAGATTCTGTGTGATTCTTTGAGAATCATTTTAGTGGATTGCCTCCAAGTGTTCAAGGAGAAGAAGGACGTAGTTGGGATTACACCACCCAACGAACCTTACAAATTTTGTTCTTTACTTTACTTTCAGCATTCATATTATCATATCATAATCTGATAAAGTAAAACTTAATCAAACGCTAAGCAACTAAATACACTTTCTGTGACGCTAAAGCTTTCAAAGAGAAGACTCCAAAAATTATTCCGCTGTGCTAACACTGATCAAAGAAGTGAACGCTCAAACCTATTTGGTTGTATTATTCAAGTCTTGAAATCTAAGTTAACTTTCTAAAAACAGTCTTCGTTAAACGCCTCGCCAAAGCGCCTATATTTTAAGTGAACGCTTAAGTCAAGCATTAGACACTTCAAGCGCCTACTTTCCAAGCGTCCAAAATCTTTTTTTAATACGAATCTTTTGAAGTCGAAAAAGACTTCGGGGTCTATTCAACCCCCCTCCCATCTAGACCCTTTCGTATGCCACTTGGGACGAACAGTATTTAAGTTACTGGATAATTTAAATATTAATAATTATTTAATATTAATTAGATGAATAAATAAATTAATTAAAAATGGATTTAATCAAATTATTTATTTCTTCAAGAAATAATTCAAAGAATTAGTTCCTAGTATTAATTAATTAATCAAACAAATGGAAGCAAGACCATGCAATTGGACATGGTTTGACTGAGTCCAATCGGTCATAGGCGTTCTCATGGATGCCCATATGGGCTTGGTTTGCTTAGTTGTTTGGTTAATGAGTTTAACTGTTATATGATATATAAATATCTAACACTTAAGGGATTTTAACCTAAGTGATTCATTATCATCCTACAAGCTTCCAAACACTGAAAAAATTCCATCCTCTCCTCTCTACCCTAGCCATCTACTTCAGAGAGAAGAAGGGAGAGTTTTTCATCTTGCTTTCTGCATGATAATTTAAAGACGGCGTACATTCATCGTTTGGATCTAGATTCAAGAAAGCAAATAAAAATTTGTGATGCCTGGAAAATTCAAGGAGTGGTGTAGATAGTTCCTCAGAGGACTTAGATAATTTTGAAGAGCCGAGTTCTTTTGCCACTTCATTACGGGTAAGTTTTAACATTATTAAGATTTGAATATGCATAACGAGATGACCACCATGGGAATTTTATCTTCCGCTGCATTTTTTTCGAGTTTCTCAATAGTGGTATCATAGCCAATCTCAGATAAGCATATTTAATCTCGTTGTGTGATTTCTAACGTGCGTTATTTTATGTGTTCATGAAGCATGTAATAGTATGTTATTAAATCTGTAATTTTTATGATTTTAGCCTACAATTGATATTTTCTAATTTATATATTTCTAGGTCGTAAAATATCAAGAAACGAGGAAAATCGGAGCTCAGAGGCCTAGGTGCATAGCGCTTTGCGCGCTATGCACAATGTGCACACGGCCACACTGCCGGATAGGGTTGTGTGTTTGACGCACAACACATTAGATCAGGTCTTGGACTCGGTTCTGAATTTCGATCGGATACGAGTCAAAATTTGGTAGTTCGAATTTTGGGTAAATTTGATTATCTAGGTGGGTCAAAAGAATGATGACCCAGATTAATTAAAATTAAGCCCATGAAAGATTTACTAAAATGACATATTAATTAGTTTGGGCCTAATTTTGCTAAATGTGCAAATGAGTTGATGATTTAGATTTAAATTAAAATTAGAGAAATTGATATTAATTAAGTTAATGTTCTAATTAATTGATTTTGGGCCTAAGTGAATTAAAGTTGAGTGGACCAAAATGATGGTGAACCCGAGTTTGATAAAATCCAGCCCAACTAAAATTAATTGGAATAAAATATTTAATGAGAATAATTAGTTATTTTTTGGAGAATAATAACTAATTTTAGATTAATATTATTTTTCCTCTATTCAAAAGACATAAATATTTGAATAGAATAAATTAATTATTTTCTTGGAGAAGTATAAATAATTTTTTAATTAGATAAATTTTTTTTAATGAAATATAGAATTCAGTATTTTATGTATTTAATTTTAGTTAGACTAAAAATATGTTAGTTAAAGGTACATAAACTAAATTTAGAATTTTGTATATCTAAGTCAACTAGTTAGACTAGATTGATTTTAATTGAAGTATAAGATATATAAAATTTGGAATTTTATAAAGGACTATTTAGTTGGACTAAATTTTATGATCATCAAGATAAGTGTTTTAATTATGCAAGCATGTATTATGTGTTGCGATCATGTATTATGTGATGGTGACACCGATCATGGACTTAGGCTTTTTTAAACGATGTATCTTTCTTTTCAATGGGTTGTACATATGGTCTTAAATTTCTTTCGAAACCTCGAAATTTTGGATTTCTGGGGGTTCTGAAGCGAAATCTCACTTTCGATCCAATTTTGCAAAATATCTTTTGAAATTTCGACCGAAACCCAAAATTTTTTGCCGAAACCCGAAATTTTCCAAAACTTAAAAATAACATTAAAACACTTTTGTTAAATATCCATCAAAATTTAGCCCGAAACCCAAAATTTCTTGAAATTTTCACCAAAACATGAAAATTCCCAAAATTTTGAATAATATTTTTTTAATACATTTTGAAAATTTATTATTTAAAAATAATATTTCAAGTTGGAACCATTCACCCCAACCACACACATGATTTTTATTAAACCTGTGGTAAACTTTATTTGAATGAAGTTTTTATGACATTTGATTTATTTTACTTTCAATTCATATTATTTCATTTATTGTAACAGGTTTTGATCATACAATTTAACAAGATTCATTATACATATATTATATATAAAATATTATTAAGATAAAAGATGCATAAATATGATAATTCAAGTTACCAAAATTTGATTGTAAATTTTCAAATATTTTTATGAGTTTCTATAATTTCTTTAAAATCGAAACCGAAATTTCGAATATCCTCAAAATTTTCGTAAATTTACTACCCCGATATCTATACCGAAACCGAAATTTAAGACCTTGGTTGTAAAGGCCGGTTTTGAACCCATTTACTGCTTTTTCAGAAATGATATAGAGGTTGTTTTAAAGCTTTGTAATAGAATAGTTTTGAATACCAGTGGAGATAAGCAACTCCTGAAAATTAGATAGGTTTTCATTTTATTCCATTTATTTTTTGTGATGGCCCGAGCCAGTAATGTCCATGATCGAGTAAGATGAAATTATTTATTTATTTCCTTATATATTGATGGGCATGTTTATTAGATGTATAAATAATGCATGTTCAATATTATAATCACGCTATATAAATTGGTTAATATGCAAAGTGAGATCAATGTTCGGAGACAACACAATTCTCCCAAATAAACAAATATCGAGTTAGTAAAGGGTGTTAGGCATTCTCTCCCTCCACTAACTTTAATTAAAATTAAAATTACAACTAGTGTATAATGCTTCCCAGTTATGGGGGTTATGCATTAGGAATAATCTGAAATTTGATTAAGTACATTAGATGCCTTAGTCGAAGCAGATTTCACCCCAAAAATCGGTTAGGTTGCAAGGTAAAATTTAAATGTTAGATTAAAGTTAGTTAGTAGGAAAGAACTCGGGTAGTACACGAGCTTAGAAATTGTTCGTCGCGTGTGGCTTGGAGAACTATGGGGAAAGGTATTGAATCATTTTTTGGATAAATTGGGGTTAGACACCACTTTAAATAATTAGTGGTTCAGAAATTGATTAGGTTGCAACCCGCTGAATTATTTAAAGAACTCAATATCCACCATGGGGTCTATGCCAATGATGACTCCCGATTTCTACAGAGAGAGTGTTGGATTCAAAAAGTGTAGTGGGTGCCAAGTTAAAATTATAAATTCCTTAATTTTCTTGATTAAATCAATCACGAATTAATCTAATTAAATCTGTTTTATTTCTGTAGTTGTTTTCTTGTTATCTCTCTCAACCATGATAAACCCACTTTCAATACTACTAAAAAAGAACACCCTAACTGGACCCAATTATGTGAGTTGGTCCGTAACTTGAGTTCACTCCTTAACATGGAGTTACTGGGATACGTGTTGGATGTAGATATCCCAGCGGCACCTGCCAGGAAACTTGCCAGTGAGAAAGTGGTCCAAGCCCATGAAAAATGAGTTAAGGACAACATATGGGTAAGACTGTACAAGTAGGGATCTATGACCAATGGACTTCAGAGATTACATGATAAGATGTCTACTGCAAGAGCTATCCTGGCACACCTGGTCGAGCTTTACTGTGAGCACAGTCGAACTTCATGATAGGAGATACCAAAAGAGCTCTTTGGAACCAAGATGACGAAAAAAGAGAAGGTTGGCGATCATGTCCTCACAATGAACGCGAGGATTGAGAGATTGGGAGCTCTCGACTTGACCATGAAGGACACTCTCCAAACCGACATAATCTGTCAGTCTCTTCCTAACTCTTTTTCCCAGTTTGTTATAAACTTCAAATGCAATGAGATAGAGTGCAACTTAGCTGTGTTAATGAGAAAATTGGTTACATCACAATCTCAATTTAAACCAAAGGGAAAAGAAATTGCTTTTATCATCTCTTCCGGGACCAAAAATCCCAAGAACAAGAAGAAGAAGACCAATAAGAAGCAAGGGGCCTAGTAAGATGGTTAGATGCCTTAAGTGCGGTGAGCTGGGCCACTAGAAGAGGAACTGTCATAAACTAGGCAAAAGCGCTTTGAGTAGAACTTTACATTTTTGAAACTAATGGTTTTATGACCATATTTTCTACTTCATTGATTCTGGACTTAGGAGCTAGTGCTCAGTGTGTTGTGTGGATGAGGATCTGGAGCGAAGTAGAAGGTTGTGCCGAGAAGAGGTGTTGATCAAAGTAGACAGCGAGCAAAGTGTTGCAGATACTAGGATTGTATCTATTTCTTTAGTTTTTAAGTCTAGACATTTACTTTTATTGGATGACACATTAGTTTTGCCTAAAAGCTTAAAAACATTGTTTTTATTCCTGTTTTAGTTAAGACTGGTTATACTTTTTGTTTCAGTTCATGGATTGTATTATTTAAATGTCCAAAATTTGTGTATAGTAAATGTTATGACTAAGAAACATGGTAGGCTAGTAGCTAATCCAAGACTTAAATGGCATCTTAGACTAGGCCATGCCCGAGAGCACAAAATACACAAAATGGAGAAAGATGGGATCAGATCCATATCCAACATGTGAATCTTATCTCATGGGAAAAATGGCTAGACCTCCCTCACCGGGACCTTTGAAAGAGCTGCTCAAGTTCTTTAATTAGTGCACACCGATATTTGCTAGCCATTTGGAAAAATTACTCATGGTGGTTTCTACTACTTCATGACATTCACAGATGACCATTCAAAGTATGGTCTAATGTATTTGATGAAGCAAAAGTCTGAATCCTTTGAAAGGTTCAAATACTATAAGGCCTTAGTAGAAAATCAAATTGGGCAACATATAAAAGCCCTATGATCAGATCGTAGAGGAGAATATATGAGTGCTGAGTTTGATGAGTTCCTAAGAGAACACGGCATAATGTTACAACTCACACACCAGCGACTCCTCCATTAAATGGGGCAGCTGAGCGTAGAAACCAAACATTATTAGACATGGTTTGTTCCATGCTTAGCTTCACTGACCCATTTCATTGTGGAGACATGCGCTACTTATTGCTACTTACGTCTTTAACAAATGTCCCTATAAATCTATTCCTAAGACTCTACATGAGATGTGGAATAATTGAAAACTAAGTCTTAATCACATTAGGATATGGAGATTCCCTTCTTATGTCAAGAAGACAAAAGTAAAAAAGATGGAGGCTAGATCCCTAAAGGGATGTTACATTGGATATCCTGAATATTTTATAGGATTCTTCTTTTACCTACACGATGATCAAAGGATCATTGTGGCCCTCCAGGTCCACTTCCTCAAAGATGAATTCATTTTAGAAGGTGTCAAAGGTAGAATGACTGTACTTGAAAAACAAAGTGGAAATTCCACAAAGACATATGTATAAGAACTAAGAGTTGATCCAACAGTAGCACAACCACAACCGCATAGATCTGGTAGAATACCTAATCAACTTGAGAGATATGGGTATCTATTGCAGAGAGAGTTGGGACTCCACACTGTAGTGGAGGCAGGTTAAGAAGATGATCCATTCACCTATGATCAAGCGATGGTGGACGTTGATGCTTCAAGATGGCGAGAAGCAATAGAAACAGAGATGGATTCTATACAATCAAAACAAGTCTGGACTTGGTAGATCGTCTCGAAGGTATCGTAATTGTAGGATGCAAATGGATCTTTAAAAGAAAGATTGGTGTCGATGGTCGGGTTAACACCTATAAGGCCAGGCTCATTGCAAAAAGCTGTAGTCAAAGAGAATGAATTGACTATCAAGAGATCTTTTCACCTGTAGCCATGATTAAATCAATCAAAATTCTGTTAGCCAGTGCGGCGCACTTAGACTATAAGATATGGTGGATGAAAGTTAAAACTACTTTTCTTAATGAATTCCTCGAGGAGGGAATCTATATAGAACGGTCGAAAAGTTTTGTGTCCGAGACTGATATCCATAAATTGTGTAGCTTGATAGATCCAGTTCTGAACTCAAGCAAGCACCTCGAATCTGGAAGGTGTTTCAGCGTCTGGAAGGACTTGAAATGCATCTTTTGCAATATCCACAACAGTTGCCATATCCACATCTACTTCAATGGGAACCTCTGAGGGTGGAGGTGCATCAGCGTCTGGTGCATCTTTAGCTGATACATGTAAGCGTTTGAGAAAAGCAAGCAAAAAATATATTGAATATTTGCAAAGAAAAGACTGAAATGCTTACCCTGAGGAATATCATCGACTGACGTAGTCGCTTGATCTGTTTCTATATTAGGGACAGGTTCCTCAGGCTCCGGGACTTCTTCTTCTAATTCTAAATCGAGAAAAGAAGTTATAGGATCAGCACGAATGGGAATACGTAAATCTTCAAGAGTGTTAAAAATATATTGAATATTTGCTTCACATTGCGCCTGAACACTAGAAAGCCTCTCAGATAGAGTATCGGCTTGAGGATTTGAGCTGATTTTGGGAACAGCGTCAGAGGGAGGAACGCTCACTGACTCTCCAAGCGCTGGATTCGCTGAGATGCTTGTAGACGTGGCTGGAGTAGAGAGAGGAGTATGCCTTCGGGCAAGCGGTACTTCTTCTGCTACTTCTTCCTCTTCTTCGGGAACAGAGAAGATAAACGCTGGAGGAGGAGAGGGTGATTTAGGAGAAGGAGAAGGAGATTTTTGTTTCTTCTTGGACTCCGACTTCTGCTTCTTCTTGGTTGACTTGGCTGGTTCAGCGATTTTGAGAACAATTTTCCTTTTTGTTTCTTAACCACCACTTCCTCTTCAGACGAGGACGATGATGAAGAGGAAGATACTTGGTCTTCATCATCGCTGCGAACAACTCCTTTGTCTTGAAGTCGCTCACGCTTCACCTTGGGAACCGCTGCACCACAATGTTTTTTTGGTTTGAACAGCTCGCTAATCATCTTTTTACCATAAAATTTTAACACTGGGATCCTCTTTCCAGCGGAGTTTGTAAAACCGCAAGCGCTTAAAATTCTACTTAACACAATCCCATAAGGCTTGGGATTAATTGACTTGGCCATCGCTGCCTTAATGCGATTAAAAACATTGACAGACCAATTAATCTTTAATTTGGTCAGAATGGCCACCATCATCTTGTACTGAATATTTGTAACTTTATCGAATGTTTCTTTTCTGCATTCGATCATCTTGGCGCAAATATCCGCGAGAATGACATATTCGCCCTTCATGTCGTTCTTCTTGAAGTTTGGCTCATAAGCAGCTTTGGCTTCATCTTTCTTGATTAACTCTCAGACTTTAGTCGCATCACCGAGAGTAACAGTTCTACTTCACCACCATCATTAGGTAAGTTCAACAGGGAAGATATCAGTGAAGGAGTGAGAACAAAGGTCTCACGAGCAAAAGGGAAGACGCAGGAAAAGGAGTTTCCATCGTCAGAAATTTTAGCATTGTTGAAGAAATACAGAGATTCTTCTTCAAAGTAGTTAAAGACAGTGGTAATCATATCTCTCAAACCAGATTCTTGAACAAGTGGAAGAACTGTTCGTAGAGGGAAGTTCTGGTTATCAAACAGGTAGTCCCACTTAACAAGAAAACCGGCGTTAACCGTGATTGGTTTTTCAGCGCCAGAAGCTTTTCCGGTAGCAGACTTGGATGATTTGGAAGATTTTGAAGCTTTGGGTGGCATTGCTAAAAGTTTGAAGCTTTTGAAGGAATGAAAGAAGTTTTTGCCTTGAAAGAGATGAAAATTTTACAGCAGAGAGAGAGTTTGGAAGTGATAAAGTCTGACTTTAAAAGCCTTGAAGAATATATATAGAGGCGAAAATAACTCCTCAGTTGCTTAGATGACTGCCACGTGTGACATCATTGAATTTTGAAAAGTTGAAAGGTGTGAATCTGAGTTGTTTACGCATAAGTACGGATGTAAAAAGGTGCGGTAAAATAGGTTAACTGTTACAAATTAGAGAGTTTTTGGGATCCGTAGTTACCCATTTAATTGAACGACGTTTGAAAATTTTTGAAATTTTCAGCGTGAAATACACGTGCCTGATAATACACTGACACGTACTCAGACTTATGCAGTCACTGAACCGCCTAGGTTTAGATAGGAATCATAACCGTCAGTTTGACTTGATAGGCACGTGTGGGTAGTTATCAAATCTAATCTTTTGAACTTATCCACACGTTACTTTTAGCGATGAAAACTATGCATGATTTTTAGAGAAATTTACTAAGCGTTAAAGTGGGGATCCTTTTAACTCTGAAGACCTTTTGTGAACAAAATTCAATTTCGTGAAGTTTGAGATAAAATCAATCGCTTGAACTGATAAGAAATAAGCGCTAGTGATCAATGCATAATTTTTTTTTTGAAAAGTCATTTTTGATCACAGTCGCTTCATGTATTGAGACAAGTACAATTTTAAAGTTCCCCCTAAAATTGATGACTTTGTTCAAATTTTTGATAAACGCTTTAGACATAAACATAAAGTGGATTCCCCCTAAATTTTAGGCCTATAAAGATATGATGCTCTTATGATTTAAGCGTTTAAATCAATCACACCTAATTCACTTCTCAAAGAGAGAATGCATTGTTCGTTGAGCGCTTTGGTGAAGATATCCGCCAATTGTTTGTCAGTTCCAATGAAGTGCATGGAGATATCTTTCTTTTGAACATGGTCACGCAAGAAATGGTATCTAATTTCATTGTGTTTGGTTCTAGAATGAAGGACTGGATTTTGGGTCATAGCTAAAGTGCTTTGGTTATCACAATGGATTGGGGTAGGACCTAGGATTATTCCATAGTCTCTAAGTTGTTGCCTCATCCAAAGGATTTGTGCACAATAGCTCCCAGCGGCTACATATTCTACCTCAGCGGTAGAAGTCGCTATGGATTGTTGTTTCTAACTATGCCACGAAACTAGTCTATCACCTAGAAATTGACATGTACCACTAATACTTTTTCTATCTATTTTGCATCCTGCAAAATCTGCGTCTGAATAACAAATTAGTTCAAAAGGAGAGTCACGTGGATACCATAAGCCCACATTTTGTGTGCCTTTTAGGTATTTAAGGATTCTCTTGGTAGCATTTAAGTGTGATTCTCTAGAATCAGATTGAAATCGTACACACATGCATACCGAAAACATAATATCGGGTCTACTGGCGGTAAGATAAAGAAGTGATCCAATGATACCTCTATAGTTAGTGATATCAATTTTCTTCCCACTTTCATCTTTATCTAACTTAAGCGTTTGGCTCATTGGAATTTTTGAAGATGATGCATTTTCCATACCAAATTTCTTAATCATATCTCTTGTATACTTAGCTTGGTTTATAAATATTCCATTAGGGAGTTGTTTAACTTGTAATCCTAAGAAGAAAGTTAATTCACCCATAATGCTCATTTCAAATTGTTCTTGCATCATTTTCGAAAATTTGTCACACAATCGCTTATTATTAGAACCAAATATAATATCATCAACATAAATTTGGACTAAGAGAATATCTTCATTATGAGTAATTTTAAATAACGTTGTGTCAACGCTGCCTTTTGAAAAGCCTTTACCTATAAGGAAGATAGAGAGAGTGGCATACCATGCTCTTGGTGCTTGTTTAAGGCCATAGAGTGCCTTATCCAATTTGTAGACCATACTTTTGCCATGGTTGTTGATGAATCCTAGAGGTTCCTCCACATAGACTTCTTCTTGGAGTTTACCATTCAAGAATGCACTCTTCACGTTCATTTGGTATACTGTGAACTTGTTAAATGCGGAAAACGCTAGAAACATCCTAATCGCTTCAAGACAGGCTACTATGGCATATGTCTCATCAAAATCAATACCCTCTTCTTGACAATAACCCTGAGCGACTAATCTAGCCTTGTTTCTTGTAGCAATGCCATCTTCGTCCATTTTCTTCCTCAAAACCCATCTAGTCCCAATAACTCCTTGGTGAAGTGGTCTTGGTACTAGCGTCCAAACCTTGCTTCTCTCAAATTGGTTAAGCTCTTCTTGCATCACTTCTACCCAACTTGAATCACTGAGCGCTTCATCCACTTTCTTTGGTTCCATTTGAGATTGAAAACTTGCGAACATGGCCTCATTAATTGTAGCTAACCTAGTTCTAACAGGTGCTTCCATATCTCCGATTACTAGCTCTGGTTGGAACGGGTTGAGAGACTCTTGGTGTCAATCTCTTGACTCTCATTTGTCTCTTGCGCAGTCGCTGTATCATTCACAGTTCCAATCTGCTCTTGATGATCATTCTCTTCATGATCATCAGCAATTCTGACATTATCACCATTGTTAACCTGACGAGTATCCTTAGGAATAGGTACACGAATCTCACCATCTTCGTCATCACTATCATCACCAAGATTGATTTGTGACGCTTGTTGGGTGAGATCTTCAATTCCTACATCATCAGGATTAACCTTACTCGGTTCTTGGTTAGCCTCATCAAACACAACATGAATGGATTCTTCAACCTTCGATTTGATCTTATTTAGGATGCTAAAACTCTTTCCATCCTTGGCATAGCCTAGAAAGATTCCCTCATCTGCTTTAGGATCAAAAGTTTTTAGGCTGTGGGATACATTGTTATAATAAAACATTTTAAACCAAATACATGAAAATATGAAATGTTAGGCTTACGTCCCTGCCACAACTCATATGGAGTCTTCTCATGTTGCTTGTTGATCATACACCGGTTCTGAGTGTAGCAAGCAGTATTGATGGCTTCGGCCCAAAACCTTTGAGGCAGCTTGGACTCTGCTAACATCGTCCTAGCGACTTCTTTAAGAGTTCTGTTCCGTCGCTCGATATCTCCATTCTGTTGAGGTGTTCTAGGAGCAGAAAACTCATGAAGTATTCCAAAGTCTATACAAAACTTCTCAACAAGTTGGTTAGTAAATTCAGTTCCTCTGTCACTTCTAATTCTTGTCACCTTTAAATCTTTATAAGTTTGTAATTGACGAATTAGCGATGTGAGCTTGACACTAGTTTCATCTTTGGTTGCTAGGAATTCTACCCACGTATAGCGAGAGAAATCATCAATTATTACTAGCGAGTACTTTTTACTACTAACACTCATGATTTGAATGGGACCAAACAAATCTAGATGCAATAGTTCAAGAACTCTAGAAGTAGATAGGCATGGTTTCTTTTTAAAAGATGATTTAACTTGTTTACCCATTTGGCATGCATCACATAAGCGATTTTTCTGAAAGGCACCCTTAGGTAATCCCTTTACTAGATTTAGCGATATTAATTGAGAGATTGCCTTAAAATAGAGGTGATTCATTTTTCTATGCCATAACCAACCCAATTCATTTTGACTTTTAGCAACAAAGCATGTGGGGTTGTTATCAATTGTAGAATCCCAATCTACTAAATATACATTGTTTATTGTTTTACCTCTTAATTTAGTAGACTTAGTCTTAGCGTCGTTAACATAGCAGAAGTCGCTTGAAAATTTTACTTCAAAGCCTTTATCACAAAATTGACTAATGCTTAACAAATTATGCTTAAGACCCTCAACATAATATACATCACTAATCATGATATTCCCCCTATGCATGATACCTTTGGAGTTATCACCGAATATAACTTGAGGACCGTTGGTAGCTTGATAGTTGACTAGAAGATCTTTGGAACCCGTCATGTGTCTTAACGATCCACTATCAATGTACCAAACTGAAGTATCGGTGTTGGCTCTAGGTACCTGCATTTAAAGGATAATTCTAATCTTCTTAGGTACCCATGTTGCCTTGGGTCCTTCTTTGTTAGTAACTTTGGTTTGAATTAGAATTTTAGGAACCCATATTTGCCTAGTCTTCATTGTAGGAATACTGGCCTTCTTGGGTTTCACATCGTGTTGTGTGTGCTTTTTGGGTGTATAATAATATCCTCGATTATAATGCAGTCATAATCATAATCATCATAGTATCGATAATATGATCTTAACTGTCTTGGATATTGACCTTGGTATTTCCTTGGCACTGGCTTGGGTTGCACTTTTGGTGCTGAACGCTTAATACTTGATTCACAGTGGTTAGGTTTATCCTTAGCCTTTTGAGCGTTTGGATGAACCTTTCTTTGTGAATCATTTGCTTTAGCCTTACCCTTGCCTGAGTCAGCTTTGGCTTTCTCATTTAGCCTTGTACCATTGTTGCTTGTTTCATTCAGCGTTTGACTTTGTGAACCTTTTTCAACAAACAAAACACCTTTTCCTTTGTTGTTCGCCGTAACAATAGATTTATTAGGTTGTTTACCGAATTTATTGTATCCTAAACCGGTCTTTTCACCAAATAATCTAGTTACCTCAGTCACATTATCCAACTTTCTAGAAGATTTTGATAATGATGAGACGAGCTGCTCTGATTTGGCAAGTCTAGTGATTAAATCAGCTTCTCTCTTGACTATTATATCAAGATCGCTTTTTAATTGAATAATCTCACTCTCAAGAGATTGGTTCTTCTCAATGCATTGTTGCTGAACTTTCAACTCTGCTTTGAGCGTTACTTTATCTCTTGTGAGTGATGAGATAATAGCGAGATCGTTTTGATATATTTTGGCGGCCTCTTGACAATCTTTATAATATTCATTAACTTTGTCAAGTAATTCATCATAAGAAACAGGATGAGATAATTCATTAGTTACCTCAAGTAGCGATTTGTCAGACGCCTCATCTTCTCTTGCCATGAGACAGATCAACGCTGAGTCGCTTGTAGGCTCATCATCATTGCTTTTATCTGATGATTCCAAATCCTCTTCAGGTGCGGGGAATGGTTTAGATTCCGCTAGCAAACCTTGTTGGCGAAGGTTGCTCCTGAATTAGTTTCTATCCGCATAGTCTTACCTTGTGGGCTTAGACACATTTGGATAAGGGCAATTTACCTGGTAATGCCCTGGTTTCCTGCAATTATAACACAAATTAGTTTTCATTTTCTATTCAGTGGATAATCGCTTTGATCCGACTGGCGCTGAGAGATTGAGAGTAGGAGTGGTAGGCGCTTGGTAAGGGACTGGCGCTACTGGTTGAGGTGCAGAGTACACTGGCACTTGATACTGAGGCGCTGGAGCAGGGGGAAGGGTTTGAGATGAAGTTTGTCCAATAGGATTTCTCTTTTCATATCTTAGAAATTTCTTGAATTTCTTGACCAATAAGGCCATTTCCTTTTCTTCATTTGATTCCATTGATTTCACTTCGCTAACCGCTTTACCCTTACCTTTTGGAGTAGTGATTAAAGCTCCTGATTTAGTCGCTGAAGTCGATGTGTCGCTGACTTCACCCAGTTCGAATTCCAATGCCTTTAACTCTGAAAACACATTTTCTGGAGTAAGAGTCTCCAAGGTCTGTGATTCTGTCATAGCAACAGTCTTAATCAAGTATTTACTTGGAAGACTTCTGAAAATTTTATTAATCATTTCCTTGTTGGTCAATTCTTTATCTAGTGACACTAACTCGGTAATGAGCAAAGTAAATCTTGCGTCCAATTGTTCTAGCGTCTCATTGGGCAGCATCTTGAAATGCTCGAATCTTTGCATGACTATGGAGAGCTTATTCTCCTTCATTTGTGGCGATTCTTCACACACTATAGCCAACTTATCCCATATTTCTTTGGAAGTCTTACATTGCTTGATCTTGTTGAACAATGCATCATTGTCTCCTAACGTTGAGTAAAGTGCACTTCGTCCAACATTATCCAGATTAGCTCTTTTTCTATCATCTGGCGTCCAATCTAACTTATTTTTCTCGACATATCCATCTGGAGTGGCTTCATCAGCTCCGGGTGCTCGAGTTATTACTTTCATGATCTTAATGGGTCCATCTGAAATTACATCACACATTTCATTATCGCAAGAGCATAAATAAGCGAATGCTCTAAGTTTCTAAGAATCATAGTTTGATTCTACCGACTTAGGCAATTTGTTAAAAGCCATAATGAGATGTTTTAAAGAGAAATTTTAAAGCGATTAAGTTTCAAAAGGATGGATCTGAACAAGCAGTTACGCTAGAAAATGCTTAGGTTTCTAATTCAACCGCTCTGATACCACTTGGTGGTCCCAAGTGGCATACGAAAGGGTCTAGAAGGGGGGGGGGGGTTGAATAGACCCTGAAGTCTTTTTCGACTTCAAAAATTTCGTATCACTTTTAAAGATTTGAACGCTTAGAAGCTGAGCGCTTGGGTCAGACGCTTCAGTAAAGATAACTTAGACTTAGTGATTTTAGCAATTTACCAAAGTAGGGTAATGCTTAGATCGCTTAATTAGGGTTAGCACAACGGAAATGATTTTTAGCGTTCGATTGGTTAATTAATCGCTTTGCAATTAGCTTGTCTTTTTCAAAGAATATAATATAATGTAAATCAAGACAATAAATAAAGTAAAGAACACAAGAAATTTGTAAGGTTCACTGGGTGTTGTAATCCCAGCTACGTCCTTCTTCTCCTTTTTCACTTGGAGGGACTCACTAGGATGATTTTCGAAGAATCACACAGAATCTTCTACAAGATAGTAAAGGATGAATAAGATCTCGGGCTCCTTGATCACAAATATTTCAACACCAATGAAGATCGTCTTCTACAAGCTTCTCTCACTCAGAAATACTGCCTGTAATGGGTTTTCAACTTCTTTCTCACTCAGATGAAAGGTTCAAGGTTTGTCACAAGGTTTTGTTTCTTTTTGGAAAGATCAAACAACTTGGAATATCTCAGTAGGAATTTAGGTTTCTTCTTTGGAAGAGGTTTGAGATATTTGTGACCGTCTTGAATGCAAATAAAAATCTTGAAGGATTTTTAGCTATGGAGTTTCTAATCTTTTTTTTCTTGTGCAGGTACGTAAGTTTCTCTTGTAATATTATGTACCATTTTTTAAGGTTTGCTGAAGGTAAGGTATTTATAGGCAATTCTTGGGATCTGTCCGTAGGACACATGTGAGAGCGTGCCTTTCACACAGCGCATGATTTTACCTAAAACCTGACATTCTTGAAAATCTGCTGGCACCGATTGGATAGAAGCAGCTATAAACTCTGAAGTTGTGACAGTCTAGTCAAAAGGTGGCTTGTCCACAAGTCTCAGTGGCTTATCAAATTTAATGCTCTTATCAGGCATTTAATGCATTTGAATTTATTTCCCGTTGGAAATAAATGTCCGTTGAATGATTGCATTTAAGTCCTTCACAACTTCAGGATTTAATTCAGGTGAATCTGACATCGGATCGCTAGAGTGATTTGAGCGCTTGATTCATAAATCCTGAAATAGTCCTTTAGCGTTTGACAGGCGCTAAGAACAAATCTTCATCTTCAGTTGACTTCAGACGCTGATCTTCAACTTCTTCTCTAATAGACTCACCTAGAATTCTATTAGCGATTCGGTATCTAATATTTAGTTTAAAATCTATAAAGATAAAAATTACAAGCCTAAAGAAAATTACATACTTTCAAACGCTTATACAAAGATCTATCAAAGCAGAAACTTACATTGTATTTGGGGTCTAACAAAAAAATCCTATTTTGTCATCATCAAAACATCTAACATGAAATTTCCTTACAGCCGTAAAGAGATTTTGGATCGAAAACTCTAACAAGGAGTTCCTGCCTATGAGACATGGGGTACATCTTGTTGTGAATCCTAGTTCATGCACAGCGGAAAATAAAACATATCCAGATTCACAATCAGAACACTTTTGGGTTTTAATAATTTAAAAAAACTGACGAAATAGATGAAATCTAATTTCATCTAATTACTACCTTTTGTGAAGAATCGAATTCTTGATCTACCGGGTAACAACAATTCCAAACTCCCACCTCTAGATATCATCCAGGAAGAAGATTGAAGAAAGAAATCCACCACCTTAGGCTTGAGGGAGGCCGACGACTATTAAGGGAAGGAGAGAGATTTTTCTTTTTGTTTTTATTTTCTTCTTTCTTTGATGTCAAGTCACTTATGAGAGTCTTAAATTTTTGAACTAGGTAATGAGGTATATATAAGGAGTGATGGGCTTTGAATTAATTAATTCCTTGAGCCCATCAAACTCCTCTAATACACGCCTATCCCCATCCATGTCGACTAAGTTGACTTTCAACTTAGTACAATTATTAATTAAGTCCAATATATTTTAATCTAATTAAAATTTAATATTTATTAATAATCTTCTAAATTAAATAATTGAATAATTAATTTAAGATAGGATGACTATAATAAATACATCTAATTATTTATTATTAGTTCATTTGTATTAATCAAATATATTAATTTGTCCATCAAATGACAAATTACCTAATTTATGTAATTGACAACGAAAGAATTTTTTCGCTCATTTTCTTTAAAGCGCGACTCTCTAGGTTCGTCTCAATCGGCATTGGAAGGAAATCAAGCATGTGAGTGTCACCTACCCAATCTCGTGGACTCACATCGAAACCCAATTGAGCGAGAGTCATGGTTTATGTCAAGCTCATAGGACTTGATATTGTGCTCAATATATCATAGTAAGATGAAATTACTAAACTACCCTTGTGTACCATACACAAGGTAGTTTTCCTGCTTTGGCCAAAGACTTATAATTTTATTTACCCACGATCGCACATGACGTTAACTCGTTTCTTACTTTAGACAATGAATTCCAAATTGGCAATCACCGAACAATCCCTACTTGTCCATCTAAACCGCATTTCGAGGTTGATCACACTAATGGGTGAATTGGATCTAACTACTCTAAGAACTCATTCAGTGTCACAAGTATAATCTTCATGAATCCTCAAGTCTAAGGCTCACACACACTACTGTGATCAGTAATTCAATCATTAAAATGTTAGGTTAATGTCCTCAAATTCCACTAGAGGATTAGAGAATGTAAGGGCATTATTAAATCGTAATTGTTTCTTATTCTATCAATAAAAAGGCAACTAGTTGTTTACTATTATATTGACATTTATATATTGTCATCTTCTATAAGTCCATGAATACAAAAGTTAACTCTCTAAGGCGCTAGAGGAGCTTGATACTTGTGTACTAAAATAGTATGCAAGTCAATGATTCTCAATTGGGTGTTGGAAATCATGAAGGCTTGTATGATGTGAGTTTTGACAAGAAAGGTGTCTGTCAATCACTAGGAAACAGTGAAGAACTCATATCATGGGTTCACTGATGGAGATAGTGGCACTCAGACATGACTCGCATCGATTCTGTCACACGGTTTTCACTCTTTGACATTTAATGATATAATTGATTAAATTGTAATAGGTGTGTCTGAACATTAGACTTGAAGAATAGAGTTGAAGATATACTTGTGACATTGGGTTTGTCATTAGAATAGTTAGACCTAGTTCACCCTTTGTTGGGGTCAACTCGAATTGCAATCTAATGGGCAAGTAGTCGTCTTAACTGATATCCAAGATGGGATTCGTTCCGTCGAAGGTAAATGAGGAATTATCCTATGCATTTATAAGTAAGTTAGATCTTAAACTCTTTGACCAAAACATTCAATGATCTAGACTTATTATAAACATAGCATACAGTTAAGTTAGTGAATTTGACCTAAAACCATCACTCTCCCTTGACCGGGATAAGGAAACGAAGAGTTTGTGTTCACACAGTTTTTACAATAGGTAAGGTAAAATGATCCAATAATTTCATCTTATTTGGTTTACAATGTGGACCACTTGACTAGCTAAGTGGGACCCACATTCAATGGAATAATCCCATTGCTATATATAAATGAACCCAAAGACTCACTCTTAAAAACGAAAAATCGATAGAAAATATGGACTATTTCTTGTGGTGATATTTTAAGTATTGAATACTTAAAATTTATTAAATGGAATTAATTATTTGAAGAAATAAGTTAATTCATTTACAATTTAATTTATGTATTATTTTTTGAAGAAATAAAATTAATTAAATATCCTATCTATTATTTAATTAGATTAATTAATTGGATTGAAATAATTAATTAAATAAAGGATTGGACCAAGCTCAAATTGGTGCACCAAGAGGCACACCAAGACCGATTAGGGGCGGCCACTAGGCATCCTACATGGGCTAATTTGAGCCCAAGGTAATAACTTAAGTGATATAAATATATCACATTAATTAATACCTAGGTCCTAAGTCTTAATTAACACTTGAGCCGCAAGAAAAAACTTCCTCCTCTCCATCTCTCCCTAGCCGTCCGTCATAGTGCCAAGAAGAAGGAGAATTTTTCAATCATGTTTTTCCGGCGAGACAATTTAGAGGCAGCACTTTTGGACTACTAGGATTATCAAGAAATCTGCCAGATTATTTTTCGAAGAAGTTGAAGAAGTCAAAAGCTTGATTTTCGTCAACCACTTCGCTTTAACAAGTAAAGTGTCGATTTCCTTATCGTACATACGTCTGATAAAACCCCATGATTGATCCTGTCATGGGAAAATCCAAATAAATTTTAAAATACCGTTTCTGCGGCGTTTGGTTAATTTTCCCAACATAACAGTCACAGAGTAATTACCTATGTGATTGAATTACGGAGAATCATGTATGAATATATCAATTCTATTGATATATCTATGGCACAATCTCCCAACATTCCAAAGTGACCGACTGACACTCCTTGTCAAAGCTTGCATCATACAAGTCTAGTCATAACGCCCAATTAAGACTCTTGCGAATTATAGTTTAAATAATCAAGGAACCGACACTTCTAGTGTCGATCTCCTCGAACCATGAGGAGTAAAAGCTTCCTTATGATTACTCGGGACATATTTGTTCAATACCTTATTAATTCCATTAAGATTGATATGAACAAGAACAAATGCCTTTTATTAATTTCAAGAAACTTTGTACAACATAAAACTAAATGCCATAATAATTTAATTCCTCTATTGCATGCAGGGTATAATCCAAACACATCTCTCCAAATCTATGCATCCTCAAAGTGATAAAGATAGAAAAAAGAGGAGCACAGTACCCTTTGCGTCTGCAAAGGATATCCTGATGTGTGCAATATTATGTACAAGACCCGATATTGCCTACGCAGTTAGCATGGTGAGTCGATTTCAGGCAAACCCGGGTAAGAATATTGGTTAGCTATGAAAAATATCCTAAAGTACCTTAAGAGAACTATAGATATAATTCTCATCTGTGGAGTTGGAGATGTGAAGGTGGATGATTATACTGATTTGGACTTTTAGTCTAATGTAGATGACCGAAAATCCACCTCAGGGTTTGTATTTCTTCTTAATGGTGGAGCATTGTCTAGGAAAAGTTCAAAGTAGAGCACAACCACTGATTCTAGCACTAAAACAGAATATGTGGCAGACTCATAGGCGGCCAAGGAAGCTGTTTAGCGAGGGAAGTTTCTTGGAAAACATCAAGTGTTTCCTAGTGATGAGCTTCCAATGCCACTTGATTGTGACAACAATGGAACAATAGTGCAAGCCAAGAAATCAAGGTCCCACAACAAGTCAAGACACATTGAGAGAAGATTTCACATCATTAGAGAGATCATTGGTGGGGGAGAGATAGCAGTGCAGAAAATAGCCTCAACTGACAATGTAGCTGACCAGTTCACCATACCACTACACCAAGCGGTTTTGGACTAACACCTAGAAAGGATGGGTACTAGATACCACAGAAAGTGGTATTGAGTGCAAGTGGGAGTTTCTTAGGATTATGCCCTCAGATGCTATAGAGGATAGATTGTATAGGGCATTTAATTTGTAATTGACTTATTTTATTTATAATAAAAACTTTTATATTTGTTTTTACACAAATCTTACTAGCATCTATAAGTAGTGTAAAATATTTGTCCATGTATTCAGTGCAATCTCTCTACTTTCTATGAGATAGGAAGATAGACACTAGAGAGATTGATCTTGATTACTTACACTTGTCCGCGAGTAGTATGAAGTCTTTAATGGGCAAATAATGACTTAGAACATTTGTACAATCTGAGCTTTGAGATGGGAGAGCTAGTCTAACACTATGTGATAGTGGGAGCTTACGATTGTAGACACAACAATGGACTTGATATGTTTGAACATGACTCGCATCCTTTAACCTGAAGTATCAGACTAAAGATGCACTCGTGACATCAAGTCTATCACTAGAGTAGTTAGATCCAATTCACACATTGGTGGGGTCGACTTCAAAATGCCATTTAATGGGCAAGTGATAGTCTTAACTCATTACTAAAATGGGATTTCTTCTCTGAAAAGTGATTGGGAAGTGTCCTATGTGATTATAGATAATACAGATCAAAGTCTTTGGCCAAAGCAATGGAGTTGCTTGTGCTGGGCACGAAAGCAAACTCAATATTCTTGTATTATTATAATTTATACATATGGTCAGTTTGATGAGTTTGACATAATTGTGACTCACACTTAATTGGAACACGAGAATAAAAGGTTTATACATATACGATATTTACGATCGGAAGGTTTAGAATGATCCACTCATTGGATCTAGTTTGGGATACGAAGTGGGCCACATGACTAACTAGGTGTAACCTACTTCCTTTGGATTCCTCTCATTGCCAAACTAGACGAACCTAAAGAGTCGCGCTTAATATATGAGAGAAAAACAAATTGGTATATTTTGGGAAAGCTTTAGAGTATTCAATTTATTGGATAAATTAAATATTCATAATTAATTAATATTCATTAGGTGAATAAATTAATTAATTAAAAATGGATTTAGTCAAATTATTTATTTATTAGAGAAATAATTTAATGAATGAATTTCTAGTATTAACTAAATTAATTATTAGTTACATCGTTGTTTTTCGGCCTGATGTTGTATGCGTGCCAGACCATTGGCAAGAAGGGATCTTAATCAACCAGTCAAAATCTTCAGTTCTTAGATTTTGTTCATTGCAAAGTGGAATACTGCTACATTGTATGACCTAGAAGCCATCCAGAAATACTTGTTCAAAGCAGCTCCACAATATTGGGCTCTAAAGTTTGCATAAATATGCCTAGCACACCTTCTGTTCTGTGCATGAGGCACCAACTGGTTAATGTCTTCCACCAATCCCTATGAGATACACACACACAAAAAGAAGTCAAATAACTCCATAACCTAAACCATGCATAACAAATGACCCCTCTATGTAGTGATGCATTACATTTAAATCCTGGTTAAATCCATACCTCGCATATGGATAAATTACAAAGGGTGAATGTTATATTTACCTTCTGTCTGTCAGCCATGAATGTCCAAGGTCTGTCATAACTAAAGACTCCAAGCATGATTGACAAATGTCAAAAAAGAACTTTCAACTCTCCAAACTTTCAACCTCCACAACATCAAATGCTAAAGGGTACAACCCATTGTTACCATACAACCCTATTGTATCAAGCAAGCAACCCCCATAGGGACATTTCAAATGACACCCATCAAAACCTAAAAGAGGGATACACCCTTGTAAGAAACCATCTCTCAATGCTGAAAATCCCAAATAAAATCTGTGAAACCATTGTTCATGAGGTATGCTAGAAGATGATGCCTTAGGATCAACAGTTCCTTCTTCATCTTACTGCAATGCGGCTATAGTGCCTTCATTAGTGAACAACGCCTTTTTTGCATAGTAAGGAAACTTGGAAAAGTACTCAACAAAGTCACCTTCAATTTCTTCTAGGGCCTTCTTCCTAGCCCTATAAATCTGCATATATGGAGGCTTAATCCCATACCTCTCTACTTCATTTTGAATCCCATTATTTTTCACTCCAGGATTGTTTAGGAAAAAGGCTTCAGTTTGCTGGCCATCCAATCTAAAGTGGCTTTTTCGGTAACATTGAAGGTGTTGTTTTCCTGACGACCCATATGTTGGCTTGAACACTAGATCATAAACACTATGTTAAGCTTATCATTTATATCATATCAAATATGTCTTGGAATGCTTCTTTATTGACAATTACTTATGTTAGTATAGATAAAGATCCCATAGATTATATATGGTTAGGGGAGCGATCGGGATTCCTATGGAAAGCTTTCCAAGACCGTAGTCCTAAAACATATTTCTAGCCATAGAGGCTGTGAGATGTGGGATATCACTGGCCTAATGAAAACATTTTCATGTGTGTAACTCTTGTTAGAGGTTAAGGTGTTTCATTGTTAATTGCCGGCGAGTCAATATATACGTGAAGATCCATACTTTGGAGAAGTATGGGATTGAACGGCCCCATAAGGATTCCTCGTTGGTGCTATAGAACTTGGACTCCTTGGGTTTCGTAGTGTGAGATTAGTCCTTAGACCTAAGATGTCATTGGGAAGGTACTATCCACTATGCTTTGATATGTACGTGCACTCCAGGAAAGTCATATGGCGTGTATGTTGGGTATAGTCTGATAATAAAGTGGAATAAGTGGTAGTCGTCAAGGGATCCATCCAGGGCTGACATCATGGCCTTTCCTATGCTGTTGTGTGAAGCTGAATGATTGATAAAAGTCTCTAGCCAGAGGATAGTTTTATAAGAGGGATAGGTGATCCCTGCTTAGAAGATCAGATCATTAGTGGAACTAACATAGTCATAGCTTCCGAGGCTACTAGGGTTTCGACCATCGCCAAACCCTAAGCTGTAGATGGGAAAAAGAGATTCTTGAAATTCTGCTGGTTCTTTTGAACTCTGAAATCTAACAGTCTAGTCAAAAGGTGGCTTGTCCATAAGTCATAATAGCCTATCACATTTATTGCACTTATCAAGCATTTAATGCATTTGAATTTATTTCCCATTGGAAATAAATGTCCGTTGATGATTTCATTTAAGTCCTCCATGACTTGAGAATTTATTTCAGGTGAATCTGATCCTTGATCGCTTGAGTTATTTGAGTGCTTGATTCAACAACCCTGAAATAGTCCTTTAGCATTTGACAGACGCTAAGAACAAATATTCATCTTCACTTGACTTTAGACACTGATCTTCATTTTTATCTCTAATAGACTCATCTAGAATTCGATTAGCGATTTGGTATCTAATTCTTAGTCTAAAATCTACAAAGATAAAAATTACAAGCCTAACATAATAACAAACTTTTAAACGCTTATACAATAGTTCTATGAAAACATACACTTGCATTATTTTTGGTGTCTAACATGAAAACCTATCTTGTCATCATCAAAACATCTAACATGAGATTTCCTAACAATTTCCCCTTTTTTGATGACGTCAAGACCTTAACTCTTATAACTCTTTTATAAATTAAGAGTTTAAAGAAAATCCCTAAATAACCAAAGGTTAGTGTTTAGAAAGTTAGATAAGTTAGCCAATGTTAGATTAGCCTCAACAAGGTGTTTCAGCGTTCAATCATTCACTCATCATATATGGAATTTAAAAAATAAAACATACAGTGATTGTACTGAAAATAACGAGCAACATCACACACAAAGAAATAAAATATAAAATAATAGAATCATTTTCTTTATCGCTTCTTCGAAGCCACTTCTTGATAGATTTCATTCGGTAGATCTAGAAGGACTAGATCGATGTCAATCATTGTTGTGTGATAGACTTCATCATAGTCATTGCTTCGATTCTTAGTGCTACGATTCGAATCAAGTAACCTTTCCACCTAATCCCTTGTAGGGATCCCTAGCGTTATGATAAGATCATGGTAAATGTCTCGCATTCGGTCGTTGGAATGTTTCCAATTGAGAGGTCTTCTCAGTGGTGGCGCGTATGGATTAAAACCCATACCTTCTAAAAATTCTACATCATGTCCGAAATCCTGTGTCTGCCTTCGTAGTATCTTGGCTTTTGCTTCTTAGTGAGCATCTTTTTTATGCTTACCATCTCTTCAAACATGGAGCGCCAATGCTTATTGTCAGTCTTAGAATCCGTCAAGGCTTTTTCTTTCTCATCCTCCCCCTTCTTGGCATCATCAAGGGAGGTCTTGAGATCAACGATATCTCTGCTCAATTGCCCAACTTCTTCGACAAGTAGATCAACTTGTTCAGCGATACTTTGAGCAACTGAGTTGGAAGTATTATGTCACTCAGTATCTGCAGAAGCGTTGCGGGCTAAGTGGTGATTGAACTCTTTAAACAACCCAGAAGTCAATGGAGTAATTGCATCAGAAACTTCGTAGAAGCACTGAGATGATTGATGTCTCATGTCAGTCACTTGCTGTCTTTCTACTGTTCGGATTATCTCTTCAGAGGATTCAGCTAAGCGAGAGCAGGAGCCCTAAATATTAATTAGTGAGTCCTTGACCGCTTTCTTGAAGTCTTTGGCTTTAAAATCACTCTCAGAGTCTTATGAATCGCTGGAAGATGACAGTGCTTGAGAAGGCGTCGCTGCAAGAGCCTTGCCTTTAGCTTGATCTTGGATAAGAGGTTCTTCCTCAGCAACTTCTTTCAGCTCATCTTGTACCTCTTCAATCGCGTGCTCAAGATATTGAGTTGCAGCATCAATTTCTGCAACTTGAGCAACAATTGGAACCTCGATTGCTGGAGCGCTAGAGGCAAATATAGATTGCAAGTCAGCTTCATGAATGGGAGCGACTTCCACAGTAGGAGTTTGTTCCAATTTCATTTCAATGATCTCCACTTGAGGAGATTATTTCTTAACAACAATGACCCAGAGTGGGCCAATTGCTTCCATGATATGTCGTGGACTTACGATGTTCGTCTGCAAGATAAAGAATATAGCGTCTGCGCGTTCTTCAGTACTTAGTGCAAAATGCACATCCTCTGGTAGATCGACACCTTCAATATAAGAATTATAGAAGTCCAAAACAAATGACATGAGTGCTTGAGCAGCTTCTTGATCCACTAGCCAGATTAGCGAAATGAACTTGGCCACTTGAATATTCTGCTCGCAAAATAAGACGGGATGTAAGTTGTACCCATGGAAGTCACTAAAACCGAAGTGTTGGTTAAAAGTGATATCCAACGATTGTGAGTTCTCGAAAATCGCTCGTCTTTCATGGTGAAATATTTCAAAATCGTTAGTGATAAGAATTTGGGTATCGCTTCGTACGGAACGCTCATCCTGCTTGCTTGTGGAAGTGTCTTTGTTCAAGTCAACTTGGAGTCGCTGAGTAAGATTCAACTCATAGCCTCCTTGACTTATTTGTCTAAGTTGATCATGGAAGTAGCTTTCCATACCTCCGGGAACATAAGGTAGGGCATCTATTGGACCCACAAGCGATTCTCTCCTCTGCAACAGAAATAAAGCATATGCTCTATGCTTGTAATACCGAAATTGAATAAAAATGGATACCAGATTGAATGAAAGAGCAAAATGAAATATTCTACCCATCTGGATGTATCCATGATCCAGCTTTTTTCGAGAGTGTCAGCGAGTTCTCTATCAAGCCTTGTAGCGAGTAGTTGATTGAAACACTGCTTCTCTTCTGCAAAACTGTCTGCCCATACTCTGGCAAGGAACTCTCGAGCCACATCTTCAGTCCAAAAATTGATAGGGTTGGGGTGTTCTTAAAGCATTGCACCCTTTCCCTTCCATAAACGTAGCGACTTCTTGGAATATTTATTGGCTTCAGAATGGACAACTTTGGGAAGTGCTGAATAGCCCATTTGTTCAGTTATTCCTCATCAGGATTCTTTTGCCAATCGCCCATATGAGGATTCCTTATCTAGACATGAGTTTGTAGGAAAGGATAGTTGCGTTCCATGCTCTTGCCGACTTCTTGAAACTCTGCCAGATCTTTTTGTGGAGTTTCCAAATACTCCAAGCGTACAATAATGTCTTTCATAATAGTTCCTCAGCTGTTGGCAAGCTCCTCAAATATAATCTATTTCTGAGCGTCTGGGAGCCTTGGATTATGGCGTGTAGTTTGAAAGTTAAGCTCCACATCAAATGTTAGGAATTTCATGTTAGATGTTTTGATGATGACAAGATAGGATTTCATGTGAGACCCCAAAAGAATGTAATTTTATGCTTTCGTAGAAATATTGTTTAAGCGTTTGAAGGTTTACTTATTTTGTTAGGCTTGTCATTTTTATCTTAATAGATTTTCGACTAAGCATGTGATACCAAATCACTAATAGAGTTCTATGTGAGTTTATTAAGTGATGAAGTTGAAGATCAGCGTCTGAAGTCAAAAGAAGATGAAGATTTGTTCCAAGTGTCCGTCAAACGCTTGAGAACATGTTTCAAGCGTCACTATTCAAGCATTACTATTCAAGCGTCACTATTCAAGCGCTACAATCCAAGCGCTCACTATTCCAGCGACTCAAGCGTCCAAATTCCAGATTCTCCTGAAGATAAAACCCAAGTTATAAAAGACTATGCAATCATCAACGGATATTTATTTCCAACAAAAATAAAAACAAGATGCATTAAAAGTTGGATAAGTGCTATTAAAATATAAACACTATAACTTATAGGCAAGCCACCTTTTTCGACCAAGACTATCAGATTTATGAAACCAAGAACATGCCTGACTATTTAATATAGCCAAATGTCAGGAATGTTAGAGACAAGGAATGTTTAGGGAAACGCGCTCCTAATTGTGTCCAACGGACAAATTCCAAGAAACCCATAAATAGTACCCTTTCAGCAAAAACCAAAAGTGGTGAATGGTGGGAAGTGACCGAGATTACACACTCATATACACTAGAAAAGGTTCAAACTTTGCTGAATTTATTTGAGAGAAAAAGCTTATAAACTCCATAGCCCAAATCCTTCAAGCTTCTCAAATACGTTCCAAAGACAGTCACCAATATCTCAAACCTCTTTTTAAAAGAACCCTACACTATTACTGAGATATCCCAAGTTGTTTGAACTTCCTAAAAACAAACAAACCCATTACAAAAGCTCTCAACATCTTTCATCTGAGTGAGAAAGTTTGTTGATCTACAAGCAGTATTTTTGTGTAAAAAAAGCTTGTGGTAGAAGATCTTTATTGGATCTGAAATCTGTGTGGCCAAGGAGTTCCGAGATCGGTTGTAACTTGCATTATTTCTGCGTGAAAGAAGCAAGGGGATAGAAGATCTTTATTGGAGCTGAAATTTGTGTGACCAAGGAGTTCGGAGATCTATATCCAATCTCTCACTACTTTGTAGAAGTCTCTGTGTGACTCTTTGATAATCGACTTAGCGAATATCCTCCCAGACAAAAGGAGAAGAAGGACGTAGCTGGGATTACATCACCCAGTGAACCTTATAATATCTTGTGTCACTTACTGATTTACTACTTTATTTTATTCTTTCATATTACATCTTTGAGAAGGCTTTAAAACAGTTAAGCGACTATTTGCAAAAAAAAAAAAAGAATGCTAAGCTTTAAAACCAGTCTTAAGCGCTTGACCAAGCGCTAAGCTCTTTAAGTGTTCAAAACGATTTAAAGATCAACAACTAGAGAAAAACTTTGTGACGCTAAACACTTTCAAAGAGAGAAGACTTATAAAATCATTCTGCTGTGCTAACCCTGATTAAACAACTAAACTCTTAAACCTATCTATTTATAGCACTCAAATCTTGAGTCTAAGTTAACTTTGTCAAAACAGTCTTCAAGTAATCGCTCAGACAAGCGTCTACATTTCAAGCGTCCAAAACAATTTTAATACGAAAGTTTTTTTTTTAAAATTGAAAAAGACTTCAGGGTCTATTCACCCTCCCTCCCCCAATTCTAGACTCTTTCGTATGCCACTTGAGAGCAACAATTGGTATCAGAGCGGTTGAAGTTGAAATTTTTAAATTTCCAAGCATAGCTGCTTGTTCAGATCCCTTTAAAATTTAGTTGCTTAAATTTTTTTTTCTTTTCTCCATGGCATTCGCTAGAGTTCCTAAGTTGACCGAGTCAAATTATGACTCATTGAAGGTCAAAACGTATACTTATTTGTGTTCGTGTGATGATAAAATGTGTGATATCATTTCAGATGGTCCAATTCAAATTCTCAAAGTCATCACCAGAGCGCCTGGAGCTACAGAAGCAACACCTGACGATTATGTAGAGAAACCTAAACATGAATGGTCCCCAGATGAGCGTCGAAGAGCTGACTTGGACAATGTTGGGATGAACGCTCTATATACAGCCATAGGTGACAATGACAACTTATTCAACAAGGTCAAGTCATGTAATACGACTAAGGAAATATGGGATAAGTTGGCTATAATATGTGGTGGCTCATCACAAATCAAGGAAAACAAGCTTTCTGTTGCCAAGGAAAGATTTAATGATTTTAAGATGCAGCCCAATGAGACGCTAGAACAATTAGACTCAAGATTCACTTCACTCATTACAGAGTTAGCGTCACTAGGCATGGAGTTGACCAACAAGGAAATGGTCAACAAAATTTTCAGAAGTCTTCCTAGTAGATTTTTTATGAAGATAACTGCTATGAGAGAATCACAGATGTTGGAGATTCTAACTCTAGAGCATGTGTTTTCGGAGCTAAGGATTTTTGAATTCGAATTGGGTGAACTCAACGACACCTCGACTGATTCTGGAGCATTAATCGCTACTATCAAAAGCAAGGGAAAATCAGTCAGTGAGGCGGAAGCGACAAAATCGAGTGAGGAAAAAAATGGATTTATTGGTCAAGAAATTTCTAAGATATGAAAAGAGAAAATCATGTTCTTCATTCCAAGACACGGCATGAATGATTTAAACGCTTAATCATTATGCATCATATTTTCATTAGACATATAATGTAGGGGGAATTTACTTTATTATATTGTCTAAAAAGTGTTTTCAAAATTGTTACAAGTTATCAAATTTAGGGGGAACCTTAAAATTGTACTTGTACATATCTATAAGCGTCAATGATCAAAAACTGTTTTCATATGCATCGGTCATCAACGCTTATTGTCATTTGTGCATGATATGTTGGACGCTCAAACATAAAAAAAATATTTGTACAAGCGTCAACATAAATCTTACAACAAGTGATACCAATACTACAAGTGGTATATGTTCAGCGTTGAACCTATTCCCTTCAACACTTAATATAAACTTTTATAAAATTCATGCATATTTTATAAAATAATAATAAAAAATTAAATAATAATAACTAGAGAACTAGAGGTAGACATAGTTGGTTGTTGATTTACCAACAAGTGTTATCGACAAGTGATATCTACAAGTGGTATCAATGGTGGTGGAAATCGCTAGAAAATTTTTCACTGTCCGTCCAGACGTGGATGTGACTGTGGAAATCGCTAGAGGATATATTTTCTTTCACTGTCTGTCCAGACGTGGATGCGACTGTGGATGCTGAGCAGTCGATAGAAGTGGCCGAGTTTTTCCCCACACCAACCGGTCCTCCTCTTGTGAGTTCGCTTGAATTGTTATCTTCCCTTGATGATGCCAAGAAGGGGGAAGAAGAGAAATGAAAGAATTTAAGAGGGAAGAAGAGAAAGAAAAGACTAACTAAGAAAAGAAGAAGAGAAAGAAAAGCCAGGTATTCATCGGTTCAATATAAATCATATATGCTTTCAATTCCATATAAAGGAATGAATCATTTATCGCTGAAACATCTTGCTGAAGGTAATCTACTATTAGCTAACTTATCTAACTTTCTAACGCTAACTTATATTATTTTTGGGCTTTTCTTTGAACCCTTAAACTATAAAAGAGTTATAAGAGCTAAGGTCTTGACATCATCAAAAAAGGGGAAATTGTTAGAAATTTCATGTTAGATGTTTTGATGATGACAAGATAGGATTTCATGTTAGACCTCAAAAGAATGTAAGTTTATGCTTGCGTAGAAATATTGTATAAGCGTTTGAAAGTTTACTTATTTTGTTAGGCTTGTCATTTTTATCTTTATAGATTTAGACTAAGCATGTGATGCCAAATCACTAATAGAGTTCTGTGTGAGTCTATTAAGTGATGAAGTTGGAGATTAGCGTTTAAGAAGATGAAAATTTGTTCCAAGCGCCCGTCAAACGCTTGAGAACACGTTTCAAGCGTCATTATTCAAGCGTTACTATTCAAGCGCTCAATATTCAAGCGTTTCTATTCAAGTGCTCACTATTCCAGATTCCAGATTTTCTTGAACATAAAACCCAAGTTATAAAAGACTTAAACGCAATCATCAACGAATATTTATTTCCAACCGAAATAAAAACAAGATATATTAAAAGTTGGATAAGTGCTATTAAAATATAAGCACTATAACTTATAGGTAAGCCAACTTTTTTGACCAAGACTGTTAGATTTATGAAACTAAGAACATGCCTGACTATTGAATATAGCCAAATGTCAGGAATGTTAGAGACAAGGAATGTTTAGGGAAACGCGCGCGTAATTGTGTCCAACGGACAAATTCCAAGAAACCCCTAAATAGTACCCTTTCAGCAAAAACCAAAAGTGGTGAATCGTGGGAGGTGACCTAGATTACACAGTCTTATACACTAGAAAAGGTTTAAACTTTGCTGAATTTATTTGAGAAAAAAAGCTTATAAACTCCATAGTCGAAATCCTTCAAGCTTCTCAAATACATTCCAAAGACAGTCACCAATATCTCAGACCTCTTTTTAGAAGAATCCTACACTATTACTGAGATATTTCAAGTTGTTTGAACTTCCTAAAAACAAAAAAAAACCGTTACAAAAACTCTCAACATCTTTCATCTGAGTGAGAAAGTTTGTTGATCTACAAGCAGTATTTTTGTGTAAAAGAAGCTTGTGGAAGAAAATCTTTATTGGAGTTGAAATCTGTGCGACCAAGGAGTTCTGAGATCGGTTGTAACTTGCATTATTTCTGCGTGAAAGAAGCAAGAGGATAGAAGATCTTTAATGGAGCTGAAATCTATATGACCAAGGAGTTTTGAGATCTATATCCAATCTCTCACTACTTTGTAGAAGTCTCTGTGTGACTCTTCGATAATCGACTTAGAGAATATCCTCCCCGATAAAAGGAGAAGAAGGACATAGTTGGGATTACATCACCCAGTGAACCTTACAATATCTTGTGTCACTTACTGATTTACTGCTTTATTTTATTCTTGCATATTACATCTTTGAAAAAGCTTTAAAATAGTTAAGCAACTATTTTCAAAAAAAGAGAATGCAAGCTTTAAAACCAGTCTTATGCTCTTGACCAAGCGCTAAGCTCTTTAAGCGTTCAAAACGATTTAAAGATAAGCAACTAGAGAAAAACTTTGTGACGCTAAACACTTTCAAAGAGAAGACTTATAAAATCATTCCGCTATGCTAACCCTGATTAAAGAACTGAATGCTTAAACTTATCTGGTTATAGTATTGAAATCTTGAGTCTAAGTTAACTTTATCAAACCAGTCTTCAAGTAAACGCTCAGATAAGCGTCTACATGTTAAGCGTCGAAAACGATTTTATTACAAAATATTTTTGAATTCGAAAAAGACTTCAGGGTCTATTCAACCCCCCCTTCTAGACCCTTTCGTATGCCACTTGAGACGAACATCAAACAATTGCCTAATCAATTTTTCTCTCCCGGCATAATAATGTTCTAAATCTTCAGTATAGCCTCTGGAAAAGAAATTGATCGCTGGGGAAGGAGGACCTGTTGGTGTGGGAATAATCTCAGTCACTTCTGTCGTTTGCTCAGCTTCCACTGACACTTTCTGTGCTGGTGAGATTTCAGCGTCTAGAAGGACCGTGTCTATGTCTCTAGAGATTTCCACCATAGTTGATAGATCACCATCCAAATTAAGGTCTGCCTCTGACAGGAGAGGTGGATCAGCCACTGGGGTACTTTGAGCTGACACATGCAAGTGTTTGAGAAAACAAACAAGATTTCCACAAAGTAGAAATAGACGATAAAAGGACTAAAACGCTTACCCTGAGGAATCTGTTCTACTGTTTCAGTCGCTTGGTCTATAGGAACTTCTGTTTCCATAGCCTCAGGCTCTGGGATTATTTTATCATCTTCAGGATTTAGGAATGAAGTAAGGGGATCAACACAGATAGGGATTTCGAATCCTTCTAATAAATTCAATGTATACTGGATAGTATGTTCCCTAAATGCTGAAAAAAAAAATTATTTATCCTAGTGTTAAAAAGAACAACACAGGAAATGTTAGGAATTTCATGTTAGATGTTTGACAATGAGAATTACTTGTTAGATCCCAAAATATGTAAGTTTGATTTTAGTAGAAATCATGTATAAGCTTTGAGTGTTAGAATTGTAATAGGCTTTATAGGCTTTGCTTTATTTTATTTTAGAGTATTAGGCTAAGTATTTTTTGGCTGAGCGTCTGATAAATTCTGAGTGAGCTTATCAATAGTTAAGTCTGAACATTCAAGCGCCTGAAGTCTGAATGAAGATAAAGATTCCAAGCGTCCAAAATGACCAGCAATTTCAAGCGTTCATTAAGACAGAAGTTATTCAAGGATGAATGAGCATCTATCAATGACTGATTTCACCTGAATTTATTTCTAAGTCTAGAAGGAGTTCAATGCAAATATTCTCAGTGCATTAAATGTCAATGGGCATTTAATTCTAATGCATTAAATGTTGATAAGAGCATTAAATGTGATAAGCACTTTCGGACGTACGGAGAAGCCACCCTATTGGACTGTCAACTATTCTTAGACTGCAGCACCAACTTTGTGTAGCAGATTTTCAGGAAAAATGACAAAAGTTGTTCACTCGCAGAAGTGAGAGACATGCGCCTGTGCATGTGTCAAATGGACACTTTTTCCAAGAATGCCTATAAATAGGAGTTCAACAACAAGCCAAAAACAAACCCGATTAATTCCAAGCCAAGTGGCTGTTGCATTGAAGTCTCATTCCTTAAATTCTCAAAAAAGAGAGAATATTCAAGCAAATATCCTCTTTGCTTTTTTTCAAATACTGAGACAGTCAACCAATATCTCAAACATTCTTTTTGAAAAAACCTACATTACTATTGAGATATTCCCAATTGTTTGAACTTTATCAAAATCAAACAAACCGTTCAAAAAAACCCCATGCAAGCCTCGCGATTTGTGTGAAGTCAAAGTTGGATACATGCATTATTTCTAGATGAAAGAAGCAAGGGGATCGAAGTGAGTTGGAGCAGAAATCTGTGTGATTCAGGAGCTCAATTCATCGACATCCATCTCTCCCTAACTTGTAGAAGATTCTGTGTGATTCTTTGAGAATCATTTTAGTGGATTGCCTCCAAGTTTTCAAGGAAAAGAAGGACATAGTTGGGATTACACCACCCAACGAACCTTACAAATATTTTGTTATTTACTTTACAATCAATTTTTCTTATTAACATATCATTGCATAAGTTGATTAAGTAAAACACAATTAAAAGCTATGAAACTAAGAAACAGTTTGTGACGCTAAAAGCTTTCAAACAAGAAGACTATCAAATCAATTTCGTTGTGCTAACACTGATCAAAGAAGTGAACGCTTAAACCTATTTGGTTATAGTATTCAAATCTTGAAGTTTAAGTTATCTTTCTAAAAACAGTCTTCAATAGACGCTCAGTCAAGCGCCTACTTTTTAAGCGTCCAACACATTTTTAATACGAAATTATTGAAGTAAAAAAAAAAGACTTTAGGGTCTATTCAACCCCTCTCCCTTCTAGACCCTTTTGTATGCCACTTTGGGACCAACAGGCAAGGATAAAATGCATTGTCTAAGACAAGTACTTACCCTGATCGCTAGCTAATTCTGTCGAAAGAGCTTCAGAAACGGGAATTGATTCGAGAACAGCATTAGAAGGAGGAGGGGAAAGAACACTCGCTTGTTCTTCAAGCATTAGCATGGCTGGAGTGCTTGTTGATCCTGTTGGAGTGGACCAAGGAGTACGCTTACGTGCTAGCGATACTTCTTCTTCTTCTGGAGAATTAAAAAAAGCGGGAGGGGGAGAAGGAGATTTAGGAGGACAAAAGGGATACTTCTGCTTCTTATCTGGCTAAGCTGGCTCAGCGACTTTCATGACAGTTTTTCTTTTCGGTCGCTTAACCACCACCTCCTCTTCTGATGATGATGAAGATGATGTCGCTTGCTCCTCATCATGACTACGAACAACTCCGTCAGCATGAAGTCGCTCACGTTCCTCGTTGGGAACCGCTGCATCACCCCATCATTTGGGTTTTAGTAGTTTGCCGATCATTTTCTTACCGTAGAACTTAAGCGCTGGAACCTTTTTACCTGCGGTATTAACATAACCGCTAGCACTTAAAAGAAGACTCAACACAGTCCCGTATGGATTGGGATTAATCGATTACTCAATCGCTGCCTTAAAGCGATTAAAAATGTATCTAGCCCAATTAACCTTCAGCTTTGTCAAAATAGCGACCATGATCTTGTACTGGATATTAGTGATCTTATTTAAACTTCCTTTTCTGCACTCAATCTTCTTTGCGCAAATATCATCCAGAATGACATATTCCCCCTTCATGTCATTTTTTTGAAATTTGATGCGACGGCTGCATCAATGTCGTCCTTGATCAGATCGCAGACCTTAGTTAGGCAGTAGCAGTAAATTGGACAGAAGTTGGGGAGTAAGAATGAAAGTTTCTTTGGCAAAAGGAAACGAGCAGGAAATAGAGTTCCCGTTGTTAGAAATAACAACATTTTTAAGGAAGAAAAGAACTTCTTCTTCATGGATTGAAGCATGAGAAGTTAACATGGTTTTTAGACCAAACTCTTCAACGAGAGGAAGAATGGTCCTTAAAGGGAAGTTTTGGTTGTTAAAAAGATAGTCCCAGTTTACCAGAAATCCAGCATTGACTGTTACTTCCTTCTCAGTTTTGGACTTAGAAAATTTTCAGGCAGCAGATTTCGAAGACTTTGGTGGCGCCATTGATGAAAGATTGAAGCTTTTTGAGAGAGTTTTTAGAAGAAAGCCTATTTGCCTTGAGAGATTTTTTTACAATAGAGAATTTGAAAGTGATAAAGTTGTTCTGTAAAAATTTGAAGGGTATAAATAGAAGACAAAAAGTAACCTCCCAATAGCTTAGATGACTACCACGCGTTAAGTAATTAACTTGGGAAAGAAAACATTAAATCTGAGTCGTTTAATCATAAAGATGGATATAAAAAGGCGCGATAAATTTGGTTAACTGCTGTGAAATATAAAATTTTGGAGTCCGCAGTTACTTTTCAAAAATGTTTGAGATTTTGAAAATGTTCAGCATGAGTTGCACACGCCTAATGGAACATTGACACGTACCCAGACATATGCATTTACTGAACCGCCTATTTTAGATAGGAATCATTAACCGTCAGTTTGATTTGATAGGAGCTCGTGGGCAGTTGTCAAATCTTACCCTTTTGGAATTATCCACACGCTACCTTCTAGCGATTAAAACAATGCATGATTTTCAGAGAAAGTTTCTTAGCATTTAAGTGGGAATATTCTTAACGCTGAAGTCTTTTAATAAAATTCAATCACTTTTAAAAGATATATTTATTTAATTTTATTAGAAATTGATTTTGTCATGCAAAAAAGATAAATGCTAATGATCAATGCTAGGAATTGTTGAAAATCAAATTTTGATCATAGACGCTTATTGGTTGGAATAAGTACAATTTTAAAGTTCCCCTAAAAATTGATAACTCATTTCAATTTGAAATCGCTTTAGACATAATAATAAAATGGATTCCCCCTAAATTATATGCCTATGAAAGATATGATTTTTATAATTAAGCGTTTAAATCAATCATACCTAATTCACTTCTCAAAGTGAGAAAAGTTGCTCGTTGAGCGCTTTGGTGAAGCTATCTGCCAATTGTTTATTAGTACCAATGAAACGCATGGAGATATCTTTCTTTTGAACATGGTCACATAAGAAATGGTAGCGAATGTCAATATGTTTAGTTCTAAAATGAAGGACTAGGTTTTGGGTCATAGCTAAGGTGCTTTGGTTATCACAATGGATTGGGGTAAGACCTAAGATTGTTCCATAATCTCTAAGTTGTTGCCTCATCCAAAGGATTTGTGCACAACAGCTTCCAGCGGCTACATACTCTGCCTCAGTGGTAGAAGTCGCTATGGATTGTTATTTCTTACTATGCCACGAAATCAACCTATCACCTAGAAATTGACATGTGCCACTAGTACTGTTTCAATCTATTATGCATCCTGCAAAATCTGGGTCTGATTAACCAAATAGTTCAAAAGGAGAGTCCCTTGGATACCATAAGCCCACATTTTATCTGCCTTTTAGGTATTTAAGGTTTCTCTTGGTAGCAATTAAGTGTGATTCTTTTGGATCAGCATGAAATCGTGCACACATGCATACAGAAAACATAATATCAAGTCTACTAGCGGTAAGATAAAGAAGTGATCCAATGATACCTCTATACTTAGTGATATCAATTTTCTTTCCACTTTCATCTTTGTCTAACTTGAGCGTTTGGGCCATTGGAATTTTTGAAGATGATGCATTTTCCATACCAAATTTCTTAATCATATCTCTTGTATATTTAGCTTGGTTTATAAATATGCCATTAGGGAGTTGTTTACCTTGTAATCCTAAGAAGAAAGTTAATTCACCCATCATGCTCATTTCATAATGATCTTGCATCATTTTCGAAAATTTCTCACACAGATGCTTATTAGTAGAACCAAATATAATATCATCAACATAAATTTAGACTAAGAGAATATCTTCATTATGAGTAATTTTAAATAACGTTGTATCAACGTTGCCCTTTGAAAAGCCTTTACCTATAAGAAAGATAGAGAAAGTGTCATACCATGCTCTTGGTGCTTGTTTAAGGCCGTAAAGTGCTTTATCCAATTTGTAGACCATATTTTCCCCAGGGTTGTTGATGAATCCTGGAGGTTGCTCCGCCTAAACTTCTTCTTGGAGTTTACCATTCAGGAAAGCACTCTTCATGTCCATTTGATACAATGTGAATTTGTTGAATACGGAAAACGCTAGGAACATCCAAATTGCTTCAAGACGGGCTACTGGGGCATAAGTTTCATCAAAATTGATATCTTTTTCTTGGCAATAACCCTGAGTGACTAATCTGGCTTTGTTTCTTATAACAATGCCATCTTTATCCATTATGTTCCTGAAAACCCATCTATTCCCAAACCTTACTTCTCTCAAATTGGTTAAGCTTTTCTTGCATCGCTTCTACCCAACTTGAATCACTAAGTGCTTCATCCACTTTCTTTAGTTCCATTTCAGATAGGAAACCTGCGAACATGACCTCATTGATTGTAGCGGCCCTAGTTCTAACAGGTGCTCCAATATCTCCAACAACTAGCTCTGGTGGATGATCTCTAAGCTATTTACGATCTGGTTGAAACGGGTTGAGAGACCCTTGATTATCAATCACTTCACCCTCATTTGTCTCTTGCACAGTCGCTACATCATTCTCAATTCAAATTTGCTCTTGATGATCATGAAGAGAATGATCATCAGCGTGTCTGCCAATATCATCACTAGTAACCTCACGAGTAACCTTAGGAATAGGCACAAAGATCTCATCATCCTCATCTCATCACTGTCATCACCAAGATTGATTTGCAACGCTTGTTGAGCAAGATCTTCAATTCCTACATCATCAGTATTAACTTTACCCGGTTTTTGGTTAGGATCATCAAACACAACGTGAATGGATTATTAAACTCTTTCCATTTTGGCGTAACCTAGAAAGATTCCCACATCCGCTTTAGGATCAAATGTCCTTAGATTGTGGGATCCATTGTTATGAATGAAATATTTTGAACCAAATGCATGAAAATATGAAATGTTTGGCTTACATCCCTTCCATAACTCATATAGAGTCTTTTCATGTTGCTTGTTGATCATACACCGATTCTGAGTGTAGCAAGCGGTATTGATAGCTTCAGCCCAAAACCTTTGAGGCAGCTTGGACTCTGCTAACATCGTCCTAGCGGCTTCTTTAAGCGTTCTGTTCCGTCGCTCAGCCACTCCATTCTGTTGAGGTGTTCTAGGCGCAGAATTCTCATGAAGTATTCCAATATCTGTACAAAACTTCTCAACATTATGGTTAGTAAATTCAGTTCCTCTGTCGCTTCTTATTCTTGTCACTTTTAAATCTTTGGTGGTTTGTAATTAACGAATTAGCGCTATGAGCTTGACACTAGTATCATCTTTGGTCGCTAGAAATTCTACCCATGCATAGCAAGAGAAATCATCAACTATTACTAGCGAGTGATTTTTACCACTAACAATCACGATTTGAATAGGACCAAACAAATCTAAATGCAATCGTTCTAGGACTCTAGAAGTAGATAGATGAGGTTTCTTCTTAAAAGATGATTTGACTTGTTAACCCATTTGGCATGCATCACATAAGCTATTTTTCTGAAAGGAACCCTTAGGTAATACCTCTACTAGATTTAGCGATATTAACTGGAGATTGCCTTAAAGTTGAGGCGATTCATTTTTCTATGCCATAACCAACCCAATTCATTTTGACTTTTAGCAACAGTGGGGTTGTTATCTATTGTTGAATCCCAATCCACTAAATACGCATTGTTTTTTTTTCCTCTTAATTTAGTAGTCTTAGTCTTAGCGTCGTTAACATGCCAACAATCACCAGAGAATTTGACTTCAAAGCCTTTATCACAAAATTGACTAATGCTTAATAAATTATGCTTAAGACCCTCAACATAATATACATCACTTATCATGATGTTCCCCCAATGCATGATACCTATACCTTTGGTTTTCCTTTTGTAGTTGTCACCAGATATAACTTGAGGACCGTTGGTTGTACGATAGTTGACCAAGAGATCCTTTGAGCCAGTCATGTGCCTTGATGACCCACTATCAATGTTCCAAAACTGAAGTATCGGTTTTGGCTCTAGGTACCTGCATTTAAAGGGCAATTCTAATTCTTTTTTATTACCCATTTTGTCTTCAGTTCTTCAACGTTAGTGACTTTAGTTTGGATTAAAACTTTCGGAACCCATATTTGTCTTGTCATCATTACGGGAAGATTGGCCTTTTGGGTTTCAGTTTGTGTTATGTGTGCTTTCTAGGTGTGTAGTGATGCCCTCGATTATAATAGTAATCATAGTGGTAATCGTAATCATAATCATCATAGTATCGATATTATGATCTAGATCTTTGAGGATCATGACGCTAGTATTTCTTAGGCACTGGCTTAGGAGTCGCTTTTGGCGAATGACGTTTAGCATTTGATTTACATGTAGATGGTTTATCCTTAGCCTTTTGAGCGTTTGGATGAACCCTTTTCTTTGAATCATTCACTTTTGTCTTCTCCATATTGGCTAAGTTGGTATTGACATTCTCATTTGGCCTCTTACCATTGTCCTTGGATTCATTCAGCGTTTGACTGTTTGAACTCTTCTCAACAAAGAATACATCTTTTCCTTTGTTGGTTTCTGTAACCTTAGAAGCTTTTGATTTTTGATCAAATTTATCACAACCTAAACCAGTCTTTTCACTAAAATGTCTGGTTACCTCAATCACATTATCTAGCTTCATTAACGCTTTGGATAATGATGAGACAAGCTGCTCTGACTTGGCAAGTTTAGCGATCAATTCAGCTTCTCTCTTGGCTATTATATCAATATCACTTTTCAGTTGGATAATTTCACTCTCAAGCGATTGATTCTTCTCAATGTATTATTGCTGAACTTGCAATTCTTCCTTGAGCATCATTCTATCACTTGTGAGCGATGAAATGATATCAAAGTGATTTTGATATAATTTGGCGGCATATTGACAATCTTTATCATATTCATTTACTTTGTCAAGTAATTCATCATAAGAAAGAGGATGAGATAATTCAGTGTCTACCTTAGATAGCGAGTCATCAGACGCTTCTTCAAATTAACGCTAAGTCGCTTGATGGCTCATCATCACTTCTTTCATCTGATGATTCCAAGTCCTCTTCAGGTGCGGAGAATCATTTAGATTCCTCTAGTAAACCTTGTTGGCGAAGGTTGCTCATGAATTGGTTTCTATCTACATAGTCTTGTCTTGTAGGCTTAGACACATTTGGATACGGGCAATTTACCTGGTAGTGCCCTGGTAGTTATAAGAAAGGTTACTTTGCATTTTTTGTTCAGTTGATAACCTTTCGGAAACTACTGGCACTGAGAGATTCTGAGTAGGAGACGGAGGCGCTTGGTCTGGAACTGGCGCTACTGGTTGAGGTGTAGAATACATTGGCACTTGATATTGAGGCGCTGGTGTAGGGGGAGGGGTTTGAAATGAAGTTTGTCCAATAGGGTTTCTCTTTTTATATCTTAGAAATTTCTTGACTAATAAAGCGATTTCTTTTTCCTCATTGGATTCTGTTGATTTTACCTCACTAATCGCTTTACCCTTACTGTTGGTAAAACTCATTGGATTCTGTAGTAGCTAGTAAAACTCCTGATTCAGTCGATGTGTCGCTGACTTCACCCAATTCGAACTCAAATGCCTTTAACTCTGAAAACACATGTTCTGGAATTAGAGTCTCCAAAGTCTATGATTCTCTCAGGGCAACAGTCTTAATCAAATACTTGCTTGTAAGACTTTTAAATATTTTGTTGACCATTTCCTTGTTGGTCAACTCCTTGTGATGAGGGAAGTGAACCTTGCATCCAATTGTTCTAGTGTCTCGTTGGGCTGCATCTTGAAATGCTCAAATCTTTGCATGGCTATGGAGAGCTTGTTCTCCTTTATCTGTGTTGAACCTTCACACACGATAGCCAACTTATCCCATATATCTTTAGAATCTTACATTGTTTGATCTTGTTGAATAATACATCATTGTCTCCTAACGCTATAGAGAACTTCATCCAACATTATCTAGATTCACTCTTTTCCAATCTTCTGGCATCCATTCCAACTTAGGTTTCTCGACATAACCATCTGAAGTTGCTTCAATCGCTCAAAGGGCTCGAGTTATAACTTTCATGATCTGATTGGTTCCATCTATAATTACATCACACATCTCACTATCACAAGAACATAAATATACAAATACTCTAAGTTTCCATCAGTCATTATTTGACTCAATCAGCTTAGGCATCTTGTTAAAGGTCACGATATGAGATTAAAAGAAATAAAGCAACTAAGTTTAGAAAAATAGATCTAAACAAGCAGTTACGCTCAGAAACGCTTAGGTTTCTACTTCAACCGCTATGATACCACTTGGTGGTCCCAAGTGGCATACGAAAGGGTCTAGAAAGGGAGAGGGGGCTTAAATAGATCCTGAAGTCTTTCTCAACTTTAAAAACTTTCGTATTACTTTGAATAATTTGAACGCTTGGAAAGCTTAGCGCTAGATCATGCGCTTAAGAATAGATAACTTAGATTTAGTGATTTCAACGATTACCAAAGTAGGATAATGTTTCAATCGCTTAATCAGGGTTAGCACAGCGTAAATGATTTTATAGCTTAGCGTTCTCTTGAACTTAAATTAGTCGCTTAACTATTTTAAATGCTTTTTCAAGATATAATATGCGAATGTAAAGTAAAGCAATAAAACAATAAATAACACAAGATGTTGTAAGGTTCACTGGGTGATGTAATTGTAGTTGCGTGCTTCTTCTCCTATGTACTTGGAGGAATTCACTAGTTTGATTATCGAAGAGTTACACAGAGACTTCTACAAAATAGATGAAAGAGAAGACGATCTTGAGCTCCTTGATCACACAGACTTCAGCTCCAATAGAGACCTTCTTCAACAAGCTTCTCTCACACAGAAAGGCTACTTGTAGAATCAACAAACTTTCTCACTCAGATAAAGCATGTTGAGGTTTAGTCACGTGTTTGTTTGATGTTGGAAAGTTCAAACAACTTGGGATATCTCAATAGGAATTTATTGTTCTTCTATGAAGAGGTCTGAGATATCTATGACTGTCTTTGGAATGTATGTGAAAAAGCTTGAAAGATTTTAGCTATGGATTTTGAAAGCTTTTTTCTCTCAAGTAATTTTAGCAAAGTTTTGACCTTTTTCTTGTGCATGTACATGTGTAATTAGGGTTTGCTGAAGTATACTATTTATAGGGTTTCTTGGGATTTTTCCGTTGGACACATGTGAGCGCATGTAACTCACGCAGAGCGTTACACAGTACCTTTTGTGACATTCCTGAAATTCTACTAGTTTCAATTGGACAGGAGCAGGTCTTGAACTCTGAAATCTGACAGTCTATTCAGAAGGTGGCTTCTCCACAAGTCATAATACCTTATCACATTTAATGCACTTATCAGGCATTTAATGCATTTGAATTTATTTTCTGCTCGAAATAAATGTCCGTTGATGATTTCATTTAAGTCCTCCATGACTTGAGAATATATTTCAGGTGAATATGATCCTTGATCGCTTGACTTATTTGAGCGCTTGATTCAACAACCCTGAAACAGTCCTTTAGAGTTTGATAGGCGCTAAGAACAAATCTTTATCTTCACTTGACTTCAGACGCTGATCGTCAACTTTATCCCTAATAGACTCACCTATAATTCTATTAGCGATTTGGTATCTAACACTTAGTCTAAAATCTACAAAGATAAAAAATTACAAGCCTAACATAATAACAAACTTTTAAACGCTTATACAATAGTTCTATGAAAACATAAACTTACATTATTTTTGGGGTTTAACAAGAAAACCTATCTTGTCATCATCAAAACATCTAACATAAAATTTCCTAACATCTGGATAGGTTTGTTTTTCATCATTCACATCTAGGAAGTCGTGGCGACGTTACTAGACATCGATCCATGATCGATAGGTGCCTTGGTATAACTGGTGAAGTTAGTCCAAGGCCTAGTTAATTATTGAGAATAATTAATGTAGCCTATGGAAGAGCTTATTGCTAGGTTGTTAATGAGCTTGAGGGGTCACACACTAACTTAGTGCAGTACCTATTGGCTCGTTAATTCTTTTTGAATTAATGGAGAGATTAATTAATTGGAATTAATTAATCGGGAAAAAGGAATATATTAATTATGTGGCTTAATTAATAATAGTCGCATAATTTAATATTGGAATATTAAATTGGGAAAGACCAGTTAATTAATTAGTGATCTAATTAATAAATGTGTAAAAGAGGAAAATATATATATTATCACATGCATGGGTGTGTATGTGTATGGATTTGGTGGAGGATTTTATCTTGTTCACCAAGTCTATGTATGTATATATATATATATAGATTTAATTTATATATTATAATGTATTTGGTAGGATCTATTCTAGTTAATTAGATGACTAATTGATATGGAAAGATCTTATTTGGATGGACCTTATATATTTGGGAAGGATCTCAAATCTATGGAAAGATCTTGTTTGTTAATTGGTGGATCTAATTAACTAAGAAAGAAAACTAAGATGGAAGGAAATTTAACATAATACATATATATATATATATACATATACATATATATATAAATGGAAGTTTACATACACGCGCATATGAGGAGTGTATGTGCATGTGTGTGAGTTTTACTTATGGTAAACTCTCACTCTCTCTATATATGTATATTGATATTTTGTTCTAAATCCTAAGCAATTCATAATTCACAACTAAGAGTTGTGAAATTATATTCTCCATCTTTTCTCTTCCACCTTTTTCACAAGTATTTCTTCTAACTCATGTGTTGAGTACAAAGAACACCAAAATATTTCTACCCCTTTCTTCGACGAGCTGAAATTTGTTATTTTCTTGGCTAGCACTGGTGGAGACAATTAAGGGTACAAGCTAAGGCTTGGATACATCTTGGAGGCGTCACACTTGGGGCACTATAGCAACTTCCTGAGAGATGTAGCAGGAAGTTGCTTAAATAGACGTTGTTGATTAAGATCTTCAAGAGGAAAACACGAGAAAACTCTGTTTTAGTGAGTTTTTTAATCCGATGGTACCTTGTCTACCTAGCTCTAATTTGGCGATGCCGGAGTTTTTTAAAAATCCATGTTTTTCTACTACGTCGGCATCCCCGGGGTTATACCGATCCCAACAAACATCAGCTCTTATACAAGTATGAATTGAAACATATTTTTGTCTGAAACGACTTCTTATCAATAAGTAAAGAGGCATGTATTCTCCATGGACAACCCTTAGTAGTACATATTGCAGCCACCTTTTTCCTCTCATTTTTTTCTTAAAATGTTAAACCCCTCTTGAATGACAAAATCCTTCAAAGACATCCTAAACATGTTAATATCCTTAAACATATAACCCACATTAAATTCCACAAGCTCCAATTCACAGTGATTTTCAATCTCACAATGGTCATCGGACTAATATCCATTCCACCCATGTGACTCATAATCTACTAATGAGACAGAATCACCATCTGAATCAAAGCTATCCTTGTGGCGCCATGAGTCTGTAGAACTTCCATCATTTGACACCCTGTCTTCCTCTTCACTTTCTTCATGTATTCCAACACCTTCTTCATCATCATCATCATCATCTTCCACCACAAACTCAATCTCACTCTCACTGTCCTGCCCAACAACAGATACAAACACATCAGTCTCATTCAAGTTCGCATTCTTCTCAAACATGTCCACCACTTCGTTATCACTTCCACCCTGTAGCCTATCTTCTAATTCATGAAATGAGATGTCATATTAAGGTTTACTAATTCTGGCAATCCAAGTGGGGTCATCACATCATTGCCCAAGTAGTTCACCCTAAGCATATAGAACTTCTTAGACATACCTGTACAATCATTAAAAAACAAAATTACATTACACTGAAAAGAAATGCAAACACATTCCATTAAACCGTAACTCCTCGTTAGGTTTTTTTTTCTAGAAAACATACAATAATAAGACAACATTATTTAGAAAAAACCACTATGTACTATTGTAAGGTTCTGGATAAAGACATTATTTACAAAAGCCCTATATATGCAAAATCGATTTATCAAAATTAGGTTTTCACTCAGAGTCTAATTTTTTGTTCAAAACAGGTTCGAGATACAATAAAAACATAATATATTACAAACCCCCGTGATATTCAACAAGTATTTCAAAGAGTAAACACAAAATCACACCTTCGGCTGATGAATGACATCAAAAATGAATGGGTTATGAGAATTCTAACTTCGATCATCCCTTAAATCGTGAAATCACATTCTTTTGTAGTGGTTGAGAGCAAATGATCGGTTAAAATGTGAGCATTTTTTAGGATTTTTGTTAGGTCCAGAGCAAATCACGATTTCTCAAGGGAGGGCTGCGTTATCAGGATGGAGTGAGGGAGATAGAGAAGCTCATAGTGGGGAAGTGAAAGAGAGAGTAGAATACTTAAAGTTTCTTGGTTTCAGACTAGTTTAAGTGGGAATGAAGAAGGAAGGCGACAAGCATAGATATTTTATCTATGGATTCAAAAAGGGGTATTAATTTAATTGCACAATCAAAAGAATTAGATTTATAACGAATACACCCTGAAATTACATTAAAGGTAACTTTTAAGCACATATGTAACTGTGTAATAACTTTTCCACACCTGAGGGTATAATTGTCCCCAGAATATGGTCAACATTGGTCAATTCTTTTAACAAAATTCTATTTTTTTATTTTATTAATACAAGAGTATTTTCTCCTTTCGGTCGTTCCGTTAGTCCAAATTCGGCCATGTAAGGTTTTGGTAACTAGAGGGGGTTGTGAGTAATAAAAACAGTGGGGAGGGTAATTTGTAATTAGGCCTATCATGAGGGGTTCTGGCTATAATTATCCCCATATTTTAACTCTATATGCAACTGATCATTATATTTGTCCAACGATTACATTAGTGAAGCTGTTGGAAAAGGGTTGATCAAAAGTGTATTACACACGACTTTAGACTAGGAAATTCGAACAAATACTCGAATCTGGGACACGGAATATTATCAGATAATATTAATTTACATAATAAATAGATAAAACTTGTACTTCAAATTTCTGAAATCCGGTGTTGGACAAATAAGAAATAAGTGACAAAGTTGGTTGTGTGAATGTGTGGGATAATGCATAACCAAATAAAGAATTGATCAGGTTCTTTTTGATCGAATGACTAAAGATGAAAAATCAAACACATGGGATCGCTAGCCACGATCACACTGGTACTTAATCAGGTATTTAATCCGGTACTTAGTGCACAGCCGCGCACTAGTATTTAATCTGGTACTTCACACATGCCGGTGGAAAACGGCCATTTCTAGCTGAACGGTGGACTGTTTTGACTTTACAGGAAAATGTTCAACTGGTTAAGTTGAAATGACAGTTGTTACATAGGTGCACAAAGGTCTAGTATCAAGTCTGTTATTAAGTGATTTTTCAAATTCCAGTCTTCCCTTACCTATAAAAGGCATCCTTTAGCTTTATTCTAAAGACACACCATTCAACACATTATGGCATACCTTTTCAAAACTCTCTTGAGAGTTCTTGGCAGAAATTTTGTTAGTAGACTCCAAGGTTTGAAGTGGCTCTACCTCAGTTTAGAATCATTGTATCTTGGACACTATTGCGTAAACCCGTACAACCTATATAGCAGGGCTATTGTTATGAATTTTTTGTTAGATGTTTTGATGATGACAATTCGGATTTTATGTTAGACCTTAAATAAAATGTAAGTTTATGCTTTCATAGAAGATGTGTATAAGCGTTTGAAAGTTTGTAATTTTGTTAGGCTTGTAATTTTTATCTTTGTGGATTTTAGACTAAGTATTAGATACCAAGTCTAGGATAGAACTGTAGGTGAGTCTATCAAAGAAGAAGTTGAAGATCAGTGTCTGAAATCAAGTGAAGATGAAGATTTATTCGTAGCGTCCGTCAAGTGCTAAAGAACTGTTCCCGGAGTTATAAATCAAGTGCTCAAGCTACTCAAGCGTTCAACGAAGGTATTCACCCGAAATAAATTATCAAGTCATGAAAAACTTAAATGCAATCATCAACGGACATTTATTTCCAACGGAAAATAAATTCAAAATGCATTAAATGTCTGATAAGTGCATTAAATGTGATAAGCTATTGTGACTTGTGGACACGCTACCTTTTGATTAGACTGTCAGAAATCAGAGTTCAAAACATGTTCCTGTCCAATCGGAACCAGCAGAATTTTAGGAATATCAGAAAAGGTCTATTTAATGAGTTACGTGTCACTCACGGAGACAAACATTGTTTGTTCTTTTACCTTTCAATTTAGTAGATTTAGTCTTAGCGTCATTAATATAGCAACAGACAATTGAAAATTTGACTTCAAAGCCTTTATCACAAACTTAACTTATGCTCAACAAATTTAAGACCCTCAACATAATAAACATCACTAATCATGAGGTTCACTACCACAAAAAAGTCCTATTACAGCGCACCTATGGCAGCGGTTTTGAAAACTGCTGTAATAGGGGGTACTCGGTTCGGACCTATGACAGCGGTTCGAGCCGAACCGCTGTCATAGGGGTGCCAAAAAAAAAAAAAAAAAAAAAAATTGGACTTTTGGCAGCGGTTCAGCCGAACCGCTGCCACAAAGTTCACTTTTGGCAGCGGTTCGGGCGGAACCGCTGCCACAAGTGCACTTTTGGCAGCGGTTCGGGCAGAACCGCTGCCACAAAGTTCACTTTGTGGCAGCGGTTCGGCGGAACCGCTGCCAAAAGTTGTCAAAAAAAAAAAAAAAAAATTTTTTTGAACTTTGTGGCAGCGGTTCTGCCCGAACCGCTGCCAAAAGTTCAAAATTTGGGCGGGTTTATTTCAAACCGGCCCCCCCTCTCTCTCACTCTCACTCTCACTCTCTCACTCTCTCTCTCTCTCTCTCTCTCAACTCTCTCACCACCACCACCACCGCCGACGCCCACCTCTGCCTCTGCCGCCGACGCCGACGCCGCCCACCTCCGCCGCCGCCGCCGCCGACGCCGACGCCGACGCCGCCCTCCTCCGCCGCCGCCGCCGCCGCCTTCCATTTAGTTTTGGTATTTTTTTTTAGATAAATATATACACACACACACACACATAGAGTATATATAGATGTATGTATATGTGGGTGTATGCATATATATGTGGGTGTATGTATATTTGTGTATGTGTGGGTGTATTTATATTTGTGTATATGTGGGTGTATGTGTATGTATATTTGTGTATGAATATTTGTGTATGTATATATGTGGATGGGTGTATGTATATTTGTGTATATGTGGGTGTATGTGTATGTATATTTGTGTATGAATATTTGTGTATGTATATATGTGGATGGGTGTATGTATATTTGTGTATATATATGTTCCACGTATATTTGTGTATTTATGAAAATATTTCTCGGTTGAAATTTTGCGGTGTTGGAATGACACGAAATTCACAAGGTCATAGAGAAACGGCATTCTGAACAAAACGCAAGACTTTGTCTTGCGCTCTCGTGTTTTTAGCTATCCAAGATCGTTTAAGGCCTCAAATACGTGTTTTATTACAAAAATACGTATTTATGTAATAAAACGCGTATTTGAGGCCTTAAACGATCTCGGATGGCTAAAATCACGAGAGCGCAAGACCAAGTCTTGCGTTTTGTTCAGAATGCCGTTTCGCTATGACCGTGTGAATTTTGTGTTATTCCGACATGGTAACATTATAAACGATAAAATAAAATTAAAACAAAATAAATATACCACCCTATGGCAGCGGTTCAGCCGGAACCGCTGCCATAGGGTCCAATTTTATTTTTTTTTTAAAAATAAATGACCCTATGACAGCGGTTCTGCCGAAACCGCTGCCATAGGGTCACCCTATTGCAGCGGTTTCTATAGAACCGCTGTCATAGGGTTTTGACCTATGGTAGCGGTACCTATGGCAGCGGTTCAAAACCGCTGTAATAGGCCCAAAAAAACCGCTGCTATAGGTCATTTCTGTAGTAGTGGTTCCCCCTATGCATAGTACCTATACCTTTGGTTTTACCTTTGGAGTTGTCACCAAATACAACCGACGGACCATTGGTAACTCAATAGTTGATCAAGATATCCTTGGAGCCTGCCATGTGTCTTGACGACCCACTATCGATGTACCAACCAGATGTATCAGCTCTCGCTCTAGGTACTTGCAATCAAAAGGGCATTTCTATTTCTTTTTAAGTACCCATTGTAACTTGGGTCCTTTTACATTAGTAGCATTAGTTTGAATTAAAACTTTCGGAACCCATATTTGCCTAGTCTTCATTACGGGAGGATTAACCTTCTTGGGTTTCACCTTGTGTTGCATGTGCTTCTTAGGTGTATAATATCCTCAATTATAATAGTAATCATAATCATAGTCATAATCATAATCATCATAGTAATGATAATATGATCTTGACCTTTGTGGATATTGACGCTGGTATTTCCTTGGCGCTGGCTTAGGGTGCACATTTGGTGCTTGAGCATTTAGCGCTTAATTCACAGCCGTAAGGTTTATCCTTAGCCTTTTGAGCGTTTGGATGAACCTTTCTTTGTGAATCATTTGGCCTCGTACCATTGTCTTTCGGTTGAACAGGTGTTTGACTTTTTGAGCCTTTCTCAATAAAGAATACACCATTTCCTTTGTTGTTTGCCGTAACATTAGATTTGTTTGGTTGTTTACGAAATTTATTGCATCCTAAACCGGTCTTTTCACCAAACATTCTTGTTACTTCAGTCACATTGTCTAGCTTTCTTGACACTTTAGACAATGATGAGATGAACTGCTATGATTTAGCAAGTCTAGCAATCAGCTCAGCATCTCTCTTGACTATTATATCAAGATAACTTTTTAAATTAGTTATCTCACTCTCAAGTGATTTGTTCTTTTCAATGCATTGTTGCTGAATTTGCAACTCTACCTTGAGTGTCACATTATCACTTTTGAGCGCTAATAATATATCAAAGTGATTTTGATATAATTTGGCGGCATCTTGATAATTTTTTTAATATTCTCTTACTTTGTTAAGTAATTCTTCATATGAGAGAGAATAAGCAACTTCAGTGTTTACCTCCGGGCACGCTTCATCATCTCTCGCCATAAGACAAATAAGAGCTGAGTCATCCACTGGCTCATCATCACTACTCTCCTCTGAAGACTCCAGATCTTTAGGTTCGGACGCTTGTTCTGATTCCGCTAACAAACCTTGTTGACGAAGGTTGCTCCTGAATTAGTTTCTATTCAAGTAATCCTACCTTGATAGCTTAGATACGTTTGTGTAAGGGCAATTTACTTAGTACTGCCCTGGTTTCCTGCAATTATAGCACAGATTAGTTTTCATCTTTTATTCAGTTGTTAACCTTTGCAGTTTGTGGTTTTGAGACCACTGGCGCAGGGAGATTTTGTTGAGTAGACTCTTGGTAGTGAATCGGCGCTGAGGGAGAAGGTGCAGAATTTTGAGGCACTTGATACTGTTGCTGAACTGGAGGAGACGCTTGGAAAGAATTCTGTCCTTAATGCTTAGGAACTTTTCCTTTCTTTTCATATTTTAAAAACTTCCTGAATCTATTCAGTAGCGCAAGTTCCTCATCCTCACTTATATCTGTCACTTTTTCTTTGTTACCCTATTTTACCTTAAATGATGCTATTAGCACTCCAGAGTCTATCACTGGACGGCTTACTACATCACTTGCTGAATTCAACTCTAACTCAAATGCTTTAAGTTTTGAAAAGGCATATTTTGGAGATAGAAGATCCAACATGTTTGATTCTCGCATAGTTGTTGTCTTCATCAAAAATCTACTGGGGAGACTTCTAAAGATCTTAACCAAAATTTCTCTATTTTGTAAATCCATGCCAAAAGATTTTAATTCCATAACAAGAGCAGTAAATCTTATATCCAATTGTTCTAGCTTCTTATTAGGCAACATCTTGAAACCATTAAATCTTTCTTTGGCAATCGAAAGCTTGTTCTCCCTGATTTGTGCTGAACCACCACATATTGTAGCTAACTTATCCCATATTTTCTTAGTTGTAGTGCACAACTTGACCTTGTTGAATAAGTTATCATTGTCACCAATGGTTGTATATGGAGCGTTCCGACCAACATTGTCTAAATTTGCTCTGCTATGCTCATCTAAGGACCACTTAGCTTTGGCTTTTCCACATAGCCATCTGGAGTATCTTCTATGGCTTTGGGCGCTCTAGTGATGACCTTGAATATTTAAATCGGTCCATCTGAAATGATATCACACATTTCGTCATCACACAAATATAAATATATAAAAGCTTTGACCTTCCATGAGTCCTAGTTTGACTCGGTCAACTTAGGTACTTTACCGAATGTCATGAAAAGGATCTAAACAAGCAGTTATGGTTGGGAATTTAAAATTTCAACTTCAACCTCTCTGATACCAAACGTTTTGAAATTTTTACTCGGACGTCAAATTTTTATATATTGGAGTTACCAAATATAACTTAACTTACTTTGCTAGAACTCGTGTACGCAGTTAAAACCCATAAGGGCTGAGATTCATTACCTTTACACATGTCAAAATCTTAATGAGACGAGAAAACACAAGTTTTAAAATTTTTAAACCGTGTCATTTAAAACAAAATACTTGTAGAAAATCACTCGCTTCTCACACAAGCTCTCTGCAAAACTACTCCCTCTCTCAAAAGAATCTCTGTTTTCTTGCAAAAACAATTCTCAAATGACACCAAAGAAATCTGTTAATATTGCCGAGGACACCATCAAGGTTGCTAAAGGACTTGTGGTGGACTGGAAATATCTGTATGAGCAAACTCAAATCAACATGACAGATATGATGGATTCTGTTGCCAAGGCTGGGCTTCAGACATTCCTGGCGAAGTACTCATACATCTTTGTTGAATAAGTGAGCTCGTTCTGAAAAAATGCTACACTTTAAGAGGACAAGACTTCCATTTCTTGCCTCTTCTCATTTTCTAAGAAAACTGCTCTAAAGGAATTTGTTCTTTCTGCTGATTCCATTGCTCGGAATTTCAAGATGCCTAATCAGGGTGAGGCTTTGGAATCTATTAGTAACGAACAAACCGAAGAAGCGTGGTCGAAGATGCGTGCATATGACGATGCAGCATACAAGACCCACTTTGAGAAGAAAGACAACGTTCCAAAGTAAAGATTGTTGGCAGATTTTTGCAGCAAGTGTATAAAGTGCAGAGTGGAAACTTTTGACAAGGTTTCCCCACTACAGTTTCAGAGGATGACTGCCGTACTCCTAGACATCAAGATGAATTGGAGTGAGTACGTATTCAGAAGGTTTAGGTATTGTTTAAGCGCCACAAACGAACCCTATGGTATTGTTCTTAGTCATTTATTGTTTAGGGCAGAATGTGTCAATTCTACTGGGTAGCCACTAGCAAAGCTAAATTCTTAGGGAAGAGAATATTAACGAATCTCCTCAACCCTCCCCGAGTTGGTGGTGCTTCCAGACCTCTATCTGAGTGATAAGTTGTTTGCCAAGTGTCGGATGAGGAGGCTGAGCGTCCAGCTGTGACAAAGAAGAGGGCTCCCAGAAAGCCCAAGGCCCTAATTTTTCCATCTCCTGTCAAGGATGATGATGATGATGAAGAAACAGATGAGGATGTGGAGAACAAGATTCCATTAATCAAAAGACGGAAGCTAGCGAATATTATTAAGAAGCTAAATTTTAAAGAAGAGCCAATTGTCGCTCCAGTCCAAACGTTAAAGCCAATCAAAGGGGTCAATGTCAAGAAGATATTCAAACGACCTAGAAGAACAGTGAAACGTCCATTTGTTCCTGCTCCTATAAAGCCTGAGACTGTTGAGCCAAGCGCTCAAGGAACTGTTGTTGTTGAGACCAGTTCTCAGGGTAAGTTTATTTCTTCCCACAGCATTTCTTTACCTACATCTATAGAAGATCTTGGTCTTATAGAGGATATATCTTGTGATACAGCTCTTATTTCAGGTACTTTTGAAGCACCAGTTGACGTCCACCTGGATGTTGACTTAGAGGAAGTGGTGGCCATCGCCAAGGACATTGCAACTAAAGTTGCAGTGGATGTTGAGGAACCTAACATAGAAGGGGTCCGACCATCACTCACCTCAGAGGTTTTAATAGGGCACGCTCAGTAGGTCAGAGCGTTGCTGAGAATGTTACAAAACTGAAGTAGTTCTTCAAGCTGGATCCGATAAAGACTATTGATCATTCGATCAATTATATGACACTAGTTCTTGAAGAAGACTTCATTCCCGCTGGATACAATGAAGAACGGTGCATAGTTACGGAGAATGAAATGGCCATGTTGATAGAGTGTGATCACTCTATCTGTGAAATGTTTTTTTGCTCGTAGTTGACATATGTCGAGCGAGCATACTATTTGGCCATTGTCAATGATGAACCGGTAGATCACATTCCGTCTTCAATTTTGATTCATGAGATGAATTCAGAGGCGAGGACTCCTAGAGCCGATGTCGACCTAGCATACTTCTTGGACATGGGGCATAGCAAACCATCCGGATTTTCTTCAAGAAACTTCAAGATTAGAATCTACGAGCATCTACCAGTGGAGTTTCTCAAATCTTTTGAAGAATTATTGAACAGAGAAGGATATACCCATTTTTCTGAAGTGGTGAACAGTGTTGACAATCTGAGTTTAGCTTACCCACTTCGTCTATGGAAGAATAAGTGTACTTAGGTTGGTCACTGTCCAGTGTCTCTTACCGATCCGATTCAAGAAGAAGCTGATAATTACTTTAACTGCGCATGGAATGCCAGCTATCAGACAGACAAACAACGATTTGAATAGATAAGAGACATTCACCACGAAGGTATCAAGGTTATCTTCAATACTGGAGTAGATTATTGCTTAAATGAAGCCAACTAGTGCGAAGTGTACGTGTGTAACAAGTACTCATTTCAAGAGTTGGTTACCACCCCTCATCTATTCGGCATAGGCATGCATGACAAAAAGCGTCAGTTTGCTAAGTATTTCCTTGAGAAGCGTCAATAGAGGGTGGGACCAATTGATCAGTTACCGAGCATCAGACAACCGATTGAGAGATTTTTGTGTGAAGTGTTACATCAACTTGCAGAGACTCCTTTTCATTTCTATGACCAAGCGTCCAGTAGTGGCTCTAAATCAATTTAGATTTGTCTATCACTCCCAGCCATTGTGAAGAAAACTTTAGGCATATGATCAAGATCATGTCTCTAATTCCACATTTTGACAAGATCTTCACTGCCAATCTGATCAAACCAAACGGCTTAAGAATTAGATCTTTTCAGGGATATCCGTTGCTCCCATCCATCCGAAAAGAAGTGAGCGAACACTATGAATATGTGCTCTCATTGCTGGAACAAAATCAGGGCATCACCGAAGTCATCTATCCGTACTTGGAAGAATATTACAGAATCTATGTGCATGAATCTCAACGCTTCCAAAGTCTTCCAACCGATCAGATTATTGTTTTTTCCTTGCATTACTGCCTGGATAGGCTATTTTAGATTCCTAAAGCACAGTAAAGGATTCTTCTGAATCATGTGCTGGATATCATGGATCCTATGTATGTCAAGCCCATGGATAGTCCACTTCGCACACTTGTTCAAGGGACATGCCTTCCATTTCCCCGAGTAAATGAACTTCTTGCTGATGCATTAGATCTCTATGCAAGTATGCCATTAGCTAGATTAAACTTCCAGTTTACTGATTTTAGTCAAAAGATGTCAGCGTCCCAGGAAGTACCTGTGAAGATTATTGAAGAGTCTGATCCTCAAGCGGCAAGTATCTCTGAGTGTGCATAGGAACCAGTTCAAGCCTCTCCAGAGGCTATTCCTGATGCTTATGAACCTAAAGTTCCTGATATTGCTGATCTTTCGATCGAAGCTCAAGGCACAGTGTTTGATCCAGCATATCAACCATCACTTGAATCACTCAAAATCTCATCAAAATTTAAGCAACCGATTTCTCAAACGGTTGGTTAAGAGTTTGGTCCGCTACTACACGGAGTTTTGGAATAAGTTCACGATCAAGCGAGTCAAAATGCCGAAGCTCTCTACTAGATAAAGACCAATTTAGCCAAGATAGAATCACAGAATATGGACTCTCAAATATCCCATATGCGTGGAGCTGCTCAAGTTGCGGTTGTTGATAGCCTTAGAGCGTTTCAGGAAATCGCTGACTCTAATCGGGCAAATCATATTGCTACGAAGGAGCATTTTACAAATGCATCGGCTTCTATGGCTTTCAGCATTTTAACAGAACATTTTCTGAAGTCGGATGAAGGCAATAAGAGGGAAAAGAGGAAAGCGTCTAGTTCAAGAGCTCAAAGTCCTTCCCCTCCAAAGCGTCAAGAAATACTCACTCCTCTTTCTCCGCTAAATATACAGCAAAGATACCCCTCTTGGGTGGCTGCTTCTGGAGCACCTAGTAGAACTTCTGGGTTTCTTCCAATAGCGTTCAATGCCGATTTGCCAGTACCTTCGCAAGCGTTACTTGAACATTTTGACGTTCCTATTGAACGAGCGCCTCTTCCAGAGCCTACTGATCCAAAGCTTATAGCTAAGGAGCAGAAGATGACAAACTTTAACAGAGCGTTTAGGATATGTCTAAGGCATATTGGTGTTGACCCAACTAAGTGAGATAAGCAATTTGTTGCTTATAAGAACAGACAATTGAAAGAAAAAAAGACTGTGATAGACAAAGATGATGCTGCAATGATCACATTTGAAGAAAATCTTTCTGAGGCGATCAAGGTTCAAATGATTAGGAGATATAACGCTCAATCAGGACATTAAGAGCTCCTACATTTCATTATCTATATTCTTGTCTCTTTATCTATTTGATATTTTAGTTGTAAATGCTTGTACTATCCTTGATAAATATAATGAAGTGCATTTTCAGCTAAAACATCCCGTTGAGGCTTAACTAAACTTAATTAACTGTATCTAACCTTTCAACGCTAACATTTGTATTTTGGCTGTCTAACTCTTGAACTATAAAAGAGTAAGTATTGACATCATCAAAAAGGGAAAAATTGTTAGAAATTTCTTGTTAGATGTTTTGATGATGACAATTAGGACTTTATGTTAGACCCCAAATAAAATTTAAGTTTATGCTTTCATAGACGATGTGTATAAGCGTTCGAAAGTTTGTAATTTTGTTAGGCTTGTAATTTTTATCTTTGTATATTTTAGACTAAGTATTAGATACCAAGTCTATGATAGAATTCTACGTTAGTCGATCAAAGATGAAGTTGAAGATCAGCGTCCGAAATCAAGTGAAGATGAATTTATTCTTAGCGTCCGTAAAGCGCTAAAGAACTATTACAAGAGTTATGAATCAAGTGATCAAGCTACTTAAGCGTTCAACAAAGGGATTCACATGAAATAAATTCTCAAGTCATGAAGAACTTAAATGCAATCATCAACGGACATTTATTTCCAACGGGAAATAAATTCAAAATGCATTAAATACCTGACAAGTGCATTAAATATGATAAGCTATTGTTACTTTTGGACAAGCCACCTTTTGACTAGACTGTCAGAAATCAGAGATCAAAACTTGCTCTTATCCAATCGGAACTAGCAGAATTTTAGGAATATCAGAAAAGGTTTATTTAACGCGCTGCGTGAGAAACACGCGCCTACATGTGTCCAATGGACAATTCCTAAGAAATCTCTATAAATAGTACCATTCACCAAACCCTAAATAACAACGTTCATGCGCAAAGAGCCAAAAACTTTGCTGAAATTATTCTCATAGCCAAAAATTGATATATGTTATTTTTACAAAAGTTTCCCCCCGTTTATCGACTTGGTTTTGATTGTTTCCTTGATAATTTGATCACATTTGATGCTTTGATCCTTGTTTTCTCATATTTTTTAGAATAACATATGATTTGGAGGAAAAGAACAAGGATTGAAGGTAAATCATGAATAAAGATACAACACAAGGTAAAATGCTGTATGCGTAGTGCTAGAGTTTATGAAATAGTTTTCTCTACCCATGTCCAAATTACACACTTGGTATACCAATGGAAATATAAGAGGGAAAGGTACATTTATTATGTTGAAGACAAAGATCAGATATGTAGGGAAGGAAGTGAAAACGTCATCGGAAGAGAAGTCTTATGATGGAGTTTTCTCATTCAGTAACTTGTGAGACACGTTTATCCCCTATAACGTTTGATTTAGGCCTTGGTGTCTTCTTGAGAGTTGTAGATCTTTGTTTGGGGATTCTATAGAAACTCGAATCAGCTTATTCCGACATCGGTAGAGAAAGTTATGCAAAGTTTACCAAAACTGGATGGAGCAGCAGGGGACGAACGCCGAGGCGTTCATCCACGAACGCCGCGGCGTTCACATGCAGTAGCCAACGCCGTGGAGTTCAACAAGCGAACGCCGCGGCGTTCGAGGCAGCGGGTTGGTCTATAAATACCCCTTTTAGCCATTTTTTACCCTAACTCACCTTGGATAGCAGCTGCCACACGAAAATAGAGAGAGAGGGAGCTTAGAAGAGAAGATTGAAGGTCAAAACATGGAGAATTCAACAAGGAATCCACATCTCTACAGAATTAGGGAGTTTTTACATATTTGTTTCTTGAATTTGTTCAAATCTCCTATGACTTGTATGATTTATATTTGCACTTTTGACATGGATATGAGCTAAACTTGTTTGATTGAGGCCATGGATAGGCCATTTATGTTATTTTGATTGTTGTTTTGTTGGTGTTTATTGGATTAATTTTGGTTTTAGCTATGTATTCAATATTTGATCTCAATGTTACATTTGCTTGATCACCAAGTGTTTGATAAAATGCCTGGGTTAGAGATCGAGAGATAATAACCTAGGGAAGATATAAACATTGAATACTCTATAGTTAAACCGACTAGAGATAGACTCGGTTTCTTTAGGTGGCTTTCCATTCACGTGGGGAATTCCTAGACCTTAAATGCATCCTCGTTAATCGGGTTTTCATATAGAGATATATAGGAAATTGTTACCAAGGGTAGGGTTGCTATGCCAAGAGATTGGGTAGTATGTACGTTAGGGAATTTCGCCTTAGCTAAATCAATCTAATAATCCAATAGAACCTAAATCACAATCGAAATGCATAATTGGTTGAACCATGTGCCTTGATCACTTCTCTCTGTTGTTTCCTCCCTTTATTTGGTGTGACGTTGCCTTAGTTTATTTTCTAGTATTTATTAATTAGTTAATCAACCTTTCTATCGACCGATTTAACTTAGAATTGAGTAATATAGTAGTCTTGTTACTTAGATTATAGTTGTCCCTACGGATACGATAACCCCGAACTTAGAAATCCACTTTACTACTTACGCGACCTAGTTCTCTTGCTAGGATTTTTTCGTGTCAAAAATCCTCAAAGCTTTTTCTATACATTCAAGACAGTCGAAAATACTCAAACCTCTTCATAGAAGAATCCTACACTATTATTGAGATAATTCAAGTTGTTTGAACTTTCCCAAAATCAAACAAACTGTTAGCAAAATCACATACAAGCGGCGCAATTTGTGTGATGTCAAAGTTGGATACTTGCATTATTTCCGAGTGAAAGGAGCATGAGGATAGAAGTGTCTTGTAGTAGAAATCTGTGTGACCAAGGAGTTCAAGTCATTATATCCATCTCTCTCTATTGTGTAGAAGTTTCTGTGTGGTTCTTTGAAAATCAGTTTAATGGATTGCCTCCAAGTCTTCAACAAGAAGAAAGATGTAGTTGGGATTACACCACCCAACGAACCTTTCAAACATTGTGTTCTTTACTTTACCTTCAATTTGATTAACTATCATATCATTGCATAATAGGTTAAGAAAACACATTGACAAAATTGTTTAAAAGTTGAAGACAACTTAAAGAAAACTTTGTGATGCTAAAACCTTTAAAAGAGAAGACTTAAAATCATTCCGTTGTGCTAATCCTGATAAAAGAACTGAAAGCTTAACCTTATTTGGTTATAGTATTCAAATCTTGAGTCTAAGTTAACTTTATCAGAACAGTCTTCAAGTAGACGCTCACCCAAGCACCTACATTCTTGAGCATCCAAACTCATTTTAATACGAAACTTTTTGAAGTCAAAAAAGACTTCAGATTCTATTCAACCCCCCCCCCCCCAACTCTAGACCCTTTCGTGTGCCACTTGGGACCAATAGCTATAGTAGTGAAATTTTATATTAAGGACAGATGGTTAACCCTCACCATATTCACCATTTTTTTTATCCACATATAAGTTACCAAACTTCCTGTTCAGCTAATTTACAGAAATAATTTATTATTATTCTGGTATAGTTTTCCAGAAGCAAATTCAAATCGCAGTGGAAATTCCAGTGTAACTTCCAATTCAACAAGAAGAAGGAAAATTCAACAAAGTTTTTTTTATCTTTTACAATCTTGGAAGTTGGTTTGAACCAAATGCAAAGCATCAACTATCAATTGGATAGAAACTCATTAATTTAGATAATATATATATATATATAGGTAAATGATATTAGCACTCCAAATGTGTTATTGACACTGTACTATTCAATACAAATTTCTTGACAAAAATAGTGAAAAGTAGAGCTCCAATAGTAATTTTTGGAGCTCTAATATCATCTTCCATATATATATATATATATTGTAAGCTGATATGAGAGAATTTTTTGTATATTGATATGTAGAATATACGCCTACATATACACGCAAGCTACATCTGAATAAGGTAAGAGAATTAATCAAATCCCTACATATCTGCTAAATATATATATATATATGTATATATATATATATAAATCTTCCTATTATAACATTCCCCCTCAAGCTGGAGCATTGATGTTAATCATGCCCAGCTTGTTACGAAGATAATCAACCTCAACCCCATTTAAAGCCTTAGTGAAAAGATCTCCTAATTGTTCTATAGTCATCACGAACGAAATGGCAGTCAATCTCAATATGTTTAGTTCATTCATGATGTTTTGAATCAAACCAGCGGATACATTTTTTCTCTAATTCACATAGCCCGGATTCAAATCAGATTTTGATAATTTCATGTTCACATAAATCGAAATCAAGAACAAGAAGTAATCTAATTACCTTCTCGATGATTTTCCAAAGCCTAGATTTTTGAGAAGCAACAGAACATTCCTTACTCTAGATAATCACACGAAAGATGATCTTCAATTCTTAAAGCTCGACCTCCTCTACCTTAGACTAGGTTGAGCGACTAAGGGTTTCTGTGGAAGGAGAAGGATTTTGTGTTTTTACTATTTTTCACTCTCTAAGATGAAAAACTGGCTTAAAGTTCTTGATTTTAGTTAAACACCTTGTGTTTAAATAAAAAACTTCTCCTTGGCTTAGGAGAAGAATGGGGCGGCCTAGTGTACCCAGGGATGGGTGTACTGGGCTTTTTCTAGTTCCAAGCCAAGTGTTAAGTATTTGATTAATATTCACAGTCCAATCGAATTCGTAATTAATTAAATACTAATATCTTTTTACTTTGTTAATTATAAATTAATAATACCAAACTATTAATATTGATTCAATAAAATAATTTAATTACAATAATTAAATATATTTATTATAATCAATACATATCCCTTTGATAATTTCCACTCTATGTGAAATTACCAAAATACCCTTCAAAAAGTAAACTCCTTTATTTTATCATCTTTACATAGCGCGACTCTCTAGACTCATCTTGATTGACATTGGGAGAATTCTAGGGGTATAGTTATCACCAAGCCATCCCGTGAAGCTATACCGAAACCCAATCAAGTACGAGATGAATATATCACCTCGAACCTTTATGTTACAATTACCATATGAGTATAAACTCTTCAGTGACGCAACTCGATCAAGTTAGAGTCATGGAACATCAAACTCAAACAACTTGATACTGTACAATAATCATACTGATGTGAAATTACCAAACTGCCCTTTATATCCAATATAGGTCAGTCATTAATGCTTTGGCCAGAGACTTTATTTTCACAACACCTATGGCATACATGTTGCTTCTCGTTTACCTTTGAGATGGTGAATTTCTGATTGGCAGTGCATTTCCCATTATCGAACGTACCAACTGAATCGTACTTCGAGGTGAACCCCATCAACGGGTGATTGGGCCTAACTACTCTAATAACTTATTCAATGGTATGAGAACAATGCAAATGACTCGTCAGGTCTAAAGTTCACTCATATAATCGTAACGGTAATCCTCATCATTGACTGTCACTAAGTGAAAACCTATGTGATAGGATTACGACGAGTCGCATTCAAATATGTTAACTCTGTTAATCATATTAATTACACCAGCTCCCACTATCCAATCAGTGTAACACTTAGCACTTTCCTTGTCAAAGCAAGTGTCATACGAGTTGAATCTAAAAGCCTAATTTAGATTTTTTAACTTGCGAACCGTTTTTATAAGATCAAGCACTTAACTCCACCAATGCTCCTACTTATCAAATAAGCAGTGGTGAGTACACCTTGATCTTAATGACCTATTCGTTCAATTCATTCAATGCCACAATTAGATTTACAAGAACAAACTCTATGCCTTTTATTAATGAATAATAATGTTCATACAATATAAATAAAATGCCCTCTTAAATCTATTTCCTCAATGGCATAGAGGGTATAACACCTAACAATATCCCAATTGCACTCAATGTCAATTGCTATTGCATTTGAATCCCATCTTCTCAAGATGTTTCTCTATCACCGCCGATGATAGAGGCTTAGTGAGTGGGTCAGCTATGTTTTTCGCTGAGGCTTCTTTCCGCATGGCGATGTTGCCTCTTCCAATGATTTCTCATATTATGTGATACATTCTCTCTATGTGTTTAGATTTGTTATGAGACCTTGGTTCTGTAGCTAGTGATATTACTCCATTGTTGTCACACCATAGTGGCAATGGCATTTCCATGCTAGGAACCACTTCAAGTTCAACCATGAACTTCTTTATCCAAACAGCTTCGTTAGCGCCCTCAGAAACAGCTATGTATTTAGCTTCACATGTGGAGTTCACAGTTGTGCTTTGCTTGGAACTTTTCCAAGACACTGCTCCACCATTCAGAGTGAATATAAACCCAGACGTAGATTTTTTATCATCCACATTAGACTGAAAGTCTGAATCAGGATATCCATCTACTCTCATCTCTTGATTTCCATATATGAGAAGCATATCCTTTGTTCTTCTAAGATAATTAGGTTCACTGTGATGGTGAGCAGGATTCAAATGGACTTGAGGATTGCTACGGGGGAAAAGGTTTCCTCATAGTCAATGCCCTCTTTTTTACTATAACCTTTCACTGCAAGTCTGGCCTTATAGATATATACCTTGCCATCTAGATCAATCTTTTTCTTATAGATCCATTTGCACCATGTCGGTCGTACACCCTCAGGGAGATCCGTAAGAGTCCAGACTTGGTTCGAATACATCAAATCCATCTCTGATTTCGTGACTTCCAGCCACTTTGTGGAATCAATATCAGTCGCTGCTTGTTTATAGCTAGATGCATTATCTCCATGGCTTCCATTTCCTACAGTAAGCAAATATTATTGTTCATGAAGGTAGCCATATCTCTCAGGCAATTGAGATACTTTTCCAGAGTGTTGCAGCGATGATTGTGTCTTTTGAGTTTCAGGGTCAGTTCTTTGTACTTGAATTGGTGTCTCCGAAGGGGTTTCATTTGGTTCTTCTAATAGAACCATTTTTCTACCTGCACCTCTTTCTCTAATGAACTCGTCTTCGAGAAAGAATTCTTGCAAAGCCACGATTATCCAATGATCATTTGGTAGGTAAAATAAGTATCCCATGGAGTCTTTGGGAAAACCTATGAATAAATCCTTGAGGGATCTTTTCTCTAGTTTCTCTACCTTGGTCTTCTTAATATGCACAGGGCAATCCCACACTTTTATGTACTTAAGATTAAGTTTTCTTCCACACCACAACTCATACGGTGTTTCAAGAACAGATTTTGAGGGACACTTATTCAATATGTGTACTGCTGTAAGCAAAGCATGTCCCCATAATGAAATATGTAAATCGGTGTAGCTAAGCATAGATCTTGTCATATCCAATAGAGTACGATTTCTGCGCTCAACTATCTATTTAATTGTGGGGTTGCTGGAGGAGTAAGTTGTAACACTATGTCATGTTCTTTTAAGAACTCATCAAGCTTATCACTCGTATATTGGCCACCACAATCCAATCGCAGTGCCTTAATACCATGCCTAGTTTGTTTTTTAGTCATAGTCTTGAACTCCTTAAACCATTTAATAGCTTCAGACTTATGTTTCCTTAAATACATGAGTCCATACCTACTATGGTCGTTTAGTTAATGTAATGAAGTACTGAAAACCTCCGTAGGCCTCATCCTTAAAGGGCCCACAAACATCTATCTTTTAGACAGGATTCACATATTGGATATGGATCAGATCCAATAGGGCCGATAAGCCCTTGTTTCTCCAACTCGTGAAGCTTGAATTCACTGGCATGTCCAAGTCTAAGATGCCACATAAGTCTTTGGTTAATACCATTCATACTACGCTTCTTAGTCATAGTGTTAACCATGCAATGGTTTTGAACATTAATATAATACAATCCATTAACTAAAGATGTTGAGCCAGTGTTTTTATTTCTAAAAAAAATATCACAGTCATTGTCATTAAAAGTAAACAAGTATCTTTTCCTGACCGATATTGGAATAGAAACAATCTTCTTAAGCCCATTAGGCAAAACGAGGCAATTATCTAAAGTAATTGAATGTCCAGACATTAATGTAATAGAAGTGCTTCCAACGTGTGTTGCCGCGACACTGTGCCCACTTTCCACATTGATCATCACTTTTCTTTCTCCCAACTTTCTACTTGTTTCTAGATCCTGGTTTAAAACACAGATGTGAGAACTAGCTCCCGAATCTAAAATCCACAAAATAGAGAATGTAGTCACAGAACATTTAGTTTCAAAAATGAAAAGTTCTATGCCTGCTTTTTTAGCTTCCAGCTTAAGACATTCCTACTTCCAGTGCCCTAGCTCCTTGCAATGGAGGCATATGTCCATTTTCTTTGAGGTCCTACCCTTGAACTTCTTGAACTTTGTGGCTTTGTCATTGCTTGATGATTTGGAGACTTCTAGCTGTTTCTTACCTCTTTTGCTTTTCTAACTTTTCTTAGAATCAGTAGAAATGACTAGCGCAGTTTCTTTCATCTTCGACTCCAACTATGATTGAACATTGATCAGCTTGTTCATTAGCCCATCTAGTGTGCATTCAATGTCATTCATGCTGAAATTCACAATGAATTGTGAAAATAATTTTGGAAGCAACTAAAGAATGAGATTAGTTTGAAGGTGGAAGTCCATGGTGAAATCAAAGGATTTAAGTCTCTCAATCATAGAGATCATTCTGAGGATGTGATCCCCAGCCTTCTCTCCTTCTTTCATTCTAGCTCCAAAGAGTTCTCTCGATATTTCATATCGAGCAGTCCAACTGTGTTCTCATAGAGTTCCCTCAAGTGCAGCAAGGTCTTCTCAGACGTCTTGATCTTCTCCTGAGAATGTTAGATATCATTGCTCATCGAACCCAGTATGTAACCTCCAACTTTCGCATCATCCTTAACCTATGTTTCATGGGGAAGTCGATCCTCAAAGTTATCAGTATCTAGTACTAGAGGCTTCTCTTCATCGAGCACATATGATAAGCCCTCGAGACTAAGGAATATCCTTAGGTTTCTTTGCTAGTCACTAAAATGATGTATAGGTTTCTTTTCGATATATAGCCCATCCAGAAATTGAGGTGGCGCCTAGTGCCAGTTAAACTATTTAACGTATCAATCCCTTTGGCTTATGAATAACTTAACCACAACTTTTTTTGATATATAGGTGGTGATTCATCTAAGTCTATTCCCATCAACTCATATCAGTCTAACAATTTAATCTCGCCATGCAACCTTTTTCGATATATGGGGCAAAATTCACTTCGACTGACGGCATCTAATGCACTAATGAAGATCAAGCCTATTACCTTTATATATGACCCCTTAATACTGAGACGGTGCCATATACAAGATGAAGCCATCTCGTTACAAAGTTTGATGGAGATCCAGGATATCAAATACCCTTTACTTACTTAGTATTATTTGATACAGGGGATTTCATAACTTGATAATTATTATATTTTAGGTCTCACTTTGCACATTACTTTATTAAGCACTATTTATGGAAATGCATAAGAAAAAGGCCTAGCAATTTCTAACAACGACACACATATGAGCTTTTATTTAGATTATCTTGAGCCAATGAGTCAAATGGAGAGGGTTTGTAATCTATTATAAAAGAGTTCCTTGACTCTACTCCAAGCTTGCCACCATCTTCTCTCTTTATTGGACATATCTAATACTTTTGTTGCAATGGTACATGTCTATACAATTGATCTAAATAAAAATAAAGATACAAACTGGGGAACTCAAACTCTGGCCCAATACCTCCCAGATAAAAAAAAAAAAACCAACTCTAAGCCCATACGAGGTGTCACCATCACATAATGATAAAAGGAGCACATAATCAAATTAAACACATATGTGATTATTATTAAATCTTATTTAATATTTGATTAAATTCAATTGAATTAATATTCAAAAATAAACACAATTTGTTTAGAATTTAAAGTTAATGGGCCAAGCCCATACATTTTCTATAGTCCAATTAAAGCGGACTTTATCAAATAGAGCCCAATTATTGGTGAAATAATTTAAAAAATGAAATTAAACTGTAATCTAAATTAAATTCCAAATTAATTTGGATCAACCCTATTTAATTTAATCCGTAAAATAAAGTAAGCCCAACAAGCTTTATTTGGTCATTTAAATCCAATTTAAATACCAAGGATTAAATTTGATGATTAATTTTAAGTGGCTAATAAATTCGATTTTGGCCTTAGATAATTTTTCAAACAAACTAATTAAAATTAAATCTAATTTAATTTTAATTAAAATCCAATTTTAAATAACGTAATCAAAATTAAATCTAATTTACTTCTCAATTAAAATCCAATTTTAAAATTGAAAAAGATTTTATGGGCCTTTTAATTTTAAAATTAATCCACAAAAAATAATTTTAAAAATGCTAATTGGGCTTGACCCTAATTTTATTTTCAAAATCATCAATTAGGTTCAAAATACATCTAATGGACTAAACGGGCCAAACCCCAATTATAAAAAATTAATTTTAAACTTGTAGGATTAATTTCTCAAGGTCAGGGCCATGCCTGACCCGACATAAATTAAAATTACACGTTGGGTCAAGCCTGACGCACAGTGCTGCCCTGGTTGGTGCGCCAGCCGTCACATGCACACACATGCATGGCACGGTGCAGTGCCATCCAATTTCACGGCGTCGTGCCATGCTCAAGCAGGCCACAGTGTCCAGCAGTCGGGCCGGTTTGATGTGCCGGTGGGTATTTTTAGACGACCCCACCATGGTCTCGCCTCGTCTTTTTCAATCACGCAATTTAATCATCCAAAAACCCAATAGTCTAAACATGCAAAAAATTAAATCATAACACCCAATTTTTACGTTTCGCATACAATACGAAAAATCATAAAAAACTCATATTTATATTCGTCAAAAAATATAAACATTCATAACCTGCATTCATATTCATCACATAAACGCATGTAGGCATGAAAAAATTATCAAAAACCATGAATTTGGATCTGATACCACTATTGTGAATCGAACTAGCGGATAAAAAGTTTTTCTTCGATTCACATAGCCCGGATTCAATTCAGGTTTCGATACTATCATGTTCACATAAATCGAAATCAAGAACAAGAAGTAATCTAATTACCTTTTCAATGATATTCCAAAGACTAGCTTTTTGAGAAGAAAAGAATAGTTCCTTCCTCTAGATAATCACACGAAAGAGGATCTTTAATTCGTGAAGCTTAACCTCCTCTACTTTAGACTGGGTTGGGCGACTTAGCATTTATGTGGAAGGAGAAGGATCTTGTGTTTTACTATTTTTCACTCTCTAAGATGAAAAACTGACTTAAAGTTCTTGATTTTAGTTAAACATCTTATGTTTAAATAAAAGACTTCTCCTTGGCTTCGAAGAAGACGGGGGCGGACGAGTGTACCCTAAGGGTAGATGCAATGGGACTTTTCCAGTTTCAAGCCCAGTGTTAAGTACTTAATTAATATTCCCAAGCCAATCCAATTGGTAATTAATTAAATAATAATCTCTTTTTATTAATAATGCTTTATTAATTCTAAATTAATAATACCATACTATTAATATTAATTGAATAAAATAATTTAATTACAATAATTAAATATATTTATTATAATCAATACACATCCCTTTCATAATCTCCACTCTAAGTGAAATTATCAAAATATCCTTCAAAAAGTAAAACTCCTTTACTTTGTCTTCTTTACATAACGCGACTGTCTAGGCTCGTCTTGATTGGCATTGAGAGGATTTCAAGGGTATAGTTATCACCAAGCCATCCCGTGAAACTATACTGAAACCCATTCAAGTACGAGATGAATATATCATCACGAACCTTTATGTTACAGTTACCATATGAGTATAAACTTTTCACTGACGCAACCCGATCAAGTAACAGTCATCGAACGTCAAACTCATACAATTTGATACTATACAATAATCATACTGATGTGCAATTACCAAACTGCCCTTTATATCCAATATAAGATAGTCATTAATGCTTTGGCCAAAGACTTTAATTTTACAACACCTATGACGTATAGGTTGCTTCTCGTTTACTTTCGAGATAGTGAATTCCTTATTGGCAGTCCATTTCCCACTAACGAATGTACCAATTCAATCGTACTTCGAGGTCGACCCCACCAACGAGTGATTGGGCCTAACTACTCTGATAACTTATTCAATGGTATGAGTACAATACAAATGACTTCTCAGGTCTAAAGTTCACTCATAGTGTCATAAATGTAATCCTTATCATTGACCGTCACTGAGTAAAAACCTATGTGATAGGATTACAACGAGTCGTGTTCGAATATGTTAACTCCTTTAATCATATTCATGACACCAGCTCCTACTATCCAATCAGTGTAAGACTTAGCATTTCCTTATCAAAGCAAGTGTCATACGAGTTGAATCTAAATGCCCAATTTAGATTCTTTAACTCGCGAACCGTGTTTATAAGATCAAGCACTTAACTCCACTGCTGCTCCTACTTGTCAAATAAGCAGTGATGAGTACACCTTGATCTTAAGGACCTATTCGTTTAATACATTCAATGCCACTATTAGATTTACAGAACAAACTCATTGTCTTTTATTAATCAATAACAATGTTCATACAATATAAATAAAACACCCTCTTAAGTCTATTTCTTCAATGGCATAGAGGGCATATCACTTAACACATGAAACACAAGAGTGGAGGTAACATGAAGAGCAGCTTGGTTATCACACCAAAGATTTGCTAGCATTGACACTTTAAGACCCACTTTAGTTAATAACTGATATAACCACATTATTTCACAAGTAGAATGAGCCAAAACTCTATACTCTGATTCTGCACTACAAAGAGATACAACACGTTATTTCTTGCTTTTCCATGGCACCAAATTTCCTCCAAAGAAGACACAATAACCTGTGGCAGATCTTTGATCAATTTTAGATCCTGCCCAATCTGCATCTGAAAATCACTCTATACTGGTGTGACTATGATTCTTATGTAGTATACCTCGTCGAGGAGCTCCCTTCAATTACCACAGGATCTATTCTACAGTATCCCAATGATGAATCGTTGAAAAAGACATAATTTGACTCACAGTGCTACCACAATATACGATATCAGGGAGAGTTACTATAACATAATTCAGTTTTAGAAACAACAGGACAAGGGCCCCCAAACATTAGAATGAACTAACTCAAAAGGACAACTTACTTTTTTATTGACATAATGGACAGAAGGCAGATGATGTTGTTTGACGAATTAACACGACTCACAATCTAAAGTGGAGACGTACTGGAACTGAGGATAAAGTTTCTTTCACAGTGGCAAAGAAGGGTGTCCTAACCGGCGGTGAGTTTCAAAAGGAGTTAAGACAACGGAGCAAGCAATTGGCCTGGACATCTGCGCTTGAGTATCCATAATATAGAGACCTCTGGATACATGTCCTTTACCAATAATCTTCTTCGTCACATGATCCTGAAACACACAATGATCAGGAAAGAAAGAGACACAACAATTTAGAGCATGAGTAATTTGGCTTACAGACATTAAATTAAAAGATAAATCAGGTAGATTTAAGACATGTGAGTGGGAAAGTGAGGGGACAAGATGAACAGTCTGCCCAAGGACAGTGGATGTCGAACGATCGGCTAAAGTTACTTTTGGTGAAGATGTGTGCAGTGTAAATATGGTAAACAACCTAGGATTACCTAAATCAACAAGTGCAATGATAGGATGAGATGAAAGTTTTAATGTGTCTTGGTACTGAAGGAAGTTATCAAATTCATCTGCAGATACAGTAACCATCGTCTGTTTTTCACCCATAGAATACCAAAATCCAAATCTACTAAGAATCTGACCTACACGCAGCAATAATAGACCAGAGGCAGTAGACAAACATAATAGTAGCAGCAAAATAGCGAAAAATAGAGCAGCAAAATAGCGAAAAATAGAGCAGCAACACCAAACAGTTCCAAAGTTTTGAAACCAGATCTGAAAAAAATGCAAAATTAGCAGAGCAAACCGGATAAGAGGCAAGAGCACTGGATAGTGATGCCGGAGCAAAAAACCAGAAAGTGAAAGGCCGTCGCACGAAGCAGTAAAATTGAGGATGAACAACCTCGAGCCCTAACCTAGCAACCCACTCAAGCCAAAGTGGGTTTGGACATTCTAGAAAATAAAAACACAGCCTAGACTATTACAATGGTATCGTCTCAGCATACAAGTCTTCAAGTCTTGGCTCCATCTCCTTGCTCTGTCTTCGATTACATAGAATATCAAAAACTACTAATCTACTATACAAAAAGGAAAGAGCCAAACCGGCTATTATTTACAACTCTATAATAATTACATACATAGAAAACCAACACTACGACTAGGCTCGTGGTTCATCCTTTTATCACATAAACATGCCAAGCAACAAACATACATTTGATAAAGTAAATTTTACCCATTCATCATTCAAACTAGATTGCAAATATCATTGGGATAAGTTTGATATTGATTTCTAAAACCTTCCTCAGAGTTTACAAGTCTAAAACATCATAGGTAAGGTCTTTGGGTCACCCACCTTCAGAAAGCACGAAGAAAGGAAAATTATTATTTTTTATTATTTAACTTTCTGTTAACCACGCCTAGGCGTGGTCTGACCCACGCCTGGGCGCCGCGTGCAGCGGCTGTTGCTGTTCGCGATTTTTAAATCAGTTTTTCGCATGTTCGTGATTCTTTTGAGTTTCGATCAACGAATCTGAATTCTCCTAAGGTTTGAGTTTTATTACTTGATGATTAAACCTTCGGTTCAACCATCTCACAACACCCCACCAAAGGTGATTTCATAAAACTAGATCAAAACCTTCGAAAACAATCATATACCCAAATTTCAGATTTCATGATTTTTAAAAGCAATGACTTTTAAGCATTAAAATCATAAAAATCGAACAACATTGATAAGAGGTGTTTTTACGTGTTTTTAAGACCGTAATTCTTATGATTTGGATTCACTTATTACTTAAATCATGACACATTTGCATTTAATAAGTGTGTTAAGTGAATACAGGTAATAAATGAGAATACATGAGGAAAAGTGAAGAAAAACAATGTACAAAACAAGTTCAAACATGTTTTTCAACACTTAGGCGGTTTATGCATCTCCTACCACATTCGAGCGATAATTCTGTATATTTCGAGACCGAATTGGACAACATTTCCTTCTATAAAGTTGTAGATCTATGTCTTAGCTTCAAATGAGAACTTGAATCATCCAAATCAGAGGTCTATAGAGATAATTATGAAGGAAATACGATTGTTGCGCCGAACGGAGAAGTATATGCGCCAGGACACGCCCTAGCGCCTTCCTAGTCACGCCTAGGCGTGGACAGTCCGAATCTTACTTCTTTTCAGCCTAAATTCCAGCTCTTGATGATGGGAAGGAATCACTTGTAGCCATAATTCAGCACATGTGTTGAGGGGGAGTGTCATAAGTGTGTTTCTTGGTAGATTTACTTTATGGAATTTTATACTACACACTTTAGAGTAATGGAGGACACAAGAGAGGAACAACACATGGGAGGAAGAAGAATCTACACCTATAAAGCTAATCATCTCTTGCATTCATTGGGGGATAAAAAGGGAGGAAGGGACAGATCCATAAAAGAGAAAGAGGGAGAGGAGAGAATACTTTTGATTCTTGATTCATCATCACCATTGGAGAAGGAAGATTCAATTGGAGTTCCATCATTATTCACTTTGGAGGGAGTTTTAATTGCTTGTTATTTCATTTATGTTTATGAATATGTGTATTAATTCATTTATGTTTTTCATATTATCAATCATGAACTAAATTCATAAGACTAAGGCCATGTAAGGTCAAATTGTGATATATGCTTATAATAGATGATTGTTGAGGTTATTCTTATATTGTTATGTGATGTGAATTTGTGTTTTTACCTATCTTGCATATACTTGATCACTATATGTTAGAATCTTATGCCTAGGTGAATATTTCGGGAGAAAATTGACTTAGGGTGCAAGAAATTCACATCATGACCCGCAACTAATGAGGAATTGCCCTAGACATAGGTAAAGATTCCCGGGTGAAGTTGTTCGATTCTAATCGAGTGAACTCTAGTACGTTAATGCATGTTTAGTGGTTAGATTTCCGGATAGGAATATTTGGGAAATCACGATCTAAGCATAGGAGATTATACGCGAGACATCGGTTATTCTCTACCCTCGGAGCTCTCACCATAACAATATAAGTGTAATCCTTCAACAAGAACCTTTATAAGTATATTTGATCAATTTGGACCTAGCATGTGCCTTAGTCTCTCTTTATACTTTGTTTTAAATCAATTGTGTACTTTTGTTTTTATTGCATGCATTTTACATCCAATTTACTTTAATTATATTTGTTCTTTATCGTTTCAAATCATCAACTAGAATTCAAGTCTCCGTGGTTCGACAACCCGGACTTCTCGTCCACTTTTATTACTACACACGACTAGTGCACTTGCTATCATAGCACGTTAGTTATTAGCATGTCAAACATCCCAAATCAAAATCAATCCTAGTCTAACAATGAACATATTGATTATCATGCTTTCGATTTTACAATTAAAACGTAAAAACAAACATGCATAATCACATAAAAATTCGATCGAGCCAAACCATGGCTTTGATACCACTGTTGGGTTGACTCATTCCCTCGGGTGGCTCGTGACAGCGGAAATTAAAATTTCACAAAGTAAACGTACAACCACCAGAAAACAGGAATATGGAATTGGTTCAATCGAATTTGATAAGGAGGTAAACGAAATTATACCTTTCGAAAATTTTGTTTCACCTCGTACTTTGGATCTCAGCAACCCTGTGGTGCAAATCCACACAATTTCCCTTGGGTGAGAAATTGCCCGTCGTCTTTTCGTATCTCCCGGTTTAAAGTGCTCCAACTGTCGCACCTCTAAGATGTATCCACACCTCGTTCAAGTCACCAATCGTCTTGCCTTGCGTGCTAGACAACAAAACGATTCTAAGTCGTTTAATTCAACACATGAATAGAACGACGTCTTGTTGGAAAGGGAGAAGGTGGCCGATTTTTAGGTTAGGAAGGGCGGGCAGATTTTCCCACAATTATTCATCATCCTTTTAGTCTTCTTCATCTCTTATTTATAGGTGAAGATTGCCTAGAGTCCTATTAGGAAAAGGAAACTTCCTTTCTCCCAAACTCTCTAGTAATCCTTATCCTATGAAGACTTGGAGGATGGGAAAACTCTTTTCCTCCTCCACCACACACAAAAAACTGCCCCCTCCCTTATTTACTCATAAAATCGGACAACACAAGTCAATTGGATCCTAGGATTTAATTTTGACTTCTCAATTTAATTATAGGTTCAACCCATCAATTAAATACAAGTCAAATTAAATTCAACCAACTAATTCCAACATTTATTTATTTAGCTTGGGGTCCACCCAATTAAATAAAATACTTGGACTCTACTAGGTCCATTAATTTAATTAATTCTACAAGATTAATTAAAAGAGTAAAATTAATTGAATCCTTCAATTAATTTATATTCCATATTAGGAAAGTACCAAACTTTCCTAATTCCCTCAATTTCCTCAAAATTGATTAATCACATCTATTCCAGCAGTGACTCTCTCGAGTTAGTGTGTGACCCCTTAGGCTCGTTTCTATCTAGTAGTAAGTACACCTTCCCACAGTGCTAGTGTACCTTCCAAAAATGGAAAGTACTAGATTAAATCAATCCTTTGATTTAATCGAGCCTCGAATTAGTCACCAAGCTAATTCTCGGCACTTACAAATCACAGTTGCCCACCTAGCATAGGGTCTCGAAGACCTAGATAAACCGAAAGTAAAGATATGCCTTTTGCGATCTTGATCCTCGCACAAGTAAGATCTCTCTATCTAATCTCCCGATTGAATCTAGAGCATTGGCTAAGGTCGAAGTTCTATTAATTCAATACTATATTTCCCACGTTATGTGAAATTGACTTCGACTATCTAAACGAGGAAACCCTACGCCTCTTTAGATATCATACTTCGGCCGAAGATTCCTTAAGTCGATTCACTATGTAACCATAGGAGATTAACCGACTGGCTAATGTTAAAGATAGATTCCTCTTGATTCTCACGTGCCTTACTACGTAAGACGTGCATGTCTGAGTTTGCCCATATTCGATCATCTAAAGTGACCATGTAACAAATCAAGAACATGCGCGGTTACGCATAAGACATCCAATGGAATCTTAGGTCCATAAGGATTACTCTTATACTACAAGACCATTGGAAGTTCCACATTCGACTGGGAATCCATTTCAGGAACTTCCATGGGGTTGTTCAGTTCGCCCATTACCATAATGGAAACCCTCATATATGCATTGGCTTTCACCGTGCCAGTATCTATGGAATGAGATACACTTCTACCAGAGTATGCATCATATGAGCAAGTCTTTTGGGTTGCATCGATATCCCTTTATCTCGATGAACCCTTTCACGACTTGGAACAATGTTTAAAGATCACAGCCTTCGAGACATATTCCATCATTGCCACACCCAATGTGCAATGATGTCCCATAGCTATGTGTGATCCTTCGGGACTTTATTCTAAGCCAAAGTAAAAAACTAATTTAAGAATAACGACATGCCATACATAAAAAGAGATTGACTTTATTTATAAGAAAATGATTGTTCAACTCTAGAGTTACTATTACAAAGAATGGCGCCCAATAATTGGTGCGCCGGGCACTAACTCTAACAGTTTTGAACAGATGTCCATCCAAATCCATTCCTAAAACTCCGCATGAGATGTGGAATAATAGAAAACCGAGACTTAATCACATTATAATTTGGGATGTCCCACTTATGTCAAGAACACTAAAGAGGAGAAATTGGAGACAAGATCCCTCATGGGACATTTCATTGGTTATCCAGAGGATTCTATGGGATTCTTCTTTTACTTGCATGATGATCAGAAAATCATCGTGGCTAGACAAGCTCACTTCCTTGAAGTTGAGTTCATCTTGGAAGGTGGCAAAGGTAGAAAAATTGTTCTACAAGAACAAAATGAAACTCCTTCAGAGACATTTGTTCAAGAACCAAGGCCTGAACTAATAGTAGCACAACCACCACGTAGATCTGGTAGAATACCACATGAACCTGAGAGGTATGGGTATCTACTATAGGGGGAGCTAGAGCTTCACACTGTAGTACAAGAGATCATGCAGATGATCCTTGTATGAAGTGATGGTGGATGTCGACGCTTCAAGATGGTGAGAAGCCATGGAAATAGAAATGGACTCTATGCAATCGAACCAAGTCTGGACTTTGGTAGATCGTCCTGAAGGTATCAAACCTATAAGATGTAAGTGGATCTACAAAATAAAGATAGGTAGCGATGGGAAGGTTGACACCTTTAAACCCAGGCTCGTAGCGAAAGGGTATGGTCAGAGAGAAGGAATTGACTATCAAAAAAACTTTTCGCCTGTGTCTATGATAAATTCTATACGAATACTATTATCCATAGCTGCATACTTAGATTATAAGATATGGCAGATGGATGTCAAAACGGCTTTTCTGAATGGATTCCTTGATGAGGATATCTATATGGAACAACCAAAGAATTTTGTATCTAAGTCCGATATCCATAAAGTATGTAAACTTAAGAGGTCCATATATTGTCTCAAGCAAGTATCTAGAAGCTGGAATCTCCATTTTGATGAAGTAGTAAAGGGATATAGCTTCATCAAGAATGAAGATGAACCCTGTATCTACAAGAAGACTAGTGGGAGCAAATTCTCGATCTTAGCACTATATGTGGATGACATTCTGCTTATAGGAAATGATGTAGGAATGCTCACCATAGTCAAAAATGGCTTTCGAGTACGTTTTCCATGAAAGACTTGGGAGGAGCGACATACTCTAGGAATTCATAGCTACATGGATAGAACAAATAGAATGACAGGTCTCTCTCAAGCCCTTTACTTAGAAAAGGTCCTAAAGAGGTTTAGGATGGACAATTCTAAGAAAGGGTTCTTCCCGTGAGGCATGGAGTACTCTTGTCCAAGTCTAGCTATATGCCCTCAAAGTGAGGAAGATAAGCAGAAGATGGGTAATGTACCCTATGCTTCTGCAGTAGGGAGCCTGATGTAAGCATTGATGTGTACTAGACCCGACATTGCCTATGTTGTGAGCGTGGTGAGTATATTTCAGGCAAACCCGGGAAATGAACATTGGATAGCTATGAAAAATATCCTAAAGTATCTAAAAAGAACTGAGGATACAATTTTCATCTATGGAGGTGGAGACCTGATGATGGAAGGTTATTCTGATTCAGACTTTCAATCTGATGTTGACGACCGAAAATCCACTTTGGGGTGTGTTTTTACTCTCAATGGTGGACCGGTGTCTTGGAAAAGTTCCAAGCAAAGCACAAACGCTGATTCCACCACTAAAGCGGAGTATGTGGCAGCCTCCGAGGTAGCAAAAGAATCTGTTTGGATTAGAAAGTTTCTTGGAGAACTTGAATCGGTCCCTAGTGCTCAGTTCCCATTACCACTTTATTGTGATAACAATGAAGCTATAGCGCAAGCCAAGGAACCGAGGTCTGATAACAAATCCAAGCACATTGAGAGAAGATTTCATATCATCAGGGAGATCATTGGCAGAGGAGAGATAGCAATGCAGAAAATAGCCTCAGTTGATAATGTAGCTGACCCGTTCACCAAACCACTACCTAAGGCTGTTTTGGACCGACACCTGGAAAGGATGGGTATTAGATACCACAATGAGTGGCATTGAGTGCAAGTGGGAGATTGTTAAGATTATGCCATCAGATGCCATAGAGGATAGTGTGATTAGGGCATCCACCTTGTATTGAACTTAAATATTATTCATAATAAAAGGCATTATTTAAGTTTTCACTTAACTCTTATCTGCATCTAGAAGTTGTGTAAAACATTTTGTCCATATTTTCAATGCAATCCCTCTACTTCCTATGGGATAGGAAGAGTGGCACTAAAGAGATCGATCTTGATTACTAAAACAAGTTCGTAAGTAATATGAAGTCTTTAATGGACAAATAAAGACTTCGAATACTTGTACAATCTTAGCTTCGACATTGGAGTGCCTGTCTAGTATCATGGGATGATAGGAGATCAAGATTGTAGGCACAATAGTGGAATTGATATGCTCGAACACGACTCGCATCAGTTCTGTCATATGGGTCTTGACGTCAAGTCTTTCACTCGAGTAATTAGACCCAATTCAACCTCAAAATGCAAACTTGATGGGCAAGTGGTAGTCTTAGTAGATATCTAAGAGGGATTTGTTCTCTCATAAGTGAATGAGAATGTACCCTATGTAATTATAGATAAATAGAGATCAAAGTGTTTGGCCAAAGCAAACAAGACGATTGTGCTAGGCACCAAATCACTCTCAATGATCTCGTATTATTATAATTTATACATATGGTCAAGTGCAGTGAGTTTGATAAAACCATGTCTCTCACTTGAGCGGGAAACGTGAACGAAGGGTTTATACATACACGGTACATACGATTGAAAGGTTGTGGAATGATCCATTCATTCGTATTTCATTTGGTCTACGATGTGGGACACATGACTGGGTAAGTGCTACCCACTTCCTTTGGTTTCCTCTCCTTGCTAAATGAAACAAACCAAAAGAGTCGCGCTAAAGAATTGATGAAGAAAATTGAAAAAGGAATTTTCTATTTTATTTTGGAGAGATTTAATTTATTGGATAAGTTAAATAATTAATTACTTATTGGATAAGATAATTAATTATTGGATAAGATTAATTATTAATTAATTTCTTAGAGAAATATATTAATGAATTAATTTATCTAATTAATTTTATTATTTAATTAATATATTTATTTATTGGGTAAAATAAATAATTAATTAAATAAAGAATTTCGAGGCCTATATCATGGACGCCCATTAGGCTAGGTTGGATTATCAAATTGGTCTCTTTTATTTTGCCTTGGTCAACAAGTCATTGAGTTATAAAAGGGCATTCTTGAGTTTAACCTAAAAAAGTGAATACATTACATGAATTGTAACTCTCCAAAAAATAGAAAAAAAATAAAATATCCTCCCTCTCTATACACCAAACTCGTCGCCCCTATAGAGAACAAGAAGGGAATTTTTTGTCATCAATTCGCGCGTGATAATTTAGAGGCAACATGATTCGTTGTTGGATTCATCTACAACTTCAAGAATTGAAGAACTCAAGGGTTGAAGAATTCAACAAGTTCATCAATCAAAAGTCAAAGTAGAATTGGATTCTCCTACCACCTCGCTTCAATGGGTAAGTCGGATTTACTCATTTATGCATGTTTGAGATTCAATGATGCGAATTAGAGTACACTTTCGGGTTTTTAATTAAATTTTTGAAATTCTTCTGCTGCGTTCATGTGTTTTTACACGAAACCGAACAGTGGTATTAGAGCCAATCTCTGATTTACATATTTGATATCCGTTACGTGATTTAAGAATTGCAAGTTATGTGTTTTTGAAGCAAGTTTGTGTGTTTTCTTAAATCTGTGTTTTATGGTTTTTGCCTACATTTTTTTGGTTTTTACTTAGTGTAAATCTGGGAATATTTGATGATATTGAAAATCAAAAAATACCGATGAAAAAACACGGCTCGAAAGCCCTGCACGAGCACTGTTCACACGTGAACAGTTGCGCCCACAGCTGCGCGTAGCAGCTGTTCACGTGGCCAGGCCAGTGTGCGTGGCCCGACGGGTCGTGTGTTTGACACCCAATTTGTTGAACCGGGTCTTGGATTCGGGTCTTAAAACGGGCTATGTTTAGGTCGAAATTGATATTTGGGTTTTGGATGATTTATGGGTGGATCAAAAGGATGATGACCTGGATAATTTAAATCAAGCTCAATTGAAAATTATCCAATTTAAATTTGTTAATTAGTTTTGATTTAATCTAATTAAATCTAAACGGGCCAATAAGATTGTTGATTTGGACTTAAATTAAATTTAGCCCAGTAAAAAATTAATAACGCGTGCATGTTATGCTAATTAATTATTTTGAGTCCAACTAAATTGAATCCAAGTGGACCAAAAGGATGGTGACTTGGGTTTGATGAAATCGAGCCCAATAAGATTAGTTGGATTATAATATTTAATTAGACTTAATTAATTGTTTTTCTTAGAGATTAATAATTAATGTATGGATTAAATATTATTATTTTTCCTCAACTTGGAAATTACTTAATTTTGAATAAGAAATATAAATTATTTTTCTTAGAGATTAATAATTAATTCTTTGATCAAATAAAAGTATTTCCAATAATAGATGGCTTTAAATCATAATAAAATAAAATAGAAATCCATATTTTATGTATTCTATTAGTAGGACTAATATTATTTTAATTAAAGGTAGATGTATTTAATTTTAGTTTCATACATCTAAATCATCTAGTTGGACTAGAATGATTTTAATTGAAATAGTGAATGTATAAAATATTGGGAATTTTATAAAAGACTTTTTAGTTGGACTAAAATTTTAATAATCAACATAAGTGATTTAATATTGCGAGCATGTCTTAGGTGATTGTAACACTAATCATGGATTAGGATTATATGTTTCACCTTTAATTTTATGGGTTATGAACTTTGAAGCTATTTATTATATTCTTATAAAAATTGCATGAGTTGTTTTAGGAATCGAGATAAAATGGTTCGAAGTTGATAAAGTCAAAGGGCCCATGAATGTTTAATAGGTTTAATCTATGCCTTTTTGATGGCCCATTGGCTCGGGCCCTCTAGTAAAAGTTCATGATCAAGTTGTGAATTTATTTATTTAAATTCCATAATTATTTATATTGAAAGGCATGATTATGCATGATCAATATAGAATAATAGCGCTATATAAATTGAATAATGTGCAAAGTGAGACCAAAATCTTTTGACGAATTAAATTCTCCCAAATAAATAATACCAAGTTAGAAAAGGATGTATGACATCCTCTCCCTCCACTAACCTTTCTAAAATTAAAATTACTATAAATGTATAATGCTTCCCTGTTATGGGGGTTATGCATTTAGAAATCATTTGAAATTTTATTAGATGCATGAAATGCCTTAATAGAAACATATTTCATCCCAAAAACCTGTTCGGTTGCAAGGTGAAATTCAAATGTTAGATTATGGGAGTTAGTGTGAACGAACTCGGGTAGTACACGAGCTTAGAAACCTGTTTGGTTGCTGTTTGGTGAACTACGGGGAAATGTATTGAAATGTTTATTGGATAAATTGATATTAGATATCACCTCAAATAATTAATGGGCCAGAAACCGGTTAGGTTGCAACCCATTTAGTTAATTGAGGACCCCAATACCCGCAGTGGAATCAATGCCAATGATGATTCCCGATTTTCACATGGGAGTGTAGGATTCGAAAAATGCAGTGGGAGCCAAGATAAATTTTAAGTCCTTAATTTTTCTTGGTTAAGTCATAACAAGTAATCAAATAAATTTGGTTTATTTCTGCAGTTATTTTTTCATTTATCTCTCTCAAATATGACAAACCCACTTTCAATTCTACTCTAAAAGAATACCCTGGCTGGACCGAATTATGTGGACTGGCTTAGAAATTTGAGGATTGTCCTCAATATGGAATCTCTGGGATACGTATTGGAGACTAATATCTAGGCGGCTCCTGCTAGAACACGTGCCAACAAAAAAGAGGTCCAAGCCCATGAAAAATAGGTTAAGGACGACCTCCGAGTGAGAGGAAGCATGGTGGGATCTATGACTAATGATCTTCAAAGGTCACATGATAAGATGCCCACTGCAAGAGCTATCCTAGCTCACTTGGTAGAGCTCTATGGAGAGCATAGTTGAATTGCTCAATATGAGATATCAGAAGAGCTCTTCGGAGCCAAGATGAAAGAAACTGAGAAGGTTGGTGATCATGTCCTCAAAATGATTTCGAGGATCGAGAAGTTGGAAGCTCTCAAATTCACCATGAACGCCACCCTTCAAACTGACTTAATCGTGCAATCTCTTCCTGATTCCTTTTCCCAATTTGCGGTTAGCTTTAATTGCAATGAGATAGAGTGCAATTTAGCTGGGCTAATGAACAAATTGATTACTGCTGAATCTCAAATGAAACCAAAGGGAAAGGAAACTGCCTTGCTCATCTTTTCTGGACCTAAAAAGTCTAAGTCTAAGAAGAACAAGAACAAGAAATAGTCTGGCGAGCTTGGAGCTCTAGGGGGTGTCAAGAAGAGTAAGGGAAAGGTTCAAGGGTTTTACAAGAGCAAATGGCCTATGAAAATGGATAGATGTCTCGCATGCGGTGAGCTTGGCCACAGGAAGAGGAACTGTCCCAAATTAGGCAAAGGCGTACAAGGTATAGAACTACTTGTTTTTTAAACTAACTGTGCTATGACCGTATTTTCTACTTCAAGGATTCTGGACTCAGGGGCTAGTGCCCATGTATGTTGTTTGGATCAGGATTTGCAGAGAAGTAGAAAGCTGGACCGAGAAGAAGTGATGATCAAAGTAGGCAGCGGGGAAAGCGTCCCAGCTACTAGAATTGGATCTACTTCTCTTTATTTGAATTCTGGACATTTATAGTTTTTAGATATTTTTTTAGTTTTGCCCAAGGGGCTTAAGAACATGGTATCTATTCCTATCTTAGTTAAGATTGGATATACATTTTGTTTTTCTAAATTAAATTGTAACATTTATTAGGGAAATAAATTAGTTGGCAAAGCTTGTTTAGTTAATGGTTTGTATTATTTGAATATCTGTAATTCATTTGATGTGAATGTTGTAACACGTAAATGTGGTAGGCAAGAGGCTAACCTAAGACTCAAGTGGAATCGTAGACTAGGCCATGCCGAAGACACAAGATCCACAAAATGGAAAAAGATGGGCTATTAAGCTCACTTGGGTTGGATCCCATTCAAAGCCTTAGTAGAAAATCAAACTGGGCAAAATATAAAAACTCTACGATCGGATCGTAGAGGAGAATATATGAGTGCCGAGTTTGATGAACTCCGTAGACAACAAGGAATAATGTTACAACTAACACCACTAGCAACTCCTCAACTAAATGGAGTAGCCGAGCGAAGGAACCGAACATTGATGGACATGGTTCGTTCCATGCTTAGCTACACTGATTTACCCATTTCGTTGTGGGGAGACGCGCTCCTTACTGCTGCTCATGTCTTGAACAAATGTCCCTCCAAATCCATTCCTAAAACTGCGCATGAGATGTGGAATAATAGGAAATCGAGTCTTAATCACATTAAGATTTGTGGATGTCCCGCTTATGTCAAGAAGATTAAAATGGAGAAATGGGAGACAAGATCCCTCATAGGACGTTTCATTGGTTATCCTGAGGATTCCATGGGATTCTTCTTTTACTTGCACGATGATAAGAGAATCATCATGGCCCTACAAGCTCACTCCCTTGAAGATGAGTTCATCTTGGAAGGGGGCAAAGGTAGGAAAATTTTTCTACAAGCACAAAATGAAACTCCCTCAGAGACATCTGTCCAAGAACCAAGGTCGGAACCAATAGTAGCACAACCACCACGTAGATCTGGTAGAATACCACATGAACCTGAGAGGTATGGGTATCTATTGCAGGGGGAGCTAGAGCTTTACACTGAAGTACATGAAGGTCGTGAAGATGATCCTTGTACCTATGATCAAGCGATGGTGGATGTCGACGCAGCAAGAAGCCATGGAAATAGAAATGGACTCTATGCAATTGAACCAAGTCTTGACTATGGTAGATCGTCCTGAAGGTATCAAACCTATAGGATGTAAGTGGATCTACAAAAAACAGATAGATAGTGATGGCAAGGTTGGCATCTTTAAAGCCAGGCTCGTAGCGAAAGGGTATGGTCAAAGAGAAGGAATTGACTAACAAGAAACCTTTTTGCCTGTGGCCATGATAAAGTCTATACGAATACTGTTATCCATAGCTGCATACTTAGATTCTGAGATATGGCAGATGGATGTCAAAACGGCTTTTCTGAATGGATTCCTCGAGGAGGATATCTATATGGAACAGCCAAAGGGTTTTGTATTCGAGTCCGATATCCATAAAGTATGTAAACTTGAGAGGTCCATATATGGTCTCAAGCAAGCATCTAGAAGCTGGAATCTCCATTTTGATGAATTAGTAAAGGGATATGGCTACATCAAGAACAAAGATAAACCTTGTGTCTACAACAGGATTAGTGGGAGCAAACTCTTGATCATAGTACTATATGTGGATGACATTCTGCTTATAGGAAATGACGTAGGAATGCTCACCATAGTCAAGAAATGGCTTTCGATCATAGTACTATGGTCGTCCCAAGTGGCATACGAAAGGGTCTAGAAGGGGGGGGGGGGTTGAATAGACCCTGAAGTCTTTTTCGACTTCAAAAATTCGTAACACTTTTAAAGATTATAATGCTTAGGAAACTGAGCACTTGGATCAGACGCTTTTAGTAAAGATAACTTAGACTTAGTGATTTTGGCAATTTACCAAAGTTGGGTAAAAGCTTTAATCACTTAATCAGGGTTAGCACAGCGGAAATGTTTTTAAAGCTTTAGCGTTCATTTTGGTTAAATAGTCGCTTGACAGATTGAGCCTGTCTTTTTCAGAATAGATAAAAATAATATAAAGCAAGACAATAGATAAAAACTGTCAAATCCAGTTTATGAAGCCGAACCTAATCTATGGTCAGACAATTGGCCAAATTGGTGTTGAAGATGTTCAATCAGAGATAGATTTCTGGAAAACATCGGTTGTATGTTATGTACTAGGAGCTAATCCCCCCTACCCAGTGATTAATGGATACATACGACGTATTTAGGGCAAGCTTGGAGTAGACAGAGTTGTATTGAAGTAAAATGGTATGTTTCTTGTGCGTTTCAATACTAAAGAGGCTAGGGATACTGTGTTGAACTCTGGTGTTTTTCACTTTGATAGTAAGCCTGTTATTGTTGCCCCGTGGACTGAAAATTTTGATTATCAGAAGAATGTTTTTGATAGAATTCCAGTTTGGGTCAAATTAGTGGACTTGGATGTTAAATACTGGGGATGTAACTCTTTGAGTAAAATATCTAGGCTCATTGGCACTCCTATAATGGCAGACCAATTGACAATGAGAAAGGAGAGAATTCAGTTTGCAAGGATTTTAGTGGAGGTGCCTGATTCAGTATTTTTTGAGAATGAAAGAGGAATTGTACTTGAGGAGAAGGTTTTGTATGAGTGGAAACCTGTTCAATGTGATTTCTGTCAGGGCTATGGCCATGAGGCACTTCTATTCAGGAAAAGAAAAGGGAAACAAGTGTGGGTGCCAAAGCAAAAACCAATATCAGAACATGATGCCCCAAATACAGCTACAAATCATAATGAGAATGTTATCCAACAAACAGTAGTCAATGATGAGGGGGGAAGATCAGAGGTACAAAAAGATGCTGAATGGGTAACAATGAACATAAGTGGTAAGAAAATGGGCACACAGTTGCAATTTAATATGTTAAATGTGGCTTCCTCATCTAGCTCTTCTATGCAACGGTTTCAAGTGGCTCCGGGGAAGGTTACTGTAATTGTTTATGATGATGAACAATATAGGGGCGTGGAACGTTAGAGGGCTCAACAGCCTTGGAAGATAAAGGGACATTATGAACCTCTGTCACACAAATAATATTGGGTTATTGGGAGTGTTATAACATAAAATCAAAAACCAAAAATATGATAGAGTTCATAATAGCATGTGTCAGGGGTGGGGGAGTATCACCAACTTAGATGCTCATCCTGGTGGTAGAATTTGGGTTATGTGGAGACGGGATTATTTTGATGTTGTTATTGAGCACATAACAAAGCAGCTCATACATTGTTCTGTCTGTCATATTGATACACAAAAACAGTTTAAAGTCACTTTTGTTTATGTATTCAATCTCAGTCACGAAAGACAACAATGGGAGTCTTTACAGGAGTTGCTGTGTGATATTAATGGAGCTTGGCTTGTTCTAGGAGATTTCAACAATGTTCTCAACATGGATGACAGAGTTGGGGGCATCCCAGTTACTGTTAGTGAGATTGCGGAGTTTAAATCTTGTTTGGATTTCTGTGATTTAGAAGATCTGAGATGGAATAGATTCACATGGAATAATTGTCATGATCCTGGAGCTAGAATTTACTCCAAGATAGACAGGGTGCTTGGTAATACTCAATGGTGTGTGGAATTCCCTTTGTCTGAAGCTCTATTCCTTCCAGAAGGGGTTTCAGATCATAGTCCCATGGTGATAAATATCCAAATCCACAGTCTGCCTGGTAAAAAATCTTTTAAGCTTTTTAATATGTGGGTTGATGCCCCACATTTCTTGGATGTGGTATCAGAAGTTTGGAGTCAAAATGTTACTGGGAATATAATGTTTGGAGTTGTACAAAAGCTGAAACTTCTCAAAAAAAGTTTAAAGCACTTGAACAGGGATCATTTTTCTGATATAGAAAGACAGGCTGAGTGTGCTATATTGGAACTCTATGATATCTAAAATCAACTCCAGGTGAATCCTCTTTGTGAAGATCTGCAGCACAGAGAAGAGGAGACTAAGGATAATTTTAGAACAAAAAACCTGGCTCTGGACAAATTTATGAAACAAAAGTCTAAGATTTCTTGGATTAATATGGGTGACCAAAACAATAAGTTTTTTCACATGATCCTTAAGAAAAAGCAGTACAAGAATAGGATTAGCAGTATTTCAGATGGCGATGGCAAGTTGTTAATTGAATATGGGGCAGTCACAGACCACTTTATTGGCTTCTATATGCAGTTATTGGGCTGTAAAGTTGAAAGGACAAGGTCTGATGAAAAAGTGTTTGCTAAGGGTCCCCAACTAACCTTAGAACACCAGATGGAGCTGATAAAACCTTTCAGCAGGGAAGATGTAAAAAAAGTCTTATTCAGTATTAATAGTAATAAAAGTTCGGGTCCTGATGGGTATGGAAGTGGTTTCTTTAAGGCTGCTTGGAGTGTTGTTGGAGAGGATATTACTAATGCAGTTTTTGATTTTTTTTAAAGTATGGAAAGATGTTTAAACAAGTGAACTCTACCTTACTGGCTCTTGTTCCTAAAGTGGAGAATCCCACCAATGCCAGTGGATTTCGTCCTATTGCTTGTTGCAACGCTGTTTATAAGTGTATTTCAAAGATGATGACTTCCAGATTGGCTAACATCCTACCATATCTGGTTAATGAGAACCAGGGTGCGTTTGTTAAAAATAGATCTATTATAGATAATGTTCTTATCAGTCAAGAACTTATTCGGTTGTATAACAGGAAGCAAATTTCTCCAAGATGCCTTATGAAGATTGATCTCAAGAAAGCATATGACACATTGGATTGGCAGTTCTTAAAGGAAATGTTGGAAGGGTACAAATTTCCTCAAGTTTTCAGTAATTGGATTATGGAGTGTGTTTAGACTGTCTTTTTCACCTCAGTCCTCAATGGTGAACACCATGGTTTTTTCCAAGGCAGGAGGGGGATTAGGCAAGGGGACCCAATATCCCCTTTATTATTTGTCCTAGTGATGGAATATCTTACAAGAAGCATGAGAATAGCTGCCGAGGATGCCAGATTTAGATATCACCCTCCTTGTAAGGCTCTTCAATTGACAAATATTTGTTTTGCAGATGATCTCATGATCTTCTATAAAGCATCCACTATCCCTGTGCGAAGTTCCATGAATTTTCTAGAACCACAGGTTTGTATGCCAAGCTAAATCTAATGTGTATATCAGAGGGGTTTGTGATGAAGTCAAGCATGATATTCTGCACATTACTGGTTTCAGTGAGGGTAGATTTCCCATGAGAAATTTGGGGGTACCACTGTCTCCCATTAAATGGTCTAGAATTGATTGTTACTCACTGGTTGATAACATTACTAATAGGTTGGCTAGATCGACATCTAGAAACCTCTCTTATGCAGGAAGATGTCAGCTCATTAACTCTGTACTTCTTTCTTTGCATGTGTATTGGTCTGCTATTTTTCTACTGCCCTAGTCTGTAATTAAATTGGTGGAACAGAGATGTAGGAGCTTCTTATGGGGTAGTAGTGAGTTTCACAGAAAGGTCCCATTGGTTAGTTGGGATAAGGTCTGCTCTAAAAAGAGACATGGAGGTTTGAATATCAAAGATTGTAAGGTATGAAATGTGGCTGCTATTGGGAATCAGATTTGGGCTATATCACAGAAAAAAGACTCCCTTTGGGTCAAATGGGTGTCTAGTGTCTATCTGAAAGGTGTGGATTTCTGGGATTATCGTCCTCCCATGGACTGTAGTTGGTCATGGAGGAAGATTAATAACATAAAGAACAAAGTCCGAGAGGGTTACTATGAAGGAAGATGGTTACATACCCATAATGGTAAGTATACTGTGCAAAGTGGATATACTTGGCTCAAATGTGAGCAAGAAGAGTTCAGGGAGGCTAAACATGTTTGGAATAATCTTCATATTCCAAAACATTGGTTTGTTCTTTGGTTAGCTGTGTTACAAAGATTACAAACTAAGGATCGATTGAGCAGGTTCATGCAACTTTCAGACTGTGTGGTTATGAACAAGGATCAATTGAGCATCTCTTTTTTCACTGTGATTGGACAAAGCAACTTCTTAGTCATACTATGCAATGGCTATAGGTTGTCAATTGCCCTATCCAACCTGGTAGGTGGAGGAGATGGCTATTGTATGCTTTTAGAAAGTGGAAAATCAAACAGACAATAGTTATGGCTAGGTTTACAGGCTGTGTTTACAAGTGTTGGGAAGAAAGAAATAAAAGAAGTTTCACACAAGATAGTAGAAGCTTCACTATAGTCTTTGAATGTTTGAAACATGATCTTAAATTGCGGTTTGGGGGTTTCTCTACAAGATCACATAGGGATAGAGATAGATTATACATAGAATCTGTTTTGTCGAGTTAGTGTGTTTTTCTCTTGGCATTTTTGATGTATAGCTAATCCTTTCTGATACACAGAGGCACGACTTAAGAGTGCTATGTGTTTTGATATGGCTGTAAATTATGTTTGTGGGAATAAAGTATTACTTTACACCTAAAAAAAAAGAGTAAATAACACAAGATATATAAGGTTCACTGGGTAATGTAATCCCAGCTACACCATTCTTCTCCTTTCTCACTTGGAGGGAATTTACTAAAATGATTATCAAAGAATTACACAGAATCTTCTACAAGATAGTAAAAGGTGAAAATGATCTTGGGCTCCTTTGATCACACAGATGTCAGCACCAATGAAGATCATCTTCTACAAGCTTCTCTCACTCAGAAATACTGCTTGTAAGGGGTATCAACAACTTTCTCACTCAGATGAAAGGTTGAGGGTTTTATCACAAGGGTTTATTTGTTTTTGGAAAGATCAAACAACTTAGAATATCTCAGTAAGAATTTAAATTTCTTCTTTGGAAGATGTTTGAGATATTTGTGACCGTAAGGAATGTATGTAAAAAGCTTGAAGGAATTTGGCTGTGGAGGGTTTAGGGTTTAGGGCTTTTTCTTGGAATTATGTTTGTTGGACACATGTAGGAGCGTGCCTTTCACGCGGTGCGTGAGTATACCTTTTCTCTGACATTCCTGAAAATCGGCTGGTTTCGATTGGATTAGAGCATCTATAAACTCTGAATTTCTGACAGTCTAGTCAAAAGGTGGCTTGGCTACAAGTCATATTGGCTTATCACATTTAATGCTCTTATCAGGCATTTAATGCATTTTGAATTTATTTCCCATTTAAAATAAATGTCAGTTGAATGATGGCATTTAAGTCCTTCAAGACTTGAGAAATTATTTCAGGTGAATCTGATTCTGATCACTAAGTGCTTTGAGCGCTTGATTCATAAATCCTGAAATAGTCCTTTAGCGGTTGACAGACGCTAAGGATATATCTTCATCTTCTTCTGACTTCAGACGCTGATCTTCAACTTCTTCTCTAACAGACTCACCAAGAATTCTATTAGCGATTCGGTATCTAATACTTAGTCTAAAATCTATAAAGATAAAAGTTACAAGCCTTACAAAATTACATACTTTCAAACGCTTATACAATTGATCTATGAAACATAAACTTACATTATATTTTGGGGTCTAACATAAAATCCTATCTTGTCATCATCAAAACATCTAACATGAAATTTCCTAACAATTTCCCCCTTTTTGATGATGTCAAGACCTTAACTCTTATAACTCTTTTATAGATTAAGAGTTCAAAGAAAAGCCCAAATAAATATAGTTGCAAGTTAGCGTTTGGAAAGTTAGAAAGTTAGCTAAAGTTAGATTAGCTTCAACAAGGTGTTTCAGCGATAAATCATTCATTCATATAGAAAGATAAGCATACATGATTTATACTGGAAAAAAAAATAAAGCTTTCATCTTTTCTGTCGCTTTATGCTTTCTTTTTTTTGGTAGATCTCATTGGCTAAGTCAATGAGGAGTCGGTCAATGTCTATCATGGTTGTATGTTGAAGTTCATCATAGTCATGCCTTCGTTGTCTAGTGCTTTCATTGAGTTCTTTCAGCCTGTCCACCCATTCCCTTGGAGGAATACCAAGTTCACGCATTAAATCGTACTATATGTCTTGTCTTCTGTTGTTGGATGGTTTCCAGTTGATAGGTCCTCTAAGCAGTCCGGCATAAGAATGAAATCCCATACTCTCCAAAAAATCGACGTCCAAGTCCGGGAGCAATTACCTTCTTAGATAATACCTTGGCTTTCTCGTAGCTGGAATCTACGTTTTGATGAGGTTGTCAAAGGATTTGACTTCATCAAAAATGAAGACGAGTCCTGTGTTTACAAGAGGGTCAGCGGGAGCAAGTTGACATTCCTAGTGTTATATGTAGATGACATATTACTCATTGGGAATGACATAGGAATGCTCACCACAACCAAGAAGTGGCTTTTGAGTACATTCTCCATGAAAGACTTGGGAGAAGCGACCTATATTCTAGGGATTCAGATCTATAGAGATCGAACCAAAAGAATGATAGGACTTTCTCAAGTCCTTTACTTAGAAAAGGTCCTAAATAGGTATAGGATGGAAGATTCTAAGAAAGGGTTCTACCAATGAGACATGGGATACATCTTTCGAAATCTATGTGTCCTCAAAGTGAGGAAGATAGAAAAGAAATGAACATTATACCCTATGCGTCTGCCGTGGGCAGCTTGATGTACGCGATGCTCTGTACTAGACCCTACATTGCTTATGTTGTGAGCGTTGTTAGTCGATCTCAAGCAAACCCTGGTAAGGAACATTGGATAGCTGTGAAGAATATCCTAAAGTATCTGAAAAGAACTAACAATATGATTCTCACCTATGGAAGTGGTGACCTGAGGGTGGATGGGTACACTGATTCGGATTTCCAATCTGATGTTGATGATCGGAAATCCACCTTGGGATTTGTATTTACTCTAAATGGTGGAGCGGTGACTTGGAAAAGTTCCAAGCAAAGCACAACCGCAGATTCCACCACAGAGGCTGAATACATAGCTACCTCAGAGGCAGCTAAAGAAGCTGTTTGGATTAGAAAGTTCGTTGAGGAACTTCAAGTGGTTCCTAGCATAAAGCTCTCATTGCCACTTTATTGCGACAACACCGGAGCTATAGCGCAAGCTAAGGAACCTAGGTCTCACAATAAATCCAAACACATAGAGAGGAGATATCACATTATAAGAGAGATCATTGCACGAGGTCAAATAGCTATTCAGCAAATAGCCTCAGCCGACAATGTCGCTGATCCACCCGAAGGCTACCAAGCCCACTAAGGGGCGGTCAAATAGACGCCCAAATAGGGCTCTTGCAAGCTAGTGTTATTGTTTCATAATGATATAAATATATCACAAGGTGAAAAATAACACAAGGCAACTTACATAACTTTCTCTCTAAGAAAAAGTCTCCCACCTCTCTCTCTCTCTCTCTAGCCATCTTCGACAAGGAAGAAAGGAGGAGTTTTTCGTTTTTGATTCCGGCGTGACGAATTAGAGACGTTGGCAAATTCGGCGTTAGAGAAAAGGATCACGTTCAGAAATCAACATACGCGAGAACGGTAATTTTTCTATACACAATTAAACACGAAGATTAGAGATGATTCGGGCTTTGGGAATTAAATTTACTTTTCGCTGCGTTTTATTCGTATAATTCCCAACATAAAGTTCCCCCTAAAATTGATAACTTATTTCAGATATTTGACAAAACGCTTTAGACATAAACATAAGATGGATTCCCCCTAAATTGTATGCCTATAAATATGATGCTTTATGATTTAAGCGTTTAAATCTATCATACCTAATTCACTTCTCAAAGTGAGAAAGCGTTGTTCGTTGAGCGCTTTGGTAAAGATATCTGCCAATTGTTTGTCAGTTTCAATGAAGTGCATGGAGATATTTTTCTTTTGAACATGGTCACGCAAGAAATTGTATCGAATATCAATGTGTTTAGTTCTAGAATGAAGGACTGGATTTTGGGTCATAGCTAAAGCGCTTTGGTTATCACAATGGATTGGGGTAGGACTTAGGATTGTTCCATAATCTCTAAGTTGTTGCCTCATCCAAAGGATTTGTGCACAACAGCTCCCAGCGGCTACGTATTCTGCCTCAGCGGTAGAAGTCGCTATGGATTTTTGTTTCTTACTATGCCATAAAATACGCTCTGATACACCTAGAAATTGACATGTACCATTAGTACTTTTTCTATCTATTTTGCATCTTGGAAAATCTGCGTCTGAATAACCAATTAGTTCAAAAGGAGAGTCCCTTCGATACCATAAGCCCACATTTTGTGTGCCCTTTAGGTATTTAAGGATTTTCTTGGCAGCATTTAGGTGTGATTCTCTAGGATCAGCTTGAAAGCGTGCACACATGCATACCGAAAACATAATATCAGGTCTACTAGCGGTAAGATAAAGAAGTGATCCAATGATACCACTATAGTTAGTGATATCAATTTTCTTTCCACTTTCATCTTTATTCAACTTAAGCGTTTGGCTCATTGGAATTTTTTAAGATGATGCATTTTCCATACCAAATTTCGTAATCATATCTCGTGTGTATTTAGCTTGGTTTATAAATATGCCATTAGGGAGTTGTTTAACTTGCAATCCTAAGAAGAAAGTTAATTCACCCATCATGCTCATTTCAAATTGATCTTGTATCATTTTTGAAAATTTCTCACACAATCGCTTATTAGTAGATCCAAATATAATATCATCAACGTAGATTTGGACTAAGAGAATATCTTCGTTAGGGATAATTTTAAATAACGTTGTATCAACGCTGTCTTTTGAAAAGCCTTTACCTATAAGGAAGATACAGAGAGTGTCATACCATGCTCTTGGTGCTTGTTTAAGGCCATAGAGTGTCTTATCCAATTTTTAGACCATACCTTTACCATGGTTGTTGATGAATCCTGGTGGTTGCTCCACATAGACTTCTTTTTGGAGTTTACCATTCAGGAATGCACTCTTCACGTCCATTTGGTATACTGTGAAATTGTTGAATGTGGCAAACGCTAGGAACATCCTAATCACTTCAAGACAGGCTACTGGGGCATACGTCTCATCAAAATCAATACCCTCTTCTTAACAATAACCCTAAGCGACTAATCTGGCTTTGTTTCTTATAACAATGCCATCTTCGTCCTTCTTGTTCCTAAAAACCCATCTAGTTCCAATAACTCCTTGGTGAGTTGGTCTTGATACTAGCGTCCAAACCTTGCTTGTCTCAAATTGGTTAAGATCCTCTTGCATTGCTTCTACCCAACTTGAATCACTGAGCGCTTCATTCACTTTCTTTGGTTCCATTTGAGATAAAAAACTTGCGAACATGACCTCATTAATTGTAGGGGACCTAGTTCTAACAAGTGCTTCAATATCTCTAATTACTAGCTCTGGTGGATGATCTCTGAGCCATTTACGGTCTGGTTGGAACAGGTTGGGATACTCTTGATTATCAATCGCTTGACCCTCATTTGTCTCTGGCACAGTAGCGGCATCATTCACAGTTCCATTTTGCTCTTGATGATCATTCTCTTCATAATCATCAGCGATTCTGATAATATCATCATTTGTAACCTCACGAGTATTCTTAGGGATAGGCACAAAGACCTCATCATCCTCATCATCATTGTTATCACCAAGATTAATTTGTGACGCTTGTTGGGCAAGATCTTCAGTTCCTATATCATCAGAATTGACCTTACTCGGTTCTTGGTTAGCATCATCAAACACAACATGTATGGATTCTTCAACCTTCGATTTGATCTTATTTAGGATGCGAAAACTCTTTCCATTTTTTGGCATAGCTTAGGAAGATTCTCTCATTGTTTTGGGTCCTTCATTGTTAGTGACTTTGGTTTGAATTAAAACTTTAGGAACCCATATTTGCCTAGTCTTCATTGTAGGAATACTGGCCTTCTTGGGTTTCACATTGTGTTGTGCGTGCTTTTTGGGTGTATAATAATATCCTCGATTATAGTAGTAATCATAATCATAGTCATAATCATAATTATCATAGTAGCGATAATATGATCTAGACCTTTGTGGATATTGACGCTGGTATTTCCTTAGCGCTGGCTTGAGTTGTTCTTTTGGTGCTTGACGCTTAGCGCTTGATTCATAGTGGTCAAATTTATCCTTAGCCTTTTGAGCTTTTGGATGAACCTGTCTTTGTGGATCATTTGATTTCGCCTTTCCCTTGCCTGAGTCAGCTCTGGCTTTCTCATTTGGCCTCGTACCATTGTCGCTTGGTTCATTTAGCGTTTGACTTTGTGAACCTTTCTAAACAAAGAAAACACCCTTTCCTTTGTTGTTTGCCGTAACATTAGATTTATTTGGTTGTTTACCGAGTTTATTGCATCCTAAACCGGTCTTTTCACCAAACATTCTTGTTACCTCAGTCACATTATCCAACTTTCTTGAAGCTTTTGATAATGATGAGATGAGCTGCTCTGATTTGGCAAGTCTAGCGATCAGATCAGCTTCTCTCTTGGCTATTATATCAAGATCACTTTTTAATTGAATAATCTCACTCTCAAGTGATTGGTTCTTCTCAATACATTGTTGCTGAACTTTCAACTCTGCTTTGAGCGTTACTTTATCTCTTGTGAGTGATGAGATAATAGCGAGATTATTTTGATATATTTTGGTGGCATCTTGACAATCTTTATAATATTCATTAACTTTGTCAAGTAATTCATTATAAGAAAGAGGATGAGATAATTCAGTGGTTACCTCTGGTAGCGAATCATCAGACGCTTCATCATCTCTTGCCATGAGATAGATCAACGCTGAGTCGCTTGTTGGTTCATCATCACTACGTTCATCTGATGATTCTAAATCCTCTTCAGGTGCGGAGAATGGTTCAGATTCCACTAGCAAACCTTGTTGACAAAGGTTGCTCCTGAATTGGTTTCTATACGCATAGTCTTGCCTTGTGGGCTTAGACACATTTGGATAAGGGCAATTTTCTTTGTAGTGCCCTGGTTTCCTGCAATTATAGCACAAAATAGTTTTCATTTTTTGTTCAGTGGTTAATCGCTTGGAAATGACTGGCACTGAGAGATTCTGAGTAGGAGTTGTAGGCGCTTGGTAAGAAACTGGCGCTAATGGTTGAGGTGCTGAGTACACTGATGCTTGATACTGAGGCGCTGGTGCTGGGGGAGGGGTTTGAAATGAAGTTTGTCCAACGGGATTTCTCTTTTCATATCTTAAAAATTTCTTGAATTTCTTTACCAATAAAGCCATCTCTTTATCTTCAGTTGATTCTGTCACTTTCACCTCACTAATCGCTTTACCCTTACTTTTAGTAGTAGCGATTAAAGCTCTTGATTCAGTCACTGAAGTCGATGTGTCGTTGACTTCACCCAATTCAAATTCAAATGCCTTTAATTCTGAGAATACATGTTCTGGAGTAAGGATCTCCAATGTCTGTGATTCTCTCATTGCAACAGTCTTGATTAAATACTTGCTTGGAAGACTTCTAAAAATCTTAGTGACCATTTCCTTATTGGTTAACTCTTTATCCAATGACGCTAACTCTGTAATGAGCATAGTAAATCTTGCGTCCAATTGTTCTAGCGTCTCGTTGGGCTGCATCTTGAAATGTTCAAATCTTTGCATGGCTATGGAAAGCTTGTTCTCCTTCATTTGTGTTGAGCCTTCACACACTATAGCCAACTTATCCCATATTTCTTTGGAAGTTTTACATTGCTTGATCTTGTTGAACAATGCATCGTTGTCTCCTAATGCTCAGTAAAGTGTACTTCATCCAACATTATCTAGATTTGCTCTTTTCCGATCATCAGGCGTCCATTCTAACTTAGGTTTCTCGACATATCCATCTGGAGTGGCTTCATCGGCTCCAAGTGCACGAGTTATCACTTTCATGATCTTAATGGGTCCGTCTGAAATTACATCACGCATTTCATTATCGCAAGAACATAAATACGCAAATGCTCTAAGTTTCCAAGAATCATAATTTGATTCTATCAGGTTAGGCATTTTGTTACAAGCCATAATGAGATGCTTTTAAAGTGGATTTTAAAACGACTAAGCTTTAGAAAACTGGATCTAAACAAGCAGTTACGCTCGGAAACGCTTAGCTTTCTACTTCAAGTCGCATACGAAAGGGTCTAGAAGGGGGGGGTTGAATAGTAGACCCTGAAGTCTTTTTCGACTTCAAAAAATCGTATTGCTTTTAAATATTAGAACGCTTAGGAAACTGAGCGCTTGGATCAGGCGCTTTTAGTAAAGATAACTTAGACTTAGTGATTTTGGCAATTTACCAAAGTAGGGTAAAAGCTTTAATCACTTAATCAGGGTTAGCATAGTGGAAATGTTTTTAAAGCTTTAGCGTTTGTTTTGGTTAAATAGTCGCTTGACAGATTGAGCTTGCCTTTTTTAGAATAGATAAAAATAATATAAAGCAAGACAATAGTAAAAGTAAATAACACAAGATATATAAGGTTCACTGGGTGATGTAATCCCAGTTACGTCCTTCTTCTCCTTTTTCACTTGGAGGGAATTTACTAAAATGATTATCAAAGAATCACACAGAATCTTCTGCAATATAGTAAAAGGTGAAAATGATCTTGTGCTCCTTGATCACACAGATGTCAGGACCAATGAGCATCGTCTTCTACAATCTTCTCTCACTCAGAAATACTGCTTGTAAGGGGTATCAACAACTTTCTCACTTAGATGAAAGGTTGAGGGTTTTATCACAAGGGTTTGTTTGTTTTTGGAAAGATCAAACAACTTAGAATATCTCAGTAAGAATTTAAATTTCTTCTTTGGAAGATGTTTGAGATATTAGTGACCGTAAGGAATGTATGTAAAAAAGCTTGAAGGAATTTGGCTATGGAGTTTCTAAGCCTTTTCTTTTATGTATATCTTGCGTATTATGTATCTGTTATGTTCTACAACTGTCTCCTTTTTGGGTTTGATGAAGGTAAGGTATTTATAGGTTTTTTCTTGGAATTATGTTCGTTGGACACATGTAGGAGCGTGCCTTTCACGCGGCGCGTGAGTATACATTTTCTCTGACATTCCTGAAAATCTGTTGGTTCCGATTGGACGGGAGTAGCTATAAACTCTGAATTTCTGACAGTCTAGTCAAAAGGTGGCTTGGCTACAAGTCATATTGGCTTATCACATTTAATGCTCTTATCAGGCATTTAATGCGTTTTGAATTTATTTCCCGTTTGAAATAAATGTCAGTTGAATGATTGCATTTAAGTCCTTCATGCCTTGAGAAATTATTTTAGGTGAATCTGATTTTGATCGCTAGAGTGTTTTGAGCGCTTGATTCATAAATCCTGAAATAGTCCCTTAGCGGTTGACAGACGCTAAGGATAAATCTTCATCTTCTTCTGACTTCAGACGCCGATCTTCAATTTCTTCTCTAATAGACTCACCTAGAATTCTATTAGCGATTCGGTATCTAATACTTAGTCTAAAATCTATAAAGATAAAAATTACCAGCCTAAAAAAAATTACACACTTTCAAACGCTTATACAAAGATCTATCAAAGCAGAAACTTACATTGTATTTGGGGTCTAACAAAAAAATCCTATCTTGTCATCATCAAAACATCTAACATGAAATTTCCTAACATACTATATGTGGAACCGAGGTCTCATAACAAATCCAAACCCATTGAGAGAAGATTTCACATCATCAGGTAGATCAATGGTAGCGGAGAGATAGCAAAGAGAAAAATAGCCTCAACTGAAAATGTAGCTGACCCATTCACCAAACCACTACCTCAGGTCATTTTGGACCGACACCTGGAAAGGATGAGTATTAGATACCACAATGAGTGGCATTGAGTGCAAGCGGGAGATTGTTAGGATTATGCCCTCAGATGCCATAGAGGATAGTATGAATAGGGCATCTATCTTGAATTGAACTTGAATATTATTTATAATAAAAGGCATTATTTTAGTTTTCACTTAATTTTTATCTGCATCTATAAGTTGTGTAAAATATTTTGTCCATGTTTTCAGTGTGATCCCTCTAGTTCCTATGGGTTAGGAATAGTGGCACTAGAGAGATTGATCTTGATTACTAAAACAAGTTCGCAAGTAATATGAAGTCTTTAATGGACAAATAAAGATATTGAATACTTTTACAATCTTAGCTACGACATGGGAGTGCATATCTAGTATCATGGGATGATACGAGATCAAGATTGGGGGCACATTAGTGGAACTGATATGCTCGAACAAGACTCCCATCGGTTCTGTCATATAGGTTTTCACTCTGTGACTTTCAATGACAGAACTGGTTATGCTTAATAGGTATATGTGAACCTTTGACCTGAAGTACCAGGCTGAAGATGCACTTGTGACGTCAAGTCTTTCACTAGAATAATTAGACCCAATTCACCCATTGGTGGAGTCAACCTCAAAATGCGGACTTGATGGGCAAGTGGTAGTCTTAGCAGATATCTAAGAGAGATTTGTTCTCTCATAAATGAATAAGGATGTACCTTATGTAATTATAGATAAATAGAGATCAAAGTCTTTAGCCAAAGCAAATGAGACGATTGTGCTAGGCACCAAATCGATCTCAATGATCTCGTATTATTCTAATTTACACATATGGTCAAGTCCAATGAGTTTGGCATAACCATGACTCTCACTTTACCGGGGAACGTGAACGAAGGTTTTATTCATACACGGTACTTACGATTGATTGGTTGTGGAATGATCCATTTATTCGTATTTCATTTGGGCTACGAAGTGGGTCACATGACTGGCTAAGTGTTACCCCACTTCCTTTGGTTTCCTCTCATTGCCAAATGAAACGAACCTAAAGAGTTGCGCTAAAGAATTGATGAAGACAATTGAAAAAAGGATTTTCTATTTTCTATTTTATTTTGGAGAGATTTAATTTATTGTATAAGTTAAATAATTAATTGCTTATTGGATAAGACAATTAATTATTGGATAAGATTAATTATTAATTAATTTCTTAGAGAAATATATTAATGAATTAATTTATCTATTAAATTTTATTATTTAATTAATATATTTATTTATTGGATAAAATAAATATTTAATTGAATAAAGAAATTAACAAAACAAAAGAATTATGGGCCCTATATGGACGCCCATTAGGCCAGGTTGGATGATCAAATTGGTCTCTTTTGTTTTGTCTTGGTCAACAAGTCATTGAGTTATAAAAGGGCTCTCTTGACTTTTACCTAAAGAAGACATTACAAGAATTGTAACTTTCCAAAGAATAGAAGAAGAAAAATATCCTCCCTCTCTATACTCCAAAGTCGTCGTCTCTATAGAAAACAAGAAGAGAATTTTTCACCATCAATTCGCGAGTGATAATTTGGAGGCAACGTGATTCGTTGTTGGATTCATCTAAAACTTCAAGAATTGAAGAACATGAGGGTTGAGGAATTCAAGAAGTTTATCAATCTAAAGTTTAAAAGAAGTATTGGATTCTGCTACCACCTCGCTTCAACGGGTAAGTCAGATTTACTCATTAATGCATGTTTGAATATCAATTATGCGAATTATAGTAAATTTTTGGGTTTTTAATTAAATTTTTTAAATCCTTCCATTGTGTTCATATGTTTTTACGCGAAACCCAACATTAATCCCCTCCGACTGTCAATTTTTTCGTTGTAACTACCAGACTATACCCAACATACACCCCGTATGACTCTCCTAGAGTGCACGTGCATATCAAAGCAGAGTGGGTAGTACCCTTTCCAATGACATCTCATGTCTAAGGATTATCTCACAATACGAAAATCGAAGGAATCCAAGTTCGGCAGAACTAACGAGGAATCCTTGCGGGGCCATTCAATCCCATACCAAAGTATGGATCTTCATGCATGTATTGGCTATACTAGCCATCGACAATGGAACGCATCGACCTCTTAGGAGAGTTACACACACGAACAAGTCTTGATGAGGCCAGTGATATCCCACATTTCACAGCCTCTATGTCTTGGAACAAATTTAGGATTACGGTCTTTGAGAGCATTCCATAAGTTTTCCCTGACCGCTTCCCTAACCATACATAATCCGTGGGATCTTTATCTATTCTAACACTAGTTATAACAATAAAGAAGCATTCCTTAACAGGTTTGATATAATCTAAATGATAAGACTGACACAGTGTTAATGTTCAAGCCAACAGATAGCTCGCTGGGCACATAACACTTTCAATCTCCCACTTGCCTAAGAGCCTACTGTTCCCACACAGGTCCATCGTCCAGATGACCTGTTGATCACAACTCTACTCAAGGGCTTTGGTGAAAGGGGTTTGCCACGTTTCCGTCGAGTTGACTTGTTCCACTCAAACATCGACTCTGATCAAACAATATTTTAGATTATTCGCTTTGCCACTAGGTACGTCTAGATTGTAGATGAGACCTCTGCTCTTTTTCATGAGCTTACACCCATATCGATAATCATAGAACTTATGTACTTGATATTCGATTGGTTGAACCTCATAGGTTCACATATCTAACACCACTACAAAAAAGTCCTATTACAACGGGTTTTTTTTACCTATGATAGCGGTTGTAACCACTGTAATAGGCTTAGACCAATTACAGCGGTTAGAAACCATTGTAATAGGTCCCCTATTATAGCGTTATGGACAGCACCGCTGTAATAGGGCCGGTTTTTATTTTTATTTTTTATTTGCAAAACCTATTACAACGGTTCTGGAAAGAACCACTGTAATAGAGTAACTACCTATTACAGCGGATCTGTCCAAAACCGCTGTAATAGGTTTTACAATTTTTTTATTTAATTTATTTTTGACCCTATTACAGTGGTTCTGATGTGAACCGCTGTAATAGATATCCCCCCTTGCACCTACTAGCTACTTTGGAAACTTCCTGTACAGTATATATTCAATAAACCAAAACAAACCAAATCTCTGCATAGTAAAACAAATTCCCATTATTTTCCATTATTCTAGAAAAAATTCGGCAAAGTAACGTTGCAAAAATTTCTACCAAGTTCTCGGCTTAATAGTCCCTTGGGTGTTTTGCAACCAACAAAATTCGGATCTTACAATCCGCTAAAATCCATTTTCGATATATCCATCTTGATTCTTAATTAATTAAATTAAATAATTTAACATCACTTAATTAAATTATTTTAATTTTAATTTATTTTCCATTATCTTAGAAAAAATTCGGTAGAGTAGCAACGCAAAAGTTTCTACCAAGTTCTCGACTTAATCTTTCCTCAAACTTGCAACCAACAAAATTTGTATCTTTCAACCACAAAAAACCCAACATTCTAATCTTTCACCCACAACAAACCCAGAATGTCGATCTCACTATATGAAAATATTGATCACCTGTTGGATCACATAAAGCATCATATTTCCAACAACTACGCGGTGAGGGACGACCGAGAGTGAAAGAGAGACCAAGTAGAGAGAGAGAGAGAGAGACGGTGGTTGTTGTGGAGGCAGTCAGCGACGAGGGTGTTGGTGATGGAGGCGGTCGGCGACGAGTGTGGTGGTGGTGGTGTAATAGTGAGAGAGGAGAGAGAGTTGTGAATTTGGGGGGGGGGGGAATTTTGGGAGGGGAAGGCGGCCGGTTTAGGGTTAATAAACCCGTCACCTATTACAGCGGTTCGGGTATGAACCGCTGTAATAGGTGGTTTTTAAATTATTATTTTTTTATTCTGTTACAGTGGTTCAAAGTCGAACCGCTGTAATAGTCCGAACTTATTATAGCGGTTCACCCCGAACCGCTGTAATACATCAATTTTTTTTTTATATTTATTATTTTTTACGGACATATTACAGCGGTTCGTCTCTGAACCACTGTAATATGTCCTGCTACAGCGGTTCGCCTCTGAACCATTGTAATAGGTCCAAACCGAGGAGTTTTGGGTACCTCCGTTCAGAGGTTTTACCAAAACCGCTGTAATAGTGTATTTTTGTAGTAGTGTAACTACCTTTTATTACCGCATTCTTCTGCATGACTTAAATGGTAGAGTTAGCCTCTGTCTCTTCTCAAGAGACGTCCTCAGCCTCGATCCTCACTTAAGTTCATGTCTTAAGACTATAGCTTCTAGTTTCAATTTTTCCATGTTGTTATCCAATAAACAACATCAATCCAATCCATTGGATCAATTAGGTGTTCGACTATATACATGTGGCGTATTAGTCAACACCAATTTTAACTCATAGAATTGCTTGTACCTTTTGGTTATGCTTTATAGGAAGAATTACCTTTTAATTCATCCATGTTGAGCTTAGTCAACATAATATCTATGCATTTGGACGGAAAAGAATTATGGGCACCCAATGGCCCGCATACATTGCTATCTTGTGCAATTGGGGCACCCTTCCCTTTTTAAGTCCATTTTGGAAAATTCAGATGATGATCACATGTACATTACTCATGTAACGTTACTAACATGTGATACTAACAAGCCAGTTGTATACCTATTAACCTTTAGAACTTATGTTAAAAAAAGATTCAATTAGTAGATCAATCTTTGAAGCACCTACGCTGTTAGGCCGGCTTCCACTACTTGTCAAGATTTCTTGACTTTCGTCATACTCCCCATCAGAATTTTCATCTCGAAAAGTATGGAACTTGTGTTCATGGGTTTACAGGTTTACCAATCTATTCATTTAACTGCCAGTGGTGTTTATGTTTATCGAGTCCCTAGTTTTTCATTACTATTCCTCTTTTTCCATAAAAGAATTCCTTCACCTTGAAGGTAGGATATATGAAACGATTTCTTTCATTCCAAGTGTAATGAACATGAGGATACTTGTAAACACAAGACAAGAGGATCTATTACCCTCAATTGCTCCCACTGTTTGCTTGACACAAGCAATTCCTCTCACATCCTTGATGTGTGTGCTTTCCATGTCACATCTATTGTGACCATTTTGGGGTTACACTCATTATTCTATGTCTAATAGATTAATATACTCGCCTCGGTTATTACCTTGGAAGCAAGATCATTGCATACATTTGTTGTGTCATATGAGTCAAAAGTTGTGAAGATAGCATGCCATAAGAATTAATTGCAGAACCATAAATAGTAAAATATGTTTTAATAAAAAAACTTGAATCTCCATCCATAAACCAAGGTGGAGTAAAACATGGTTCATAACATTAATTTAAAAAACATGATAAAAATATTCTTCAAAACATTGTCTCATAATTTAAAAATGACAAATAAATGATTTCTTGTCCTTCAGTCTCAGCAGCGAAAAACGCCTCTTTGGCATCTTTAGGACTACGAACTCATTTCTATGTTCCTTGCTTCTTCCTACCATTTGCAATCCATTGCATAAGTGAGTACCTTCACAGTGTTATAACACTTAAGAAGCATAGTCAACTAACGAGTTAACTTTACAACAAATGTACCTTTAGTGCGCTCACGAGGAGGCTCAAGGCATTGATCTTTCCAGTTTGCCTTCTTCTTGCAGTTAAAACATTTCCCAATGTTCCCTTTGACCTTCTTGATATCATCCTTTGCTTGCTTCTCGTTGCCCTTTTTCTTCTTCTTCTTCTTCTTTTTCTTCTTCGTCTTTCCCTTCTTGTTTTTCTTGTTAGCAAAAGCGGGAGATGAAGAAGTGTCAGCAAGCAGCACAGGCTTAGCCTTCTTGACCGTTGCCTCAGCAGTGCGCAACTTGTCCAATAACTCAAGAAGAGTGGCAACCAATTCGTTCATGTTGCAATTCACTACGAACTGATAGTAGGCAGAAGAGAGCAGCTGAAGTACTAAACCAATAGCCAAGTCAGGATTTATCGGCACCTCCATGTCATTGAGTTCGTTCACCAAGGCAATCATTCTCAGGACATGGTCGGTGAACGATGTTCCTTCAGTCATGCGAGCTCTGAATAACTCACGAGAGATAGCAAACCTCTCACGGCATATCTGAACACTGTATAGATCTTAACAATCTCTGATGCGATTTCCATAGTCTCAGACTACCTTTGCAACTCATTAGTCATAGAGGCAAGAATAAGACAATGCACATAGATATCGTCTTTGCTCCATTTCTCATGCGCATCATGAGTAGCCCTTGGAGCACTTGCCTCAGGTGCAGGCTCAATAGGCTAATCTAAGACATAGTCAAGACTTTCAGATTGTGGCACAATCTTAAGGTTGCGATACCAGTCAGGGAAATTCGGGCCATTTAGCTTATTAGTTTCAAGGATTACCGAGAGTGGAGTTTTAGCCATTTGACTGTTACTTTATGAAAATGAAAAGACATTAGCATTCAATCATAGATTACATCCACATGAAATTATAGAAATTTTAACTTCACGTGTGCTCTCACTACTTTTCGATTTCCATCACCCCACTGACAGAAAGACGGGAAATGCAACCATTTCCAGTGGGCTCGAACGTCAAATGTCCCAACCTCATTCCACGACTCGTGAGACAATGGGCGGTAGCATTAAACATGCACGACAACCCCATCCACATACAGGTGGTTCTCGAGATGTTTACCTCACATTTCATCCACGTCTCGAGAACACGATGCAACCATACACTGATTTGTGTTTAAGTCTGACCCATCAAATTCTCACGCAATAACAGTGCCCAAGGTAGTCCCACGACTCATGGATAACTCCTTGGGTAGACTGAGATCCATGTGCACTTCTAGTATGATTGCCTGTCATAGTAGAAGGCCTAGTTGTGAGATTGCTACACTTAACTTGCCACCATTCCACGACTCGTGAGACAATGATGACAAGCCACGCTATTCCCTCTCACATCTAATGTTGGAAGGCACTGGACCTAATTAAGGGGCTTTCGGGCCCCCGATTTATCCATTTATGGAATTAATATGGATATGGGGTTTTTCACATACAAGGTCTCACTATTTTCAATTATTTATCTTTCTTAGGTGATAATGCAACACATCATATCATATACAAGATACTAACGATAAATAACAAGCATGTTATACATAAAGCGGTAAATGTGATCTTAGTCAAGCCAATCCTAAAAACACCCTGAGCCATCAAGGTGTCGACCAATCTAATCTAAGGACTCAGACCCTACACTAAGGTCTTCACAGCTCCTCGAGCTTGAACGTCTCCATCACCGTCTTCAAGATGTCTTTAAATTACAACAATACAATAGAAAAAGAATCCTCACTCTCTCATGTACATAAAATGAAAACGTGGCACGCATGCCTCAAATTAAAACGACTAATCTATCGCTCGACCCGGATCACCACATAATCACATGCTGTCATAAACTTAAATTTATCAACTTTAATTAAAGATAACCTAATTCAATTATTGAACCAATAAATTATTTTCTAAAAACAAATTTTAGAAAATCCCATGGAAAATCATAATTGTCCATTTATCCGGAAATTAATTTAACTTTCAAAACTCTAATATTATTCTATTCTAGGAACCAATTAATATCATATTAATTTTCCAAGAACTAAATAATGAATTCACATTTTGAAAATCAATGAAAAATCCACTTTTTCATATAATCCGAAAAATCCCAATTTTAAAATATTATTTATTTTATTTAATTTCCAAAATTCATAAAATACCAAATTTATCTCATACTTGGAATTCGAATAAGACTCATATTCTTTGAAAGTCTATGAAGTAGTCAACTCCTTCACATACTCATAAAGGCCCCAATTTTTTATAAAAAACTCGATTTCATTTTACTATCGAAAGTCAATAAAACGCCAATTTTATTTTGTGCTTTCAAAATTTAAATGAAAATTTATATTTTGAAAAAACATTAAGAATCCATTTCTTGAAAGAGAGGCCAATTTAAGAATTCAATTATATTCTAATTTTCAAAGTCAATAAAATACCAATTTTATTTCGTCCTTTCAAAATTTAAATAAAAGAATCATATTTTTGAAAATCCAATTTTTTTTTAATTTCAAAAGTCAATAAAAATAACAATTTTATTTCGCCCTTTCAAAATTTAAATAAAAACCCATTTTCAAAAATTCAATTTTAGTTTAATCTCGAAAGTCAATAAAATACTAATTATATTTCTTCATTTCAAAATATAAATAAAAGCCCATGTTTTTTGAAAAGTCCATTTTTAGGTCCAAGCCCAAAAATATATTCAATTGCATTTTAAACCCTAAATATAAAATTACAAGATAAGCCCGATGGGGCAGCGCGGCTACTGCCCCGATTCACACGCTATCCCATATGACGGCGCTGTTTCGGACAGCGCCGTCCGTGACGGTTTCGCTCAAACAACTATGGTTGTTCGCCGTTCATGTGGGATGCCTCTGTCCTTTGACAACCGCAGTTCCGGCGGATCCACGACGGCATGCAAGTGTTGTCGCGGGTTCAATATTGTTCTTTCACCATCGAACCCAAACACGCGTGAATATTCATGAATTGAAAACGCAAACATATCCAAGTTTTATTAAAACGTAATTCTTCATATTTCAAAACATTATTTTTCAGATTGAAACGATCTTAATCGGTCCAAAAATAAAATCAGAAAATCCAATCCAATTTACATGCGATAAAACAAAATTTAAAGCACATAAACATAAACACATACAAAGAATCCTAGTCATGTCAAAACTTTGGCGCTGAGCATAGCGGAAGACATATAAATTAAAAAATTAAAGCGGCATCCCCGAAATTAGTGCTAGGTTGACATGGTACCATCGAATTCAAAAACTAACCTAGAGAAAGTTTTCTCGTATTTACCTCTGGAAGACCAAAAATAAGCAACGTGCTTTAAAGCAACTCCCTGCTACACCGCTCCAGATCGATTCGCCCTAGTGCCCCAAGTGTTGCGCCTAGGGGTGTAATCGAGCCGAGCTCGAGCCGAGCCTGGCGATTTTTCCAGGCTCGAGCTCGAGCTCGACCCTGAATAATCAAGCTCGAGCTCGTCGAGCCTTATTTTGAGAGCTCAAGCTCGTAAGCTATAAGAACAACTCGGATCGAGCTCGCGAGCTTGAGTCTAGCCCAGGCTCGTGAGACTAAGCCGAGCTCGAGAGCTTGGATTTGCTGTTGCTGCTCATTCTAGGTTACAAGTAGAAAAAAAAAATAAGAAACAAAAACTAACAATGCATTTACAGAGAAGGTGGCGGCGGTGGCTTCGTGTGGCGGTGGTGTGTAGGTGGAGGCTGTGGTGGTCCCGCACAACGTGGTGCTTGCCGGCGAGGATTCAAAGATTTGTACGAAGGATGTTTGATACGGTGCAGCTCAGATCTATGGTGGTTTTTCGATGGAATTTGGCAGAGGTGGAAGATGGATGGTTGGTTGTGGAAGGTTGTGCCTGGTGGTTGCTAGCATTTACATGCCGGAATTTGGCCAGGAGCTGGTAGCGATTTGAAATGAAAAGAAGGCCTGGGTTGTTAAACGTTGTGCTGTTCATGTTTATTTATCAAATGTATTAGATATTAGGTGGTTTTTTATTTTTATGTTTAGTAAATTATATATTATTTTAATATATAAATATTATAATAATTCTACCCTTTATCTGAGTGGGAGATAAGGGAGGGAATCTATCAAGAATAAAGGGAAATTCCCTATATTACAGCTAATATATATATATATATATATATATATTTATATTTATATAAATACATATGTTAATTAAAAAAATATATAAAGTGAGCTCGCGAGCTGGCTCGCGAGCATTTTTCAGAGAGAAAGAGGCTCGAGCTCGTGAAGCTCGGCTCGAGTCGAGCTCATTCGAGCCGAGCCAGCTAAGCTCGCGAGCCGGCTCGGCTCAAGTTGCACCTCTACGTTTATCCACACCTTAGTTCGTACCCTCGATTATCTCCACCAGTGCTAGCAAGAAGAATATCGAATCGTGGCTTATGAAATGGGTAAGAGATATTTTGGTATTTTTCGGACTCAACACATGAGTTGGAAGAATATTTGTGAAAGAGATGGAGAGAAAAAGATCACCCAACTCTTAGTTGTGATAAGTGAATTAACTAATTCATTCAATATTACATATATATATATAAGGTCACCAAAGTCACCTTAACTCACGCACACACGGCGCTTATGAATATATATATATATATATATGGCATGTGTATGTATATATATATAATATTAAATAGAATTCTTTCATTTTCAAACTCTTATTCATCTACCTTAATTAATTGGATATTTTCCAACTAATTAGATATTTCCATATATTTGATATCATATCAAATGTACCATATCTTATCAAATAAGATCTTTCCATGTCTACAATATTTATCCTAACATATATTTATAAGATCTTTCAATCTCAATTATTTACCTAATTCATTAGAATAGATCCTACCAAATATATTATAGGATAGATATATTAAATATATATATATATATAGGCTTGGTGAACAAGATAAAAACACCTCCACCAAATCTATACACATATACACACGCCCATGTGTATAATATATATATATATATATATTTATATATATATATATATATATTTTCTCTTTCATTGAATTAATTAGACCACTAATTAATTAATTAGTCTTTCGCAATTTAATGTTCCAATATTAAATTATAATTTTTTATTAATTAAGTCCACTTAATTAATTTATTCCTTTTCTCGATTAATTAATTCCAATTAATTAATCTCTCCATTAATTCACAAAGAATTAATTAGCCAATAGGTACTACACTAAGAATTGTGTGTGACCCCGTAGGCTCATTAACAAGTTAGTAATAAGTCCCTCCAAAGTCTAGATTAATTATTCAAAATAATTAATTAGGCCTTGGATTAATTTCACCAATTAACCCAAGGCACCTATTGGTCGTGGTTCGATGTCTAGCAGCGTCGCCATGACTTCCTAGATGTTAACGATGAAAATGCAAACTTCTGCAGATTTCAATCTTTGTGTGAGTCGAATCTCTTCATCTTTTTCCCGTCTAAGACCTAGGGTTTGGCGACGGTCGAAACCCTAATAGCCTCAGAAACTGTCTATGTTGGTACAACTAATGATCTAGTCTTCTAAGCAGTGATCACCAATCCCACTTATAAGACAATGCTCTGGCCAGAGACTTCTCGATCATTAAGTTTCACTCAACAGCATAGGCAATACAGGGTACTCATGACCTTGGATGAATCCCCTCCGACTGTCAATTGTTCCACTGTAACACGAGGCTATACCGAACATGCACGTCGTATGACTCTCCTGGAGTGCACGTGCATATCAAAGCAAAGTGTGTAGTACCCTTTCCAATGACATCTCAGGTGTAAGGATTATCTCACACTACAAGAACCGAAGGACTCCAAGTTTGACAGTACCAACGAGGAATCCTTGCGGGGCCGTTCAATCTCATACCAAAGTATGGATCTTCATGCATGTATTGGCTATTCTAGACATCGACAATGGAATGGGTTGACCTCTTAGGAGAGTTGCACACATGAATATATCTTGATGAGGCCAGTGATATCCCACATCTCACAGCCTCATGACTTGGAACCAATTTAGGATTACGGTCTTTGAGAGAATTCCATATGTTTTCCTTGAACGATCCCCTAACCATATGTAATCCATGAGATCTTTATCTATACTAACACTAGTTATAAAAATAAAGAAGCATTCCTTAACAGGTTTGATATAATCTAAATGATAAGACTGACAAATCGTTAATTTTCAAAACAACAGATGGCTTGTTGGGCATATAACACTTTCAATTAGTTCATAATCATAATGCAAAAAATAAATAAAGACATGAATCATTCATAGACAAATAAACCAAATCTAAAAATCTCCTTATTACAGATTGATGAATAATCTCGGTGTAGAATCATCGTTTTCCTTGCCTTGGCTCGTCTTCTTGCTTGAAAGTCTCTCAAAGTGCTAATTTTTTTAACCCTTTTGCTGTTGGAAGAGGTGGTAATTATAAGAGAAGCTCCCCAAGTCTTCTACTTGAATTAGGTATCATGACTTTCCCAATTTTCTCCAGCCGCGTGCAAAGTTCAAACTTGATGTTCCTCACGTTTGTACTTGGTGACGTGGCATAAGTGAGTTGACTGGGCGTTAATTGTGCTGAACTTCAAACTTCACAAGCCTCACGTTCATACTTAATGATGTGGCATAAGTGGATTGACTGGGCGTTGAATGCGTTCAATTTCGAACTTCACAAGCCTCACATTCATACTGAATGACGTGGCAAGTTCATACTTCAAATACTCCAAGTTCGAACTTGGCATGCAGTGTCTTCTTAAAATATATATTTTCTCCCCTTTTCGTCGATTGTAATGATTTTCACCCTGAACTCATTTATCACACAAATCAAAGCCACACGTTGTAAAAATCATACATAATCGACCCTAAACCATGTGAATACCAGCCTCTCAATTACGTAAAACTCACACTTAGAAGCTAACGTGCTTGAATAGCAAGTGCACTAGTCGCGTGTAGTAATAAATGGACAAAAAGTCCGGGTTGTCGAACCTCAAGGACTTGGATTTTTAGCTTCAGATTTGCAATTAAGGTAAAGACAATTAAAGTAAAATAAGAGAAAAAACAATTAAGTAAACGAAAGATCAAAGGAGGGAACAAGCTATGAATTAAACCTCACGAATTGGTTAAAAAGACTAAGGCACATGCTATAACCGAATCCACTCGTCGATATATATGAGTCACTCTTCGAATTATTAGACTCCTATTGCTTAGGTGAAAACTCCTTAATTAATCATTACCCGATGTCTCGGCACATAACAATCCTATGATTGATTGACGGTTCTCTAAATATGTCTATCCGAGAATCTAATCAACAACCATGCATTAACGTTCTAGAGTTTCCCCGGATAAATCCGGCTAACCGCACCCGGAAATCTTTACCTATTTCTAGGAGCAATTCCACATTAGTTTCGGGTGATGTGTTGATTCATTTGAACCCTAACCTATCTTCTCTCGAATGACTAGATTAGGCACAATAGCAAGCATATGGAGATCAAGCATATGATTGTGACAAAAGCACAAAATCAACACACAAAGCAATTAGGAGAATTAATACAAAATTAACTTCACATATATTGATTCATGAATTCGGCCTTCACATGGCCTTAGTTCTATAAGATTAGCTCATATTCAATAGCTCAAGAAGGTCTAAAACAATCATATACATAGTTATTAACATAAACATGTAAATGAAATACAAAAGAAAACTCCCTAAGTCTTGAATGATGATGAATCCTTGGTTGTAGCTTCAATCTCTAGCTCAATCCCCCTTCTTCACCTTCAATTGTTGATGAAATTATGGCTCAAAAACACAGAAAATGCTCTCCAATTTCCCAGATTTCCCAGCCCCCCTTTCAATCTGAAATTTGGCTTTTAAACAATTGAAAAACGGTTATGCCGGCGCCTAGGCGCGGGCAAGACGGCGCCTAGTCGCAGCCTACATGGCGTACTTTTCTTGGGGGAGAAGTCCGGCGGCGCCCAGGCGTGGATAGTACGGCGCTCGGGCGCGGGAATAACGGCGCCTAGGCGCGGGTAGTGCGGCGCCTAGGCGCAGTCAACAAGGATCGAGTTTGTTGTTCTTGATCGGCGCCCGAGCGTGGTCAGCTCGGCGCCTGGGCGTGGTCGACAGGCTTCAAAAAGTGTCGTGCATCGTTTTTCGCCTTTTTCTTCGTGTGTTCTCGTTTATCACCTGAAATCACTTAACACCCCAATTAAACGCAACTGTGGCATGATTTAGGCAATAAATAACTCCAACAATATCAGATCATAGGCTTAAAAACACGTAAAAACGCCTCTTATCAAGCAACATCCCCAAACTTAACATTGATCATCCTCGAGCAATAAAACAGACAAAGACATGCGGAACTAAGATCAAATCATCAATCTAAAGCAAAACAAAAATGAAAACAAAGAAGACTCACTTTCTTAGAGTGCACAATTGCACTCAGTGTGCAACAAGCCTTTAAACCTTAAAGTTTACCAAAGAGGACGCGTATAGATTCCTGAGGGTTTGCAGACGATATACCCACAAAATCAATGGATTGTAGCTAATTCCACCTAATGTAACTTGAAATTTTCAACTACAGAAACAGTGGCATGAAAACATTATCTTATGATTAAGCTCAAACTTCTTAAATTCATCCTTTTGTTATGCTCGTGTTAATACCTAGATTGGAAACAACATTCCGAAGGGTGTAGTGATTGTAATTTAGGGCATTATAGTCGAGTGGCTTCCTTACCAATTTTTGGAGTTAATTTCACTATTTATCAACCATTCAACTCGTAATGAAACTAGAGTCATAGATACTTCCTAGCTGTTAATTATTGTTACTTAAGACTTTTCAGCCTTATTCATTGGCTTGAACACGGCTCAAATTAGAATGATAGGTACAGTGTATGCGTATGAAACTTTTGACCCCCAGTACCACCAGCGCGAAACATTTTGTAGGCATGAAACTTTTTACCTCCAGTGTAGTCATACCAATCAGATTACTTCAATGTTCTTTAGAACTTATTTAAATTTGCATTATCAATGAAAATTTCTCACTTTAAAGCATAAAAAGTAACTAATCACTCGAAACATCATAAAGCATCCCGGTTAATATCTCTATGAAATTACCCCTCATGTTTCAAAATGAGAATCCACCCAACTCCTGTACCATTTGATTATGTTCACAGTGTCATCTAAGGAATGATAACTTCTAAACTAGGGTCGACAATGAGCGTTACTAAGACAACATGATCCAGCTATTGCAAATGTTTCAAATTAATGCCACTATTTCGAGCTTCATAAATCAAGATCACAAAAACTAACAAGCTTAAATCCTTAAAAAAAAAAAATCCTGCATCAAATTTCAAGATATTGTCATGTAAAGCACAAAACCGCATCAAATTTCAAGATATTGTCATGTAAAACACAAAATTTGGCCCATAGGCCTCCAAACCTAAACGAAGCAATACATCACACAAGAAAATGCTATTCCCATAACCCCCAAACTTAAACCTAACATTGCCCTCAATGTTACATCTAAACTCAAATCATGAAAAGGGGTTAAAGGAGTACTTACAACCAAGGATGCTAAAAAGCAATCCGTCATCTCATATGCGTTCCAAAACAAACTCATCTCATCCAATTATGATAAGCATCTCAAAACAATGGGAAAACGCTACTAACCATGCTCACTATACTCAAACAACTATACCATCAAGCAAATATAGACACATGCCAAAGGTGCATGCTTAGAAAATCAAACAGAAAGAAACCCTAAAAAAAAAAAAAAAAAAAAACTAAGCAAAACGAGAATCAGAAAACAAAAGAAAAACTTAGGAACTTGGGTTACCTCCCAAGAAGCACTCGTTTACAGTCAATAGATTGACAGTTCCGTTCTTTGAGGTTTAAATAGGTGGCCCATTTAGCACGATAATATCTTTATCATTTCTCTCTCTATCCTCATGTTCCACACCCCTCCTTGTTGCCAAATTGCAGCTTAAATACCTTCTTCCATGTATTACCCGAGTGGCGTCGTCCGAACCGAATGGATTTATAGTGTAAAGCTTCATCTACTCATATTGAGGTTTTTCATGTTTATCAATTTCACGAACACCTTGACATGGTATAATGTCTTTCATACATGTATCTTCTTTTCTCACCTTATCCCCTTTCTTATTGGGAATTTCCGCATCCAATTCGCAAGAACCTTTAGCCTTGCCACTCTGAAATTTCTCATTAATCAAAGGGTTAAGAGCATTGATATTTAAACAAGTATGATTATCCGTAGATTGTTTCTTATTATTATAAACATCGAATATAACTTTTTTCTCTCCTACCTTCAATGTCAACTTACGCTTGCCAATGTTGATCTAGGCCTTACCAGTGGTTAGGAGAGTTCTTCCTAGGATCAGAGGAACATCAGTATCTCCATCCATCTTGAGAACCAGGAAGTAGAACTTGTTGACTTGCACGATCACGTCCTCTATGATTCCTTTCGGGTGTTTGATCGACCGATCTGAAAGTTAGAGATTCATTGAAGTGAATTTCGGATTTCCCAAGCCCAGTTTTTGGAACAATGAAAAAGAGAGAAGATTTATGCTTGCTCCAGAATCACACAGCACTGGGTCCAATTTGAGTTGCCCAATCATGCACGGGATTGTGAGGCTCCCTGGATCATTGAGTTTCTTTGCAACTTGTTCAAAACGATAGCTGAGCATGCTTCAGTCAAGCACACCATTCCATTTCTCTCCCACTTTTGCTTATTTGACAGAATGTCGTTGAAAATTTGATGTAGTTGGGCATCTGCAAAATAGCATCAATAAAAGGAATATTAATTAGAACTTCTCAAAGAATTTCATGGATCTTAAGAAAGCTTTTATCCATTTCCTTTTTATTCTTTTTATGTGCTGGGGAAAGGATAAACATATTTCAACAGGATTAGAAGGAGGTCGAGTTAAAGATTCAGAAGTGGCCATGTCTACTGGTAACATTTAAACTTGATCCTGCTCCACATTCGAACTTGGACTGTTTAAAGTTTGAACTTGGAGATAGTCAAGCTCGAACTTGGGAGGCACTGTGTCTGTTTTTTCAAGATTTTTCAACGTTTGAACTTTGTCCACTTCACGTTCGAACGTGGAATGCTGGGAAGGTACACTTTTCAATTCCTTTCCACTTCTCAGAGCGATGGTATAACACTGTTCCTTTAGATTTTTCTCAGAAGCACTCGGCAGTGTAAAGGTGCTCTTTCAGCCATAGCCATCGACATTTACCTAATCTGATGTTTCATCTCCTTCATCCCCATAAACAAATCCCCCATCATCATGTGAAGTTCCTTAAATGACCCGTTTGACTTATGCATGTTACCATCCAATTTCTCGCCTATAATGAGAGGTGACCGTTGACCTTGCTGCTGAAAGTTACCAGGCATCTGAGCTTGAGTGTTGTTAAATGGAGGCCTCTGTGCTTGGTAGATGCCAGGTTGTACATTCTGTGCCGGATTAGACCTTTTGGGGAAGTTCTTGGGTACGTGAAAGTTTACACGAGGTCTATTTGAGTTTCTGACGTAGTTCACATCACTAACCACTAGCTCTACATCTTCCTCCTCTTCTACCTCTTAAACACTAGCAACCCTTCAAGCAGGTGGAGGGATCTCATCATCATCTTCAACGTACAGTTCATCCTCTCTTGCCATTTGGTCGATCTCTTCCCATACTGATCTGCTATCAAGGCCATCACCACTGGATCCCGCATTGAGTCGTTGTCAAATTCGAGATCGGACTCCATTGTAGAAGTGTTGCACTTGTTCGTCTCATGTGTAGTTGTGATCTGGGCACTTTCAAAGTATACCCTTATATCTTGCCCATGTTGATGCCGACGACTCATCCCGTTTCAGCTGAAATCCCTTAATCTCACTTCGAAGTTCATTTATCCTTGATGGTGGTAAGAACTTATTGAGAAACTCCTCTACTAGATCACCCCCTATTTCAATTGATTGTGGGGGCAACGACTTGTACCATATGGTCCATTATCCATCAGAAAAAAATGGAATAATCTAAGGCGGATGGCATCAAGATCTCGTGGGTGGAATTGCATGTTAAGAAGCACATTCTCAAAGTGCTCCAAATGGACATGAGATGAGTCTCTCGGATCACCGTAAAATGGGTCAACTTCGACCATGCTGAATAGGTGAGAAGAAATGTGGAAGTTCGGTGCAGCGAAATTCGGGAGAATAACTGATCCTGGCGTAGCATGTACACGGCGCGGCCGATTACCACGAACTGATGGAGGTGGTGTTGGTGGTGCTGGTTGCATAGCATGGAAGAGAGTTTGCAACCATTCTCTATTCTCGGGTAGATTCATATCAGGGAAAATGCCAGAAATAGCTTGATTTCTTTGGTTTGCACACAATCACACGCTAGATCTTGGGATCAGATTCCTCTAAAGCCCCTCTTGAGGCTCGAGTCATTCAACACAAAATCAACCTACTAGAAACAAAGAAGCAACCCAAAGAAATTTAAATCTAGAAAATAAAAATAAAATAAATAAAAATAAAAATGAGAAAGGAAACTAAAGCTAAAAATTGCAATAAAATCCCTAATTAACATTAAAAAAGGTCCCCAGCAATGACGCCAAAAATTTGACACGAAAAATCCTTATGTGTATAAAACAGCAAGTGGACTGGTCGTGTGCAATAATAAAGTGAACTTTAAGTACGAGTTATCGATCTCACAGAGACAAGATTATTAAAACTAAGGATTTGAAAGCAATTAACTTAAATTAAGAGATTGAAATTGATTAAAGGTATAAAAAGGCAAAAACAAGACTTAGCAAATTAATTGAGATTCTTATGTAAAAAGCAACTAAGGCACATATTTCAACCGAATTACTTATTTAGATATAGGAACTATTTTTCAAATTATTAGACTATTTTTTGCTTCGGTGGAATAAACCTTAAATAATTACTACCCGATGTCTCGAAAATAATAATCCTATGATTAATTGACGGTTCTCAAAATATCTCTATCTGAGAATCTAACCAACAATCATGCATTCAATTTCTAGAATTTCCTCGGGTTAATCCGGCGAACTGCATCTGGGAGTCTCTACCTATGTCTAGGGCAACTCCTTATTGTTTACGGATTATGTGATGATTTATTTGAACCCTAACTTATATTATCTCGAACTATTAAGCTAGGCAATACGACAAACATATGGTGATTAAGCATATACAAGTAATTAAACACAAAAACAATATACAAAGCAATTGTAGAATCATTATGAAGAACAATATCACAAATATAAAATCATAATCCGGCCTTCACATGACCCTAGTTTGAAGAAATTAGTTCATAATCGTAATGAGAAAAACAAATAAAGAGAGAATTATTCATAGACAAATAAACTAAATTTAAAAATCTCCCTATTACGGATTGATGAATTATCTCAGTGTAGAATCATCGTTCTCCTTGCCTTGGCTCATCTTGCTCGAAAGTCTCTCAAACTGCTGAATTTTCGAACCCTTTTGTTGCTGGAAGAGGTGGTATTTATAAGAGAAGCGCCCCAAGTCTTCTACTTGAATTAGGTATCAAGACTTTCCAAATTTTCTCCAGCCACATGCAATGTTCGAACTTGATGTTCCTCACGTTCGTACTTGGTGACGTGGCATAAGTGAGTTGATTGGGTGTTGACTGTGCTAAACTTCGAACTTCACAAGCCTTATGTTCGTACTTAATGACGTGGCATAAGTGGATTGACTAAGCGTTGACTGTATTCAAGTTCGAACTTCACTAGCCTCACATTCATACTTAATGATGTGGCAAGTTCGTACTTCAAATAATTCAAGTTCGAACTTGGCATACAGTGTCTTCTGAAATTATACGTTTTTCGCCCCTTTTCCTCCATTGTTATGATTTTCACCCTGAACTCATTTGAAACACAAATCAAAGCCACAAGTGGTAAAAATCATACATAATCAACCCTAAATCATACAAATATTAGCTTCTCAAGTACATAAAAGTCACACTTATCAATCCATTTTGTGCTGAAGATGGTGTCCGCTTGCGAGCTAGCAGTACCACATCTTCAACCTCTTTTTCTTTTTTTTTCTCGGTTTTAGGAAAGAGTTCAAAGACTGGAGGAGGAGAAGGGAATTTTTTAAGAGAGGGAGATTTCTACTTTTTCTCCTTCTTAGACTTCTTCGACGGCTCAACATTAATCTTAGAAGCTTTTCTCTTTTATCACTTGATGACTACTTCTACTGGTTCATTTTCTGAGGAAGTAGCTTTTTCCTTAGCGTCTTTTTGAATTCTCGCTAAAGTGGCGAGTCATTCTTTCTCCGCTTTGGGAATCACTGAACCAGCACGTTGCTTGGGGTTCAGCAACTTAGCGATCTTCTTTTTGCCATAAATCTTTTAACGCTGAGATATTAGATCCCACGGTGTTAATGTAACCGCAAGCGTTTAACAAGTAACTTAGGAGAATCCCATACGGCTTAGGATTCACAGACTTTGTAAGTGTGGCTTTGATCCTGTTGAAGATGTACAAGGACCAATTTATCTTCATCTTCATGATAACCGCTATCATCATGCGATACGGAAGATGAGAAATCCTGTCAAAGGATCCATTTTTGTACTTCACTATTTTGACGAAGAAATCATCAAGGATGGCGAACTCACCCTTTAAATCGCTCTTCTTGAAGGTAACTTCATAACCAGCTACAACAGTTTCTTTCTTGATGATAGCCCAGGCTTTTGTTGCATATCGCAGGTTTACCTCTTTAGTAGGACATCCCTCAGATGGGAGTTTAAAGATTTCATAAATGAGTTTGGAAGTGAAAATGAAGGGCTTCTTAGCAAAAGAAAATTTGTAGGAGATTAAGTTGTCATCCTCAGAAATGACAGCAATATCGAAAAACAACTTGAGTTCTTCCTCATGGAAATTTTGAATATGAAGTGAAGAAGGTCATCAAGCGCGATTCTTCAATGAGAGGAAGGATTTCTCTCATTGGAAAATGTTGGTTCTAAAAAAGATTATCCCAGTTTACCAAGAATCCTGCGTTGATGACTGCAGGTTGGTCTTTCTGTGATTTCGAAGATTTTGATGATTTTGTTGGCGCCATTGTTGAAAGTTGAAGAAAAGTTTGAGCTTTTTGAGAGAAAGAAAAGGAAGATTACTTTTGCCTTAGAAAATTTTGCATAGAGAAAATATGAAAGTGATAAACTTCTCTATAAAATTTGAGTTATTTAAATATAATGGAAAAAAGTAACCTCTCATATGCTCGGATAATGGACACATGTAAATACATTTAATCTATAATTAAAAATATTTAATCTGAACCATTTAATCATAAAGACGAATGTGAAATGAAGTGATATATTGGGTAACTGCATTTGGTAATAATTTTTGAAATCCATAGTTACTTTTTCAAAAACATTACGTTTGAAATTTTAAAATTTTCAGTTGAACTGTACGCGCCTATTGGTACACTGACACATACCCATGCATAATTACCCACTAGTTTGACTTGATAGGAGCCCGTGGAATAGATTAAAATAGAATATTTTGCACTTATCTACACGTGACCTTTTAGCGATGAAAACAATATATGAATCTTAGAAAAAGTTACTTAGCATTAAATGGGAATGATTCTAACGCTAGAGTTTTATTTGAAGGAAATACAATTCAATCGCTTCAGAAATAATATTTTTGTTTTCATTAGCGATCAATCTTACATGCATAAGAGTAAAAGTTGATGATCAATGCATAATAATTTTGAAAATCAATTTTGATCATTGTCGCTTACTAATTGAAATAAGTACAATTTTAAAGTTCCCCCTGAAATTGATAACTCATTTCAATTTTTTTGGAACTTGCTTAGATAATACAATAAAGTGGATTACCCCTAAATTATATGACTATGAAAAATATGATGCTTCATGATTTAAGTGATTAAATCAATCATACCTAATTCACTTCTCAAAGTGAGAAAACGTTGTTCATTGAGCGCTTTGGTGAAGATATCTGCAAATTGTTTGTCAGTTTCATTGAAATACATGGAGATATTTTTCTTTTGCACAAGGTCAAGCAAGAAACGGTAGCGAATGTCAATGTGATTGAATTTAGAATGAAGAACTCAGTTTTGGGTCATGCTAGGGCACTTTGGTTATCACAATGAATAAGGGTAGGATCTAAGATTACTGAAAATGTTATATGCCCAGCGAGCCATCTGTTGACTTGAACATTAACACTATGTCAGTCTTATCATTTAGATTATATCAAACCTATTACGGAATCCTTCTTTATTGTCGACTACTTGTGTAAGTATAGATAAAGATCTCATGTATTACATATGGTTAGGGGAACAGCCGAGGTACCTATGGGATGCTCTCAAAGACCGTAATCCTAAAAATACGTTCCTAGTCATAGAGGCTGAGAGATGTGGGATATCAATGGCCTCCCCAAGACATGTTCTTGTGTGTAACTCTTCCGAGAGGTTATCGCGTTCCATTGTCAATGGCTAGTATAACCAATACATGCATGAAAATTCATACTTTGGATTAGTATGGAATTGAACGGCCCCGCAAGGATTCCTCGTTGGTGCTGTCGAACTTTGAGTCCTCCAGTTTCGTAGTGTGAGATAATCCTTAGACCTAAGATGTCATTGGAAAGCGTACTACCCACTATACTTTGATATGTGATAAGAGTCGATTTTACGTGTTTTTAAGCCCGTTGTGTTTATATTTCAGATTCATTTATCGCCTAAATCTTGCCACATATGTGTTTAATCAGTGCGTTAAGTGATTTCAGGCCTTAAGTGGATACAATCGAAGAAAGGGCGAAAAAATGATGTATAAAACCAAGTTTAGGCCAAGATGTTTCGCACCCCCACGCCCAAGCGCAGCCATAACCACGCCTGGGTGCCCGAACAAGCACGAAATAGGCTGAAGTTACGCAAAATCCCGCCTAGGCGCTATTTTACCACGCCTGGGAGCGATATCTGCCACATCTTCCACGTTTGAGTGCCATTTCTGTATGTTTGAAGACCGAATTTGAGAACATTTCCTTCTATGTCTTGTCTTTATGGGATGACTTGAATCACTCAAATCGGAGGTCCGTGGAGAAAGTTATGAAGGAAACAAAATTGTTGAGCTGAAAAGTAAGAAAACGGTTGAGTTCGCACTGTGGCACCCGAGCGCCCCTCATACGGCGCCTAGGCGCCACCCCAACCACGCCTGGGCACCATTATGCACGCCTGGGTGCCCTTCAACTCCTTCCCCAAGTCAATTACGTCACCTGGACCGCGCCTGGGCGCCAATTTGCTCACGCTTGGGCGTCGGTGCAACAGTTTTTTGAAAACTATAAAACCCAGATTTCAGCAATTAGAAGGAGTTGGAAAATCTGGGGATTGAAGGACTTTTCTGGGATTTGAGCCATAAGTTCATCAATTCTTGAAGGAGAAGAAGGGGGACTAAGCTAGAGATTGAAGTTCCAAGCTAGGATTCATCATCAACCAAGTATTAGGGATTTTTATTTGCTTTCATTACATGTTTATGTTTATAATTATGTATATGATTGTTCTAGATCTTCTTGAGCTATTGATCATGAGCTAATTTTGTAGAACTAAGGCCATGTGAAGGCCAAATTTATGAGTCAATATATATGAAGTGATTTTTCCTATTAATTCTCCTATTGCTTTGTGTGTTAATTTTATGCCTTTATTCCAATCATATGCTTGATCATCATATGCTTGCTATCTTGCCTCATCTAGTCATTCGAGAGAAGATAGGTTAGGGTTCAAGGAAATTAACACATCATCCAAAACAAATGAGGAATTGCCCCTAGAAATAAGTAGAGATTCCCGGGTGCGGTTAGCCAGATTTATCCGGGGAATTTCTAAAGCGTAAATACGTGGTTATTGGTTAGATTCTCGGATAGACATATTTAGAGAATCGTCAATTAATCATAGGATTATTATGAGCCGAGACATCGAGTAATAGTTAATTAAGGAATTTTCACCAAAGAAATAGGAGTCTAATAATTCGAGGAGTAACTCATATATATTGATTAGTAGATTTGGTTGTAGCATGTGCCTTAGTCATTTTATCATACGTGAGTTTCAGTCTATAGCTCGTTTCCTCTTTTGTTCTTTGTTTATTCAATCAATTCTTCCAATTTACTTTATTTGTCTTTTCTTTTATTGAAAATCTAAAGCTAAAATCCAAGTCTCTGTGGTTCGATAACCCGGACTTAGTTTGTCCACTTTTATTACTACCACGACTAGTACACTTGCTATTCAAGCACGTTAGGTATTAGTGTGTCAATATGCATGTGCACTCCAGGAGAGTCATACAGCGTGTATGTTGAGTATAGTCTGGTAGTATAGCAGAGCAAGTGACAGTCAGAAGGGATTCATTCAGGGTCACGAGTACCCGGTATTTCCTATGATGTTGAGTGAAACTGAATGATCGAAAAGTCCCTGGCTAGAGCATAGTCTTATAAGAGGGATTGGTGATCCCTACTTAGAAGACCGGATCATTACTGGAACCAACATAGTCATTGTTTCTGAGGTTACTAGGTTTCGACCATTGCCAAACTCTAAGCCTTACATGGGAAAAAGATGGAGGGATTTAACTCACACAAAGATCAAAATCTGGATAGGTTTGCTTTTCATCGTTAACATCTAGGAAGTCGTAGCGACATTGCTGGAGATCGAACCACGATCGATAGGAGCCTTGGGTTAATTGATGAAATATATATATATATAGGGTGAGAGTCTACAAATATGTAAACTCACACACACACATATATACGCCTAAAATGGGTGTGTATATATATATATATAATATTAGTTTCCTTCCTTCTTATTTCTCTTCCTTAGTTAATTAGATCCACTAATTAAAAAACAAAATATTTCCATATATTTGAGATTCTTCCCAAGTATATAAGATCTATCCAAATAAGATCTTTCCATATAATTAGTCAACTAACTAATTCAATAGATCTTACCATATCCATAATATTTATCCTAATATATTCATAAGATCTTTCCATATCTAATTAATTAGAATAGATCCTACCAAATATATTATACGATATTTATTAAAGATACATATATATATATATACAAAAACTTGGTGAACAAGATAAAATCCTCCACCAAATCTATACATACACGCCCATACATGTATTAATATATATATATTTATATATATATATATTCCTCTTTCACATTAGTGAAATCAACATAGTCATAGTTTTAGAGAGTTTTAATATACGTATGGGCGTGTATGTGTGTGTGTGTATATATATATATATTAATACACTTATGAGCGTGTCTGTATAGATTTGGTGGAGGATTTTATCTTGTTCACCAAGTCTATGTGTGTGTGTATATATATATCTGTGTGTGTGTATTTAATAAATATCGTAAAATATATTTAGTAGGATCTATTCTAATTAATTAGAGATGGCAAGATCTTATGAATATATTAGGATAAATATTATGGATATGGTAAGATCTATTTAACTAGTTAGTTGACTAATTATATGGAAAGATCTTGTTTGTTAATTAGTGGATCTAATTTAACCAAGAAAGAGCAATAAGATGGAAGGAAACTAAGTATCATATATATATATATATATACGCGCCCATTTTAGGCGTATATATGTGTGTGTCTAGCTAACCCTAATTTGGGGATGCCGCTTAATTTTTAAATATCATGTCTTCCACTGAGCCGGCATCCCTGGGTTGTACCGCGATCCCAACAATTACTTCATGATCTCTAAGTTGTTGCCTCATCCAAAGGATTTTTGCACTATAATTGCCAGCGGCTACATATTCTGCCTCAGCGGTAGAAGTCGCTATAGAGTGTTGTGACACGCTAAAAGCTAACGTGCTATAATAGCAAGTGCACTAGTCGTGTGTAGTAATAAAAGTGGACGAGAAGTCCGGATTGTCGAACCACAAGGACTTGAATTCTAGTTTAAGATTTGTAATGAAGTGAATAAACAAAGTAAGAATAAATTCAAATAAAATTTGTAAAGAATAAGAACAAAGATGAGCAAGTGATTTAAAACCAATTATAAAGGGAGACTAAGGCACATGCTAGGTTCAAATTGATCAAATATACTTATAAAGGTTCTTGTTGAAGGATTACACTTATATTGTTATGGCGAGAGCTCCGAGGGTAGAGAATAACCGATGTCTCGCGTATAAACTCCTATGCTTAGATCGTGATTTCCCAAATATTCCTATCCGGAAATCTAACCACTAAACATGCATTAACGTACTAGAGTTCACTCGATTAGAATCGAACAACTTCACCCGGGAATCTTTACCTATGTCTAGGGTAATTCCTCATTAGTTGCGGGTCATGATGTGAATTTCTTGCACCCTAAGTTAATTTTCTCCCGAAATATCAACCTAGGCATAAGATTTTAACATATAGTGATCAAGTACATGCAAGATAGGTAAAAACACAAATTCACATCACATAACAATATAAGTATAACCTCAACAATCATCTATTATAAGCATATATCACAATTTGACCTTACATGGCCTTAGTCTTATGAATTTAGTTCATGATAGCTATTATGAAAAACAATAATGACATAGACATGAATGAAATGAAAAGGCTATAAAAACTCCCTCTAATGTGATAGATGATGGCCCCTTGATTGGAGCTTCAATTCCTAGCTTTCTCCTCTTCGAATGATGAAGAATGGTGATGAATGAAGCTTGAGGACCGATTCCTCCTCCTCCTCTCCTCCAAGAATCTGAAATTGATAGTGAATGCTGAAGAGAATGGGTTTCCCCTCCGTTTCTAGCCAAAATCCCACTAAAGCATGCATTTAAAATTCCCATTAAAGTTCCCCAATGAGAATTCCACCTAAGGTGATGCTTAAAGTTTGGATTTTAAGATTCCAACCAGCTAAAAAATGTTGAACGTTCGGCCCTTAAGCATTCCACCAAGCATAACCATGTGAAAACTTCAACAAAACATATGCATGCTGCCATTTTCTTGCTTTCCAGCGCAGTCTTAGTAGTTTCCTCATAACATTCTCCACAAATCTCCGAATTGGATGATTCAAGTCCCCATGTGCCGATAAGACATAGATCTACAACTTTACAAAAGGACACTTTGTCCAATTCGGTTTCTAAGTATACCGAAATTATGTTTCAACATGGAGGTTGTTTCTGATTTGACGCCCATAAAGTAAATCTACCAAGAAACACACTTATGACAACCCCTCAACACATGTGCTGAATTATGGCCAAATGTGATTCCTACCCATTATATAATACTGGAACTTAGGCTGAAAAGGAGTAACATTCGGACTATCCACGCAGAGGCATGACTAGGAGGGCGCTGGGGCGTATCCTGGCACATGTACTTCTTTGTTCGGCGCAGCAATCGTATTTCCTTCACAATTATCTCTATAGACCTCTGATTTGTCTAATTCGGTCTCGAAATGTACGGAAATATCGCTCGAATGTGATAGGAGATGCATAAACCGCCTAGGTGTTGAAAAACATGCTTGAACTTGTTTTGTACATCGTTTTTCTTCCCTTTTCTTCATGTATTCTCATTATTACCTGTATTCACTTAACACACCTATTAAATGCAAATGTGACATGATTTAGGCAATAAGTGAATCTAAATCATAAGAATTACGGGCTTAAAAACACGTAAAAACACCTCTTATCAACACCCCCAAACTTATCAATTGCTCGACCTCGAGCAATAAGAGCTATAAGGTAAGACCAACATCATTCAATGGGAGAAAACAAAACAACTAACTAACTCACTTTCGTGGAGTAAACGATTGCACTTAGCGGGTGCAACAAGCCTTTAAACCTTTGAGTGACCTCAAAGGACGAGTTATAGTCTCGTGAGGGTTTGCATACGATATACCCACAAAATCTAGCAAATTTTCAATCCCAACCAAATCAATACATCTCAACATAATCAACAAGAATGAATGGCATAAAATGAACCTTTTAAAGTTCAAAAATATATATACATATCAACTACTTTTGCTCATGTGACACCAATACTCGAAAAGACTCCTTATGGTATAGTGAAAAATAAATCTAAGGCATTATAGTCGAGAGGCATCCTTACCAAATCGTGGACATTAATCCCATATCTATCAACTTTTGATCAAACACAAAGCACAAGAATCATAGAAAATCTCATAGCCGTTTAAATTTCATTATCTCAAACATTCAACTTTCAATTCGTATGAAACTTCCATGAAATTCATTAAGGCTAGATCATGTGCAATGTTTTATTCTATTAGGCTTTCTATGACACCCATGTAACAAGCTTTAGACCAATGACTCCCAAAATAGATAGTTTTGGGGCATTAAGTGTAGAGACACTCCTAAGGATTTAATCACTCGAGTGTCAAAGGCCACGAAATAAAACTAGATCTTTTTACCACTTCACTTCTTTTTGGCTTGAGCTTAGCTCCAATTAGCATAATAGTACAGTATATAGGCATGAAACGTTTCACCTCCGGTACGTATTAGCCTGACCACTTTTGGTCATACCAAAATTCGACTTTTTCAATTCATTGTTAGCATATAAAATTATTACTCAACTTATAACCTTATGAGAAATCTAAGTTAATATTTCTGGGAATAATTCCTTAAGTGTCTCCAGATGGTTATCCTCTCAACTCCTCTACCTTCGATTTAAGTGCATTGTGAATCATCTAAAGAATCAATTCTAGTCTAAGGTCTCCACGAGCAATTTCAAAGATATATATATTCCATTAAATTCAAATTATTTCAAGAATTCATGCCATTTTTCCAAGTCAATCAATTACAATGCATCAATTGGAAGGACTAAAAATTTTTCATGCTTGATTTTCTCAACAAAGAAGCATATAAACATGATACCAAACAAACTTTCCCCAAAATTAAGCTAAAAATTAGGATTGAACCATCAAAGTTCAAAATAAGTACTCTTCTAAACACCCCCAAACTTAAATCCAACATTGTCCCCAATGTTGTTACAACAAGCATACACAACAGTAAAAGAACACTTACAACCAAGGATGTTGAAAAACATCCTTAAACTTCCAATACATAATCCTATAGCTTCTCCTCCTCTCGAGTAAAATGAGCATGGTCCAAATGTGCATCATATCTAACACTTCAACTTTTCAAACCATCAAGCATAAGAAAACATACATGCCAAAAGTGCATGTTTGAACAGAACATAAAGAAACAAACTAAACAAAACAAAAATAAAATCAAAAATAAAAACAAACTTACAAACTTGGGTTGCCTCCCAAGAAGCGCTCTTTTATAGTCATTAGCTTGACTTTGTGCTCTTTGAGGTTCAAATAGGTGGTCCATTTAACACGACCAAATCCTTGTCATGCCTCCTTTTAGCTCCATGGTCTACTTGCTTCCACTCATATTGCGGGATTTTGCAATAAGCCCTTTGTATTGGATGAGTCTTTTCAATCTTACGAGCACGGCGATGGGGTGGAATGTATTTCATGCATAAATCTTCTTTTCCCTCTTTGTTGTCTTTATCATAGGGAATCTCATACTCCAACTCGAGTGTGCCCTTAGCCTTACCATTGGCACATTTCTCATCAAGAGAAGGGTTAATAACATCGATATTGGAACAAGTAAGATCATCCATAGATGGTTTCCTATTATTAGAAGCATCAAATATCACTTTTACATCTCCTACCCTCAATGATAACTTACCTTTTCCCATGTCGATCTTGGCATTGCTAGTGACCAGGAAAGGTCTTCCTAGAATCAAGGGCATCTCAACATCTTCCTCCATATCAAGGACCACAAAGTCAACCCGAAAAAATAATTTGTCAACTTGTACAATAACATCTTCTATTATCCCCTTTGGTCTCTTAATTGATCCATCGGCGATTTGGAGGCTCATTGATGTCTGTTTGGGATTTCCAAGGCCCAACTTCTTGAAGAGAGAATACGGGAGGAGATTGATACTTGCTCTCGTATCGCAAATAACCTTTTCAAAAGTAAGAGGGCCAATGGTGCATGGAATGGTGAGCCTCCTCGGGTCCTCACAAAGAGTCGCCACGATCCTACGGAAAATTGTATCCATATCCTTCTTTTTCGTTTTTTGTGCATTTGGAAATGGAAGGCGAACCTTGATGGGATGATGTGTTGGAGTTGAAGGGCCAGCTGTGGAGGATACAGAATGTGGCGCTTGGGCATGACAATCGGCGCTTGGGCGCAGCGACAAGGGCGTGGATGGATGGGCGCTCGGGAGCATCAGTGCGAACATTATCACCTTTTACCTGTTCGCCACTTCTCAAGGTAATTGCATAGCATTGCTCTTTCGGGTTCTTTTTCGTGTCACTTGGTAAAGTTCCCGGGGCTCTCTCACTGATTGTCTTTGCCATTTGACCCATTTGTGTCTTCAAATCCTTCATATCCATCATTAAATCCTTCATCATAGTACGGAGTTCGTTGATTGCTGAATCCGATTTCTTTATTTCCTCATCAAGACGTTCATCGGTCGTAGGAGGCCTAACTTGCCTTTGTACATGAGGATTACCTTGTCTTTGAGCTTGATTGTTGATGAATGGAGGCCTTGGTGCTTGATAGATATCGGTATGGGCGTTTTGAGCCGGATTGGGCCTCCTTGGAAAATTTTCGAGCACATGGAAGTTCAATTGAGGTCGGTTGGCATTTCCAACATAGTTTACATTGCCAACCATTGTTTCCAAAATGACTTCTTTTTCAAACTCTTGAACACGAGCAATTTTTTTTAGTGGGTGTGATCTCTTCATCATCGGGATATAGCTCATCTTCCCGGGCTAATTGTTCAATCTCGTCCCACACACTTTGGCAATCAAGCCCACGGAGATCACCACCGGCGCCGGCATTGAGCCTATTTCGGATGCGCGAACGGACTCCATCATGGAATCGTAATACTTGCTCGCTCAATCTTAGGTTGTGATCCGGACATTTTCGGAGCATGTTTTTATATCTAGCCCATGCCTCGGCTAAGGACTCATTATTCCCCTGTTTAAACTCCTTCATGTTGTTCCTTAGCTCATTGATTTTGGAGGGTGGAAAGAATTTTCTCAAAAAGGCATCGACCAATTGTCCCCATGTTGTGATGGATTGGGGTGGTAGAGATTTGTACCACATGGTCGCCCTTTCCTTTAATGAGAAGTGGAAGACTCTTAGACGAATTGCATCGAGATCCCGTGGATGAAATTGGGTAGTCATGAGAGTATCGTCTAAAGTCTCCAAATGCTCATGAGGTGATTCATGGGGCTCTCCATAGAAGGGTTCGCTTTGCACCATAGTAAAGATGTGTGATGGAATTTGATAATTTGGTGCATAGAAATTAGGAAAGACCACGAGCCCCGGTATGGTGTGGACCCTCGGAGGTAGATTCTCCCGGACTGATGGAAGTCTTTGAGGAGGTGCCGGTTGCATAGATTGGAACAGATTTTGGAACCATTCCCGATTTTCCGGAAAGTTCATGTCGGGGAAACGTGTATTTATTTGATAGTTATCATCCGCCATTTCACGAACTCGTCTACTAGCCCGGAAAACACGTTCGATTTCGGGCTCAAAATCAATTAAAGGCTCGTTAGAGGAGCGAGTCATGTACCACAAATTACACCTAACAATTAAACACAAGAACAAAATTAGAATAATAAAATAAAAGAAAGGTTAGAAATAAACAAAAAACTAAGAATTACGAAAAATCAAAAACTAAAATGAACAAGTCCCCGGCAACGGCGCCAAAAACTTGGCACGCTAAAAGCTAACGTGCTATAATAGCAAGTGCACTAGTCGTGTGTAGTAATAAAAGTGGACGAGAAGTCCGGATTGTCGAACCACAAGGACTTGAATTCTAGTTTAAGATTTGTAATGAAGTGAATAAACAAAGTAAGAATAAATTCAAATAAAATTTGTAAAGAATAAGAACAAAGATGAGCAAGTGATTTAAAACCAATTATAAAGGGAGACTAAGGCACTTATAAAGGTTCAAATTGATCAAATATACTTATAAAGGTTCTTGTTGAAGGATTACACTTATATTGTTATGGCGAGAGCTCCGAGGGTAGAGAATAACCAATGTCTCGCGTATAAACTCCTATGCTTAGATCGTGATTTCCCAAATATTCCTATCCGGAAATCTAACCACTAAACATGCATTAACGTACTAGAGTTCACTCGATTAGAATCGAACAACTTTACCCGGGAATCTTTACCTATGTCTAGGGCAATTCCTCATTAGTTGAAGGTCATGATGTGAATTTCTTGCACCCTAAGTTAATTTTCTCCCGAAATATCAACCTAGGCATAAGATTCTAACATATAGTGATCAAGTATATGCAAGATAGGTAAAAACACAAATTCACATCACATAACAATATAAGTATAACCTCAACAATCATCTTTTATAAGCATATATCACAATTTGACCTTACATGGCCTTAGTCTTATGAATTTAGTTCATGATAGATATTATGAAAAAAAAAATGAATAAATACACATGTTCATAGACATGAATGAAATGAAAAGGCTATAAAAACTCCCTCTAATGTGATAGATGATGGCCCCTTGATTGGAGCTTCAATTCCTAGCTTTCTCCTCTTAGAATGATGAAGAATGGTGATGAATGAAGCTTGAGGACCGATTCCTCCTCCTCCTCTCCTCCAAGAATCTGAAATTGATAGTGAATGCTGAAGAGAATGGGTTCCCCCTCCGTTTCTAGCCAAAATCCCACTAAAGCATGCATTAAAAATTCCCATTAAAGTTCCCCAATGAGAATTCCACCTAAGGTGATGCTTAAAGTTTGGCTTTTATGATTCCAACCAGCTAAAAAATGCTGAAATTTCGGCCCTTAAGCATTCCACCAAGCATAACCATGTGAAAACTTCAACAAAACATATGCATGCTGCCATTTTCTTGCTTTCCAGCGCAGTCTTAGTAGTTTCCTCATAACATTGTCCACAAATCTCCGAATTGGATGATTCAAGTCCCCATGTGCTGATAAGACATATATCTACAACGTTACAGAAGGGCACTTTGTCCAATTCGGTTTCTAAGTATACCGAAATTACGTTTCAACATGGAGGTTGTTTCTGATTTGGCGCCCATAAAGTAAGTCTACCAAGAAACACACTTATGACAACCCCTCAACACATGTGCTGAATTATGGCCAAATGTGATTCCTACCCATCATATAATGCTAGAATTTAGGCTGAAAAGGAGTAACATTTGGACTATCCACGCCTAGGCATGACTAGGAAGGCGCTGGGGCGTATCCTGGCACATGTACTTCTCTGTTCGGCGCAGTAATCGTATTTCCTTCACAATTATCTCTATAGACCTCTGATTTGGATGTTTCAAGTTCCCATTTGAAGCTACGACATACATCTAATTCGGTCTCAAAATGTACAGAAATATCGCTCGAATGTGATAGGAGATGCATAAACCGCCTAGGTGTTGAAAAACATGCTTGAACTTGTTTTGTACATCGTTTTTCTTCCCTTTTCTTCATGTATTCTCATTATTACCTATATTCACTTAACACACCTATTAAATGCAAATGTGACATGATTTAGGCAATAAGTGAATCTAAATCATAAGAATTACGGGCTTAAAAACACGTAAAAACACCTCTTATCATGTTGTTTCTTAGCATACCATGAAACGAACCTATTACCAAGAAATTGACATGTACCACTTGTACTTTTTCTATCAATTTTGCATCCTATAAATCTGCGTCTGAATAACCAATTAGTTCAAAAGGAGAGTCCCTTGGATACCATAAGCCTACATTTTGTGTGTCTTTTAGGTACTTAAGGATTCTCTTGGCAACAACTAAGTGTGATTCTCTACGATTAGCTTGAAAGCGTGAACACATGCCTACCGATGCCATAATATCAAGTTTATCAGAGGTTAAATAAAGAAGTGATCTAATGATACCTCTATAATTAGTGATATAGATTTTCTTTCCACTTTCATCTTTATGTAGCGTAAGCGTTTAGCTCATTGGAATTTTTGAGAATGAAACATTTTCCATACCAAATTTCTTAATCATATCTCGTGTATATTTAGCTGAGTTTATAAATATACCATTAGGGAGTTATTTAACTTGTAATCCTTAAAAGAAAGTTAATTCACCAATCATGCTTATTTCAAATTGATCTTGCATCATTTTCGAAAATTTATCACACAATCCCTTGTTAGTAGTAGATCTGAATATAATATCATCAACATAAACTTGAACTAAGAGAATATCTTCGTTATAGGTAATTTGGAATAATGTTGTATCAACGCTGCCTATTGAAAAGACTTTACTAATAAGGAAGATAGAGATAGTGTCATACAAGGCTCTTGGTGCTTGTTTAAGGCCATGAAGTGTCTATCCAATTTATAGACCATACTTTTGCCATGGTTGTTGATGAATCCTGGGGATTGCTCCACATATACTTTTTCTTGGAGTTTACCATTCAGGAATGCACTCTTCACGTCCATTTGATACACTATGAATTTGTTGAATGCGACAAACGCTAGGAACATCCCAATCGCTTTAAGACGGGTTACGGGGGCATAAGTTTCATCAAAGTCAATACCCTCTTCTTGACAATAACCCTGAGCGACTTATCTGGCTTTGTTTCTTATAACAATACCATTATCGTCCATTTTGTTCCTAAAAACCCATCTAGTCCTAATAACTCCTTAGGGAGTTGGCCTGGGAACTAGCGTCCAAACCTTATTTTGCTCAAATTGGTTAAGCTCCTCTTGCATCGCTCTAACCCAACTTGAATCACTAAGCACTTTATCCACTTTCTTGGGTTTCATTTGAGATAGGAAGCTCGCAAACATTGCCTCATTGAATGTAGCGGCTCCAATCCTCATAGGAGCTCCAATATCTCCAATCACTAGATCTGGTGGATGATCTCTAAGACATTTACGGTCTAGTTACAATGGGTTAAGAGAGTCCTGATTACCAATCTCATCACAACTCTAATTTTCTCTTGATGATCCTTCTCTTCATGACCATTATCATTTCTTACAATAACATCATTAATAACCTCACAAGTATCTTTAGGAGGGGGCACAAAGATCTCATCATCCTCATCGTCATCACTATCATCACCAAGATTCATCTAAGACGCTTGTTGAGAAAGATCTTCAACTCCTATATTATTAACATTAACCTTACTCGGCTCTTGGTTAGCATCATCAAACATAACATGAATAGATTCCTCACCCTTAGACATTTTCCTATTTAGGATGCGGATGTTCTTTCCATTTTTTGGCATAGCCTAGAAAGACTCCCTCATTCGCTTTAGGATCAAATGTCTTCAGGCTATGGGATCCATTGTTATGAATGAAATATTTTGAATCAAATACATGAAAAAATAAGAAATGTTAGGCTTATGTCCCTTCCAAAACTCATATGGAGTTTTTCCATGTTGCTTATTTATCATACACTGGTTTTAAGTGTAGCAAACGGTGCGGATTGCTTTGGCCCAAAACCTTCGAGGAAGTTTGAACTCAGCTAACATAGTTATTGCAGCCTCTTTAAGCATTCTATTCCATCGCTCAGCGACTCCATTCTGTTGAGGCATTCTAGGCGAAGAATACTCATGAAATATTCCATTCTCTGTATAAAACTTCTCAACAACATGGTTAGTAAATTCAGTTCCCCTATCACTTCTAATTCTCGTCACCTTTAGATCTTTTGATGTTTGTAATTGACAAATTAGCGTTGTGAGTATGCCCCTGGTTTCATCTTTAGACACTAGGAATTCGACCTATATATAGTGTGAGAAATCACAATTATCACTAGCGAATACTTTTTACCACTTACACTCATGATTTGAATTGGACCAAACAAATCCATATGCAATCGTTCAAGAATCCTAGAAGCTGATAGATGAGGTTTTTTCTTAAAATATGATTTAACTTGTTTACCCATTTGTATCGTGCATAGGGTTGTTGCCAATTGTTAAACCCTAATCTACTATATAAACATTATGTGTTCTTTTTCCTTTCGATTTAGTAGATCCAGTCTTAGCATCCTTAATATAGCAATAGTCACTTGAAAATTTTACTTCAAAGCCTTTATCACAAAATTATGGTTAAGACCCTCAACATAATATACGTCACTTATCATGACGTTCCCCCTATGCACGATACATATACCTTTGGTTTTACCTTTAGAGTTATCACTAAATATGACTTAAGGACCATTGGTTGTACGATACTTGATCAACAGATCTATCGATGTACCAAATTGATGTATCAGCGTTGGTTCTAGGTATCTGCGTGAAAGGATAGTTCTAATTCTTTTTAGGTACCCATTGTGACTTGGGTCCTTTCACATTAGTACTGTTAGCCTGAATTAAAACTCTGGGTTTCACTTTGTGTTGTGTGTGCTTTTTAGGTGTATAATAATATCCTTGATCATAATCATAATCGTAATCATAATCACCATAATACTGAAAATATGATCTTGATCTTTGTGGATATTAATACAGGTATTTCCTTGGCACTGACTTAAGGTGTGGTTTGGGCGCTTCATACTTAGCATTTGATTCACATGTGTAAGGTTTCTCCTTAGCCTTTTGAGTGTTTGGATAACCTTTTATCTTTGAATCATTCATTTTCGTCTTTCCCTTATTGCCTGAGTTAGTGTTAGCTTTCTCATGTGTCCTCGTACCATTATTCTTTGGTTCATTCAGCGTTTGACTGTTTAAACTTTTCTCAACAAAGGCTACACCTTTCCTTTGTTGGTTACCGTAACCTTTGACGCTTTTGATTTATTACCAGATTTATCACAAACTAAACCTGTCTTTTCACCAAAATTTTGGTTACCTCAGCCATATTGTCTAGATTTTTTGACGCTTTAGACAATGATGAAACTTGCAGCTCTGATTTAGCATGTTTAGCGATCAACTTAGCTTCTCTCTTGACTACCATATCAAGATCACTTGTCAATCGAGCGATCTAGGTTTCAAGTGATTAGTTCTTCTCAATCCATTGTTGCTGAACTAGAAACTCTGCCTTGAGCATCACATTTTCACCTTTAAGCACTGAGATCTTCTTAGAGTGTTCTTGATATAGTATGACGGCACCTTGACAAGCTCCATAATATTCATTAACCTTGTCTAGTAATTCTTCATAAGAAAGAGGGTTAGATAGTTCAGTGGTTACCTCTAGTAGTGAGTCTTCATACGCTTCTCCATCTATCGCCACAAGACAGATTAGCTCTGGGTCACTAGAAGCCTCATCAACGCCACTCTTTTCTGAAGATTCTAGATCCTTTTCAGGTGTGGAGAATGGTTCAGATTCCTCTAACAACCTTTTTCGACGAAGGTGGCTCCTGAATTGGTTTCTATAATCTTGCCTTGCGGGATTAGATACGTTTGGATAAGGGCAATTTACGTGGTAGTGCCCTGGTTTCCCACAATTGTAACAAAGATTAGTTTTCATTTTTTGTTAAATTTTTAACCTTGAATGGCTATGTGGCCTGGAAACCACTGACACTAAGAGATTGGAAGATGCTGTTGGCAAAAATTAACCTATCGTAGCGAAAACGGTATATTAAAATTTATTTAGATTTTCCCATTACAGGATCAATCCTGGGGTTTTATCAGACATATGTACGAAAGGAAAATCGACACTTTACCCGTTGAAGCGAAATGGTTGGAGAAACTCAAGATTTCGACTTCTTCAACTTCTTCGCGAAATAATCCAGCTGAAATCTTGATAATCCGAGCAGTCCAAAAGTGCTGCCTCTAAATTCTCTCACCGGAAAAACATGATTGAAAATTCTCCTTCTTCTTGGCACTATGGCTGACGACTAGGGAGACAGAGAGAGGAGGAATTTTTGTCCTGTGACTCAAGTCTTAATTGAAACTTATGACCTAGGTATTAACTAATGTGATATATTTATACTAATTAAGTTAAAACTTGGGCTCAAATCAGCCCATGTAGGACGACTAGTGGTCTTCCCTACTCGGTCTTGGTGTTCCTCTTGGTGCACCAATTTGAGCTCGGTCCAATTCATTATTTAATTAACTAATTCAATACAATTAATTAATCGAATTAAATAATAGGTAGAATATTTAATTAATTTATGTCTTCAAGAAATAATACATTAATTATATTATTTAATTCCATCTAATTAAATTTAACTATCCAATACTTAAAATATTACCACAAGAAATATTCCATATTTTCTATCGATTTTTTCTTTATAAGCGTGACTCTTTAGGTTCATCTATATTCGGCAATGGCAGAATTTCATTGAATGTGGGTCCCACCTATCCAGTCAAGTGGTCCATATTGTTACCCAAATAAGATGATATGATTGGATCATTTTATCGTTCCTATTTTAAATACCGTGTGAATACAAACTCCTCATTTTCTTATATATCCCGGTCAAATGAAGTCGTGATTTTAGGTCAAACTCACTAACTTGACTCTATGTCATATTTATAATAAGTCTAGATCCGTGAATACTTTGGCCAAAGAGTTTATGATCTAACTTACTTATAAATGCATAGGATAATTCCTCGTTCATCTTTGAGGGAACGAATCTCATCTTGGATATCAATTAAGACTACTACTTGCTCATTAGGTTGCAGTTCAAGGTTGAACCTACTAAAGGGTGAATTGGGTCTAACTGCTCTAGTGACAAACCTAATGTCACAAGTATATCTTCAACTCGATTTCTAAAGTTTAAAGTTCAGACACACCTATTACAATTTAATTAATTCTGGCATTGACTGTCAAAGAGTGAAAACCCATATGACAAAATCAATGAGAGTCATGTCTGAGTGCCACTATCTCCATCAGTGCACCTATGATATGAGTTCTTCACTACTTTCTAGTGATTGACGGGCACCTTTCTCGTCAAAACTCACATCATACAAGTCTTCATGATTTCCAACGCTTAAGTTAGAATCATTGACTTGCAGACTATTTTAGTACACAAGTGTCTAACTCCTCTAGTGTCTTAGAGAGTTAACTCTTGTGTTCATGGACTTATAGATGATTACAATATATAAATGTCAATATAATAGTAAACAACTAATTGTTTTTTTATTAATAGAATAAGAAACAATTACAATTCAATAATGTCCTTACATTCTCTAATCATCTAGTGGCATTTGAGGACATTAACCTAACATATGCTTGGTACTAAATTGGTGTTGCAGGAAATGATGCAGAATACACTGGCGCTCGATACTGAGGCTCTTGTGCAGGGGGGTTTGGTACGAAGCTCGTCCATTGGAATTCTTTCTTTCATATCTCATGAATTTCTTAAACTTCTTTACCAATAAGGCCATTTTTTTGTCCTTATTAGATTCTGACGCTTGTACCTCACTGACGGATTTCCCTTTGTAAGTTGCAATTAGCGCTCCTGATTCAATCACCGAAGTGGGCGTATTGCTGACTTCTTCCAACTCAAATTCAAAAGCTCTCAGCTCTAAAAACACATATTCCGGTGTTAGAATTTCTAACATCTGGGATTCTCTCATCCCAACAGTCTTCATAAGATATTTACTTGGAAGACTTCTAAAAATCTTGTTGACCATTTCCTTATAAGTCAACTCCTTGTCTAATGACGCTAACTCTGTAATAAGCACAGCAAGTCCCACATTAGTTGATCTAGCGTCTCATTGGGCTGCATCTTGAAATGCTTAAATCTTTGCATGGCTATAGATCGCTTATTCTCTCTCATCTGTTCAGATCCTTCACACAGTAACCAACTTACTCCATATTTCTTTTAAGAGGATTTGCATAGCTTAATCTTGTTCAATAAGCCCTCATTATCATTAACGCTAAGTAGAGAGCATTACGTCTAACATTATCCAAATTTGCTCTTCTACGATCATCAGTGGTCCGTTCTACTTTCAACTTCTGAACATAATCATCTGGAGTTGCTTCAGTCGCTCTAGGGGCTCGAGTTATGACTTTCATAATCTGAATGGGGCCATTTGAAAGAACATCACTCATCTCATTATAACATAAACATAAGTTTGTAAATGGCCTAAGTTTCCATGAGTTATAATTTGACTGAGTCAACTTTGGCATCTTTGTAAAAGCCATGATGTGATAAAAAGAAAAAGCGACTAGGTTTTGAAAAATGGATCTAAACAAGCAGTTATGCTCGGAAACGCTCAGGTTTCTACTTCAACCACTCTAATACCACTTGTTGGTCCCAAGTGGCATACAAAAATAGTCTAGAAGGGATGGGGTTTGAATAGTCCCTGCAATTTTCTTCGACTTCAAAAACTTCCATTCCTCTTAAATTATTTTGAACACTTGGAAAGCAAAGTACTAGGTTAAGTGTTAGGAAATTTCATGTTAGATATTTTGATGATGACAAGATAGGATTCAATGTTAGACCCCAAATAAAATGTAAGTTTATGTTTTCCATAGATCATTGTTTAAGCGTTTGAAAGTTTGTAATTTTGTTTAGGCTTGTAATTTTTATCTTTGTAGGTTTTAGACTAAGTATTAGATACTAAATCGCTAATAGAATTCTAGGTGAGTCTATTAGAGAAGACGTTGAAGATCAGCGTCTGAAATCAACCAGAGATGAAGATTTGTTTCTTAGCGTCCGTCAAACGCTAAAGGACCTTTTTCAGGATTTATGGATCAAGCGCTCAAAGCACTTAAGCGACCAATGACAAATTCACCTGAAATAAATCCTCAAGTCACGAAGGACTTAAATGCAATCATTCAACGGACATTTATTTCCAACGGGAAATAAATTCAAATGCATTACATGCCTGATAAGAGCATTAAATATGATACGCTACTGTGACCTGTGGACAAGCCACCTTTTTGACTAGACTGTCAGAACTTCAGAGTTTATAGCTGCTACCATCCAATCGGTGCCAGCAGTTTTTCAGGAATGTCAGGCTTTAGGTAGAATCACGCGCTGCGTGAAAGGCACGCTCCTACATGTGTCCAACGGACAGATCCCAAGAATTGCCTATAAATACCTTACCTTCAGCAGACCCTAAAAAGGACTGTACAAAAATATTTACCAAAGAAAATTACGTACACAAGAAAAAAACTTAGAAACTCCATAGCCAAAATTCCTTCAAGCTTTTTATCTACATTCCAGACAGTCACAAATATCTCAAACATCTTCCAAAGAAGAAGCCTAAATTCCCATTGAGATATTCCAAGTTGTTTGATCTTCCCAAATACAAACAAACCCTTGTGACGAAAACCTCAACCTTTCATCTGAGTGAGAAAAGTTGTTGAAACTCATTACAGGCAGTATTTCTGAGTGAGAGAAGCTTGTAGAAGACGATCTTCATTGGTGCTGAAATCTGTGTGATCAAGGAGCCCGAGATCATTTTCATTCTTTACTATCTTGTAGAAGATTTTGTGTGATTCTTTGATAATCATCTTAGTAATTTCCTCCAAGTGAAAAAGGAGAAGAAGGACGTAGCTGAGATTACATCACCTAGTGAACCTTACAAATTATTGTGTCATTTATATTTTACTGTCTTATCTGTCATATTACATTATTCTAAAAGACAAGTAAAATTGCAAAGCGATGAAATTATCTAAAAGAACGCTAAAAATCATTTCCGCTATGCTAACCCTGATTAAGTGATTTAAGCGTTACCCTACTTTGGTAAATTGCTAAACTCACTAAGTCTAACTTATCTTTACTGAAGCGCCTGACCCAAGCGCTCAGCCTTCCAAGCGTTCAGATCTTTGAAAAGTAACACGAAATTTTTTAAGTCTAAAAAGACTTCAGGGTCTATTCAACCCCCCCCCCCTTCTAGACCCTTTCGTATGCCACTTGGGACCATCAAGTGGTATCAGAGCGGATGAATTAGAAACCTAAGCGTTTCCGAGCATAACTGCTTGTTCAGATCCATTTGTTTTTGAACTTAGTCGCTTTAAATTTTCTCTTTAAAAACATCTCATTATGGCTTTCAACAAAAGGCCTAAGTTGGTAGAGTCAAATTATGATTCTTGGAAACTTAGAGCATTCGCTTACTTGTGCACATGCGATAGTGAAATGTCTGATGTAATTACAGGTGGTCCCATTCAGATTATGAAAGTTGTAACTCAAGCCCCTGGAGCAACCGAGGCCACTCAAGATGGTTATGTCGAGAAACCTAAGTTAGAATCGACGCCTGAGGATCGAAAAAAGGCAAATCTAGATAATGTTGGACGAAGTGCACTTTACTCAGCGTTAGGAGACAACGATGCATTGTTTAACAAGATCAAGCAATGTAAGACTACCAAAGAAATATGGGATAAGTTGGCTATAGTGTGTGAAGGATCAGTACAAATGAAGGAGAATAAGATTTCCATAGCCATGCAAAGATTTGAGCATTTCAAGATGCAGCCCAATGAGACGCTAGAACAATTGGACGCAAGGTTTACTTTTCTCATTACAGAGTTAGCGTCATTAGACAAGGAATTGACCAACAAGGAAATGGTCAACAAGATTTTCAGAAGTCTTCCAAGCAAGTATCTAATTAAGACTGTTGCTATGAGAGAATCACAGACATTGGAGACTCTTACTCCAGAGCATGTCTTTTCAGAGTTAAAGGCATTTGAGTTCGAATTGGGTGAAGTCAGTGACACATCGACTTCAGCGACTGAATCAGAAGCTTTAATCGCTACAACCAAAAGCAAGGGTAAAGCGGTTAGTGGGGTTAAAACTATGGAATCAAATGAAGAAAAGGAAATGTCTTTATTGGTCAAGAAATTTAAAAAATTTCTAAGATATGAAAAGAGAAATCCTATCGGACAAACGTCATTTCAGACTCCTCTCCCTGCTCCAGCGCCTCAGTATCAAGCGCCAGTGTACTCTGCACCTCAACCAGTAGCGCCAGTTCCATACCAAGCGCCTCCGTCCCCTACTCAAAATCTCTCAGCGCCAGTAGTCTCAAAGCGATTATCCACTGAACAGAAAATGAAAACTAATTTGTGTTATAATTTGTGTCAAAGCCCTCAAGGCAAGACTATGCGGATAGAAACCAATTCAGGAGCAACCTTCGCCAACAAGGTTTTCTAGCAGAATCTGAACCATTCTCCGCACCTGGAGAGGATTTGGAATCATCAGATGAAATCAGTGATGATGAGCCTACAAGCGACTCAGCGTTGATTTGTCTTATGGCAAGAGATGATGAAGCGTCTGAGGACTCGCTACCAGAGGTAATCAATGAATTATCAATTCCTCTTTCTTATGATGAATTACTTGACAAAGTCAAAGAATACTACAATGAATGTCAAGAAGCTGCCAAAATATATCAAAATGATCTCGCTATTATCTCATCACTCAAAAGAGATAAAGTGACGCTCAGAGCAGAGTTGCGAGTTCAGCAACAATGCATTGAGAAGAACCAATCGCTTGAGAGTGAAATTATTCAATTAAAAAATGATCTTGATATAATAGTCAAGAGAGAAGCTGATCTGATCGCTAGACTTGCCTAATCAGAGCAGCTCGTCTCATCATTATCAAAAGCTTCTAGAAACTTGGATAATGTGACTGAGGTAACTAGATTATTTGGTAAAAAGACCGGTTTAGGATGGCATAAATTCGGTAAACAACCAAATACATCTAATGTTACAGCAAACAACAAAGGAAAAGGTGTTTTCTTTGTTGAGAAAAGTTCACAAAGTAAAACGCCGAATAAACCGAGCAACAACGGTACGAGGCCATATGAGAAAGCCAAAGCTGACTCAGGCAAGAGAAAGACAAAGGCAAATGATTCACAAAGAAAGGTTCATCCAAACGCTCAAAAGGCTAAGGATAAACCTAACCACTGTGAATCAAGCGCTAAGCGTCAAGCACCAAAAGTGCAACCCAAGCCCGCGCCAAGGAAATACCAGCGTCCATATCCAAGACAGTCAAGATCATATTATCGATACTATGATGATTATGACTATGACTATGATTATGACTACTATTATAATCGAGGATATTTTTACACACCCAAAAAGCACACACAGCACAAGGTGAACAAAAACACACACAACACGATGTAAAACCCAAGAAGGCCAGTATTCCTAAAATGAAGACTAGGCAAATATGGGTTCCTAAAGTTCTAATTCAAACCAAAGTTACTAACGCTGAAAGACCCAAAACAACATGGATACCTAAGAAGAATTAGAATTGTCCTTTAATGCAGGTACCTAGAGCCAGCACCGATAGTTCAGTTTGGTACATTGATAGTGGATCGTCAAGACACATGACTGGTTCCAAAAATCTTCTAGTCAACTATCAAGCTACCAACGGTCCTCAAGTTATATTCGGTGATAACTCTAAAGGTAAAACCAAAGGTATAGGTATCATGCATAGGGGAACATCATGATCAGTGATGTATATTACGTTGAGGGTCTTAAGCATAACCTGTTAAGCATTAGTCAATTTTGTGATAAAGGCTTTGAAGTAAAATTCTCAAGCGACTTCTGCTACGTTGACGACGTTAAGACTAAGTCTAAAAAATTAAGAGGAAAAAGAACAAACAATGTGTATTTAGTAGATTGGGATTCTACATCTGATAACAACCCCACATGCTTTGTTGCTAAAAGTCAAAATGAATTGGGTTGGTTATGACATAGAAAAATGAATCACCTCAACTTCAAGGCAATCTCTCAGTTAATATCGCTAAATCTTGTAGAAGGATTACCTAAGAGTTCCTTTCAGAAAAATCGCTTATGTGATGCATGCCAAATGGGTAAACAAGTTAAATCATCTTTTAAAAAGAAACCATGTCTATCTACTTCTAGAGTTCTTGAACTATTGCATCTAGATTTGTTTGGTCCTATTCAAATCATGAGTGTTAGTGGTAAAAAGTACTCGCTAGTAATAGTTGATGATTTCTCTCGCTATACATGGGTAGAATTTCTAGCGACCAAAGATGAAACTAGTGTCAAGCTCACAGCGCTAATTCGTCAATTGCAAAATTCAAAAGATCTAAGGGTGACGAGAATGAGAAGCGATAGAGGAACTGAATTTACTAACCAATTTGTTGAGAAGTTTTGTACAGATTTAGGAATACTTCATGAGTATTCTGCTCCTAGAACACCTCAACAGAATAGATTTACCGAGCGACGGAACAGAACACTTAAAGAAGCCGCAAGGACTATGTTAGCAGAGTCCAAGCTACCTCAAAGGTTTTGGGTCGAAGCCATCAACACCGCTTGCTACACTCAGAACCGGTGTATGATCAACAAGCAACATGAGAAGACTCCATATGAGTTGTGGAAGGGACGTAAGCCTAACGTTTCATATTTTCATGTTTTTGGTTCAAAATGTTTCATTCATAACAATGGATCCCAAAGCCTAAAGACATTTGATCCTAAAGCGGATGAGGGAATCTTTCTAGGATATGACAAAAACGGAAAGAGCTTTCGCATCCTAAATAAGATCAAATCAAAGGTTGAAGAATCCATTCATGTTGTGTTTGATGATGCTAACCAAGAACCGAGTAAGGTTAATCCTGATGATGTAGGAATTGAAGATCTCACCCAACAAGCGTCACAAATCAATCTTGGTGATGATAGTGATGACGAAGATGATGAGATTCGTGTACCTTTTCCTAAGGATACTCGTGAGGTTAACAATAATGATAATGTCAGAATTGCTGATGATCATGAAGAGAATGATCATCAAGAGCAGATTGGAACTATGAATGATGCAGCGTCTACGCAAGAGACAAATGAGAATCAAGCAATTGACAACCAAGAGTCTCTCAACCCATTCCAACCAGACCACAAATGGCTTAGAGACCATCCACCAGAGCTAGTGATTGGAGATATTGAAGCACCTGTTAGAACTAGGTCCGCTACAATTAATGAGGCCATGTTCACAAGCTTCCTATCTCAAATGGAACCAAAGAAACTGGATGAAGCGCTTAGTGATTCAAGTTGGGTAGAAGCAATGCCAGAAGAGCTTAACCAATTTGAGAGAAGCAAGGTTTGGACACTAGTACCAAAACCAACTCACCAAGGAGTTATTGGGACTAGATGGGTTTTTAGGAACAAGATGAATGAAGATGGCATTGTTATCAGAAACAAAGCCAGATTAGTCGCTCAGGGTTATTGTCAAGAAGAGGGAATTGATTTTGATGAAACATATGCCCCAGTAGCCCGTCTTGAAGCTATTAGGATGTTCCTAGCGTTTGCCGCATTCAACAAGTTCACAGTATACCAAATGGACGTGAAGAGTGCTTTCCTGAATGGTAAACTCCAAGAAGAAGTATATGTGGAGCAACCTCCAGGATTCATCAACAACCATGGCAAGAGTATGGTCTACAAATTGGATAAGGCACTCTATGGCCTTAAACAAGCACCAAGAGCATGGTATGACACTCTCTCTATCTTCCTTATTGGTAAAGGCTTTTCAAAAGGCAGCGTTGATACAACATTATTTAAAATTACTCATAATGAAGATATTCTCTTAGTCCAAATTTATGTTGATGATATTATATTTGGTTCTACAAATAAGCGATTGTGCGAGAAATTTTCGAAAATGATGCAAGATCAATTTGAAATGAGCATGATGGGTGAATTAACTTTCTTCTTAGGATTACAAGTTAAACAACTCACTAATGGAATATTTATAAACCAAGCTAAATATACTAGAGATATGATTAAGAAATTTGGTATGGAAAATGCATCATCTTCAAGAATTCCAATGAGTCAAACGCTTAAGTTAGATAAAGATGAAAGTGGGAAGAAAATCGATATCACTAACTATAGAGGTATCATTAGATCACTTCTTTATCTTACCGCTAGTAGACCTGATATTATGTTTTCGGTATGCATGTGTGCACGATTTCAATCTGATCCTAGAGAATCACACTTAAATGCTACCAAGAGAATCCTTAAATACCTAAAAGGCACACAAAATGTGGGCTTATGGTATCCATGGGACTCTCCTTTTGAACTAATTGGTTATTCAGACGCAGATTTTGCAGTATGCAAAATAGATAGAAAAAGTACTAGTGGTACATGTCAATTTCTAGGTGATTGACTAGTTTCGTGGCATAGTAAGAAACAACAATCCTTAGCGACTTCTACCGCTGAGGCAGAGTATGTAGCCGCTGGAAGCTGTTGTGCACAAATCCTTTGGATGAGGCAACAACTTAGAGATTATGGAACAATCCTAGGTCCTACCCCAATCCATTGTGATAACCAAAGCGCTTTAGCTATGACCCAAAATCCTGTCCTTCATTCTAGAACCAAACACATTGAAATTAGATACCATTTCTTGCGTGACCATGTTCAAAAGAAAGATATCTCCATGCATTTCATTGGAACTGACAAACAATTGGCAGATATCTTCACCAAAGCGCTCAACGAACAACGCTTTCTCACTCTGAGAAGTGAATTAGGTATGATTGACTTAAACGCTTAAATCATAAAACATCATATTTATAGGCATAAAATCTAAGGGAATCCACCTTGGTTTATGTCTAAAGAGTTTATCAAAAATTTCGAAATGAATCATCAATTTTAGGGGGAACTTTAAAATTGTACTTATCTCAATATATCAAGCGACTGTGATCAAAAATGACTTTTAAAATCCTAAGCATTGATCACTAGCACTTATCTTTTATGCATGACAAAATCAATCTCTAATAAAGTTATCTTTTATAAATCCAAGCAATTGATTTTTTATTGTTTTATGAAAAGACTTCAGTGTTGAAAGAATTCTCACTTTAACGCTAAGTAACTTTCTTTAAAAAAAAATAAAAAAAATTCATGCATAGTTTTCATCGCTAAAGGAAACGTGTGGATAAGTCCAAAAGATCAGATTTGATAACTACACACACGTGCCTATCAAATCAAATTGATGGTTATGATTCCTATCTAAACCTAGGCGGTTCAGTAATTGCATGAGTCTGAGTATGTGTCAGTGTACTATCAGGCGCGTGTATTTCACGCTGAAAATTTCAAAAAAAAATTCAAACGTTTTCAAAAAGTAATTGCGGACACAAAAAATATTATAGTACCCTATTTTACCGCACTTTTTGACATCCGAAGTTATGTGTACACGGTTCAGATTCCTTCTGTCAATAACTTCTGTACACGTGTCATTCATCTACCAACTGAGGATTTATTTTTGCTTCCTATTTAAACCTTTCAAAAACTTTACGGTAAACGTTTATCACTTCCAAATTCTTCTACTGTAAAAGTTATTTCTCTCTAAAGGAAAAAACTTCTCTCATTCCTTCAAAAGCTTCCAACTTTCAGCAAAGGCACCCAAAGCTTCAAAATCATCCAAGTCTGACACCGGAAAAACTTCCCGTACTGAAAAACCAGTTACGGTTAACGCCGGATTTCAGATTAACTGGGATTACCTTTATGAGAACCAGAACTTTCCTCTTCGAACGGTTCTTCCACTCGTTCAAGAATCTGGTTTGAGAGATATGATCACTACTATTTTCAACTACATTGAAGAAGAATCTCTCTATTTTTTCAACAATGCCCAGATTTCTGAAGATGGAACTTCCATATTCTGCGTCTTCCCTTTTGCTAAAGAGACCTTTGTTCTCACTCCCTCCTTGATTTCTTCATTGCTGATTCTGCCCAATGATGGCACTGAGGTAGAAACGTCACTCTCGGAGATGCTATAAAAGTCTGGGAGTTGATAAAGAATGAAGATGTTGATACTGCGTATGAGCCGAACTTCAAGAAAAACGATATGAAGGGCGAATACGTTATTATCGCTGATCTATGATAAAAAATGATCAAATGTAGAAAAGGGACATTCGATAAAGTCACAAACGTTCAGTACAAGATGATGGTGGCCATTCTGACCAAGTCAAAAGTTAACTGGTCTCTCTACGTTTTTAATCGCCTCAAGGCAGCGATGGCCAATTCAGTGAATCCCAAGCCCTATGGGATTATGCTAAGTCGTATTCTTAGCGCTTGCGGTTATACAAAATCTTTTGGCACAAAGATTCCAGCGACCAAATTCTACGGCAAAAAGATGATTAGTGGAATGCTCAAACCTCGAAAACATGGTGGAGCAGCGGTTCCCAAAGAAGAGCGTCATCGACTCCAAGCCGAAGGAGTTGTTCGTAGTGATGATGAAGATCAAGTGTCTTCCTCTTCATCATCATCCTCATCCTTTGAAGAAGTGGTGGTCAAGCGACCTAAGAGAAAGATAGTTCTCAAAGTCACTGAGCCATCCAAATCAGCAAAGAAACAGAAGCCTGAACCAAAGAAGAAGAAGCCGGAGCCCAAAAAGAAGCAAAAGATTCCTTCTCCCCCTCCTAAATCGCCATCGCCTCCTCCAGCGTTTATCTTATCCGTTCCCGAGGAAGAAGAGGAAGCAGTGGATGAAGAAGTACCGCTTGCACGAAGGCGCACTCCTACCTCTACTCCCGCAGCATCCTCTAGCGCTACAGCAAAACCAGCGCTTAGAGAGTCAGCGAGTGTTCCTCACTTTGACGTTGTTCCCGAAGTCAGCTCAGATCCTCAAGCCGTTTCTCCATCTGAGAGGCTTTCCAATGTTCAGGGTAAGTATTTGCTAAGCAAATTAGTCTATCCTTTCCTCATTAGTCTCTAACGCTAGGATAAAAACTCTTTCAGCACCAAGTGAAGCAGATATTCATTATGTTCTCAACACTCTTGAAGAACTAAATATCCCAATTCGTGTTGATCCAATAACTTCTTTTATCGATTTAGGACTCGAAGAAGAAGTTCAGGAGCTTGAGGAACTTGTCCAAGAATCAGATCAAGCGACTGAAATAGTCGATGATATTCCTCAGGGTAAGCGATGTAGGCCTTTTAGTTTATAATTTCTACTTAGTAGGAATTTTTGCTTGCTTTTCTCAATCGCTTACATGTATCAGCTCAAGATGGACCTCAAGAGGCACCTACCGGTGATGCCCCTCCACTTTCGGAGATTCCCGTTGAAATAGACGTGGACATGGAAACTGTTGTGGATATCGCTAAGAAAGCATCTCAAGCCCTTCCTGATGCTGAAACATCATCAGCCAGTCAAGCGACTTTAAACGCTGAGCGGTCGATAGAAGTGGCCCCCATCCCAACAGAAGCTATTGCCCTCGTTCCTATGCCAACAGGACCTCCTCCTCGTGTCATTGATTTCTTCCCGCGCGGATATCTTCCAGATGTTGAATTTTATTATGCCGCCCCAGAACGTGACACTCAAACGCTTGCCGAGTCGGAAATCCAATTTCAAACATCTCTCCATCGGCCTGATCTTTCAGACTCTTACAAGTTTGAAATTTTTGAGTGTTTTGCCGATCTAGGTCTATATAACCTGGACCGTCTTCAATCACGCCTTGAATATATTCATCGTCCAGCGTTCAACAGATCCGAATTTGACGAGAAGCGATTCAATTTCACCGGTCGCTCAGACGAGTCCTTTTATCCTCTTCGATCAAACAAGATTGTTTTCAAAAACCCCCACATGGGTGATTGGAACAAAAATCCACATGAGGAAGATCTCAACAAGCCAGGATATTCGGCTCTCCCCTCCGTCGTCAAATCTCCTCAGAACGCTCTCTCTCCTAATCCACTTAAGTTATGGAAAGGAAAAGGACCGCTTGTTGAGGAGCGCCCAAATCCGGTCAACTCGTGAATATCTTTCCAGATATGATTAAGGGCTGAGGACTATGAAGAAGAAACGGAACGCTTTGAGAAATTTCTCGCCGCTAGAAAAGATCAAGCTAAAGCTATCAAGCTTGGCAAGCGATGGATGATGAATACAGCCAGCTGGGCTGAAGAGTTTGTTTTGCATTTCTACACCCTCGATGAACTCGTGAGATATCCATTCCTATTTCAGTTTGGAATAGAGTACAGACGCAGAGGATATGCAACCTTCTTGCTCCAACAGCGTCAGTTTATTGCAGGGAATGTTAGCGCTTTGCCACAATATCGCCAACCAATCGAAAGCTACATTCGCCAGCAACTTGCCTTATACTGCCAAGGCGGACGCTACGTGTTGCATCCTCATGAAGGGTTTGTTCAACGAGTCTTTCTTGACCTGAATGAAGACACTTCATCAAGTAAACAACCAATTTTCCAGGACATAGTCAGATTCGTGTTGATGTTTAGATTGAACACGCTGAGTTTGCTGAGTTCCACAGAACTATGAGAACAGTGTTTGAAAATGCCCAAGCGCTGGACATCAGTTTCAATCACTTTTCCGGGTGTTACAATTTCAGAGGATATACTCCTCACCCCGTGCTCTTTAGTGAATCCAATATTCAAATGGCCAAGATGTTATCACTAATCAGGCCAGTGGACCATGAAGCAACTCAAGCGCTCATGCCTTTGATTTTGGACGTTTTCAATCGTTATACTTCAGGGATTGCTTTACCGGAATATGTGCAACTGGCACTAAGTACCGAAGAGCACGAAGTCACTATATTCTTTATCCCGCAATCCAGCCTGATCAGTCCAAGGCATGTGATGGAAGCCCGTGGCCCCCTCTGGGTCATTGGTGTTAGAGAACCTTCTTCCCCAATACAAATTATAGAAGAAGACATTGTTCCTACTGCGGAAGTCGCTCATCTTCCTGAGGCTTCTTTGCCAGATTCTTCTAGCGCCCCGGTAGTCGAGCCCCCAGTTATTGCAGATTCAATCATGGATCAAGCGATTGAAGAAGTGCACGCTGAAATTGCACAAGAGCCTATCGAGCCCTTTATCAGAGATAAATCCAAAGGCAAGGCTGCGATTTCTAGTTCTTACGGACTTCTCCCGTCCCCAGAGCGTCCTTCTTTCGATTCGGATTCTGAATGTGATTCAGACGCTAGAGATTTCAGACAGGCAGTACGAAACTCGCTCGACAACATTGAAGGTTCCTGCTCCAAGATTTTTGAGACTGCTGATAGACATATCCGAATAATGTCTGATACGCGAAGTCGTGATATTGCAAACGCTTCAAACACAAGCGCTGTTACAATCATGAAGAGCATATCACCTCTTATTGCTGAACTCTCATCCAAATTCAACCGTCACTTAGCCTTGAGCGCTTCGGCTGATGCTGATAGACATATTTCGACCGATGCCGCTGCTCAGAGCATCGCTCACCAAGTTGCTCTCTTAGTTGACGAAGTTCGACTCTTGCGAAGAGAAGTCGCTGAGTTGAAAACCTCTCTTGATGATGCCAAGAAGGGGGAAAATACAGAAAAGCATCAAGCGTCCAAAGTAATGTCAAAGACTGATAATAAAAATTGGCGATCAATGATTGAAGAACTAGTGAGCATCAAGAAGATGTTAACTAAAAAGAGAAAGCCAAGGTATTATCTAGGAAGATATCCCCTTCCGGAATTGGACGTTGACTTCTTAGAAAGTATGGGATTTCAACCTTTTGCCGGACCGCTGAGACGACCTATCAATTGGAGACCGTCAAAAGATCCAAGAAAAGATATCTATCACGATTTAATTCGTGAACTTGAAATTTCTCCATGAGAGTGGATGGAAAGGTTGTTAGAACTTAATGAAAGCGCCAGACTTCGTAGGCATGATTACGATGAAGTTCAACATACGACAATGATTGACATTGATCGTCTCCTGATGGACTTAGCGCTAGAAGTTCTCCAAGGCGAAGAAAGAGCAAAGCGACAGAAAAAGTGAATGAATTTTTTTATTTTATTTTATTTCTGTTATCGCTTTCTTTTTTTTGTTTTCAATATAAATCATGTATGCTTATTCTTTCAATATATGAATGATTTATCGCTGAAACATCTTGTTTAAGCTAATCTAACTTTAGCTAACTTTACTAGCTTTTTGAACGCTAACTTATATTCATTTGGGCTTTTCTTTTAAGTAACTCTTAAATTATAAAAGAGTTATAAGAGTTAAAAGTCTTGATATCATCAAAAAGGGGGAAATTGTTAGGAAATTTCATGTTAGATGTTTTGATGATGACAAGATAGGATTCAATGTTTGACCCCAAATAAAATGCAAGTTTATGTTTTCCATAGATCATTGTTTAAGCATTTGAAAGTTTGTAATTTTGTTTAGGCTTGTAATTTTTGTCGTTGTAGGTTTTAGACTAAGTATTAGATACTGAATCGCTAATAGAATTCTAGGTGAGTCTATTAGAGAAGAAGTTGAAGATCAGCGTCTGAAGTCAACCAGAGATGAAGATTTGTTTCTTAGCGTCCGTCAAACGCTAAAGGACCTTTTTCAGGATTTATGGATCAAGCGCTCAAAGCACTTAAGCGACCAATGACAAATTCAGCTGAAATAAATCCTCAAGTCACGAAGGACTTAAATGCAATCATTCAAGGGACATTTATTTCCAACGGAAAATAAATTGAAATGCATTAAATGCCTGATAAGAGCATTAAATATGATAAGCTACTGTGACCTATGGACAAACCACCTTTTTTACTAGACTGTCAGAACTTCAGAGTTTATAGCTGCTACCATCCAATCGGTGCCAGCAGTTTTTCAGGAATGTTAGGCTTTAGGTAGAATCACGCGCTGCGTGAAAGGCACGCTCCTACATGTGTCCAACGGACAGATCCCAAGAATTGCCTATAAATACCTTACCTTCAGCAGACCCTAAAATCTGTGTGATCAAGGAGCCCGAGATCATTTTCATTCTTTACTATCTTGTAGAAGATTTTGTGTGATTCTTTGATAATCATCTTAGTAATTTCCTCCAAGTGAAAAAGGAGAAGAAGGACGTAGCTGGGATTACATCACCCAGTGAACCTTACAAATTATTGTGTCATTTATATTTTACTGTCTTATCTGTCATATTACATTATTCTAAAAGACAAGTAAAATTGCAAAGCGATTAAATTATCTAAAAGAACGCTAAAAATCATTTCCATTGTGCTAACCCTGATTAAGTGATCTAAGCGTTACCCTACTTTGGTAAATTGCTAAACTCACTAAGTCTAAGTTATCTTTACTGAAGCGCCTGACCCAAGCGCTCAGCCTTCCAAGCGTTCAGATCTTTGAAAAGTAACACGAAATTTTTGAAGTCTAAAAAGACTTCAGGGTCTATTCAACCCCTACCCCTTCTAGACCCTTTCGTATGCCACTTGGGACCATCATTAAGTGCTAGAACTTAGATAACTTTGACTTAGTGATTTTAGCTATTACCAAAGTAGGGTAACTGTTAAATCGCTTAATCAGTGTTAGCACAGTGGAAATAATTTTCTTACTTAGTGTTCGGTTTGCCAATTAGTCGCTTACTGATTCTAATGCTTTTAAACAATGATATACAAAATGATAAGGAAAGTAATAAAATAGTAAAGTAAATAAAACCAAATATGAAAGGTTCACTGGGTGATGTAATCCCCAACTACGTTTTTCTTATCCTTTTCACTTGGAGGAAATTCACTAGATGATGATCAAAGTCTTCACACAGAGGACTTCTACAAGTAATGAACAAAATGAAGACGATCTTGAGCTCCTTGATCACATAGACTTCAGCTCCACTGAGATCTTCTTCAACAAGCTTCTCTCACTTAGAAATACTGCTTGAACACAACTTCTTCACACAGATGAAAAAGGTTGGAAGGTTTTGTCACTAGGGTTTGTTTGACTTTGGATGTTCAAACAACTTGGAATATCTCAATAATAGTGAGGGTACTTCTATGGAAGATGTTTGAAATATTTGTGACTGTCTTTGGAATATAAGAAAAGCTTGAAGGATTTGGATATGTAGATTCAAAAGCTTTTCTTGGAACGATTTTAGCAAAGTTTGGATGTATTTTCTTGTGTATATGCGTGTGTAATTAGGGTTTGCTGAAAGGTACTATTTATAGACTTTTCTTTGGATTTGTCCGTTGGACACATACTGGCGCGTGTGTATCAATCGACGAGTGTGTAGCTCCTTTTCCTGACAATCCTGAATTTCTTCTGCACCAATTGGATTTGGCAGACTTTGAACTCTGACAATCTAGTTAATGGTGGCTTGTCCATATGTCATTTTTCCTTATCATATATAATGCTCTTATCAGGCATTTAATGCATTTAAATTTATTTCCCATTGGAAATAAATGCCCATTATTGATTGCATTTAAGTCCTTAGGACTTTCGAATTTAATTCAGGCGAATCTGATCTATTGATCACTTGGTCTCTTGGACACTGATTCATAACTCCTGAAATGTCTTCAGCATTTGACAGACGCTTAAGACAATCTTCATCCTTACTTGACTTCAGATGCTAATCTTCAACTTTATCTTTGACAGACTCACCTAGAACTCTATCAGCGACTTGCTATCCAATATTTAGTCTAAAATCTATACAGATAAAAATTCAAGACTAACAAAATAATAAAAAAAAATCATTGTAAGTTACACGCGCCTATTCGTAGACTGACACGTACCTAGGCATGTGCAGTTACTGAATTGCCTATCTTAAGATAGGTCTTTTTAACCGTCAATTTGATTTGATAGGAGTGCGTGGGTAGTTGTCAAAATCTTATCTTTTGGACTTATCGACACACTACTTTTTAGCGATGAAAACAATGCATGAATTTTAGAGAAAATTACTTAGTGACAAATAGGAATAATCTTAACACTGGAATCTTCTTTTAGGATAAAGAAAATTGAATCGTTTTTGAGTACTAATATTTATTTATTTTTATTAGCGATCAATTTAACATGCATAAAAGTAAACGTTGATGATCAATGCATAAAATTTTGAAAATCAATTTTGATCATTGTCGCTTACTAGTTGAAATAAGTACAATTTCAAAGTTCCCCCTAAAACTGATAACTCATTTCAATTTAGAAATCGCTTTAGACATTATAATAAAGTGGATTACCCCTAAATTATATGCTTATGAAAAGTATGACGCAATCATGGTTAAGCGTTTAAATTAATCATACCCAATTCACTTCTCAAAGTAAGAAAACGTTGTTTGTTGAGCGCTTTGGTGAAAATATCTACCAATTGTTTGTCAATTCCAATGAAATGCATGGAGCTATCTTTCTTTTGAACATGATCACGCAAGAAATGGTAGCGAATGTCAATGTATTTAGTTCTAGAATGAAGGACTAGGTTCTGGGTCATAGCTAAAGCGCTTTGGTTATCACAATAGATTGGGGTAGGACCTAAGATGATTCCATAATCTCTAATTTGTTTCCTCATCCAAAGAATTTGTGCACAACAGCCTTCAGTGGCTATATACTCGGCTTCAGCGGTAGAAGACGCTATGGATTGTTGTTTCTTACTATGACATGAAATCAATCTATCACCTAGAAATTGACAATAGCTTCCAGTGGATACATATTTTTTCTATCTATCTTGCATCCTGCAAAATCTGCGTCTGAATAACCAATTAGTTCAAAAGGAGAGTCCCTTTGACACCACAAGCCCACATTTTGTGTGTCTTTTAGGTATTTAAGGATTCTCTTGGCAGCAATTAAGTGTGAGTCTCTAGGATCAGCTTGAAAGCATGCACACATGAATACTGAAACATAATATCAGATCTACTAGCTGTAAGATAAAGAATGATCCAATGATACCTCTATAATTAGTGATATCAATTTTCTTCCCACTTTCATCTTTATCTAACTTAAGCATTTGTCTCATCGGAATTTTTGAAGATGATGCATTTTCCATACCAAATTTTCTAATTATATCTCTTGTATATTTAGCTTGGTTTATAAACATTCCATTAGGGAGTTGTTAAACTTGTAATCCTAAGAAGAAAGTTAATTCCCCTATTATGCTCATTTCAAATTGATCTTGCATCATTTTTGAAAATTTCTCACACAATCGCTTATTAGTAGATCCAAAAATATTATCATCAATATAAATTTGGACTAAGAGAATATCTTCGTTATGAGTAATTTTGAATAACATTGTGTCAACGGTGCCTTTTGAAAAGCCTTTACCTATAAGGAAGATAGAAAGAGTATCATACCAGGCTCTTGGTTCTTGTTTAAGGCCATAAAGTGCCTTATCCAATTTGTAGACCATAATTTTGCCATGGTTGTTGATGAATCCTGGGGGTTGCTCTGCATACACTTCTTCTTGGAGTTCATCATTCAGGAAAGCACTCTTTACGTCCATTTGATACACTGTGAATTTGTTGAATAAGGCAAACACTATAAACATCTGAATCACTTCAAGATGGGTTACTGGGGAATAAGTTTCATCAAAGCCAATACCCTATTGTTGATAATAACCCTGAGCGACTAATCTGGCTTTGTTTTTTACAACAATACCATCTTCGTCCATCTTGTTCCTGAAAAAACCCATATAGTCCCAATAACTCCTTGGTGAGTTGGTCTGGGAACTAGCGTCCAAACCTTATTACGCTCAAATTGGTTAAGCTCCTCTTGCATCGCTTCTACCCAACTTGAATCACTAAGTGCTTCATCCACTTTCTTTGGTTCCATTTGAGATAGGAAACTTGTGAACATGGCCTCATTGAATGTAGCGGCCCTAGTCCTTACAGGGCTCCAATATCTCTAATTACTAGATCAGGTGGGTCGAGAGACTTTCAAATATCAATCGCTTGATCGTCATTTGTCTCTTGCGTAGTCGCTTCATCATTCAAAGCTCCAATTTGCTCTTGATGAGCATTCTCTCCATGATCATCAACATCTCTTGCAATATCATCATTGATAACCTCACGAGTAACCTTAGGATTGGGCACAAAGATCTTATCATCATTATCACTATCATCTCCAAGATTGATTTGAGATGCTTGCTGGAAAGAGATGATTCTCAAAGAATCACACAGAATCTTCTACAAATTAGGGAGAGATGGATGTCGATGACTTGAGCTCCTTGATCACATAGATTTCTGCTCCAAATCACTTCAATCCCCTTGCTTCTTTCACCCAGAAATATGGCAAGTATCCAACTTTGACTTCACACAGATCGCGAGGCTTGGATAGGGGTTTTTCTAAAAGGGTTTGTTTGATTTTGATGAAGTTCAAACAACTGGAAATATCTCAGTAGTAATGTAGTTTCTTCAAAAAGAATGTTTGAGATATTGGGTTGACTGTCTCAGGATTTGAAGAAAAGCAAAGAGAATAGTTTCTTGAAAGTTTGGCTTTTCTGAGATTGTAAGGAATGAGTCTTCAATGCAACAGCAATTCGACTTGATAATTATTCTGTATGTTTGGCTTGTTGTTGAAGTCCTATTTATAGACATTCTTGGAAAAAGTGTCCGTTTGACACATGCAAGGGCGCGTGTCCCTCACTTTCGCGAGTGACCAACTTTTGTCCTTTTTCCTGAAAGTCTGTTGCACAAAAGTTGGTGCTGCAGTCTTTGAATAGTTGACAGTCCAATAGGGTGGCTTCTCCGTACGTCTGAAAGTGCTTATCACATTTAATGCTCTTATCAGCATTTAATGCATTTGAATTAAATGCCCGTTGGTATTTAATGCTTTGAGAGTATTTACATTAAAACTCCTTCTAAACTTAGAAATAAATTCAGGTGAAATTACTTCTGTCCTATAAGGTAACGCTTGATATAGATGGTCAATTTGGACGCTTGGAGACTTTATCTTCATTCAGAAATCAGGCGCTTGAGTCTTCGAACTTTATCACTGATAAACTCACTCAGAAATTATCAGACGCTTAGCCTAAGACTACTTAGCCTAACACTGTAGAACAAATATAAAACAAAGCCTATTACAAATCTAACACTTCAAAGATGAAAAACAAACTTACATAATTTTGGGGCCTAACAAAGGTCCTAATTGTCATCATCAAAACATCTAACATGAAATTTCTAACAATTTCCCCCTTTTTGATGATGGCAATACTTACTCTTTTATAGTTCAAGATTTAGACAGCCAAAATAAAAGTTAGCTTTGATTAGATAATGTTAGTTAAAGTTAGTTACGGTTCAACGAGATGTTTCAGCTGAAAAATGCATTTTATATATATCGAGAGTTACAAGCATTTTTACAACTTAAAAAAAATAAAATAAAATGAGAGACAAGAATATAGATAATGCAAATCAAAAAGCTCTAATGACATGATCTAACTTTGTATCGCTTGGGCATTTCAGCTCGGATAGCTTCAGTCAGATTGTCTTCCAAGGTCATCATCGCTTCATGATCTTTGTTGATTATGAGCTTGTTTTCTTCTTGTTGTCTCTTCTTGAAGGCGGTAAAGTGTTTTTCCCAATCCGTTCGATCGATACCAATATACCTTAGACAAATTCTGAAGGTTCGGACTAATTCCAACATCTGCCTCTCTTCAACTAAAATTTTAGGATCTGAAGGTTCTGGAATGGATGTTCTTTGAAGAGGGATGTCGAATTGTTCTAACATTGCTCTTGTAGGTATTGGTAGATTTGGATATAGTGCTCTTGGAGGTTCCCTTAGTGTTCTATTAGGCGCTCCAGAGTCACTTACTTGTAAAGTGGTTATCCAGGATGGGAGACTTAGCCCTGAAGGAGAGGTTAGAACTTGACGTTTGAGAGGCGTGGGTTCTTGAGTTCTTGAACTCGACCTTTTCCTCTTTTCTCCTTTCTTCTTCTCTTCCCCCTTATAGCCATCATCAGAGTTCAGAAAGTGATCTGTGAGTAAACTGACCTAATGAGCAATCTGACACATAGAATCTGTGATGTCGTCCAGACGCTTGTCGAAACGTTCCTGCAGGGCGAGGAGCTTAGCGCTGGTAGCATCATTCAGAGAAGTCTCAAGGGTTTCGAGGCACTTTTCAAGCTCTTCTTTCATGGCAAGTTGGGTTGCTTGAGTGGCATCATGCATTTCTTGAAAATCTTGTTTGCACTCACCAACAGCCGCTTGAGCTGAACTACGCATATGAGCAATCTGAGCGCTCATAACGTGAGTCTCAATCTTTGCCAAATCATCCTTAATCCAGTGAAGGGATTCTTCGTTCTGAGCAGCATGGGCACTGATATTCTCCAAAAAGGATTTGAGCAAAGGACCGAAGGATTGACTCTCAGCTAATTGAACCGCTTGAGGAGCCGGTCGCTTGAACCTTGATGAGTGTTTGAGAGAGTCAATAGGAACTTGATATGCAGGATCAAAGATAGTACCTCGTATGTCAAGAGAAAGATCCTCAGCAATATCATCGGCCACGGGTTCAGGAGCGTCAGGAATATCCTCTGGTGGAGACGTTTGAACGGGTTCTTCAGCAGAAGCTGGAATACTGGTGACTTCAGAAGTGAACGCCTCAACTGACTTAGTAGGCGCTTCCTCAAGCGTTGACTCAGGTTGACGAAAGTCATCGAATTGGAAGTTCCAATTTGCTAAATCGGCATAGGAAGTGGACGCAGCTTCCAAAAGTTCATCAAGTCTGGTTTTAGTCACACAAGTTTCGAAAATGAATGTGCGAAGGGGACTATCAATGGCCCTGATGTACATTGGACCAATGATATCTAGCACATGATTCAAAAAAACCTTGGACGACGCTTGACAGATGGAGAAGATTGAATCTGGGCAGTAATCTCGGGAAAATCCAATCAAGCAGTCAGAAGGAAGAGACTGGAGACGCTGATCCTCAGGCACAAAAGCAGTGTAGTACTCTTCTAAGTATGGATACAGCGCTTGAGCTAGTCCCTGATTTCTTCAAAGCAGTGAGAGGACAAACTCATAATGATTGAGTGCCTCTGTGCGGAGAGAAAGGAGCAAAGGATATCCTCGGAAAGAGTTGATTACGGAGCCGTTCCATTGTCGGAGATTTGCAGTGAAGATTTTGTCGAACAGAGATAGTGGAGTCATAATCTTCACCATCATATTGAAGTTATCCTCGCAGTGGCTCGGAGCAAAATTCAAGCACGATACAATAGAGGTACCACTGGAAGATGTTTGAGCGTTGAAGAGTAGAGGACTATTGGACAGTCGGTGAAGCTCTTAATGCAAACACTGCTCAATTTGATGTCTAACGAGTGGGAGCTTCAGAACAGGTCCAACTCTCTGTTGACGCTTTTTTAGGCAATACTTGGCAAACTGACGATTGTTGTCATGCATGCCTATGCCAAATAAATGGGGAGCTTGGACTAACTCTGAGAATGTGTATTTGTGTCCCACATACGCTTCAACCCAGTTGATTTCATTCATGCAATAATCTGTTCCAGCATTGACCATAGCGCGAATGCCTTCATGATGAATATCTCTGATAGATTCAAAGCGATATCTATCAATCTGATAGTTGGCATTCCAGACGCTGTCAAAGTATACATCGGCTTCAATCTGAATTAAATCTGTCAATGATTCTAAACGCTCACGGGCATGAACTGCTTTATTCTTCCACAGGCGAAGTGGGTTAACTGAAGATTGATTTTCAATACTATTAGCAGTCTGAGGAAAGTGTGTGTAGCCTTCTCTGTTCAATACTGCTTCGGATGGATTGAGAAAGCTAGGACGAAGAGGCTCATACACCCAAATGTTGTAATCTCTTAGGGCGAAGCCTGTACTCCTACTGTGGACATAATCAAGATAATATGCCAAATCCTCATCACATCTAGAAGTCCTTCCTCCTTGTCTGTCTTGTTGAAGGATAAGAGAAGACGGTATTTGACCAGGGGTTTTTCCAAGTTCAATGGCTCTATAAAACTTTCGCTCAATTTCTGTCAACTCCGTGTTAAACACGATATCCCTGATTTTATTGTCGTTGTCTATCAACAGGGCAATTTCATTCTCAGCAGCAATGTATCTTTCTTCATTGTATCCTGCAAGAATGAAATCTTCTTCGAGTGCTGGAGGCATGTAGATTATCGAATGATCAATTTTCTTCAGCGAATCCAGTTGGAAGAAGTGCCTAGGCGCTAAAACATCTTCAGTAACGCTCTGACCTTCTGAGCGTGCCTCTGTTATTGCCTGAATAGGGATTGATGTTTGAACCTCTTTAGTAGCAAGTTCCTCAGCTTCAAGTGCAGCAACTTCTGCGGAAACATCTTTAGCGATAGCCACAACTTCTGTCATCTCAACTTCTAGGAGGACATCTGTTGATGCTTCAGCGGCGGCTGGAACTATAGCTGTAACAAAAGAACTATCCTCTATAAGAGCAGGATCTTCTACAGATGTAGGAATAGAAATGCTGTGGGAAGAAATAAACTTACCCTGAGAACTAGTCTCAACAGCAATACTCTGAGCGCTTGGCTTAGCAGCAACTTGAGCGCTTGGCTTAACAGCGACTTGAGCGCTTGGCTCAACAGTCTCAGGCTCTTCAGGAACAGGAGCAGCCCGACGCTTGCTTGTCCTAGAGCGCTTGAATATTTTCTTCACGTTGACTCCTTCAACGAGTTTAAGCGCTTGAGCAGGAGGAGCAGCAGCTGGCTCATCAAATTCGATTTGTTTGATGATTCCTTCCATCTTCCTCCGCTTTAGAGGTAACTTGTCCTATGCATCCTCATCAGTTTCCTCATCATCTTTCTGAGGAGCAGGAACAGCTTGTACCTTGGGCTTTCTAGGAGCCCTCTTCTTGGTAACAGCCGGACGCTTCACGGCTTCTTCTGGCACTAGACGCTCCGCTTCCTCATCGAACGCTTGACGTACTTCCAGACTCTCAGATAGTGGTTTAGCAGTACCACCAATTTTGGGAGGATTAAAAAGATTATTCAGAATCCTTCGTCCCAGTAACTTGGTCTTATTCAATGGGAGACCAGACGAGTATACACACTTTGATTTGTACAGCAGGTCACTTAGAACAAGCCCATAAGGTTTATTCGAGGCACTGAGACAGTCCTGAAACCTTCCAAAAATGTACTCACTCCAGTTGATCTTGATGTTGAGGAGTATAGCAGTCATCATCTAAAATTGTACTGGGTTCACCTTATCAAAGGTTCCCACTCGGCATTCTGTGATCTTGCTGCAGAAATCAGCCAACAATCGGTATTTAGATACTAGTTCTTTCTTTTCAAAATACTGAGTGTAGGGTACATCGTCGTACGCACTCATGGTTTTCCATGCTTCCTTGATTTGTTTTAAAGTAACACAATCCAATGCCTCGCCCTCGCTTGGAAGATTGAAGTTCTCGGCAATGGAGGCAGCAGACAGAAAAAATTCCTTGGGAGACTCCTTCTTGGATAAGGGAATTAAACAAGAGATAGACTTCTTGTCCTCTGAAAGTTTAACAGTTTTCCAGAAGGTGTCGACTTCAGTCGGAAACAGATAGGAGTATTGGGTCAAGAAAGGTTTAAGCCCAGCTTTGAAGACCATGTCCATCATGTCTGTTAGATTGATCTGAGGTTGTTCATAGAGGAATTTCCAGTCGACAATAAGGCCTTCAGTAACCTTGATGGTAAGTTCGGCAGAAGTAGACGAAGATTTCTTTGGTGCCATTTTTAGTGAAAGAGATGAACTGAGATTTTCTTTTGCTTTGAGAGAGAGAGAATAAATTTTGCAGATATGTTTGAGTAAAAGTGAATTGTCTTTCTGCAGAAATTGTATTTTAAATGACACAGTAAAGAATTTTTGAAACTTGTGTTCTCTAGTCTCTGTAGGATTTAGACACGTGTAACGACTTTTGAATCTCAGCCATAAATTCATTAACTGCGGACGCGAGTTTTGTGTAATAGAGAGAAGTTACATTTGGTAATTCTCATATAAAGATTTGACATCCGAGTTAAAATTTTAAAAACGTTTGGCATTTTCAGAGTGTAACATACGCGCCTGTTTGTACACTGACACGTACACAAACACGTACTATCTCTGAACCGTCATTTTGAAAAAGAAACTTTTGATTACCCGCCAGTTTGATGTGATAGAAGCGCGCTAGTAGAGTACAAAATAGACTTTTGAGTCTACCCACTACTTCAAAAGAAGATTGTAAACTTTATCCATGGCTTGTAAAGAAAATATTTGTATATTAAGAGTTGATTGGAATTGATTCCACGCTTAACTGATACCACTTGTTGGTATATGAAAATTAGACGCTTAGCATTAAAAAGACTTTGATCGTCCAATATTTTATGCATAAGTAATACTGAGCGTTGATGATCATGCATCCGAAAATTTTGATCAATGACGCTTGAAGTTATGGTCAAGTACAATTTTAAGGTTCCCCCTAAATTTGATATCTTATACCAGTTAGGAAAATCTTTTTAGACACAAATTAAGTGGATTCGCCCTAAATTATAAGTCTAATAAAATTTGATGCAAAATGATTAAGCGTTTAAATCAATCATACCTAATTCACTTCTCAAAGTGAGAAAACGTTGTTCGTTGAGTGCTTTGGTGAAGATATCTGCCAATTGTTTGTCAGTTCCAATGAAGTGCATGGAGATATCTTTCTTTTGAACGTGGTCACGAAGAAAATGGTATCTAATGTCAATGTGTTTGGTTCTGGAATGAAGAACAGGGTTTGGAGTCATGGCTAGAGCGCTTTGGTTATCACAATGGATGGGGGTTGGACCTAGGATTATTCTATAATCTCTAAGTTGTTGCCTCATCCATAATACTTGTGCACAACAACTTCCTGCAGCTACATATTCAGCTTCGGCTGTAGAGGTAGTTATGGATTGTTGTTTCTTGCTATGCCATGAAACTAACCTATCACCTAGAAATTGACAAGTACCACTAGTGCTTTTACGATCTATTTTGCAACCTGCAAAATCTGCATCTGAGTAACCAATTAGTTCAAAAGGAGAATCCCTAGGATACCATAAGCCCACATTCTGTGTGCCTTTAAGGTATTTCAGGATCTTCTTGGCGGCAATAAAGTGTGACTCTTTAGGATCAGCTTGAAATCGTGCACACATGCATACTGAAAACATAATATCAGGTCTACTGGCAGTAAGATAAAGAAGTGAACCGATGATACCTCTATAATTGGTAATATCAACTTTCTTTCCACTTTCATCTTTATCTAGTTTAAGTGTTTGGCTCATTGGAATTTTTTAATATGATGCATTTTCCATACCAAATTTCTTAATCATATCTTTTGTATATTTAGCTTGGTTAATAAATATTCCATTAGGGGGTTGTTTAACTTGTAATCCTAAGAAGAAAGTTAATTCACCCATCATGCTCATTTCAAATTGTTCTTGCATCATTTTCGAAAATATCTCACACAGACGCTTGTTAGTAGAACCAAATATAATATCATCAACATAAATTTGGACTAAGAGAATATCTTCGTTATTGGTAATTTTAAATAACGTTGTATCAACGCTGCCTTTTGAAAAGCCTTTACCAATAAGAAAGATAGAGAGAGTGTCATACCATGCTCGGGGTGCTTGCTTAAGCCCATAAAGTGCTTTGTCTAGCTTCTAAACCATACCCTTACCATGATTGTTGATGAATCTTGGTGGTTGCTCCACATATACTTCTTCTTGGAGTTTACCATTCAGGAAGGCACTCTTCATGTCCATCTGATACACCATGAACGTGTTGAACGCTCCATACACTAGAAACATGCGGATTGCTTCAAGACGAGCGACAAGAGCGTATGTCTCATCAAAGTCAATACCCTCCTCTTGGCAATATCCTTGAGCTACGAGTCTGGCTTTGTTTCTTATCACAATGCCGTTCTCATCCATCTTATTTCTATATACCCATCTAGTTCCAATAACTCCTTGGTGAGTTAGCCATGGTACTAGCATCCAAACCTTATTTCATTCAAACTCATTAAGCTCTTCATGCATAGCTTCAATCCAGCTTGGGTCGCTTAGCGCTTCATCCACTTTCTTAGGTTCCATTTGAGATAGAAAGCTTGCGAACATAGCCTCATTGAACGTAGCGGCTCTAGTCCTAACAGGCGCTTCAATATCTCCAATAATCTGCTCAGGTGGATGATCACGTAGCCATAGTCTGTCTGGTTGGAAGGGGTTAAGGGGTTGAACAGGCGCTTGAGGATCATACGCTTGACTACCTTCTTGTGTAGGCGCTCCAAGTTCACAATTCCTTGTGTGCTCTTGATGATCACTCTATTCATGATCATCAGCATTTCTTACATGATTATCCAGAGTAATCTCACGAGTAATCTTAGGAGGTGGCACTGAGATCTCATCATCGTCGTCAGTATCTTCATCAATAGTAATCTTAGACGCTTGATGACATAGATCTTCAACTCCTACATCGTTTATATTAACCTTACTCGGTTCTTGGTTAGCATCATCAAAAACAACATGAATAGATTCCTCAACCTTCGATTTGATCTTATTGAGGATGCAAAAATTCTTTCCATTCTTGGCGTAGCCTAGAAAGATTCCCTCATCCGCTTTAGGATCAAAAGTCTTTAGGCTTTGGGATCCATTATTATGAATAAAGCACTTAGAACCAAAGACGTGAAAATATGAAACATTTGGCTTACGTCCCTTCCACAATTCATATGGAGTTTTCCCATGCTGTTTATTGATCATGCAACGATTTTAAGTGTAACAGGCAGTGTTGATTGCTTCAGCCCAAAACCTAGGAGCGAGCTTGGATTCTGCAAACATAGTCCTAGCGGCTTCCTTAAGCATTCGGTTCCGGCGCTCAGCAACACCATTTTGTTGGGGAATTCTGAGAGCTGAATACTCATGATGTATTGCATTTTCTGTACAAAACTTCTCAACAATCTTGTTAGTAAACTCAGTACCGTGATCGCTTCTTATTCTTGCAACCTTAAGATCTTTCAATATTTGAAGTTGCCGAATAAGCGTTGTAAACTTGTCACATGTTTCATCTTTGGATGAAAGAAATTCCACCCAAGTAAATCGAGAGAAATCGTCTACTGTCACCAAAGTATACTTCTTACCGCTTACACTGATCGTTTGAACAGGTCCAAACAAATCCATGTGAAGTAGTTGAGGTGATTTGACAAGCGTCACAAAGCCGATCCTTATGAAATGGTCCATTTGGTAATCCCTCTACAAGATTTTGACTTATAAGCTGAGAGATCGTTTTGAAGTTGAGGTGATTCATTTTTCTATGCCATAACCAACCCATTTTAGATTCATTTTTAGCAACAAAACATGTTGGGTTGTTATCAAGTGTTGAACCCCAATCTACCAAATATACGTTGTTAGTTCTTTTTCCTTTCAATTTAGTAGACTTAGTCTTGTCGTTTATATAGCAACAATCACTTGAGAATATGACTTCAAAGCCTTTATCACAAAATTGACTTATGCTTAACAAATTGTGCTTCAGACCCTCAACATAATAAACATCACTTATCATGATGTTCCCCCTATGCACAGTACCTATACCTTTGGTTTTACCTTTGGAGTTGTCACCAAATACAACCTGAGGACCATTGGCAGCTTGATAGTTGATCAGAAGATCTTTGGAACCAGTCATGTGCCTTGACGATCCACTATCAAAGTACCATACAGATGTATCGGCTCTAGCTCTAGATACCTGCAATCAAAAGGGAAGTTCTATTTCTGTTCAGGTACCCATTGTTGCTTGGGTCCTTTAACATTAGTAACTTTGTTAGTTTGAATTAGAACTTTAGGAACCCATATTTGCCTAGTCTTCATTGTAGGAATACTGGCCTTTTTGGGTTTCACAACGTGTTATGTGTGCTTTTTGGGTGTATAATAATATTCTCGATTATAATGTTAGTCATAATCATAGTCATAATCATAATCATCATAGTATTGTAAATATGATCTTGACTGTCTTGAATATTGACGCTGGTATTTCCTTGGCACTAGCTCGGGTTGCACTTTTGGTGCTGGACGCTTTGCGCTTGATTCACAGTGGTCAGTCTTATCTTTAGCCTTTTTAGCGTTTGGATAAACCCGTCTTTGTGAATCATTTGCCTTAGCCTTACCCTTGCCTGAGTTAGCTTTGACTTTCTCATTTGGCCTCTTACCATTGTCACTGGGTTCATTTTGAGTTTGACCTTGTGAACCTTTTTCAACAAAGATAACACCCTTTCCTTTGTTGTTTGCCGTAACATTAGATTGATTGGATTGTTTACCGAGTTTATCGCATCCTAAACCGGTCTTCTCACCAAATAATCTAGTTATTTCAGTCACATTATCCAACTTTCTAGAAGCTTTTGATAATGATGAGATGAGCTGCTCTGATTTAGCAAGTCTAGCTATCAGATCAGCTTCTCTCTTGACTATTATATCAAGATCGCTTTTTAATTGAATGATTTCACTCTCAAGCGATTGGTTTTTCTCAATGCACTGTTGCTGAACTCGCAACTCTGCTTTGAGCGTCACTTTATCTCTTGTGAGTGATGAGATAATAGCGAGATCATTTTAATATATTTTGGCGGCTTCCTGACATTCATTGTAGTATTCTTTGACTTTGTCAAGTAATTCATCATAAGAAAGAGGAATAGACAATTCATTGATTACCTCAGGAGATGCTTCATCATCTCTGGACATGAGACATATGAGCGCTGAGTCATCTAATGGCTCATCATCGTCGCTACTTTCTTCTGATGATTCTAAATCTTCAGGTATGGATGCTGGTTCTGATTTCGCTAGCAAACCTTGTTGATGAAGGTTGCTCCTAAATTGGTTTCTATCTAAGTAGTCTTGCCTTGAGGGCTTGGATACGTTTGGATAAGGGCAGTTTACCTGGCAGTGCCCTGGTTTTCTGCAATTGTAACAAAGATTAGTTTTCATTTTTTGTTCATTTGTTAACCTTGCAATGTGTGGTTTTGAGACCACTGGAGCTGGGAGATTTTGAGTAGACGCTTGGTACTGAACAGGCACTTGGGGTGAAGGAACAGAATACTGAGGCGCATGAAGCTCTTGTTGCATCGGAGAAGGTGCTTGATATGAACTTTGTCCTTGATTATTAAAACCTTTTCCTTTCTTTTCATATCTCAAGAACTTCCTGAACCTATTCAGCAGAGCTAATTCCTCTTCTCCATTGATATCTGAATTCTTTCCTTTATTCCCCGGTTTACCTTTGATTGATGCTATAAGCGCTCCAGATTCAATCACCGGACTACTCACAACATCACTAGCAGAATTCAACTCGAACTCAAATGCCTTCAGCTCTGAAAAGGCATCTTCTGGAGTTAGGAGATCCAGCATATTTGATTCTCTCATAGCGGTTGTCTTCATCAAGAATTTACTTGGTAAACTTCTAAAGATCTTAACCACCATTTCTCGATTCTGCAAATCCATTCCCAACGAAGTAAGTTCTGTAACTAGAGCTGTAAATCTTATATCTAATTGCTCTAAAGTTTCATTGGGTAGCATCTTAAATCCGTTAAACTTTTCCTTGGCAATGGAAAGTTTGTTTTCTTTGATCTGAGCTGAACCACCACAGATTGTAGCCAACTTATCCCATATTTCTTTAGTGGTTTTGCAAGACTTGATCTTGTTGAATAAGTTGTCATTATCACCAATAGCCGTATATAGAGCGTTACGACCAACATTGCCCAAATTAGCTCTTCGACGCTCATCTGGAGACCATGCTTGTTTTGGTTTCTCAACGTAACCATCGGGAGTTTCTTCCATGGCTCCAGGCGCTCTTGTGATAACTTTATATATTTTGATTGGCCCATCTGAAATAATATCACACATGTCATCATCACATGAACAGAGATATGTAAATGCTTTGACTTTTCATGTGTCAAAATTTGACTCAGTCAGTTTGGGAACTTTAGCAAATGCCATATCGAAAATTTTAAAAGCAACTAGATTTTGAAAAAGGATCTAAACAAGCAGTTATGCTTGGAAATTTTAAAATTTCAATTTTAACCGCTCTGATACCACTTGTTGGTCCCAAGTGGCATACGAAAGGGTCTAGAAGGGGGGGGAGTTGAATAGACCCTGAAGTCTTTTTCGACTTCAAAAGATTTCGTTCTAAAATGGTTTTTGGACGCTTGAAAAAGTAGACACTTGAATTGTCTAACGCTTGACTTAAGCATTCACTTAAAATGTAGGCGCTTTGGTGAAGCGTCTAACGAAGACTGTTTTTATAAAGTTAACTTAGATTTCAAGAATTGAATACTATAACCGAGTAGCTTTGAGCGTTCACTTCTTTGATCAGTGTTAGCACAGCAGAATGATTTTTGTAGTGAACAACTTTTGTCCTTTTTCCTGAAAATCTGCTGCACAAAAGTTGGTGCTGCAGTCTTTGAATAGTTGACAGTCCAATAGGGTGGCTTCTCCGTACGTCTGAAAGTGCTTATCACATTTAATGCTCTTATCAGCATTTAATGCATTTGAATTAAATGCCCGTTGGTATTTAATGCTTTGAGAGTATTTGCATTAAAACTCCTTCTAAACTTAGAAATAAATTCTGGTGAAATTACTTCTGTCCTATAAGGTAATGCTTGATATAGATGGTCAATTTGGACGCTTGGAGACTTTATCTTCATTCAGAAATCAGGCGCTTGAGTCTTCGAACTTTATCACTGATAAACTCACTCAGAAATTATCAGACGCTTAGCCTAAGACTACTTAGCCTAACACTCTAGAACAAATATAAAACAAAGCCTATTACAAATCTAACACTTCAAAGCTGAAAAACAAACTTACATAATTTTGGGGTCTAACAAAGGTCCTAATTGTCATCATCAAAACATCTAACATGAAATTCCTAACATGATTGATTTAAACGCTTAAATCATAAAAACATGATATCTTAATAGGCATAGAATTTAGGGGGAATTCACCTTAAGTTTATGTCTAAAGCGTTTTACAAAAATCTGAAACAAGTCATCAATTTTAGGGGGAACTTTAAAATTGTACTTGTCTCAATACATAAAGCGACTGTGATCAAAAATGACTTTTAAATTTTTCTTATGCATTGGTCACTAGCGCTTATCTTTATGCATGACAAAGTCAATCTCTAAATGAAAATGTCATTTACTAATTCAAGCGATTGACTTTATCTCAAACTTTACGAAATTAAATTTTGTTCTCAAAAAGACTTAAGCGTTAAAAGGATCCCCACTTTAACGCTTAGTAAATTTCTCTAAAAATCATGCATAGTTTTCATCGCTAAAAGTAACGTGTGGATAAGTCTAAAAGATTAAATTTGATAACTAACCACACGTGCCTATCAAATCAAACTGACTGTTATGATTCCTATCTAAACCTAGGCGGTTCAGTGACTGCATAAGTCTGAGTACGTGTCAGTGTACTATCAGGCGCGTGTATTTCACGCTGAAAATTTCAAAAAATTTCAAACGTCTTTCAAATAAATGGGTAACTGCAGATCCCAAAAAACTCTCTATTCTGTAACAGTTCACCTATTTTACCGCACCTTTTGACATCTGTACTTAAGCATAAACAGCTCAGATTCAAACATTTTAACTGTTCATTTTTCAAAATTCAATGATATCACACGTGGCAGTCATCTAAGCAACTGAGGAGTTATTTTTGCCTCTATATATTCTTCAAAGCTTTTACAGTCAGACTTTATCACTTCCAAACTCTCTCTCTGCTGTAAAATCTTCATCTCTTTCAAGTCAAAAACTTCTTTCATTCCTTCAAAGCTTCAAACTTTCAGCAATGGCACCCAAAGCTTCAAAATCTTCCAAATCATCCAAGTCTGCTACCGGAAAAACTTCCCGCACTGAAAAACCAGTCACGGTTAACGCTGGATTTCTTGTTAACTGGGACTACTTGTTTGATAACCAGAACTTCCCTCTTCGAACGGTTCTTCCACTCGTTCAAGAATCTGATTTGAGAGATATGATTACCACCGTTTTTAACTACTTTGAAGAAGAATCTCTCTATTTCTCCAACATTGCTCAAATTTTTTATGACGGAAACTCTATTTCCTGCGTCTTCCCTTTTGCTCGTGAGACCTTTGTTCTCACTCCTTCACTGTTATCTTCCCTGTTGAACTTACCCAATGATGGTGGTGAAGTAGAACTTGTTACTCTCGGTGATGCGACTAAAGTCTGGGAGTTGATCAAGAAAGATGAAGTCGAAGCTGCATATGAGCCAAACTTCAAGAAGAACGACATGAAGGGCGAATATGTCATTCTCGCGGATATTTGTGCCAAGATGATCGAATGTAGAAAAGGGACATTCGATAAAGTTACAAATATTCAGTATAAGATGATGGTGGCCATTCTGACCAAATTAAAGATTAATTGGTCTCTCTATGTTTTTAATCGCTTTAAGGCAGCGATGGCCAAGTCAATTAATCCCAAGCCTTATGGGATTGTGTTAAGTAGAATTTTAAGTGCTTGCAATTTTACAACTTCCACTGGAAAGAAGATCCCAGCGCTCAAGTTCTATGGCAAGAAGATAATCAGCGAGCTACTCAAACCAAAAAGGCATGGTGGTGCAGCGGTTCCCAAGGAGAAGCATGAGCGACTTCAAGACAAAGGAGTTGTTCGCAGCGATGATGAAGACCAAGCATCTTCCTCTTCATCATCGTCCTCGTCTGAAGAAGAAGTGGTGGCTAAGCGACCAAAAAGAAAAATTATTCTCAAAGTCGCTGAACCAGCCCAGTCAGCCAAAGAGCAAAAGCCAGAGCCTGCCAAGAAGAAGCAGAAGCCGGAGTCCAAGAAGAAACAAAATACTCCTTCTCCTAAATCTCCCTCTCCTCCTCCGGCGTTTATCTTCTCTGTTCCCGAAGAAGAGGAAGAAGTAGCAGAAGAAGTACCATTTGCTCGAAGGCGTACTCCTCTCTCTACTCCAGCTGCGTCTACAAGCGCTTCAGGAAATCCATCGCCTGAAGAGTCAGTGAGCGTTCCTCCCTCTGACGCTGCTCACGAAATCAGCTCAGATCCTCAAGCCACCACTCCATCTGAGAGGCTTTCTAATGTTCGGGGTAAGTATTTGCTAAACAAATTAGTTTTACCCTTTCCTCATTAGTTTCTAAGTCTCTAACGCTAGGATAAAAACTCTTTCAGCGCAATGTCAAGCGAATATTCAGACTGTTCTCAACACTCTTGAAGAATTACGTATTCCCATTCGTGCTGATCCTTTAACTTCATTTCTCGATTTAGAATCAGAAGAAGAAGTCCCGGAGCCTGAGGAACCAGTCCCTAATATAGAAACAGATCAAGTGACTACGTCAGTCGATTATAATCCTCAGGGTAAGCGTTTCAGTCTTTTCTTTGTAATTTCTACTTAGTAGAAATTTTGCTAGTTTTTCTCAAACGCTTATATGTATCAGCTCAAGATGCACCAGACGTTGATGCACCTCCACCTTTAGAGGTTCCCATTGAAGTAGATGTGGATATGGCAACTGTTGTGGATATTGCAAAAGAAGCATCTCAAGTCCTTCCAGACGCTGAAACATCTTTAGCTAGTGAAGCGACTGTCAATGCTGAGAGGTCGATAGAAGTGGCCCCCATCCAAACAGAAACAATTGCTCTTATTCCTACTCCAACAGGATCTCCTCCTCGTGTCATCGATTTCTTTCCTCGCGGATATTCTCTTGATCTTGAATTTTATTATGCCGCTAGAGAACGAGACACTCAGACGCTTGTAGAGCTCAAAATCTCTTTTCAAACAACTCTCCATCGGCCTGATCTTTCCAACTCTCAAAAGTTTGAATTCTTTGAGCAGTTTGCCGATTTAGGACTCTACAGCTTGGAACGACTCCAATCTCACTTTGAATATATTCGTCGACCAATGTTTAATAGAGTAGATTTTGATCAAGCACAGTTTAATTTCATCGGTCGCTCAGACGAATCCTTTTATCCTCTTCGAGCCAGCAAGATTGTCTTCAAAAATCCTCACATGGACGATTGGAATAAAAATCCTGATGAGGAAGATCTAAACAAAATAGGATATTCGGCTCTCCCCAAAGTCGTCAACTCTCCTCGGAATGCCCTCTCTCCTAATCCACTCAAGCTTTGAAAAGGAAAAGGACCAGTAGTTGCTGAGCATCCAAGTCCTGTTAATTCATGGATAGAAGATGAAGCCCGAGAATATCTTGCCAGACTATGGGCTGAGGATTACGATGAAGAAACTACCCACTTCGAGAAATTCCTTACTCCTAGAAAAGAACCAAAGAAAGCTGAAAAGCTTGGCAAGCGATGGATGATGGATACAGCCAGATGGGTTGAAGAGTTCATTCTACATTTCTATACTCTTGAAGAACTCGTGAGATATCCATTTCTCTTTGAATTTGGAATTGAATACAGACGCCGAGGACATGCAACCTTTTTGCTTCAACAACGTCAGCACATTGCAGGCAATGTCAGGGACTTACCACGCTATAGGCAACCAATAGAAACCTACATTCGCCAGCAACTAGCTTTATTCAGCCAAGGTGGACGCTACATCTTGCATCCTCGTCAAGCATTTGTTCAGCGCATCTTTCCCGATTTGAACGAAGAAGCTTCCTCTAGCAAACAGCCGCTTCTTCCCGACCAAAGTTAAATTTTCATCGATGTTTCCAATGAGCACGCTGAGTTTGCTGAATTCCACAGAGAATTGAGAGCAGTGATAGAAAATTCCCAAGCGATGGACATATCTTTTAATCATTACTCAGGGTTAAGCCATTTCAGAGGATATAATTTACACCCTGTGCTCTTTTGTGAACAAAACATTCAAGTGGCCAAGATGATATCGCTGATCAGGCCAGTGGATCAAGAAGCAGCTCAAGCGCTGATGCCTCTTTTTGGACTTTTTCAGCTGTTACACTTCAGGAATCGAATTGCCGAAAGGTGTGCAACTTGCATGTGATGGAAGCGTTTGGCCCACTCTGGGTCATTGCTATTGAAAATCCTTCTTCCCCATCCAAATAATTAAAGAAGCAAGTACTCTTACTGAGGAAGTCGCTCCGATTTCTGAGGCCTCTTTGCCAAATCCTTCTAGCGCCCCAGTGGTTGAACCCCCAGCGATTGCAGATCCAATCATGGATCAAGCGATTGAAGAAGTGCACGCTGAAATTGCTCAAAAGCCTGACGAGCCATTTATCAGAGATAAATCCATAGGAAAGGCTGCAATTTCTAGCTCTTACGGACTCATTCTGTCTCCTGAGCGTCCTTCTTCCAATTCGGATTTAGAGAGTGATTCAGACGCTAGCGATTTCAGATAGGCAGTATGGAACTCGTTCACCAACATTGAAGGTTCCTGCTCCAAGATATTTGAGGCTGCTGATAGACAAATCCGCATAATATCTGATATGCGAAGTCGTGATATTGCAAACGCTTACAATAAAAGCACTATCACAATCATGAACAGCATATCACCCCTTGTCGCTGAACTCTCATCCGAATTCAATCGTCACTTAGCTCAGAGCGCTTCGGCTGATGCTGAAAGACATACTTCGACCGACGCCGCTGCTCAGAGCATCGCTCTTCAAGTTGCTCTCTTAGTTGACAAAGTTCGACTCTTGCGAAGAGAAGTTGATGAGTTGAAAACCTCTCTTGATGATGCCAAGAAGGGGGAAAAAGAAAAAGGAAAGCATCAAGCATCCATGGCGATATCAAAGACAGATAATAAACAATGGCGATCAATGTTTGAAGAACTAGTGAGCATCAAGAAGATGCTAACTAAAAAGAGAAAGCCAAGGTATTATCTAGGAAAATATCCGCTTCCAGAATTGGATGTCAATTTCTTGGAAAGTATGGGATTTCAACCTTTTGCTGGTCCGCTAAGACGACCTATCAATTGGAAACCATCAAAAGATCTAAGAAAAGATATCTATCACGATTTAATTCGTGAGCTTGGAATTTCGCCAAGAGAATGGATAGAAAGGTTGTTAGAACATAATGAAAGCGCTGGACTTCATAGGCATGATTACGATGAAGTTCAACATACGACAATGATCGACATTGATCGTCTCTTGTTGGACTTAGCGCTAGAAGTTCTCCAAGGCGAAGAAAGAGCAAAGCGATAGAAAAAGTGAATGAATCCTTCCTTTTATATTTATATTTTTGTTGTTGCTTTTATTATATTACTTTCAGTATAAATCATGTATGCTTATTCTTTCAATATATGAATGATTTATCGCTGAAACAACTTGTTGAAGCTAATCTAACTTTAGCTAACCTTACTAAATTTTGAAACGCTAACTTATATTCATTTGGGCTTTTCTTTTAAGTAACTCTTAAATTATAAAAGAGTTATAAGAGTTAAAAGTCTTGACATCATCAAAAAGGGGGAAATTGTTAGGAAATTTCATGTTAGATGTTTTGATGATGACAAGATAGGATTCAATGTTAGACCCCAAATAAAATGTAAGTTTATGTTTTCATAGATCATTGTTTAAGCGTTTGAAAGTTTGTAATTATTATTTTATTGAGGCTTGTAATTTTTGTCTTTGTAGATTTTAGACTAAGTATTAGATATTGAATCGCTAATAGGATTCTAGGTGAGTCTATTAGAGAAGAAGTTGAAGATCAGCGTCTGAAGTCAACTGAAGATGAAGATTTGTTTCTTTGCGTCTGTCAAATGCTAAAAGACCTCGTTTCAGGATTTATGAATCAAGCGCTCAAATCATTCTAGCGATCCGATGTCAGATTCACCTGAATTAAATCCTCAAGTCATGAAGGACTTAAATGCAATCATTCAACGGACATAATATTTACAATAGAAAATTACGTACAGACACAAGAAAAACTTGCTGACAAAAAGCTTAGAAACTCCATAGCCAAATCTTTCAAGCTTTTTATCTACATTCCAGACAGTCACAAATTTCTCAAACCTCTTCCAAAGAAGAAACCAAAACTCCTATTGAGATATTCCAAGTTGTTTGATCTTTCCAAAAACAAACAAAACCTTGTGATAGACCTTCAACCTTTCATCTGAGTGAGAAAGAAGTTGAAACCCCTTACAGGCAGTATTTTTGAGTGAGAGAAGCTTGTAGAAGACGATCTTCATTGGTGCTGAAGTCTGTGTGATCAAGGAGCCCGAGATCTTTTTCATCCTTTACTATCTTGTAGAAGATTCTATGTGATTCTTTGATAATCATCCTAGTAAATTCCTCCAAGTGAAAAAGGAGAAGAAGGATGTAGCTGGGATTACATCACCCGGTGAACCTTACAAATTTCTTGTGTTCTTTACTTTACTTATTGTCTTGATTTATATTATTTAAAAGAAAAAGAACAAGCTAATTGCAAAGCGATTATAGTAATCAAACGAACGCTAAAATCATTTCCGTTGTGCTAACCCTGATTAAGCGATCCAAGCGTTACCCTACTTTGGTAAGTTGCTGAAATCACTAAGTCTAGGTTAACTTTACCGAAGCGCCTGACCCAAGCGCTCAGCTTCCTAAGCATTCAAATCTTTAAAAAATGATACGAAATTTTTGAAGTCTAAAAAGACTTCAGGGTCTATTCAACCCCCCCCCCCCTTTCAAGACCCTTTTCATATGCCACTAGGGACCTCCAGAGCGCTTGGTTCAACACTCCTGGAACTGTCCTTTAGCATTAGCTAGGCGCTAAGAACATTATCTTGAACGTTGATTCATAAGTCCTGAAATAGTCTTTAAGCATTTAATAGACGTTTAAGACAAATCTTCAACTTCACTTGACTTCAAATGCTGATCTTCAACTTCATCTCTAATAGACTCGCCTAGAATTCTATTAGGGACTCAGTATCTAATACTTAGTCTAAAATCTACAATGATAAAAATTACAAACCTAACAAACTAATAAACTTTCAAACGCTTATACATATATTCTATGAAGTACAAACTTACATTCTTTTGGGGTCTAACATGAAATCCTTTCTTGTCATCATCAAAATATCTAACATGAAATTCTTAACACTGAATGAACCCAAGGACAATGGTAAGAGGCCAAATGAGAAGGTCAACACCAACTCAGGCAACAAGGAGGAGATGAAAGTGAATGATTCACAAAAGAAGGTCCATCCAAACGCTCAAAAGGCTAAGGATAAACCATATGCTAGTAAATCAAACGCTAAGCGTCAATCGCCAAAAGCAACTACTAAGCTAGTGCCAAGGAAATACTAGCATCAATATCCTAAAAGATCTAGATCATATTATCGATATTTTGATGATTACGATTATGATTACGACTATGATTACTATTATAACTAAGGATATTACTATATACCTAAAAAGCACACACAACACAAACCGAAACCCAAGAAGGCCAGTCCTTCAGTAATGAAGATAATGTAAATATGGGTTCCAAAAGTTTTAATTCAAACTAAAGTTATTAATGTTGAAGAACCCAAGACAACATGGGTAACTAAGAAGAATTAGAACTGCCCTTTAAATGCAGGTACCTAGAGCCAACACCGATACTTCAGTTTGGTACATTGATAGTGGGTCGTCAAGGCACGTGACTAGCTCAAAGGATCTTTTGGTCAACTATCGTACAACCAACGATCCTCAACTTGTTTTTGGTGACAACTCCAAAGGTAAAACCAAAGGTATAGGTATTAGTCAATTTTGTGATAAAGGCTTTGAAGTCAAATTCTCAAGCGATTGTTGCTATGTTAACGACGCTAAGACTAAGTCTACTAAATTAAGGGGAAAAGGAACAAACAATGTTTATTTAGTGGATTGGGATTCAACAATAGATAACAACCCCACATGCTTTGTTGCTAAAAGTCAAAATGAATTGGGTTGGTTATGACGTAGAAAAATAAATCACCTCAACTTTAAGACAATCTCTGAGTTAATATCGCTAAATCTAGTAGAGGGATTACCTAAGGGTTACTTTCATAAGAATCGCTTATGCGATGCATGTCAAATGGGTAAACAAGTCAAATCATCTTTTAAGAAGAAACCTCTTCTATCTACTTCTAGATTCCTTGAACTATTGCATCTAGATTTGTTTGGTCCTATTCAAATCATGAGTGCTAGTGGTAAAAAGTACTGGCTAGTAATAGTTGATGATTTCTCTCGCTATACATGGTTAGAATTCCTAGCGACCAAAGATGAAGCTAGTGTTAAGCTCACAGCGCTAATTCGTCAATTACAAATTTCTAAAGATTTAAAGGTGATGATAATTAGAAGCGACAGAGGAATTGAATTTACTAACCATATTGTTGAAAAAAATTGTACAGATTTTGGAATACTTCATGAGTATTCTGCGCCTAGAACACCTCAACAGAATTGAGTGGCTAGGCGATGGAACAGAATACTTAAAGAAGCCGCTAGGACAATGTTAGCAGAGTCCAGACTGCCTCAAAGGTTTTGGGCTGAAGCTATCAATACCGCTTGCTACACTCAGAACCGGTGTATGATCAACAAGCATCTTGAAAAGACTCCATATGATTTGTGGAAGAGACGTAAGCCTAACGTTTCATATTTTCATGTATTTGGTTCAAAATGTTTCATTCCTAACAATGGATCCCAAAATCTAAAAACATATGATCCCAAAGCGGGTGATGGAATCTTTCTAGGCTATGCCAAGAATGAAAAGAGTTTTCGCATCCTAAATAAGATCAAATCGAAGGTTGAAGAATCCATTCATGTTCTGTTTGATGATGTTAACCAAGAACCGAGTAAGGTTAATACTGATGATGTAGGAATTGAAGATCTTGCCCAACAAGCGTCACAAATCAATCTTGGTGATGATAGTGATGATGATGAGGATGATGAGATCTTTGTGCCCAATCCTAAGGTTACTTGTGAGGTTACTAATGATGATATTATCAGAAACGCTGGTGATCATGAAGAGAATGACCATCGAGAGCAAATTGGAACGGTGAATGATGTAGCCACTGCACAAGAGACAAATGAGGGTCAAGTGATTGATCATCAAGAGTCTCTCAACCCATTCTAACCAGATCGTAAATGGCTTAGAAATCATCCACCAGAGCTAGTTATTGGAAATATTGGAGCACCTGTTAGAATTAGGACCGCTACAATCAATGAGGCCATGTTCTCAAGTTTCTTATCTCAAATGGAACCAAAGAAAGTAGATGAAGCGCTCAGTGATTCAAGTTGGGTAGAAGCTATGCAAGAGGAGCTTAACCAATCTAAGAGAAGTAAGGTTTGAACGCTAGTACCAAGACCAACTCACCAAGGAGTTATTGGGACTAGATGGGTTTTTAGGAACAAGGTAGATAAAGATGTCATTGTTATAAGAAACAAAGCCAGACTAGTTGCACAAGGTTATTGCCAAGAAGAGGGTATTGATTTTGATGAGACGTATGCCCCAATAGCCCGTCTTGAAGCAATTCGGATGTTCCTAGCGTTTGCCCATTCAACAAATTCACAGTTTATCAAATTTATGTGAAGAGTGCTTTCCTGAATGGTAAACTCCAAGAAGAAGTATACGTGGAGCAACCCCCAGGATTCATCAACAACCATGGCGAAAGTATGATCTACAAATTGGATAAGGCACTCTATGGCTTTAAACAAGCACCAAGAGCATGGTATGACACTCTCTCTATCTTCCTTATAAGTAAAGGCTTTTCAAAAGGCAGTATTGATACAATGTTAGTTATAATTACCATAATGAAGATATTCTCTTAGTCCAAATTTATGTTGTTAATATTATATTCGGATCTACTAATAAGCGATTGTGTGAAAAAAATTTGAAAAGTGCAAGATCAATTTGAAATGAGCACGATGGGTGAAGTAACTTTCTTCTTAGGATTACAAGTTAAACAACTCCCCAATGGCATATTTATAAACCAAGCTAAATATACAAGAGATTTGATTAAGAAATTTGGTATGGAAAATGTATCATCTTCAAAAATTCCAATGAGCCAAACGCTTAAGTTAAATAAAGATGAAAGTGGAAAGAAAATTGATATCACTAATTATAGAGGTATCATTGGATCACTTCTTTATCTTACCGCTAGTAGACTTGATATTATGTTCTCGGTATGCATGTGTGCCCAATTTCAAGCTGATCCAAAAGAATCACACTTAATTGCCACCAAGAAGATCCTTAAATACCTAAAAGTCACACAAAATGTGGGCTTATGGTATCCAAGGGACTCTCCTTTTGAACTAATTGTCTATTCAAACGCGGATTTTGCACGATGCAAAATATATAGAAAGAGTACTAGTGGTACATGTCAATTTCTAGGTGATAGATTGGTTTTGTGGCATAGTAAGAAAGAACAATACATAGCGACTTCAATTGAAGAGTCAGAGTATGTAGCCGTTGGAAGCTGTTGTACACAAATCTTTTGGATGAGACAACAACTTAGAGATTATGGAACAATCTTAGGTCCTACCCTAATCCATTCTGACAATCAAAGCTCTTTATCTATGGCCCAAAATTCAGTCCTTCATTCTAGAATTAAACACAATGACATTAGCTACCATTTCTTGTGTGACCATGTTCAAAAAAAAGATATCTCCATGCATTTCATTAGTACTGACAAACAATTGGCAGATATCTTTACCAAAGTGCTCGACGAACAACGCTTTCTCACTTTAAGAGAATTAGGTATGATTGATTTTAATGCTTAATCAAGGCATATAATTTAAGGGGGAATCCACTTTACTATTATGTCTAAAGCGATTTCAAAATTGAAATGACTTATCAATTTTAAGGTGAACTTTAAAATTGTACTTATTCCAATCAATAAGCGTCTAGGATCAAAAATGATTTTCAAAATTTTGTGCATTGATCATTAGGGTTTATCTTTTACGCATGACAAAATCAATCTCTAATAAAATTAAATAAAAATATATTTTAAAGATCAAAAGCGATTGTTTTATTAAAAGACTTCAGCGTTAAGAATATTTCCTCTTGAACGCTAAGTAACTTTCTCTAAAAATCATGCATTGTTTTCATTGCTAAAAGGTAACGTGTGGATACATTCAAAAAAAAAATAAGATTTGACAACTGCCCACGCACTCCTATCAAATCAAACTGATGGTTAATGATTCCTATCTAAAATAGGTTGTTCAGTAAATGCATGTGTCTGGGTACGTGTCAGTGTACCATTAGGCGCGTGCAACTCACGCTAAACATTTTCAAAATCTCAAATGTTTTATATTTCACAGCAGTTAACTAAATTTATGGCGCCTTTTTTTGTCCGTCTTTATGATTAAACGACTCAGATTTAATGTTTTTAATTCCCAAGTTAATATGTGGCATCCATCTAAGCTATTGAAGAGTTACGTTTTGCACTCTATTTAAACTTTTCAAATTTTTACAGAAAAACTTTATCACTTTCAAATTTCCTTTACTGTAAAAATTCTCTCAAGGCAGAAAAGCTTTCTTCTAACTCTCTCAAAAAGCTTCAATCTTTCAACAATGGCACCACCAAAATCTTCAAAAACTGTTGCCGGAAAATCTTCTAAGTCCAAAACTGAGAAGAAAGTTACAGTCAATGTCGGATTTTTGTTAAACTGGGATTACCTTTTCAACAACCAAAACTTTCATTTGAGAAGCATTCTTCCTCACGTTGAAGAATCTGTTCTGAAAACCATGTTGACTTCCCATTTCTCGATTCACGAAGAAGAAACTCTTTTCTTCTTTCAAAATGTTGTTATTTCTAATGACGGGAACTCTTTTCCTATGTGTTTCCATTTGCCAAAGAAACTTTCATTCTTACTCCTCAACTATTGTCCACTTTACTGCAACTGCCTACTTATGGTAGAGAAGTTGAAGATGGGTGTTGGTCCCAAGTGGCATACGAAAGGGTCTAGAAGGGGGAGTTGAATAGACCCTGAAGTCTTTTTCGAATTCTAAAAATCGTATCACTTTTGATGTATCTGAACGCTTAGAAAGCTTAAGCGCTAGGTCAGGCGCTTGAGAAAAGATAACTTAGACTTAGTGATTTTAACATTTGCCTAAGTAGGGCAATGTTTAGTCACTTAATCAATGTTAGCACAGCGGAAATAATTTTTATAGCTTAGCGTTTGATTTAAGTCAAAGTAGTCGCTTAACTATTTTAAAACCTTTTTCAAGATGTATGCAATATGAATAGTAAGGGAATAAAACAGTAAATGACGCAGGATATTTGTAAGGTTCATTGAGTGATGTAATCCCAACTACATCCTTCTCCTCCTTTTATCAGGGAGGATATTCACTAAGTTGATTTTCAAAGAGTCACACAGAGACTTCTACAAAATAGTGAGAGATTGGATATAGATGACTTGAGCTCCTTGGTCACACAGATTTCTGCTACCGGCCACTTCTATCCCCTTGCTTCTTCCACTCAGAAATAATGCAAGTTACAATCGATCTCGGAACTCCTTGGTCACACAGATTTCAGCTCCAATAAAGATCTTCTTCTACGAGCTTCTTTTACACAAAAATGCTGCTTGTAGATCAACAAACTTTCTCACTCAGATGAAAGATGTTGAAAGTTTCTGTAACGGGTTTGTTTATTTTTGGGAAGTTCAAACAACTTGGGATATCTCAATAATAGTGTAAAAAGATGTTAGAGATATTGTGACTGTTTTTTTTGGAATAGGTAGCAAAGCTTGAAAGGATTTTGGCTATGGAGTTTGTAAACTTTTCTTTTTGTATATTTGTCTATATACAAAAGTGAGTATTCGTATATGTATAGGTTAATATTTTGTTGTCACTGTATTACTGTGTTATGTATTTATTTTTTTTGTTTTTGGCTGAGGGGACTATTTATAGTATCCTTGGGATTTGTCCGTTGGACACATTTTACGAGCACGTCTCACCAAACATTCCTTGTCTGACATTCCTGAATTTTGGCTATATTCAATTAGTCAGGCATGGTCTTGATTTTTGGAATCCGACAGTCTTGGTCAAAGAGTAGCTTGCCCATAAGTTATAGTGCGTATATTTTAATAGCACTTATCCGACTTTTTATGCACTTTGCTTTTATTTCCGTTGCAAATAAATATTAGTTTAATGATGCATTTGAGTCTTATAACTTGGGATCTTGATTTCAGGTGACGCTAAAGATGGAAGCTTTGAGTCGCTTGAATGCTTGAGTTTGGAAGTTCTTGAGATAAGCTTTAAGCTCTTGACAGACGCTTAAGGCAGGTCTTCAATCTTCTCTTGACTTCAGACGTTGATCTGCAACATTATTCTTGATAGACTCACTCAGAATTCCATCAATGATTTGGTGTCAAAGATTTAGTGAAAAATCTTTTAGTTCTTGAGCGCTTGATTCAAAACTACCTGAAATAGTTCTTTAGCATTTCACCAACACTAAGAATTCAATCTTCATCTTCTTTATGACTTTGGACGCTTGATCTTTAACTTTGTCTTCAGTAGACTCACTGAGAACTCTACTAATGACTTAGTCTAAAAATGCTTACTCTAAAATCTATAAAGATAAAGATTACAAGCCAAAACAAATAAGTAAACTTTCATACGCTTAAACAATATTTTCTATGAAAGCATAAACTTACATTTTTGGGGTCTAACATAAAATCCTATCTTGTCATCATCAAAACATCTAACATGAAATTTCCTAACAATGTGACTAATGGAGATGCCACCAAAGTTGGGAACTGATCAAGAAGGAGAACATTAACGCAACGTATGCATCAAACTTCAAGAAGAATGACCCGATGGGCAAATATGTCATTCTGGCCAATATTTGCGTAAAGATGATCGAACGCAGAAAAGAATGTTTTGACAAGGTTTCCAATATACAATACAAAATGATGATCGCCATATTAACGAAGCTGAAGGTCAATTAGGCCAGATACATTTTTAATCGCTTCAAGGCCGTGATCAAACAATCAATTAATCCCAAGCCATACGGGATTGTGTTAAGTCTTCTTTTAAGCGCTAGCGGTTACGTTAATACCACAGATAAAAAGGTTCTCACTCTTAAGTTTTATGGCAAGAAAATGATAGGCAAACTGCTAAACCCTATGCGTCAAGGTGTTGCAGCGGTTCCCAAGGATAAACGTGAGTGACTCCTTAGTAAAAGAATTGTTCAAAGTGATGAGGAGGAGCAAGAGACATCGTCTTCATCATCATCAGAAGAAGAAAAAGAAGAAGTGGTGGTTAAGCGACCGAAAAGAAAAATCATCTTGAAAGTAGCTGAGCCAACTAAGAAGCAGAAGAAGAAGGAGACCAAGAAAAAGCAAAAATCTCCCTCTCCTCCTCCTAAATCCCCTTCTCCTCCGCCGGTGTTTGTTATCTCTCCGGAAGAAGAAGAAGAAGAAGCGGAAGAGGAAGAAGTACTGCTAGCCCACAAGCGTACTCCATGGTCCACTCCAACAGGATCAACAAGCGCTCCAGTCGAGCCAGCGCTTGAAGAACCAGCGAGTGTTCCTCCCCTTCCTCTTTCTCAAACTTTTCCTGAATCTATTCCAGAGCCTAAAGCTGCTATTGCTTTTGAGAAGTTGGCTCGTTTTCAGGGTGGTAAGTACCTGTGATATACAACGTATTTTATCCTTTCCTTGTTAAAATTACTTTTCTAACGTTGGGGTAAAAAATTTCAGCTGAAAGTAAAGTGGTTATTCAAGATGTCTTTAATACTTTTGACAAATTGAAAATACCCATTCATGCTGAACCCCTCAATTTTTTCCTCAATTTAGATCCTAATGAAGAAGTTTTGGAGCCTGAGGATATGGAACCTTCCACTTTCAAAGATCAAGCGACTAAAATAGTCAAAAATATTCCTCAGGGTAAGCGTTTTAGTATTTTTATCGTCTAATTCTACTTGGTAGAAATCTTTTGTTTCTTAAACGCTTTCCTGTATCAGCTCAAAATGCCCCATATGCTGATGCACCTCCGCCTCCTGGGGTCAATGTTGAATTGGATATAGAAATAACAACAGTTGTGGATATCGCTAAAGAAATCGCTCAAGTCCTTCCTGACGTTGAAATATGAATAGCTCATGAAGCGACTGATCATGTTGAGCGGTCGATAGAAGTGGTCCATGTTATCCCAGCTGAAGCGATTGTCATTGTTCCTACTCCAACCGGACCTCCTCCCCGTGTCATCAACTTCTTTCCTCGCGGCTATGATGCAGATGTTGAATATTATTTTGCCTCTAGAGAAAATGACACCAAGAGTTTGGTTCAAACGGAAATCACGTTTCAGGATACTCTCCACAACCCGTCTTTTTCTAACTCAGAGAAATTTGAGTTTTTCAAGTGACTTGCCGATCTTGGTCTTTACTCGCTAGAGCGCCTGCAATCGTGGTTAGAATACATTCGGGGACCAGCGATCAATTTGACAGATTTCGATCGAGAGCGTTTCAACTTTAAAGGTCGCTATGTATATCTTTCTATCTTCTTCGCCAGAACAAAATTGTCATCAAGAATCCCCACATGGGTGATTGGCTGAAGAATCCTGATGAAGAGGATCTCAACAAAATTGGATACTTCGCTCAGAACGCTCTCTCTCCTAGGCCCCTCAAACTTTGCAAAGAAAAAGGACCAGTTGTTGTTTAGCATCCTAATCCTGTCAACTCTTGGCTAGAAGATGAGGCTCATGAATACCTTGCCAGACTTTGGGCAGATGATTATTGAAACCATCTGGGTCATTGCAATTAGGAAACAATCTCCTCCAGTGGAGATTGTGAAATGGAATTGGAACAAACTTCTACTTCTGAAGTCGCTTCTATTCTAGAAGTCGATATGGAAATCGAAGTTTCCCCTAGTGCTCCAGTAGTCGTAGTTCCAATTGTTTCTCAAATTGCAGAGATTGATGTTGCAATTGAATCTGTTGAGCTAGCGATTTAAGAAGTGCAGGAAGAGATTCCTGAAGAACCAGAAAAGCCTTTTATCAGAGATAAATCTAAAGGTAAGCTTACAGTCTCAAGCTCATCTCCTGAGCGTCCTACTCCTTCGAACTCAGATTCAGACAGCGATCCTGACACTCTGCAGTTCAAGCAAGCAGTAATGAACTCTCTGGTTGATATTCAGAGTTCTTGCTCTCAATTAGCTGAATCTTCTCAAGAGATAATCTAAACAGTGGGAAGACAGCGAGTGACTGACATGAGATATGAAGCGTCTCAGTGCTCCTACAAAGTTCTTGATGCTATCGCTCCATTGAATTTTGGGTTGTCTGAAGAGTTCAATCGCTCCCTTTCTCAGAATGCATCTACTGATACTGAAAGACATAATTCTTCCAATGTAGTCAATCAGAGTATCGCCGAGTAGGTTGCTCTTTTAGTTGAAGAAGTCAAGCTTCTTCGCCGCGACATCGCTGATCTTAAAAACTCCCTTGATGATGTCAAGAAGGGGGAAGTACCAAAATATCCAATTGCCAAAGCCAAGCCCTCAGAGCAAGTGTCAAAAACAGATAATAAAAATTAGCACTCCATGTTTCAAGAAATCGTGAGTCTCAAAAAGATGCTTACAAAGAAAAGAAAGCCACGATATTTCAGAGGCAGGCATAGGCTACTAGATCTTGATGTTGATTTCCTGCAATAAATGGGTTTCCCCCAATTCGCTGAACCTTTGTAGATTTTAGACTAAGTGTTTGATACCAAGTTGCTGATAGAATTCTAGGTGACTCTATCAAAGATGAAGTTGAAGATCAGCGTCTGAAGTCAAGTGAAGATGAAGATTTATTCCTAGCGTCTGTCAAATGCTAAAAGAATTATTTCAAGGTTGTTGAATCAAGCGCTCAAAGCACTCAAGCGATCAAGTGATCAGATTCACCTGAAATAAATTCTCAAGTCATGGAGGACTTAAATGCAATCATCAATGGACATTTATTTCCAACAGGAAATAAATTCAAATGCATTAAATGCCTGATAAGTGCATTAAATGTGATAAGGCATTATGACTTGCGAACAAGCCACTTTTTTACTAGACTGTCAGATTTCAGAGTTCAAAACGTGCTCCTGTCCAATCGGAACCAGCAGAATTTCAGGAATGTCAGAATGGGACTGTTTAACGCGCTGCGTGAGATACACACGCTCACATGTGTCCTACAGACAAATTCCAAGAAATCCTATAAATAGTACCCTTCAGCAAACTCAAATATATACATACATGCACAAGAAAAAGGTCTAAACTTTGCACAAATTATTTGAGAAAAGAGCTTATAAACTCCATAGCCAAAAATCTTCTCAAGTTTTTTTTATACATTCCAAAGACAGTCAAAGATATCTCAAACCTCTTTAGAGAAGAACCCTAATTCCTATTGAGATATCCCAAGTTGTTTGAACTTCCCAACACCAAACAAACCCGCGACTAAACCCTCAACATCTTTCATCTGAGTGAGAAAGTTTGTTGATTCTACAAGCAGCATTTTGTGTGAGAGAAGCTTGTTGAAGAAGGTCTCCATTGGAGCTAAAGTCTGTGTGATCAAGGAGCTCAAGATCATCTTCATTTTCATCTATTTTGTAGAAGTCTCTGTGTGACTCTTTGATAATCAATCTAGTGAATTCCTCCGAGTGCATAGGACAAGAAGGACGTAGCTAGCATTACATCACCCAGTGAACCTTACAATATCTTGTGTTATTTACTGTTTTATTGCTTTACTTTACATTTGCATATTATATCTTGAAAAAGCATTTAAAACGGTTAAGCGACGAATTCAAGTTCAAGAGAACACTAAGCTACAAAATTATTTCCGTTGTGCTAACGCTGATTAAGCGATTGAAACATTACCCTACTTTGGTAATCGTTGAAATTACTAAGTCTAAGTTATCTATTCCTAAGTGCCTAACCTAGCGCTAAGCATTTCAAGCGTTCAAAATCTTCAAAGTAATACGAAAATTGTTAAAGTAAAAAAAGACTCCAGGGTCTATTCAACCCCCCCCCCCCCCCCTTTAGACCCTTTCGTATGCCACTTGGGTATGAAAATTTGAAGGCTGGCCTCAAAATGAGGTTTACTGGATATAAAATACATATAAAGACACGTAGGGATAAATTGTTACTTGAACATATTTTAAGTAGTTAGTCTTCTTTTTATAGATTAACCTGTTAGAGATGGTGTAAACCTCTGGACTTTGAGCCACACTTACTGTCTGTTATGGTTAAGTGTGCTTGATTATGTAATTTTTATCAGTGGTAATAAAGTTTTTACTTTACATCAAAAAAAAAGTAAAGAGCATGAACACCGTCAAAACTCGACTATATAACTATTTTTAAACATTTGGTTTAGAAAATTACCTTTCGTTTCAACCTTGAATATATACCCCAAAGCTACGGCCTACTAAAACACTATTGGTATATGTCAATGTGTTCTAGTTAATTCCATTATTATATCTTGCACCATCGAGTTGTATAAATGCATGTAAGTGCTCTTATTTCTTAGAAATGATTAATTGCACCTGTGTTGCACTGAGACATATATCGCTTTGTTACAGAAAAGATGATTGGAAAACAACTTTTTGACATGAACTCCAATGTGTCTGAAGGTGATGAAATTCAAAGAGGATCCGATCACAGAAACTTAAACATCAATTCCATTGAAGATTGAGCATCACACAGAAGGCACTACCACCGTCACACTCCACATCAAATCCAAGAAATGGAGGTGTAAGTTTTAATTAATTGAATTTCATAATAAGTCGAACATTAAGCTATATCATGAAATTTTAAATTTTGTCATCTTCAAAAGATACTTGATCGAGAAAGCTAATATTTCTTGTCGACCAATTTTAGTAACAACCCCCTCTCCCAAACTCGGAAATGTATAATTTATTGAAAATAAGTGTAATATTATAGTTGTATATGTCCCAAAAAAATCAATATAATTTTGTTGCTTGCGTTATTGTACTAGTGTAAAGTTTCATAATAATATCAGATTTTTCAAGGAGTGTCCGCACCCAGATGCAAAGAAAAGAAAAGAACTTAGTCATGAACTAGGAATGGAACCACTACATGTCTAGTTTTGGTTCCAAAATAGGCGCACTCAAATGAAGGTACATTAACTTTTTTTCCTCCTCTTTTTTTGAGAGGATTGCTCCAACAATCTCTTAAAAGGTTTTAAATTATTTTGATACTAGGTAATCAATACAACATTTTGGTATCCAATTATTTTCTTATTCAAAATTGTAAATTGTATGAGTTGTTTATCTACAGACTCAACACGAGCACAAAGACAATACACAACTTCGATTTGAAAACGAAAGACTTCATTTTAAAAATATAAGATATAGAGAAGTTCTAGCAATGCTTCTTGCCTCGCTTGTGGTGGCCCTACAAGTGTAAGAGAAGTGTTCTTTGAGGAACAACAATTGATGAAGGATAATGCCCAATTAAGGGAAGAGGTAACGCAATTTATAAATTAATTTATTGGTGTTATATATAACCTAGGTGCACAGACACAGACACAACACGACATGTACATGATACTTTCTTGAAAATTTATGACAAATCATGACTTTCACATGGTTGTGCATCTATAAATACCATCATGTACTGTTTATAAATATATATATATATACACATAAATGTAACGATTAGCATACTTATGGAGATAGTGATTTAAGTATGAAGAAGAAAGTTCACGTCATGTACATACTAGTATTATTTGTAGACTATTGTGTTGTGAAAAGAAAAAGAAGTATATTTAGGAATTGTAAAAATAAAAAAGAATGAATTCAGATGAGGTAGTAATACTTTTTAATTATTAGTCTGTGTGTTAAATTTTTTAATTATTTTTATAACTCCTAAACTTTAGAAAATATGGAAAGAAAATATCCACCATTGTTTCAACAAGTGCTGGACACATATTACCCATGCCGGAGTTCTTAGTTTATTTTTTTATCAGTAATAATGGATAATGGCAATGTATATATATCTTAGGTGTGTCATTCAAATATGGTATCTAGCATATTTCCAACACAATTACACGATGTGATTTTCAAAGTAGTAAAGATTTACAAGTTATAATAACATGATTTAGTTTGTTTCTTTTTTCCAGGAAAACTCTCCTTTACTTGCTAATTATAATATTGAATATCTCCCTCTATAATTCCTACTTGTATGTAGATTGACTATATTTCTGAGGTAGTCACAAATTACATTGGCAAGCCCTTAACAAATTCTATTGGTAGTCCCTCTTCTTCTACTCGACGTTCAATGGATCGTTCAATTGCTGGAAATTTTAAGGGAACACAAAGAATTGGAAGGAAAATTTATGGAGATACAATTTTGGGAAGGTCAATGAATAATGCACCACATAATGAAGGCGATCAGAAACAAATAGTTATTAAAAGAGTTATTGCAGCTATGGAAGAGCTCCTTAGAATGGCCTGATTGGGAGAACCATTATGGTCAAGCACATAGCACAACACTAATTTGTTGAATGAAGAAGAATACTTAAGGATATTCTCAAGAGGAATAGGCGCGAAACTGAATCGGTACAAGTGTGAAGCATCGCGAGAAAGAGTTGTTGTTGTGATGAGCCCCACAAATATTGTTCAAATGCTCATGGATGTGGTATGTCATTGATCCCACTACAAAAGAATAAAATCTTAGTGACAAAATTTTAAGTAACAATATTAAAAATTGTCACCAATTACACACACACACACACACACATATATATATATATATATTGAATGAAAAAAATAAATTGTTTTGTCGTATAAATAATTTTCACAATTTTAATAGTGACAATAATTGTATATAAGTTTTCGCTCATGACAATTAATGACAAAAAATATTGATGTTATTGATAATTAGGGTAACTTTATGAAAACAAATATGGTTGTCACCATATTTTGGTTGTCACGATAATTGTGTTACTAATTGTTAATAGTGACAACTTAAAAGTAATTTTTGTCACTATAAATCATTCTTGTGGCAAAGCAAAAATTACAGTTACTCATTAGATATGTATATGACAACATTGGCATATCACTTTATATTGTGTCACTAATACTATTTATGATGTAGTGTCCTTTCGCTAAATATGTTCTTATACTAAGACGAGTGAAAGGATTTGAATGTTTAAATAATTTGATAGAAAACTCGATAGTAACTCTAGTGTGTGTATATCTCGCACATTAAAATATATTGTGCGCGAAGACTGTATGACATATATGGAAAAGACATGCATTTAAATCATTGGACCTGTTGTATATATTTTGAATTATTTCTAAAAAATATATTAATAACTTTGCAAAATTTATTTTTATGTTTGGAATCAATCTTGAAGAATTAATTTGATAAATTATTAGTATAACTAAAAATTGTGATTATGTAGAAGCTAACTCATCTTGCACCACATAGGCACAATAACCTTTTGTGAGTTATTAACGAATATGTAGTAATCATATGAAACCAGTTCAAATCTTCTATAACATAACAAAGTAACACTTCATGTTACATGCAGATGTGCAACAAGTGCATACATCGGTGATTAAGATGTGGAGAAAGAGCATATATCTTTAATTACATATATTTCCTCAGTGAAAATTAAAGCTAAAATACACAACTCTTGTGACTCGTTGTATAAATTGTTATAGGCAGAATAAATGGTCAGATGTTTTCTAGGGCATAGTTTCACATGCAATGAATCTAGAAATAATTTCATCCGGGGAAGGAGAAAACTACAATGAAGTTCTGCAAGTGGTAGGATGAAGTTTTCTATCTCATACAAAAAACTTTCAGCGTCTATAATTACAACATTGCTAATTAATTAATTTTATTTTCTAGCAGATGAATGCGGAGTTTCATATTCCATCACCATTTGTTCCAACTCGTGAGAATTATTTTTTGAGGCATTGTAAACAACATGTCGATGGTACATAAGCAGTACTTGACGTTTCCATGGATCACTTGCATTCTACTCCTCAAATTAGATGTCGAAGAAGGCCGTCTGGTTGTGTAATTCAAGGGATGTCAAATGGGTATTCAAAGGTAATGTTAAACATTTGTATTCTTTATTACAAAAATGATAGCGGCTTAAACTCAAGGCAATGCCAATTACTTAGGTAAGGAGGGTTATAAGGCTTCATTTAATTGTAAATTTTATCACTAATGAAAACTTCTTTAATCAAATTGTATCAATGAATAACATATCTATGATTGTAAATTTATGCACAAATGAAACTATATTCATTTGATTCATAAGTAACTAATTCTTCTAATCCATATAAAGCTTCAAATTTATAAACTTCCATCATTTTGCTTTTTCCTTGATTCAAGATTTTATCAGATCAATGAAATGTTTCCTTGTATCATCATACATAAACTTTGTCCATGAAAGAAAAATTCTTGAATTAAACTTTATCATTGCATGAAACGTATCAAGGTGTTTCAAATTTTATGTTACAAAATATTATGTCTCCATCATTTAATTTTATGCCCATTAAATTCTTCTTGACACACGTGACCAATTATTTCTAATAGCTTAAGTCCTTTTACGAGTGGTAGTATTCAATAATTCTTGTAATACTCATTTTTTTTTTCATTAAGTGCAAGCAAACCATAAAGGTAGCAAAAGTCTGTTAAAGTTGGCACAGAGCATGGTTAAAAGCTTTTGCTTTGGAATATGTGCCTCAATGTCAAATGCATGGACAACCGTATCTGAGAATGGAGTTGATGGTGTGAAATTCATGACACGAACAAATGTGGACGATCCAATTACATTGTCGGGCAGCTTCCCATTCCACCGAAAAGGTTGTTTGATTTTTTACGTGATGAGAATTCTAAAAAGAAGGTAATAACATGATTCAACACTCACTTACATGTTATCATCTTGTTATCTACCTTTAATTCAATGTTTTCTTTTTGGTTTTCTTTTTTTGTATTGTTTTTCAAAAATACATCAAATGCACAAAACGTGCATATTATTATACGAGAAAGATACATTTTGACCATTTCACCTATGGTACTTAATGGGTTAAATTAGACATGACACATTTTTACCCCATTCTATAGCTTGATTTATTTGGCTCACCTGTATATATCATATATACAATGTAACATGTTGTCCTATTGCTTATTTCTCCCTTATTATTGTTATTATTATTATTATCATCATCATCATCATCATCATCATCATCATCATTGTTATTGTTATTATAATGATAAGAATAAGAATACAAAGAAGAAGTACAATAATAGTGAGACTCTCTTTTACTTTTGGACTAGTATAAATTCTATGGTTTTACTTAATTTTGCATTTCATCTAAAATGATCATTTACACTACATTATATTTATCTATATATGGTATATATAACTTGTCTTATTTACAAAATTCAACACTTTCAATGCCAGTGGGACATATTAATAAATGGATGTGATATTCAAGACATTGCACACCTTGAGACTGGCAGGAAAGAGGGAAATCATGTTGGAATATATCAAGTAAAGGCAAGTCATTTTCTTTATGTTCCAGTGTTTAATATTTGTATGTAAGTTTATTTCTAAGTATTTTTGTTTCATTAAAACTAAAAAGCAAATTACTTAAATGTGAAACTCTCTTAGGGTTTAAGTTCAAGCCAGAGCAAGAGGATTATGCTGCAAGATAGTCGTGTTGATCCAACGGCCTCATATGTTGTTCATGCTACAATTGACATGCTTTCTGTGAATGTAGTGTTAGGTGGTGGTGATTCAAGTTATGTAGCCTTACTTCCATCGGGATTTGCAATCCTCCCAGATGGCCCCATTAAAGGCCAACGAAGATCAGGAGGATCTCTTATAACCGTGGCACTTCAAGTTTCGATCTATTTTTTAATGATAAGTTTGAAATCAATATTTATCCAAGATTTTATTGTGTATTCGTTATTGGATGGTCAATTGGACTTGTAGTTATGTATTATATACACAAGTATATGTCACATGCTAGGAATATATATAGTTGATATGGAGAAAACAAAAACGATGCAATTTTTTTACCATATCAAATTGCTATTTTGTATACATGTCTTGAAGTTTTTGTTATTTTGTATTATAGAAACATTAGAATTAGGACGATATGCCGTGCCTCCAATTCACTACAAAATCAATTGTAACTTCTGATATCAAATTCACTTCAAGCATTCTTAGTCAAACATTAGTTTATGAAACTAATTAATTCTTTTGATCCCACATTCTCTTTTTATACTTAATTATCACATCTTTTCTGTTTTAGGTTTTGGTTGTTACTTGTACAATCGACAAGATCAATAACACATTGATTACCAAATCTTCATAAGGTAAATCTTTTATATTTTTAATAAAATGTCAATTTATGTATCCTTGTATTAGGTTATTGTAATTTTCATGTTATGCTTATGAAAATATCCTAGTTTTATTGTATCAGGCGAAGAGTTACTCTTTTTAAACAATAAATTTATATGATTCACAAGGTGAGTAAAATGTATCATCATTTTGAAAGTAAAACATTACCCTACATAATTTTTTTAGTCTCTATTACGGAGGAGTAACTTCATTACATATACATTTATCTTATGAGTAATTTATCATCTTCTCTTTACTTAGCATCTTGAGAAGCATATCCACCCTTAACTTGTATATATAATTTTTCAAGTTTATGTCGATAATTAACCCTTCATCACTAATTGCATGGTTACAGTTTGCAGACAAAGTGCTGGATAGAAGGAAATGTACATAGGAAATTCAATAAATCATGAAGTCCACATGCGTCCGCGCATTCATTTCACTCTGATTGTTCTTTGCAATCTAATTTACTAAGCAACAGGAGTTTCTTTATGCTAAGATAAATTGTTTTGAGTATTGATATATTTCCTTAGTTTTGATGTAAGAGTATTGCGGATTGTGTGGTACAAGTATTTTTGTGCTAGTGTGGGTTAATATTTTGCCCTTTTTGTTTTTTGAACTCAGACATCACAATGGATGTTTTCTATATTTGGGATTACATTTAAATTGACAATTTTGTACCATATTTTTCTATATATAGTTAATGGAGTATACTCAATTTATGTACCATCTCTGTAATACCCTGCCCAATTAATTAGTATAACTAAACCCAAACAACAATTATTTAATTAATTACTATGTATCTATATATATATATATATATATTTATAAGTGGTTTATTTTCTTTTTTTACAAATTAGAAATTGGATTAAATAGGATTCTATCCTCAACCACTAAATCTGTAGGATTTTACCAAATCCTGATAATAACAACCTCCTACGCATTTGATACTCATCCAAACTCTCCTACACATATTATTAAATCTTGTAATATTAAATATATGTATATATGTAGGTATTTTTCTGATTTAAAAATCTAATTTTCGGATTTAATATTTGATAAATCTTTTGGATGAGCATATCACCTCAAATCTACCATATCTAGTGGATTTAAGCTTATCTCATCATTCCTAACCCCTTGAGGACTTAGAAACCTACTCAAACTCTCTCAGCTGAACCCCAGACTCCCCTATAAATACCCCCCACCTATGCATACGAAAATTGCACCTCTTATTCATACTTCTCCCTCTCATATTTCATCTAGGCTTAGGAAACTCAATAGAAGAATCAGAGGAGACGGTTGTTCAGGCTCGGGCAGTCAGTGAGGTAGATCTTTCGAAACCATAGCGTTCTCTAGCATTTTATGATAGCATTTAGACTCTTACTATTGAAATTTAATGTTATAGGATCTGAGAAACCAAACCGAGATTTAACTAAAGTTGAATTCTCAAAATTGTAAGTGGTTCTTCCCTCCTATTTTTCTTCAAACAAAATTATTCAAAATCCATGATTTTATTTTTTTTCGGAACGATAAGCTTTGTTTTAAATTTCAAATTGTACAACTACACCAGGCATACCTGGGCTATCTCAAAATTCAAATTTACACTTCATCCCTGTCCAAATTATATCAACTATCTCACTAACATTCTTTCTTTCCCTACAAAAAATGCGCCTAATTCTTTCTATCCAGATATAGTATACCATTGCTGCAAACATGGCTCTTTTCAAATTACTCAACTTTGTCTTCCCTCTACTTATCTTGCGCACCCACTGGATTACCTCTTCCCATGTTGTACCTCTACATATAAGGCCTATTTTTGCCCAGCAACTATGCAACACTTCTTTCGTAAACTCACATTGATAATACATGTGATCCCGAGTTTCTATCCCATCAGCACATAAAACACAATCCTCATCAATATTCTGCATCCATTTACTTAATCTATCCTTGGTTTTAAGCCTATTTTGTGCAGCCAACCACACTACCACCCGATGTCTTGCCACCGGTTCTTTTCCCCACACTACATTCTTCCATTCCACTTCATCATGATGCTCAAAAATATGCCCGTAAGCTGTATGAATTGAAAACTTACCTCTTATCCATTTATTCTGCACAGCATCAATCGCATCCAGAAAAATATTACTGATTCCAAGCATTCTTCTCCAAAACCATGTATCACTACTCTTAGCTTATACTGTCCAAATTGTTTCTGATTTTAAGTAATACGCGTAGACCCATTTTATCCACAGAGAATCTGATTTTTGAGCTATGTTCCAAACCTGCTTGAAGATAGCTTCCAGATTCCAAGTGCCCAAACAGATTATACCAAGGCCTCCTTCCTCCTTTGGACCACAAACATGCTACCAATTTACAGCTGCATGATATACTCCATTAGCTTTGTCACTCCATAAAAATGACTTGCAAATTCTCTCAATTTCCTGAAGCACTGTGCATGGAATAGGAAATATTTGTGCCAGTACATTTGTACTCCAAACAAAACAGCTTTAATAAGTAAAACTCTCCCAGCCAAAGACAAAAATCTGACTGTCAATGAGTTCACCCTGCTCATTATCTTATCTATTAATGATTGGCATGTCTTCACATTCAATCCGGTTGAGACTAAAGGGACCCCAAGATATCGCATTGGTAATGATCCTTCTACAAAACCTATAGCTCTCAACATCATATCCTTCCTGTCTTCACTCACTCCTCCACAAATTATTTGACTTTTCTCCAAATTTGCATGTAAGCCTGATACTGCTGTAAACTTGTCAAAAACTCATTTCACCTTTTGGATGGATCTCAACTCTCCTTTGCAAAACATCATCAAATCATCTGTAAAGCAGAGATTGATGAGCCTAACTCTCTTTGTTCTTGGATGAAATTTAAATTCAGGATCCCTATGAAGCTGTTTAAACCCCCTTGTCAAATAATCCAAGGCAAGGACAAAAAGGTAAGGAGACATTGGGTCTCCCTGCCTTAGTCCCCTTCTCCCTACAAAGTTTCCAAACACCTCCCCCTAGAGCATAACTGAAAATCTGACACTTCTAACACATACCATAATCAGATTGACCAAATCAGTGGGGAAACCGTAAGCATGTAAAATTTGTTCTAAATAGTCCCAGCTAACAGTATCATAAGCTTTTTTGATGTCAACTTTTAACACCACCCTAGGAGAAATACCTTTCCTGCCATAACCTCTAACCAGCTCATGGCACAACACCACATTATCAACAATTGACCTTCTTTGAACAAAAGCACCTTGGGCTTGATCCACTATTTTATGTAACACTAGTTTGAGTCTATTACATATGAGCTTGGATATAGTTTTATATAGGACTGAACAACAAGCTATAGGCCTAAAATCATTCACAGTAGTAGGGGCCTTACATTTAGGTATTAGATGGAGCAATGTGTGATTTACCTCTTTTAGTAGCTTTCCCTTACTAACACAGTCCATAATTGCATCTGTTACATCCTCACCTATTATATGCCAGGAGCTTTTATAAAATCCAGCTGTAAACTCATCCAATCCAGGGCTCTTCTCCTCGGGAATAGAAAAAATTGTTGTCTTCACTTCTTCTCTTGTGATAGGTTGACTTATAGCCTCCCTGTCCTCTTATTATAACACATATCCTATTGATATAATCCCCTAATCAAGATCTGCCCTAGCATTATCCTTTGAACCCAATAAGTTCTGATACACAGCAAGAATCTCCCTCTGAATTTCTGCCCTCTCTGTAATTTGTTCTCCCTTACTGTTCTTTAGTGTCATGATAGCACCATTGGCTCTTCTTGCTTTAATTCTAGCAAAGAAGAATTTAGTACATTCATCTTCATGTGTGTAAAAATTTGTTTTAGCCTTCTGTCTCAAGAACTCAGACTCCATCTTGAGAAGATGCCTCATTTCTGAAGAATTACTCTTCTCCTGACTTATCAACTCTAGATCAAACGGTTTCATAGCCAGCCCTTTTCTTATCTCCCTCAACTTCTCCCTAGCCTTCTCTACTTTATTGGAAATGTCAGAGTAGTGACCTCTATGCAGTTCCGTCAACCTTTATTTAACCCCTTTGTTTTTTTTTCACCACTTTGTACATTTTGCATCCTTCCATTGGTGTTTGCCAAGCTGCTTTAACTATCTCTAGATACTGAGGATGGTACTTCCAGCCATTTAAGTACTTAAAGGGAGCCCTACCCATCTGCACCTGCTTTAATCTAAGGATCATGGGGCAATGGTTAGAAATATCTTTATCAAGAAAAGTCACACTGTACCCCTCCATCTTTGTTAACCAATCACAATTGGCAACCACCCTATCAAGTTTACAATATGTTCTTTTGTCAGGTTCTTGATTGTTACTCCAAGTATAGAAGTGCCTTGAGTATGGAAGGTCATTCAATCTCACCTCCTCAAAACATCTCTTCATAGCTACATTGCCTCCCTCATAACTCCCATCATGCACCAACTTTTCATCATGAACTAAAGTGGCATTCCAGTCTCCCATTAAAGCCAATGGTTCATTATACTGGTATGCAGAAATACTCTTCCACAATGCCTCCCTTCCCTGCTATTTTTGATATAAATTAGGTCTTGAGCATGCTAGTTTAAATTTTCGTATATAAATGTGACCATGTGATCTATGTTTTGTGAAATTCCTAAAATTCTTTTATGTTAAAACTTTTTCTTTTGAAATTATTAATGGCTTTGTATGCTCTGAAATTATTAGAATTTGTCGGTAGGTACTAGTTCCAAGCCTCCTGTAGGGCTTTAAATATTCAGTGTTCTGTTCTGGCCTACCTAACAGGATAAACAACTAGGAATCTCAGAGCCCTTGTGGCTATATCGCTATCCTGGCCTACCTAGCTGGATAAATAGCTAGGACTTGATCAAGTTACACTGATAGGTCCTAAGAAGTTCATGAGCATTAAAACACATCTGATTGATTTGATTTATTTGAAATATTTGACAAAGTGATACTTGTTGTATGATTTGTTTAAGAAATTGATCACATGGTATGTATATGCTTTATAAATTGCAAGTTTATTTTAAAAAGTATACTTCGATTCAAACAAATCATGTTCTCTTTGAAATTGGTTTTACAAACGTATATGTATTTAACATGCTCTAGACCAGTAGGGGTGTGAGAATTACTTATTGGGCGACTTATTCGCTCATACTATACTTTAAAAATCTTTGCAGAAGGTATAGTTGAAGTGGAGGAAAACGACGAACCTTATTGGGAGTGGTGAAAATTGGTGGAAGCAACGTAGTTTTTTAGTAGTTTTATGTTTCTTAATTTTCCTTGTTATCTTAGACCTTGCTTTAGATTTATTTTTCAATAGAGATGACGTTTTGAAATCCTATATTTTGTAATGCTTTGAGCTCTGAGCTTCGTGTCTTTGAGTCCTTCGGGCTTGGGGACATGGCCATCACGCGACCCCAATTTTAGGGGCATGACAGAGTGGTATCAGAGCATATGATCCGATCTTTGAATTAACAGGTTCAAGATAAGGTAAACATGCCCTATAACCATAAGTATAAATAGTAGGTTAGATAAATTTGGTTGAACACTTAGAAAGCTAGAAAAATAGATTTTGGAACCTTCGACTAATTAAAAAACTCTACAACGAATGATTAATATTTTTTTGTGTCAATAGTGCTATTAGTCCTTCTCATCCTTGATTTTAAGTAACACTGTAAGATTAGCACAATTACACTTACACCATTGTTAATTAGCTGAAAGTGGTTCGGTGCTCTTTTCAAGTTGATGAAGGGTGTAGGACAGAGAAAAGAAAAGTGAGGGGACACAAGTTTTAAGAATTTTATATAGAATTGAAATGGTTGTTCGCATGACCTTAAGAGAATAGATTATTATTTTCATACGCTTGGTTTCTAAGTGGTTACTTGGAGTAAATTAATTGGATCAAGTATATGTTATGTGTACGAGTCAGTTTTAGATTTAAATCTTAGCATAGCCCCTTGAACTTAGGACGTATGAGTTGCGCTCGTCTTTAAAGAAGAAGCGAGTTTTTAATATCTTTTTCAAATAGGACCATCACTCATCGCCAATTTTGGTTTCACCCTTTATCTGACCCTCAAAAAAAAAATATTTTACTTTTCGGTGACCCTCTCCACTTATAATTAACTCTTTATTATTTTCTTAATCCTATTCTTCATCATATTATTGCTAGTGAAGTCTAGTATTTCTGACCAAGTCCTGAAATTTTGACTTTCTCATTTTATAAAATTATTTGAAAGTTCACCAAAAAAAAAAATTCAATGATAGCTAGATCAATCATTACTATCACATTTTCTATTGATAATTCATTACACACAAAAAAAAATGTTTTTATTTAATTCATCTAAAACTAACTTTACTATTAAATCACTATCATTGTATTCTTAGTTTATGCACTTAATCTGTACTTTTTCTTCAATTTCTTTGTTTGTTTCTAAAAGTTAAAGAATGAGAAACTAATATTTAAATAAATAAATACTTGTTATTTTGGCAAGTTAAGCTTTAAAAAAAATATATACAGGATGTCAAATTTACTTTCCATTTCTTTTTCTATTTAGCCAAAAAACAAAAAATCTTTTCTACTTAGGTTGAACTTTGTCATTTGTTTAGTAAAAAAAAAATTCCTTATAGGATATAGGCCCTAACCATATACTATGAGTATTTGCCCATTAATACTTTCCTCAAACCCTAATCCAGTTTACAAACATTAGATCACGGAAAAGAACTCACCAAACACTTAGTGAGACTCCAAGACCGCCGCTAGGACTTGGTATGGAGACTACAAAATTCTTAGTGTTACCTTTTGGATTGACCAATGCCCCAGCCGCATTTAATGAATAGTATGTTCAAACCCCAAGCAGAAAAGTTTGTGTGGTGTGTAAAGATGATATCCTAATATATTTTATAAGTGAACAAGAACACGTGGAACACCTTTCGACCATATAACAAACCTTAAGGGAAAAAGAACTTTATGCCAAATTGCATAAGTGTGAGTTTTGGCTTAAGAGAGTGACAATCTTATGGCTCATGATATCCAAGGATGGTATAGCCGTAGATCCAAATAAAATCCACGAAATAGTAGAATGGTCCAAGCCGACCAATATTAATGAGAAAAGATGTTTCCTAGGAATAGAAGAATGTCACTCGGATATTGTAGAACAATTTCAAACATTTCCCCGACCTAGTTAAGTCAATTCAGAAGAGAGCTAAGTTCGATTAGAACCCAGAGTTTGATAAAAGTTTTGAGCAGTGAAACAAAGGTTGACATATGCACCCGTATGACTCTGCCATTAGAAATTGGTGGGTTTGACATATATAGTGATGCATCGAAAAATGGAATAGGGTGTGTACTAATGCAAAATGATTAAATGAATTCCTACGCGTCAATGCAGCTAAAAACTGTGAACAAAAATATCCAACACATGATTTAGAGTTAGCCTTCGTAGTCCTAGCTTTAAAAGACATGGATACACTATCTTTGTGGAGAAAAGTGTGAAATATGAAAATATTCAACGCATGATTTAGAGTTAGCTATCATAGCCCTTACATTAAAAGACATGGATACACTGTCTTTGTGGATAAAAGTGAGAAATGTGAAGTATATATTGATCACAAGAGACTCGAGAAGTATATATTGATTACAAGAGCCTCGAGTATCTATGCACTTAGAAAGAGATGAACATAGGTTAAGGAGATGGTTAGAATTTCTAAACGACTATGACTCCAGCATCAAGCACCACCTGAGAAAGGCGAACTGCTTAGGAGATGCCCTGAGTGGGAAGAATAACGGTCTTGTCAGCATGCTGATCGGGGAGATGGAATTCTTAGAACTTGAAGTAGTGGAATCCACTCTTGCTTCTCTGATCAACCATCCACATCTATTGGAGCGGATTAGGTAATCTTAAAACATTGACTCCAAGAAAATAGAGCATAAAAAAAGAAGAGGAATGATTGTGTGTTCTTGGAGATGAAGAACTTAGAAAAGAAAATCTGACAAAAGCCCTTAAGTCTAAATTCTCTATACACTCGAAGAGTACAATGATGGTTAGAAACTTGAAAGGGGGCTTCTAGTGGAATGGTATGAAGAAGGATGTAGATGATTTTGTGACTGGATGTCTGGTATGCCAACAGATAAAGTCGAACACCAACACCTAGAAGATTGCTACATCCTCTGGAAATACAAAAATGAATATGGGACAGTATTATATTAGTTTGGACTTTGTAATGGGATCACCTAAAACTAGTCATGAGTAAGACACCCCCTGTGTGTACAACCTTTACCTTGGATAAAGTTTCTATGTACATGGACAACATAGTAAGATTACATAGGATTTCTTTGAGCATAGTGTCGAACCAAGACCCTCGCATCGAATCTCGTTTTGCGAGGTTTCCAACAAGCGATAGACTCCAAAATATAATTGAGCACGAACTATCACCCATAGATTGATAGCTAATCCGAAAGGACTATAGTAGTATTGAACACAAACTGAGGGCCTGTATATTTGATTTCAAGGGAATTCGGCTGAGTATCTAACTCTTATAGAATTTTGTACAATAACATTTACCATAGTATTATTGACATGGCCTCGTACGAGGCGCTATGGGGAAGGAAGTGTAGATCACCATTATATTGGGATGAAGTTGGTGAAACTAAAATCACAGGACCAAAATTAATTCACATTACTTGGGAAAAAAGCCTAGAATTCAAGAAAGAATGAAAATAGCTCAAGACTGACAGAAAAGTTGGGCAGATAGAAAAAGAAGGTCATTAGTATTCTAAGAAAGAGAAAAAGTATACCTCAAGGTATCCCCTACCCGAGGAGTCGTATGCTTTGGAAGAAGTTGGAAACTAAACCCAAGATATATAGGGACTTTTGAGATTCTCGAGAAAGTGGGAGAGGTAGCATACCGGCTTGCACTATCCCCAACACTATCCAGAATCCACAACGTATTGCACATATCTCAACTGAAGAAATATATGGCTGTCGCGCCGCTGCTAGTCCAAGAGAACTTAAGTCACGAGAAGTTTCCACTACGCCTTGTAGACCACAAGGAGTAAGTCTTACGACGCATGGACAATACCATATGTAAAGGTTCAGTGGTCCAACCATACGGAGAGCGAAGCAACATGGGACCTGGAGGAAGACATGCGAAATCGCTATCCCCACCTCTTTTTGAATCAAGATACTTAAAATTATATATATCTTAAGTTTCGAGAACGAAACTTTTTATAAGAGGGGGAGGATGTCATACCCTGCCCAATTAATTAGTATAACTAAGCCCAAACAACAATTATTTATTTAATTACTATGTATATCTGTGTGTGTATATATATATATATATATATAAGTGGTTTATTTTATTTTTTAACAAATTAGAGATTGGATTAAATAGGATTCTATCCTCAACTACTAAATGTGTAGGATTTTACCAAATCCTGATAATAACAACCTCCTAAGCACTTGATACTCATCCAAACTCTCCTACATATATTATTTTATCTTGTAATATTAAATATATGTATATATGTAGGTATTTTTCTTATTTAAAATCTAATTTTCGGATTTAATATTTGACAAATCTTTTGGATGAGCATATCACCTCAAATCTACCATATCTAGTGGATTAAGCTTATCTCATCATACATAACCCCTTAGGGACTTAGAAACTTACTCAAACTCTCCCAGCTAAACTCCAGACTCCTCTTTAAATACACCTCACCTACTTCTCCCTCTCATATTTCATCTAGGCTTAGGAAACTCAATAGAAGAATCAGAGGAGACGGTTGTTCAGGCTCGGGCAGTCAGTGAGGTAGATCTTTCGAAACCATAGTGTTCTCTAGTATTTTATGATAGCATTTAGACTCTTACTATTGAAATTTAATGTTATAGGATCTGAGAAACCAAACCGAGATTTAACTAAAGTCGCATTCTCGAAATTCTAAGTGGTTCTTCCCTCCTATTTTTCTTCAAACAAAATTATTCAAAATCCATGATTATTTTCTATAAAGCTATTTTTGATATAAAATAGGTCTTGAGCATGCTAGTATAAATTTTCGTATATAAATGTGACCATGTGATCAATGTTTTGTGAAATTCATAAAATTCTTTTATGTTAAAAGTTTTTCTTTTGAAATTATGAATGGATTTGTATGCTCTGAAATTATTAGAATTTGTTGGTAAGAACTAGTTCCAAGACTCCTGTAGGGCTTTAAATATGCAGTGTTCTGTTTTGGCCTACCTAGCGGGATAAACAACTAGGACTTGATCAAGTTACACTGATAGGTCCTAAGAAGTTCATGAGCATTAAAATACATCTGATTGATTTGATTGATTTGAAATATTTGACAAAGTGATACTTGATGTATGATTTGTTTAAGAAAATTGATCACATGGTATGTATATGCTTTATAAATTGCAAGTTTATTTTAAAAAGTATACTTCGATTCAATCAAATCATGTTCTCTTTGAAATTGGATTTACAAACGTATATGTATTTAACATGCTCTAGACCGGTAGGGGTGTGAGAATTACTTATTGGGCAACTTAGTCGCTCATACTATACTTTAAAAATCTTTGCAGAGGGTATAGTTGAAGTGGGGGAAAACGACGAACCTTATTGGGAGTGGTGAAAATTGGTGGAAGCAACGTAGTTTTTTAGTAGTTTTATGTTTCTTAATTTTCCTTGTTATCTTAGACCTTGCTTTAGATTTCGTTTTCAATAGAGATGACATTTCGAAATCCTCTTTTTGTAATGCTTTGAGCTCTGGGCTTCGTGTATTTGAGTCCTTCGAGCTTGGGGACATGGCCATCACGCGACCCCAATTTTGAGGGCATGACAATCTCAAGTTTATTTTCAATTGGTCTCTTAATTCTACTTTTAGTGTTTATTGAATCATATCTCTAATTTTTCAATTGCACCACTGTAATGTCTTATCATTCAATCTAATCTCGTCGCATCAAACACTTATTGGATAATTGATCCATTTAATGGATGGACTATTCTACTAGCTAAGATGATTTACCAAACTATTATGGGTTCCTAGTTTTCAATTTTCATCGACCAAACAAACAATTGTGTTTATTGACTGCAGATATGTTCCTCATATTATATAAACAAATGTTATATTCAGTAAATATTTTGTTAATGACCAAGTCATGAAAATTAGAACAGGAGATCCTTTCTTTTCTCAAATTACGACGACGAAAAATGTGCCAAAACATATCATTTCATTTATGGTGCAAAAATACAACCTATCTGTACTTAGTGTTTCGTATACACTATTATTTATATTCACTTTTAAATTATGTGAACTGTAAATGCGACTACATTGTGTATGATTATGACATTAGAGTAAATGTTTATTTTTCAGAAAGTTAGTTAACTTAGAAAAAAAACATAAAAACTAGCATTCTATAATATTATTGGCACATGTAAATAATAAAATAACTACAGAAAATATTAGTTGTTGATAGATAATTAACTTTATTTTCAAAGTTATAAGTTAAATATAGCGGCCGATGAAGCCTAGCTCAACTAGCAAAACTGAGTCCCCAAGATACTAGAGGTCTTGGGTTCGACTTTCCCCGAAAGCATGTGGACTTTTCTCTACTACTAGTAAAGAGCACGTGCAACTGATTCATTAGAATTGATTTAAGAAATACCCTTATTTAAATAAAAATGAATCATTCATTATTGTTGCACATATAAAAGCTGTCGAATAATATTCTTAGATATCATTTTTTATGTAGTTCTATATTTTATTCTGATCTGTTAATCTTCCAGTTACAGATGCGCATGACATGATTAATTAATTTGATAGTACACTCAGAGTAACTTTTTTGTGAATACATCTTTAGTATTAGGAACTTTTGAGTTAGTGATTAAGCCTTTCATTAAATTTGTTCGAACTGCTAATGTTGATATATTGCGTTGATAGATTGTAAGACAATGATTAATGCCGCATCGAAACCAGTAACATTTGCGAAGATTGATGACCCGATTTCTTTAAGGTTATTATAATGTAATAATTTAGTGTCCGTTTGTATGATTTCAAAGCTTTGATGTCTAACATAAATTCAATATTGAAACCAAAAAATTGAAATTCTTGATGATATTTCATTAAGAAATTGAAAAGTTCTACAAAGTAACAATTTGAAAAGTAATTAACAAGAAATATAAATAAATAAGGTATAATACTATTTGAAGGTGTAATTAGTCCATTTCTTCTTTGATTTTGGTGGAGTTTGCAATCTTCTTCTTACCTGGGTTCCTGTTTTATTTTTATTTTCTTTTTGAAATTGATCAACATTATTTTCATCATCACTTGATATGTTGTTGGCTCCTTCGCTAAAGTTCGTCGACAACTTCTTTGTGTTCTTTGCATTATTTTCTTCAAAGTCTGCTTTGGGTTAATTTTGAAGTTCATCTGATGTAGTATCTTTTTCAAGATTTTCACTTTCATTCTTCTTTCGGCCACCCTGGTTATTATATCTATGTGTAGAGCATTTCTTCGATTCACGCTTCTTGGAAACATACTCCTTACAAGCGTCTTCAACAATATCAAAAGTGCCTAACCAGATGCATCTTCTCCTGCACGAATCCCATATGAATGCATGGTTCTTCTCCTGCACGAATCCCATATGAATGCATGGTTTTTCTCCTGCACGAATCTCATTTGCATTCCCTTGTATTTCTTTCTTAAATTTTGATTTTACATCCTCCTCAATTTGGTTTCATTAATAATGTATATACATACCTTCTTGTTCTTGGGGAAGAATATCATCCATAGACACAGTTTTTTACGCTCAAGATCCCTCATTTCCAATTGTATAATTAACGGAATCATTTGTATTTAAAACAAAAATGTTGAATAGAAAAATATATATTGCTAAAAAATTGGTAATAATCCTATGTGAACAAACTTTGTTAAAAACTTTCTATGGATAGACAATAATCTAAAAGTATGATGAAAATATTTAGTACTGCATGTCTTAAATTATACAATTTTTGCTGTTGAAAAATCCTCAAATTCAATGCATATATTAATTAATCAGAATATTTGCACTTAAACGATATTGTTTTCTTAAGAAAACGACAAAGATTTCTATAAAGAAGAAAACGATGACCGTCATTTTATATTGTTCTTAATATTAATATCATGTCAAATTTGACGAAAAGTTGTTGTAGTCCTTCAAAGTTCTTGTACTACTCGAAAGGGGGTAAAATGCATAATAGATGTTCTACTTAGTATGTATGTAGCTTCTTGTTCTTGGAGGAGAAATTATATATAAAGATAAATATTTCTTGAACAAATAATTTATGTAGTATGATTTAATTAGAAAAACATATAAGTATTCTATAAAATTATAATTAATAATGTAAAAGAAAATGAAAAATGAATGGATTTTTACTAATCAAATTGACATGGACGTAGTATAATATAAGGGGGCTTCAAACAAACTACAGCACATATATGTTTTGTATATTTATAACATACCTTTTCCTTGAGAAATATCACCATCTTCATTATAAGAGCTAAGTGGAACATGATCAATATTGAAATTTGGACAATTTTCTAGAAACAAAGGTAGTATTCTAAAGATTTTAAAACTTACATAAAGATTTAAAATAATTTAATATAAAAGGTGCAAATAAATTGGTTTTTGTTGGTCCCAAGTGGTATACGAAAGGGTCTAGAAGGGGGGGGGGGGGGTTGAATAGACCCTGAAGTCTTTTTCGACTTCTAAAAATTCGTATCACTTTGAAGTATTTGAACGCTCTGAAAGCTTTAAGCGCTGGGTGCGGCGCTTGAGAGATAATGACTTAAGCGCTAGTTTCAGGCGCTTGAGGAAAGTTAACTTAGACTCGGTGATTTCAACGCTTACCAAAGTAGGGCAGAGTTTAGTCACTAAATCAGGGTTAGCACAGCGGAAGTATTTTATAGCTTAGCGTTCGGTTTGTTAATCAAAAGTAGTCGCATAGGTGTTTTAAAACTTTATCAAGGAATATGCAATATGAATAGTAAAGCAATAAAACAGTAAATAGTTAAAGCAGTAAATGACACAGGATATTTGTAAGGTTCACTGGGTGATGTAATCCCAGCTACGTCCTTCTTCTCCTTTTATCAGGGAGGTTTTGCACTATGATGATTATCGAAGAGTCACACAGAGACTTCTACAAAATAGAGGGAGATTGGATATAATCTTGGAACTCCTTGGTCACACAGATTTCAGCTCCAATAAAGACCTTCTATCCCCTTGCTTCTTCCACTCAGAAATAATGCAAGTTACGCTTGATCCCGGAACTCCTTGGTCATACAGATTTCAGCTCCAATGGAGATCTTCTTCCACAAGCTTCTTTTACACAAAAATATTGCTTGTAAACCAACAACCTTTCTCACTCAGATGAAAGATGTTGAGAGTTTATATAACGGGTTTGTTTGTTTTTGGAAAGTTCAAACAACTTGAAGATATCTCAATAGTAGTGTAGGGTCTTCAAAAAGGGTTTGAGATATAGTTGACTGTTTCTGGAATATTTGTGAAAAGCTTATAAGGATATTTGGCTATGGATTTTGTAGGCTTTTCTTTCAACAAAGTTTGTATTCTGTTCTTGTGTCTTTTTGTATATACAGGAGATTGTGACTTTATTCACACTAATATATTCAGGTATATCTCTTATATGTGTCCCCTTTTTTTCTTTTTGTTGGAAGGGCTATTTATAGGTTATTTGTGGTTTTTGTCCGTTGGACACGGTTGGGATCTCGTTTCCCTAAACATTCCATGAGTTCTGACATTCCTAACTTTGGGTATTTTTAATTAGTTAGGCATGTTCTTGGTTTCATAACTCTGACAGTCTTGGTCAAATCAATGGCTTGCCCATAAGTTGTAGTGCTTATATTTTAATAGCACTTATCCGACTTTTGATGCATCTTGTCTTATTTTCGTTTGGAAATAGTTACCGTTGATTCATGCATTTTTTTTAAGTTTTTAATATCTTAGGCTTAAGTCTTCAGGTTACGCTTTGAGAACTGGACGCTTGAGCTTTTGGATGTTGGGCTCTTTTTGAAAGCAGTCTTCTAAGTGCTAAACAGACGCTAAAAAGAGTCAGTATCTTTGCCCGATTTTTAGACGCTTGACCTTTCACTTTATCTTTGATAGACTCACTCAGAATTCTATCATTGACTTAGTGTTAAGTACTTGGTCTAAAGTTCATAATAAATCTTGAGCGCTGGTTTCATAACCTGGGACAGTCTTTTAGCGCTTGACGGACGCTTGAGACTAATCTTTATCTTTACTGTTCCTTCAGACGCTTGATCTTCAACTTCATCACTTGGTAGACTCACACAGAACTCTTCTAGTGATTTAGTATCACATCCTTAGTCTAAAATCTATAAAGATAAAAATACAAGCCTAATAAAATAAACAAGCTTTCAGGCGCTTATACATTTGTTGCATGAAAGCTTTTATACTTACATTTCTTGGGGTCTAACATAGAATCCTAATTGTCATCATCAAAACATCTAACATGAAATTCCTAACAATTTCCCCCTTTTTGATGATGGCAATACTTACTCTTTTATAGTTCAAGAGTTAGACGGCCAAAAGTAATGGTTAGCGTTGGTTAGTAAGTTAGTTAAAGTCAGTTAAGCTTCAACGAGGTGTTTCAGCTGAAAAATGCATTATATATATCATTGAAGGTACAGGCATTTTACAACTGAAATAAGAAAGAGATGAAAACAAGAGAAGCAAAAGTACAATCAAGATCGTGACTTGATCTTGTATCTCTTGGGCATTTCTGCGCGGATTGCTTCAATTATTTGATCTTCTAATGTCATCATCACATCATGATCTTTATTGATTATATACTTGTTTTCATCTACTTGCTTTTGTTTGAAAGCGACGTAATGCTTATCCCATTCATCTGGGTCAATACCCATATACCTTAAGCAGATTCTGAAGGTTCGATTTAGATCAGACATCTTCCTTTCCATAACTACTTTTTCTGGATCGGTAGGTTCTGGAATGGACGCTCTGGAAAGAGGGATGTCAAACTGCTCAAGCAGTGCTCTTGAAGGTACTGGAAGATCTGGATAGAGCGCTCTTGGAGTTTCTCTTTTACTGGGCGCTCCAGTAGGGGCAAAAGTAGTTACCCAAGATGGATAGGGATCTTGCTCTTTATTTTGTATAGGAGGAGGAGTGGGAGTATGTTGACGCTTGGGCGGCGGAGGAGGATCTTGAGCGCTTGAATTTGAAGTTTTCCTCTTCTCCCCTTTCTTCTTCTCTTCCCCCTTATTGCCATCATCAGTCGGCATAAAATGCTGAGTAAGGAGACTGATTTGAGTAGCAATCTGAGCGACAGAGGCCTCAAGAGTGTTAAGACGCAGATCGAAATGTTCTTTCATAACCAGGAGTTGGGCTTGAGTAGCGTCTGTCAGAGAGGTCTCTAGAGTAGTGAACCGATTGATTATGTCTTCTTTCAAGGCCAGGTGTCTTGCCTGAGTAGCGTCAGCCATTTGCTGAAATTGCTTAAAGCCTTCAGTCATGGTTGCTTGAGCAGAAGAGACCGCAGGTTCAACGGGAAGCTTGAAGCGAGACGTGTGTTTGAGTGATTCAATGGGAACTTGATAAGTAGGATCAAACATTGTCCCTTGAAGCTTCGGGTCAATAGCAGACCTTGTTGATACAGTAGAGTCAGAGTCAGATGGACTGGCAACAGGAAGAGACGCTGGATGCTGTTCTGTTGAGCGCTCAGCAATAAGGGACGCTGGCGGAGCAGGCAACCCTTCAACGGGCGCTTCAGCAAGAGGTAACACTGGCAGTGCAGGTAGCCTTTCAGTGGGCGCTTCAGCAGGCGCTGATTCTATACGGCTAAAATCCGTAAATTGGAAGTCCATGCTGGCAAAGGGCTCATATGCATATAGATATGTAGCATTCTGTAGAAGGTCATTCAAATGTAGAGTAGCAAGGTAAGTACCTTGAATGAGGGTGCGAAGTGGACTATCCATGGCCCTAATGTACATTGGCCCAAGGATATCCAGTACATGATTTGGAAAGGTTCGGGAAGGCGCTCGGCAGATGGGGAATAGAGCATCTGAGCAATAATGTTGAGAGAATCCAAGCAGCCTGTCCGTTGGAAGAACTTTGAGTTTCTGAGATTCAGGAACATAGTCATTGTAGTATTCTTCCAAATAGGGGTAGACGGCTTGAGCAAGCGCTTGGTTTCTTTCCAGTAGAGATAAGACGAAGTCATAATGGCTATGAACTTCCTGTCTGATGGAGGGAAGGAGTGGATATCTGGTGAAGGATTTTATCCGAGAGCCATTCCATGAGCGCAGTTTTTCTGTGAAGACTCTGTCAAAATGAGAGAGAGGATTCATGATCTTAATCATCAGTCGAAAGTTGTCGTCACAGTTACTTGAGGTGAAGTTCAAGCAAGACGGTGAAGAACTGTCGCTGGAAGAGGCTGATCGAAGCGTAGAGGAGTGTGTGCAAATCTGTGCAACGCTATGCGTAGGCATTGCTCAGTTTGTTGGCGAATAAGTGGCAGCCTCAAAACTGACCCAATTCTCCGTTGACGCTTCTGTAGGCAATATTGAGCGAATTTCCGCTTCTTATCATATATACAGGCGCTGAAAAGATGAGGATCACTAACCAACTCTTCGAATTTGTATTTGTGGCCAACATACGCTTCAGCCCAATTGACTTCAGTCATGCAGTACTCAGTCCCTGCATTAAGGATAGCACGAAATCCTTGCTGGTGAATGTCTCTGATTGCCTCAAAACGATTTTTGTCCGGTTCATAATTGGCGTTCCAAACACTATCAAAGTAAGCATCAGCTTCTGTCTGAATCATATCATGCATAAACGCTGGACGGTCTCCGGCATGTACACCTTTATTCTTCCATAAATGGAGCAGATTAGCTAAAAATATATTTGCAGGACTGTTTACGAGAGTTGAGGAGTGAGAGTAGCCTTCTCTGTTTAAGAGCTTCTCGGTCGGATTGATGAGTTCATAACCACGGTCATAGATTCGTATGTTGAAATCTCTGAGAGCAAAACCAGTTGGTTTGCTATGCCCGTAGTCTCGATAATAGGCTAGATCAACATCTGATCTTGGAGTCTTTCTTCCTTGAACCTGTCTCGGGGTCTCTGAGTTGAACAAGGTATCTCGCACAGTGAGATCAAACTGAATAAGTTTGACTATATCATTCTCCGCATTTATAAGACTATCTTCATTATATCCGGCAGGAAAGAAGTCTTCTTCAGGCGCTGGGGGTAGATAGTCAACTGAGTGATCAATTGTCTTTAGAGGATCCAGCTGAAAGAAGTTTCGGTGGATGACAATTTCTTCAACATCGCTCTGATCTTCTGAGAGTGCCTCTGTTGTAGATGGGAGAGTGAGTAGGAGTGGAACCTCTGGAACATCAGGTTCATCAAGCTCTAAGCCTGCAGATTCTGTGGCGGCTGCATAAGCGATGGCAACAACATCGGTCATATCGACATCCAGATGGACATCACTGGGCGCTTGAACATCGGCTGGAGGAAGAGCTGTACAAGATGTATCCTCTCTAAGGGGAGGATCTTCTACATAAGCAGGTAAGAAAATGTTGTGGGAAGAAATAAACTTACCCTGAGAGCTAGTCTCAACAGCAATAGTAAATTGAGCGCTTGGCTTAGTAGTCTCAGGCTCTGGAGGAGTAACATCGGCGTGACGCTTGCGTAATCCTCTGCGTTTCTTGAAGATACTCTTCACATTCACCCCTTCAGCCGGTGGCGCTTGAGTGGGTGCAGCAGCAGGTTCTTCAAGGTCGATATTTTTAAGGACTCTCTCCAATTGTCTTCGGCTAATAAGAGGAATCTTGTCCTCTTTATCTTCATCCGCAGCTTCATCATCCTGTGGAGGAGATGGGATAGGTTGAGCCTTGGGCTTTTGGGTAGCCCTCTTTTTGGTAACAGCCGGGCGCTTCACGGCTTTCTTCGGAGCGGAACGCTTAGCTTCCTCTGGAGCTGGACGCTCAGCCTCCTCATCTGACGCTTCACGCACAACTTGGCGCTCAGAGAGAGGTCTGGCCGCACCTCCGATCTTTGGTGGATTAAAAAGATTCTGAATGATTCTTGGCCCATAAAATTTGTGTTTGGCTACAGGAAATCCAGCCGAAGATGTACATTCTGCTCTGAATAGCAGGTCACTAAAAACTAAACCGTAAGGTTTGTTTGAAGCATGCGGACAGTCTCTGAATCTGCTGAACACATAGGCGCTCCAGTTAATTTTGATGTTTAGCAGGACGGCTGTCATCCTGCGAAATTGCAACGGGTTAATTTTGTCAAAAGTCCCCACTCTGCATTCAATGTTTTTGCTGCAGAAATAAGCCAAGACACGATATCTGTTGACGATATCTTTCTTCTCGAAGTACTGTTTGTATGGAACACCGTCATACGCTCGAATTCGGAGCCAGACTTCTTCAATCTGTTCGTCAGTGATGGTGTCCAAAGTTGTTCCTTCGTTAGGTAAGGTGAAGTTCTGAGCGATAGTGTCGGCAGAAAGAGTGAAGAGCTTGGATTTTTTCTTGGAGATAGGGAATAGACAAGAGATGGAGGTCTCGTCTTCTGATAGTTTAGCATTTCTCCAGAAGTGATCGATTTCACCAGGAAAGATGTATGAATATCTGGTTAGGAACTTCTGAAGCCCAGCCTCGGCAACAGAATCCATCATCTCCGATAGGTCAATTTGGTTATGTTCGTATAGGAACTTCCAGTCCACCACGAGACCTTCAGTTACCTTGAATACTTTGTCAGTAGAAGTAGCAGATTTCTTGGTGCCATTTTTGAAAAGAGTGATTGAGAGAGTTTTTGCTTTGAGAGAGAGAGAGAGATTTTGCAGAGAGTTTGAGTAGAAATGGTCTCTTTTCTGCACAAAATTAGTTTTGAGTACACAGTTTTGAAATTGTGTTTTCTCTCTTTGTTAGGATTTTGACACGTGGAAATTAATTAGATCTCAGCCTTTGAGCAAAATAACTGTGGACGTGAATTTTAAAAGATAGGCACGGTTACATTTGGTAACTCCCACATATAATCTTTTGAAGTCCGAGTAGAGATTTGAAAGAGAACGTTTCAGAGTTTAAGTGTGATACACGCGCGTGTGAAATGTTGACACGTATACCATCACAAACTGTTTGAGAGCCATCATTTTGAAGAACTATGTAAGTACCCGCCAATTTTTGATTATTTGGAGCGTGTAGACATGAATTGGCTTTATCAGAAATTTGACGCTCGTTTTATACTTTATTAATTGTAAGGATGTTTTATATTGACGCTGAAGTTCTTTCCAAATCCCCCTTTTTATATAAAGATGTAATATTTGTCTTATTTTTCTAAGTATGCAAGGACACTATTTTTGATAAAGACAATATACTTTTGTGTCAATGCTTACTTTTGAGTTAATTTTAAAATATTCAGCGTTAGATGTACTCGCCTAGAATACATGGTGAGTGTATTTACACGTGTACATAAGCTGAACCAGCTTTTTGAAAAAGCAATGAGTACCCTTGGGTTTTCTTGAACAGAGGTAAGGGATGTCAAGTCAGCATTAATTGGATTGATTGACTAATCCATTATTTGCTGTTTAGCGTCGAGTAAGGTACGCTTTAGTTGAAATATCTTTTACTAAGCGCTTGACTTGGAATAAATTTAAGCGTTTAGTGTTTTGAAAAATAGCACAGACGCCAAGAAAGATATGTGTGATAAGCGTCCGAATGATTTGAGTGTATAATGCTAAGTACTTATGACCAATGCAAGGAAAAACGTTTTTGGCCATATTCACTTAAATAGAGTTATTTCTTTTAAAGTTCCCCCTATGTAGGTTCCCCTTAAAGTTGATAACTTATTGTCAATTATTTAATACATAAAATAAAGTGAATTCCGCCTAAATTTTATGCCTAGAAAATATGATGTTTCGAATGATTAAGCATTCAGATCAATCACACCTAGTTCACTTCTTAAAGTGAGAAAACGTTGTTCGTTGAGTGCTTTGGTGAAGATATCTGCCAGTTGTTTTTCTGTACCAATGAAATGCATGGAGATATCTTTCTTTTGAACGTGGTCACGTAGAAAGTGATAGCGGATGTCAATGTGTTTGGTTCTAGAGTGAAGAACTGGATTTTGAGTCATCGCTAAGGCGCTTTGATTGTCACAATGGATAGGAGTTGGACCTAAGACTACTCCATAGTCTCTAAGTTGTTGCCTCATCCAAAGGATCTGTGCACAACAACTTTCAGCGGCTACATACTCAGCTTCAGCGGTAGAAGTTGTTATGGATTGTTGCTTCTTACTTTGCCATGAAATTAGTCTATCACCTAGAAATTGACATGTACCACTAGTACTTTTTCTATCTATTTTGCATCCTGCAAAATCTGCATCTGAATAACCAATTAGTTCAAGAGGAGAATCCCTAGGATACCATAAGCCCACATTTTGTGTGCCTTTTAGGCACTTAAGGATCTTTTTGGCAGCAATTAGGTGTGATTCTCTAGGATCGGCTTGAAAATGTGCACACATGCATACCGAGAACATAATATCAGGTCTACTTGTTGTAAGATAAAGAAGTGATCCAATGATACCTCTATAGTTAGTGACATCAATTTTCTTTCCATTTTCATCTTTATCTAGCTTAAGCGTTTGGCTCATTGGAATTTTGGAAGGTGATGCATTTTCCATACCAAATTTCTTAATCATATCTCTAGTATATTTAGTTTGGTTTATAAATATGTCATTAGGGAGTTGTTTAACTTGTAATCCTAGGAAGAAAGTTAATTCACCATCATGCTCATTTCAAATTGATCTTGCATCATTTTCGAAAATTTCTCACATAGACGCTTATTGGTAGATCCAAATATAATATCATCAACATAAATTCGAACTAAGAGAATATCTTCATTATGGGTAATTTTGAATAACGTTGTGTCAACGCAGCCTTTTGAAAAGCCTTTACCTATAAGAAAGATAGAAAGAGTGTCATACCATGCTCTTGGTGCTTGTTTAAGACCATAAAGTGCCTTGTCCAATTTGTAGACCATACTCTTCCCATGGTTGTTGATGAATCCTGGTGGTTGCTCCACATATACTTCTTCTTGAAGTTTACCATTCAAAAATGCACTCTTTACGTCCATTTGATATACTGTAAATTTGTTGAATGCAGCAAACGCTAGAAACATGCGAATAGCTTCAAGACGGGCGACAGGAGCGTATGTCTCATTGAAGTCGATACCCTCTTCTTGACAGTATCCTTGTGCTACAAGTCTGGCTTTGTTTCTAATCACAATGCCATTCTCATCCATTTTGTTTCTATAAACCCATCTAGTACCAATAACTCCCTGATGAGTTAGCCTTGGCACTAACGTCCATACCTCGTTTCTTTCAAACTGATTTAGCTCTTCTTGCATGGCTTCAATCCAGCTTGGATCGCATAGCGCTTCATCCACTTTCTTAGGTTCCATTTGAGATAGGAAGCTTGCAAACAGGGCCTCATTTATTGTAGTAGCTCTAGTTTGAACAGGTGCTCCAATACTCTCAATAATAGTTTGGTGGATGGTCTCTGAGCCATTTTCTGTCTAGTTGGAACGGGTTAAGCGATTGATCCGACGCTTGATTAAGCTGTGCAGACGCTTGATCAACTCTTTGGGTAGGCACTTCAGTGTTTACAGTTCGAGTTTGCTCTTGATGATCTTCATGATCATCAGCGTTTCTTGCAATATCATTATTGATAACCTCACGAGTAATCTTAGGATTAGGTACAATGATCTCATTGTCTTCATCAATATCACTGTCATCACACAGATTGATTTGTGACGCTCGTTGAGATAGATCTTCAATTCCTAGATCATCAATATTAACCTTACTCGGTTCTTGGTTAGTATCATCAAACACAACATGAATGGATTCTTCAACCTTCGATTTAATCTTATTTAGGATGCGAAAGCTCTTTCCATTTTTGGCATAGCCTAGAAAGATTCCTTCATCCGCTTTAGGATCAAATGTCTTTAGGCTTTGGGATCCATTGTTATGAATGAAACATTTTGAACCAAATACATGAAAGTATGAAACATTCGGCTTACGTCCCTTCCATAACTCATATGGAGTCATTTCATGTTGCTTGTTGATCATACACCGGTTCTGAGTGTAGCAAGCGGTATTGATAGCTTCGGCCCAAAACTTTTGAGGCAGCTTAGACTCAGCTAACATAGTCCTAGCAGCTTCTTTAAGCGTTCTGTTCCGTCGCTCGGCCACTCCATTTTGTTGAGGTGTTCTAGGCGCTGAATACTCATGAAGTATTCCAAGGTCTTTTACAAATTTCTCAACAATAGGTTATAATTCAGTTCCTCTATCACTTCTACTTCTTGTCACCTTTAGATCTATTTGAGTTTTGTAGTGACAGAATTAGAGACGTGAGGCTTGGGGCACTTATTTCATCTTTAGGATGGCTAAAAATTTCTTACCATTGTATAGCGTAAATCATCAACTATTACTAGTGAATACTATTTTAGGCCACTAACGTTCATGATTTGAATAGGACCAATATAACTGCTAAATGTAGTAATTCGAAGTATTCGAGATGTAGATAATTAAGCTTCTTCTATTTGTAAGGTTCACTGGGTGATGTAATCCCAGCTACGTCCTTCTTCTCCTTTAATCAGAGAGGTTTTCCATTATGATGATTATCGAAGAGTCACACAGAGACTTCTACAAAATAGAGGGAGATTGGATATAATCTTGGAACTCCTTGGTCACACAGATTTCAGCTCCAATAAAGACCTTCTATCCCCTTGCTTCTTCCACTCAGAAATAATGCAAGTTACGCTTGATCCCGGAACTCCTTGGTCACACAGATTTCAGCTCCAATAGAGATCTTCTTCCACAAGCTTCTTTTACACAAAAATATTGCTTGTAAATCAACAAGCTTTCTCACTCAGATGAAAGATGTTGAGAGTTTATATAACGGGTTTGTTTGTTTTTGGAAAGTTCAAACAACTTGAAGATATCTCAATAGTAGTGTAGGGTCTTCAAAAAGGGTTTGAGATATAGTTGACTGTTTCTGGAATATTGTGAAAAGCTTATAAGGATATTTGGCTATGGATTTTGTAGGCTTTTCTTTCAACAAAGTTTGTATTCTTTTCTTGTGTCTTTTTGTATATACAAGAGATTGTGACTTTATTCACACTAATATATTCAGGTATATCTCTTGTATGTGTCCCCTTTTCTCTTTTTGTTGAAAGGGCTATTTATAGGTTATTTGTGGTTTTTGTCCGTTGGACATGGTTGGGATCTCGTTTCCTTAAACATTCCATGAGTTCTGACATTCCTAACTTTGGGTATTTTTAATTAGTTAGGCATGTTCTTGGTTTCATAACTCTGACAGTCTTGGTCAAATAAATGGCTTGCCCATAAGTTGTAGTGCTTATATTTTAATAGCACTTATCCGAATTTTGATGCATCTTGTCTTATTTCCGTTTGGAAATAGTTACCGTTGATTCATGCATTTTTTTAAGTCTTTAATAACTTGGGCTTAAGTCTTCAGGTTACGCTTTGAGAACTGGACGCTTGAGCTTTTGGATGTTGGGCTCGTTTTGAAAGCAGTCTTCTAAGTGCTAAACAGACGCTTAAAAAGAGTCAGTATCTTTGCCCGACTTTTAGACGCTTAACCTTTCACTTTATCTTTGATAGACTCACTCAGAATTCTATCATTGACATAATGTTAAGTACTTGGTCTAAAGTTCATAATAAATCTTGAGCGCTGGTTTCATAACCTGGGACAGTCTTTTAGCGCTTGACGGACGCTTGAGACTGATCTTTATCTTTATTGTTCCTTCAGACGCTTGATCTTCAACTTCATCACTTGGTAGACTCACACAGAACTCTTCTAGTGATTTAGTATCACATCCTTAGTCTAAAATCTATAAAGATAAAAATACAAGCCTAATAAAATAAACAAGCTTTCAGGCGCTTATTCATTTGTTCTATGAAAGCTTTTATACTTACATTTCTTGGGGTCTAACATAGAATCCTAACTGTCATCATCAAAACATCTAACATGAAATTCCTAACAATTTCCCCCTTTTTGATGATGACAATACTTACTCTTTTATAGTTCAAGAGTTAGACAGCCAAAAGTAATGGTTAGCGTTGGTTAGTAAGTTAGCTAAAGTTAGTTAAGCTTCAACGAGGTGTTTCAGCTGAAAAATGCATTATATATATATCATTGAAGGTACAAGCATTTTACAACTGAAATAAGAAAGAGATGAAAACAAGAGAAGCAAAAGTACAAGCAAGATCGTGACTTGATCTTGTATCTCTTGGACATTTCTGCGCGGATTGCTTCAGTTATTTGATCTTCTAATATCATCATCACATCATGATCTTTATTGATTATATACTTGTTTTCATCTACTTGCTTTTGTTTGAAAGCGACGTAATGCTTATCCCATTCATCTGGGTCAATACCCATATACCTTAAGCAAATTCTGAAGGTTCGATTTAGATCAGACATCTTCCTTTCCATAACTACTTTTTCTGGATCGGTAGGTTCTGGAATGGACGCTCTGGAGAGAGGGATGTCAAACTGCTCAAGCAGTGCTCTTGAAGGTACTGGAAGATCTGGATAGAGCGCTCTTGGAGTTTCTCTTTTACTGGGCGCTCCAGTAGGGGCAAAAGTAGTTACCCAAGATGGATAGGGATCTTGCTCTTTATTTTGTATAGGAGGAAGAGTGGGAATATGTTGACGCTTGGGCGGCGGAGGAGGATCTTGAGCGCTTGAATTTGAAGTTTTCCTCTTCTCCCCTTTCTTCTTCTCTTCCCCCTTATTGCCATCATCAGTCAGCATAAAATGCTGAGTAAGGAGACTGATTTGAGTAGCAATCTGAGCGACAGAGGCCTCAAGAGTGTTAAGACGCTGATCGAAATGTTCTTTCATAACCAGGAGTTGGGCTTGAGTAGCGTCTGTCAGAGAGGTCTCTAGAGTAGTGAACCGATTGATAATGTCTTCTTTCAAGGCTAGGTGACTCGCCTGAGTAGCGTCAGCCATTTGCTGAAATTGCTTAAGGCCTTCAGTCATGGTTGCTTGAGCAGAAGAGATCGCAGGTTCAACGGGAAGCTTGAAGGGAGACGTGTGTTCGAGTGATTCAATGGGAACTTGATAAGCAGGATCAAACATTGTCCCTTGAAGCTCCGGGTCAATAGCAGACTTTGTTGATGCAGTAGAGTCAGAGTCAGATGGACTGGCAACAGGAATAGGCGCTGGATGCTGTTCTGGTGAGCGCTCAGCAATAAGGGACGCTAGCGGAGCAGGCAACCCTTCAACGGGCGCTTCAGTAAGAGGTAACATTGGCAGTGCAGGTAACCTTTCAGTGGGCGCTTCAGCAGGCGCTGATTCTATACGGCGAAAATCCGTAAATTGGAAGTCCATGCTGGCAAAGGGCTCATCTGTATATAGATATGTAGCACTCTGTAGAAGTTCATTCAAATGTAGAGTAGGAAGGTAAGTACCTTGAATGAGGGTGCGAAGTGGACTATCCATGGCCCTAATGTACATTGGCCCAAGGATATCCAGTACATGATTTGGAAAGATTTGTGAAGGTGCTCGGCGGATGGAGAATAGAGCATCTGAGCAATAATGTTGAGAGAATCCAATCAGCCTGTCCATTGGAAGAACTTTGAGTTTCTGAGATTCAGGAACATAGTCATTGTAGTATTCTTCCAAATAGGGGTAGACAGCTTGAGCAAGCGCTTGGTTTCTTTCCAGTAGAGATAAGACGAAGTCATAATGGCTATGAACTTCCTGTCTGATGGAGGGAAGGAGTGGATATCCGGTGAAGGAGTTTATCCGAGAGCCATTCCATGAGCGCAGATTTTCTGTGAAGACTCTGTCAAAATGAGAGAGAGGAGTCATGATGTTGATCATCAGTCGAAAGTTGTCATCACAGTCACTTCAGGTGAAGTTCAAGCAAGACGGTGAAGAACTGTCGCTGGAAGACGCTGTAGTATCGAAGCGTAGAGGAGTGTTTGCAAATCTGTGCAACGCTATGCTTAGGCATTGCTCAGTTTGTTGGCGAATAAGTGGCAGCCTCAAAACTGACCCAATTCTCCGTTGACGCTTCTGTAGGCAATATTGAGCGAATGTCCGCTTCTTATCATATATACAGGCGCTGAAAAGATGAGGATCACTAACCAACTCTTCGAATTTGTATTTGTTGCCAACATACGCTTCAGCCCAATTGACTTCAGTTATGCAGTACTCAGTCCCTGCATTAAGGATAGCACGAAATCCGTGCTGGTGAATGTCTCTGATTGCCTCAAAACTATTTTTGTCTGGTTCATAATTGGCGTTCCAAACGCTATCAAAATAAGCATCAGCTTCGGTCTGAATCATATCATGGATAAACGCTGGACGGTCTCCGGCATGTACACCTTTATTCTTCCATAAATGGAGCGGATTATCCGAAAATATATTTGCAGGACTGTTTACGAGAGTTGAGGAGTGAGAGTAGCCTTCTCTGTTTAAGAGCTTCTCGGTGGGATTGATGAGTTCATAACCACGGTCATAGATTCGTATGTTGAAATCTCTGAGAGCAAAACCAGTTGGTTTGCTATGCCCGTAGTCTCGATAATAGGCTAGATCAACATCTGATCTTGGAGTCTTTCCTCCTTGAACCTGTCTCGGGGTCTCTGAGTTGAACAAGGTATCTCGGACAATGAGATCAAACTGAATAAGTTTGACTATATCATTCTCCGCATTTATAAGACTATCTTCATTATATCCGGCAGGAAAGAAGTCTTCTTCAGGCGCTGGGGGTAGATAGTCAACTGAGTGATCAATTGTCTTTAGAGGATCCAGCTGAAAGAAGTTTCGGTGGATGACAATTTCTTCAGCATCTCTCTGATCTTCTGAGTGCGCCTCTGTTGTAGATGGGAGAGTGAGTAGGAGTGGAACCTCTGGAACATCAGGTTCATCAAGCTCTAAGCCTGCAGATTCTGTGGCGGCTGCATGAGCGATGGCGACAACATCGGTCATATCGACATCCAGATGGACATCACTGGGCGCTTGAACATCGGCTAGAGGAAGAGTTGTACAAGATGTATCCTCTATAAAGGGAGGATCTTCTACATAAGTAGGTAAGAGAATGCTGTGGGAAGAAATAAACTTACCCTGAGAACTAGTCTCAACAGCAATAGTAACTTGAGCGCTTGGCTCAGTAGTCTCAGGCTCTGAAGGAGTAACATCGGCTTGACGCTTACGTAATCCTCTGCGTTTCTTGAAGATACGCTTCACATTCACCCCTTCAGCCGGTGGCGCTTGAGTGGGTGCAGCAGCAGGTTCTTCAAGGTCTATATTTTTAAGGACTTTCTCCAGTTGTCTTCGGCTAATAAGAGGAGTCTTGTCCTCTTCATCTTCATCCGTAGCTTCATCATCCTGTGGAGGAGATGGGATAGGTTGAGCCTTGGGCTTCCGGGTAGCCCTCTTTTTGGTAACAGCCGGGCGCTTCACGGCTTTCTTCGGAGCGGAACGCTTAGCTTCCTCTGGAGTTGGACGCTCAGTCTCCTCGTCTGACGCAGGCGCTCAGAGAGTGGTCTGGCCGCACCTCCGATCTTTGGTGGATTAAAAAGATTCTGAATGATTCTTGGCCCATAAAATTTGTGTTTGGCTACAGGAAATCCAGCCGAAGATGTACATTCGGCTCTGAATAGCAGGTCACTAAGAATTAAACCGTAAGGTTTGTTTGAAGCACGCAGACAGTCTCTGAATCTGCTGAACACATAGGCGCTCCAGTTAATTTTGATGTTTAGCAGGACGGCTGTCATCATGCGAAATTGCAACGGGTTAATTTTGTCAAAAGTCCCCACTCTGCATTCAATGTTTTTGCTGCAGAAATCAGCCAAGACACGATATCTGTTGATGATATCTTTCTTCTCGAAGTACGGTTTGTATGGAACACCGTCATATGCTCGAATTTGGAGCCAGACTTCTTCAATCTGTTTGTCAGTGATGGTGTCCAAAGTTGCTCTGTCGTTAGGTAAGGTGAAGTTCTGAGCGATAGTGTCGGCAGAAAGAGTGAAGAGCTTGGATTCTTTCTTGGAGATAGGGAATAGACAAGAGATGGAGGTCTCGTCTTCTGATAGTTTAGCATTTCTCCAGAACTGATCGATTTCACCAGGAAAGATGTATGAATATCTGGTTAGGAACTTCTGAAGCCCAGCCTCGGCAACAGAATCCATCATCTCCGATAGGTCAATTTGGTTATGTTCGTATAGGAACTTCCAGTCCACCACGAGACCCTCAGTTACCTTGAATACTTTGTCAGTAGAAGTAGCAGTAGATTTCTTGGGTGCCATTTTTTATAAAGAGTGATTGAGAGATTTTTGCTTTGAGAGAGAGAGAGAGATTTTTGCAGAGAGTTTGAGTAGAAATGGGTTCTTTTCTGCACAAAATTAGTTTTGAGTAACACAGTTTTGAAATTGTGTTTTCTCTCTTTGTTAGGATTCTGACACGTGGAAATCAATTAGATCTCAGCCTTTGAGCAAAATAACTATGGACGAGAATTTTAAAAGATAGGCACGGTTACATTTGGTAACTCCCACATATAATCTTTTGAAGTCCGAGTAGAGATTTGAAAGAAAACGTTCCAGAGTTTAAGTGTGATACACGCGCGTGTGAAATGTTGACACGTATACCATCACAAACTGTTTGAGAGCTATCATTTTGAAGAACTATGTAAGTACCCGCCAATTTTTGATTATTTGGAGCGTGTAGACATGAATTGGCTTTATCAGAAATTTGACGCTCGTCATACTTTAGTATTTGTAAGGATGTTTTATATTGACGCTCGACAAATTTTGAAATTCTTTCCAAATCCCCCTTTGTATATAAAGATGTAATATTTGTCTTATTTTTCTAAGTATGCAAGGACACTATTTTTGATAAAGACAATATACTTTTGGTGTCAATGTTTACTTTGAGTTAATTTTAAAATATTCAGCGTTAGATGTACTCGCCTAGAATACATGGTGAGTGTATTTACACGTGTACATAAGCTGAACCAGCTTTTTGAAAAAGCAATGAGTACCCTTGGGTTTTCTTGAACAGAGATAAGGGATGTCAAGTCAGCATTAATTGCATTGATTGACTAATCCACTATTTTCTGTTTAGCGTCGGGTAAGGTACGCTTTAGTTGAAATATCTTTTACTAAGCGCTTGACTGGGAATGAGTTTAAGCGTTTAGTGTTTTGAAAATAGCACAGACGCTAAGAAAGATATGTGTGATAAGCGTCCGAATGATTTGAGTGTATAATGCTAAGTACTTATGACCAATGCAAGGAAAAACATTTTTGGTCATATTCACTTAAATAGAGTTATTTCTTTTAAGGTTCCCCCTATGTAGGTTCCCTCTAAAGTTGATAACTTATTGTCAATTATTTAATACATAAAATAAAGTGAATTCCCCCTAAATTTTATGCCTAGAAAATATGATGTTTCGAATGATTAAGCATTCAGATCAATCATACCTAGTTCACTTCTTAAAGTGAGAAAACGTTGTTCGTTGAGTGCTTTGGTGAAGATATCTGCCAGTTGTTTTTCTGTACCAATGAAATGCATGGAGATATCTTTCTTTTGAACGTGGTCACGTAGAAAGTGATAGCGGATGTCAATGTGTTTGGTTCTAGAGTGAAGAACTGGATTTTGAGTCATCGCTAAGGCGCTTTGATTGTCACAATGGATAGGAGTTGGACCTAAGACTACTCCATAGTCTCTATGTTGTTGCCTCATCCAAAGGATCTGTGCACAACAACTTCCAGCGGCTACATACTCAGCTTCAGCGGTAGAAGTCGCTATGGATTGTTGCTTCTTACTATGCCATGAAATTGACATGTACCACTAGTACTTTTTCTATCTATTTTGCATCCTGCAAAATCTGCATCTGAATAACCAATTAGTTCAAAAGGAGAATCCCTAGGATACCATAAGCCCACATCTTGTGTGCCTTTTAGGTACTTAAGGATCTTTTTGGCAGCAACTAGGTGTGATTCTCTAGGATCGGCTTGAAATCGTGCACACATGCAGACAGAAAACATAATATCAGGTCTACTAGCTATAAGATAAAGAAGTGATCCAATGATACCTCTATAGTTAGTGATATCAATTTTCTTTCCATTTTCATCTTTATCTAGCTTAAGTGTTTGGCTCATTGGAATTTTGGAAGGTGATGCATTTTCCATACCAAATTTCTTAATCATATCTCTAGTATATTTAGTTTGGTTTATAAATATGCCATTAGGGAGTTGTTTAACTTGTAATCCTAGGAAGAAAGTTAATTCACCCATCATGCTCATTTCAAATTGATCTTGCATCATTTTCGAAAATTTCTCACATAGACGCTTATTGGTAGATCCAAATATAATATCATCAACATAAATTTGAACTAAGAGAATATCTTCATTATGGATAATTTTGAATAACGTTGTGTCAACGCTGCCTTTTGAAAAGCCTTTACCTATAAGGAAGATAGAAAGAGTGTCATACCATGCTCTTGGTGCTTGTTTAAGACCATAAAGTGCCTTGTCCAATTTGTAGACCATACTTTTCCCATGGTTGTTGATGAATCCTGGTGGTTGCTCTACATATACCTCTTCTTGAAGTTTACCATTCAGAAATGCACTCTTTACGTCCATTTGATATACTGTAAATTTGTTGAATGCTGCAAACGCTAGAAACATGTGAATAGCTTCAAGACGGGCGACAGGAGCATATGTCTCATCGAAGTCGATACCCTCTTCTTGACAGTATCCTTGTGCTACAAGTCTGGCTTTGTTTCTAATCACAATGCCATTCTCATCCATTTTGTTTCTATAAACCCATCTAGTACCAATAACTCCTTGATGAGTTGGCCTTGGCACTAACGTCCATACCTCGTTTCTTTCAAACTGATTTAGCTCTTCTTGCATGGCTTCAATCCAGCTTGGATCGCATAGCGCTTCATCCACTTTCTTAGGTTCCATTTGAGATAGGAAGCTAGCAAACAGGGCCTCATTTATTGTAGCAGCTCTAGTTTGAACAAGTGCTCCAATATCTCCAATAATTAGCTTTGGTGGATGGTCTCTGAGCCATTTTCTGTCTGGTTGGAACGGGTTAAGAGATTGATCTAACGCTTGATTAAGCTGTACAGACGCTTGATCAACTCTTTGCGTAGGCGCTTCAGTGTTTACAGTTCGAGTTTGCTCTTGGTGAACACTCTCTTCATGATCATCAGCGTTTCTTGCAATATCATTATTGATAACCTCACGAGTAATCTTAGGATTAGGTACAATGATCTCATTGTCTTCATCAATATCACTGTCATCTCACAGATTGATTTGTGACGCTCGTTGAGATAGATCTTCAATTCCTACATCATCAATATTAACCTTACTCGGTTCTTGGTTAGCATCATCAAACACAACATGAATGGATTCTTCAACCTTCGATTTAATCTTATTTAGGATGCGAAAGCTCTTTCCATTTTTGGCATAGCCTAGAAAGATTCCTTCATCCGCTTTAGGATCAAATGTCTTTAGGCTTTGGGATCCATTGTTATGAATGAAACATTTTGAACCAAATACATGAAAGTATGAAACATTCGGCTTACGTCCCTTCCATGACTCATATGGAGTCTTTTCATGTTGCTTGTTGATCATACACCGGTTCTGAGTGTAGCAAGCGGTATTGATAGCTTCGGCCCAAAACCTTTGAGGCAGCTTAGACTCGGCTAACATAGTCCTAGCAGCTTCTTTAAGCGTTCTGTTCCGTCGCTCGGCCACTCCATTTTTTTGAGGTGTTATAGGCGCTGAATACTCATGAAGTATTCCAAGGTCTTTACAAAATTTCTCAACAATATGGTTAGTAAATTCAGTTCCTCTATCACTTCTAATTCTTGTCACCTTTAGATCTTTTGAGTTTTGTAGTTGACGAATTAGAGATGTGAGCTTGGTACTAGTTTCATCTTTAGATGCTAAAAATTCTACCCATGTATAGCGTGAGAAATCATCAACTATTACTAGTGAATACTTTTTACCACTAACGCTCATGATTTGAATAGGACCAAACAAATCTAAATGTAGTAATTCAAGTATTCGAGATGTAGATAGATGAAGCTTTTTCTTAAAAGATGATTTAACTTGCTTACCCATCTGACAAGCATCACATAAGCGATCTTTATTAAAGGAACCCTTAGGTAATCCCTCCACAAGATTTAGCGATATTAATTGAGAGATTGCCTTAAAATTGAGGTGATTCATTTTTCTATGCCATAACCAACCCAATTCATTTTGATTCTTAGCTACGAAACATGTAGGGTTGTTATCTAAAGTTGAATCCCAATCTACTAAGTATACATTGTTTGTTCTTCTTCCTTTTAACTTAGTAGATCCTGTCTTAATATCGATTATCTCGCAAAAGTTAGTAGAAAATTTGATTTCAAAGCCTTTATCACAGAATTGACTTATGCTTAGGAGATTATGTTTAAGACCCTCAACATAGTATACATCATTAATCATGATGTTCCCCCTGTGCATGATACCTATACCTTTAGTTTTACCTTTAGAATTATCACCGAATATAACTTGAGGACCATTGGTTGCACGATAGTTGATCAAGAGATCCTTTGAGCCAGTCATATGTCTCGACGACCCACTATCTATGTACCAAATTGAGGTATCGGTGTTGGCTCTAGGTACCTGCATTCAAAGGGCAATTCTAATTCTTCTTAGGTACCCATTTTGTTTTGGGTCCTTCTTTGTTAGTAACGTTAGTACGAATTAGAATCTTCGGAACCCATATTTGCCTTGTCTTTATTTCAGGAAGATTGGCCTTCTTGGGCTTTGGTTTGTGTTGTGTGTGCTTTTTAGGTGTATAGTAATATCCTTGATTATAGTAATAATCACAGTCATAGTCATAGTTATCATAGTAGTGATAATATGATCTAGATCTTTGTGGATATTGACGTTGGTATTTCCTTGATATTGACTTAGGATGCACTTTTGGTGCTAGACGCTTAGCGTTTGATTTACTTGTAGAAAGTTTTTCCTTAGCTTTTTGAGCGTTTGGATATACTTTCTTTTGTGAATCATTTACTTTGGTCTTTCCTTTGCCTGAGTCAGTGTTGACTTTCTCATTTGATCTCGTACCAATATCCTGAGTCTCACTCAGCGCTTGTCTGTTTGAGCTTTCTTCAACAAAGGTTACACCTTTTCCTTTGTTGGTTGTTATAACTTTAGACGCTTTGGTTTTATGACCAAATTTATCACAACCTAAACCGGTCTTTTCACCAAATGCTCTGGTTACTTCAGTCACATTATCTAGCGTTCTAGAAGCTTTTGATAATGATGAGATAAGCTGCTCTGATTTAGCAAGTTTAGCACTCACTTCAGCTTCTCTCTTGACTATTATGTCAATATCACTTTTTAATTGAATAATTTCACTCTCAAGCGATTGGTTCTTCTCAATGCACTGTTGCTGAACTTGCAACTCTGCTTTGAGCGTTACTTTATCCCTTTTGAGCGCTAAAATAATATAAAGGTGATTTTGAAATAATTTTGCGGCTTCTTGACAATCTTTATAGTATTCTTTTACTTTGTCAAGTAATTCATCATAAGAAAGAGGATGACATAATTCAGTGGTTACCTCAGATAGCAAATCGTCAGACGCTTCATCATCTCTTGCCATGAGACAAATAAATGCTGAGTCGCTTGAAGGCTCATCATCACTGCTTTCATCTGATGATTCCAAGTCCTCTTCAGGTGTGTAGAATGGTTCTGATTCTGCTAGCAACCCTTGTTGCCTCAGATTATTCCTGAATTGGTTTCTGTTTGTTTGATCTTGCTTTGTAGGTTTAGACACATTTGGATATGGGCAATTAACTTGGAAATGCCCTGGTTTCCTGCAATTATAAAAAAGATTAGTTTTCATCTTTTGTTCATTTGTTAATCTTGCAAATCGTGGTTTTGAGACCACTGGCGCTGAGAGATCTTGCTGAGAAGACGCTTGATACTGAATTGGCACTGGAGAGGAAGGTGCAGGATAGTGAGGCGCTTGATATTGTTGTAGATTTTGAACAGGCGCTTGATATGCATTTTGTCCTGGATGTTTAGGACTGTTTCCTTTCTTCTCATATTTCAGGAACTTTCTGAATCTGTTTAGAAGCGCTAGTTCTTCTTCCTCATTCATATCTGAAGCCTTTCCTTTACTACTGGATTTTCCTTTGATTGATGCCATTTGTTGGGTTGACTCATTCCCTCGGGTGACTCGTGGCAGCGGAAGTTAAAATTTTACATAAGTAAACGTACAACCACCCGAAAACAGGAATATGGGTGGTTCGATCGAATTTACAGGGAGGTAAACGAAATTATACCTTTCGAAAATTTCGTTATCACCTCGAGCTTTGGATCACAGCAACCCTGTGGTGCAAATCCACACAATTTCCCTTGGGTGAGAAATTGCCAGTCATCTTTTCGTATCTTTCGATTTAGAGTGCTCCAAGCGTCGCACCTCTAAGATGTATCCACACCTCGTTCAAGTCACCAATTGTTTTGCCTTGCGTGCTAGATAACAAAACAATTGTAAGCTTGCCTTAGGCTTGAATATGTGAAGGGTAGGAATATTTCTAAGTCGTTTAATTCAACACATGAATAGAACGACGTCGTGTTGGAAAGAAGGAGAAAAGGTGGCCGATTTTTAGTGGCTTGGAGGGGGCGAAAATTTCAGATTTCAAGCATCCTAAATTTAGTCTTCATCATCTCTTATTTATAGGTGAAGATTACCTAGAGTCCAATTAGGAAAAGGAAACTTCCTTTCTCCTAAACTCTCTAGTAATCTTTATCCTATGAAGACTTAGAGAAGGGGAAAAACCTTTTCCTCCTCCACCATATTAAAAATCGCCCCCCCTCCCTTATTTCAAGACATAAAATCGGTCAACTCCATTAATTGGACTCTAGGATTTAATTTTGACTTCTTAATTTAATTATAGGCTCAACCCATTAATTAAATACAAGTCTAATTAAATCCAACCAATTTAATTTCCAACATATTATTTATTTAACTTGGGCTTTACCCAATTAAATAAAATACTTGGACTCTACTAGGTCCATTAATTTAATTAATTCTACAAGATTAATTAAAAGAGTAAAATTAATTGAATCCTTCAATTAATTTATATTCCATATTAGGAAAGTCCTCAAAATTGATTAATCACATTTTATTCAAACAGTGACTCTCTCGAGTAAGTGTGTGACCCCTTAGGCTCGTTTCTATCTAGTAGTAAGAGTGCTAGTGTACCTTCCTAAAATGGAAAGTACTAGATTAAATCAATGATTTAATCAAGCCTCTTAGTCACCAAGTTAATTCTCGGCACTTACAAATCGCGGTTGCCCATAGCATGGTCCCGAAGACCTAGATAAAACAAAAGTAAAGACCTTTTGCGATCTTGATCGTCGCATAAGTAAGATCCCTCTACCTAATCTCCCGATTGAATCTAGAGCAGTGGCTAAGGCGAAGCTTGATATGTTCGACTTCGACTATCTAGGACGCCTCTTTGAACTTCGGCCAGGCGCTATGTAACCATATTGTTGTCAGAGAAAGATTCCTCTCGATTCTTGAACAGACGCGCTTGATATCGATCATTGATCATGTAACAAATCAAGAACACCTACGGATGGTTCCATAGGATTACTCTTATACTACAAGTTTCACATTTTCCTTCTCATATTTCAGGAACTTTCTGAATCTGCTTTGAAGCGCTAGTTCTTCTTCCTCATTCATATCTGAAGCCTTTCCTTTACTACTGGATTTTCTTTATTTATAAGAAAACTTTGATTGATGCACTAACTCTAACACCATTAGCGCTCCAGATTCAATTACTGGACTGCTCACTGCATCGCTGGCCGAATTCAATTCAAACTCAAATGCCTTGAGTTCTGAAAAAGCATCTTCTGGAGTTAGACTATCCAGATTGCTTGATTCTCTCATTACAGTTGTTTTCATAAGGAATTTACTCGGGAGACTTCTGAAGATTTTGACAACCATTTCCCGATTTTGTAATTCCATGCCCAAGGATGTTAATTCAGTGACAAGAGCTGTAAATCTCATGTCTAATTGTTCTAGCGTCTCATTGGATAACATCTTAAAGCTGTTGAACTTTTCTTTGGCAATTGATAATTTGTTTTATTTAATTTGTGCTGAGCCACCACAAATAGCAGCCAACTTATCCCAAATCTCTTTGGTTGTATTGCATGATTTGACTTTGTTGAATAAGTTGTCATTGTCACCAATAGCTGTGTATAAAGCATTCCGACCGACATTGTCTAGATTGGCTCGTCGACGCTCATCGGTGGACCATTCTTGTTTGGGCTTCTCCACATAACCATCAGGTGTTTCTTCTGTGGCTTCGGGCGCTCTGGTGATAACTTTGTATATTTTGATTGGCCCATCTGAAATGATATCACACATTTCATCAGCACATGAACACAAATAAGTAAACGCTTTGACCTTCCATGAATCATAATTTGACTCGGTCAACTTGGGAACTTTAGAAAATGCCATGAAAAATTTAAAGTAATTTTAAAGCGACTATTTAAAAAAAATGGATCTAAACAAGCAGTTACGCTTGGAAACACTTAGGTTTCAACTTCAACCGCTCTGATATCACTTGTTGGTCCCAAGTGGTATACGAAAGGGTCTAGAAAGGGGGGGTTGAATAGACCCTGAAGTCTTTTTCGACTTCTAAAAATTCGTATCACTTTGAAGTATTTGAACGCTCTGGGTGCGGCGCTTGAGAGATAATGACTTAAGCACTAGTTTCAGGCGCTTGAGGAAAGTTAACTTAGACTCGGTGATTTCAACGCTTACCAAAGTAGGGCAGAGTTTAGTCACTAAATCAGGGTTAGCACAACGGAAGTATTTTATAGCTTAGCTTTCGGTTTGTTAATCAAAAGTAGTCGCATAGGTGTTTTAAAACTTTATCAAGGAATATGCAATATGAATAGTAAAGCAATAAAATAGTAAATAGTTAAAGCAGTAAATGACACAGGATATTTGTAAGGTTCACTGGGTGATGTAATCCCAGCTACGTCCTTCTTCTCCTTTTATCAGGGAGGTTTTCCACTATGATGATTATCGAAGAGTCACACAGAGACTTCTACAAAATAGAAGGAGATTGGATATAATCTTGGAACTCCTTGGTCACACAGATTTCAGCTCCAATAAAGACCTTCTATCCCCTTGCTTCTTCCACTCAGAAATAATGCAAGTTACGCTTGATCCCGAAACTCCTTGGTCACACAGATTTCAGCTCCAATAGAGATCTTCTTCACAAGCTTCTTTTACACAAAAATATTGCTTGTAAACCAACAACCTTTCTCACTCAGATGAAAGATGTTGAGAGTTTATATAACGGGTTTGTTTGTTTTTGGAAAGTTCAAACAACTTGAAGATATCTCAATAGTAGTGTTGGGTCTTCAAAAAGGGTTTGAGATATAGTTGACTGTTTCTGGAATATTTGTGAAAAGCTTATAAGGATATTTGGCTATGGATTTTGTAGGCTTTTCTTTCAACAAAGTTTGTATTCTTTTCTTGTGTCTTTTTGTATATACAGGAGATTGTGACTTTATTCACACTAATATATTCAGGTATATCTCTTATATGTGTCCCCTTTTTTTCTTTTTGTTGGAAGGGCTATTTATAGGTTATTTGTGGTTTTTGTCCGTTGGACACGGTTGGGATCTCGTTTCCCTAAACATTCCATGAGTTCTGACATTCCTAACTTTGGGTATTTTTAATTAGTTAGGCATGTTCTTGGTTTCATAACTCTGACAGTCTTGGTCAAATCAATGGCTTGCCCATAAGTTGTAGTGCTTATATTTTAATAGCACTTATCCGACTTTTGATGCATCTTGTCTTATTTCCGTTTGGAAATAGTTACCGTTGATTCATGCATTTTTTTTAAGTTTTTAATATCTTAGGCTTAAGTCTTCAGGTTACGCTTTGAGAACTGGACGCTTGAGCTTTTGGATGTTGGGCTCTTTTTGAAAGCAGTCTTCTAAGTGCTAAACAGACGCTAAAAAAGAGTCAGTATCTTTGCCCGATTTTTAGACGCTTGACCTTTCACTTTATCTTTGATAGACTCACTCAGAATTCTATCATTGACTTAGTGTTAAGTACTTGGTCTAAAGTTCATAATAAATCTTGAGCGCTGGTTTCATAACCTGGGACAGTCTTTTAGCGCTTGACGGACGCTTGAGACTAATCTTTATCTTTACTGTTCCTTCAGACGCTTGATCTTCAACTTCATCACTTGGTAGACTCACACAGAACTCTTCTAGTGATTTAGTATCACATCCTTAGTCTAAAATCTATAAAGATAAAAATACAAGCCTAATAAAATAAACAAGCTTTCAGGCGCTTATACATTTGTTGCATGAAAGCTTTTATACTTACATTTCTTGGGGTCTAACATAGAATCCTAATTGTCATCATCAAAACATCTAACATGAAATTCCTAACAGTTTTTATATAAATGTAAAACATTTTGGACTTATAACCAATGTAAGTATCTTGTTCATGGTCATGATTACTTGATTACGCTCTATCACTAACATGAGTTGAAGATGGTCATGATATTACTTGATTGTGCTCTATCACTAACATGAGTTGAAGGAGTGAAAGCAAGTTTTTGGATATTTAGATGACGTCATGTCTAATCTTTAGGGAAAACAATTGGATACTGCAGAGGGTCATAACATCCATAATAATGTTTTATTCTGTGTCTATGAATTGAGTGATCATGAACTACAATGTCTCGTTCAAACGTTATGTTCACATTATTCTCTTCAACCCATATAGTTGCAACTCGATTAGCTGATAGGGAATTCTACACTCGTTGATCTAATCTAACATCTTTCAAAATATGAAGTTGGACATCTTTCATTAAAGGGTAATCACAATCGAATCTTGTAGTATCTTCATTCTATTCTCAAGCTCGTTATCAGTGTCGACAAAATAAAACTGGAAAAAGCTTGGATCATCCTTTCTTGGAAATAAACCTGGTAGGTCGTGATAACACATTTTCTATGCTTGAAAAATGTAAACTCCTCGCCTTGCAGATGCAAGCCCTTTATCTAATTCCATACCAAATGATGCAAAAAAAAATATAGAATTGAAAGCATGGATATTTTTTTGAAATTCGACATCAACTTCTGATTGGGATGTAAGTAGCTCGTATAATTCATCATGAACTTCAATAGGTGCAAGCTTAATTTTTCTATTGCCGCAACAAAAATCAGGAGGCTCATATTCAAATTTCAGAGCACCACAGTGATTTCAATTAAATTTTTTTTTTCAATTTATGCATCTCAGAAGACACAGGCTCATAAATTTTCGAACCTAAAAGATTGAAATGTATAAATACAACAAAGTTTAGTGGAGTAAGAAGATCTGTCCAATGTATCAAAGTTACTAAATAAAACTTTAACATGTAAAAAACTTCGGATTCATATGGTCATTTGAGCTTTGAAAAGCCAAGGAGCTTTAGTATTTTGATCATTTAGGTTATTCAAGTCTACACTTGAGAAGGATGCACACATCTTTCGCTGCTTTCTCAATTCATTAACATGTTAACTATATGTATTTTCCTCCTCCTCATTCATGTTTTGGTAACTACTTCTCTTTACCACAACTGTTGGTATATTCGTTCGTGCTCTTTGTTTTGTTGCGCTCCTTAACTTTGTCTATATGAACTTTTGAATTTTGATTCTTTTGGTTATTCAAGACTCCACTTGAGGAGGACGCACACATCTTTCGTTCCTTTCGCAATTAATTAACATGTGAGTATATTTTTTTTCTCTCCTCCTCATTCAAGTTCTGGTATTTACCATAACTATTTGTACGTTCATGCTATTCGTTTTCTTGTGCTCCTAAACTTTCTCTATATACTGTTGTCATTCACCGGTATTGAAGTTCGCATATTTCCTTTTCATCACAGTCAATCTTCTTTTTCTTGATTCATCTATTTTGGTAGCACCAACAATGTCAATATTTTTGTAAATTAATCAATCATATTTTCCAATTATTAAATAATTGAAGTTATCGTCCTTTTGTATTTAAATGGAAAAAGTCAACATTAAAATATGAGGCGCGTTAATATTATTTTTAACATAATATCTTCTCTAAACTCTAATACAATCTTTTATATGAAGCTCATTAAAATTATTTTTATATAGACAAAAATTGAGAAGAAAAAGAATTCAAAGTTTAATAAACTTAAAAAATTGATTAACGTAAAATTCCTATTGGCCCCTTGTACTATAGGAAATGCATCAAACACATCCTCTTGTACAAAAAATAACCTCCAAGCACCCCGTAATTTGTAAAAAAAAAAAAATCCTTCAAACACTCATTCGACGTGATGAACAAAATCACCTTTGAATTATGAAAAAATAAAATAAACGGTAAAATATGATTGTTATATTATAAATACGATAAACTAAACTTAGTCTTATCTTAATTTTTATTGTTTAATAATAGATTTTTTTTCTTTGAAACATCAGTCTCTGTTGATACTTTAATCAACTTAAACAACTATTGGTAATTCATATGATTCATTGTTAGAACAATACTTTTCAAAAAAAATTAATTATTTTTCTTTTAAGTATTATATTACTCAGTAAGATAAAGTGATAAATCTATTCAAGAACATAACCAAATAATTTTAATGACTTACTGGACTTAAGATGTAGTTGGAACGAACTCAATTTATATATATAGTTTTTTATGATATACAATTTTGTTACTATACCTACTCGAATCATATTTCTATCCTAATTTTTGTTAACTCTCTATTGAAATAATAATGTTCTTCAAAATATATAACCCTGCTATAACAATTAATTATTTTAGTTATATATAATCATTTAGTAAACAAATATTTTCTATTTTTTGGGATGAGTTTAAATAAGTAAATATTAAATTAGGTTTACAAAAGTGATGAACACAATGTAGGGGTGACAACATACAACCAAAACTAAGTTCATGGTGTAAACCGGATCAGTTTTGATCAAGCATATACATTTTGTTCCTGAAGTCTAATATAAAAGCAAATACTTACCAAAAAAATTAAATAAAAGAACAAATACATGTTTGCTTTGGAAGGAAAAGTTAGTGTAGAAAATCTTAAGTTCAAGACAAAGTCATGCATACAACAGAAATACTTCACACTGCCAGAATTTGTTTTGGTACTCATTTAGCATAACCCCGTTTGTAGTTGGAGAATTCACCTACCAAATGGAAGATTAATAAATGGAATTTGCATCCAAGCCAGAAAGAACTAAATGTGACTCCTTCCAATCTGATTCTTGTGAACGATTCATATTAATTATATACATTAAACATTCATCTCCTACTTAAAAAACTACCGCGTATATATTTAAAAAGATAAAGAAACTAAAGTATCATATATAAAGCATGTATATGTATTACCAAGATTAATATCTTCTTGACATTTACGACACAATTGAATTTTCTCCAAGTCCTGCAAGTGATAGCACCGTTTTATATATATATATATATATATGTATGTATCAATTGTATGACTACCTTTACCATTTTGATTATCTACATCATAAGGAAGAGTCTCAAACAAAATAGTCATGATGCAAGCACTAACATAATTAAATTATACCTTTGTTCAAAGTCTATGCTCAAAATATGTAGTTGTGAACAACTTCTCTCAAGCAATATTTACTTCAACAGTCTTTGACTTCTTCGGCTTCAAGACTCTTGAAGATGAAGAGTAATAAGCGATTTGGTTCCAAACTGATGAATCCAACTATCAATAGAAAACATGATGTCCGAATTCTATTATACTGTGGATTATGAGCTACACTCAAAATTATGCTCCAAATTACACGTTAATGATCAGGCCAGAAGTTAATGAAGATGGATACTTGTGCAGATGAAGCTTCGTGAATGCGTAATTCTTGGCATTCAAATATCCATCATATAATAATTTAATCATGAATTCAACGTCCCATTCATATGAATAATATTCATTGAACAAAATATTAATTATATACATTGGACAACTTTATTTATTATTAATTACAAGTTCATGCACACATTCAATTCATAACAATAATAAATGATTTTCTTATATATTTTAGGATAATATTATATTATTAATGTAGGGATATTTTGGTCTTAACAAAAGAATTAAGAGATGTAAATCATGTAAATCATTCATACTTTTAGAATAGATATAGATATAGATTATAGTAGTTGTTAGCTTTGTAGATTGTAATAGCTCTTAATTGGTTGTAACTTGTTGCAATTTGATATTAATTACACGTATTTTGTAACCGTTTCATTTAAAAAAAAGTTAAATATAGTGATATTTACAAAATAATTTTACACAATGTCCACATGTGTACAAGTAATATACACATAAGGTTAAGTCATGTTTGAAAGAAAATTCATTACAGTGGCAAGAGCTGAGGCCTAAAAAAATTTGCCACAAAACAGATCTCCCTAGTTTTGGCACGCGGGCATTTAGAGAATGAGGATCTGGATTGGGAATCCAACATTGTAGATGACAAAGAATTGAAAGGCGGGGAAAACGACCGTACGAAAGATGGAGCCTCAAATTGGTGGGATCAATTTTATAATAACCGAATGATAGACAAAACAACCATGTGACTCTGGGCAAACCAAATTGTTGATGTGAAAGGAGATTTTCTCCGATTGATTATGAACATATAATATATCACAGTATCAAAATTGTTGGCAGGGAGCACGTTTTGTCGGGGACTATACAATAGTGATTTTTTTTGTGCTTGAATGTCACAATAAATTGTCCAAATCTTGATAATCACCAGGTGGGTCAATTTGTAGTAGATTATATGTGGTTCTTCAAGACCAGGTCAGTCTCCAGGTATTATGGAATTTACATGAAGATATCAACCTAGACAGGAAATCAAAGCCCTACTTGACCCACCACCCATACAAAATCAGAGGATCCGCGTTACCCGGGAAACAACCCTAAATGCATATAGCTCCAAGAAACTCGGTCAATAAGGCTTAACACCAAAAATGGGTAATTCAATGTCGGATTGAGTTCAATGGTCCAAAAGTGTATTTAGTCTATCTTTTTCACCTAAGTCTGTGTGGGACCACACACTGTACTCCTTATTTTATTAGAGAGACTAAGACTAACTTGGTCTAACATAGCATTTTTCCCAAAAATCAACCTAGGCAGCCTGCAAACCCTACCCAAACAAGATAGTCCAACAAGTTTTACGCCAATCCCTTTAGAAATAAATGTCATAGGTATGAAGAATCGAGGCATCGTCCTAGGAGGACTAATGAAGGACGATCTTATGTTTAGGTTGCGTCCATTTTTGCTAACTCCAATCACAATGATACTCAAGGAGATATAGATAGATAGATAGATGGATGGATAGATAGAGAGAATAGAGAGAAGATTTTATTAAACTCTAGATGGGAGGTGGGGCTTCATCAATAACTTTCTTTGCACACTAGCAAAATTTAACAACACAGAATCACTGGATATGATAATCCTATACAAATCCAATGACTGGTTGGCAATTCATCATTTTCTTTCTATCTCTATTTCTCTCTTAATTGGATAAAATTGGTTGTGATCATACACTGATCAGGTACAAGTTACTCTTAAGTATCTACAACAATATTAATTTTGATGTGGAATGGAAAAGTACTAGAAATCGATTAAGGGTTCTCCAATGGTGAGATTGCGCTCCAAGTTCCAATGCAAATTAAAGAGCTTCGCTGTAATGAACTTGAAGATCTTATTGACGTTTATGTTGTAAGTTGCACTTGAAAAGAACAATGTTGCATTCACTGCCTTTGCATATGATCTTGCCTGTATTCAAACAACTACTTGGTTAGTGTTCTTAATTTCCCCATTTCATAACATTCTGCACGTCAAGTGTATATATTTATATTCATCTATATAGTTTTTGAAACTTTATACACTTAAGTGTACATATGTGAAACAAAAATACGAGATGAGACAGATTTGTAGAAAATGATCCAAAATTGTGATTGATACGTGCCAAATAATTTAATTATGCAAGAATTGCACCTCAGAGGTATGTAAAACTTTAAACGCTTTAAATGAATTTACTCTCTTCTACCTTCTACAAATTGGTTTTACATCCAAAACACTAATTTTGGAAATTAATAAGTAAACAATGTGACAGAGAAAATGATTCATTTAAATAAAGCATTCTAGATAACGAATAAAAAAATGTCCTTAATTTTTAATATAGAGATCATTTTGACAGTAAGTGGTTATTATAGGGAAAACAATAAATTATGTTTGAACATTTCAGGTAGCAAATAAAAACTATTTATTATAAATGCAAAAAGCGACATATTACGTTTTGAGTAATTTAAGCGGTCAGAGTTTCTATTTGCATATCAATAGTAATTACCTGGCTGGCAATTGTCCATTGCAAATCTATTGGTAATTGGACAAAATCGTCGAATTTAGTCCCTACCATTACTGGAATTGCCGTCTGCAATTTGGAAAATAGATTTCAGATTAAGTTTATTTAAATATGTAGCAAAATCTCCTTAAATTAGATTAAATGCAAGGTAAAATAAATACTTGGAATTAGAAGAAATTATTTTGTGAATTTTACCTGGTTCCATTTTCTGGCGTGTTGATACCAACTGATAACACTGCAATAACAAGTACCACAACTATAAGAATCTTTATTTAAATTTTGGAATTATGCGATGAAAAAATATTAAAGAATATATTTTTGTTTTTTGGGTTATCTCAAAAATTCGATTATTTGGGATATCTTTGTTATGATTTAATCATCTTGTTTCTTGTTCTCATGATAACATTATTATTTACAGTGCACCAAGATTTTAATGAGAACAATATCAAGGAAAATATTATTTTTACATCAAATGATATATTACTCTGCTTTTGAGTTTTTTGGTGTTTTCTCTTTTCCTTTCTTCTAATCAAAATCCAATATATCCAAACACCGCATCAAAACACTTATTTATGGTAGAAAGGATAGTACGCGGGAAATAGCTTTCACTAAGATTTTCCTCGATTCATAACAATCGCAACTATACCTATTTAACGTGCGTCGACTCGTAAGATCAAACATAAATATCATAGCCACTGAATCTTTGCAGGCAGCTGGAATATGATCAAGTGAAGAATAATAATCACCTGCATAAATTGAAATTATTGGGAATTTATTTAGTGATATCTAAAAGAAAAAAATAAGAGCTTGTGGCAAAAACAACTAAAAAGCCTATACCTCCCACTTCCCAAATGCTATAAGAAATTCTTGCTCCTTTAACACACAATGTTTTGTCCACCTGATTTATTCCTGTCACTGCAAATTCTTCTGCCCCTTTCTCTCCCCCTGCATACTTTGTCTTCAATCCAAACATATATAATTAGCAAACAGTACAAAACAATAGATAATAAAAGATTTTCGATCACGATTTTGATTGTCACATTTATCGTATCACGTCATTGTCTATTTATATGGACATTGTGAGATATTAAATTATTTTAAAGTTAGGGACTTGTCAATCGATATATCGGTTGGACGATGAGTATATAATTTCCATTTGAAGTTTTTTTGAAAATGAATTTCCTTTTAATATATGGTTTTATATTAAAAGTATTGGTTGAGAGCTACTTATATTAAATGATTATCTTGCAATATTGGTCTCATAGACTAATATTTGTATTGCAGTTTTAGTTTCACTATTGGCAAACTTGTAAAATTAATCCGATAAAACGTGTTTTTTTATTTTATTTTATTTTAAGTCACTGCATTGCACGTGATTATTACTTAATTTGCTGTAAATTTCCGAAATCTTTAGCAGCCACACATGAATTTCGTTTAGTTTTTTAATGGATGGGACCAAGATTAAGAGAGAAAAAACTATAAGATTATTTTTTCAATTTTGTGAAGAATGAAGCTAAAGTTACAATATATTTGATTTTATAGATTAACATTGCAATTGTTTACTTAATCTTAAATTATATGATATTTTTGGAAAGGAAAAGTCATTTTAGGACGTCACATGAAAAAGAAAAAAAGCAATAAATATGTTACGAAGGAAGTAACAAAATTTCATTTGCCAAAACACTAATAACACTAACCAGAAAACTTGTTTTCCCAATGTGGGGATCACCAAAGAGACTAATCTTCAAAGAAACTAAATCCGGTGAATCTTTGCCATCGCCACGGTCAACGTAGCACGGTGGCAATGACACCATGTTCGTGGAGGAGGCGTCACTTGCAGGTGGCGAAGGGGAGGAAGAGGACACGGTGGCGCCGGGTGGCAATTGGCGGTACTTAATGGATGATTTGCCCAACCAACAAGCACGAAAATGGTTCCAGATTGATCGTAGGTAGCGTCGAAGGACAGAGATCCGCCAGAGGATTTTTTTTTTAAGGTTAAAGTGAAACGTTTTTCTGCAAAGCTTAGCCATAGTGCTTTTGCTCTAATGTTCACCTTATTTTAAGGGTATGGTATGGCCTTAAATTTTTCCTCTAGTGATCTCTCTTGTGGTTTCTTTTGTTTAGTTGTGGGCTGTTTTTTATTCTTATGGAGTGAGTTTTGAGGGATAATTTTTCAACACTCATTTTTGGTGGGTAATGGTAGGGATGTCACTGGGGCCATTAGTTGACCTATTTTAAGGGTGGTTGCCAGGTCAATGTCATCCCAAATCATTGTTTGGTTTGACACATTTCTTTGTAAAAGTGTATTTTTACTCATTTTATAGAATTATTTTAAATACTCATATGTTTTTAATGCCTAATAAAAAATACTTTAATTTAGTATCTTACATTAGATTCAATAGCCTAAAACTTATTTTCAGATACTCAAGTTTTATTTTCATAAAATAATCTTCATTTTACATTATAAACCTAATCAAACAAATATAATTTATCAAAAGAAAATTTAAATATCAATATTTTAGTATAATTTGTCAAATTTTACAATTCACTAATTTCAAAAAAAAAATTAATTATATGAAGGGTCATCCAAAATATTTGACAAAGTAATTTCACAAAATAGAATGAATAACAAATCCAAATAATCGGATTAACGTAGTGACTTCTAGGAAGTCATAGTACTTTATGTCCTTGTATAGTTTTATTCATGTCCAATAAATCTCATCACGTTAACAGACAATTGTTTCAAAATTCAAAATTTCATAAATCCATAAAAATAACATGTTTTGGTACTATATATGTGTGTGTGTGTGTTTTGAATGTTTAAATTCGAATATTAGACCATACTTCAATGTGATTCATTTAGGCGTGACCCTTGATTCTATTTGTTGCCCATATGATACTTTATTCGAAAAGGCAATATTAGTCTGTCCGACCAATTCTCCTAAATTGATCTGCAAATAACAATTATTGCAATATAGAATCAATTTTCAGATAGTCTGTCAAACTCAACCTCCACGTTGCTTCTCATGTTTTAATTTTAGGTGTTAATTATATGGACAAAGCCAACAACTTCGTGAATGTCGGCTTTGCAATTTATTTAAGGAACATTCGGCGCAAAAAGTGGATCACCGGATGGTCAATTACATACCACATCAATTAGACGTGTTCACAATACATAACACCAATTGCAATTATAATATGTATAAACTAGGGGTGGTACCACATACTTTGATGTGTGTACTTGAAGTTTTAATATATATATATAATCGAAAATATGTATTTGTTTTCACTAGATTATGTTAATGTAATTATTTGGGTTTGCTATATTAAATAACATAGTGGTAGAAAAGAAATGGAGGGACAACGATTAGGGAGGTGAGAGACGGACAAATAATATGTTGGAGAAAAAATTGTGAAAAGAAAAGAGAAGAAAAAGTTGGAGATGAACGTAGGGCACAAACGAGCCAAACTCAATGAAATTCGGAGGGTCGTGCTTGAGCCCATTTGTGAATCTTGAGCTAGAGTCAGAAAGAGTGGAAAAGAGCTAGAGATTAAGCTTGCTAGCTTGATATTTTCGAGCCATTTTTAGGAATTGTATTTCATTATTTAATTTTTATTATTATAAAGCATATAAATTTATATTATTAAATATAACATAACTAAAAATACCGTAAAGCTCCAAGCGGCTTACGAGCTCATGAAGAGAAATAATGTAGCTCGAGCTGGGCACGAGATTGAGAAGCTCAATTTGAGCTTGAAAAAGCTCAAGTTCTTGTTAAGTCGGTTGTCAGGCTAGATAGCCAACTTGACTGAGAAAAGATACGACAGTAACAACTTTGTCCTTGATTTTTTAAATAGGATTAATTTGGTCACCTTGTTAAAAAAAAATGGCATACTTACTCCCGTTCTGGATTCTATAACATTTTGGTTTAATGCATGTATGTACACGTGTGCATGTGAACTCCAAAATAAAAGAGAATATTGGTGGCAAGATATTGAACTGCAGTGTTAACCAGTTATATCTTTGGTAACATTAAGTTTTATTTTGTCAAAAAAAAAAATTATAAATTTCATTGCAACAAATATTGTGTACAAGTCAGTAATATATACAGTTCCTAGCAAGTAAATTAGATTGTGCAAGTAATATAATACATTTAAATTTGGTCATTGTATTTTAGGAATATTATCGATAAGATTCTTAAGCTTCAGCGGCAAAGTTGTGGGCGAAATTCGGAAGCCTGTATCTCATGAAAACAATTTCTACAAAATTACATCTTAAAGCGCCGGCTCTACTGGCTGAATATGATGGATACTAATACCAACTTCAAAAACTTGGTGTTAAAAGGAATAAGAAGATTAAACACAGTTACTTTTTAACTCACTTCTAAATTCATATGATAGTCTAGTGACAACAGGTTATACTAGAAAGATACACTAGACTTTGAGTATGTGAGTGTGTTATTTTTCTTCTACAAAAAGCTAAAGAAGACAAACCAGCAGTTGGGACATGAGTCAGCGTGCTAGTTACTGAGGGCATGAACCGGTCCGGTTTTACAGGACATCTAGTCGAGAATCTGCAAGCAGTGGTGATGTTGTAGTAGCATATAAGGGATATGATTTTTATAGATACCTCTTCTTCAAATAATTGGATCTAATATCGTAGATGTGTAAATGATGTATGTTTCAGAAAAAATATTTTGATTCATTCCAAGAAAAATGGCGGATACTTTGTCATTAGGTGATAGTTCTACTGGTAAAATCATGAGTATGTATATGAGTGGTAAAAATCAAATTATTTGACTCAGTAGGTTGTATATAGGGTGGTGTGGCTTATCTCTCAGAGATACAAATGATGTTGGAATCTAGATCATTAAAGTGTGTGTTTGGCACATTTTAGATGAAAAATTCAAAAATTCCAAATTGCTCGGAGGTATAATATTATGGTATATTATGAAACAACGTTATGAGTAGATATCAATAGCATTATGAACTTCTCAATTCTGATTTCGGATGAATGAGAAACTAAGGTTTTGTTTGTTCATGTTTTTGAGTTCAAATCTTGAAAAAAATTTGGGGAACGCGTACTATGGATATTCGTGTGAATTTGATGTGATATGTTGGTGTGTTTGTTTATGTTTTTAAAATATGTTTGAAATTTGTAACATGTGTCTAATCACTAATGATTAGTTGATGTGTGATGGGTTGATTGATTAAAAAGTATGAAAGAGAAAAAGAAAAATAGTGTAAAGTAAATGAATATTGATTGATGATTGTGTGAAATGATGGATGTGGTGATTGATAGGTGGTTATATTGGAGAATGAAAAAGTGAATTTGAAAGATAATGAATTTGGTTGAAAATAGTTTGAAGTATGGATTTTTGGAATTTTGTGATCCAGAAAACTAATGGGATTTGAAAACATAAACATACAAGGGCTAAATATTAAAGTTAGGCATTTAAATTAGTAGAAATGTGGATATCCAATATTGGTTCAAAAACCTTGTGTAATTGTGTTTATATCTCACAAGTATGTAAGGAAGTAAGGGTTGGCCCCTTTGGCTCATCCAACTTGTTGTAAAGAGGATGGACCTATGGACTTGCGCTCTGGCCCAATTTTTTAACTCCTCACACCTGCGATCCGGTGGACTAGGCTCGGGACTTGGACTTGGCCTCAAACTTGGTCTTGGGCTTGGGTCGCGGGTCGTGGATCCTGGGTTGTGGGTTGGTTAGCCTGTATTTATCTTTTTAGATAAAATTTTATTAAATTAATTATTTCATTAGTTAAGTTAACAATTATTTCCTGATTAATCTTGATCCGTTAGATTTCTTATTTAATCAATGGCCACGATTGAACAGGTCTAGTACACCAGAAGTCCACCAGTGGACCAGCTGACCGAGCAAGTGCATTGTGCACCCGTTGCACCAAAACAGTGCCTATCTGGGGTAAAAAAGGCGCCCTCTTTAACCCATTCTGGGACTGCTTTACAAAGCCGAAAAGTTTTCAGCCCTCAACCTATGGAAGTCTATATATAGGACCCACCTATTTTCAGATTTTCACATCAAAAAGTACTAACTTTGCCTCACTTCTTCTCTTCTCTCTTTTAAGTATTAATTTGAGTATATAAAAGAGTTCTTCATTCATAAAATGAGAGTTCTAGTAGAAGTTTGTTCGCTAAGTTTAGAAATTTGGCGTGGTCATATATCTAAGACGATAGTCGTATTTTGGGACACAAACGCCATATCTCATTACCACCGAGCGGGGAGTTATTGTGTTGAGGAAATCAGGTTACCCGTGCCTCGACTATACCAATTTCATAACAAGTAGTTGCATTTTTCACTACAAATTAATCTAATTTCCATAAGTCAATGAATTCCATGGGCTTTGAGCATTGGAGTCATAAGAGTCACCCTTGACATAATGATCCAGATTAAACGAAAAAAGTATGAAACTTCACAAGGTCTATTAACCTCAAATGATAATTGAAAGTGGAGCTCCCTAGAAGTCTTCAACGGGTGTAAAATATCTTGTTGAACGAAAGGATGATTTTGATGTCGCCCTACTCAGCAGTCAACTAGCAATGTTGACTAGGTTACATGTGTTCAATTCATTGGTCGGTTTGAATTAGGTGTAGTGGGGACCTTGCCAATTCCTAATGTGTAATGAATTAATCGAAAACGAAAACCAATTGCATTTGATGTTATGATTTGCTACAGAACTATTCTGGTAGCATCCTTTTTTGACTTTGGGGAAACAAATTTGGGAGCTGCCAAGATAGCCCCATGAAACAAGAAGAGCACTGGGCTACTTTGTGGTAGCCCACAACCTACAGATAATAAGAAGACAACGGTAGACAACAGTCCTTTTGTTGTTTAATGTTGAAATTTGTAGTATGGGAAAGAGACTTGCTTCTATTAAAGGAGCAAGCTGTAAGCAAGAGGAGGAGAGAACAAATTGTCTAGTTTGAGAAACACTTGCGGATGGTTTCTTTATATAATTTTGAAAGTGATTGTAAAAGAATGATTTATCTTTGTTATCAAGTGTGTGTTTTTATTAATTTATCTTATAGTGTAATGCGTATAAATTATGTATCATGTATTTTCGGAATCTCTTTCTCTCTTTCACAAACGTAATGAGTCGGATATTTATCTCTCCCTTGAGAATACAAGAAACCCTAATTTTTATAAATTTACAGGACGTGGGTGATAACTTGACCCATATAATAGTATACTAATTCAAGGATTATAAGCACAAATAGGCTCAAATGGGTTAATCACGATCTAAGCTAATATTAAACTCATGTTTTTATGGGTCATTATGAGCCCAAATACTTAATCATCAATGTCATCCGTCCAAATCTTCACCTCAAGCCAAAGTGCACATCTTACCTGCATCATAGTGGAAGAAGGGAAAATTCTTGTGGACGTAGTCAGATTTTGCCGAATCATGTATTTTTGGAAGAAAGAAAAATTCTTGTGGACGTAGACAAATTTTGCTAATCATGTATTTTTTTGTGTCCATTATTCTTTTTTATTTTCATTAACTTACTGGTGAAATTTGAAAAATCCCTAATAAATTAAATCTCGTAGCCCCGAACCACTCACCGAAGCTTCCGTTGTGCCTTTCTTACTAGCCTTCCATGCAAAAACCTTGACATGGTTACTGAAATGTATTAATTCGATGTCCCTTTCCGGTGATTGTTCAGAGCCCAATTTCAGGTTGCATTCAATGGATATGGAGCCATTTTTGCGACCAAAGAGTGACAAAATATATCCCACTTATTTGGATAAGTTTGAAGCACTATAAATCCTCTCCTCTAGGAACCTTTTTGAGTTCTTCAATCACTATTCCCTATTTCTAAATTAATTTATTGGGGCAATGACCTTTTTAAGGATAAATATGAAATTTTATTAATCGAAACAACAATTTATTGTGGTTTCACTATTTTGAATTCTACTATTCAAAGTATCATTTTAAGTTAAAAGGTAAAAAAATGAATCGCAAGTTCCATTAAATATTATTTTTACACTTAATAGGGTCACATGCAATGTATGTGATGAAATTTTGGCGAATATTCCTCCAAAAAATGCTAAAAGTATAAAATTTTGTAAAAGTCAGTGAGTTTAGATAAGAAAGTGTAAAAATAAACAAGTTTAGATAAAATAGTGTAAAAACAAGTGTAATTCAGAATACTCCAGTTGTTTCGGCGAAAAATGCTAAAATATAAAATTTTGTAAAAATCAATGTAGTTTCAGTTAAAAAAGTGCAAAAAATAAAGTTTGTTTACAAAAATAGCAAACCCGTAAAGTTTAGATGGATTAATGTCATTACCCCTAATTTATTTGTATAATCCTTCAACCAAAGTACAACCTCAAAAAAATTTGGGGTAATGACATCTTCCCATCCAAACTATTCGGGGTTTTGCACTTTTGTAAACAAACTTTATTTTTTTGCATTTTCTTATCCAAACTACATTGATTTTTGCAAAATTTTATATTTTAGCATTTTTTTTGGCGAAATAGCGGAAGTATTTCGCTAGGGCTCCATTATATAGATCAAGATCACATGTGATCTTTTTAATGATAAATATAAAATTGGAAAAATTACTCAAAACTCCCTAAAATAATTTTTCATATCGAAAAAACTCGTGAAAATATTTTTCAATCTTAAAAACTCATTCTATAAACTTTTCATTCCAAAAACCCCAAAAGTGACGATTAACAACCTTTTGGACTAAACTACCCCTTCATTTATTAAGTTAATAATTGATCAATTATTTTTTCTTAATGTATCGTTTTGTTTTAATTTTTTCAAATTGACGAATCATAAAATACTGATTTTCTTTTGTGATATTAATTTTTTTAAATATTTGTTTATAATTTATTTTTGATATTAATATGGTAATTATCTATAAATATATGTTTTAAATTTTTTAAAAAGATTAAAAAATCTGAAAATTTAAAATTAAAACCATAATTAATATCAATTATCAATACAAAGATTTTAAATAAATAAATTATTGGATAACAATAATAGATTAATTTTTAATCTAGAAGACTAAGGGCAATTAAGTTCATAAATCTGTTAATCCTAAATATTGAGTTTTTTGGAATGAAAAGTTGATGGAATGGGTTTTTTGGATTGACAAATATTATCATAGCTTTTTTGGATATAAACATTTATTTTAAGGGTTTTCTAGTAATTTTCGCTATAAAATTTTATCAATTGAAACAACAATTTGTTGTGGCTTCACTATTTTGAATTCTACTATTCAAAGTATCATTTCAACTTAAAAGGATAAAAATAGTGAACCGCAAATTTCATTAAATGTCATTTTTACACTTAAAAGGATCATATGCAATGTATGTAATGAAATTCCAGCTAATATTCCATTGAAAAATGCTAAAAGTATAAAATTTTGTAAAAATCCGTGTAGTTCAGATAAGAAAGTGTAAGAAATAAACAAATTTAGATAAAGTAATGCAAAACCCGTTTAGTTCAGATAAAAAAGTGCTAAAAAAAATTGTTTACAAAAATGCAAAAACCCAAATAGTTACCCCAAAAAATTTTAACCATGTCTTTCTTTACCTGTTTGAACATCATCCCAGAAAAAGGCAAGTGTTCCCCATTTGACATCCTAGCAAACAACTTCAGTAAAATGACACAAAATCATACAAAGAATCAACAAAATACCTCTTTCACATACTTACTCTCTTCTCGTTTTAAGTCGTACAAATCACTATTTTCTAAGTAAAACTGCCGCCTGCGCACAGAAGTACCATAGGGTATATAGTATATATTAGTAAGCATTTTATCTTTGTGTTGACAATGTACATGCAAAAAACAAGAACCTCATTTCAACTGCTTTGCCCATCAGAGCCTCCACCGGGTTCTCTCTTCGAATTTCCACTCTTTTTCCTAAGCATTTCCTTAATTTCAGCTTCTTTCTTATCTACAAAAACAATTAAATCCTTGAAGCTAGTGGCCCTCAGGGGACGCCTACTAGGCCGTGCAGATTCAGCTTCCTCAATATCTCGTTGCTCTACCTCTGCAGTACTATACCTGCTGTATTGCCACCAGACCCTGTAGAAAAATACAGATAACGCAGCGAAGCACGCAATGCCACATATAAGAAATAGGCCCCAAAAGCTCTTGAGCGAAAGCTGGCTCTCCTCGATTGGACTAGCTTGATTTGTGCATCCATTTCGAGACAGCCATTTATCGTGTATTCTTTGAAGCTCTCCGCTTTCTGATAGTTGAAGGATTGCGGTTGATAAATCTACTGTCAATGGGGAGTCCCTTTGGAATGCCTGGGGAAGTATGAAATTGTTAGGCGAATGACCTGATGAAAAATCCATACGACAAAAAGAAAACTGCACGGGGTTGCTTTTTAAGATATCAAATTTCTAAAGGTACACTCCACGTGAAACTCGCTTGGCCGTTAACTTCAAGGCTGGTTAAGTGCCACGTGAGTTTCACATGACTTTTTCCTCCCGTTAAAAACTGATTGCCTGAATGAAAATGACCAAATTTGCCACAAAATTCAAAATTTGAAGCCAAAATTATAAGAGAAAATTATATAAATACCCCTTGTGTGAGACCATATATGAAAAACACCATGAGGTTTGAGTAATTACCATAACTTCCTTAATCAGTAAAAGTATATTACACTTTCACCCCTGTCCAGAAAAAACAGATAACAATTTTACCTCCTGTTTTTCAAGTTGTCAGGATCTAAGGATCTAACCTAACAGGGGATGTCTTGGTAATATGCAAAACATCAGGTAGCTCATGGTAATTACCCAATAAATTAGGGGTTTTGAAAGTAACTATCCCAAATTATAATCGCAAAGCATGGACCAAAAGTGCAAATCCCCTATCTTGTGTGATTAAAACAACAATTTCCCCAATTTCACAAACGTGAACGAGACTTGCACCATCTTCCTAAGAAGAGTTGTATCACAACTTAGAGTTGTACATTAATGAGTTGTGACTTCAAACTATAACTACAAAAGATACTTACAAATCCCCATCCACTTTTTGTGAACACTTGCCCGACGGTACTGAACGTGCACTTTGTGTTGGCCAAAAACAGCTGAATATAAGGAAGCTCATCGACAATGGCAGCAACCCCACCACCTTTGGGGCCTCGCTCGAGGGCATTAACATATTCATCTTGGCTTTTCAAGATGTGGAGTCTTGATTTAGCTATGCTTAACTCATTAATAAGATAGTTATAAGCAAATGAACCATCCTGGATCCCTATTGGATCGGAACTTGAGATCAACGAGTCTATTCCTCGAACTCCTGAAGAAAGTTGCTGCACTGTGAGGATTGATGTCAAACTAGCTGTGTAGCTTGAATTGATAATCAACACTACAAAAAGCCATAATATCAGCACCAAACGTCCCAAGGTGCTCACAGTGTTTTCTCCTGCATAAAGTGCATTACAGTCAAAATAAATGAATTTATCAGGATGCGAAAGAATGTATTTTTATTATGTTAAGAGAATAGTAATATGAACGTCCAACAAAAATAAGGCGAAAACTAGTTATTATTATTTTTTTGGAAATTTTGGAAAAGGAGAATAGGAGATAATCAGAATATACTTACTGTGGGAGAAGAACATTGTTGAGAAACTAAACCTGAAATATTGAAATATAATTCAGTGAGAGCACTAACAAATTCAAATTTGGAAAAGAGGGGGTATACGTTAGCAAGGAAGTGGTAATATTATTATGGATCAACCAGAAGGGGATATCCTAGGAATGTTTGGGTTATGTTTTGGAGAAAATGTGTTTGGATACAACGTTTTTTGGCCAGAAAAATTTAATAATTGAACAAATATCTAACAAAAGCTTACGCGAATCGACTGCTAAAGTTTTTTGTTCTTTTCGGAAATAAAAACAAGTACTATCTTACCAAAAAACCACCAAAAAGCATTTGGAAATGGCCAAACCAATCGCCCTCCCGCGGAAAAAGAATAAAATACTAATTTCTCAAAATAAAATCAAGCACATTCTCACGAAACACGCACATTTTCCAATAAATTTATCAGCAAATAATCTCATCAATACACAACTTCAAAACACAACCAAAGCCCCAAATTCAGTGTATTCAAAGTTCGGAAAAAGAGTGAATTTTAGATGACGAACAACATGAGACGATTAATTCCAAATGACGCAAAACTCATTTAGTGGTGTAGTTAGGGTACCAAAATTGAAATTATCCCCAATAGAGATACGTTCATAATCGTTTCTTATCGAACAAAGTCGAGAAATACTAACCAAAAGACAGTTACGAGTTGTTTCCGTGGCGGCCCGCGGAACTCGGTATTGATCCGATGCTCAAGAATCCAAACAACAGCTCCCACAAAAAGAAAAGAGATTCCAGTTACACCCCACATTTGCCAAGTAAATGGCTTGAGAAAAGCCCATGGACTAGATTTAGTCTCCTTGACAGGAGCAACTACGACGAGGCCGGATTCCATGAAAGGCTGTGTAAAGTCCACAATCCTTGTTCTATTTGTAGTAATAGTAACATCCCCAACAGCAGCATCAAATTTCTGGAAAAAGCAAAAACTAAAATAAGTTCCCAAGCAAAACATTCATCATCTGAATTTAATTTTGATCAATAAGTAAATATTTTTATTTTTTGCAGTTTTTTTTTTTTGCACTTCATATCCTCCATGCAGTTTGGTGTTTTATCTTGTATTTCCATCTTACGCCAAGTGTAATGTGGAATATAAGATGAAATAGACGAATGAATACAAAGAAGCAGTTTAATGGATTTGCATCAAGTAAAAATAAAGAAAAGAATTCTCACATTTGCTGCGACGTCCCTAACAAGATTCCCGAACGAAGGGTTTCTTCGACCGTCTCCATATAAAATATATTGGTGAGGAACAGGATAAGGCAATAACTGAATTGCAGCTTCAAATACATCAATGCAATATCCTCTTGCCCCTACGGGTCCTTTATCTTTCGTCACAACATCGGGATATGTAACCCTATTAGGCACTGCAATTTGTAAAGGCTTCCCGCTATTAGGAAACACCCATCCACGAGGCTTCATTGAAGTTTCGCCAGGCCATATGACACTATAGATGTTTTGATTACTATTTGAAGTGTTTGGTGGCTTTGAATATAAACTCTCTGGAGGAACAATAGATAAACCTGAGTAATTTGACCAATAACCAAGTCTTCGCGACCCGGTCCCGACAATATTAAGAATATCAAATGATGGATGAATCAAATTCTTCTCTGAATCAAACTGAATTTGTCCACTTAGACCAGTGAAGTTGGTTGAAGTAAGAATCTCGAGCAATCTCGGCCCTTGATCGAAAATTCGGAGCGATGTTAAATGAAGGGCACTTCCTTTCGTATCATGCAATCTCGGGTCATCTGAAAAACTGATATTTCCACCACTACTGAAAAAAACATCTAAAGCTCGGGCTAACAACCATACGGAATCATAAGCATATAGAGCGTAAGAATTAAATTTCGACGTTCTTTTATTCTTCATATTTTCCCATCGAGAAGTAAATCTCGTTTTGAGATCAGAAGCCGGAGTGTGATGGCGAAATGCAATGACCCCGTGTATAAGATCAGCTGTATCAGAATCAATAGCTTCTGAAGAATCAAGAATTGAAGGAAGCCAATCAGTAGCAATCCAAACATAACTTTTGCTCATCATTCCAAGCTTTTTCGCTACTGCAAAAATATTTAAACCCGAATCAGGATTTACATGCACAACAAAAACCCGCGATTCTAGAAGGTTCACTCCAACCAATAAACTATCAATATCACTTCTTTGAGCTCCAGGAGTAAATGCTGCTTTATAAGAAATTTTCGCACGTTTCTTTGCAAGTGCATCACCCAGCACTGAAATACCGTTTCTACCATAATCATCATCGACGAATATGACGACGACTTCTCTATATCCAAAATATTCAATAAGGTCAGCAATTGCATGCATTTGGAAATAGTCATTTGTGGTTGTTCGAACGAAGTATGGGAACTGTAAAGCTGAAAGAGTGGGATCTGTGGCAGCGAAGGACAAAAGTGGAACATGAAGTTCATTTACGACGCGGGAAATCACGTGGGCTATTCCCGATGACTGTGGACCGAGTGCAGCAATGACATCCTTCCCCATCAGCTGTATAGCTACACGAATAAGGATTCCCCTGTCAAGATTTTCCTTATTTTTCATTATTAATAATATACATCATTGATGTGAAAAGATTGGGAAAGGATAAAGTTTTAAATAACTTCCGGAGAAACGGTTCTAAAGAATTTCCAGATTATAAGCATCAGCAGAACAAATATAGTCCAGATCGGGATAATTTTCATTTAGTTTTTCTCCATTCTAAAAAAATATAAAGGACGAGAATTCTTCATAACAATCACAACCAACCACATCTAAGAAAACATTTTAAATTCAGCCCAAAAATACTTAACAATAGTTTTATCAACTACGGAAGTGCTTGGCAAGAACACAAATAATAAATAAATAACAATAACATGGTCCACAGAAAGCATAAACAAATTAAGAATTCATTTTAAATTGATCTCCTGTGGTAGGAACAATGCTTTGAAAGCTGATTCGGAATTAATGCTCATCACCTTAACACTCTGTTTGGTTCAAGAAAAATGCCAGAGAAAGGAAAAGATAACGTAAGGAAAACCATTTTCTCTTTTCCACTCTTTTCCACACCATTTTGTGAGGAAAAGTTATTGTCTTAAATTAGTATTCGATTTTGGAAATTGATAAAGGCACTCCACATTTTGTTAAAGGCACTCCACTTTCATTTAAATTTCAATACATGGACAAAAATACCCTTTAATCTATTAAATGTAATTCTTATCATTTTATTTGGCAAACTAATTTTATACTTTTCTAACTAAAATGTAAAATACGTATTTTGAAATTCGACATCATAATTTCAAAATTCAAAGTGACAAATGGTTACCGCAGATAATAAGTAAAAAATGGTTTCTAGATATGACAAAAAAAGTTACTTATTTAGAACCAAATTAGGATAAATGATATTTTATCTTGAATAAAATTGAAAATTATTTTTCATTAGATTTAACAAAAATAAAACTAGTTGTTATTTTAGGTGGACATTAGTTTTTAGGCCTTTGATTTATATTAATTTTTAATATTATTTAGTAAAAGAAAATTCCAATATTTACTTCGGAGCAAATCTGCAGCACATATTATTCAATGAGTTCGATGAAATCATATCGGGTTTGAATATCCATAGCAAGATAAGTAGCCTTATAAGGGTGATAAAAAGTAGGTGTTATTAAGGTAAATGACCTTATCATGTGCAAAATGCATTAGCGAAAAGAAGAAAATAAAGAGAAAAATGTTTAAGAAAAAGCATAATTTTCTTTGGTATTATTATCAAAAAAAAAGTTTACCAAAATAAAAATAAAAAATTAAAGTTTATTTAGAAGGAATTATTAAGTTCGCCTCTAAATATTGATAAAAATTCTATATAATATATTAAGGGTTATTATAGTCAACTTAGTTAACTTAAAAAGGATGTGGAGTGCCTTTAACAAAATGTGGAGTGTCAATATAAACTCCCCAGATATTTTCTCTCCTATTTTCTTTTTCTATTTCTTTTGGTATCCTCTTGTGACCAAACAATGGGAAACAGTTTTCTGTGTGTTTTCTTTTAATTGTCCCTAAGAATTTTCTTGAACCAAACAGAGCGTAAATGGAAAGCGAAAGTGTAAATTCTGCATAAACAAATTAGCATATTAGAAGTACAAATGAAACACAATCTTATCAAGCATTCTCTATGAAATAACTAAGCTATGCAAGAGAAGGCAATTTAGTATATTTCATATTTCAGTAATCAAATTTTTAAACTGTCGAATAAAAGCAAAAATTAACACACAATAAGATTGCCATAATCTCATAAGAAGACTAAAATAAAAAATCTGCAGAGATTGACAAGCTAATAAAAAGTACAAAAACATATATATATATATATATATATATATATATATATATATCAAGAATTCACCTTTAAAGAATGCTATCTAATACCAGGAGAGGGAAATTATTTCCAATCATGAAATACTTAATTGAAAGAGGGCCCTTAATTTAAATTCAGTAGAAAACAATTAACCCAAGTTATTTTCCATTTAAGAAAGAAAAACATACCTTCAACCATTCCAAGAAATCCACTGCAATTTGTATCCTGCAAGATAAGCTTAAGCTTTGTGTTCTTGAGAATGGTAGTATCAGAATTAACATCTTCAGTTGCAGCAACAAGTGCTGGCCAAACAGACCTTCCAATAACTGAATTATAAGTGAACAAACCCCCAATATTCACCACACTTGGCAAAGCACTCGAATTTCCATCCATGGCAGTAGCTCCCATACAATAAATCAAAAATACCAAAGCCTTCTTCATATATACATTGGCCTTCATTTTTTCCAGAAATTGAAATACTTTCAAGTTATATACATAATTGTGTCAATAAATCAAACACCTGGTGTGCACCATTAAAGAAAGCTCAAAACCCAATACTTCTTTTATGTTCAAGTTTTCATAACTGGGAAAAAAGAAATATTACGAAAAGAAAAGTTGATGATATTGAAGTGTAAATGGAACCTCACAAGTAACAACCATAAATAAAGGATATGGGTTTATGATTTAATAATGCTACAGTCAAAACTCAAATACAAAAATCCAATCAAGGAAAGAGGAACTCTCCTCATTGGTGAACTTGAAAAGGACAGCCAACCCTGGTCCCTGGTTTTATAGGAAGCGACTATTTCATGTCAGGGGATAGTATTGGTGGATAATCGACATTAGCTCTCGAAAATATGTCCTAACTCATGATATATTACCGAGACCGCCCAACCCAAATATGAGGATAGTATTGGTGGGTAATCAACATTAGGTCTCGAAAATATGTCCTAACCCATGATATATTACCGAGACCGCCCAACCCAAAGAAAACTACAAAAGACAATAATTTCAAGAGCTTTTTATTAAAATAATATTAAAAAAATCTCAAAATAATATGATTTTGAAAGAGTTATAATATAATACAAGACGGCATGGTGTATGTCGTCTTCTATTCTGCAGATGCCCAACTACTTTCAAGGACATTTTGTCAAATAAGCAAAAATAGGAAGGCAATGGAGCATGTACAATGCCGTCTTCAAACAATTTTATGTTTTTAATTTAAGGAAAATTGAAGATGACATGAAACGTGTCGTCTTCAATTTTTCTTTTTCATTTTTTTTAATTACAGATTAATAATTTTTTTCTTATTTTCAACTCGTTTTTCTGTCTTTTTCGTGCATTTTTAGGTTTCAATTTGAACATATAAATTGTAGATTTTCATATAAATTCTGTAACCCCACAAGAATAGAATCATTTCGATGCCCGGTTGAAGTTTTGTTTTTTTAACTATTTGATGCTCAAATGTAGCATTTTCATTTTTTAATGCTCAAATGCTGTTTTATTATACTTCTTCAACCGGGCATCAAGATGATCCCATTCTTGCGGAGTTACAAAGTTTATATTAAAGTATACAATTTATCTATTCAAGTCAAAATCTTAAAATGCACGAAAAAGGAGAAAAATGAGCTGAAAATAAGTAAAAAGTCATTGTTTTCTTTAAAAAAATGTTCAAATGTTACTTTATCGTATTTTTTCAACCAGGCATCAAAATGATTCCATTCTTGTGGAGTTACAAAGTTTATATGAAGATCTACAATTTAGATGTTCAAGTCAAAACCTAAAAGTGAACGAAAAAGAGAGAAAAATGAGCCGGAAACAAGAAAAAAACCATTATTTTCTTCAATTTTTCCGTAATTTTTTTCCTTGTTTCCGGCTCATTTTTCTCCCTTTTTCATGCATTTTTAGATTTTAACTTGAACATATAAATTATAGACTTTTATATAAATTTTGTAACCCCACAAGAATGGGATCATTTCGATGTCCGGTTGAATAAATGCGATAAAGCAACATTTGAGATTTTTTGAAAAAAAATAATGACTTTTTCCATGTTCCGGCTCATTTTTCTCCCTTTTTCGTGCATTTTAAAGTTACCACTTGAACATATAAATTGTATATTTTCGTATAAACTTTACAACCCATAAGAATGGGATCATTTCGATACCCGGTTGAAAAAAATACAATAAAGCAATATTTGAGCTTTTTTTTAAAGAAAATAATGACTTTTTCCTTGTTTTCGGCTCATTTTTTCTCCCTTTTTCGTGCATTTTTAGGTTTTGACTTGAACATATAAATTATAGAATCTCTTATAAACTTTCTAACCCACAAGAATGGCATCATTTCAATGACTGGTTGAAAAAATACGATAAAGTAACATTTGAGTATTTTTTTAAAGAAAATAATGATTTTTCCCTTGTTTTCGGCTCATTTGTCTCCCTTTTCGTGCATTTTTAGGTTTCGACTTGAACATATAGATTGTAAACTTTTATACAAACTTTGTAACCCCGCAAGAATGGGATCGTTTCGATACACCGGTTGAAGAAATACGATAAAGCAACATTTGAGCACTAAAAAACAAAAATGCTACATTTGGGCATCAAATACTTAAAAAAAAAACTTCAACGGGCATCGAAATGATCCTATTCTTGTGGAGTTACAAAATTTATATGAAAATCTACAACTTATATATTCAAGTCGAAACCTAAAAATGCACGAAAAAAGGAGAAAAATAAGCCGGAAACAAGGAAAAAACTATTAATCTATAATTAAAAAAAAAGGAAAATTGATTTTTACGTCTTTAATATTTTCCTTAAATTAAAAAAAAAATTGTTTAAAGACGGCATGGTACATGCCGTCTTCTAATTAGAAGACGTATGTCGCCTTATATTATATGTATAACTCTTTCAAAATTATATTATTTTGAGATTTTTTTATGTTTTCTATATTATTCTAATAAAAAATCCATAATTACAGTATAATTCCCCAACTTCCATGTAGAATTTTTTTTTTTTTGGTAGACCTAATTTTCATGTACAATGCATACATAAGCATCCACGGAAAACAAGAATTATTTAGTTGAATACCCAAATAACGTGTATAACAAGTTGGAAAAACAATCCAGGAATCTTTTGCTTTTATTAAAAGTGGACATGGATACTAAAGAAGTTGACGTGAGCACACAAGACTCCAGTCACGTAAGCAAAAATTTTGTGAATACAAATACTTCCTCATTAGAGATCTCACAATTCCGCACAACAATAATTCGAGAATTAGTATTAAAACTTCGAACTTTTAAGGATAACTTGGTGACATGGATAAGTTAACTAATGAATGGAAAGTGATTGATATTTTATCTTTTGTTCGAAATATTTTTTTCTCATCGCAAAATGAATACTATCAGTGAATTTTGCTAGCTGCGTGAGAATTAATTTAATTAATCGGTATGGCACACTCAATGTATGTGCAAAAAAATAATTAAAAATTCTTAAATAAAAATCACGTAATATACAATAAAATAATTTCATATTTAAATTTTTGATTAGAAACAAATTAATCACAAAAGAAGAGAAATGAAAGGGAAAACAAAGAATGTGTATGAGGAGAAGTGAGAGAGAATGTAAGAGAAAAAAGGGAAGAGAAAGTACAATAAAAAATTAGAAAAAAAAAATATGGGACACTTGTCAAATTTATAGAGTAAAAGTGGCTTTGCCAAAATTTAGCCCAAATTAATTTCTCTAGACCCTCATTCTTTCTATATGGTATAGATTATACAAAATTGATTTTATCATTAATTTTATAATAATTGATTTTTGTAAAAATTAATTGGATGATGTAATTTGTGGTCCCTAATATTTAATGCTAGAATCACTTTAGTCTCTCATATTTAAATCATGACTTTAATATGCCTAATATTCAAATTTGATTTCACTTCAGTCATTTTTTTTTAATCATTACCATTAAATTACTCTCTTTTTAATTTGTAATTTAGTACATTCTCACGTTTAAGGTAAGTATGTCTAACAAAATTTAATTAAACAAAATTTAAATATTAGGGATGTTGAAGATACTTCATGGAGAACTAAAGTGGTTTCAATAATAAACATAAGGGATCAAAAATGACATCTTGAAGAATACAAAAGTATACATCTTGGAAATCACCATGCCAAAAGCAATTCTGAAATAAGTTGTGGGACGCATTTTTGAATCATGATATGCTTATCAAAAAAAAAAAAAAATGATAAAGGTCCAAAAATAATTACGTAATTTTATAATAGGGATAATTACACTCACACCCCCTCAATGATGGGGTAATTACACAAATCTCCCCTCACTAATTAATAATTACAAACACACTCCCTCATGTTAAAGATTTCTTACAATTGCATCCCCTGTGTGTAACAATTCTTACAATTGCACCCCTTGTAAATCTTACAAATAGATCCCTTGAGGGGGTGTTTGTAATTATTAATTAATGAGGGGAGATTTGTGTAATTACCGCATCATTGAGGAGGTGTGAGTGTAATTATCCCTTTATAATATGATGTGACATGAAAATTAATTGTGTTTTGTGTGGAAATTGGAATGGACAATTTTATGTCAGACCAAATTCAATGGTTTGAGTGTGAATTATGTGTGAAAATTTGTATGAGGACTGCACACAATATCGGAGTGGATCTTCTATCCCACAATAGTGTGTCACAATGGTATCACATCATTGTGAGATTGACAAGTATCTATTTAATTTGAATTATTATTAATAGTTTTTTTAAAATAAATATTTATAATCTCACAATAACGTGACACTATTATGGTACACACAATTTCAACACATACAACTTATGAGAGATCTAGAAACTATGATCATTGGATTTCATCTTACATAAATTTTTCCCACGTGAAATAGCAAAAGTAAAAATCTACAAGCTAGGAAAAGAATTATTCTTTCTCGACTGTTTTACTTTTACTAGCTGTAAAATCTAGTATTTTTTTTTTTTTTTGAAATAGTCAAATTTAGTACTTGTGGCTACTAAAAAGTGAGATTTGTTTATTGAACACGCTCACCACAAGTAATTCTCTCTTCTAATAATTAGGATAAAATCCGAATGATATCTTTTTTTTATAAACAACCTAGAGATATCTCATATCACTCTCGGAAAATTATAAAGTAGATCGGATAGTCCCAATCTATTTTACACCACACATTCATAATAAGTGGGGTAATTTTTACACTCACCTACCCCTGTATATCACCTCACCCCAAGTGTTTATGTGATGAAAAATAGATTGGAAACAACACTCTCGATCCACCATAAAATTACCCAATCACTCTCCTATTTGGGAATAATATAATCTTAGATCAAATCTAATAGTTGTCTTGTCAGTATGTCGGGAGAGTTTCACATTCAGAGTAAAGAAAAGAAAAGTGATATTCTTTTCATCTTTTGTTTTCCAATGCTTATTTAATTTTTTATACTTTTTATTAACTTATTTGATATTGGATAAAAACTTTATATTATAAATTAAACTATGTATCTTTTAAAAATTGATTAGTTAACAATTGTGGTAAATTAGATCTTCAAATACTAATAGTTTTAATATTTTATTAATATTACTCAAATCCCTCTTGAATTAAGCAATTAAACCATTTACAATTTGCGTTAAGAAAAATAAGTAAATTGGCTAATTAATCAACAAAGCCAAATATTGATTTCTACATATATAGATGTAGTAAATGGATCAGTTTATTAACAGTATAAAATTTTAGATCGTAATATATTTATATAATGCTAGTTGATGCATTAAGAGAATAATGAAACTAATTAATCTATTACGTAGTAAATTGCACCTGGGGGAGTAGTCTTATAAATGCAATATAGCATATTGAAAAGTGAAGTTTAAAATTATTTGTGAGGTAAAACATTTTTTTAGGTAAACCCTAAGATATATAGCCACTATCAACATTCCAACAAACAAGTGAGGTAAAACATTATTACTGTTGAAATAAAACAAAATGTTAAAAGAGGAGTCACAACTCACATTAAATCGATGGGAAATGAGAGTACCTCTCGTCAAAATATTACACATGCGCGGGGCCTTGTGTGTCTGGAGCGTGAAACATGTGTGTGTATATATATATATATATAAATCCAAATATAGCATCATCCGACATTTGGCATCTATACCCCCTTCATTTTTGCTATATTGACATGAACTTCCATTTTTTCAATTTTTTCATTAGATTTACTAATATAAGACTAAAAAGCCCTTCAAATTTGCCCAAAAAAGAGATTAAATTAAATAATTAGTTGGAGAATATAAAAGTATCACTTGTAAATGAGGTAATAATAGAAAACACATAATAAAGCATCTTAAATTAAAAAGTTTCTAGAAATATAGCTTTAAAATTTCTAAACTTTAAACTAATAAAATATTTCAATTTAAACGTAAATTCTTTTATGGTCCCAAAATGTATCATTTAAGAATATTAATTTTAATTATCTCATAATTCACTAATGTGAAATTTAATAAAAAATATGTTATTATTTTGATTATGATAATTTAATTTGTTACTTGTGGCAATTTTCAATAGAAGAAAATTAGTACCTTTTTTTGGTTTTTCATATTGTATTTAGCATAATTCACATTCATAAACATTTATGGTGATAATATGGGTTTTTTTTATTTTCAATCAAGACCAACTTCACAAAAAAAAAAAAACGAATAATAGCTATTTTTTAAGCTTTGAACTTTCATTAAACTATACAATAATTCTTATGAAATAGTCATAAATTATTATTATTATTTACAAATGTTACTAAGTCTATTTAAGAACAAAACCATGACCAATATACGAGGTGCATTTACTTTTTTTTTGAAATATTATTTTTTAAATAGAATATACTACTTCTTAATTAGTACCTTTTCGGAAGAAGTTGTTGTATTTTATTAGGAAGAAGTATATTTGAATAAATAGAATTTTAAGTATATATAGATTTGTTAGGTGCTTACTTCTATATTTATGATTTTTTTTAAGTAAGAAAATTAGAATTGATTGGAAAACATTTGAATTATGATACCATACTTAAGCAATAAGATTTTTAGATCATAGAGGAAATTCATGGTTAATTAGTGAGATATTTTTTTTAGAAGTTTACAGTTATATTTCTAGAATTTTTAATTGTGAATACCTCATTTTTAATTTTTTTTATTAGGTCATTTGATGATATTTTGATAATTTTCATTATTCAGCGCATTATAAGTGAAAATTAACTTTTTTAATTCAAAAGTGAATGGTATTGTAGTCTTACTAGTAAATATAATTAAAGAAGTGAAGGAGGGGAGATCAATGCCAATATTTCAAATGTGAGGGTGTGGATACCAAATATCCATAGTTCAGGGGAGGTCAATGCAATCATCTCGTGTATATATTATCAAACTTCAGGTAATTTTATACCAAACCGTGTCAAATGGTCTAAGTGTAAATTCTGTATCTATCTCTTTCAAACAAATGTGTGAGAGGATCACACACATTACACTCACACATTACACTTTACTGTGTGACAGAAATAGAAACTAAGACTATTGAATTTGGTTTAGCTTAGATTTTCAAACTTCAACGTATTGACAAATAGCTGACAACTTCACATATATGAATTAATTTAAACTTTCTCTTGGTTTGTTTCTTATTTCAAATATTTTGGAAAAGAAAAAATACCTCTCCAATTAAGTTTAATTGGATGACATGTTTTTTCCTTGAAATTTTTTTTGTTCAAAAAATTGAGAAAAATATTTTTCGGGGATAAGATAAGAATTATTTATTTTCCTAAAAGAATTACTTATTATTTATACTTGTACGTAACAATTTTGTATTAGTAGTGTCAGATCGAACTGTGAGACGACTTTATGTTAATGCGAAAATTGAAAACTATGACTTTGATTGGATCGATGAGCAGTATATTTTGGACAAATAATTTTACTAAAATATTATAAATATTTTATTTTTACATATACTAGAAGTGTGTTTGGATATGTTGTTTTTTGGGAGGAAAGTCATTACAAAAAATATTGGTGACAAAATATCAATTGATAATATCAAAATTATCGCCAACTATATAAAAGTGACAAAAAAATGTTTATAAATTGTTACTCCTAACATCTAGTACCAAAGAAGTTATTGTCACTATTGATAATTAGTAATATATATTTAGTGACAATAATATTATCGTTATTATTTTGTATTATCACTAAGTTATTATTATTTACGTGGCACTAACTATTATAGTGAAATGGGGTGTATTTCACTTTAATCCATTCTACTTTGCCCAGCCACATTTTACCCGTTACTACTCTCACTTGCATAGTTGCATCACTTCACCCCACTTACTATTAGAAATGCTTCAATTATTATATTTTGGGGGGCTTCAATCAGAATTGCATTACTTAACCCCCTTTACTCTTAAAAGAAACTAAAGCACTAAAAAAATGTTTACATACTTCAATGAGGTGATTTGATTTATGAAATTAAATTAACAGCAAATGGGAGTTATATCCCTACTGCATTAATCATTTTAGGGATCAGTCCCTGTTCATAATTCCAAACTCTGCACTCCTTGATTCTAAATAAAAAGTAGGATTTACTCTTTAGTTCCTATGAAAAGACTAAAATGTCTCCAACTTACACAAAAATTACAAGTGCCCCACTACACTCTCTTTCTTCATATTATCTCTCATCTATCTCTCTTTCCTGTCTCTCTCCTTCTTCTTCAACCTCTCGCTCTCTCTCTCTTTCCCTTCTGCCATTGTTGTCCGATCATCTCCTACAATTTTTGGTTGGCAAAAACTACATAAAGAAAGTAAACCAGTTAAAATCCATTTGAATTAAGCTTTGTTCCCCTTCCGAAGATTACCCGCAATCATCGGTGTTTCAAGGAGATTTTTGCAGGGATCTTGTGGTTGTTGGTAATTCTCAGGCAGGGTTTAATATTTCATATAAAGTTTTACATCGGTATTTTGTAGTGTACAGATTATAATCATCGGTGTACATATTTTATTTAAATTTCAGTACTTTGGCATTTTTTCTATTTTTGAATAATATTGTTAAAGTTACAATTGGTTGCTTGTCATTTTCTTTCACTATCTCTCAGAATTTAAAGCCTTAAAATGGTGGGGGTGAAATAAATGCTTGGATTCAAAAAAAAAGTGGGAGATATTATTACAATTGCATCTTCTATAGCAGAACAGAGAAGCGAAGAAAGCTAATAAAGCCTTTGCATATTTGCCATTTGAAATTAAGCTCTGTTCCATTTAAGATCTATTCTTCAACCTCGTCAATGCAGTTTAAGGCGTTTTCGCAAAGAATAGAGGAAATTGACATAGATGTGTACCAAAGTGTTGACCAGTTAGAGGCAAAACCTGTTAAGTATATGCCCTAGATGCCAATGAGGACAAATAGATTGTATAGGGTATTCAATTATGTTGTACAAACTGATAATTAATAAAGGCGATTATTATTCTGTTCATGTAAAACTTTATAGCATCAACAAGTGTTGAACAAACAGTCCTTGTGTATCGAGGTTGACTTTTCGCCCTTTATGGAATAAAGATGTGGCACGGGGAGAGTCTTATTCCTGATCACTCAAAAGGGTTCGCAAGTCAAGGAATCTTAATTGGGCATTAAGATTCGACTTGTATGACACATGCTCTGACAAGGAGTGTCAATTGAACACTATGTGATAGTGAGACACGTGTCATAGATATATCAATGGAATTGATATATTCGAACACAGCTCGCAGTAATCTGATCACATGGATATTTACTCGGTGTCTGTCAATAATTGGATTACTGACCATAATAGTATGTGTAGGCCTTAGACCTGAGGGTTCATGATCAATGTACTTGTGTTGTTGAATCTGTTACTAGAGTAGTTAGGCCCAACTCACCCTTTGGTGGGGCTGACCTCGAAGTGCGATCTCAATGAGTCAAGTAGCAGTTGTCCAGTGATCGCCAAGATGGGATTTACTGTCTCGATAGTAAACGAGAAAGTATCTTGTGCAATCATATGCATGTGAAATTATAAGTCTTTGGCCAAAGAAATGAAACTAACTCATGTGGGACATGGAGGGTAGTTTGGTAATTTCAACATGATATGATTTTAAGCACAGTATCAAGTTTAGTGAGTTTGACATAAACCATGACTCTCACTTGATCGAGATACGTCAGTGAAGGGCTTATACTCATATGGTATTTATGGTTTAGAGGTTCGTAAATGATTCATTCATTTCGTACTCAATTGGGTTACGATGTGAGTCCACGGGACTGGCTAGGTAACACTCACATACTTTGGTAATTCCTCCTATTGCCAATTGAGACGAACCTAAAGGGTCGCGCTATAAAAAACGAACGGGATGCCTTTTGTGTTAATCTTTTATAAAGATATAATTAAATGGACGCATTGATTTATTGGTTAAATCAATGAATTAAATATTTAATTTAATAGGATTAAATTAAATTATTTAATTGGAGAATTAATTAAATGGAATTAATTAATTATTTAATATGTATTGGAATTTAAATAGGATTTAAATTAAATACATGTTAAAAGGTGGGCTAAGTTGAATGGGCCAACTTAAAGCCCACCCACGTCCATGTGGAGCCCTAGGGGGCGACCACTTGAGGAGTTCTAGAGGACTCGGACGTGTTTGTCAAGTCAAGGAGTTATAAGATAACTCCAACACTTACAAGTCACAACAAGAACCCTAGTTGCATAATACACAAAAAGGAAAAGAATCCTCCCGCCTCCAAAATCTCGCTCTAGCTGCCCACCACCATAGTCGAGGGAGTTTTGGAGATCTTTTGAAGGTTCGTTTCGCCTGCATCTTTAGAGATAGGAGCTCAAAGAGTTGCTGTTACGCGAAAAATTATTACGAAATCGATAAGGCAAATTTATTTCGTTTAGTTTTTGGAAAACTATTAAAATTCATTAATCCTGTTAAAGTGATCCATGTTTAGAAATTCTAAATTTTTTAATTCCGCTGCGTTTTTACTCTGATGGATTCATAACAGAACCATCTGAAGGCTACTCCTTTTTTCGCGACTGTCTAGTACAGTACAAAGTATGTATTGCTTAATTTCTTAATCTCTTTCCTTATTAACAAACCCATTTGAATCACAAGTGATTTCTAAAAAGTTGCATAATGGGGTATTTAATTCCTAGGAATCGAATACTTTGGAATTGGAATCTTTGAAGGTGGTTTTGATGGATAAAAAGATTTGAAGGTCATAGGAGTTTGGGACGGAGAGGAGACAGAGGGTGGTGAAGAGGTGGAAATTTCGCCGGAAAATGGTCCCCACAATTTTGTACAATTACATCTCCGGCAACAAGGCTGAGATCATTTAGGTGAAACCAAAATCCGTTCTTTATGCATGCCAGTGGTGTTAAGTTCAATCATTAATATGTAGAAGTACACGTTATTTTAAATGTAACCATACGTCATTTAATTGTAAAAATATGTTGTTTTATTTGAAAAAATACGTCCATTGACATGTAAGAATATGTCATTTAATATGTAGTAATATGTCATTGTGTATGTAATCATACGCCAATATCTTTGAAAAAAATACGTCATTTTATGTATAATAATATGCCTTATATGAAAAAATACGGCATTTAGTATGTAGTAATACGTCAATTTATATGTAATCATACGTCATTTGATATGTAATAATTTGTCACTCATATGTAATAATACAACATTTTATATGTAACGATACTTCAATTAATATGTAGTCATACATCCATTTATATGCAACCATACGTCAATTGATATGTAATCATACGTCAATTTATATGTAACCGTACGACATTTGATACGTAATAATACATTCATTTATATGTAATAATACGGTATTTTATATGTAAACATACGTCAATTAATATGTAGTAATACGTCAATTTATATGTAACCATACGTCAATTGATGTGTAGTAATACGTCAATTTTTATGTAATAATATGGCATTTGATATGCAACCGTACATTAATTGATATGTAATCATACGTCAATTTATATGCAACCATACGTCAATTGATATGTAAAAATACGTCAATTTATATGTAACCATACGACATTTGATATGTAATAATACGTCCATTCATATGTAATAATACGCCATTTTATATGTAACCATATGTTAATTGATATGTAATCATACGTCAATTGATGTGTAATAATACATCCATTCATATGTAACAATACGGCATTTTATATGTAGTCATACGTCAATTACTATGTAGTAATACGTCAATTTAAAGGTAACCATACGTCATTGGATAAATAATAATACGTCAACTCATATGTAAATAATATGATATTTATATGTAACCATATTTCAATTGATATATAGTCATACGTCAATTGATATGTAATAGTACGTCTTTAGACTATACCCATACGCCGTTAGACTACACACGTATGTCATTTTTATTAAAATAATACGTCATCTTAAATGTTGACATACGACCTTAATATTTACTAATACATCATTTTAGTTGTAACAATACATTATTTCAAATGTAATACTACTTCGGTTTGCTGTTGAAATATGTCGTTTAAAATGTATAATTTATATACACTAATACGTCAACTTATTTGACCATGTACGTCACTAGACTAAATAAATACGTCGTTAGACTACACACGTATGTCATTTTTATTAAAATAATACATCATTTGAAATGTTGACATACGACTTTTATATTTAATAATACATCCTTTTAGTTGTAACAATAGATCATTTCATATGTAATATATCCTTTTAGGTCAATTGTGACCTAAACGCTAAACCCTAAACCCTAAATCCATTGACACACATGAATATATTTGACAAGTATTTTATGAACGAGTTTATCAATTTGTAATATTTTATGTTGTGATCATAGGAGTTGAATCGATAACGTTACATTTCTTTCACAAACGTAAGGTGTGTAGACACTATTACTAGTAATCACTTGACTTAGTAATGTGTGTACCAAAGACTATGTGTATCCACACTAGTACTAGTTTTTACTTTACTCTATTTGTAAATGTTTATAGTTTTGAGATATTTATAGACATGATTATACATATTTCACAAACGTAATGTGTATAGACACTACTACTAGGTACACTAAATATGACGTATTAATACATAATATTAACGTATGAATGCAAGTCAATTCACGTATTATTTTTTGGAAATCGATGCATGATTGTCTATCAATTGGCGTAATAATACATTTAATATGATGTATTAGTACATTTAAATTGATGTATTAGTGCAAGTCAATTGACATATTATTGTATATCTGTTGACGTATAGGTACACTTGATATGACGTATTGATACATAATATTGATGTATGGTTGCAAGTCAATTGACATATTATTTTCTGGAAATTGACATATGGTGCCTATCAATTGACGTAATAATACATTTAATATGACGTTTTAGTACATTTCAATTGACGTGTGAATGCTAGTTAAATGACGTATTATTGTCTATCAATCGACGTATAGGTACACTTAATATGACGTATTAATACATAATATTGACGTATGAATGCAAGTGAATTGACGTATTATTTTTTGAAAATCGACGTATGATTATCTATCAATTGACGTATGAATGCTAGTCAATTAACGTATTATTGTCTATCAATTGACGTATAGGTACACTTAACATGACGTATTAATACAAAATATTGACGTATGAATGCTAGTTAAGTGACGTATTATTGTCTATCAATTGACGTATAGGTACACTTAATATGACGTATTAATACATAATATTGACGTATGAATGCTAGTCAATTGACGTAATAATACATTTAATATGACGTATTAGTACATTTTAATTGACGTATAAATGCTAGTCAATTCACGTATGATTGTCTATCAATTGATGTATGAATGCTAGTCAATTGACGTATTATTGTTTAACAATCGACGTATAGGTACACTTCATATGACGTATTAATACATAATATTGACGTATGAATGCAAGTCAATTGACGTATTATTTTCTGGGAATCGACGTATGATTGTCTATCAATGGACGCATGAATGCTAGTCAATTGACGTATTATTGTCTATCAATCGACGTATAGGTACACTTAATATGATGTATTAATATATAGTATTGACATATGAATGCAAGTCAATTGACGTATTATTTTTTGAAAATCGACCTATGATTGTCTATCAATTAACGTATGAATGCTAATCCATCGACGTATAAATGCTAGCCAATTGACGTATTATTTTCTATCAATCGACGTTTAGGTACACTTAATATGATGTATTAATACATAATATTGACGTATGAATGCAAGTCAATTGACGTATTATTTTTTGGAAATTGACGTATGATTGTCTATCAACTGACGTATGAATGCTAGTCAATTGACGTATTATTGTCTATCAATTGACGTATAGGTACACTTAATATGATGTATTAATACATAATATTAACGTATGAATGCAAGGGAATTGACGTATTATTTTCTGGAAATTTGTCCATCAATTGACGTAATAATACATTTAATACGATGTGTTAATACATTCAAATTGACGTATGAATGCTAGTCAATTGACATATTATTGTGTGATACCCCTATTTTCAGCCTTGTGGACCCTTTCATATTTATTCGAACGATCAAGAAGAGATTAATACATGGGATAATTAGATTTCGTATTTATTCGATTTTAGCAATGTGTGTTCGACCAAAAGTATTTACTACTTGCTTATATAACTATTATTATATCTATATGTGAAATAGGTTAGTAGTATTTGCATCTCATTGTGGATTAGTTGATGCATTATATCATTTAAGGCACACACATATATATATATATATATAGATATATATATATATAGATTTACCTTTATCAATTGTATATTGCTAATATTTAAAGGTGTCCATACCTACCTACATATATATAGGCACAAACACATGCACATATATACATATATATATACGTACAACCACATGCTCTAATAGGGGGGAATTGTAACATCCTCTATTTTCGGCTCCTAGTTCTATAAGCTAAGGTAAGAGATATAATTCTCTTTAATTAGATTTCGTGATTTATTTGATTTGATTGTCTTCTTAGACTAAAGTGAATTAGGTGATACATAAGTGGTTTACTCGATCTTGTGGATATTCTTTGGCATTAACATTTTGGTAGCTTACTTGATTTCGGGCAAGAAAAGATTCTTCAAAACTTTGAGGATCAAAGTGAACTTATTATAAAGGAAAAGGACCAATATTTGGTGGGCATATATTAAGTAGATTATATGTTTTATGGCTGAATTGGAAGGTGGATATCAAGTCTAGTGGACTGAACTGCACGTTTCATAAACGTTTGGGGCAAATTGTAAAACAAAAAAAGTACAAGGACCAAATGGAAATTTTTGGAAGTTAAAGAAAAGCTAGTTGATGAGGAAAAAAATGAGGGAGGACACGTAGCTACCCCATTTCTTTTTAAAGGGACACCCCACATGTTATAGACACATAAATATATAGATAGCTTTATATAGTTAGTTATATATATATATATATATATATTCATAGTAGAGAGTTTGTATATCAAAATGGTGTCAAGCATAGATGCTTACACCTCCTACTTACTTCCAAACGTGGCAAGGATATAGTGAAGACACCTAACCCTTGATACCTTCTTTAACCAACACCTCATCACTTATTCCTGAATATAGAGCCTGCCCCCCTCTTGACTTCAGCATTAGAGTGAGTCTTTTAGCAAGAAAAACGCAGAAACATGCGAGGCATCTTCTTCAACCTTAAAGAAAAAGAAAAACGCAGTCTGCGCAGTGTTGGGAGTTTTATATATTTGAAGGTCAATGACATCCAAATTGCGTTTAATCGGTCTTCATCTCTTCCTAAGAGGCATAGGAACACCATTATGGGTTTAGTTTCTACCCATAAGTTTGGAGTTGCACAAAGTCCATCTAACGAGACGCGTCTGCACAGAGTCAAAATCTGCTGCTCGGAAATTTGGCTAGCTATGGATTGGGAGTGGGTTAATTCATCTCTCTCAGTGTTAGGTATCAAATCCTCACATCTCTAGTGAGATATTAAGCACATTTATTGATGGGTTATTGACTTGATAGTTAGATTCTTGCATGCACGAGGTGATTGTGAAGGTTGGGTTGAATTATGGCTGTATGTGTGAATAGGTGTAGGATCTGACTAAATTCTTGTATACCCATGGATATATTTGTATTTCAGCTTCATTGAGTAATTGCATGTCAATTTAATAAGTTTCTAAAAAGTATTTAGGACATGCATGAATGTTTTGTCATGAAAATAAAATGAGCTCAATTTCAGTTTTTTGCATGTGTGTTCTACAATGTATTTGAAGTTCCAGTTGAATGAAATTTGAAGCCAAACTATTTTCCAATAAAATTTGTTGTATTTATAGAAAAATCGTGGAGTTTGGAAATATTTGGAGTTTTGGGTGAATTATAAAAAATTGGCAAACCACTGCTGCCAGGGAATTACTTATTACAGATATGCTTTGTTATAAGCTGAAATTTTGTATCTACAGATTTTATTTGGCTTCCAAAACTTTTCTGATCCATTTGATGTCTTGTGAGCATGTCTATAAATGTTGGAGCTTTCTGATGAACAGGAGATTTATACAAATTTTTGAAGTGTATCCTGCCTGTGTAAAAAACAGCTTTTGGCTTGGCTGGGTTTGGAGGATGAAACAGCTACTTACAAATCTAGTTTACTTTGAAACTTTTACCTGAACTTTTTCAGTAAGTCTTGGGTGTTTCTGAAAAATTTCAAAAGTAAAATCATGTTCTATGAATTTTAATAGATTTTAAACCAAAAACCGCGCAGATTTATTTTCTTATATTTTGTCAATCTTTGAATATAATGAAGTTAAGCATAGTTTGGGAGAATAGTATTTCGTGCATGTTCATGTAGTTCATAGGACCGCATAGGATTTTCGAGTAGTTATTAAGACGAGTGTTAGAGAATAGATTTCTAATATAATCCTTGGATTAACAGGTGGTGTTAGTAAACCGCTCGAGGACGACACTGAATAACTTGGAAGTTAGTGTGAGTTGCCTCTCAAAATTATAGTTATATGTCTTTCAAAACTGGAAGGAATACGTCATATATATATATATAGATTATATTGTACTTTCAACATGCTTTGAATACTTGACATGAAAATGAGTTTCAACACTTTCAAATCAAATTCAGGACTCATTTTACATTCACCAATTCTTGGCACACTATTACCTGCATGAATGTTTTCAACACGTATCTTGCAAAAGTAATTTTTCAGGCATGTTTGTGTAAAATGAATTCGAGGAAAACATTCTTTTAAGGAAATCTGAAAACTATTTGTTCGATTAAATATTTCATCGTGAACTAAAATACTTCATCATCATTCGTGACATACGTCATTGCACACTTATTTCAGATGCATAATTTATACAAGAATGATTTCGAAAAAACATCGGTTTTATGATTTTTGTGAAATTACTCCATCATTGGTCTTGTATCGTGATCATTTGTCGTGATGGTGTTCTTGTGACGTGTTGCATCTGACGTGGTTGTGTTGGGCCTAAGGTCGGGCGATGGATAGGGCAGGGTTCGCCGTCAAGCATGGGCTTGCGGTCTTAAACAGTTCCCGCTATTCACGTCCAGATCCATGCACCTAGGACGGAGTGCTCTGAGGGTGCATGGGTCATTTATCGTGTGGCATACTCTGGATATGACCAAACGGGCATCGCGAGCCTGCGTGGGGAGGTATAAGGTGATGGCTTTTAAGCCGCGTGTTCAGGGGTGAGTAAGGAAGCAGCGGGACCCAAAGTGCTGTGGGTAAATCATCGGACGCGATGGTATTCTAACATGGCCCCCTACTGCTTAAGCGTGTCTTGTACGTGTTATATAAACATGTGTTGTACGTGTTACTTAAACATGTCTTGTACGTGATACTGCATTGAACTACATGCTTTTTAAAATGCATGTTTGAAACTTAAATATCATGCCACCAATGTGTTCCAGCTTTATCATGACAACTAATTTTTTTCCAAGCATGTTTTCAATGATATTTGACAAAACCTCATCGTGCATATACTAAGACTTTGTGTCATCAATTAGCTATTGCTTAATTGTTACTATGATCTAAATTGCTTTTCTTATTTAGGATTTCAATGATACTTCTTTGAAAATCACAAAAAAAAACTATTATTGTTTTTTTCCCTCACTAATTTATCATTTGGGGTCTAAAACCTATTTTGAGAAACTTGCACACAAGCACTGGCACTCACTAAGTCTTTGCTTACGTATTTTGTTTCATTCCTTCCTTCCAGCTGTAGGTGAGTTGAGCAGTGAGACTAGTTGGAGGATAACAGGAATAAACATAGACGATCCAAGAGGTAAAAACTGTAGTTTTATTCAAGGATATTAAGTTACTTCGTGATGCGCGATGATAGTTTCAGGAGTAGGACCCTAAGATACATTGATAAAAATTGGGTCCATGTTTGGAATTGGAACTACAGCTACGATAGACTTATGTATTCAAGTTGGGTCTTTTATGACCCAATTTTGGGGTGTGACAGAGTGGTATCAAGTCTTGGCTAGTGCCTGAGCTATACCGGGATTAGATCTTCGACTGTGGAGACTATGGATTCTAAGTTAAGCTAATGATATTGAGGGATGAATATCGATAAGATATTAGTTCATGATGTAGAATTGTTGTACAAATCCATGCTTTGGATGCGTTCGATATTGTTTTCACTAAGACGAGATGAGTTCTTCTTACATTCAATTGATCATTTGAAGAAGGACATGTTATGCTTGTGACTAGAAGGTAATAGGTGTGTTAGATTGAAGATAATTCTTATATCCTGAATAAATAGTAGAGTAAGTTTACATGAATTGAAATAGCACCGAGTTTAGATTTTTGTATGAATTCGAATTGCAAGTATTACAGTATGTGAGATAGTTTATCGTTATAATCATGATGAGTGCGTTTAATCATTTCATCTCATTGAACCCATATAGTCCCTCGGCTTTAGATCGTGTTCCCCGCTCTTTACCCTTTAAGGTAAAATGTCGTTTCCTTATGCAATAAAGCATATGTACCCGTCGCTCCTTGCCAAATGGGTTCTTGTCACGTAAACCAATCGATATTGTCAATTATCCATTTGTTTATGAAGCTAAGCTAGAGTTGCAGAGGCTAATATAGAAGAATGGCAGTGGGTAATAGCATTGAGACGATGACTGCTTCTATTACGAGGAAGAGAAGTAAGATGACTTTTGGAGGCAACTTTGCATGGTAAATAATGCTCCGTATTGACGAATGAATGCGCATCGAGTCGTACAAGCCCACGTCAATGTGAAGTCAGAAAGAGTTGACATAGTGAATGTGGATTGCTTCATTTCGTCTTGCTAAACTACTCAATCTTTCGTCTTGTAACGATCGTGTGAAGTGAGAGGTAAATGTGTTAGGAAGGAACTTTTAGGGTGATTCTCCTTGCTTTATAGAAGACGAAGGATTCTATTTGTCAGCATGGGTTTACTTTTCCCCCTTCCCTTTCTTGTACCTCTGTTGAAACATTTTTTTTTTGGATTCATGCTTCTTTATTATGGTTAGAACTAGTAAACTCCATTATTGAAAGTTATGTTCCTTTCATGATTGAGAAACTCTCTCTATTTTTGGAACTCTTTACTGTTCATGATTTCATTCTAGAGAGTTTCGTTCCTTGGAATTTATTTTATATCCACTCTTTGGAACCTCTGACATTTTGTTCTATACTTCTATTCATAAGTTCCAATACCTGTTGAGTTGTTAACCTTTGCGGCGGATTCACTCTTATTATAGACTCATCATTTGAATTACATTTTCTATTCTACTTCAATTGTTGAGACATAATAATCTCCATCTTATTCGCAATGTCTCTTGATTCTTTTAGGTGAAATTGATGTATGCCTATAGTTATGATACTCAATTGACCAACCCTCTCTAAAAACTTGAGCTTGTAGGAATTTACTTACTCTCATTCATTTTTTATACCTTCTCGATAATTGTTGCTTAATCCATTTACATTGAGTAACTCTTTGAATCCACCGATCTTTCAAGCTTTACGTTACGCCTTATCTTTCATCTTATTCTTGAAGCTCATCCAAAAAGTCCCTTATTTCTTGAATATCGGGACAACAATTTTCTTTTTAGATCCTTCCTATATCTATAGGTATGCATTGCCAATTGAATTACTTATTTCTAAATCTTGATCACATATTGAACCACTTTTCCTTGCAAACATTCTCAACTCTTCATTTATCTATCAATTTGTTCTTTACATTCTATATTTCTCTTTCATCGATTTTATCTATTTGAGATTGTTTGTTACCACTTTTGACCATAGATTATTCTTTGAGGATGGTTCATTTTTATCACAGAATCGTCATTTTAAGTCGCGATTTCACTCTACTCCTATTATTGACTCCTGTAATTGTCTTTTAATAGTTGTACCCATTGCTCATCCTTTTTTTTTATTTTATTTGAAATTTGTCTTAACATTGTCGATATTCGAATTACTAATCCTCTTCTTTGAATCTTGAATTTGTAGCCATATAGTTTAAATGTATGCTTCTTGGATACTCTCTTACATGGAATTTGTCTCCATTCCAGAAATTCCATATTGTCATCCTATATCCATACTCCTAATTGATCTGAACACCTACATTTGATTCTCGTTATCTTTAAACTTCTCCAAATTGAATCATTTCCTTCGTTCAGTTTGAGGTTAAGCAATTCCTTTCTAGGATCGTATGTAGTATGCATTTCCCATCTGAATTGTCTATTTTAACCTTGTCCGGAATTTAAATCATCTTTGCCCTGTAACTCTTATTGTGTCTTCTATTCTCATTGTTTGAGAATGTCATCTATATTGTATCTTTCTCT